>LT635761.1:0-1276505 GCA_900106115.1 Sungouiella intermedia
CCTAAGAAAAACCTCTACCTCCCTAAGAAAAACCTCTACCTCCCTAAGAAAAACCTCTACCTCCCTAAGAAAAACCTCTACCTCCCTAAGAAAAACCTCTACCTCCCTAAGAAAAACCTCTACCTCCCTAAGAAAAACCTCTACCTCCCTAAGAAAAACCTCTACCTCCCTAAGAAAAACCTCTACCTCCCTAAGAAAAACCTCTACCTCCCTAAGAAAACCTCTACCTCCCTTAGAAAAACCTCTACCTCCCTAAGAAAAACCTCTACCTCCCTAAGAAAAACCTCTACCTCCCTAAGAAAAACCTCTAAAAGTATTATCACGAGAGCTTAAGGTTACCGTATAAGAAACATGATAGCCGGAAAAACTTGTAAATGACAATTTCATTCAATATTCCAACAGATCCATACATACCAAGTATACAATGAACCCAATCTAAGCATAGATTGTTTGATTCCCCATTTTTCTTAATCTTTCCTAACATTTAAATCGCAAATATTGTTAATATTTTAGAGGCATAATCAGTTCCAAATGTTCTTTTTTGGTGTCGCTTTGAGTTGCCTTCGGTAAGACTTTTAAGCTTTGTCCTCTTTGATTAGTGGCATTGATGCCAAATACAAACCTGTGCCTCTCTGTGGTTATCGAGATGAGATGCAGATGGTGCCAGTTGGAATGTAGTTCCACAATTACCAAATGCATACTTTTATGAAACAAAAAAGTCATACAAGTTTAGTCGCACTATATGGTCCCCTTTGTAACTTTTAGTAATCTTATTGTTGGCAATATTGATATAGAAATGATTAAATTTCCATTTGAAAAATTATTCTGTCGCAATTTCATTTAAAGATCATGATTTTACAATCACACAATCAGCCTTGATGTTTTCTAAATTTAAGATTTTGACAACTTAGAAAACAGTTCTGCTTATCCCTTTGCTCCCTTTCGTATTTCTCAATTTTATCTGAGACAGTCGTTAACATCACCAAATGCATATTTTCAAGTAATACTGTCATTTTATATTTCAAGAGATTCCAGCTCCGAGTCAATAGCTAAAACCCATCAGATTTGTCCAAAAGGAGGCAAATGTAGTAAAGTGAGGTGACTTGATAGTCGTGGTGAACAGGCAACCAGTAGCTTCAGTACTGAAGACGAAAATACCAAATTATACTGGACTGTTTAGAAAACTTCACAAATGCAGTATTTTTTTCTGCATCTCCAGTTTCTCTTCTCTCAATACCATACTCGGCAATTCGAAACGAAAATGGAAAACAAATGTCAGCAATGTGATAAAAAAAATGCAGCAAAAAGGGCTTCCAACTGCCTCTCTTTGAAACTCTAGACCATTCTTTTCTGTTTGAGATATTCTGAGAGCAGAATAATTAGAGAGAGAGAGCTGGCTTTGCTGTCCCAGCCAGGATAGATGCATGCGTATCAACTTGCAAAGAGTCAGCTTCAAGTACATGATCTAGAATCTGCTCAAACAGCTTAGCAAGCACATCTGTGAAACGATAAGACGCCATAAAGTGGACTCATAGAGCATAAAAATTTACAGTGAATGAGCAGGGTAAAAGTAGTTTGTGATTAGCTCGTGGACTTGTAAAGAAGTGAAATGACGATTGCCAGACTTCAATATCCAAAGCATACTCGGTGGATATATTATTATCTGCTTCAAAACCCTTTGAATGTCCCTCTTGAGGTTTCTAATAATATCACAGTATGAAGCAATATTTACGAGAAATTGTAGTTCCAATTCACATGTTATTTTGTTGTGCGCTCTAGCATTGTAGTAGGCTCCATAAAAAAATAACTTCACATAAGATAGTCTATAGTGAGATCTCGTCGTATCCCTAATCAATAGTCACCTTCTTAATATAATTCCTGTTAAATAGGCATTCTCTTATGTTCTCCCCAGAAAAGACATTCACATGTTTGAATAGATCTATGATATGAAAAAATGCGGGGTGATTATCGCTCTCCATATTGAAAGAGTTCAGAGAAAAAAATCAGATGCACTCAAGTACTTTCAGTTGAACAATTTTGTATTTTTCCAAAAAGCTTGGATATGAATTTCCTAGTTAGAGTAACAATTCCGAAAAAAAAGTAACAGCAAAAGCGATAATGCAATGCAATGCTCCTGGAAACAGGTACACTTTTTCTTTTTGTTCCTTTGCCTTTATTTTTATGAAAAGCTTAATCACATAGATAAGGTACCAGTAGAATCACGGATAGTAAAGGTAGCTAATGTTGGGTTTCTAAACTCGTGCAATGATAAATAATTCTTTTGGACTCTCAACTATTCTAAATACTCTTTGTGAACAGAATTCCTGATGATGAAAAAGCTGGCAACCATCAAGTACTCGAGTTAACCAATATTTTCACTCAGTAACTAAAAGAATTGAAGTTTCTAAATGCTCCCCATCAACTGCCAGAACTCCAGTAGCTCTCAAATTTGAGTGGAAAAATCGATCATTCACGGTCAGGCTACTCTGGATCAAACTATAGTGAAATTTGCAATTCCTCTCAAGAAGTCAGAAGCTTAGTTCATTCAAGGTTGAACAGTTTTAAATCCCAGAATCCTTGAGTGGTGTCTTTATCCATTTGCTTTTATATGGCATGGGTGCGAGTACAATTGTCTTCAGACTCTTCTAATCGAGCGACAGTTTCAATAGCATTAGCAGAACTCGCAACTTTTTTGAGCTATCACTCTCTTTATTTTCATCAAAACCACGAGGAAGCTCACCAGTGCATCCGACATGTACTTGGGTGACTTCTAAGGTTTACTGGCTGAATATTATCTTAAGGTTACCTAGTTTTCAACAGTCACAATCTCGTTATCCTTATGGGATCCAAGAGCTCTTGCATGGTTTCACCATATTTTCAAGAGAAGAATAAGAACCTTTGCAGTTATAATGCAACGAGTTCACAATATGAGAGTTTCACTTATTTATATTTATGGCAAAAGAAATGTTTTAAGTTCTTAAAACAGGAAATTATAAAAAATAATAGTGCAACATTTCTCCGATCACAGCCAACCCCGAAATCATAAACTGAGATTTTTCGGATCAAGTTTAGCAAAATTGAAAGATGGTGAACCTATTAAGTCTCAACATCACAGGCCCAAACTTAAGAAAGATTGCATCGCCTGAAAACTTATCATCAACAAATTTTTAGAAGAACCGAGTAAGATAGATGTAATTTCTTCAACAAGACTGTAAGGATCTACAATTACTGCCCAATAAGTAACAAAGTGACCCTATCGAAATACACTTCTTGAGATCATCCATATCACACCCTGTGCAGCGGATATGGACAGACGAGATATTAGGTACAAGATTTGGATACAATCTGAAGAATGGATCGAAATCAGTTAACACTCCCCTGCAAAGAGCACCTATGCGTAAATTTGCGCATCGTGACGCAGATCTCCCTGTAACGGATCTGAGAATGACTAGTCCAGTGTTGCAAGCGCACCCGAGAATGGGAACTAAGTGAAATGTAAATTACGCTTCTCGCATCACCAATATACTTAGATATCATCACAAGGTGAAACCTGATGGTCCTCTCAGATCTTGACTTAGAGGTTTCAGTTGCAAATAAAGGTGTCTAGGTCTGCCCCTGACTTTCGTTTATCGACATAGGAGCATCACATCACGCTGGGCAGGAAAAAAAAGTATCTCTCAATAACAATTCTCCATTGAATATGTGCACTCGCGTTGTAGAAGACGAAAGTGACACCATTAATCATGTGGTGGAGCCTTTTCCCCCACCCCACCAAAAATGGCAACCTCTACCTCCAACATTAGCAAGGGTATTACGAGGCGTTAGATTTGTGAGTCCTGCATTAAAACCATGCTGAACAGTTACTTTCTAGAATCCCTATGTGCCAGCCTTGCTATAAATGTGCACAGCTTTTCGTATTTTATTCTCGGTCCACTTCATCGGCGCCTTTGATGACGCTCGGATTGCTGGTCACCAAGTATGATGCTCCGTCAACTGAGCAAAGGAACTTAACAATGTTTGAAGACATGCTCGCAAACTTTACTGGCATTTTCTAAGATAGGTTTCGGCTCATTTAATGATAAGACATATAGCTGAGGTTGTGGATCTCACTTGTTCCTTCAGGCAAGAATTTACTCGCAGCGCATGATTTATCCATAATGTTTATTCTCACCAGGTTCCCCGTTCACCTGTTAGCAATAACGGACACTTCCTTTACTGAAGGCCAGATCACCATGAAAAAGTACAACAAGTCGATGTGGTGACCAAAGAATCCACAAGAATAAAGGTTGTCGCTCGCTGTTTGCGACTACACAGGAAAATGTCGAATTTTTTGTGTGACGACGCTTAGTTGCTGATTACACACGTATTGTTAAATTTGTGGTCATTTTGCTGAAAGCACACAGACCGTAGACAAATTTTACTTTCGTGTTGTAAATATGGTGGTTTGTGGCAAGGTTTTTATAGGACAAGCCGAGATAAAGGGTTTGAGAATAGAACCATGGGAGCTGCGGGTAACAGCTTTCACTACTGGTTCAGAGCATTTAAAGGATTCAAGGCGATAGGTTACGAACCTCCATAATAAACTCTCCGGTATTGACTAGCGACTGCTATCGCCAGAATACACGGGTTGATGTAGTTAACTTTACCATCCTTTGTACATTGTCAGCAACGGACATTGGGATCTTCGTTTGGAAATCTTTGATCTTGTTTTCCAGCATATACGGAAATCTCTCAACATCTGGAATAAGTATGCAAACCGGGCAATCTTCGCCCTATTCAGCTCGTCAGAAATATTTCACGAATCATAACCATTATTCCCCGTAATTTAGTATGCAACTCCAAATTGAGATTCTGTTGGCATTCTTTAGATCAAATCATATTTTGTCATTTCCCCCTTCTTATCAGGTAAGCAGGCTTTTCTTGAATTTTTGTATTCTGTTCTTAGTTGCGTTACCTATTTTGTATCCTCAGACAACTTGTTGGACTTTGGATCCTGTATGTTATCTCGATATGACACTTTTTGTACCTACGGCAGCCGTCCGCCTGAGCGCACAGATGCCCTGATTCTTTTGATGTCAAGCGTTCAGGTATCGATAACTACGAAACTCTAATCATGCATGCCGCGTTATGGGATCCCGTTTGGTCTTATGACGAGATTTGAGGACAAAATACTCTACAAGAGAAAGTTGTTACTTTTTTACCCATTGGTTGTTCCCTAGGTCATTAATTCCTTGGAAGTGAATTTCAAACCAACAAAGACAATCTGTTGAATTGAAGTAGCAAAGTTGGAATGGTGCAGAACAATAAGAATCGGGCGTAATTGGATCAAACGGTTCCCGTCACTTTTGACTCTTTTCGTAAATTTGCCCCTTCCAGGTACCACTCGTAACGGTCGGAGTGTCTACTCTAATTCTCTCAATGTGTGGTATCAAGATGGGTTCTCGCTTCCTTGTTATTTTTTTAAATGCCGCCTTTTCATTTTTGCTAGTACGTCATGCGCGGTCGTGCAGTGGTGAATGTAAAGATCGAGTGCTTTATGTACAAACATCCCAAAAATACATACCTTCTTTCTATGAGTTGCCGACTCCATGAAGAGGTTGTTAGCAGGTCATCTTCCTGAGTTTTTCAGCACGATGCAGGATTTCTCAACTTGTGATTACCACCATCATAAGAATCAACTTAACTGAATAAGAGCAACCGTAATGCCTCACAGAACAAGGGATCAAAACCATAAGAATTCCAAAGGTGGGGTTCTTCAATACTACATATTGTGAATAGTGAGATAGGCGGGCAAAGTTGATAGTGTCATCTGCCGTCTGACACTTCGTTCTTTAGTCACCCCAGACTGTACATATGCGACCTAGTGTGACACTTCCAATTAAGCGGGCAGAGCTGATGTCGTAAGTTGAGGCAAGCGATGTACGAAAAGACTCACATCTTTAATTGCTTAGCCTTCTTAACAATCTATAGATGTACTCAAAACTGATACACATCGACTGAAGACTGACTCTCAACTGCAATACAAGATCACGCTCAAGGAAACATGACCTCTTGCAAGCCATACAAGTCTAGAAGTTGAGCAATCAGAAAAGTTGTTCAAAGTCTTGGAAAAGATGCTAAATGTGAGTGCTTGAAGAATCACATCCACTATTGATTTCTCTTGAATAACCAAATGACTACTATTTTTTTTCTTGATTATGCAATGAAATTGCTTCAGAGATTAAATGATAATGTACCGACTTTACTTGGTGGCCCCCCAGGAGTGATTCCTAAAACGACCAGAAGTAAGTATTTCATATTGCTATTCAGTGCATTGAGCATACACCTGCTTGCTCTTTGCAAGCACTATTAAAACTTCAAGTTTTTCAGTAAGTGATGTAATTGAAATGCTCTACTCAACAACAACAAAAGCAACTTACTTTTTTCAAGTGATCCAGTATGACACAAACTTTTTTGTCTACATCCAAAGTGTTCTGCCATATCTAGTGGTAGATATCTTCTCATTCTATAGTTATTTGCTTGTCTCACAGAGCTCTTTTCTTCTAATAAGTATTTTTCGTAGAATGTGATTGTTTCATTTGCATGTCTGCATTATTTTCAGTTGCTTGAAATTCTTCATTCGTTCATCAGAGATTGAGACAATTGACGCTTCCTCCGAACAGTTCCACACAATGTTAGTTCCAGAAGGAGATCGTCGTTTTGTTGCTTTAAAAACTTTTATTGAATGGAGCTGAGAACCATAGAACCCCTATTTCTTTTCCAAGAAGAACTGTTTGCTGTTAATTGAATATTTTGTTTTATCTTTTGACCACTATGACTCTTTCGAGGTAAGCTGATATAGAGCAACATTCTTCATAGCTCCTCAAAATATTGTTCGCTCACATGTTATTCCCCTCCCGATCCTTCTAGACCAAAAGGAGTACTTTACGTTTAACATTAACAAAGAGGTATTGCACATTATGACATCTTTAAGTTGGAACAATTGGAATTATTTTTCAATCAATTATGCATGATGCGTTCGGAACTCCAGATCCCCTGAAGTTCAACTGACTACTCATACAATCCAAGAATAATTTCTAGACCCCAATCCTCTCCTAGAATTGGTAGAACACAAAATTGCGACGTTTGAATGTGTTCAAAGGTCGAGAATAGTGATTTTGGGGCTCTAAACTCTGTTGTGTGAATCGTAATGGTCTGTTTCCTTTATGCAAATTCTAGGCTTTCTGGGGGGACTGGTATTCGTAATTTTTTGGTGTGCTTGATACACTTCCCAAGCCGAACTTGATTTGCAAAGTTAATCACGAGTTATTCTGGCCCGAGTTTGAGTTACGTATCTTCCATTCACTGATCAATATTCAAATGAACTCCGCAATGCATTGTTATCTCAATCTCGTTTCTGATTTCACTTCGCCATACTCATGCAATAGATTTTTCTGGGTGACTAGTGTTACTTCTTTTCAATATACGCAATTATGAGTAAAGCTCTAGAAAATTGAAGAAATAAACTCTTTTCTGACCAGTTAAATTCTAATTCAATACAGTTTCGATAATAATATTACTTCCTCTGTTATTTCCCTTATAATTGGAAAGGAAGAATAATTAAAGGGAAAGAAAAATTAAGCACCTCTATTTTGAACTCTTTGACTCAGTTGCCACTTTCGATAATTAATCAAGAATTTTCTGGTTGAAATTTTCTTTTATCTTGCCCGTCTTATGCTCTCTGTTATATTCCAATTAACGTAAATCTGTACTCTCACTATGAGGAGAAGTTCTTGACCTAGATGCCTGTTTCGTGAAAGCTCAGCAATGCATGCATCATCCCAGGTAAACACTTTAGAGGAAGCAGAATAAACGACTAGAAAAAAAAACTCAACACAATAACTTTTTGAAGCTTGAACTTTTCTTCGATTTGTTGGAAGTTAATGACGGACTCAGCTCTAGCAACGAGAGGAAGATGATAACGGGGGGGACACGGAAAAAGGCTGCTGAGATCATCAAAGGCAGAAGCGGATCAATAAACAGAGGTCTGGACTATTGTGGCACGATATTTTGAGGTGAATTACTTGCAAGCATGTGCAAAGGATTTTCTGAGTAATCATACTTACTGAATCACAAGCCTCATAGAAAGGCCTAGGTGAGTCGAGGCAATGTGATTCGTAGCGGGCAAGTCTTGGGCTTCGTTGTAGCCTATCATTTAAACTACTTGAAAATATTGAATGGTTAGGATTGGGTGCTTATGATTCTCAATATGCAAGCATAAGCAAGTGTGCGATCGGCTATCTCCTTTATGTTGTAGAAGATCACTGCTAACCAGTCCTTTGCGTCATCGAACTAAAAACTTCAATAGCAAAACTACCGACATCATCATTCCTATCTGATCCGAGTGCTTAGACGATTGGTGGTGAATAATAGCGAGATTACAGTGACAGAAAAAGCATGGTGGCCATACTAGAAAATAGTATCTGTTATTTATAGACTAATACCTCAAGAATGCGTAAAACCTCGTTTCGGGTTAACCCTGCATATCATGGACACGGTGCATCTATACAGCTAAGCGATGCATGATGCATGATGTATTCTCAGAAAACTCGACGGCCTACAAGAACAACGTTCAAAATAGAATAGTTCCAAAAAGCACGTTCATTGAACTCGGCCAAGTTACTGAATCTCTCCTATGTTAATAAAAGTATTTGTCTCATTTTGTTGAAATCGACTAACCTTCATCTTGAATACAAGTGTTATCTAAAACACTGAATTATGAAACATTCGAAAACTGTAGAAAAGGTTGGCTTTTTTACCATGTATGCATTCAATTAGAAGAACTGCATGGTAGAAGTTGTCAGTCCTCTCAAAACTTCTGGTTCAGCCAATGGAATGCAAGAGCATAGTTGGGCTGGGGTAACCGGGATTTATTTTTCAGCAATCTATGAAAAATTCGAAGTTCAACGGGGGAAATCAAAGATATGTTTGATAAATAATTATGCATGAGGGCTAATGCATCTTGGTTGGTCGCATATGCATATGGATGATTCCAGGCTGCGTTCTATGGTTGCAATTTGCCCTCTCCACATTATTTCCAACTTGCAAACCACATACACTTGATGGAAGTCGCTTTCTATTCTTGTAATAATCTGAGACAAATATAAATAACTGTATTGAAATGGTCATCATCCGTTTATCGGTTTTTTCACTTCTACCCTCCATGTATCTTTTGAAACTACTCTGTACATTCGTGGTTCTTTCAACCACAATAGCTATAGATACCTTCAGCGCTTGTCCCTCCCAAAATTTCAATTGGCATCATCAAGTGACCAACTTCCCTAAGGCTTCTATCACTGTTACAAACCCCATTAAGAAGTCCGACGGTACCTGGGATGTCAACATCAACTTCAGTGCTGGTAACAGCATGTCGGTTTCCTCTCTCACCGAGTTGAAGATTCTTGGTATTGGCACCTACGTGCTCTACTCAAACAACATGAAGATTTATACCATTACAGATCCAGGCCAGTGGTCCTACACCGTCAATATTTCTCCTCGCGTGGTTGAGAACTATTCGACGTGTATGCCCAGCTTCACCATTCAGTATGACTGGTGCAGCGCTGGGGTTACCGATTGGTCTCAATGTGATTCTTGGAGTTATCAGAAGTCTTATGACTACATTACAGGATGTAATAATTATGATGCAAGCACGGGCTATTCACAGATGGATGCTCCTGACTATTGTTGGGATGCAAGTTGCTCATCCAGTGAGTCAACTTCAACTATGGAGTCAACTTCGTCTTCTGAGTCGTGCTCCACTACTGAGTCAACTTCGTCTACTGAGTCAACTTCGTCTTCTGAGTCGTGCTCCACTACTGAGTCGACTTCATCTACGGAGTCAACTTCATCTACGGAGTCAACTTCGTCTACTGAGTCAACTTCGTCTACGGAGTCGTGCTCCACTACTGAGTCGACTTCGTCTACGGAGTCAACTTCGTCTACTGAGTCGTGCTCCACTACTGAGTCAACTTCATCCAGTGAGTCGTGCTCCACTGAGTCAGCTTCATCTACGGAGTCAACTTCATCTACGGAGTCAACTTCATCTACGGAGACAACTTCGTCTACTGAGTCGTGCTCCACTACTGAGTCAACTTCATCCAGTGAGTCAACTTCATCTATTGAGTCAACTTCATCTATTGAGTCAACTTCGTCTACGGAGTCGTGCTCCACTACTGAGTCGACTTCGTCTACGGAGTCAACTTCGTCTTCTGAGTCGTGCTCCACTACTGAGTCGACTTCATCTACGGAGTCAACTTCATCTACGGAGTCAACTTCATCTATTGAGTCAACTTCGTCTACTGAGTCGTGCTCCACTACTGAGTCGACTTCGTCTACGGAGTCAACTACGTCTTCTGAGTCGTGCTCCACTACTGAGTCGACTTCATCTACGGAGTCAACTTCATCTACGGAGTCAACTTCATCTACGGAGTCAACTTCGTCTACTGAGTCAACTTCGTCTACTGAGTCGTGCTCCACTACTGAGTCAACTTCATCTACGGAGTCAACTTCATCTACGGAGTCAACTTCGTCTACTGAGTCGTGCTCCACTACTGAGTCAACTTCATCTACGGAGTCAACTTCATCTATTGAGTCAACTTCATCTATTGAGTCAACTTCGTCTACGGAGTCGTGCTCCACTACTGAGTCGACTTCGTCTACGGAGTCAACTTCGTCTTCTGAGTCGTGCTCCACTACTGAGTCAACTTCATCCAGTGAGTCGTGCTCCACTACTGAGTCAACTTCATCTACGGAGTCAGCTTCATCTACGGAGTCAACTTCATCTACGGAGTCAACTTCGTCTACGGAGTCAACTTCGTCTACTGAGTCGTGCTCCACTACTGAGTCAACTTCATCCAGTGAGTCGTGCTCCACTACTGAGTCAACTTCGTCTACTGAGTCAACTTCGTCTACGGAGTCGTGCTCCACTACTGAGTCGACTTCATCTACGGAGTCAACTTCATCTACGGAGTCAACTTCGTCTACTGAGTCGTGCTCCACTACTGAGTCAACTTCATCCAGTGAGTCAACTTCATCTATTGAGTCAACTTCATCTATTGAGTCAACTTCGTCTACGGAGTCGTGCTCCACTACTGAGTCGACTTCGTCTACGGAGTCAACTTCGTCTTCTGAGTCGTGCTCCACTACTGAGTCAACTTCGTCTACTGAGTCAACTTCGTCTACGGAGTCGTGCTCCACTACTGAGTCGACTTCATCTACAGAGTCAACTTCATCTACGGAGTCAACTTCGTCTTCTGAGTCGTGCTTCACTACTGAGTCAACTTCATCCAGTGAGTCGTGCTCCACTACTGAGTCAACTTCGTCTACTGAGTCAACTTCATCTATTGAGTCAACTTCATCTATTGAGTCAACTTCGTCTTCTGAGTCAAGCGCGTCTACTGAGTCAAGCTCGTCTACTACATTTTTGACTAGGTCTTCTGCATCTATGCCTGACACTATCAAAAGCACAGGCTTTATATCTTCTCTGATGACCAGAATTAGGACAGGGACTATAGTTGTCACTACGACTGTTCACGGTACAGTTACTTCTTATACCACTTATTGCCCAATACCTGAATTCTCTGAAGCACTGTCCACTTTTCTTCCCATCCTGGAAGCAACAATAACTGCAGTCGTGGTGGCTCTCGGCAATTCAATTGTTCAGGCAACCTCAAGGACGGGAAATTCACCATGGGAGAACAATGACACAGTTTCGAAGACCGTGCTTTCTACTGTGATGGAGAATGTTGTTACCACTGTAAGTGGGATTGTTTACACAACTAAGTGCCCTGTGCTAGAACCAACTTCAACAATCCAGCTGATGGGAGTTACAGTGACAATTTGCAATGGAAATGATGAACTTTGTAGTTCGATGACTCCTGAAGTCGAATTGGTGGCATCTACAAAGAACGGTGCGAACTCTCACTTCACAGGTCATCTCTCCTTGTCTGGTTCTTACTCATCTTCCAAGGAGCTCAGCGAGTCCCACAATCACAGTGACGAGATGGAAAGTTACACACCGGCTTCACAAGTAACTTTTGTGACATTGTTTACTAGTAGTATCACTTCAGCTGAGACGCCAGAATTTACGAATTTGAGAGAAACTTCAACTGTTCATGTTCAATCTGCAATAGTTGAGAATAAGGCTTACTCAACTACTTACGACTTTTTTGTATTCGTGGTTTCATTATTTGTTGTTTTTGTTTGATTATATTCGAAGTTTCGACTAGTGAAATAGCTTCTTCACTTACTTCTTTAAGTGTTGACTATCTTTTGGGACGTTTATGAACGAACCTGAATTTCTCTTTCTTACGATTTTCTTTACTCTGCTTCAAAGTGCAGTTCAATGAACTTCCGTATTTCCTTTACATACAACTTGGTTACGATTGTAATCAAGTTTGAAATGTTAGCAGACGGCTCATCTCTGCCTACAACTGGATATATGTGGGACGCTCCTTTTCCTTGAATGCATGTGGGGTCTATTCGTCTTCAGATCTTTTAAAAGAATCTTACTCCAAATTATTTTCATTTTCCCAATATACACTTCTTCCTAATAATAACTCTTCAAAGCGCTTTTTTATTTTTTTTTTTGCGCTTTTGGAATAGTTAAGAAGAAACTAGTAGTCTTGAAACACTAACTGCTCTATTCTTCTGAAGTAGAAATGTCTACCTCTCTATAGCACTCTTTCCGAAGCAGCGTGCTGAATCGTGAATCCTTTAGTCTTATGTGTCTCCATATAATTCTTCAACTTTAAGGTTATCTTCGGAGTTGATAATCCTGGCGATGTCACATGCTAACACTTTAACTGCTCAGGAATAAATGTAAACCACAGTCCTTCTTGTTTTCATGTAAAGTTGATTTTCCAAATTTCGGTTAATAGAACTACATTATCACTTCTCTGTTTTTAAGGATTTCCTTTCTTGAGAAGCGGTTGTATCAGTTTACCACCTATGTTGGGGCGTTCAGACACAACCGAATGCAAAAAAAAGAAATGTTCTCTCATCAATAATGAAAGCAGCAGATGTTAGAGTGCTGTTTAGGTCGAGAATGAATATTTTCAAGAACATCTACAATTTTATTCTTTTGCATTTGGGACGCGAATTGACCAAAAACATAGGACTTGTCTGATATGGAAAATACAAGAAAACTACAAAACGCACGTAAAAATCGAATTCTCAAGGAATTGAAACAAAAAAAATTATAATGAATAGCTTGCACTTGAATTTAATCGGCAGACGATTTTAATTACAATTTTTTTAATAAGAACGATGAAAAAAATGGACCTTACTCAGATACTGCACGTAATCGATTTCTTCAACAATATTGATCCAAATGTGGGTGCCTACTGGTTCAGCAGCATCTAAAAGTGTGCGGTTAGATTTTAACCACTGCTTATCAAAATAATTCGATGCATTTAGTTTTCTGAAGGAACCTTCAGATTGTATATCTTTTCGAGATATTAAGGCTATGTTATATACACACAACACACAACACCAGATAAAGCATAGCGCCTCGCAGCTTTTGAGATGTTGGAGTCAGGAAAGAGACTACTTAAGTGATAACACTAAACCTTGTGGGAGAGATCAATGAGCTCAAGGTGACCATCCATGAGAGCTGGAAGCATTTACACTCAGGAATGATTTCAAGCTCATTGTAAACCTGGATGCTAAATATATCTCTAAGATCTTCTGATTGAAAGCAAAAGGAAATTCAGGAAGTCGCTTTTGACTGAATCAGACCCCATAGTGGATTATTATATACAAGACTATAGAATAATTAAGAGAGTATTATTTCTCTCTATAAGAAAAACTTGGCTATTTACTTAAGGAATTCATTTCTTGATTTAAATGGAAGAACCCTACAATTTATACATTGAGCAGATAATTTCCACAGAGGGGATGTATGACAATAAAATTCGATGGATGTCAGATGTATGGATTACATCTCCTTACATGAACAGCTCAACAAACAACTTCCTCCAGCAACAACTTGAAATCAACAAGACTCCAAGCGGCATAAGAAGATTTTTAATACTAAGACGAGACAGGGTATCCAAATTATCTATGCAAGAGAGCGGCCTCGAAGGCGTGATGATTCAAAAAGTCATGTCTGTAGAGTGTAGATAGAGCCAGGGGGCATCATGCTATTTCTTTTCTCCCAAATTTTCGTTGTTAGTATTTGGTGGGGTAATTCAACCTATCAATTTTGAATTGCTCTGCAGATTGAAGAGACGCAAACTGAGTGTGGGTGCAAGTAACTGTTTTACTATCATCTGTCAATTTGAGCTGGTTACAATTCAATTCTAATCAATATCATTTCCTTACTCTTGCTTTCTGAGGTACATCAAGCTGACTTTTTGACCATAGAAACAAGTATAAGACAATAGAATAATCGTGCTACAAGAAAGGAATATATATTTCTCAGCCAGTTGTGTGAATGAGTTAGAGGATTCCACCACATGCTATAGTACATTGAGATCTCTCTATGCTCCAGCAATAGTGGGAGCGCATTGAGCATCCAATTTCTCTACTGATATATGAGAAGTCCAGATCGAGAGCTGAACCGGTAGAATCAATTATCGCATCAGACAAGTAAATACCACAGTAGTACCTAATAGCACTTTTCTGTTTATAGATATTGCTCCTGGATTTGATCACGTTGAAATCATTTGAGGAATACTTGTATACTGCCTGGGATTGTTGTTCGCATCAAAAAGCCTTTCAACATAGGCGAGCAATCAAAAAAAATACTGGTTTATCGAATATTGCCATTCAATTTCCAAAAATCCATTTGCTCATTTAGCCAGTTGGAATTGTAATACGTCTCCTCCACCTCGCCTATGCTTCAAGAAGTAAATGATTTAATGATCATTCTCATACTTCAATATTTGGGTTCTTGTTGTCAAGATGACAGTTGCATAGTCTTTCTCGAGTAGACTAAAGTTCTTAGAATCTGCAATTTGACAATATCAAATCCAAAGTGCTCGACATATTACTAACACAACACATATAAGCAACTTTTGATCGGTAGGCTTCTCTGCTCGCGAAGAAGGGCCCTCAAGTTAACCTGTTTAGATCCTGAGACTAAGATTGATGCCTTTAAGTTCTTGAAAAAATGGCTCTCACGAAAATCGATAATCTACTTCCTGGGTTGAGGCAGTGAATACTTCGTAGTCTTAATCAGTCTTCTATTCATAATATGAGTGAATTTCTGAGCGAACTTTTTTTTGATGGTGTCAAATAAGATGATACCCTGCCCGATTTTTGAGTCACTTCGCAGTTCTTGGTGACGTCCACCCCCATAATCCTTAATTTGATTGTCTGTTTCTCCATAAGAAAGTCCAAATACGAATTAATGCACGGAAAACGTGCCATAGGTAGCAGACAATTAGAGAATTTGTGAAAAGAGTGGTCAAGTGTCCTCCTCCATGTGATTGGAGTGAATAAATTCTTTTCCTCAACCCCTGATGAGCTTAAATTCTAGACATAATTGAAGGCATGCTATGTGGCTACTATTGTTTTATGTTCAGGAAGATTTTCCTCAGCACTATTGAATGGACTGATATTCAAGATTAGTTTCCCGATACTTATGTGGTGCAGATACCTTAGTGGTGCAGATACGAAATCGCGCAAATAAACCTCCAGAAAATTTTCTTAATTAAACATATACGCTTTTCGATGGCCCTATCTTTGTGTCCTTATATTAAAAACTAAACTGCGTATAAACGAAAATCTCATTGGACAGAAGGGCTCAAAGAAACTGGGAAAAATGTGGCGATGTGAATATCTACGAGTTCATAGGCGCCTTACCGAACTGGGCCACCACTTCTGATTATCCTGAAGTGCAGGCCCTAAACATGTGTCAGAATGTAATATTGACATAAACACCATTGCATGTATACGACAGTCCTTCCGTATGTTCGCCTGATTCTTTTGCGAAAAAATAAGCAGAAAGCACATCTTGTGTATAAAAATGAATTACAATGGTTGGTCCCGCAAACTTCTTTTATATAGGTGCGTCGCCCATCCAGGAAAACGAACCAGGCCGCGATCGTTTCCAGATTTGGTATAATATTGATTTCTTACTAAGGCGGTCCTTATTCTGAGAATTTTGAAGTTTGGCACTGAAAACGCTACTTGTACCGTATTCTTGGCGAAAGCTTTTCTTTACGGGCGAGTGGACTTTATTTCACAGAGGTGCATTTCGTGAGTGGTAACTACTCCTTTGGATTATTGCATTTCTTTCCTGTACTAATCTTGAGTACTTTAATAACTGTCAGCTAATGAATTTCTCTTTAGCAGTGGACGCTGTGTTCTTGAAGGTGTCAACCTGATCATCTCGCTCCTAAGATCTAAAGTGTAAAAAGTCCTTTAGGGCCGCTAGATTATCTTTAATATGAGCCATTTTAGAAATGGGCATTACTAAGTTCCTCTAGGGCGTTCTACATGGAAGCATGCACAATGACGCGTCGGCAATTATGTCGCACTTTAGGTTTCGATAGATCTTAATTTGACGTTATGAGCCACGAGTAGGAGGCTGAAATATTTTGTTAGAAAGTGCTGACGGACAAGTTCACCAATCAGCACAACTATGACGAGAATACACCGTCTTACGAGGGACTCTTTGACAATAACCTAGGGAGGTACTTAGCCAAAGTATTTCGGAACTCATTGCTCTATTCGTTTACAGTTGCTGTAAAGCTTGATATGATTCCTGGGCAGTGAATGATAGTGTTGAGCATCTCCAGCAATCAAGAAGTGCTTCCTTACGTGTACAGTGACAATCCCAATCAGTTTTTGAATCCTACTATTAAGACAACTGCTTTAGTAACGTTTTTTCTGTAAATCTATTTTCTACTGCAATCGCTTCTCTCATGCTATGGGTGTTTCAAGTAGTCTCAATAGATATAAAGGAAAGGTATTGAACCTTGATGATTCACAAAAAAATAGCAATATAAGAATTTCTTTTTGGGAATTATACGTATATTTACATCACTCGTAACGGTCTCAATTAGTACGAGTTGTTCAGTGAGTATAAAGATTATTGAATTCAGCCTCAACCATTAAAGAAGTACCACCTCCTCCATTGCTGTGAGGTTCACATTAAAGTTATGGTTCTCCCTCTTCAATCTCATTCTAGTTCAGCATTGCTCTTGTGATATTGGAGAGCATCCAACACCCAGTCCCTACGGTAAAGACTTTGCTGATATGATTATATTGAATTCATTTTGATTTCTCAACAGCTTGCGTAATATCCATCTATGTTTAGCAAGCCAGAAAATTGTTGTTGTATTCCGCATGAGATACTATAGCCGAGGAATGTTTTGATGTTAATGGAACAAAGTCAACCTCAAAGAAGATGTCAGATTATTTGCCTTCAAGATTCTCTTACATTGAGCTTCCACAGTGGCCAGCACGAAGTAGCACCTTCTTAGCTCTGGTGGAACAAATTCCACTCTTCTCTAAGTGGCAGATCAATTTCTGCCGAACTCTCTGTGTTAGCATCCTAACAGTCCCCTCCTTTTCATAAAGATAGTTTGAGAGGCTGAAAGTGGCATTGCAAAGTCTACTTGACAGGGTTTAATTTTTCGAGCTATATGAGCACCATCGTTCATTCAAGTTGTATGTTCGGTACAATTATTGAACATAGAGTAAAAGCCATCACATTATGTGACGTCAGGGGAACTATTCTCAGTGAATTTTCCCATATGCATATACATAATTTTCTGGATAGGAATAACGTCCGGTTATTGGCTAAAACTTATCAGCTTACTATGTATATCGCCCTAGTAAATTTCAGTGTGTTCCGAGCCTATAACAGAGGAGGAAACTGTGCTCTTTCCCAAGTTGATAAATTTCTCCTTCGAAGTCTAAGCACATTGTTGCAACAAGAGTTCCACATAGCTTCAAATATTCTCAGAAACGGTTTAGAAGGCAAGAAGGTGGATTTTTCCATGTGGGAAATTGTCAAAAACGCTATCCTTCTGATCTTGTGAAGAAGGTCAAAGAATTGCTTCTGCCACCACTGAATTAGCAGGCTTCACAAGAATTTACCCAGCTTGGAATGGACAATTCAACTCCAGTAGGACATGGTTAACTTTTCCGTTTATACTGAATCTTGTACGGAGAAACTATCAAACAGTTTGAGTTTATTTTCCTTCTTTATAGCCGTGTATGTTATCAGTTCTTTCCAGTCCGAGGTTCTTTGCGCCATCACGGGTTATGTCACTCATTATTTCTGACTTTGGATTCTGTGACCTATTATTTCTCTTGGATTGGCCCCAGCTAATTGCTAATAATACAGTCAGTAGAATTTGAGTTCGAGAGACCTGTGATTACTTAAAGAATAAACCAAATCAGACTGGATGAAACAATATTTGGCTTCATATGGTAGTGAAGGCGTTACACGAGTAGTTGTTATTCTAGACACTTTCCTAAAGAGCATTCAACTAAGATGAGATTCTGAAGATATCTCCAGAAGTGGAATTCCAAGGATAAGACCAATTTAGGCAGGAGTTGATGATAGTAGCACAAGTGAACTTACAATAATTTTGCATGAATTGTGACCACAGAAACAAGCACAACCGTCTCAACGCAGATGGGAATCGGCAATCGTGCAGCCACTTAAGATTGACGAGAAGGCTGGAATTATTTGCTTGCATTCATGGAGTTATCATATCAGGAGATCAGGTGCATGGGCGGGGACAAATAATCGAACGCAATTTTATCATTGACTTCTTTCCCTAAGATTTACTTTGAATTCACATGAACTATCTTTGTCTTAGAACCCACAATGATCTTTTGAGCGGCTCGAAAGATTAAACGGGGAGATTTTTAGGGGGAGTAGAGTCCAAAATATCATTGTGCCTAGATACAAAATGTGATTTTCAAAGGAAGAATAAGATATCTTCCAAAATTTCTTCTTGAAGACGCTGGAATCTGTATTATATGGAAAGAATGTTCAGTAACCGAAAAGATGGCGCAAGTGAGATAAAGTTGAATATGTTGCTTACTGAAGTGGACCTATCAATCTGAAGACATTTGTTCTCTGCTGTATAGCACAAATCACAACTTTAGCAACTGACCTTCCCACCAGATAGTCACCTGTTTCAGTTTCGAAAATATAATACCAAGATTAATCTTCGTGATTAGGAGATGTTTGTTTAGTGCGAGGATCCGTAATTTCTTTTTTTTAGGTGCATTATACGTCAAGAAAGTCGAATTAGGGCCAATTTTAAGAGATACAGCCAAATCGGGATAGCAAATTCTGGAAAATATTGTGCCACCACTTCGGGCAACCATGCTTCGAATGTCCGCGCGATGTTTCCGTGCACAACGTGCTTTCTGTGCGACGCAAAGACTGCATTTGAATGGAAATTCAATAGGAGTCTCCATGGCTGGCGAGAAACGTATTGGCCACAGCATCCAAATCCCTAGCCTATCAACTTACTTGAACAAAGAGGAATTCACCAACCTGGTCACGCTCCCCAGTATACTCCCATATCCTCAGGTTCAACAACTTAAAGTGTCTGCCATCATTTTTGAATACTTCCTCGGCCAACCTTATCCCCTTTAACTTGACTGATTTCTGTAGATATAACACTTGATACATGCAAAATGCCACCACCAAGATTTCTGGAACAAAACCTAACTGAGGGTTATTCCTGCACAATGATCATCAACATTACCCAGGGCTTCTCGAAAGGAGTGGACACTATTGTGTGTCAAACGGTACGTCTCTTCAACAAAGTGAAGGTAAACATTCACGAGACCGACAAAATGAATGGGTTACACCAGAAAAGAACAACAATTGGACAGCGCGAAGTTTTGGTTCTCTTTAGTTGGTGCTACATAGAATATGCAGCTTAGGAAATGTGGCATCGGTAATACTCGGCAATTATGAAAACTTGCGAGCAAAATACTTTCGTAGCGAAAAACGTTGTCCTTGGCAAGTAAGACTGTACTTTTCAGTGACAGGTCGTATATTAAATGCACACCTTGCATCCGAGGTCCTTTTGTGTTACCCCGCCTTGGAGCATATTATTTTCCCAAGGCTCATCTTTCACATACACTGTGCCCAGAGTAGTAAACCTTGCATAATTCCCGGCACGAAGAACATCTTAAACGTTCAGAGAGCCAGTGGTGTGGGACAATATTTTCCTCGCAATGAGCGACCTTTTTGGAGAGATTTACGATCTACATCCGATAACACTTTCCTACAAGTTTCAGATCTTTTCGAAAATACACACCCTGATATGTCTACAATCGATGAGATGACACCTCAAGGGTTCCTTGGTCTTAAGATTTGAGAGGCTTGTATTTAAAGAAGCCTGAGTTTGCTAGATGACGAAGTCCTTTGTCCTCTAAGAAGTCTTTTTCTTGAATAATACTTGTTTACGATTGGGGCCGGCTGCTGAGAATGTGCAGCATGCAGATGTAGGTACTGTTTGAGAGAATGAAAGATTTGCAGTCAACCGAGTAGCTATCGCTTATCACACAATCGGCCGATGTCATTATTTTTTTTTGCAGAAAATGAACCTGGGAGAGCATGGAGAGAATCTACTGTGTGTTCGCTCACCCAGTCATCTAAATATTCGGCCCCCCATAAGAATCTCTACTGCTAATACGATACAACAATATCCGGCAACAAATTCGACATTGACTTGACAAGATCTTTACCACTCAACGTTGTCAGTCAATCTATTCATTAGACTTGACATGTTGTCTATTAATTTGAATATTGGAACACTCAAATGATGACACCAGATTTTACTGAATCTTGCAGTTCGACCGGCCTACTTCTCTCAGCGACTTCCTCTTTCTTGTCATACTTGACCCTTGAGTGTGCCGGCTCAGAAATTGTATCTCATTGTTGGAAAACGCCTTGTTTGTCCAATACTTTTCTATATTTTTCTCTTAAAATCAATAAGGAAGTCTGTTCACAAAGTTGGTACCTTTGTCTTGAAATGTAGAGGAAGCCTGGGAGTTGCAAGAGGGCCATACCTATATTTTTCTCCTCTTTGCAATAAGTGGAGATGATTAACCAGAACCACCCACTATGGTTCTTATTCCGTGGATTCCATAAAGAATTGTCATCACCTGAACTGGTAGATCTCTGGCACTTCTTGCATATGCATTTGTAAATGTGGTACTGTCCTGATCATTGCATCCATAATATCCACTAAATAATATAACCTGCATTATAATTCAGACGATGGGTTGCGCCATGTCTCCAGATATCTGCTGTAAAGAAGGAAGGTTCTTTGAATCCAAATGTGTTAGCTACCAAATAATTTAGTGAAGAATTTCAACTACTCCTCAACAAAAGAAAATAATCAAGAGCTCCTTACAGGCATTAATGAACAAAAACATTGAAATTGTTGACTTTGTTTGTCGTAAATTCTGACTAGCCGTTGGAAGTCAATGGTCTGCATGTGGTTACAATGCTTAGAGTTGATAGGAAGAGATGACGTACAGTTGTGAGCATTTATCTGGCCAAAAAAAATAGAAAATGAGCCCAGTTAATCACACCAAATTCTTCAACAAATGATCTAGGGGGATCGTGTTGGTAGAGAATGACAAAAGACAGAAGTGCAACATGAGTAATTTGTAATTGGCAAACGAAGGCGGGCATTCCTATGAGCAATTTGCGAAATATGCAGGTTGCTGCTCATATGAGACGGCGTAACACCTTCGAAACATATCCATTAAAAGTGTTCTCAGCATCTTCATAATCCATTAAAAATAATCCACATGCATATTTTGACATGCAGTAAGAAGGATGCTTTATCCTAGTCATAATTTTTATCAGTACCTTCCCATAGACTTCTATATATACATCATGCCCTATCGTTCACAAGAGCTGGAATATTTCCACAATCTGCTGTTGCAATGCGTCCATGGCTTGTGGCGTTTCTCTTCATCGTTCTTCAGTTTGGTCAAAAAGTTTCTGCTTTATGTCTGCCACTGAAACTCTCGGCTCCGGGTTTCAATGTTAATTTTTACTACTACGTCCTACGAACCCGAGTGGGATGGGATGATGACTATTTCACTGGCGGCTACAAGGCAGGCGGACTCCAGAAAGCAATGGCAAATGTTGTTGACATCAATTTCTCATTTCCTTCTACTCGTTCTCGTGTTGTCGTGAATGGCAACGTCTATGGATTTCCTGTGACTATTTCCAATTTTTCGATGGAGCTCACGGGTTATTTTCGCGCCGATTACACAGGTACCCACACCTTTACTATTGTGGCCGATGATGGAGTCACCTTACAGTTTGGCAATGGTGTATATTGTTGTGACGATGTCAACGGTGCATTGGGTAACACCAGTTTCGGTATCAACTCCTTGAGAGGATATGGTGGAGTTCCAGCAGCAGACCCCAGCACCTTCAGTGTTCTGTTACAAGCTGGTCGTTACTATCCAATGAAGTTAGTCTATTTCAATTGGGATGGTATACTGCAACTTGATGTCTCTTACGTTAACCCTCTTGGTAATAAGGTCCTGACGTTTGATAATGTATTTCAAGCTAATTTCGATAATGAGGTATGCTACGTCCAAACAAAGACCACAATGTGGACGGGTTCTATTACTCTGACGACTACTCAATTAACCACCTATACATCAGAGGGTACTGTCTACTCCAACGAAATTATTAATATTGAAGTTCCAATGCCTACGGATACTACTACTGAACCTTGGACTGGATCTGACACTACGACGTTCACCACGTTGACTGTTGTTACTGCCGAGAGTACTACGTTCACAGAGCACTTAGTTGTGATTCAAACGCCAATGCCGACCGAGATCACTACTAAACCTTGGACCGGATCTGATACTACAACATTTACAACTTTGACGGTTGTCACTTTAGACAGTACTACGTTCACAGAGCATTTGGTTGTTATTCAAACACCTATGCCAACAGAGACCACTACTAAGCCTTGGACTGGATCTGATACTTCAACATTCACGACTTTGACGGTTGTTACTTTAGACAGTACTACGTTCACAGAGCATTTGATTGTGGTTCAGACCCCTACTATTCCTATTTCCACCACCACTGTTGCATGGACTGGCAATTATACCACTACTGTTACAGGACCAGTTACTGTCACATCGGGATCGATTATCTACACTACCAGTGCAGTAACTGTTGAAGTACCAATGCCAACAGAGACTACTACTAAACCTTGGACCGGATCTGATACTACAACATTTACAACTTTGACGGTTGTTACTTTAGACAGTACTACGTTTACAGAGCATTTGATTGTGGTTCAGACCCCTACTATTCCAATCTCCACCACCACTGTTGCATGGACTGGCAATTATACTACTACGGTTACTGGACCAGTAACTGTAACTTCTGGTTCAGTAGTGTACACCACTAGTGCAGTAACTGTTGAGGTTCCAATGCCAACAGAGACCACTACTAAACCTTGGACTGGATCAGATACTTCAACGTTTACGACGTTGACTGTTGTTACTTTAGACAGTACTACGTTCACAGAGCATTTGATTGTGGTTCAGACCCCTACTATTCCAATCTCCACCACCACTGTTGCATGGACTGGCAATTATACTACTACGGTAACTGGACCAGTTACTGTCACGTCGGGATCAATTATCTACACTACCAGTGCAGTAACTGTTGAGGTTCCAATGCCAACAGAGACCACTACTAAACCTTGGACCGGATCTGATACTACAACATTTACAACTTTGACGGTTGTTACTTTAGACAGTACTACGTTTACAGAGCATTTGATTGTGGTTCAGACCCCTACTATTCCTATTTCCACCACCACTGTTGCATGGACTGGCAATTATACCACTACTGTTACAGGACCAGTTACTGTCACGTCGGGATCAATTATCTACACTACCAGTGCAGTAACTGTTGAGGTTCCAATGCCAACAGAGACCACTACTAAACCTTGGACTGGATCAGATACTTCAACGTTTACGACGTTGACTGTTGTTACTTTAGACAGTACTACGTTCACAGAGCATTTGATTGTGGTTCAGACCCCTACTATTCCAATCTCCACCACCACTGTTGCATGGACTGGCAATTATACTACTACGGTAACTGGACCAGTTACTGTCACGTCGGGATCAATTATCTACACTACCAGTGCAGTAACTGTTGAGGTTCCAATGCCAACAGAGACCACTACTAAACCTTGGACTGGATCAGATACTACAACATTTACAACTTTGACGGTTGTTACTTTAGACAGTACTACGTTTACAGAGCATTTGATTGTGGTTCAGACCCCTACTATTCCAATCTCCACCACCACTGTTGCATGGACTGGCAATTATACTACTACTGTTACTGGACCAGTAACTGTCACATCGGGATCGATTATCTACACTACCAGTGCAGTAACTGTTGAAGTACCAATGCCAACAGAGACTACTACTAAACCTTGGACTGGATCAGATACTTCAACGTTCACGACTTTGACGGTTGTTACTTTAGACAGTACTACGTTCACAGAGCATTTGATTGTGGTTCAGACCCCTACTATTCCAATCTCCACCACCACTGTTGCATGGACTGGCAATTATACTACTACGGTTACTGGACCAGTAACTGTAACTTCTGGTTCAGTAGTGTACACCACTAGTGCAGTAACTGTTGAAGTACCAATGCCAACAGAGACCACTACTAAACCTTGGACTGGATCAGATACTACAACATTTACAACTTTGACGGTTGTTACTTTAGACAGTACTACGTTCACAGAGCATTTGGTTGTGGTTGAGACTCCGACTCCTGAAATTTCTACTACGATTGTCCCATGGACTGGTGATTACACCACAACTGTTTTCGAACTTGTGACGACGACTTCTGGTTCGTTAGTGTACAGTTTCAGTATTGAAGCCATCAAAGTTCCTGTCCCAGTTATCACGACTTCGGTGCCATGGAATGGTTCGTTCACTACACTGTATACAACATTGACCACCGTGGAGAATGACAGCACCACCATTACTGAGTTTTGGGTCGTCGTTGAAACTCCGACTATTGGACTTTCTACTACGACTGCCCCATGGACTGGCAATTATACGACTACGGTAACTGGACCAGTTACTGTCACATCGGGATCAATTGTCTACACTACCAGTGCAGTAACTGTTGAAGTACCAATGCCAACAGAGACCACTACTAAGCCTTGGACTGGATCAGATACTACAACATTTACAACTTTGACGGTTGTTACTTTAGACAGTACTACGTTCACAGAGCATTTGATTGTGGTTCAAACTCCTACTGCGGAACTTTCAACCACCACTGTTGCATGGACTGGCAATTATACGACTACGGTAACTGGACCAGTTACTGTCACATCGGGATCAATTATCTACACTACCAGTGCAGTAACTGTTGAAGTACCAATGCCAACAGAGACCACTACTAAGCCTTGGACTGGATCAGATACTTCAACATTCACGACTTTGACGGTTGTTACTTTAGACAGTACTACGTTTACAGAGCATTTGGTTGTGGTTCAAACTCCTACTGCGGAACTTTCAACCACCACTGTTGCATGGACTGGCAATTATACCACCACTGTTACTGGACCAGTTACTGTCACGTCGGGATCAATTGTCTACACTACCAGTGCAGTAACTGTTGAAGTACCAATGCCAACAGAGACCACTACTAAGCCTTGGACTGGATCTGATACTTCAACATTCACGACTTTGACGGTTGTTACTTTAGACAGTACTACGTTCACAGAGCATTTGGTTGTGATTCAAACTCCTACTGCGGAACTTTCAACCACCACTGTTGCATGGACTGGCAATTATACGACTACGGTAACTGGACCAGTTACTGTCACATCGGGATCAATTATCTACACTACCAGTGCAGTAACTGTTGAAGTACCAATGCCAACAGAGACCACTACTAAGCCTTGGACTGGATCTGATACTTCAACGTTTACGACTTTGACGGTTGTCACCTTGGACAGTATTACGTTGACAGAGCATTTGATTGTCGTTCAGACTCCTACTGCGGAACTTTCAACCACCACTGTTGCATGGACTGGCAATTATACTACTACGGTTACTGGACCAGTTACTGTCACGTCGGGATCAATTATCTACACTACCAGTGCAGTAACTGTTGAGGTTCCAATGCCAACAGAGACCACTACTAAACCTTGGACTGGATCAGATACTACAACATTTACAACTTTGACGGTTGTTACTTTAGACAGTACTACGTTCACAGAGCATTTGATTGTGGTTCAAACTCCTACTGCGGAACTTTCAACCACCACTGTTGCATGGACTGGCAATTATACCACCACTGTTACTGGACCAGTTACTGTCACGTCGGGATCAATTGTCTACACTACCAGTGCAGTAACTGTTGAAGTACCAATGCCAACAGAGACCACTACTAAACCTTGGACCGGATCTGATACTACAACATTTACAACTTTGACGGTTGTTACTTTAGACAGTACTACGTTTACAGAGCATTTGGTTGTGGTTCAGACCCCTACTATTCCAATCTCCACCACTGTTGCATGGACTGGCAATTATACTACTACTGTAACTGGACCAGTAACTGTAACTTCTGGTTCAGTAGTGTACACCACTAGTGCAGTAACTGTTGAAGTACCAATGCCAGCAGAGACCACTACTAAGCCTTGGACTGGATCTGATACTTCAACGTTTACGACTTTGACGGTTGTTACTTTAGACAGTACTACGTTCACAGAGCATTTGGTTGTGGTTCAAACTCCTACTGCGGAACTTTCAACCACCACTGTTGCATGGACTGGCAATTATACTACTACGGTAACAGGACCGGTAACTGTAACTTCTGGTTCAGTAGTGTACACCACTAGTGTCGTGACTGTTGAAGTTCCGATGTCTACCACCACGACCACCATGTCATGGTCTGGAAGTTTTACTTCAATTTACACCACATTGACCACTGTGGAAAATGACAGTAGTACTTACACTGAGCATGTGGTGGTTATTGAGACTCCTACAGCCGAACTTTTAACGACTGCTGTTCCATGGACAGGTCCATTTACCACGACTATCACTGGACCTGCAACTGTGACGACCGGCTCACTGACATATACCTCCAGTTCTGTAACTGTTCAAGTTCCTGAATCTAGGTTCACGACAACCATCCCATGGACTGGAAGCTTCACTCAAACTTATACTACCACGACAACTAGCACGCACGGCAGTACAACTGTGACAGGGCCATTGGTTGTGATTGAGACGCCAATGTTTACGATGTATTTTAACAGAACTTCGTCAGACAATTTAGTTCTGAGTGTCAGTGAACTGTCTAGCGCCTTAGGAACTTCCCTCCTTACGTCAAATTCTTTCTCGACGATGACATGCATCAATGGCGAGTGCTTGGCCCCAACTCTGATATCTCATGTTGATTCCAGCATTTTCAAAATTGAATCTATTGAATCTTCAGTGGAACCCACGTCTGGCTCTACAACTGACACAACAGATGAAACAATAGTTGACACTACAGTTGATAGTGTAATTTCAAGTATAATTGGTATTACGGTTGATTTTACGGCTGAAAGTACAGTTCACGGTACAGCTGATGCCTCAGTCGACTCTACAGCTATCACAGCCCACACGACAGCTGACTCTGCCATACACATTACCACTGAAACTACTTTTGACACTATTTTTGATACATTCATCACCACTTACAGCACATTGAGATACTCCGCAGTCACTTACATCTCATCTTCCCCCGAACCAAGTAACTCAGGTTCGAGATCAGGTCCAGGAACAGGCTCCCGCTCTAGTTTTGGCCCTGGCTCAACCTCTGGTCCTGGGTTAGGTTCGGGGGGCTCGGGTTCTGATTCTGGATCAAGCTCTGTATTAAAACCAACACCATATGTCGCTTTAACAGGCTCAGCACCAATTGTCAAGATATCAATATCTGTGCTTGCAACTGTGTTCGCATTTTTTGTGATCTGAGTACCAGATATTGCCTTCTTCAAGCTGGATTTCATTATTGTTTACTTCAAAGTTTCGTTTATCCCATCAACGACTATCTCTAACCTTCTCCATTAGCCTTTGCATATAATTATTAACTCAGCATTAATTTCAGAACTATTGATCATCCTCGTAGCATGGTATATTTTTAAGTTCTACAAGGCGATATTTGTCGGGGCCCCAGCTGGAACATAATATCCCCTAGTTACCTTCGTCCAACCAAGAATACTTCGACTTGTAACTTGTGAGTCTTAAGTAAACTAAATTTGTTTAGTTCTTTCAGCTTGATACAGACTTCAACTTTCAAACTAGAAAAGGAAAGAATCTACGAATGAAGTTATAATTCGAACTGCTACCTTGACCTGGTCCACAAACGCGATCGCCATTTTGCAATTAAACTGCTTGGGTTGGATACGACCTAATGCATAGATAACCAAATGGATTAAGGAACGAAATTTTCCTATTCTGGCTCTTTCATGGATACACCTTTCTACTGACTTGTCGTCAAATACTTAAATGTTTCGCACTGTTACCTTGTTTATGCGAAAATTATGTTCAAAGGCTCTTTCCAACCAGACAATTTTTTCAGTCACCGCAAAAATCGTTGTCTAAAAACAAGCACAAAACTTACGACTTTATAATTTCAGTGATAATTAAAAACTAAACATGTTATGGGTTCATATATGAATTTACACTGAGATATGGTGATTTAGCCTTCCTCGTCATAGTCATAAGGCACATAGTCATCGATCACCCTTTCAGCACACACAGGTAATCATGAAGCTGTTGAGGCGAGTGAAGCAGACTAAGTGTCTTGAAGTTAGTTTCAAGGGCAAACCTGTCGTTTAGGGACGCGCGAAAAATTTGAAGAACTAACTGAGAATACTCTGGTGCCGACTTGCCAATTGGGAAGATTCACGTCTATGTCTGGCAGATAGATGGATGCTCTCTAGCGATTGAATGGGACCCTTTGTGAGATTTGAATTTGAGTTGAGCTGGCTCATCAACAGCCCAAGTAAATTATGTCGGAACAGTCCCATTACAGTTCCTTGAACAATCAATTCTGTAATGACCGAATATTGTGGTTCCAATAAAATTAATTCTCATTTCTAACTTATACTCTTGGGTACTGTAATACTGTCAAAGTGGAATTTAGTATTCAGAAACGTCTATTGAACAAACGCTAATTAATAAAATAAAGGAAAAATGACAATTAAGTAGTAACTGAAGACAATAGGAATGATATTGACAACAGTTAGTAGATGACAACGGTCGGCATATCGATTAGCTCATGAGAAGGGTACGGCGTTTAGAAATAACAGTACATGTGGTCATCTTATCATAAGATCTAGGGTTTTAGTAGTAAAAAGTCTATTAAATGTCCATCCTTCAGACAGACTATATTACAGGTACTTTATTATATATGAAGACTTATTCTCATTCTTTACCACCGCACTATCTTGTAAGCTATATTATTCTCTTGACGTATATTGATCATTAATCAAGTGTGCCATTTTACCCTCTGTTGATGTTACCCCTTTTTGCATCATACTTTTCTTTTTAAAATTGTAAAACAATGTATTGGGTACTATGATTTGAATGCTTGTCCGATAAAGTTGGATCCTTAACTCTGATATGCAAGAGGTAGCCACTGTTCTTGACTCAAAAAAGGTTGCAGCATCAACTTAATGTGATTAAGATAGTATTGAATTTGACTTTATCTCCACAATAGTATGGTACCTACAAAATCGATCGAAAACCAAAAATAATTCTATAAACGAAAATAACCCAAATATGAAACGATATATGCAAAGAAATGTTAAATTACCCAGAAGCTCGATTATCAATTCCAGGGAGCAGGTATGAAAAACAACATCAAACTTTCTAGAGTAAGACAAAGACCGATAAGATAATAGCCACAATAGAAATTTTGGTTGTTTTAGGAGCAAACCCAGCGTAAGTCACAGTTGGAGAAGCAAAACTTGATCCTTCTTCAGCAACCGAGGAGATAGCAGTGGTTGCAGAATGCTCACCGGGGACCGTCACAGCTTGCCATGTTCCACTAGTCGTATAGATAGTTGTCCGCGAATACACTGGGAATGTCAGAGAATCGAATTTTGCAGTGTCAGTAGAGGTCGTGTGATCTGGCTTACTGGCCTCCACAGTTTCCGGAACCCCGGTAGTTTTGCTCTTCACTGAGTTTGTGCCAGTTAGATCTTCAGATTTGGTTTCAGTTTGACGGCCCTTGGCTGCCAGAGACACAATGCTTCCATTTACAGTTGGCTCTGATCTTTCCAGCGTCTTAACCTTGGTTTGTTCATTGGTAGTTGACCTAGTAGAAAAGGTGCCATCCGTAGTCTCAAGTGAATCGACTGCCCTATTCGTCTCGCTCACAGTGCTTTCCAAAGTTACCTTTCCGCTAACAGTACATTCGGGACAAGGACTGGTCACAGTGGAATCAATATTCGAAGTTCCAGTGTTGGATGCACCAGTGTTGGAAGCGGTGTTGGAGTTTCCAGTCTCAGATGCACCAGTGTTGGATGCACCAGTGTTGGAAGCGGTGTTGGAAGCGGTGTTGGAAGCGGTGTTGGAAGCGGTGTTGGAAGCGGTGTTGGAAGCGGTGTTGGAAGCGGTGTTGGAAGCGGTGTTGGAGTTTCCAGTCTCAGATGCGCCAGTGTTGGATGCACCAGTGTTAGATGCACCAGTGTTAGATGCACTAGTGTTGGAAGCGGTGTTGGAGTTTCTAGTCTCAGATGCGCCAGTGTTGGAGTTTCTAGTCTCAGATGCGCCAGTGTTGGATGCACCAGTGTTGGATGCACCAGTGTTAGATGCACTAGTGTTGGAAGCGGTGTTGGAGTTTCTAGTCTCAGATGCGCCAGTGTTGGATGCACCAGTGTTGGATGCACCAGTGTTGGATGCACCAGTGTTAGATGCACTAGTGTTGGAAGCGGTGTTGGAGTTTCCAGTCTCAGATGCGCCAGTGTTGGATGCACCAGTGTTAGATGCACCAGTGTTAGATGCACTAGTGTTGGAAGCGGTGTTGGAGTTTCTAGTCTCAGATGCACCAGTGTTGGATGCACCAGTGTTGGAATTAACAGTTTCGGTTGCAGCGGAGATAGAGGAAATCTTGGATGTCTCAGTCTTAGACGATATACTCTGAGTACATTCCGTACAAGAAGTCTCGGTTGCACTGCTAGTGTTAGAAACAATACTTGTCAGTTCCTCGGGTATTGCAGACAGAGTTGAATCGTTATCAACACTAAGTGTACTGCTTCCAGTTTCAGTCTTTGATGAATCAGTTAAGATATCCGAACTGTGCATCGTCAAGGATTTGCTCGACTCTGAATTTGGCGGTACGTACGACGTGTTCCATCCCCAAGAATTTGTGAACAGAAGCTGACTCAAAGAGGAAAGCGTCTCAGTGATAATAACGTAGGTAGTGTCGCTAGCAGTAGTGGTAGTGGTACCCTCGACTGGTCCAGTGGTAGTCGAAGTCGAGAGAACAACAGACAGCAGTGGAGTCTCAGTGACAATCACGTAGGTAGTGTCGCTAGCAGTAGTGGTAGTGGTACCCTCGACTGGTCCAGTGGTAGTCGAAGTCGAGAGAACAACAGACAGCAGTGGAGTCTCAGTGACAATCACGTAGGTAGTGTCGCTAGCAGTAGTGGTAGTGGTACCCTCGACTGGTCCAGTGGTAGTCGAAGTCGAGAGAACAACAGACAGCAGTGGAGTCTCAGTGACAATCACGTAGGTAGTGTCGCTAGCAGTAGTGGTAGTGGTACCCTCGACTGGTCCAGTGGTAGTCGAAGTCGAGAGAACAACAGACAGCAGTGGAGTCTCAGTGACAATCACGTAGGTAGTGTCGCTAGCAGTAGTGGTAGTGGTACCCTCGACTGGTCCAGTGGTAGTGGAAGTCGAAAGAACATCAGTGACTCTAACATACGTAGTTCCGCTCTCAGTAACAGTCTCAGTACCAGATTGAGGTCCAAGAGTAGTCGAAGTCGAAAGAACATCAGTGACTCTGACGTATGTAGTTCCGCTCTCAGTAACAGTCTCAGTACCAGATTGAGGTCCAACAGTAGTCGAAGTCGAAAGAACATCAGTGACTCTAACATACGTAGTTCCGCTCTCAGTCACGGTAGTAGTACCAGAGTGTGGTCCAACAGTAGTCGAAGTCGAAAGAACATCAGTGACTCTAACATACGTAGTTCCGCTCTCAGTAACAGTCTCAGTACCAGATTGAGGTCCAACAGTAGTCGAAGTCGAAAGAACATCAGTGACTCTGACGTATGTAGTTCCGCTCTCAGTCACGGTAGTTGTACCAGAGTGTGGTCCAACAGTAGTCGAAGTCAGAAGAACATCAGTGACTCTGACGTATGTAGTTCCGCTCTCAGTAACAGTCTCAGTACCAGATTGAGGTCCAAGAGTAGTCGAAGTCGAAAGAACATCAGTGACTCTAACATACGTAGTTCCGCTCTCAGTCACGGTAGTTGTACCAGAGTGTGGTCCAACAGTAGTGGAGGTCAGAAGAACATCAGTGACTCTAACATACGTAGTTCCGCTCACAGTAACAGTCTCAGTACCAGATTGAGGTCCAAGAGTGGTTGATGTAGAAAGTACATCAGTGACTCTAACATACGTAGTTCCGCTCTCAGTAACAGTCTCAGTACCAGATTGAGGTCCAAGAGTAGTCGAAGTCGAAAGAACATCAGTGACTCTGACGTATGTAGTTCCGCTCTCAGTAACAGTCTCAGTACCAGATTGAGGTCCAAGAGTGGTTGATGTAGAAAGTACATCAGTGACTCTAACATACGTAGTTCCGCTCTCAGTAACAGTCTCAGTACCAGATTGAGGTCCAACAGTAGTCGAAGTCGAAAGAACATCAGTGACTCTGACGTATGTAGTTCCGCTCTCAGTCACGGTAGTTGTACCAGAGTGTGGTCCAACAGTAGTCGAAGTCAGAAGAACATCAGTGACTCTAACATACGTAGTTCCGCTCTCAGTAACAGTCTCAGTACCAGATTGAGGTCCAACAGTAGTCGAAGTCGAAAGAACATCAGTGACTCTGACGTATGTAGTTCCGCTCTCAGTCACGGTAGTTGTACCAGAGTGTGGTCCAACAGTAGTCGAAGTCAGAAGAATATCAGTGACTCTAACATACGTAGTTCCGCTCTCAGTAACAGTCTCAGTACCAGATTGAGGTCCAAGAGTAGTCGAAGTCGAAAGAACATCAGTGACTCTAACATACGTAGTTCCGCTCTCAGTAACAGTCTCAGTACCAGATTGAGGTCCAAGAGTAGTCGAAGTCGAAAGAACATCAGTGACTCTGACGTATGTAGTTCCGCTCTCAGTAACAGTCTCAGTACCAGATTGAGGTCCAAGAGTAGTCGAAGTCGAAAGAACATCAGTGACTCTGACGTATGTAGTTCCGCTCTCAGTAACAGTCTCAGTACCAGATTGAGGTCCAAGAGTAGTCGAAGTCGAAAGAACATCAGTGACTCTGACGTATGTAGTTCCGCTCTCAGTAACAGTCTCAGTACCAGATTGAGGTCCAACAGTAGTCGAAGTCGAAAGAACATCAGTGACTCTGACGTATGTAGTTCCGCTCTCAGTCACGGTAGTTGTACCAGAGTGTGGTCCAACAGTAGTCGAAGTCAGAAGAATATCAGTGACTCTAACATACGTAGTTCCGCTCTCAGTAACAGTCTCAGTACCAGATTGAGGTCCAAGAGTAGTCGAAGTCGAAAGAACATCAGTGACTCTAACATACGTAGTTCCGCTCTCAGTAACAGTCTCAGTACCAGATTGAGGTCCAAGAGTAGTCGAAGTCGAAAGAACATCAGTGACTCTGACGTATGTAGTTCCGCTCTCAGTAACAGTCTCAGTACCAGATTGAGGTCCAAGAGTAGTCGAAGTCGAAAGAACATCAGTGACTCTGACGTATGTAGTTCCGCTCTCAGTAACAGTCTCAGTACCAGATTGAGGTCCAAGAGTAGTCGAAGTCGAAAGAACATCAGTGACTCTAACATACGTAGTTCCGCTCTCAGTCACGGTAGTTGTACCAGAGTGTGGTCCAACAGTAGTGGAGGTCAGAAGAACATCAGTGACTCTAACATACGTAGTTCCGCTCACAGTAACAGTCTCAGTACCAGATTGAGGTCCAACAGTAGTCGAAGTCGAAAGAACATCAGTGACTCTAACATACGTAGTTCCGCTCTCAGTAACAGTCTCAGTACCAGAGTGTGGTCCAACAGTAGTGGAGGTCGAGAGAACATCAGTGACTCTAACATACGTAGTTCCGCTCTCAGTAACAGTCTCAGTACCAGATTGAGGTCCAAGAGTAGTCGAGGTCGAAAGAACATCAGTGACTCTAACATACGTAGTTCCGCTCTCAGTCACGGTAGTTGTACCAGAGTGTGGTCCAACAGTAGTCGAAGTCAGAAGAACATCAGTGACTCTCACGTATGTGGTTCCACTCTCAGTAACAGTCTCAGTACCAGATTGAGGTCCAACAGTAGTCGAAGTCGAAAGAACATCAGTGACTCTAACATACGTAGTTCCGCTCTCAGTCACGGTAGTAGTACCAGAGTGTGGTCCAACAGTAGTCGAAGTCGAAAGAACATCAGTGACTCTAACATACGTAGTTCCGCTCTCAGTAACAGTCTCAGTACCAGATTGAGGTCCAACAGTAGTCGAAGTCGAAAGAACATCAGTGACTCTGACGTATGTAGTTCCGCTCTCAGTAACAGTCTCAGTACCAGATTGAGGTCCAAGAGTAGTCGAAGTCGAAAGAACATCAGTGACTCTGACGTATGTAGTTCCGCTCTCAGTAACAGTCTCAGTACCAGATTGAGGTCCAAGAGTGGTTGATGTAGAAAGTACATCAGTGACTCTAACATACGTAGTTCCGCTCTCAGTAACAGTCTCAGTACCAGATTGAGGTCCAACAGTAGTGGAGGTCGAGAGAACATCAGTGACTCTAACATACGTAGTTCCGCTCTCAGTAACAGTCTCAGTACCAGATTGAGGTCCAACAGTAGTCGAAGTCGAAAGAACATCAGTGACTCTAACATACGTAGTTCCGCTCTCAGTCACGGTAGTAGTACCAGAGTGTGGTCCAACAGTAGTGGAGGTCGAGAGAACAACAGACAGCAGTGGAGTCTCAGTAACAATCACGTAGGTAGTGTCGCTAGCAGTAGTGGTAGTGGTACCCTCGACTGGTCCAGTGGTAGTCGAAGTCGAGAGAACAACAGACAGCAGTGGAGTCTCAGTGACAATCACGTAGGTAGTGTCGCTAGCAGTAGTGGTAGTGGTACCCTCGACTGGTCCAGTGGTAGTGGAAGTCGAAAGAACATCAGTGACTCTAACATACGTAGTTCCGCTCTCAGTAACAGTCTCAGTACCAGATTGAGGTCCAAGAGTGGTTGATGTAGAAAGTACATCAGTGACTCTAACATACGTAGTTCCGCTCTCAGTAACAGTCTCAGTACCAGATTGAGGTCCAACAGTAGTCGAAGTCGAAAGAACATCAGTGACTCTGACGTATGTAGTTCCGCTCTCAGTCACGGTAGTTGTACCAGAGTGTGGTCCAACAGTAGTCGAAGTCAGAAGAACATCAGTGACTCTGACGTATGTAGTTCCGCTCTCAGTAACAGTCTCAGTACCAGATTGAGGTCCAAGAGTAGTCGAAGTCGAAAGAACATCAGTGACTCTGACGTATGTAGTTCCGCTCTCAGTCACGGTAGTTGTACCAGAGTGTGGTCCAACAGTAGTCGAAGTCAGAAGAACATCAGTGACTCTGACGTATGTAGTTCCGCTCTCAGTAACAGTCTCAGTACCAGATTGAGGTCCAAGAGTAGTCGAAGTCGAAAGAACATCAGTGACTCTAACATACGTAGTTCCGCTCTCAGTAACAGTCTCAGTACCAGATTGAGGTCCAAGAGTAGTCGAAGTCGAAAGAACATCAGTGACTCTGACGTATGTAGTTCCGCTCTCAGTAACAGTCTCAGTACCAGATTGAGGTCCAAGAGTAGTCGAAGTCGAAAGAACATCAGTGACTCTGACGTATGTAGTTCCGCTCTCAGTAACAGTCTCAGTACCAGATTGAGGTCCAAGAGTAGTCGAAGTCGAAAGAACATCAGTGACTCTGACGTATGTAGTTCCGCTCTCAGTAACAGTCTCAGTACCAGATTGAGGTCCAAGAGTAGTCGAAGTCGAAAGAACATCAGTGACTCTGACGTATGTAGTTCCGCTCTCAGTAACAGTCTCAGTACCAGATTGAGGTCCAAGAGTGGTTGATGTAGAAAGTACATCAGTGACTCTAACATACGTAGTTCCGCTCTCAGTAACAGTCTCAGTACCAGATTGAGGTCCAACAGTAGTGGAGGTCGAGAGAACATCAGTGACTCTAACATACGTAGTTCCGCTCTCAGTAACAGTCTCAGTACCAGATTGAGGTCCAACAGTAGTCGAAGTCGAAAGAACATCAGTGACTCTAACATACGTAGTTCCGCTCTCAGTAACAGTCTCAGTACCAGATTGAGGTCCAACAGTAGTCGAAGTCGAAAGAACATCAGTGACTCTGACGTATGTAGTTCCGCTCTCAGTAACAGTCTCAGTACCAGATTGAGGTCCAAGAGTGGTTGATGTAGAAAGTACATCAGTGACTCTAACATACGTAGTTCCGCTCTCAGTAACAGTCTCAGTACCAGATTGAGGTCCAACAGTAGTCGAAGTCGAAAGAACATCAGTGACTCTGACGTATGTAGTTCCGCTCTCAGTCACGGTAGTTGTACCAGAGTGTGGTCCAACAGTAGTCGAAGTCAGAAGAACATCAGTGACTCTAACATACGTAGTTCCGCTCTCAGTAACAGTCTCAGTACCAGATTGAGGTCCAACAGTAGTCGAAGTCGAAAGAACATCAGTGACTCTGACGTATGTAGTTCCGCTCTCAGTCACGGTAGTTGTACCAGAGTGTGGTCCAACAGTAGTCGAAGTCAGAAGAATATCAGTGACTCTAACATACGTAGTTCCGCTCTCAGTAACAGTCTCAGTACCAGATTGAGGTCCAAGAGTAGTCGAAGTCGAAAGAACATCAGTGACTCTAACATACGTAGTTCCGCTCTCAGTAACAGTCTCAGTACCAGATTGAGGTCCAAGAGTAGTCGAAGTCGAAAGAACATCAGTGACTCTGACGTATGTAGTTCCGCTCTCAGTAACAGTCTCAGTACCAGATTGAGGTCCAAGAGTAGTCGAAGTCGAAAGAACATCAGTGACTCTAACATACGTAGTTCCGCTCTCAGTCACGGTAGTTGTACCAGAGTGTGGTCCAACAGTAGTGGAGGTCAGAAGAACATCAGTGACTCTAACATACGTAGTTCCGCTCACAGTAACAGTCTCAGTACCAGATTGAGGTCCAACAGTAGTCGAAGTCGAAAGAACATCAGTGACTCTAACATACGTAGTTCCGCTCTCAGTAACAGTCTCAGTACCAGAGTGTGGTCCAACAGTAGTGGAGGTCGAGAGAACATCAGTGACTCTAACATACGTAGTTCCGCTCTCAGTAACAGTCTCAGTACCAGATTGAGGTCCAAGAGTAGTCGAGGTCGAAAGAACATCAGTGACTCTAACATACGTAGTTCCGCTCTCAGTCACGGTAGTTGTACCAGAGTGTGGTCCAACAGTAGTCGAAGTCAGAAGAACATCAGTGACTCTCACGTATGTGGTTCCACTCTCAGTAACAGTCTCAGTACCAGATTGAGGTCCAACAGTAGTCGAAGTCGAAAGAACATCAGTGACTCTAACATACGTAGTTCCGCTCTCAGTCACGGTAGTAGTACCAGAGTGTGGTCCAACAGTAGTAGAAGTGGAGAATGGAACATCAATTTCAACTAACGCAGTACCACCTGGTGTAGTGGTATATGTAATGGTGACTGACTGGGAACCAGTAGTGATAGTGGTGGTTCTAGTTGGAATAGGAACGTCGTCCTTCACAATGACGGTTCCATCTGTAGTGTATGATGTACGACTAGTGTATGAGCCAGTCCAAGTAGAAGTGACCAGAGATGTCAGTTGGGGAACTTCAACTTCCACAATTCTAATACCGCTTGCATCAGTTGTAGTCGATGCCGAAGTGTAGGAGTTGGTCCAAGTAGTAGTATATGTGGTTACCGATCTTGGAACTAAGACCTCAATTGTATCGGTTGAAACGCCTGTGACAGTGGTGAGAGTTGGAGTATTTATGTCATCTCTAGTGATGGTGGTGACCACAATCTCCTTATAGTTACCAGTTCCGTTGGGATCTAGATCGTTGTACGAAGAATATGTGATCGACTGAGTGACTGGCGAGTTGCTGCAAACACCACTGTTCGAATATGTCTCGGTGAACTGACCTGTAATAACGTCGGAAATACCAACAATGTATGGTCTGTATCCAGCAGGCATGTTGGTGAAAGTCGCGGTGATAGAAGTGGAAGTACAGGAGACGGTGATGAAGCCATTAGTACCTGCGGTGGTCAAAGCTTGTGTTGGGAATTGCCATGCGTTGAAATTGTTGGACAAATAGGCGCCAGATTTCGAACAATCGAACTGTATTTGACCGTTCAGTGACAATTTGATAGATCCGGAAGTTGTCAGTGAACACTTTGGACCCTGGTAATAGTGCTGATATTTCTGTAAACGAGGCAACTTTCTGACCGCATAAGAACCCTGAGCAGCATTACCTTGCAAATATGTTGCTCCCCCATTCATTGTCACAGTGTAGGTGAGGTCTGCTCCATCCTTGAAAGTTACTACGTTTTGGCCAGCAGTCCACGCTGAAGCAGCGGCCAAATCAATTGCCGAAGACGTCATTCCTGCGTTGAAGGTGAAGGGAAAAGTGATTGTACCATCTGCCAGTGCAACAGTTGCAACCGCCGGCAATGCCGTACACGAAATCAAGGAGTATGGAAGCAAGTTTTCTCCTGGGGTCAAAGTACATGTTGCAAAATTGGTAGACCCTGCTTTCAACAGAATTGTGGAAGTTGTGGAAGTAAACTTGAACACATTAGGAAGCGTCAAAGCAAATGTATCGCCAGGTGAAACCTTGGACGAATCAATTTTCCATGCAACAGTAGCTTGCCATGAAGGTATCTCGGGCTGCTTGCTACCAGGAGGCGAAATGTTGTTGATCGCATTGAACACCCCAGTGACTTGCGCCGAAAGAACGGTGCTTGCAAGCCACAAGAGCGGCAAAATCAGAAAAATCAACATGAATTGCAATAGAAAATTTGGAAAAGACTTAGCAGACTGTGGGACAACTCTAGTTCTTGTACTCGTGAGAAATGCCTATCAGAATACAGGCCCTCTCCTCGTCCTTTGCATCCGACCAAACCTGAAGTTGAGGTACACTTGTTCCTGTATTGATTGTGCATCATAATGAATAGGCAGAATGCACCCTGTTTCCATGCTTTCGTATATGTGTCATGCGGAATGGTTGAGCAAAGAAGCCAGTAGGCGTGCTAAGTTCTACGTATATAAAGCGCATGCTGTATGTACCTTGCATTTGTGAATAGCGAGGATTCCTTTTGAATGCGGAGTGAAGTGCTTCTCCCATCACACGATTTTTGCATAGGTTAAAGCTCACAATAAACTTGACGGTCAAGTGCGCGAGTAAACGCCGAACTCGAGGCGTTCAATTTGTGAGCTGCTGCAAGAAGCCGCCATACTGCAGAAATATTGCATTCTAGAAGACCCGTTCCGACACATAAGCTCACCATGTACAGAATTTCGCTAACTTTATTTTCTCTCTTCAACGTTGTCTTGGATAACGCTCAAAACTTTGCGGGATGCTACAAAGCTACTAGGCCCATAAGTCTGTATATTGATGAATGATCGTGGTTGTGGTCGTGTGGCACCTTTCTGCCGCGGCAATCTATACTCGATTGAGGCCGAGTTTGCAAAAGATTGATCGACCAAAAGTACTGTAATTTATTGTTGGCTACATTCTCGCAATCTTTGTTCAGTTCCTCCGATAAAGGGCCCTGAAAAATTGCAACTTCCATGAAAATCTACCCCAATTTGCTCGCCCCTCCAGAAACCCACTAAATTCTTGAGGCAATAATTGACTTTAAACTGGCTCGGCATGACCTTGGCGCAGAAAATAATTATACTGACAGCCTTCCCCTTTCACCTATATGGCATTTTCTTCTTGGTGGGGCTCCAATTACCAAGAAAAACTCCATCGTAACTTAAGCGATGACGTTAATATGCTTGGTTAATCCTATCCCTATATACAACACCATGCATGATTCATGCAACACCGCTTAATTAAACAATGCTTCAAAATTATGTTGACGAAATGGGTATTGCAAGAGATGTGCTCATTACGAAACAAAACGCAAACCGATAGCGGCGACTTCTCTTTTGGTTGTCTTTACGGTATTAAAACGGTGGTGCAGATTGATCGTCTTGCGTGTCCAGAAGCACTGTAACACATAAGACAATGAAAAGCGTGGAAGCTGCGGGTAAAAGCCTCTAGGAACAGGTTCCTCGCTTTTGGCGGGTATAACGCATTAAGCTTAAGCGACGAGTTCATTGGACGAACCCTCTAATCTAAGCGGGCAATTGACATAGCCGAATTACGTGGCCGTGATTTATTTTAATATTCAAGCCTTGCGGCGCATCTTGCTCATTGGATAATCCATAAACATTGCATGTCTGTACTCAAAACTGGGGTCTTGCATAGTCATCTCAGATTGTCATTTTACTCTCGGTAACAAGGAAAAGTTCTCGAAACAATTAAGCCAATGATTGACTTGCTCCGACATTCTCCACACCTTCCGGTCAAGTCACCTAAATCTCTAAATATGACCAGTTTCCTTCCGTGTTAGCCGCAATTTTGAGATTTGGATGGACTCTCACAATAAAAGGATAGTTTTGAGCTGATGGTGACCTAAGGGCTAGAACTTTTTTTTTTCGTCTTTCTTTATCTCTTGATTTCATGCCATCCTTATTATCGATCCAATACTGCTTGGACGGAATCCTGTGTGCTTTCTCAGAATTAATTTTTTGGACGCCCGAGTATCCTCGGGAAAAAAGCACAGAGGCCCCGACCCATCAAATGATTACGAGCAATTACGACATTCGAAAAAGTTTGCAAAACTTTATTCACGATTTGTGGATTTTGTATTAGTTGAACTTGAGGCAAATCGTAGTGATGAATCATACTATATGAGAAGTCGTCGAGATTGATTGGATCTTATTAGAGATTGAAAATGATAATTTCTTCAATTCTCTGCCATATTCATTCTCAGGTAAACCGGGCAACTGTCATCAGAGTGATGTGGGAGGTGATACGCCATACCGATGGAGAATTGTGTAAAGAAATAGAGACGCAACCTGGTTTTAAAGCCGAAGTATGGTTTGCATCGTAATTATATGACATAATCTTTAAGACCTCTCACAAAATATGGAGACAGGAATCGGTAGACTTTGATGTATATCCTGTGAAGCTGATGACTTCCAATCTCCATTACGAGGTTGAAGACTCCCATAAAAGCATTCGCCACACTTTCTCGTCTATAGTGTACAGATTTCGTATCCGTGTGCTTCTTAGAATGTTGATAGCTACTGGCATCTAAACTCGCCAAAAGGTAATCATGGCTTGCTCTCACTTCTTAGTGCAGTGCCAAACTGACCATAAAAACCTGACTCGGTACTTATTAAAAAAGGCTCACTTACACTGCTTTGACTTGGAATTGTTGGGAAGAGCATGCGGAAGGGAATCGTCAGAGTGCACTTTGATTCCATGTTTAAAACTGTATCGAGGTGCCAGGACTAAAAATATTCCAATAGTAAAAGGTCAGACGCCATAATGATTGTCTGAATAGGTCTTTATACATACAAGAAGATCATTTTGGGAAACCGTAGGGGCCGTAAAGGATTGTTTATGATTAGAATTATTAGAAGATGTATGAAAGTCGACTGAGTATGAAAGATATTAATGTTAGGTGATGGATAAAGCAGATATTATTATAGAAGCTGAACTTTTTAATTTTCCGTTGGGCTATAACTTTGAGGTGCCGGTACTGTGGGAGTATTTGGGGATCGTCTGATTTTTGATGTTATTCAGTATGTGTTTGATTTTCATTGATGCTTTTTGCTATTGTGATGAAATGTCAGATAGCTGCGAATTCATAAAGATGTGAGAAGCTTTTGCTTTGCAAACCAAAAAATACGAATTTCAAAAACTAAAACTGAAACTGATTTTAATCAATTCTATATCTAATCTAGTAATGGATAAACAGCTGTTATTATACACATACTTCCTACATCAATTCAATACACTAAAGCGAATGTATTGATGTATAAACGCACCAATAAATTGTCCAGCGAAAATGATATGGAGTACCAAACATCCATGGTGCCATACAGGAGGCCCGAAAGTAATCCTGGTTATAGGTACCTCGAAATAAATCATAATTTGCAATCCTACTATTTCCTCTTTGTTACTACCTTTGAATACCACCATAGGCATTTCCAAAAGCTTCTATTAGTACAGGCACCGCAAATAGTTTTCATTGTCTCATACCTTGAAAACTTGGATGTTTCCATTTAAAAAATGTGGCTACTTTGGAACATCTATCATTTCCAACAAGCACTCCATCAACATCTCCACCACATGCTAATTCCTTTGGGCTTCAGCATTTGTTCAAGAAACTTTTCTATTTCTTGTCCCCACTATCGCAGTATCACATAATAGTTGTGAAGTACTACAACAGATGACCAAATGCAAGTCAGACCTACAAATTCGTTTCACAGTACAGAACTCAAAAAATACTACGAGACAAAGACTGTCAAGAGGCAGGAACCATCTGTCTTAATTATTATTCAATGATCATGTTTTCTGCTTGTGAGGGAACATTCCAATGTCCTTTAATACAGTCAGAATATTCTCTGGCATAACATACATTTATTGTGTCATGTTTCAAACTTCTATTCTTTGCAGGCAGAAAATATTCATGGTCATAAACAGCTAATCTATGCGCTTTAACAATTTCGCAGGAATCCCACCAACAACACTATTTGGAGGAACATCCTTTGAAACAACTGCACCCGCAGCCACCACTGAGTTTTCCCCAACAGTTACCCCGGCAAGAATAGTTGAGTTTGCACCAATCCACGCATTTTTCTTGATGTGGATATGTCCGGCTTCAAGTGAATCCCTGTTTTCTGAAGCAAGTGGATGTCCTTCAGATAATAAATTGACCTTAGGGGCGATCTTAACACCGTCCTCAATGGTAATTCCACCGAAATCCAAGAACACACAATCAAAATTGATGAAAATATTCTTTCCAAGCCTTATGTTTTTCCCATAATTGATATGCAAAGGCGTGAACACAACAACGCTTTCATCAATTACACTGTTTGTGATTAAACTCAAGTAGTGTCTGATCTCTTTAGGATCTGCAGAGTTGGTCATTTTAGTAACCAATTTCTTCGTCTCAAACGATGCATCTCTTAGCTTATAAGTTTCTGGGTGATCAGAAGGAACAGTCTGACCTTCTTTTAATAATTGAAAGATATCTTTTGCTGACGACATTGTAGTATATCATCAGAACATTTTTGGCTGCTTAGTAACCTGATTACCGAATACGCGAAAGTTTGTGTGGGGTTAGGTCGTTTCAAGCACAACGTTATTTTTATGTTTACCTCTTAACACCCCGCAAATTGGATCGGGATAATTAAATTTGCGAGTTTTTGCAAACGCAATTATTACTCAAATGAAGACAATAATAATCCAAATTGAATATTGTGTCAATTGACTATAAATTCAACTCCATTGCACCTTTTGTGAGCCTGAAGAATCCACAATGTCTCAAATTTGGTGGAAAGAAGCTTCAATTTATCAAATCTGGCCAGCATCCTACAAGGATTCCAACGGTGATGGAATTGGCGATATTCCAGGAATCATCTCGACATTGGATTATGTGAAAAGGCTCGGTGTAGACATTATTTGGTTGTCTCCAATGTACGACTCACCTCAAGATGATATGGGTTATGATATCAGCAATTACGAGGCCGTGTACTCCAAGTATGGCACAATGGACGATATGGACAAGTTGATTGAAGAAATCCACAAGCGTGGAATGCGTTTGATTTTGGATTTGGTGGTTAATCACACATCGTCAGAACACCAATGGTTCAAGGAATCCCGGTCTAGTAAAACTGACCCAAAGAGAGATTGGTATATCTGGAAACCTCCAAAGTACGATGAGGAAGGAAACAGACATCCTCCCAATAATTGGCAGTCAGTATTCTCTGGATCAGCCTGGAAATATGATGAGGAAACCGATGAATACTACTTACATCTTTTCGCAGAATCTCAACCAGATCTCAACTGGGAGAATGAAGAAACTAGAAAGGCAATCTACGACTCTGCTTTGATCTTCTGGCTCGATAAAGGTGTCGATGGGTTTAGAATTGATGTCGCAGGATTGTACTCCAAAGTTCAAACATTTCCAGATGCGCCTATACTTATTCCGGATCTGGAGTGGCAGCCATTTGACCAGTTTTGTCAGTCAGGACCACGTATTCATGAATTCCACAAAGAGATGTTCCAACAAGCTACATCCAAATATGACGTTATGACGGTGGGTGAAATTGGACACTCGACAAGAGAAGATGCCCTCAAATATGTGAGTGCTAAGGAAAAGGAAATGAACATGATGTTCTTGTTTGATGTGGTCCAGGTGGGTACTGATCCTCAAGACAGGTACGGCATCAAAGAGTGGAAGCTTAGCGATTTTAAGCAAACTGTTAGAAATATGAGCTCTTTTGCTGAGGGAACCGATGCTTGGAGTACCGTTTTCATCGAGAATCATGACCAGCCTCGCTCGATCACCAGATTCGGCAATGACCTGCCTCAATGGAGGTTCAAGTCAGGAAAGATGTTAGCAACCTTGCAGGCTTCTTTGAGTGGTACCTTGTTTATTTATCAAGGTCAAGAAATTGGAATGACTAATGTTCCCAGATCCTGGGACATCAAGGAATATTTGGACATCAGCACCATAAACTATTATAAACTGTACAAGGATGCTCATGGCGATGTGGGTTTGGACAAAGTTATGGATGGAATCAATTTGTTGGCGAGAGACAACTCTAGAACTCCAGTTCAATGGGATAGTTCTGAAAATGCTGGTTTTTCAACTGGAAAACCTTGGATGCGTGTAAATGATAATTACAAAGAGGTGAATGCTGCATCTCAGGTTGATATTAAAGATTCTCTTTTCAGTTTCTGGAAAGAAGCTTTGGTTGTCAGGAAGAAGTACAAGGATGTTTTGATTTATGGAGATTTAAATATCCTTGACTTCGAAAATCAGAGCATTTTCTCTTACACAAAAACTAACGGAGAATCTGAGGCTTATGTGGTACTTAACTTCACAAAAGACATTCAAAAATTTGAGAAGGGAGTGTCCGGGGACTTTGACCTCGTTTTGGCCAACGTTGCTTCGCCTTCTGAAAATGAGTTAACTCCATATGAAGCACGAATCTATATTAAGACCTCCTGATTCGTTATTTTAAGTGAAAACTAGATGAAATGATTTATGACTTCTGCATCCGTAACGTTAAATGATATTTAGGGAGGATAAACTTGCTTTTCGATTCTACTTCTACCAAACTTCTTCGGCATCATGATCATCAAAACCAGTATCTGCTTAAAAAAATAATCAAAGCAACCTATATCATTTTGAGCTCCTTGCTGGATGCAAGCTTTTAACAGTTGGCTTGATGAATGAGAAGAATCTATCATTAAAGGAGGCTCAATAATTGTATCCTGAGGAAGGTACCGTTTGCCCGAAAAAATAATGGTCGAGATATTCAACCGTTGACTCAGGCAATTGTGTGTACAATCCACCAGAAATAGAATCACAATAGCAGAGTTCGAATATCACCAATAATCCAGTACTCATACTCACTTCGTGCTACAAGGACAAGGTCTGTTGTTTAATAAATCCGCAGGCATCACCAATCGTATCACAATCCACCCTGAATAGAAATTGTTCCTCTCCATAGATATTTCTCTTAGAAGATTTTATTGTATCTGGAATAATGTTCAAGAGGGATTACAGAAGGGCTCTGGCTACATGTCATTGGTTTTTGAGTTCAAAACAGAAAGTTTTGTCCAGGGGTGGTATTTTAGTGAAGAATGAAGTAGCAGATGCAATAGACACATATGGTTGTTTATTGGCATCGCGGCAAGGGCTCTTCAAGCTCGAATCCAAAACTTAAAGGCATGGACACGCAATCGAGTAGAAACAGGAATTCAACCGCCCTTAGACAGAATATCTTGTAGTCTGTAATTGAAGATGGACAAGAAAAGGGTGTGGCTACAGTACTCCACAACTTCTCAGCGTGCCAGTATTTTAAAGAGGTCAAATTTGGCCCTCAATGATGCTTAATTTCCTAATAATTCTTTCCAATTTGATTCTGCCTAACAGATATAGTTTGATTTACAGTATCAAATTGGAATTGAAAACGACGAAAACTTTGGAAATTGTGATGTGGTCATTTGAGTGCCACAAGCCAGGAAATCAAATCCGAAGTAAAGAATATAAAAGACCATTATCGAGAAAAATCAAACAAACGAGAATGCAATAAGTGCAATGAAAACACCAAAATTGAAGGTTTTAGTCGAGGAAATTCCTTCGAACACTGTAGTATAGTTCGATAGATTAGCACTTTGATGTGTGCTTTGATGTTCGAGAGTCTGATTATCTGATGCTTGAGCATTTGCAGTAGACCTAGTCTGTGTTAGAAAACCAGACGAAGCATTGGATCCACTTATTGATGTAGTCATCGTCTTTGCATTCACTGTGGTCAAAATAATATTTCCTTTGAGGTCAGCAGTAGGCTTTGCAACAACAGTAATAGTCTGACCTTTCTCATTTTCATCCATTGAAGTGTACGTGTATGTCAGTCCTTTATCGGAAAACAGCATGGAAGTGAAAAATCCTCCTTCTTTGCCGGTTGAGATAGCAACTTCAGCACAGATCGTTGTTCTGACTCCATTGATAAAATCGACGGTGCGAGTGGTATACGTCCTAGGATAGTCAAGTGCCAAAGATGTGGTGCACAAGCTTCCATGTTCATCACTTGTGACTATCACGTAAAGGATGTCAGTAGAGACCGAGCCATCCTCACGAGTCTTAACACATGTTGTTATGTATGTCGTTTCCTCGACAGTAATAGTTGCCTCCAATGAACTTTTTGTTTTAGTCGTCACAATCGAAGTGTCTTCAACGATGGAATTGAAAGGGCTGGTCAGTAATGACTCAGAGTCAACGGTTGAAGTAATGGCTTCCTTTGAAGAATCTATATGGACACAATTAACGTCATCTCGCCTGCAAACAATATTTCCAAGAGATGACGTCAACGCTCCTTCTGTCTCTGAGCTTTCGTTTGAGAAGTCTGACCTAGTGGAGGTAATCACCTCACTAACTTTCAGCGATCTCACTTCTTCGGAAGTACTTGGCAAAGTCGAAGAAGTCAAGCTTGACAGAGTGATGGTGTTTGAGGTTGAGTTTTGAAATGGTGGAGAGTTAAATGACGTGGTTTCAGATATCTGAAAAGAAGAGCTCTGTGTACTCGAAGAGGCAATATTAGCAGTGAAATCATCTGAAGATGAATTCGCTTCTTTGCCTGAAGAACTTGCTTCATTGCTAGAGCTTGCTTCGTTCGGTGAGCTAGCATCAGTGCTAGAACCTTCGAGTGTAAAAGATGAAGTACTTGCATCAGCTCTAAAGGTTTCCGCAGTCGACGATGAACTTGCTTCGGTGGTGGAGCTTTCTTCATTCCAAGAACTAGCAGATGTGCTGAAGTCTCCTGAGGTGGAAGATGAATCTTCACTAGAGGAACTCTCAACATTATTAGAGCTCGTTGAAGTCGATGATGATTCTTCACTTGAGGTGCTTACATCAGCACTTTCAACTGTCGAGGATGTTTCTTCGCTTGAACTTGACTGAGTGCTAGTCCTTACTACCAGTGGGGCAACAGGAAAATCTTCACATTCACAAAGGTATGGAGCTCTTCTTGGGTTGTCTGATGGATACCAAATTTCTGTACCAGTGCCATCTTCCCCATTTGTTCTAATAGATATCAGATCGAGGTTTGGTCCGACGTCAAGATCGAATAACAAACTTCCCTGGTTAAAGTAAACTCGCAAAATTCCAGTAGTACTAGAGTAAAAGTATCCAGAAAAGAGTGATCCGAAAGAGATTTTGTTGCTAAAGGCGAACCCATACACTGTAAACGTTCTAGTTCCAGTCAGAGAGTCAGTGATTCCGTCAAACATTAAATTGGAGGACCTGTAACCTGAAAGATAAATGGATTGATCTTCATCAAAAGTATAAGAGTTCAAGTTGATACTCAATTTTGACAAGTATTCCACATTGATACAACCTGAACCCTCAAGGTTGGCTGTCTGGTCCCAGAAAAGGCGGAACATGCAAATGGTACCTTCGTTGGTCAAAATTCCAGAAGAACTTGAAAGTTCCAAATTGTAATTACCAAAGGGATTACCATTGCCCAGTCTGAGGAAGAGTTTTCCTTCATTTAGCCATTCACCTTCTGAAATGATAGAAATAGCAGTATCTTCCGAAAACAGACCAGTCCCAAGCCACATGTTACCATTGTTAATGAAGGTAGTAGATTCCATTGTGATGGTGGTGTAGAAATTAGCTTGAGTTGCGTTAAAAACGAGATCTCCGTCATTGAGGATACTTCCTGATGTTGAGGAAAATGAGAAGCCTTCATAAGTCAAAATTTCCGGGTATTCGAGGTCAGAATTGTAAACTGCGATAATGTACCAACCCGAATCTCTACCTATTTGAATATCACCAGAGACGGTAGTCACTAAAGGGAAAAAGATAGAATAAAAAGCCGCAGACGAAACATGGACGCTTTCAAACAGTAAGGCACCTGGCTCGTCCACCACAGTGTCTTGAGTAATTTCGAGAGCAGCGGAAATACAAAAGAAGAAAACTAAAGCCAAAATCTTCATTGTTAACGTTCTCAAAAATACTTACTTTCTTTGTAGCTTCAAATTCAAGCTTCTTAAATAATCGGAAGATTCGTAAATTCATCCCCACATACAATCCATACTTGAAGTTATCTATATTTACGGAAATCCGCCAAGAGAAAACATCATTTAAACTCTGTATATAACGCGCAGTAATGTTGCTTTCACAACAGTGTATAATATTTTTTTTTTGATACATGGCATTTAGTGTCGGGCAGTGATGCGACATGGCTTATTGAGCACAGATAAACACAGTACGAATCATCAAAGGCAGAGGGGGATTCGCATTACCCAACTTATAATGCAACGTTCGACGAAGGGATGTTATTGTTGATCTGGATCCAGGTTGTTTTAGATGAATATCCGCATGAATTCAGTTAGGCATCATTGCAATTTCTGCAGTAACGCTATAAATTGTCTTGTGTAGGCTTGTATGAGCCTGTGTGAGCATATCACATGCCGTGCTTTAGTAGCGTTTAGTCCAAGCTCTAGGAAACGGGTAATTCTCTTGAATAAACAGGTTCTACGAACTCGCTTTGAGCACACGCAAAAGTCTATAGCTTAGGTTTGACCGGCGGAATCAGATCTGGAAATCTTCCTAATTGGAAAAACATCTTAGTGACGTACAAGTTTGAGAGACTGGATTTAAATCGAAAATCTATCAGAATACTGAATTGAGTGCTCTTAGATCCTAATTTTCAGACTCGCAAATTCTTTACTATAAAGAATATAATTCAATACTTTTTGATGTGTAATAAATGGGTCGTTCCATACATTCCTATGCACATTATTAAAAATTACACTCTTGTATGAGTGGCCGACGTGGGTTTACGATAACAAATCGTATTCTTTCATAAAATCTTTTCACGCGCCCTAAATTACTACAAGTTGAAACTTTTATACTTAATTCAAGAACAATTAAGATACACCATTGTAACGTTGAACCCACATATGTATACTAACATCGAGTCTAGAGAATTCTAGAACTAATTGGGAACATTCGTACAAGTCTTAGAAATGACTGGTATATCAAGGTGTATTTTTTATGCGGGCTTGCCCGATAATGCATCGACTTGTATGCCGTCGAAAAAGGTCGCCCTAAGATTTTGTACCTCCCGTGACAAATACTACCATGATAGGACTCTATATTTACTAAATAGAATTCTTCTCTTAGACACTTTCCTTGGATGCAACTTTCAACGGAGTGATGACGAATTAGTCAAAAGACATCTATCTCGTCATATCCCTTTATGGTTGACCTGAATATACGATTCATTGAGGTGTATATCAGCTCGAATACAAAAAATACAACTCTGAACCAAGCAAAATGTAATAGAATACAATTCCCACACACCAAGATGAGATTCTTTTCTGAACTTTTATCAGATTTATGCTGAGTTGTTGATGTACCCAATGGATGTCATTCTTATTGCGGGTAGATGCATGTAGTAGTGTACAATGCCCAGCGACAATTGGAAAACGCCTGAACAACCGATACAATTTTCAAAAAAAGAATTCATTGACAATCAAGTGGTAATTTACGGTAAATTGTATCTAATACCTTTCAGAGGCACCCTTTCAATATTCAGGCACCTTCCATAGCTTCAAGAGAAGAAGGTTTGAAAGCTTTTCCTTGCACACTATAATGCTGAATTTGCAACAATACTGCGTCTGTTTCGAATTCATAAGTGAACAGCTTATTGACGCACATTTTTTAGTAACTTAGGATGAACTCTGTTTGGAGGGTCAGAATAAAGAACAAAACTGTTTAGAAAGGGGTGAACAGAATCTATGATTTCAACGAGGGCGGCATCCTTTGCGGTAATGATTCTCTTAATCTCACTTCGATAGATAAGATGATGTATGCCCAGGAACCATAGTCTTGATGTTGGTCGACTACATTTTTACTCCGTTCTAGTGAGATTAGCTAACCTTCACGTAGAATGCAACCTTGCCTGCCCAAAAATTGAACTTTACTAAATTAGATTAACTTGACGTTGTTATTAGTATGAATGGGGATTTGTTTTTGATAATGCGATGGTATATCAGAGTGTATTCCTTAATGGAAAGTAAAAGAGAGTGAATTAGAATAAAATAAAAGAAATCAATCCAAGAAGGAGGGGCGATGCAGCTCCAACTGAGGATGCATCCCCGGGAATAACTGACTGAAAAACAGCAGGTACTGTCTCAGAACTCGTAGTATAAGTTATCCGCTTAGCAGGAGAACCAATCGTAGAAATCAAAACATTCTGTGATTTCATGGATGTTAATGTTTCTGTCCAAGCTTTGATTCCTGAACCTTCGGTCAATTTTGAAATTGAAAGAGTGGCGATCTGTACATCTCCTGATGTGTTCGTTGTAAGCTTTTCTATTCCACATACCGTGATTGTCAGACCCGAATGGTCAGTGGTCGAAAATGTCACAGTCTTTTCATTCTGATTACTTGGAAATAGTGAAGTAATCAAACTGCCTTGAGTATCCGATGTTACAACAACTTCACCACATACAGTTGTAGTCACCCCAGCAGTAATAGTGGTTGTCCATGTGGACAAGTACCGCGTGCATTCTGGACAAATGGTTGCAATTGCCAAGTGGTTTGAATTTGTAGCCTCCTTATCAGTATAAAGCGTGCCAGTCAAGGAGGTAGAAGTTGAAGAGTCCGCTTCAGTGTTTGTGTAGCTTGCGAGAATACAACCTTCCTCACCAGGCCGACAAATAATGATGTCATGCGAGCTGGATTCATATTCTATGATAGAAGAAGACAATGACGAGATGCTCTTCAATGTATTGTTCCAATAACCAGCTGAGGAGGTAGGTACAAAGGTGGAAAACGATCCTGAAAAGCTGGAAAGAACCTCGGAAGAAGTTCTAGTTATTATAGTGCTGTGGTCTGAGGATTCGCTTAGGTATACCGAGGAGCCCTGAGAAACATCCACTGTTGATGATTGTAAGCTAATGTGTGTGGCCGACTCGCTTTGCGAGACTTCAAAGCTTGATGTACTAATGGAAGATGTATCTGAATAACTGCTTGAATGATCAGAGAATGGTGCACTAGATGAAGATTCACCCAATGGTGACAGATTAAGAGAGGAAGACAACTCAAGCGAAGAAGATATGACTGCAGTACTCGAGGAGTGCTCTTCAAGAGTTGAGGTCACTTCAACAGTCGACGATGATTCTTCAAGTGAAGAGGAGTCTCCTACCAGAGATAATGAAGAAACACTCGAAGACTCAGATCTTTCCCAGGCTGAAATTCTTGAAGAGCAAACACAGAAGGTAGGTATGCCACGGCTTTCCGGATCCGAACCCAAATATGTAACCTCATTATCTGTAACAGAAAATCCATCCAGACTGTATCCATAGCCAATATCGTATACAACAAATAAACTTGAACTTGCTAATAATGTCAAATATCCTTGGGTATCATCGTAACTTACCGAAATTGGAAGATAGCCAGTATAAGTGAGAAACGTCATACCGTTACTAACTCCATAAAGCGGATACACAGCTCCATTTGAACTCATTGAAGAGATGTAAATATGCGATGTGGAGTCAATAACAATGTTCTGCGTTTCAGGAATTCCCGAAGCATAATTAAAGGTAAGAGCGGATGAATCGTATGCCAAAAAACACCCAGTTCCTGTCAAAGAGCTAGTTGAACTATAGCCTGTATGTCTGAGGCAAATTGATCCATCATTTTGCAATGGAGAGTAATATATCAAAGGTGAGGTACCAGCAGAACCAAAGACGTTAATAGTACCGGTGTTGGTCACTGGCTGTACGTGCTCAAGAGCGTGTGATGATCCTGAGGCATATTCGTTGTATTGCCAGAGAAAAGTTCCACTATTAGTAAAGGTTGAGCCCCAATAGATTGAATCTGAAGTAGAATTACCGTAGAAAGTCATTGTTCCAGTATTAGTGATGGGACCATGGATGCCAAATGATGCACTCTTTTCACCCATGACAGTGAAAATTCCTGTGTTGTTGATATTAGCAGAAAAGTAACCATTTACTGCACCAAATGAGTGAATTACTATACTTCCCGTGTTCGTTATTATATCACCAAACCCAGAGATTGTAGCATCTATGAATGCATCCTGGGAAGTCACAAGAATATCACCATGGTTATTCATTCCACCTGCACTAAAGAAAGATACCATTCCTGTTCCCGTGGCATCGTACTTGAGGGATGACCCATCCTCGAAAGTGCTGCTATAAATCGCAAGTAGTGTCTGTTGTTGAGAGTGCAAAATGACATCACCATAAACATTGAAGCCACGCTGAAACCGCACATCTGCAGCATTGGTGAATTCCAAGACTCCACCTGTTTCAATCAAGTAAGAGTCAGTACTCGATTGAAGGAGTGTTGCAGCTGTGATTGTTGTGGCGGTGGAGATAGCAGTAACTGCAGCCCTTACCAATGTAACAAGAAATGGCAATGTGCATAACCCTTTAAACATCATTACTTTGTAAAATTTCCAGGGATGGTAGAAGGTCGTTCAAGTATCCATGTTTTTATACCCCCGCAAGATTCCCGATAAATGCACTCACGGAATTGAGAATTTTATAATTTATGTCTCTATAATAATATTTGATCTACACTGTAGGTCAGACATTTGAATTCTAACTTATGTCCCCACTTCTTTTTCTCATTTATTTGCAATTATAACAATTAATATAATCAAGACTAGATTAGATGAACAGTATTATGATGGTTTTTAGAAAAACTTGATTGAAGCCGTAGTGGAATCAATAGGCATCGTTGGTCCAATGTAATATTTTATATGCGAGTTGCCCGGAGTACTTAAATACTGCAGATAATACCGTCAATATTTGAACGCACCTTTCGACGTCAACGACTAGAATAAAGGTTTATACGAGATATCCGGCATATGAATTGATTCAAAGTTCGTAAATTGGTCAAAAGTCGCCTCGGCTGGAGCAACAAATAAGATCGAGTATAACAGATGACAATTGAATGCATTTTTGTTATATTTCAACAGAGTCAGGACACTTCATAGTTTCATAAGCAGAAAAGTATCATGTTGATTATCAAAGGAATCAGTTGCAGATCTCACAAAAACATATCCCTTAACAATACTCCTTTTCTACTGCTTCGAATAGTTTTCGGATTTAATCTACTGTGCATTTGATTGGATGTTTGCTGGAATTCTAACTTCTCATCTCAGGAACATCAAGTACTTTGTTTCATCGCTATATCTGAACACAAATTAATTTAATAACATGCATTATTCATCGATTATGCCAATATAGTTTGAATGTTGCTTTTCAAGCCCTTCACAGTGTTTCTCGATGATTGCAATATCTCGCACTTGTGCAATAATAAATCGGGGCCAGTTTATTATTGATGTCTCCAAGGAAAACCCACGAACACCTTCATGCTAACAGGGAGCATTATCAGTATAGTGGGGCTGCCTGTGTTCATTGGATTCAACATTGGGGCAATATTGGGGCCGTTGCATGCAATGAATTTGTGGGTTTCAAAAAATTGGCAGAATGCTAGAAGGACTGAAATTGGAATACAGTGAATCTGCAAGAATGCGCTGAAGTGCTGGAATTGATGAAATTTCAAATATTCATCGATGTCACTGGTCGAGAACTCAAGAAAGAAACTTCAAGAAATCCGAGATAGTTTAGTGGCTAGAATTACCGCTTGTCGCGTGGTAGACCGGGGTTCAATTCCCCGTTTCGGAGCACCTTTCGGCGCAAGTGGTTTAGTGGTAAAATCCAACGTTGCCATCGTTGGGCCCCCGGTTCGATTCCGGGCTTGCGCATCTTTTTTTTGATTGTATTGTTCTTATTAGTGTTGAATGAGATCATTTACATAAGAATGAAGGAGTACAGAAAAAGACAATGTCATCCAGCTATGAACAAGAAATAATCGCGTTATGATTATAGGCCGTAAACGGCCAGGAGAGGTAGTACAATTGAAGAAAAAGTGACCAGTCTTAAGACTCACATGAGCTTCGGTATCGTTTACCTATATAGTTACTCGCACTTCCGCAGATCAACTCATATGAATGATGTTCCAATCTGTCTTCTTGAAGAGCGCTCAGTTCTCATATATTTTATTGCACTCTCTTTCAGTGTTTCCATTGATGTCATTTTCATCTTGTTTGTAAAGTGTTAACTTTTAAATACAACTGAAGAAACTGAGACATGTTCATATAGTATACCAAACTTCGAGTCGATTGCGTGAAATTCGTTTCCAAATTCAAATATTCTCTTTCATCCAGTGAAATCACTATGCTTCTTGACTTTAACCTCGGATTCTTTTTCAAACCGAAGTCTGTAGTTTTGCCATGTTCAATGTTAGGTTCCGGATATAGTAATATTTCGCGTACAAAATCTTCACGAAAAGGTGCGACGGCTATTAAAATCCGTGGAGGATGAAATCCATTTCTACACAAAACAGGAAGCAAATGTCACTGAAAATATTTCTAGATAGAAACCAATGCCATTTAGCTATAATTAATGAGCACTTCATGAATTCCCATAGTTTGTACGAGATTAATTGTATGAAATCTGCAAGATCACTCCGAAAAATTCATTGAATATATATCACACAATAAGAACTAAATAGCATACCTGAACAATGGATTTTGCTTGTCAGTCAAATCCGCAAACTCATGGTTGGCAATCATCAGGAACTCAACAACTGTAGGGTCGTTCATCCTTGCTTCCCTTCTTTTGTTTTCCAAGGCGTAGTCAATCCAAAGCAAGATCATGATACCCATACAGATACAAGCACACACCACCATAGCGATGCATGCACTAGTGTACTGTGGGGCTTGGTCTTCCTTGAAGGTCTGGGGACCAATAAGATTACCAGCGCAGTAGCCAATCAAGAAAATAGCATTGGTGACAACTTTCTTGGTGTGGCCAGCAACATTAGAAGCAATAAGTGATTCAACCACGATGAGAGTCACAACCAACATGGAGGTCAAAGCATAACCAGCATACTCGACCTTAGTGTTGTGCGCAAATGCTAGGAAGCAGAAACTAATAATAGTGACTGTCTGACCAGCACAACCCCAAAATAATCTTACCTTGTAGAACCGATACAACCAGCAGAAGAAAATGCATCCACCAAATTCCACTGCACCATGTGGCATTCCCATCAACAATGTTTTTGATGTCGAATAGCCCAATTTGGTACTGAGCAAGATAGCACCAAAGTTACTGATACCACCATTAGGAATGCAAGCCGTAACACCGATGAAAAAGAAAGCCCATGTTCTCCTATCCATTAGAGCCTCATATAATTGCTCCTTCTTAAAGTGTTTATTTCCAAAACCTTGCTGGTTTCTTTTGATTCTCTGCACCAACACCCTCTTCTCTCTGTCGTTCAAGAACCAAGCCTCAGTGGGCTTATTAGGGATATGCCAAGGAATGATCAAGCCCAACCCAATGGTGATGACTCCGTTGATTATAAAGATCAACTTCCAAGGAGCAAGATTGAAATTCTCTCTGTGTTGGTAAATGTTGTAAGCAAGACCACCAGATCCAATCAATGTACCAGCACCATTACTGGAAAACCAGATGGCAGTTCTGAGAAAGATTTCATCCTTGGTATACCATTGGCCCGTGATGATAACAAAGGCAGGAGTGATCGCAGATTCCATTCCACCTAAAATGACTCTCAACACAATAAAACCAGGATACTGAGGAACCGAATGCAAGCAAAGAATGACACCCCAAAGGACAATGTAAATTGAGACCACATAAATAATCGGAAATCTTTGAATACTCATAGATGTGAAGAACTCAAAGAATAGGTAGCCATAGTAGAACGCAGAACCAGCCCACGAATACATTTGACCATGCATTTTCAAATCTTTTCTCAATCCAAGAACTGAAGCCCAGTTAAGAGAATTTTTATCCATGAATTGAAGAGCATACAAAATGCAAATTAAGGGCAACAAATACATGTCGATTTTTTTGACCAATTTCTTTTCTTCCTCTGGATCGACTTCAAAATCTTCCATTTTTTCTGCAAACTCCATAGCCACATCATTATCACCTATCATGTGCACCGGCTTACCAGTGTGTGGAGACATGAAGGTGGTGATTCCACCGTTGTGTGATATCACATTACTAACACTAATTATCTCTTCGTGCTTCTCGCTCATAGTTGGATTGCTGAATGCTGAAATAAAGAAGATGTTGGGGCACTAAGAGAAAGTCTCATTATATACCAAGAAACCGTTATCTGGGTTGGAGGAATTCTGGAGACCGGCTTTTAAATCCCACCCTTTGGACTGCAGGGCTTGAAATGATAACGCAGTATGACCTTATCTCTGGAAACGCATTCAAGTTTTCCGACAAACATTACTTTCCCGGTATCTTTGAGCAGTGAGAAAACTCATTATGGAAGAAATAAAATTGCCTTCATTTCTGGTACATTTCGCCCGAGTTTAAAATCTGTCTTTACACGTCAGCCAAGTGTTTTGTACAATTCTTGACAGTATTGGGTGCACGCTTGACAGATCAATTAGTTGTTGAGAATGTTATGTTCAGGATTATCTATGTCCCTGACTATCTCCGGCAACACAATTCCGGAAAGTGTCTTGATAAGAGTTGAAGATTTGCATCAGGTAATCCGGATTCATCCGACAAAATTATCTGAAAATTTGTTACTTACGTGGCTTTTTGGGTGATTTGTTGCATGTTGTTGAAATCAATGTATCTATCCTCTTCGGTAAACTCTATTATTTAATAAATCCAAGTATTTTCTATCACATCACAAGTCTCATTAGTCATTTCTGAGAATCACAAACTCCTTTTTTTGTTCTCTCAATTCTAACGTGTGCTTCAACACGACTTCTAGTCTCTTGTTCTTGACAGGGCCAGACAAACTTCTGGAGGTCCTTCTAGCGCCGTTCCAGAACTCAGCTTCGTGGCCACCCAATCCATCCTGTAGCTCCAGGACCTCTTGAATCAACTCGCTGATGTAATCAACATCGCGGGGGTAGCCAAGGTACTGATACTGTGACTCGGAGTCAAATTTTGAGGTCTCTTCTCTCTCAAAACGAGCCATATCTTCAGTAGATGGAAGATTAATTCTTTTGTTGAGAACTCTGGCAACGTAGACACTCTGAGCTTCAGCTAAAGGCATAGGTGCCACTTGTTTTTGAAGGGCAATAAAAATCAATGATGGGTCATAGATGAAAAAGATACCTTTGTAGATATTTCTGAATCCGCTTCTGGTTTTAAGGCTAATTTCTTCTTGATAATCTTCCAAAAATGGCACGTCATAGAGATATCCTGTGCAAAACATCACCACATCAATGTCGTGTACGGTTGAGTCATCCTCCAAAGTGATAGAACGATCTGGGTTGTAAGATTTCACCACACCAATATCAACGACTACAGGATTATTCAACTGAAGTAACTCATCCTTTTTACGAGATGAAACGTACACCTGTGACGCCACCGTTGATAATTGCGTGGAGATATCGATTCCGGATGCAGAATTTCCAACTACCAACACACGCTTCCCTCTGAAAGGCTCTGCATGGTCGTAGAACTTTGCATGAGTAACACTATCAGGCCATTCTCTTCTCCACTCATCCAATCCTTCAACCAGGGGAAAGAATGGGGTGCGGAAATGACCATTTGCAACAATCAAGGCATCATACTCAGAGCTCCTATTCTTACCAGAGTCATAATTGTGCACTTCAACTTGCCACTTCCCATCAACCTTCTTGGCCTTAGTAACCTCGCTATTTAGATGAATTTTCACATTTTCTATCGTGTTCGAGAACTCATGCAAATATTCAGCTACTTCTCCTCTAGTGGGGAAAACTTCCGTTTCTTCAGGGAAGGGATACCCGTTATATTGCATAATGTCCTTAGTGATGTTGGTCTCCATCTCTCTGTAAATGCCAGTCACGTATCCGTTGTTGACCGAACTAGGCTTTCCATTTTTGTTCTCAGGGACATAATTCCAAAGTCCACCTACCTGTGGTTGAATTTCATATAAGTCGATCTCAAAACTCCCTGGTTCCTTCCCAAGAGCTTTGGCAGCTGCCAAACCAGCAGGACCACCGCCAATAATAATCACTTTCATTCTTTGGACCAACGAGAATACCAGGAATTTGGATGGCTTATATTTAGAAGATGTCGCCATTTAAGTGGTTCGCGATTTCCTCTGCGTTTGTCCAATTTAGGTAATAGATCCCGCAATCGAAACGAAAAAGGCAAATTAAAATTTATCACCAAGTTCGAAGACAAAACTTTTGTAAAATAATCGCCCGCCATTAATGCAGTTTATATTTTATGAGTCACCAAAAGATTCAAGACAGTTTTATCGTTTTCAAGAGCTTTTCTAAGACTTCTACTTACCCAATTAGGAAATCCAACTCCGCAACTGTGGCTTCACGATGTCACCAAAGGGTCTACGCTATTGCGTACATGATACTTAAAATGATAGAGTGGTGTGATGTATATCAGGTGGAAATGGTTTTGCCATTGCACTGATGAACGTATTCCTTTGAGTCTTATTTCCTGAGAACTCGATTGCTTTGGGGCATGACTCACTTTTGGATAAAGGATACGAGTATGCAGAGGTAAACCAAGATTAGTCATGCTATTGTATTAACTTATAGAATCTTAATTAATAATTTCTATCACCATTTCGTTAAAACTATGTCTGAAATACTCGCTGTTATCTTTCCACTAGAAATCATTAACAACATTATTCTTTTCTTTTCCGAGAAAGCATTACAAACATTCTACGATGGAATATTTAAGGATCCGTTGCTTCAGTCACTTGTTTTGTACAGAAAGTATAGAAAAGTGAAAGTTGATTGTTTGGAGCAACTAGTGGAAGCAGCAAGCTTTAATGCTCCTATAGGCACGATGTATTTGAATTGGAAGGACGAGTACCTCAGATTTTTCAAGGTGAATCCTTCATTCCTTTCAAGAATCTCTGATGTCAAACTAGTTGCTGATTGTCAAAAAGCTTTTATGATACTAAGGGAGGTCATGTTTCGTAAGATTTCACATTTAGAATTCAAAAAGACCAAAGTCTTTGATCCCTCTCTCATTTCTCGTGACTTGAAACTGATCTCCATCAGTTTCAGTAATTTTCCAAGGCCGAGAATTTTGAATCGATGGCCACCTTCATTGACTTGCTTGAAGATTTCTGGACACAGCAACTTGACTCTCATAGAGCTTCCGATGGGTCTCAGAGAGCTCAGTTGTTGTAATCTGGATTTGTCTTGGAACCTGTTCCCATCAAAACTAGAAACAATATCACTCTCCTCGATTTCAAAATTCGCTTCAAACCAAGTAGTATTTCCGGAAGGGCTAAAGGAGTTAAAGATTGCTTATTTTCCAGATCTCGATATTGAAGAGTTTGGAACCAGACTTCCTCGGTGGTTGAAAAAGTTTACATTAGAATTTTCCATCGGTAACAGAATATCGTACTTAAAGTTCCCCGACTCACTTGAAGTTCTAGATCTTTCGTGCTGTGATATTTCGAGCATTAAGGGTTCAATATTTCCTATGTCTCTCGTTGAACTCTATTTGGTATCTAACAAGATCGAGGAGTTGCTGAAATTGAAGTTTCCAGAAACCCTTAGGGTATTAAATTTGAACGATAACTGCATAGGTACGTTTGATCATGCCGAATTTCCGAATCTGCTTCGGGAGTTATATGCATCTGGAAATCAACTTACTAGTTTGGATAGAGCTTCGTTTCCTGATTTGGAACTCCTTGACATCTCAGTCGAGTCTAGATTGAATATCAAGAGTATTCGAAACGTCAAATTTCCTTCCACACTCAAAATTTTAAGAGCAAGGGGACATTCCATTAGAGACTGTAGGCGAACTTCATTTCCTGAAGGTTTGAAGGAATTGGAAATAACGGTCAAGGGAAAATCTCAAAGACTATCTTTCCCACCTGAGTTAGAATTTCTTGATCTAACACTTCCAGAATCTTGGAAATCCAAGCTTTCTTACCTCGAGTTACCTGCAACACTACAAGATCTTAGAATTGAAAATGGAAGCTGTATTGAATTCGACTGGAAGCTCCCTCTCTTGCAAAAAATGACCTTGAGTTCTATCAAAGGTAGAGTTAAGGTTCCTCTGTCAGTCAGTAGGCTCTCTCTATTTGTTCGCCGTGGAGAGGACTTAAAAAGCTTAGTGCTTTCTCAGAAGTTGGATGAGTTTCAAATCAGCTGTCACTTTGGCCACTTTTATGACGAAGTGATCACTATAATGCGACATCAACAGGGGAAAGAACACGGATGGAGGAGAAGACTCATGTTATCATTTTGATCCGTTATAGGGCAATAGTGGCTTCCCTTTTAGGCATTAATTAGAAGTCGCCAATAATTTTAAATAGTTCACCTAGAATATTGTTAGAACACTCATGCTCCCATCCAAGTCAATTGACGTGGATCATGACATTTCTTGAAACCGGCTATTCACATTCTTATTGGGGATGTTGCAACAGCGCAAGCTTAAAAAAAGATGAAGTGACACTTATGCCAAGTAGAACAAAAATCATACACCTTGAGAAATAGGAAAATAGGGCATTACGAACCCTTAATGGCTGGCAGTTCTGCTAAACACGGTCTATTAGTGAAGAATCTGATTACGAACAAATCAATCTCAAGAAACCTGCACTAACATTATACATCAATGTGACTGACCATACATAATGGCAAGTGACCATTATGTAGAATTACCCGAACACTTCGAGATTGTTCAATGGGTGACGCAGTAATTGACGCAGTATGTATCGAACGAATATGTCGCTCTTCGATCATTACAATCCGAGAAGAAGCGCTTGTCTTTTGAAAGGAGTCCAGTTCATTCTCTTGACATTCTGAACCTTCATAATCGTAATGTTCGTAAATCAAGAGGTGAAAGGCATCTTACGATTACAATTGCCTCTTTCATCACTTGAAGTCTCCTTCTCAATTCAATCTTCAAATGGAAATAAAAGTTTCCTTTGAATAGGAGTGTAAGAACTAATGTTTCGAGCGTTTATAAGAAAGAAAGTAAGATCTTCAGAACTTCAATTAAGAAGATCAACTTCCGGCAATAAATAAGAGTATAGCGGAGATGTGATGTCACAGTGGCAAATGCCAAACTGAATATGTAAGCGAACCATAGTATATGCTGATTTACAACCAATAATCTTCACTATTAGAGATACTGGGGGTGACAAAGAGCTTTTATACTAAGGTGGAAAGTTATGAGCAGGTCAATGGTTAAGAATCTTATGGCGGTACGCATATCTGCACTGGAGGGACATTTACTATCTACAGCATCAAGAAACACAAGTTCAAATAATGATGTCATGGTAAGAACTTTTCCAATTTATAAACTTGGATTTCTACTAATACTATTGCAACCAACTTTCCTAACACGTTTGATTACTTTTTTATTTGCTAAACAAGGAGCTAACTCCATACCCTGTATTGAAAGTTTGTTTAATTTGTCCTGCTTAGTGATGAACTCGTTAAGGACGATTGGACTTTCCTGAAAGACTTCACTGATATCTTGTCGCACATTTTATTTTCAACCCATCAGGAAAACTAACGGGCACAGAATCGAGATTGTTTTAAGATCCAATCAACTCGTAGCAACACGAAACATAGAAATAGTGTACCAAAGAAAATTATAATCAAGATAGGTGAGTGCTCAACTTTGGAAGGATTTCGCAATGCTACAAATGTTGATCTTTACAAATGTGTGAATCGCTGGACACAATTTGTGTAACAAAAGTTGCCCCATATTGTGCATTGACCTGACGCACAAAACATGAGATATACGAAATGCAGTATTTTGAATATCAATTTGTGCATGAATTTCGCAGCTTATCCTATTAAGTTTTCCACTCATACTTTTTTTTGCTTTTTGTGTTCTGAAAAATGAAATGTAAAATTTATAAACTCATAATGAAATTCCGATTGGGTTTGACACGTGAAATGAGGAAATTTGTCATTGCTATCGAGTAGGTTGTAAGACATTGGTTGCAAGTGAGTAACAAGCTTGCGCTTCCGCAACATCTCACTCATAAGAGTAAAACTGCAAAGCTTAATTGAGAAGAATTAAATATCATATTATTTGTTGTCCAGAATTTGGATTACCTGGGAGAATGTGTATTCTAGTAGAGAAACCTATGAACAAATCCTATACAGCTTGTTTCCATAATAGTCATTTTTAAATGCCCTGGGGGATGCAGCTGTTACCTTCTGAATATTTGGAATACCTCATTTGAACAGTTTTTAATGGAGATCGTCTATGTTATGTTTAACTCCTAGAGCCACAAGATTGAACTTTACATTCTCTCGTTACTTCCATGCTTCAAAGACGAAGGTAGCATAACGCAAAAAAAAAATAACAAGCAAGACAGTTGTTTTCTCAGTCACAAGTTCAGTAGTGATGTCTATAAAATTCACATCAAGTAGCATTTGCTGAAGCGCTCACTGAAACACCACATGAATGAAAAGCAGTAACTCCAATATTATTACTGAATTAAAGAAAAGAGGAAAATCCCTATAGCAACTCCTAGATGGATTTCTTGTTTGGATGCCCATCCATGAACCACGGCATTTTGTGTTTCGGCTAATGCCAAACTATAACTTTTAATAGTCTTATAACTGGATAACAATGTTGTGCCCGTCGAATTAATCTTTGCCAAATTTGAAGAAACCTTTGCGTTAGTTGAAGTATGCTCTTCTTGCTTCGATGTAGTTGAACTACATATCAATTTAACGTCCTCGGTATTCCTCGTAGAGACCACTTGAGTTGTTGAAATTGAAGATGCTTTTGAGATTTGAACTGATGAAGTGTAGACATTCTCTGCTATAGTGGCATTGAATTGCTTGACTTCACTTACCATGCTAGTCAATCCTCTTTCGTCTGTTGTGTTATAAGTTACGTCTGCATCGAAGCCAGGTTTTGGAACTCTGGTGGTAATAATCGTTCCATCAGAATGAGTTGCAGGAACAATCTCACCACTACTCGTGCTCGTAAGTACATCAATCATTGTGGTACAGGAGGTGAAATATTGATTACTTGCTGAATTATCAGTTTTGTATTTCTCCGTCCTGAAATTTCTCAGCAAAGTTTCCACAGTTGATGGATATGTAAGTGTAGATTTCTCACCATTGTTTTCATTAAAACCACCTGTTATTGTATTCCTTAACAAAGTCTGTGTTTTCTCGCTCGTTTGCGATTTAGATTCCCAGCTTCTTATTAAATAACGTGAGATTTCACTCCCGGTGGTAGCCAAAGATAATGATTCCGAACTGGGATCAGTAATCGATCGTGAGGTTGAACAATCAGCTCCATCTTTGCGACAGACGACAATCTCCTTGCTCAATGAAGTCGGTTTAGAAGAGCTTGTCAATGCCAACACCGAGCTGTTATTCCAATAGATCATTGTACTGCTGTCAACTATTTTACTAGAAGACAAGCACGTAGAAGATTCAAAAATATTAATAGACTTTGAAAGTGAGATTTTGAAGCTCAGAAGACTCGATGAATCAGGCCTGTCCGAGCGATACGAAGTATCTGAAGAAAACTTCGTGGGTTCGGGTGATACCATAGTTGATATCAGTGGATATTCAGAAACGACACTAGCTTTGGCAGAAATTGTCGAATCAAACGATATCTCTGACATTGAACTGCGTAGGTCCGATTCCTCAGAGGAGATGGTCTCCGTTATGATGCTGTTACTACTTGAAGTGCTAGCATTAGGAATCATCGCAAATTTGGTTGTAGAAGTATACCAGGAGCCTATTGAGTCAGTACTTATAACGACTTTCCCAGACATTGTTTGAATTAATCCATCCAGAGCAGTTGAAGTCCAGAATACTGTGTACGCTTCCGCTGCTAAGAGTCTCGGAAATTGTGAACTTGAAGTGAAAATTGAACCAACCGAGTCAGTTGTGATAATTACCAACCCTGAGTATGTGTTGGTGATACCTTCAGAGTCTGTAGTGATAAAAGATGTAATGTATGACAACAAATCTTGATCAGACGAGGCCGTAGGGAAGTAAGAAGATGATTTCGGACTTTCTGCTGCATCTGACGTGTGGTATGATATTATTGATTCCACACTCAACACACTGCTAGACTGAAAGAAAGAACTTGGAGTGAAATCATTTTCAACCCAAATTGATTCTGAAATTGACATCAGTGATGACTTTGTGGCTGAAGCATACTCAGAAGCAGCATCAGTAGTTGGGATCCAAGAATTAGAATCAGCCTGGGAAAAAATTGTCCTGACAAGCAGTGACGAGCTTTCAAATCCGGTTGAAGTTCCACTTAAATTTGTCGAAGTTTGAGAGGCATACCATGATGACGAATTCAGTATTTGTTCAGAGAATGCTGTAAGAGACTGGGAATGAGAATCCGTAAATTTTGATGACTTCCAACTTGCAGTTGAGTCTGGTTCTGACAGATACTTGAGTTTTGATTGAGAATTGGAATTTGTCAACGAATTGCTGTCAGATGCCAGATTTGATTGGAAGTCTGAGGAGCTTTGACTTGTCTCTTCAATTTCTGATTGTGAGTCTTGCGAGGATATGCCGAGATTCAAACTATTAGACGCTTCTAACGCTACCAAGGTCGTCGTCAAAGATTTCTCAGAGAGTTTAGTCTCTGAAAATTCTCTAGAAATGTCAACAGACAAAGAAGTTCCAATATCACCTGAGGAAGTCAGGTATACCAGAAACTGAGATTTGATCTCAAATAAACTAGAAGAGTCTGAAATTCCCAGGGTAACGGAGCCAGAATTCAATATCAGCAGAAAGATACTTTCTTCAGTCTGGGTTACAACAGAGCTCTTATTCTCCGCATTGCTCTCGGAAACTCTCTCACTTGATATTTGAGAATCAGTTTCAGAGGAAATTATCAATAGACAATTTGAAGTTTCTTGTTGAAGACTTTGAGTTAAAGTTTCCGATAATCCGTGCGTGGAATCCAATGAACTTTCTTCATAAGTCTTAAAGGTCTCTTCAAAACTTGTTGAAGCACTTTCTGATTTCTTGTCGGAAGGGGTCTTCGAGGTGGTCTCCAAAGTGGCTGTGAACGAGATTTCTGACCCGCTTCTAGAAGAAACTTCAGACGATGCCGATAAAAGCTCTGATGGAATGAAAAGAGAGATTTTCAGAGAAGTTTCAAGGAAGCTTTCATGGAAGCTGACCGATATACTGTCCGTCAAACTTTCAAAGAATGGTTTAGACGAATGACTATCCTCCGTCGAGCTCTCAAGAGAGTTGTCAGTAGATGCTTCAGAACTAATATTAGAACTTCTTGAGTGGTTTTCTGAAGAGGTCAAGATACCTAATGTACTCTCAGATATACTCTCAGATGTACTCTCAGATGTACTCTCAGATGTACTCTCAGATGTACTGCCTGGTACACTTTCCAAAGAGCTCTGCAGCGTGATTTCAGAGTTCCATCTTGAGGAACTTCTGGTAAAAGCTTCGGGAATACCCTCAAAGGAATCTTCTGATGATACAACAGATAAACTTTTTCTCGCACTTTGAGATAGGTGGTCGGAAGACTCAATCATTGATGAGGATTCTGATGTAACTTCGAAATAGTCAATTGGTGTCGTAGCAGAATCATTTTGAGATGATTGTTCTGTGATAGCTTCTGAAGAACTTTTGGTGTAAACTGCACCAGTAGAAAATCGAGAAGATATTTCTGCCGAATCTGAGTAAGAGCTTTCATTAAGGCTAAAGGTTATGCTTTCAGAAGAACTTTCTAAGGAGATCGCCGTATGGTAAGTTTTAAAAGAATTGTCTTGTGAGTTTGAGACACTTAGAGAAGTTCCAGACTGGTCTTGTTCAGAACTTTTTAAATTTTCTGAAGAAGAGATTGTTACACTTTCAAAAGAAGTTCTTGCAGAATTTTCTGATAAAGTGTTTGAGGAGGTATCGTGAAAAAAGTTGGAAGAGCTATCCGAGAAGCTCTCAGAAGAAGTTTCCCCCCTTGAACTGGTTGATGAACTATAGTTTTCAGACAGCGAAAGCGCAGAAGATGACGACTCTGGCTCACAAGCACAAATAGACGGAACATCCCTTGCGACTGGATCTGTTCCAACATATTTTACAACTCCCACATATACGGAGAATCCCAAAGGGTCGTATCCTAAGCCAACATCAAAAATAATAGATGCTGTCGTAGACAGGACAGTCAAGTAGCCGGTAGAGGCGTCATACGTCGCTACTTTGACAATGCTAGAGGTGGAGGTGATGAATGACATACCACTTTTAACTCCGTATACAGAATAACGTGATGAGCTGGTTGGCATGGTCTTCAAGTTGATTGCAGCTGTAGAATCCGCCAAGACAATCACCTGATTTTGGTCGAACTCGAACAGAAGTTGAAGATTCAAGTTTGATAGGGCAGAAAGTGACCAACATCCAGTTCCAATCACAGGAGCATTGTGCGTGAGAGAAGCATGCTGGATACAAAATGCACCATTGTTATACAAATTAGTTGAGGCTCTCTGAACCATAGGTGTACGTCCAGTTTTTCCATAAACATTTATAATACCGTTGTTTGTCAAGACTCCATTCATAGAAAACCCTGACAAAGGATGCAGCCCAAAGCTGTGGCGAATATATCCATTATTCTCAAAGGTCGTCAAAGTAAGTAAGTCATTAGAAGCGGTTGATGAAGTGGTAATAATTCCATAATTAACACTTGGACCGTAAAATGAATAAGCACCTCTTAGAGGACTCAGGAAACTTATAAATCCGTAATTAATTATCGGCTTGCTATAGGACATTGAAACAAATGTATCGGAACTGACCTGAAATGTTCCATAGTTGGTGAATGCTTCAGTACTCACTACTCCCAGCAGTAAATACAACTGGCCCGTATTTGTGACAGAGTACGATCCTTCATTGAAAAAAGACAGTTGGTGAGTTAATACCAAGTTGGTTAATGATGTTCCAACAATTTGAACCTGTCCTCCAACTTGATTTGTCAGGGCTCCAAAGTTCATTGTCGCTGCTGCTCCTCCAGTGTAGGCAATGAAATCGGCGTAGTTATTAATCTGAATTCCGTAGAATACCGTATTACTAAATTCCAAACCCGCTCCTGTTTGGATAAGGAATGAATCTGTAGATGCCTGAGTAAAGCTCGTTGTTGTAATAGTGGAAGAAGTTGAGATTGTTGTAATGCTCGCAAACCCGAAGGTCACGTAGAAACAAAATCGAACTACGAAACAAATCATTGTAGAGCAAAAACAAGGAATTCCTAGGTCTATTGAACGTGGTTTTCAATGTGGGAATCACACTAGGTAATGTGAATATCTCCAAAACTGAACGCTGAAATGCACCAGATCTGCTGCATGCATTGGTTAAGAGTCCCGCTCGCACGTTTGGAGAGATTCAAGATCCACATTTGGATACACCTGCATATGCTTACTTTTTTCGAATAATAGACCACTTTTCGTTTGGAGGTCTCTTTTTCAATACACGAGAAAAGAGATTCTTTCGATGAAATCCAGTGCGTAAAAACATCAAATGTGATAGTGAAGGCTATTCTACATCACATGAGTAAATTTATATGGCCTAATAATCTTTTTTTAAAACAGCATGACTAGATGGTATGCCTTGTGAGGATGGCCACCAAACATGCGCAAGATATACGAGGAAAACGGTTTATGTCTGGAGATGATCACTACGTATTTGTACTTTCTAAGATTAAATTGAAACTTCAAATACTAAAAATGACTACGATCAGTACATTGATGAAAGTAATGGGATTGCCCTTGCTAAGGAAATCATGTTTATCTGAATTTATAGATCCTTTTTCTTGTCGTAATCCCACATCTATCCACCAATTGCTACTTTACGCAATCCATAACCGGTCATCTCCATCGCCTCACATAATTAGGGTATTTCATCTTTTGCTTCCTATTGCTCTTTCTGGATAAGTCCCTAAAAATATTTTTCCAGTGATACTCCCGTTACATTGTCTACCTTTTTCAATTCTCTCGAAGGGTGATATACAGTCAATTTATCCCATTTCTTTCTCAAAAAGCACACTTAAATACACATTTCCTGCTCAAATCTCACTTCCCCAGTATTACGTATCAAGATACAAGACACAATGAAACGGTATGTGTGTACTTAGGAGTTTGGCTAGAGTTAGAACACAATGATGGCCCAGAGTGACAACGAAAGCTCATTACATGGATGACTTATTACCGATCTGCATGCATTATGAATGCGAGAACCTTGCCCGAATAGATATGAACAATAGCATACCAGAAGACTAGGTACAAAATTATCGTATTGCTGATCCCTTGTTAGTATATTGATGGTTTTCCAGTCTGTAGCAAAAAATTGAGCTCTTCTTTGAAACGTGATTGTTCAAGTAGATTTTCAACGTTCAACGTCAATGAGATTGCGATAAAGATCTGTGTTTTTAAAGACAAGTATTAGGATAGGCATCGTGAAATCTAATTGTTTGTTATTGGGATTATCGTAATTACCGTCCTTGATTATTGATATCAATGTTCACGAAGATTGTGCTTCGTACCGCTTTTTTCTTCTTTCAACCATTAAAAGTACTGAGTGCTGCTGATAACAGCAGTTTTCGTTTCAAATGAAATATGGGGTAAACCTAATACTTCCACCAATAGGTATTTGAATTTTCCAATGTGAAAGTGGTAATGATGTCGCTTTCCTGTTTATCGGTACTCACTAAAGTCAGTACAAAAGTCACTAATTGATGGCTCGTATTATGCACGAGGCGTTTGCTCGTATTGTGCAACAAATAAGCCTTAGGTTGTATAGAACCATGCAGCTTCGGAATCACCGCATATCCCTATCAAAATTATTATCACTGTTTTGAATGCACACATAGATTTTCACCAAGCCTTCTCATTGATACTCAACTATGGACCAGAAACTCAGTACAATGCAGATGAATCAGTTTAATTTATTGACTGTATCTGTAAGATGTACGTCCAGTCGATGCATCCCACAACCCAACCCAAATACAGGAGAATCCAAGAAACTAGTTTTATTTTTTGATGCTCTTTTGGTACAGTCGTGTGTATCGGACTTATTTTACAGTTCAGATTTTTGAACACTAGTATCTGACATGTGGTTTATGTCAGTGTACGGACATTTCGAAGCCATCAAGAAACGGGAGAGGTTTACGGAAATGAGAAATAGCCCGCAATTGTCATCAAAGCAGATCATGCCTCAATTGCGACCCATAAATGAATTAATTGAGTCTCTTACTTGATAAGATCCAGTCGCACAGTTTTGTTTATAGTCTTAGTTCACTGTCGTGAAATGGAGTAGGATTGTTGTTTGTATTTCAACACCACTGTTCAGAACGATATGCTTCCTTATTGGCTATTGCTCATATTGAGACATGAGTTTTGATCTACGATGTCAAGTGATCTTCTGTTGTTCTAATAGTACATTCATTTGTTTGCCATCTCTAACCCTATGAAATCTTATACTTCCAATTGACAGATTCTGCGAGACAGGCAGCCACGTCCCCTTCGAGACGCTGCAAAGTCTTAGGAAGTTTCAAATTCTCCTCTGGAATGGGACCAGTAAAATCACAAGTATTGACTCGAAGACTTCGTAATTGCAGAGGCATTTGCACATCACCATGGGTATCAAAGTTTTCAATGTCTAAATCGACAACAGTATCTGGGTATTCCTTAAGCAGACATGAAACTTTCAACTTTTCGACTCCATAGGGTACTTTCAAGTTCCTAAAGAGACTCCAGTCCTGCGATTCTAATGAAAGTGTCTTCACAGTGTCTGGTATGACGACATTTCCGGTCAAATTGACCATTGTCATGTCCTTTAGATAAGGAAGATTCCACGGAATTCGTTTCGAAATTCCGTTCTTCACTTCTAGCAGATACAATGTCGTTGGAAGCTTGAGATCGAAAATGCTAGAATCGGAAGATTCAGGAAATTTCAAATGGAGCACCTCTAACGTTGGTGGAAATGTCAAACTCAGAGGATGCTCTGACGTTTGAATCAGAAGCACCTTCAAACCTGTGGGGAGTAATGTGCTCGACCAGTCACTCACAGGTTGTTCTTCAGCCACCAACTTTTCAAGCAGGGATGGAAATAGAACTTTAGACAACGACTCAATGTTTTCGCTATTGGAATTTGGATTTGCAGAGATATCGAGGATTCTCAAGTTGGGCAATTTGACATTATCCATGCTCGATAGTGGGTTTCCTTTCAAGTAGAGCTGCTTAAGCAGACTAGGAAGATTTACGTTCTCAAGAGTGAAAATTTGACAAAACTCTAAACGTAGAACTTCAAGACACCGTGGCAACGATACCCCTACCAACGATGTGATGGCATTATTGCTCAAATCCAAACGTTTGAGGCTTGTTGGCCACTGAAGCAGAACTATATCAGGATCCTCAAAGTCATCACTGTCAAAAGTCAAGTCTGTGAGTTGATCGGGGAATGTGAAATCGTTAAGGAATGTATCAACATTGGAAACTAACTTCAATTTCTTGAGTCCTGGAGGGAACTGTCTCCAAAGTTCACCCGAGTCGAAGCATGCAAGCAGCTCAAGGCCAGCCGGAAGCTCGATGTCCAACACGGACTCACAGTCTCGTATTTCTAAAGTTCTCAACTTACTGGGCCACCTCTTGAACACTGGAGGTGACAAGTCATTGAAATTTAGAAACACTTCCCTCAAGTTTGGAGGAATAAGATGCATATCCAAGTCATCAGCCTCAACGAAACGCAACTTGACCATATTGTCGAGTGGCACATTGCTAGCATAGCTCCGTAAATACTCCTGGGTGCCATCAAACTCGATCTGTGGAATCTGGGAAACAAAGACTGGATACCTGATGCAAAATGAGAGAAAGGCATCATTCTGGTATCCATGGAAAGACAACGAGCGAATCAGAGCTTTAATCTCACCTCTAGCAAGTGCTATAAGCTCTGAAATCGAAATATGATAGCGACTTTGGTCATTTGGATCGTACTGGCCGTAATGAACATTTTCATAAAGCTTCGATGCGATTACCAGACGAAGAGAGTCACCAGCAGGCAAGTTGTCGTAGAAAAATTTCAAGTTGGGGTAAGGAACGTGCAGAAGAATATAGGCTATCACTTCCAATGGCAATGGCAGTAACACCTTCCCGGGACCCTGGAGCACCTGGGTAGCCAACCTTCCAGGTCTATGGTGGAGGTACGGATCTCTGGGAGCGTGGATATGCCAGATTGAGTAGGGGTCAGTAGCCCAGTGTCTTCTCTTGCTTCCAACTTGGATGAACATGGCAATTGGCTAGGTTGACCTTATTCTTCCAGGGAGAGAAGAAGTAGTAAGGAAGCTAGGACGGGCCACGATGGACTACTTGCTCTAGATATGAAAAACCACACCCCACCGCCTTACGCGTGACTGTTCCATACCTCAATGCGTGCCTACTCTTACATGACAACCATATATAAACCTGGATTCGCTGCACTTTCCTCGTCTTTTTACATGCGATCCTTAGGCTATCGTTGGTATGCAAGGGTGCTTAATTGCCGAGAACGCGAATGTGATTTGCCTTTGCTGGCTATAGACGAGGTTTAGTTTAATTATGTAGAATGGAAAGGCGAAATTACGCGGATATTAAGATTACCTTAGTTGAAATCTCCATTTCCCTACTTCGTTATGGTTGAAAAGGAAACTGCGGGCAAACACCCCCAGCACTTGCCATTGTAATTTCACTTGGTGCAATCTAGCGGCCAGCGACGCTTGCTGGTTCAAAACTGCAGTCCCGGTGATACTTTTCTGGGTTTTGCATGGTTGTTAACTACTTACGAGCGGTTCGGGAATCCGTCTTGGAGCCACCTGTCATGGTGGAAAATTCACGACATCACTTCTGAATTCATCGTGATGACGTCGTGGATCGTTAAATTTTCGATCATGATGATTTTGAATTGTTCATTCCTCGTTGACAACCATTGTTGTGCTTCGAGGTTCTCCAAACCAGCTGGTTTAACCAACGTCTCAGCAGCTCCTTTTGAGACATTTTTTTCCCTACTCCACAACGTTAAAGTGAAAAATTTTCGCTTCGATGAGGAGAACCCTAAGGCTGCATTCAGTATTATCAGAAAGGATACTTTTATCGTTGACGGTTACAACCATGCAACGCACACTTTCTTTAACAATTTTTCAAGGCTTATTCTCCTGTTTTTCTTACGCGTAGCCCCTCATTTCTCTTTTTGCCGTTTATTGTCTCTTTTAGTCGGTAGGAATTATTTTTTCCCCATTTTTCTCTGCGTTGTCTTTGGTTGCTCTGTCAAGCTCATTGTCCTTATTCATGCACGAAACGCTCCTATTGGATCTTGATTTATGGGCACAGCTCCTTGCGTTTTTCTTTTTCACCTTATTTTTATTTTTTTGTCCTCTACTGCACTTCCCTAGCTGAATCGATCAGAATCGCTAGGACTTGCATATCACTGTTAGTATTCCACGTATATGGACAACGATCAGAGTTTCAACTCTGTTACACAAAGGCATTAATCTGTCGAAAACCTTTTTCATGTCTTAGTCGAATGGAATTTTACGGGACCTCTTTTCTTGTGTCCAAGTAATACGTCATTTCATCTAAATATAATATAATTTTCTGCATTGTCGATCGTCGCTTTTAGCGAAATTACCCTTTGAGTACCTAAAGTGGTGGGTTGCGAGGACTGGGGAGAGTGATGCATGTATCTGCACTTTGTCTCCTTGGTTGTCGACTATACAACCATGGATTACTTTTTGTTCATCCCTACCCTTTTGTCAAGAATGTAAGCCTTACTTGCTATCTCTGCTCTCTGTACTCACGGAATGTGAAGTAGATAAGGGATGAAGCCATGTTCAGGAAATCCTCCTGACTGATAAGGCAGCGAGTGAGAGGGTTGAATTGATTCCTAGGAAATAGAAGTGTACGTGTTCAGAGGTCGTTCTTCAACCCAAGATTGTATTCATATGAGAAACTTTGCAATTCTGTTATCGTGAGTTGAACCTACTTGCTAGTGTTAATCCTGTGGTAGAGCCGAAATTAGGGAACCTCAACAGTAGTAATTGACAAGCTTAGGGGTTTCATTTACTCTGTGAATTCATCATTCTGATGAGGAGAAATAGAGCGGAGTTGAAACATGAGGTTTTAGGACCGAATTGTTGAGAAGCTTCATTTACTCTTTTCTCTTCGAGTAAATCGCATCTACTCTTTTCTCAACTCCTTCGCTACCATTATTTCTACTTCCATCCCATATCTAGACCGCATTCTCAGAAGATAACATATTCACACCTGAGACACATCCTATTGGTTCCAAAACTGCACCGTCGTTATCCACGTTTCCATCCCAAACACATTTCCAGATACACCCACGTAATCCACCCTAGTAATGACGAGTTGAGGCGTGGATCAAGAGCCCGGAAATCTACATCATTAAGTTAAATGTGTTTCCAAATGCTAGCATCTCCAACTTGAGGTAATCAACACATTATGAAGCCAACTGCCTCATTCACAGTTCTATATAGACTAAAGTTCTTTTCTCCTCCGTCTCAGGGCCTTGCTAGAATCGATTGTGGGGAAGTATAGCCCCCATCGCCTGCAGAACAGGAATGGTCCAATGGTAGGTCCAGTGTGCACCTATCTACTTGGCGATGGTTAGAGTACTGATAAGAGACAGTATCTCAAAATTCGAAATGGAGAGCGAATCAAATTTAGTGAGTTTTCACAGAAAGAGAGGAGATGCTAATTGTATGGATGGTAGAGGCTGGCTTCCCAATACTGAGCTATTAATGTAATGTAGATATGATTCACTCAAGAAACTGTGAGTGTTCTTGGAATACCATTAGCGAACCATCCAGATGAACCATCCACATAAGAAATTTCAAACTTAATACTCGGTGCAAAGGCAGAGTTTGGGAATTTGAGAATTCAATGCCATCTATGCTAGACTCTCTATCAAATGGGCCGTAAACAATAAGAGGAAACTTCAAATATCGACTTCCATTTAGTTCGTATTGTTGTCCTGTATTGTCCCCAAGATAACTCTATCGAATACTATGTCAATATTCTATCTTGATGTTCTAGAAAAAACTGAAGCCATAGAGACATCAGTCACTAGAAGAATCATTATTATAGTATTTTCGTTTCTCAGGTTGAACATATTTGTAATCCTGTTTTCGGCCAATAATACTCTCCATTCCTTCCAAAATCTGTCAAATCTTCAACCCGTTTTCGTAACTCTCATCTTTTCCATATTCTACAACTTCTTTATCCAGTGCAAATCCATGAATTCACCGTAAATAGACTACTATCAAGAATAGTTGCACATGCATGGATTGCGGTCAAAACGCCGTTTCGGGTCATTTCTTGGTTCCAGTATGCACCTTCTCCAAGAATTGACGCCTTATCAACACAGGACATTTTCTGGGGTAATATATAATGCACCAGATAACTATTTTTTCGGCGATAATTGTTAGCCCATGACTAATAAAACTCTCCAGAATCTCAAGGATGTGTTCATCCCGGTTCCTCCGGTAGTGGAATATGTTGGAGGAACCAAGGTGGAGGTGCGAAGAAATCGAGTTGATGGTGATGATACCGTGGAGAAGTTGCCTGATAAGGACCAGAATAACGAGGTTCTAGCCGATGATAACTCTTCCATAACATCCTCGACCTTGGAACAAGGTCATGTGCATAGAAAGCTCAAGAATAGACATGTTCAGTTGATTGGCATCGGAGGAACCATTGGAGTGGCTCTTTTCGTGTCGATCGCCAATGGTCTCAGAAACGGGGGCCACTCAGCTTGTTCTTGGGAATCACTTTATGGTGTATTCCGGTTTTGGCGGTGACAGCTACTACAGCCGAGATGGTGTGCTACTTACCCATTGCTTCTCCATTCATCACCATGGCTAGTAGATGTGTGGACGAAGCTTATGGAGTGATGGCAGGGTTCAACTTCTGGGTTTTGGAAAGTTCGTTGATTCCTTTCGAGTTGACACTCTTCAATCAGTTGCTTCATTTCTGGTTTGACAACTACTCCGCTGCCATACCGTTGGCGGTGCAGATGGTGGCTTATTTCTGTATCAATGTGTTTGCAGTGAAATTATACGGCGAGACAGAATTCTGGCTTGCTATTGGAAAAGTTATTTTGGCCGTGGGTCTCATGCTTTTCACATTCTTCACCATGGTGGGTGCAAATCCACTCAAAGACGTCTATGGATTCCGCCACTGGAAGAATCCTGGCCCTTTAAACGAATTCTACTCCACGGGAAGCCTTGGTAGGTTCCAGGGCTTTCTCAGTTGCGTAATCTTGGCCAATTTCTTGATTGCTGGCCCTGAGTACGTGTCCATGGTCGCTGGTGAGACCATTAACCCAAGAAAGACACTTCCTCGAGCTTACAAGCAAGTAGCCATCAGATTGACGTTGTTCTTTGTAGGTGGCGCACTTTGTGTTGGTATCGTGGTTTCTTCGAAAGATCCTCTTCTCTTGGATGCCTTGGATAATGGAAAGCCTGGTGCTGGATCATCTCCATATGTCATTGCCATGCATAACTTGAAGATCATTGTGCTTCCGCACATTGTGAATGCGCTATTGTTGACTTCTGCCTTTTCGGCCGGTAATTCTTACACATACTGCTCGTCGAGAACATTGTATGGTCTTGCCATGACAGGGAAGGCACCAAAATTCTTCAGTTACTGTAATAAAAACGGTGTTCCCATTTACTCGGTGTTGATGTCGCTTGCTTGGGCGTTGTTGGCCTTTTTACAATTGGGAGAGAAGTCTTCCACGGTTCTTGATTGGATTGTCAACCTTGTATCTGCATCTCAATTGACTAACTTCTTCCTTTTGACTGTCACATACAATTTCTTTAGAAGAGCATGCATCGCACAGGGAATCGACAGAAACGATAGAAGCAAATTTGTGTTCCGTGGCTGGTTCCAGCCATACATGTCAATTATTGCAGGAGCCATTGTGTTTTGTTTCATGTGGATTCAAGGCTATACGGTTTTCTTGAAGGGCAAGTGGTCTGTGGAAACATTTCTCTTTAACTACTTTATTATTTTCCTTGACATAGCAATTTTTATTGCGTGGAAGGTTATCAAGCGGACCAAGTTTATTCGACCCGAAGACGCTGATATTACCACTGGGCTTGCTGAGGTCGCCGAGCACGAACGCATTTACTATCATAACCTCGAGTCTCAGCCAGAGGAGAAACGTGGTTTCTGGGGTAAGATTTCCAAGGTTTTGTTTGGAGATTGAGTTTATGTGAGCTTTCTATAATAAAGTTATCCCGTTGTAAAAGTATATGGCAAATGTACATGATTTTTTGATTAGCAAAAGATTCTTGTGGATAGTCAAGATGATTTGTGTGTTCGCAAAAGAATTTTCCAGTTATTTTGGTGCAAATTGAGTCATTCGGTTTACTTTCCAACCCATATCTTTTGAATCCATCCTTGATTTTTTAAATTCTATCAAATAAATCAAATCAATCAATCTTCTCATTTTGGCTGCGTAAGTACAGCCTCGCGCAATGATTGTGTCCACTCAATTCCGATATCTTCAATACGCAAGATTTCTACATTAACTGGACAGATTCGTAATCTCAACACATATTTATGCAATTGGGTTCCAATAAAGTTTCCATAGTATTAATTCCAGCTTGCCACACACACCACTCACATCAATCAGCATATCAGCCACTCTCACATCACCAACTTTTAATTTATTTCCTTCCGAAGTTTACAACTCTTCGATTCACACTCTCCCTTTCAATCTCCTAAACCTTCTGTGGAATCTTCCAGACGCCACAATTTCCCCAGACTGCATCAAGATGACCCCATCATTCATCGGACTTTCCAAATCCGTCAAAGCCGACTTTTGGTCCAGCATAGAGTGTAGTCATGGCACGTGAGAAGTTGTCATCTCGACATTTTTCCACGTATATATAGACCCCGTTCCCATTTCCTAGCTATTGTCACCAATTGCAACATGTCTACTCCTTCTGGTACCTTGAGATTGGGCTCCACCGCCCCAGACTTCTCCGCCGACACTTCTAACGGTCCAATTACCTTCCACGAGTACATTGGCGACTCTTGGGCCATTCTCTTCTCTCACCCAGATGACTTCACTCCAGTCTGTACCACTGAGTTGGGTGCTTTCGCTAAGTTGCAGCCAGAGTTTGAGAAGAGAAACACCAAGCTCATTGGTTTGTCTGCCAACGGTACCGAGTCTCACAAGGCTTGGATCAGAGACATTGATGAGATCACTGGCTCTAAGTTGTCTTTCCCAATTGTTGCCGACCCAGAGAGAAAGGTTGCTCACTCTTACGACATGATTGACTACCAGGACGCCACTAACGTCGACGACAAGGGTGTTCAGTTCACCATCAGATCTGTGTTCATCATTGACCCATCCAAGAAGATCAGATTGATCTTGGCCTACCCTGCTTCTACTGGTAGAAACACCGCTGAGGTGTTGAGAGTTTTGGACTCTTTGCAGACTGGCGACAAGCACAGAGTCACCACTCCAATTAACTGGGTTCCAGGAGATGATGTCATCGTGCACCCATCTGTCACCAACGAGGAGGCCAAGACCTTATTCCCTAAGTTCAGAATCATCAAGCCATACTTGCGTTTGACTCCTTTGGACATCAACGAGAACTAGATAGTGAAGATTACTAAAGACTAGTGAATGGATATATTCGTGTATTACGTGCATGCAATTTGCAACCATTATGAAATGATTTGTAGTACATGTTAAATTTGATCTACAAGAGCATGACTTCTGATTAACTGTTTTCATTTGCTTTTCTGTTCAATTGGCCCCTAATTTTACTTTTACTTCAATTCTTGTGGTTCTGGTTCCATTGGTGTCCATACTTGGACAACACCACACTCATCGCCACACTAGCCACATTCAACATGGCCAACCCCGTGAAACACCACCCATAACCCATTTTTCGAGTCAAAACATCGATAACAAGCGACGCCACACCCGCTGCCAAATTCCTTGCCATGTTGCCCACCGCCACATTGGTCGAAACATACCCAGTAGGACATTCAGTCATATAAGTCATGTTCACTACCGAAACAGAACTCATACCAAATGAAATCATGAACGAAAAAACAAACACGGTAGCCACGCTCCATTTATAGTGAAGAGCCCATCCGTAGCAGCAGAGTCCAGCAATACAAATGAGTAAACCTCCTGTTTGGATCAATAGTCTTCGTTCTGGATGGTGAGGAGACTTATCGGTATTTACTCTTTTCATTTGAAGGAGATCTGAGATCCGACCAGTGATAAGTGATCCACATACAAGTGCCATACTGGGACATAAATACGAGACGCTGACCAACGCTTGCGAGAAATTGTAGGAGTGCTTCAAGACCGATGCGAATGACACTGTCAATGAGTAGAAAGAAGCAAAGAGAAACGCTCCAATTATGGAACACCATACAATCAGCAAGTACAGAAGCACTTTGGCAATGAGCTTGAATGTGGAAACTTTGTGAATTTCATTCGCTTGAGGTTTAAACCGGAAAACTACTTGTATTGGAACAAGATACTCTTTCAATTCAAGACAAGCTTCCTCTGCTTCCACTAACCCCTTCAGAGTTTCGGGAAGGAGGAAAAGAATGGCTCCATAAGCAACACCTCCCAAAATCGATATGATTCCAAATGTCCAGCGCCATTGGCCTCCAGCACCGACTAAACTGGCCACCAGACCAACCATCGGACCGAGCTGGGGTCCTAACAAAAAGTAGGAGATGGCCTTGCCTCGATTTTTTGGCTCCACGATATCAGAGATGGTAGCAGCACCCAAGGAGACCAAACTGGAAGCTCCAAACGCCTGAATTGCTCGAAGGATGTAGAGTGAAACGATATGTGGTTTAAGAGAACTGAGCAAAACGGCCGAGATGACATAGAACGGCAAGCTGAGCAAATAAAGCGGTCGACGACCATGCTTATCAGCTAGAGAGGCCCAAAAGAGCGGTGCTATGCCAAATGTGAACATGAAAATCGAAACCGTCCCGTTGACAGTGGTAGTGGATGTGTTGAACACTGATTTATATAGTGGAAGAAGAGGCACATAAATGTTGCCAGCCACGGGGCCTAAGAAACCTGCAACGGTGACTAGAGCAATAATTAGAGTGTTTCTTCGTTTGGAGGTTTTGAAAGTTTGTTTAGAGGTAGTTGACACCTCGAGTTTGGCTTGCTTGTTCATTTATTTTATGATGTATGGGGTTTAAATTGAACTAAGATTACGCCCATTATATAGTGTGTTATTTGGTATGGTGTGAAAATGAAGTTAGCCTTTTTTTGACACTAAAGTGAGTTTACTAGGCTGTGTATGTTATGCTGTACTTGTGAGCCAGAGAGTATCTGGTTCACCAATTATGAGCAGACTATAAATGTGGAGGAAATTTATCACTAAAATGGGCCAGATAAGTGAAATCTGAACCTTCAATGTTCTATTTCTTTCTCTTACCTTTATGGTATCCCACCATAGCAGTTGATATTTCTTGCTAAAAGATCGTTTACATGTTTGCTATAGGTATCTCCTATATCCAATTACCAATGAAATCAAACTCTCACCACACAAAAGCCAAAACAAATAACGCAAAATACAATTGATTTCTTCTATTAACCCTTGTCCCTCTTCAGTTTAAATTTTTCTGCTTCATCACTTCTCGGCATTTTCTCTTCCCCAATGTTCTGTTTCACCATCTAACTACCAACCACATGTCACCAAGATTTCTTTCCCAAAAAACAAAAACTTTCCCAAAACATCAATTTTACTTCTTGATATCCTCTAACTTCTTCAAAATCTCCATTTCCACCTCTTTGCATAAATCTTCTCCACCATCTTATCACCTACTTCTACACCCATACAGGATTCGTTGCCTCATACATCTACTTCTTCCCCAGCCATGTTCCCCAGCCTCCGCAAACAGAACCGGCGACTCCTTCGACCTCCTAATCGTTACATTTACAGTTTTTCTGCGTCGCTGAACGTTTGCCGTGTGAAGGTCCCAGTCAGTTCGCCCCGTAACCACCCTACCGTCTTGGATCTGTCAATTGACGGTATTAACGGACCCAGACTTGCAGCTGGAGCCACCACTTCTGGCAAGTCTGAGTCGTTCAAAATGGATGATCTGAATGATTCGCAAGGTTCCTCGCATCCAGATTCTCCTGATAGTGACCATCAAAAACGAATGGCCAATTTGGGGACCACCATTGAGGAGCTCAAAATTCTCGTGCCCAATCTCCTTCACAAATCGCTCCCGAAAGAGCTACTTCTGCCAGATATTATGCTACGCATGAATCCGTCTCATTTGGACCTGCTCAAGCTGATTCTTCCCAATATAAAGGGCCATGTCTCATACTATGCTGCTTGTAAAGCCCTCCAACTCTTTTTCACTTCAGTGGTGCTCAATCCACATGCTCAGTTCCACATTCAACTGGTCAGAACGTCCAATTTTCCCGAGCCAAATGCGGTATTTGCTCATTCTACGAAGATATATATGAGGTGGAACACTTGTGAAGAAGGATGTACGCATCTTCATAACGAAAACGTCCCGGACTCAGTGTCAACCTCAAGAGCTAAGTTGGGATCTCACCAATGGTCTGGATTTGATCCGGATAAGGTGATAGATAAAGATAACTCGAGCTGGTCCGTGACAGGATCGTTGGTAGATCTAACCAAAGGTCTTATTGGATTAAAGAAGGATGAGTCGAGCTTTGAGCGAGTGATTCTGGGGGTTTTCATTTTTGAGCTCAATGAAGACAATTCCCAGATCTTGGTGCATACCATCGATGACATGATCATCGCCGAACGTAGAGATGATCAGAGTGTGGCAGAGAAGCTTCGGGTTTGCTGATTAAAAAGTTGACTTAAGTTGACATGATATGATGACATAAAGTAAGGACTCCACAATACGTTCACGGTCCAAATGATTCAAGGTGTTGACCGCCTTATATGTACATAGCCAATGCACGTTTTACAATAGATTGGCTGCGAGTGCCTTCAAATTCGGGTCGCTGCTCTCGTCCACAAGAAGTTGCAACGCCTGCCGGGCATAGTAAGAGGCCAGCTCTTGTTTAGAGTCTCCATGGGACGTCTTCATTTTCTCCCACCATCCGTGATGCTCCGACGAAAGCAAACAAAGCAAACTGGTGGTAATAACCATCTGTCGGGAAACCAATTCTCTTGTTTCTCCAAGAGAGCGCACTAACATAACCTGAGTAAAGAGGATTGCCGTGAGCATAAAAATGCCAAAGATGATTCCGATAGTAAGAAGCCAATTGGTGCTTTTTGGCGTTGAAGTAATCTTTTTGGCTTTTGGAGTCTTCGATTTCTTCTTTCTGGTCTTGGTGACAGAGGGCTTTCTTTCAGGCTCGCGTTCCCGTTGAGTAACCTCAACTGGACCCGAGACAGAGACAGTATGCTTGGCTATCTCCTCATTAAGTTCTTTGATCATATCCTTGGTGACTGCGATTTGCGCAGACAGCGTCAGTTTCTCCACCACATTCTTGATCCATGAACGTCCCGTCCACTTCACAAAGTATGCCATTCGAAGCTGCGTCATGTTGGCCTCTCCCCATGTGAAATAGTACCTAGTCTTCACCGAAAACGAACCACCGGAAGGAACATCCGGGGTGGATGTGGTGTTGAGTACAACAATATAATCCGCAAAGTTCAAATGTTCCACCACTTCACTGACTTCGCATTTGGTGGATTTGGGCCCAATAGAGTAGCCTAATGCGCGTCTGTAAGTATATGTTCTCTCAAGCTTAGTTGGTTCGTCCTCAATGGGATGGAATGCGTCAAACTGGTCAATTTCCGAGGCATCGTGATTTTCCAAGAACTGTCTTTGAAAGGATGTATCATTGTTGCCAAACATAATATCGAAGACTACTCCCATGGGTGCATTGATGGACTCGTTGCACAACTCGATTTCACTGTCACAGTCTGAAAACTGTTGGGTCACCTTTGTCGGGGCATGGACATCTGGACCCAAATTCTTGTATCCTGAATCATCTTTAAGTTTCCTAAGCTGGGTTCCCAGAGTCAGAAGTTCATTATACGACGATAATTTTTCCTCCTTAGAATCAGAACTCTCGATAGGACTATCATGTGGTATTTTGGCTTCCTTACTGGCATCACTTTCGTCATCCTCTTCGCTGCCATCATCTGAATAATCGTCCTCTTCTCCATCTTCAGAAGCGTCTTCGTCCTCATAATCCAAGCCATTTTTGTCCCAAAGCAGCAGGTTGTGTTCATCGTCGTCAATAGAAAGGATGAAATTAGATATCTTACGTGCATTGTTCAGCTTCTGGTCCTCGCTGCTGACAGAAGAAACGTCGGGAGCTAGCTGATCGAGATCCTCCAAATTCTTCCCTGTCGAAGTCAGCCAAATGGTTCGAATGAATTCAAACGTGGAGTCTCTGGAAAGAAAACTTGCGAAATTGTGCTTTGCATCGGCGGTCTCGATAGAAATGCCATTGGGAAAAAGCCCTGCTGTCGATTTCTTATCAATACGAACAATATCTGCAAACGGAACTACCAAGCTTGTCACCCACCCCAACAAATTCAGATTGAAACACACAGAGTGCTCAGTGACATATATGCGTCCCTGAAGAAGGATTTCTCGACTCAAAGCACACGCAAAGTCGTCTAGAAGTCTGTCTGTCAAATCAAGGCTGCGGAAAAGCTGATGGAAGTCCACATTCCGTTTCATGGTAGCATATCGGTAGATGGTGTCGCCGTACTTTTCATTGACGTAGAGCTTGGGATCAAAGCGTTCCTGACGGAGCCCGTTATCGTAGTTTTCGCTCTCTGTTCGTTGGTGGCTGGTTTTTCTGTATGTGATGATTTTGGGCGAAGCAACGTTGTCGGGAGGATCTACCCGTGAGTCCAACTGTGCACTGGATGATGGATTGAAAATAGGCGACGATGCCAAGTTGCCGAAAGTCTTACGGAAAAACGATGCCTCCTCCGATACCAGTTCGAGACTCTCGTCTTGCTTATCTTCCAACTCTGCAGACTGTTGTTGCTGCTGCTGCCAGATCCGTACGGAATTACTAAAATCGTGTTTGGTAGTTGGTGTTAGCGGAGGTGACATGCCGCTCGTGTCTGAAATTCCCGTCGTGTTGATGGCCAAAGCGTTCGTATTGGTTTCCTTCAGAATAATGGAATTGGCCTCCTCTTTAGTGGTCTGTGGGTTGGCAGGGCCAGACTTCAGCATGAACGCTGGCTGTAGCAGGCCTGGAGCAGGCGCATAGAGCGGGGTCAGGCTATTCCGTGCTGGTGGAGCCACCACCACCAGGGCCAATTTCTTAGAAAGTAAAGATTCAGTGGATACTTTGGCCTGTTCAGCTGCATCTGTCGAGCTTAAGACGTTCTCACTCGTGGCTGATTGATCTGCATCTTCAACTTCGATGCGAGCATTTTCGTCATCTCCATTCGAGAGGTTGCTATCGCTCAAGCTCAAATCTGAGTCTGAATCAGCAGGCATGACTATCATGTTGGGATCCTTGAGAGGGGCCCGCAACGTGGATTGCGATCTGGCACGTGTAGGTAGCAGATCAGATGAGGAAGGAAACTTGTAGGACCATGCGTCGTCGTCGTCGTCCATTTTGGGTTAGAGGTCAGGCTGGGCAAGTTGATGATTAGATGTTGTACGTATGGCATTGTGCAGGGTATACGAGGTAGAGATGGAGCGTGGGGAATGGGTGACTTGGTGTAATTTCTATATTTGTTGAGTAGAAAAAGTGGATAAATCAAGAGATGGAGGTAGAAAGTTGAGCAGGTTGATAGTAGGAGAGTATGTGGAGAATATGATACTGTTTAATTGGCACAACATTATGTAGAGGCTATGCGACTAGATAGATGGATTGATGATGTACGAGCAATGACTTTGTGAAGAGGAGAGACACGAGGGGAAATGGATATTTGAGATTAGAAAATACGGAATTGAGTTAATGAGTTTGGGTTGGTAGATGTAATATATTGGATGTTTGTTTAGTGTCTTCCATTGAGTGTGTATTTTAAAGTTGGCTTGGATGATACTGGAGATGATCATATAGATTGCGAGAAAACAGAAGATCAATAATCTGTTAATAAAGGAGCCATCAAAGATAAGACGTGACTTTTGAAATTCGAATTTTCTTCAATGACTACCATTTGGTGACTTCAATCGATTCTAACATACGACTTTCAACTTCTTGTCAGCTATTCATTATCCTCTAGCCTCTCAACCACTTCTTAAATTGGAGCTTTCAGTAGATTTTCTTATATGCGAGAATTCAATATACGTTTCTGGCTCAAAATGCTTCTCTCTCGGTAACATAACCCGACAGATGGTTGAGATCTAGCGGCGATCTTCATGTTGATGATTTTAAGTAAAGGCGTTTATAATGAACCTACATTGAGATCGAATTTTCCAGTCAATATGTTATATAAGTATGCTTGAAATTCCGTCTTTAGGCTTGATTAAAAGGTTAGAAGAGCTAATGCTATGTCTCTCTATAACTACTTCGCTCAATGATTGTGCAAAATGATCGTTAGTATCCTTTTCTCAAATGCTTTAGAATTTTAAATCACTTTCACATCATTGATCAAATGAAGTTCAAATATAACATTCAACCAATTCCAACAGTCCTCACAACCTGCTAAGTTATCTGCACTAAACAAGCAACCTACACTGGTGGGCTCAATCGCCTCTCTTCCTCAATTCATCTTTTCATTATATTACAAACCTATCATTACACAGACTCCAACACAACATCCTTAAATCCCAGCGAAACCTTCTTACCCTTCTCCTCAGATGCTCCGCCGTGCAAGGCCAACAAAGAGCCCAAGTCGAACTTTGGCTGCTTCAACAACTTAACCTTTCTGATGTGGATGTTCTGCAATGGCAAGATGGTCTGAGTGGACTTCTCAATCTCACGGCCAATAACCTCTGGGATCAACTTAGAAACCAACTGAGACAAGGTAACGTTGGAAACCTCTCTCTGCATGATCTCAATCATCTTCTTTCTCACCTCTCTCAACTTGGAAGATTGAGCGTAGGTGGTCTTCTTGACCTGGTTAGCCTGTCTCTTGGTGAATGCAATGGCGAAAACTCTCAAGACGTAGTCGTCTGCGGTCTTGACAGTAACGTTGGCCTCAACCAAAGATTGCCACTTTCTAACCAAAGATCTCAACTTGTCAGAAGTGAAGTCCATGCCGTGGAAGTTGGTCAACAAGTTCTTGCCCTGGACCTCGTCGACTCTCAACTTGATCTTTCTGAAAGAGTGGTCCTCAGAACCTTGCAAATCAGCCAAGTTGACCTCAACAACACGACCCTTCAAGCCGTCAGCTGCGTTCTTCAAACCAGTAGACTTGTTAATCAAAGTCTTACCAACGTTGGTGTTCTCAAAGGTGGAAGGAGCCTTGAGGTCGAACCATTCCTTTCTTGTAAAAGGGTCGACGGCCTTCTTCTTCAAACCTTTCTTGCCTTTAGACAATCTCTTATTCTTACCGACAGCCATAGTTAGTGAAGAAAAGAATTTTCTGCGAAGAGATATTTTGCAATAGAGTGGACATTTTTTTTGCGTGAGCACGTGCCTATATGCACGTGCATTTACAATGCGAGTTCCGAGGGTAGCTGCGACATTCCGAGATTGGCCCGGTAGTGAACGAAGCCCTAATCACGTGTTGTGACTTAGGGCTCGAATCCTGATTTAGTCTTGACAATCCCCCATTATTGACTATTTACCTGTCAAAAAATCGGTGTTGACCACTAATCAAGTATCTTCTCTCCCAGTCGCCTCAATTACATCTTAAAATTATTTCCCTAGGCTGTTTATTCAACAAACTTGCCAATGCTATGTATATATGTATTACCCAACGCAATAGTCAGTCATTCAAAGACCTTATCGACTAAAAACACGCTTACTGGTTCTCAGGACGCAACTTTCTGACCTCCTTACCAACTCTCCAGATCTCCATGTTTCTGATGATCTCCAACTCCTCCTCCAATCTCTCTCTGTAGTCTGGAGCAGAGTTGAAGTCCAAAGATCTCTGGGTCTCGGAACCGTTCTTAACAGACTCGTACAAGTCCTGGAAAACTGGCTTCAAGGCATCCTTGAATCTTGGGTACCAGTCCAAAGCACCTCTTCTGGCAGTGGTGGAGCAGGCATCGTACATGTAGTCCATACCGTACTTACCAATCAATGGGTAAAGAGACTGAGTGGCCTCCTCAACGGTCTCGTTGAAAGCCTCAGATGGGGTGTGGCCGTTCTCTCTCAAGACCTCGTACTGGGCCAAGAACATACCGTGGACACCACCCATCAAACAACCTCTCTCACCGTACAAGTCAGAGTTGACCTCTCTCTCGAAGGTGGTCTGGTAAACGTAACCAGAACCAATGGCAACAGCCAAAGCAATGGCCTTCTCCTCAGCCTTGCCAGTGACGTCGTTCCAGACGGCGTAAGAAGAGTTGATACCTCTGCCCTCCAAGAACAAGGATCTCACGGTTCTACCGGAACCCTTTGGAGCAGCCAAGATAACATCAACATCAGTTGGTGGCTCGACGTGAGTCAAGTCCTTGAAAACTGGAGAGAAACCATGGGAGAAGTACAAAGTCTTACCCTTGGTGATCAATGGCTTGATGGTGCTCCAAGTCTCAGACTGAGCAGCATCAGACAACAAGTTCATAACGTAGGTACCTCTCTCGATAGCCTCGTTGACGTCGAACAAGTTCTCACCTGGGACCCAACCGTCCTCAATGGCAGCCTTCCAAGAAGCACCGTCCTTTCTGACACCGATGATAACGTTCAAACCGTTGTCTCTCAAATTCAAACCCTGACCGTAACCCTGAGAACCGTAACCGATCAAAGCCAAGGTGTCGTCCTTGAAGTACTCAAGGAGCTTCTCTCTTGGCCAGTCGGCACGCTCGTGGACGATCTCCTCGGTTCCACCGAAGTTGATGGTCTTAACACCACGGGTAGCCAAAGGAGCAGCAGACTTAGCCAACTTTGGGATGGTGGTTCTGGTAGCCAAAGCAGAGAGAGCTCTCTTGGTGGCAATTTGCTTAGCGGCGTTAGCCGAGGCCTGGCGGGCCAAACGGATAGAAGCGGATCTAAAAGACATTTTGTGGTGATAAAAAAATACTCCGGTACTGGGCGAGGAGAGGCTTTATATGTTGGAAAATTCTGGTGAAAAATGTCCACTAGCCCGGTGCAGGCCCGCAACCGGCGCGGGGCGCCGACTGCATCTAATGCCCTCGGACCTTCTATCTCAACAGTTCGGGCCTGTTACGGCAGCGAAACCGGACGCGGGGGGACGAGCGGGAACGGCGCTAGAGTTAGAGGTCTTCTGTTTTGTGATAAGAATTCTGTTTTGTCAATACGAAGGTGACATTGTAGCCAATGGCAGTGGATACATTAGCCTCAGAAGTGGGTTGGTCACGGGTCCTCACCCTCGAGTCACGGGGTTTTACCCTCGTAAGTGGAACAATTTTTCTTCCCCCACTTTGATCAATTCTCCCGCCCGGTCATGTGACTCTGTGACTCACGATTTTTCTCCGGAAATGTACATGTCAGGATGTTCGTGGAAGCCGCCTACTTGATTGAAAGAGAAGTTAAAATGTTTTACAAAAGAAGTCCGGTGAAAGAATTGTTGGGAAGAAGAAAGTAGTAGAAATTCGAAGGGGGATAGATGTGGGGAAAATCCCCCTTTTTATACTAACTCCCTTTCCTAGCAGGCTTATTTGCAGCCAGATTCTGTAGGATGTAAGGGTGTAGATGCCATCATATGATGATAAAGCCATTGCATCGATTGACATTGCTTTGACCTGTTAAGGATGCCCTAATTGAGTCTTCTCATTCAGCTTACCAAATCGCTGAAACTTAATATCTATATGCTTCTCTCATTATCGTATATTCCGTTCCTCTGTCCTATCCTATCCTTATCTAATGCTATTCGTATCCTAGTAATCACTCCAGCTGAGCCCCTCAACGAGCTCCTTCTCGAAAATGTGGATCTTCCGGCTCTCTTTTCTTCCTGCGTCAATTGCCACCGATTCCACATTCCGGACGCTCAAGCTGTTGAACAACTTGGAGAACTCGGCGTCATCCAAATCGTCCTCCAAGTCATACCAGGACTTGGGTTGGTAAGAGGACTCCACGAGCGAAGGGATGGAGATGCTCTCCTTAGCCGTCATCGAAGCGCGGCCCCTAGCTGTCTCGCCCTTGTAGTTCTCTACCCCATGGTCTTTGTCATAATCATCATGTTTGAAGGAGCTAGCTCCATCTGTGTTGTGTCTTTCCTTCTCCTTATCAGCTTCAGCGACACCCCCAACGCTAAAATCATCCATATCGAACACCGAGTCGTGATTGACTACAATATCCTCGTCCCCGTCGTTGTTCTCATATAATTCTTCTTCTTCCCATACTGTCAAGCCAAATTTCCAGTTGCTCTCCAAATCTTCAATGAACTTCTCCATGGATCTCAGCTCGATCTTGCGGTTGTAGCTCTCCAAGTCATCCTCCATGCCACCAACCTTCAACAAGTTCATGAAGATCTTAAAACAGTTCTCATTCATCGTGGGGTAGATGTCGTACAACACCTCAGGCATGTTGTACAATACAAAGTTCTTGAAATTGCAGTCAGACTCCAATGACTTCTTCACCGACTTGTCCTTACGTCTGAAATCGTCTGCGGAACCTCTGGCATCGTGAGCACGCACGGGCTTGAAGGGGGATGTTCCAAACACCGCGGTCAACAATGTTACGCCCACTGACCAATAGTCAGCATACTTACAGTCGTAAGACTCGATGGCGGTGCTGACACTCATGGGGCTGTTGAGGAAACATTCTGGAGCCATATACTTCTCAGTGCCAACGTTGAAATCCGTACTGTAACGGGTGTAAGTTGCCAAACCCCAGTCACAGATCTTGACACGCCCGGTCTCCGTGAACAATATGTTCTCTGGTTTGATATCACGATGGTAAATACCAAGCAGATGGGCATAGGCGAGTCCCAGACTCAATTCCTTAGCCAAATTCCATACATCCACGGCACGAGGGCCCGAAGTCTGGCCCAGGTGGATGATGTCATACATATCGCCGTTGGAACAGTACTCCAACACCAACACAATGAACTCATCCGTTTCAAAGTGATCCAACAACTGGCAAATGTGGTCGTTGGCCAGTCCTAATTTACGGAGAACCCTAATCTCATGGCGAGCGATAGGGGCAACTTCCTTTGCTTTGAACATAGCCTTCATGGCCACCTTTGTGTTTGTGTTCACGTTCACAGCAAGTGTAACACGTCCAAACGACCCCTTCTGGATCTGACCAATGTACCTATAAGTATCTTTCAACAAGTACTGGCCGTTCTCGTACAGCTGGTACTCCGACACTTTGTGTGGCATGGGGGCGCCAGTGGATGGAGTACAGGCTGGCGGTAACGAAGATGTCAACATCATCTCTGAAGGAATGGGGGGGTTAAGTCAAAATGCAGCAAAATTAACAAAATGGTGCCGGCGGTTAATTCCACCTACTATCAACAATATTAGGCGCTCTTGTGACTAATATCGACAAGCTGCAAGTGCAAGTATTTGCAGCGGTCACAAAAAGACAGAACTGGGGGGCCAAAACGAGGTTTGGGGTTTAAAAATCAAAAAAACCAAAAAAAAAATGTATGATGGGATGATAATGGAGAAGAAGAGAATATAAGAAATCCAGATCTCCAGATTTCAACTGCCACATCCTACAGAGAAGGTCATGGATGGTTCTGAATCACGTGAGCACTGCATATATTCCGGGTGATAGGGGCGATACCGTTTTTGTGTTTGGGTTTTTGGGTCGATTGCGGAGTTGTGGTTCGGTAATTTTTTCCTTTTTGCGAGGGTTTCTTTTATTATGCGGGTGCACGGGTGTTTTATCCCTTAGGTGTACAGGTGTGTGGCATAAGGTATTGTGATTTTAACCCGGACCCGGGGCTAGACCTCCTCTCTCTCCCCTCCTCATCCCGTGTCCGTTTCTGGAGTGTTCTACGTGATGTACGGGTTTTACCTGGTCTGAATATCAAACACTCCCTCGTCTCTCTTTTACTTGTTATTCTTCACGTGACTAATATACATTAAACCTATCTTCACTTCAACAATCCTTCAATAGTAGACTCCAAGTCCTGTGGCTTAGTAAAAGAAGAGTATCTATCCACAACTTCTCCCTTTTTGTTGATCAAGAACTTCTCAAAGTTCCACTTGATACGATTCAAGCCCAAAAGACCAGACTTTTGATCCTTCAAGTACTTATACACTGGATCGGCACCTTTGCCGTTCACTTCAATCTTATTCAAAACTGGGAAAGTAACTCCGTAATTCAACGAGCAGAATGACTCAATGTCCTCGCTGCTACCTGGCTCCTGGTGTCCAAACTGATTGCATGGGAATCCAATGATTTGCAAGCCCTTGTCGCCGTACTTCTTGTTAAGCTCCTCCAACTCCTTGTATTGAGGCGTGAAGCCACATTTGGATGCCACGTTGACAATCAACACGACCTTGCCTTCCAATTGCTCGAATGGGAAGGGCTTTCCCTTGGCGTCGGTGGGGGTGAGTTCGTAGAAAGACATTTTTTGATTATTTGGATAGCGGCTATACAAGGGGAGGTGACCCACACACTTTATATATATGATTGTTGGTACTGCAGGTAGTCCGGAGAGTGGTTCTAGGGAATTTGGGCCATTGGCTTGACATTACTGATAATGGACCGATTTTTGAATCTAGAATTTTAGAGAGAAAATCGTGAGGCTGGGGTGATGAGCATTTATTGGGGTTAATGGCATGTTTTGAAGACTGTGTGGCCTGAGAGGGACGGGTTTCAATTGTGGCAGTCTGCTCAAATATGAAGGATATATATAATGGAGTGATGGAAACATGTGGAATTGGGAGAGTTGGCAATACAGAAAAGATTTGGAAGTCAAAGTTTTTAGATCTATGGCCAGTCTCGATGTCAAAGATCGTCGTGTTTAGCCTCGGTTGCGCGCATCCAGACTGGCAATCTTACAAATGTCAACGGCGTTATCATCTGTCGGCCCGAACAGTGTTCCGAAGGTGTTGACAAGCCGTTCTTCTTTGGAGGTGCTATTGTTGGTGGGAGGCGTTGGTGAATAATGATCATGGAGGTAATTGGGGGATATTTGGGGTGAATTGGGTGGAAAGAGTGACCTGCAATAGTCTGGTTATTATGGCAATCTCAAAGGTTTTGTCTTTCTTTCTCAAAATGTCGGAATTTATAATTTGCCGGTCCGTTGCACGGCTGCGAAAGCTGAGAGGTCCAGCCAACTTTTCTTATTAATCATATAGAAACGTCCTCGTTTATGGTGGACCGAGTGGATTGCTTGTGAGGACAAATTGTGGTGCTAGATTGGGCGTTGGTTTACTTCGGTTCGAACTTGTCTGAGTGTTAGGTGCTTTGTTAACATTGAGATGTCATCGTGGACGAATTCGAGGGCCCCGGATAAGGTTTAGCACAATTGCCAAAGCTCCCTGCTCATTATTTTCATATCTTGAGGCTTGTGCTGTAGTGGTTGAATTCCCGTTTTTCCTAAGTCCGAGATCCAGTCAGATGGCTTTCTCTTCGCACGGCATTATCACATCATTTTACGCTGATCAGGCCATAACATTCTTGAAAGTGGTATCTTTGGATATGTAAATTCACTTTCATGTATTTGGGTCTATGAATCTGGACAACCCTGAGTGATGGGTCAATTGTCGATTCTCTTTGCACCAAGGCTCTCCTTGTCGGCTCTTGTCCCACAATGTTCAGACGTCCAAGATTTAATTTCTCAGTCATCATCTGAAACCGCGTCTAACCTTGATACCTCTACTTTTCGACTTTGTTCTTATCTCCTCGGATTCTTGCTTGCACCTCATGATATCTCGTGGGTATCTCGTGGGTATCTCATAGTTTGTCTTGACCCAATCTAATCATATCTCATGTTGGCATACTTCGACATACCACGTTACAAATCAATTTTGTCGCTATCCCAGTCATTCAATCAACTCTGCATCTCAATTTCAAGAACCTTCCTCATTCCCTCATCGTTTCGCACCCATCAATCCAGTCTTGACACTTTATCAGTCCACATGTCTCCATACACACCCGACATCTCCAGATCATCTTCACGTCGATGCAACTCAATCGAGTGGCTTGCAAAGAGTGTCAAAGACGCAAAATCAAGTGCTCTCGCCAACTACCCTTGTGTCACCAATGTACTACCCATGATCGTCAATGCGTTTACAGTGACGCACAACGCACTCCGTTAACCCGAAAACATCTCAATGAAGTCGAAAATGACCTTGAATGTGCTCTCCAGATGCTCCGGAGAGCGTTTCCGGACATGGATATCGATGTTGCAATACAACTGCTACGCAGTGGCGGCGATTTTAACGCAGTGATACCCGTTCTGCTGTGCACGCTGTTACTGAAGTTCAGTGGCATCATGTCTCCCGAACTCAGCTCCGAAAACATGAGCTCTCCGCGGCCAAAGTCTATGAATATTCTGCTGTTGGTCGACGGTCCAAGAATAGAGGCTCCAGTGAGCGGAAATGTGGTTGTTGGCCTGGAACTTCGAAATTTTGCCAATTCTCACAATCTCCAGATCCCTCAATTTCTTCCACCTTCAGTGGACTTGTCCAGGCTGTCATCACAAATGGTAGGAGATAGGGTGCGCTCGCCTTTTGCATCGTCACCCTCTAAATCGTATGATTGGGATGAGCGGAAACTGCTCCGACACGATAGTCGTCCCACCATTATTGATGGAATGGCAACCACTGTTTCAAATAGCTACCTAGGAGTCACCTCCAGTGCAGCACTTCTCAATCTAGTCGGCGTTGGCTACTTTCTTCACCCGATTCAGCCGGAGTTGAAAGACCTGGAGTTCCTCAAAATGCCCGAAAGAAAGATATTGGAAGAGAACGTCACAAACTACTTCAGTACTTACCATATCTCATATCCTATTGTTCACAAGGCACTCTTCTTTGCCCATTTTAACGAGATTGTGCCTCCTCCGCCATGTTGGAAGAGTCTTCTCTACATAGTAGCTGCCATTGGTTCGTTTATGTCGGCCACCTCTGCTGCGGACCACGCAGATTTAATCTTGTTTGATCGTGCTAAACAGAACTTGTCAATGGAAGACTGGGAAACGGGAAACTTGACATTGGTACAGACGCTCAGCTTGATGAGTAACTACCTCCAGTTGCGTGATCGTCCAAATTCGGGCTACAATTACCTGGGAATAGCGATGAGAATGGCTTTGGGGCTCGGTTTCCACAAGAATATGGACGACTCGGAAATACCGCTTTTTGACCAGGAGGTCAGAAGAAGGGTTTGGTGGGGTCTTTATGTGTTTGACTGTTCCCAAACAATCACTTATGGACGTCCATTGGGAGTCTCTTGTAATGGAGTCGATACTCGACTCCCATTGAACATTGTGGACTCAAGTTTAACTAGTTCCACCACACAAGTACCCAAAGACGAGGATCTGCCAACTATATATACCAGTTTGCGTCTCCAAGCGCTCTTCCATCTACTTACCAACGGAATCTACGAGCGAATCATTAGCGAACCACTTCCCTCAGCCCAAAGTTTGTTGGAGTGGGATACTCAGTATATACAGCGATGGAAAGGCATGATCCCAGACTACTACCGTGAAAATGAACAAGTGCAGCCGGAATATCAACTTTCGCACGCGGTGATTCACTGGAGATATAGAAACCTCCGCATTATCATTTATAGATTTTTCGTTTTGAAGCGACAATACGAACTGGGTCAAAGTCTTCAAGACGAATATGAATGGAGGGCCAGTACGGTGTGTTTGGAAGAGTGCCGAGCTACCCTACAAAACATGGACAGGTTTTGGAAATCCAAAACCGCATACAATCGTATGGATGCGTGGTGGTCGCTCTACTTCCTTATCCACGCGGTGATGATGCCACTTGTTTGTCTCCGAAATGACCCTCTCTCTATTGAAGCACAAAGCTGGCGGAATGATGTTGGAATTGCAAAAGGCATCATTACCAAAATCATGAACATTTGTCCTCCAGCAGTACGGATCTTAGACCTCATCGAAAAGGTGTCTGCTGGATGTTTTACTGTTATGGAGGAGGCTTCTGCAACACATGCCATTCCGAATTTGGCGCCCGAAGAGGCTCCGTTGTCTCAGCTAATGCAATTACATCTGATGCTTTGGCCAGATCCATTGTAGAGCCGTCGACGATGGAGGCAGTTGGTTTGTTGAATTGACTGAATTGTTGAAATGTCAGCTTCAATAATTGATGGAAAAGCTCGCAGAGAAAATGTGATCGGATCTACCAGTTAGAGAACGTTTAAACTACATTCAGTCCTTCTGGTACCAATAGTCGTTGCAATCACATGATAAGTGGTGTTGTGATCTAGTATAATACTAAAACTAATACAATTTTAATTCTCGTGACTTTCTACCTCTCTTTTCTCGTTATTTCACCGGTTCATTGTATATTAGTAGATTACTTCCTTTTTAGATCGAATTGGTGAGCACCTCCACTCCGGAATCCAAACTCCGTGTCCATGTTTTACTATAAATAACTTCCACAACCCCGACTTTTGAAAAAATATCCAAAAAAATCCAGCTGCCCCAATGACTTCAAACGCCTTTTCCGATTATATCCTTGTCACTGGTGGTGCTGGCTACATTGGATCGCACACAGTCATTGAGCTCATCAATAATGGCTACAAGGTGATTATCGTGGAGAATCTTGTCAACTCAACTGCTACTGCTGTTTTGAGAATGGAAAAGTTGACAGGCAAGTCAATTCCTTTCTACAACGTGGATCTCAGAGATAAGGCAGCACTTGCTGAGATTTTCGACCAGTTCCATATTGTTGGAGTCATCCATGTTGCCTCACTCAAGGCTGTTGGAGAATCCACACAGAAACCTTTAGATTACTACGACAATAACGTCGGAGGAACAATTTCTCTTCTCTCCGTGATGAAGGATTTTGATGTGAAAACCTTGGTGTTCAGTTCTTCGGCTACAGTGTATGGTGATGCCACTAGATTTGAGAACATGATTCCGATTCCGGAAACGTGTCCTAGAAGTCCCATTAACCCGTACGGACAAACTAAGTTTGTCATTGAATCCATGATCGAAGACTTGTGCAACTCCGATCACACTTGGAGAGCCGCCATTTTGAGATACTTCAATCCTATTGGAGCACATCCATCTGGTGAGATCGGTGAGGATCCACGAGGCATTCCCAACAATTTACTACCATATTTGGCACAGGTAGCAACCGGAAAACGGGAGAAATTGTCTGTTTTCGGAAATGACTTCGACAGTCCCGATGGAACGCCAATTCGTGACTACATACATGTGGTGGATTTGGCTAAGGGCCACATCTCAGCATTAGAGTACTTGGATTCAATTGATCCCGACAAAGGACTTTATCGAGAGTGGAATCTTGGAACAGGTAAGGGTTTTACTGTGTTTGAGGTCTACAAAGCCTTCTGTGGAGTCGTGGGAAGAGAATTGCCTTATGAGGTTGTGGAAAGACGCAGTGGGGATGTGTTGAACTTGACTGCTCATCCTGGGCGGGCCAATAGTGAGCTTAAGTGGACAGCATCCATGAGCATTGATGAAGGTTGTCGGGATTTGTGGAATTGGATGGTAAAAAGCGGAAAGGTAGATAGGTAGATAATGATGTTAGATCAATTTATTTGTATACAAAGATTAATAAATTAAAAAGGGTTGAGGAATTTCGTAATTCTGGAACATCTGTATTTTTGTCGAATCTCTCGATTCGTGTCTTATTACTTACAAAGTATATTGACACCAATTTTTTCAAAGTAATATTCAACATATATATCTTAACATCTTAACAAAATCAAAATCAAACGGTTAAAATCAAAATTTTCATATCTAATAGAATGTTGGAACCCCTGCCCATTCCCATGCATCGTTGAAACGAACTCCAATATCCAACTTCTCTATGTCCTTCAAATCTTGATCATCAAGATCAAATCCCGTGGAGTTCATATTCAATTCCAAATGTTCAGGCAAGTCTCCCTTTGGAATCACAGCGATGTTGTTCTGGGTTGACCATCTAAGCAAAACCTGCGAAGGTTTCACCGAGTGTTTCTCTGCGATTCTGGTGATGGTCTTTTCAGCAAATAAAGGCACACAATTCTCAGCCTTGGGATACTTCATTTCAAGGAAAGATTGTGGACCAAATGATGAGTATGCTGTGACGACTATTCCGTTGCTCTGTGTCCAATTAATCAAGTTGGGTTGTTGCAAGTATGGGTGGTGCTCAATCTGGAGAACTGCTGGAGGGATGGTTGCACCACTGAGCAAGTCCATCAATACTGCACCATTAAAGTTAGAAACGCCGATGGATCTGATTTTTCCGCTTGAAACCAACCGCTCAAGTGTCTTCCATGTATCCAAGATTGGCACCTTCTCCAACACAATTTTGTCTCCATCTCCGCAGTATGTACCGGGAGGATATTTCACCTCGAAAGGCACAAATTTGAAAGCGATTGGAAAGTGGATCAAGAACAAGTCCAAGTAGTCAAGTTTCAAGTCACTTAACGTTCTGTCAAGCGCAGCTTCGACATTGTCTGGATGGTGAAAACTGTTCCAGAGCTTCAGAACAATGAACAAATCTTCACGCTTGACGATTCCCTCGTCGATGACTCTTTTCAACCCATCACCGACCTCCTTTTCGTTGGCGTAATCTTGAGCACCATCAAATAATCTATAGCCAGCTTTCACGGCATTGTAGACTTTCTCTGCGCAGATATCTTTTGGGATCTTCCAGGTTCCGTAGCCAATCTGAGGCATATCATAACCTGAGTTCAACTTCATGGTAACTTCAGAATAATTTTTTGATGAATACCACCACCCCTAAGGTAATCACTCCATTTAAGTACCAACTTCTCATTCTTACTAAAATAGCGTGAGGTACCACATTCAATAATTCCGGACAAAGAATTCCGCAGTACCCCAGGTTATGCCCCACTTTAGACCTGTGTATACGACGGAATCCATGTCCGTGAAGCCTTTTTGACATCCGCTTCAGCGATCGCCATAGAAATCCCCGTTCATATCACCTGTTGTTTTAAAATCCGCTCCAAAGTGCTTCTTTTGGTGACCTTAAGCGTAGAATCTTCATATTTTCTGGTCTCTCATGTCCGTGATTCCTACAGTTGAAGGACTATCGATCTACTCCGATATTTCAAAGCAAAAGCGCAGATATGATCTTAGTGCAAAGTTTCAACGGCTTTTCAACCAAAATTACGAGTTCATTGCTCGAGCTCCAGGAAGAGTAAACATAATAGGCGAACATATCGATTACTGCCATTTTTCTGTTTTGCCTATGGCAATTGAGGTGGACGTCATTGCTGCCGTTGCTGCCTCCGAAGATGAGACGGTGGTCATAGCGAACACCAACCCAAAGTTCCATCTGCAAGCCTTTTCCATTCCACGAGACGAGCAGATTGTCATCGACACTTATTCGACCACCTGGGGCGACTACTTCAAATGTGGAGTGATCGTGGCCCAGCAGTACATTTATCAGAATCATCCTCAAATTCGAGAACAAGGCATCCGTGGCCTCAGGGCCATTTTCGACGGCACAGTGCCTACTGGCGGAGGGTTGTCGTCGTCTGCAGCATTGTGTATCGTGTCCACATTGGCTATTTTGCGTGTGAACAACGTGGAGATCTCCAAGGAAGAACTCACCAGGATAACCATATATTGCGAACACTTTGTTGGTTTACACAGCGGAGGCATGGATCAATGTGCCTCCGTGTTTGGAGAAGATGGACGGTTGTTGTTAATTCTGTTTGACCCGAAATTAAGCGTCGTGCCCTTCGAGCTTCCCAGAATCTCACCGCATCCCATCTTCTTCATCACCAACTCTATGGTGACAGCAAACAAAACAGATACCGCACCAACCAACTACAATCTCCGAGTAGTAGAGGTGGATGTTGCAGCAGATTTAATCGCACATATTCTTGATTTGGACCCCGTCAAGAACTCCAGCCAGAAAACGGCCACATTGAGAAGCGTGATGGATGCCTATTTCGTTCAGAAGATGGCATCACTGCCCTGGAACGGAAAAGATATCAACCAGGGAATAGAGCGTCTCCAGCGAATGCTTGAGATTGTCGATCACGTATTCTACGAAACAGAAAAATCTGGCTTTACCACCGAAATGGCTGCTTCAGCTCTTGGTATTTCACATCTGACTTTTGGTCGACGCTACTTGAGTCTGTTTCCTGTGAGCTACCAAAAACTTAATCTCTATAAGCGTTGCAAGCATGTTTACGGTGAAGCACTCCGAGTTCTCCAGATGGTGCAATTGACATCTACTTATGATGGAGACTCAAATCACTTCTTCCAGAGCATGGGCAAATTGATGAACGAATCACAGGCCAGCACTCGTGATTATCACGACGCATCCACTGTTGAATGTGATGCCATGTGTGAAATTGGAATCAGAAATGGCTCCTACGGATCGAGAGTCACGGGCGCAGGCTGGGGAGGATGTATCGTTCACTTGACGTCTCTGGATCGGTTGGAGACGCTTCGAAACGCGTTGAAGTCTCAATACTACGAGAAGCGGTACCCTGAACTCAGTGATGAGCAGGTTGGGGAGGCCATGGTGGAGAGTCGACCAATCTGCGGCGCCTGTTTTGTTGATGTGCAACACGAATGGTTGTAGGCTACAACGCTCTCAGTACATCCTTGTATTGTGCACCTAGCTACAGAAGCGCAAGGGGCTAAACATCTCGCCGACCCTGCTTCAGTCCAAAAGCAAACATAAATCAAAATAATACTGAAGAACCCATGCATTTAGAGAAAGTAGTAGTCCCCAACCAAACCAATGGTGCAGATTGCCACACCAACACTGGACACGACCAGGGCCAATGTGTATGCGCTCTTCAATGTCTCCAAGTCATGCACGTATTCCTTCTTGGTCAAGGCGTCCTCCACTTCCTGCTCTACGGAGGAAATCGAAGGTTCTACCGTCTCCGTAGCATTCTGCTTAGGGGAACCCGGCGTCGATGAACCTGGGGTCAGTGTGTTGGACAGAGAGTCTTCCGACACGTGAATGTACGACTTGTCCAATTGGTCTTCCTCTTCTTCTTTTGGAGCTGGAAGAGGTGGTTGGGCCACAGGCTTCTGAGTTTCAGAAGACTTCTTCTTGGACAATTTCGACTTTCTAACAGCAGAATGCTTGGAGATGCTAGAGTCGGCGCCATTTCCTTGGACATACAAGGTGGCAAGCGCCAATGGTGCTCCCAAACCAGAGTAGATAAGGTATGGGTGCTGCTCCAGCACAGGCGAGTACTTATAGGCCAAATAGAACATACCAGAAGAAACTGCCGACAAGAACACGTTGGCGAGCTTAGAAAGCGTCAATTTGTGTGCAATGGCATCCAACACGCCTGAGGCAGACGTTGCGGATATAGACACTTGATTGTTCAATCTGGCAATCAAATTAGGAATTGATTGGATAGACAGATAGGTCAAAGAGGCCGACAACAAGCCCAAGGATGAAAATCCCACAAGCTTGATTACAGTAACGCACGTTCCCATAGCAAAATGTAGACTTGAGTCAGATCAGCGCTAGATAAGATAAGGGGTGGGTCGTAGTGGGATTAGACTCGAGCGGCGACGATTACTTTTTTAAAGCAACGAGCAAACACCAAGTATGCGCACTTAACCTTGAAGAATATGTTTCCGTGAGATCCACTAGGTGAGAACGGAAAGCGCAACTAACAGTGAGAAGTTGGTAAGGGTCATTTTTTAGGTGGCACCAGAGGCGTGCGGGTTTTTCTAGGGTACGCCTGGTGTACGGGTGTATTTGCTCATGACCGTTGCGACTGGATAGGATGTGAAGTGCGAAAGTCCGGGGTTGCTCAATTGGATTGAAGCCGATTAAGGCCGATGGGATATGATGAGAATAAAAAGAATTCGCTGTGATTTTTCTTAGTGGAGTAGATGAAAGGGTATAATTTGTAGATCGGGGACAAGTGGAAGGGGAGGTGGTTTAAAATGTCTGGAATGTATGCTTTTTCGCTGTTTCTGTATTATGCCAGCACCATTGTTATACTTCATTGTGTTCTGCCTCCTAATTGTCAGTTCAAACGTCAAAGGAGGGACTAACAGGTCCGTGAAGAAAAACAGATCTCCGGAATTGGATTTGCAGAGCAATGGACCGCATCAGATCTGGTGCCTCGCATATTCGAGAGGTTAGGTAGATCGTTTTGGAGATCTAATACTTAGAAAGATGATCTGATTTAGCGGATGGATGACCCAATCTGGCATATCAATGAGTTTGTCTAACGGATTGATAGATGGATTTGATTGAAAATAGATCTGATGGGTGCATAATGGCTCACCGCTCTAGATTCAAGATTGATAGACGGCTGTGGATAATAATACTGCTCCAACGGTATTGACAGTCATATCTCCTCGGAAACAATTTCATTAGCATTACCATCTCCCAGACACTGTCTAGTTGGTTGGCTATGACATATGTACCATTGTTCTCGAGTTGTCTTAAGAAGCAAATAACCAGTTAGTGAAACCAACAGATAATTGGTAGAACTGACTTGTGTTTCGAGAAAGATAGCCTTCAACAAATTCCAGATAGAAATAGTTGGTTATGAAACGATAGTGGTTGAATGCAACTGTTCAATCTTCCGATACTAGTCAAACTCGAAAACTCCACTTTCTAATCAAATAATAAATGCCACTGGATTTGGCATTTTCAAGACTCAAAGTTATTTTAAGAGTCGATTTTCGCTGCACAATTATCATGTCCACTCCGCTGTCTCGGAGAAGTGTCCAAGCTCATTCAAGTTTAGAACCTAAACTAGAACTTTTGACTTTCAACTTCCAAATTCAGGCTCGACGTTCCATTTCAAGTCAAACTGACACTCGAAACACCACAAACATTAACCCAGCGCCACTAGCACCGATTCATTGCACATGAAAAGTCCCTTACTAAACCATTGCGTTAAAGATTCTCTCCACCAACACTCATCTAGATCTCTGAACTCACTTCAAAAAATCAGGAAGCTTATCGGGATTACCCTGTACTGTTGAAACATCAAAACTCTCAATAAGTAACTCTACCAATATCCGCCCTCCGCGAGCTCCCGCAAACCGACGGTATTCCTCAGACACACTGGCCAAGTTCCATCCCTGTAATCTTCTCAAACAGCCCACCACGGCACCCGTCCGGTGGCGTCCCATACCACAGCATACTAAGAGCGGGTAATTGTCCTTATTGCAGATCAACTCCAATGCCTTGGTGATTGTCCTCTCGTCCAAGGAATCCCAAGGATTGATGTTAGTGTAGTTATAGTCGTTGATCATGCCCACAAACTCAATGTTAATGTTGGAGGTCAGGCAGTAGTCCAAAAAGTCCTCGACTGGCTCCTCGCTGGCTAACCATAAGATTGTTTTTAGGTTAAGTTCTTGAAGAAACAGCTGGTTGATCAACGACGGCTGGCCGGACCGGTAGAGCTGCTTTTCAACGGGGCAAAAGTTGAGAGGTGGTATTATCCGCGAGAAAGGTGCCTTAGTGATACGCGAGCCGGACTTGTTGTCCAAGGGATCAACAGAAGACGTCATGAATAGGAAGAGTTGGTAGTTGATGGGTGATGAATGTGGTCACGTGTGCTGAGTATAGATTGTGTAGGTATTGGATAGGATGATAAGATGAAGTCAATTATCATAAGGGGGTGTTTGGTAGCTTTTTTGAAGTTTTCTTTTTTCTTTCCGACGCTTTATCTTCCAATTTTTAAGTTTTTTATACGTTTCTTGGTTATACACTTTCAATCTTCAATTTGATAGATTATTGGTGGATGCGGGTGGTGAATGCCTATTTGTACATTTTGAGAGGAAATGTAGAATTGGAGGAAAATCCTATAGAGGTTAAAAAATATAAAGAAACCCCCAAAAAGGAAATGGAGCAGATTAGATGTTTTAAAATTTGATTCTTTTAGACCTTATCATTTCAAGTGTGGAAGTTGAAGTACGAGAGGGGGTCCTATCGGTGTTGCCTAGATGGGTCCCAGTAGATTTGAAGATTGCCAGAGAAGAAGGTAATTATACATGTAATCAATATGGAGAAAAAGTAATAGGTGAATCGATGAATCTTCTAGATTAATAAACAAGGCACAAAATTAGATGAGAAAAAAAAAGGAGGCAACATGTGGTGAATGCTTCAATAGTCCAGTATGCTAATTACACTCAAAACAAAAGAAATGTAAGAGATGATCTGGAATAACAGAATCGGTAAGATCTAATTCGAAATTCATAGAGAACTAATCTGCCACCATATCAAATTGATTTAGAATTCATGAAGTATGGAATCTTCAGCACAATCTCTTTGACACTGCAACATACGTGGCAACTACTACAAAAATGTATACGACGAAGTGAACTTATTCTCGGAAAAGTAACATACACAAAGTCCAAATGTAAAGCATATTCCTGAACGTCCAATATACTTGCTTTCTGTCGATCTTCTAGACCTCATAGTTCACGTAGTCAAAGAATTAGCTGCGAATTCCAATCCATACTCACTCAAAGTCTCAAACACCCCATAAAGTTAAAAGTAAAAAAGCACACACAAAAATATCAACAAGAACAAATACTCATGTCAAATAATATATTAAATGAACAGAAAATTCTTTCATTTTCCAAGCTCTAGAAACGTCTTCAACCCCAGTATTTTACTTCCGTCCTCTTGAAATACACACGACCGCACACCTCGACGTGTTCTTACCTACTAATCATAAACTATCCAAGTTTCATCCATCATGGCCAAGAAAGACGCCGCCATCAAAAAGGCTGCCGCTGCAGCACAAGCAGCAGTCAATTCCAAAGCTGCTACATCTACCAAAGATGCAGAAACTCCAAAAAAAACCACCAAATCAAGGAGCCCGCTCACACTGACCATCAACGAGGTTGTGGCTGCCGTCAATTCCACCTATGACGACTATATCAAGACATTGACGCCTCGGTTGAAGTTGATTGACACGTTTTTGGTGTTTTTGGTTGCGTTGGGCGTGTTGCAGTTTGTTTACGTGTTGTTGATTGGAAACTTTCCTTTCAATGCATTCTTGGGTGGCTTCATCTCATGTGTGGGTCAGTTCGTGTTGACGGTGAGTTTGAGATTGCAATATGGTGCTATTGAGACTAAAAAGGAGTCCGATTCCGACAAGCTTCAGGTCTCGCCAGAGAGGGCTTTTGGAGATTACATATTTGCCAGTTTGGTGTTGCACTTTATAGTGTATCACTTTATTAATTAAATACGAAAATAAGACAGGATTAGAGATTGGAGTAGAAAAGGAGATGGTAAGTTCAAGTAGACATAGGATTGAACTAAACGAGAAATTGGAGTGTAAGGGAATGGGAGCAAAGTTGGGAGTAGAATTGAAACAGTCGGTTAGAGATATCCTTTTGACTAGCTTTGGTACACTGGGAGTTTGGCCGAAACTCGGAAAATAGTCAAGTGCTACAAGGGAAAGCTCCCAGAGTTACTCTTTGAAAGTAGCAGGAAGTACCAAATTGTTGATTTTGCATTAACATATGGTCTGGTGCATCACACGATGACACAACATCCACCCTTGCTCTTCTCTGGAGCAGAAGTCTGTTGGGTACGTTTCTGAGCAGCAGCAGCAGCAGGCGCAGGCTTCTTGAGCGCAGCACCAGCACCAGCACCAGCACCGGTGTTCTGTTGTGCGGACTCTCCAACAGCAACGCTGTCGGCAGGCGTAGCTGAGGCAGCTTGCTTGGCCTCCACTGCTGGAGGAGTAGGCGCCGTCTCGAGCGACAGGTCATTTGTGTTGATGGCTCTCACCAAACCGTAGAAGGCCTCCTCTACATTAATTCTTTGCTTAGCGGAAGTCTCCAAGAAGGGACAGCCCAAAGACTTGGCAAAAGCAGCACCCTCCTCGAAACTCACCTGTCTTTCGATCTCCAAGTCGGACTTGTTGCCGACCACCAAAACTGGAACATTATCCACATCCTTGACTCTTTGGATTTGCTCGTAGAAAACCTGCAACTCCTCCAACGACGTTCTCGAGTTGATGGCATACACAAGTAAGAAACCCTCACCCGTGCGCATATACTGTTCACGCATTGCCAGATATTCCTCTTGGCCTGCGGTGTCCAAGATGTCCAACATCACCTGTTCATTGTCGACAGAACATTGCTTTCTGTACGAGTCTTCAATTGTTGGGTCATATTCATCAACAAAGTGGGATTGGATCAATTGGATAGTGAGGGCAGACTTACCCACACCACCGCCTCCAACGACGACAAGTTTGTATTCTTTCAACATGGGCCCGTTGATGTTAACTTTTGTTGAAATTTATGGGTGGAAGTCTTTTAGTGAAGACGAATTCGGCGGGGTACGGGTGTGCGGCCCAAGTCCGGGGCTCGTAGTCCGTCAGTGAAAATTGGCCAGCCACCCTGCAAGCAGCGTTATGTCAAGAGTCGAACGACGCCTTTAGCTATTTGCCGATAGAAGAAGGCGTTGAGGTGCCGCAAGACTAAATCACCGAGATTGTTTTCACATGGAATGGCAAATGCCACATGTTCAAGCCCCCTATTTTTTACTATGATCTTCAATCTTTTTTGCTCTCTGAGGAAAGAACCTTCGCTAGAAAAAGATAAAGCCGCGAGCAAGTACGGTATATACCATGCAACCAGTGACATTTTGTCCTGTTCGAGTTGAGAACCAAAAAAATATTGAGTCGCCGGCTAAAACCAAAACAGATGCGTATTATGGATGGGACGTTGCATTGGAAACGCTTCCATAAGATACGATAGCGCTTGGCGCAACTCTTGTAGATTGGAGACACACCTCGAACACGTTTTGCTTTTTGTGGCAGCCCAAATTCACTTAGATTTGGAATTGTAAAAGCGCCAAGTGCCCCATGGGGAGCGAGTTTGAACGCGAGGAGCTGTGCCACTTCGTCGCAAGGCTGTATTTGGAGCTCTTGTCGCCAATTTTGACAGGAGATCGTATCTGCGTGAAGGATAGTGATTCCATGTACCGATCAATCGACAACCTTTTCCGCATGGCCCACCACTGCATATAATAAGCAATATCCCGCGACCTTGCACAAGGCACAATTTGGCATTAAACACACGAACTGTAAAACCCGTAAACCAGCATGCTTCAAATTATCAAGTTATCATAAGATCTTGGAGGCCGAGATAAAAATGTCGTGGAAGAGGTTGAAATTGAAGAGGAAATCTGCTCGCTAATCCTGTACTATCATGTAATACTCATTTAGTTCGAAAAGATCAACCATCAGGAAAAAATCTGGGCAATCATGTATATCCAAAACAATACGCATTGGATGCACGTGCCTGTATAGACGGGCTTCCAGACTTGATGCCGCTATTCCATTAGTAAGTGATGCCATCAACACAACGAGAAAGAAGTGGTGATAAGTCAAGCGAAGGAACCGTCAGAAGAAGAATTGTAAGCCGCCACGAGCAAAGCCCAAAACAAACTTGATATTGTTGGGTTAGCCGATGCATTGACATTCTCAACTGCAACAATAAGCGTGAAATAACAAGTCCAAGGTGAAATACATCCCGATGATTATCAAATCCCAATCGGTCCAATCCGGTAGGATTCTCAATGTGACTCACTGATAACTATACTTTTGACTGAAGTCCCTTTCCACAATTGATGCATTCCAAGTCCCTAATCTTATTCTCAACTATAATCATCCATGATTGTAGAACTTCTAGAACCTCAAGACTCATTTTCTCAAATAAGGATCACAATCGCTTGCATTCCGTTGATTTATCATATCAAAAGCGCCTCTTCACAAACCATTATAAGACCGCTCATTTCTCAGTTATTGGTGACTTCTCGGACCTAATTGAATCTTTCAACCAATGCTCTAGATTAAACCCTCTTTGCCTTTTTCATCTTCACCAAACAGTCGTCACAATACCACTTACCCTTGGGTGGGTTCTTGAACCCAATACATGGCAAATGGAACCATTCTCTCTTACAAGAATCTCCATCACATCCAACCATCTCACCAAACGAAACCTGGTTACAGTAACAGTAGGTAGGTTCACCCAGACCCGAAGGTCTGTCCACACGCACCAGACCAGGCTCGTCCTCACGTTCTTTCTTGGGTTTTGTAGCCAGACGTTTCTTATCACCTGGAGGCGGAACCAGTGCCCGTTCATCATCACGCCGTCTCTTGCGGTTACCAAGTCCGCCTGGCATCCCCTCAAGTGGAGTGGTCTCCCTTGGTTTTCTCTTCTTGCCAGCATCCTCATCGTCGGTGTCCTTGTTGGATTTCCTTGCAGCCAACGCCTCCCGGCGGCTCTCAGACCGCTGCAGCTGCGCCAGCTTGCTTGAATCAGTAGTTGCCGACGGATCCATCACAATGGCCCGGTGGTTCAACGTGCCTATCCGGATCAGCTCAGGAATCTCGTTATTGGATGTGATGAGCTTGTAGTCGTTGTTGATACGGTACAAGTGTTTGGACAACACGTCCGCAGCCACAGATGTTACATGCATCTTCTCCTCCAAGCAAGGGATGACCTCGTGGATATGCTTCCTGATTTTGGACAATCTGGCGATTTTGTCCAGTTTGGATGGTTTGTTGTCTGGATGGTGCAAATCCTCAATGTACGACGCAATGTTACGGTTGATCACGGGGACGGTATTGATGCATTTGGCATCGATCTCCTTGAGGAGAGTGAAGTACTTCACCAAGTCCATGGGCATGGCTTCAAAAGCATCCAGAATATCGTTTAATCCAGGTAAAAGTTCGTTGGGGGAGGTGACAGTAGTTGCCTTCTGGCGGTACTGCATGAAGTACTGGTTGGGCTGATCAGCCTTGAGTCTGTTAACGAGTCTCTGGGACTTTTGGCGTGCGGGAGGAAGAGTATGCATAGTTGGAGATAAAGAAGTTAGTGATGGAGAGTTAAGTAGGTGAGGGTGTGCGAAACTCAAGAAGTTTCTGAGTGTATATGGCTTAAACAGAGTACCGAATGAATGGAACGCAGTATATTCATATCTACAGTACCATAAATAAAAAACGGAACCATAAAGTTACAGAGGATTGCAACTTATTGGGGAACAAGACAAGTAGAAAAGAAATTTGCGAGGCAGGTAAGTTTGGCTCGGATGGATCAATTCAATGACCAATGATGGGTCTGTGGAGCTTAGTAGATAGGGAGTTTAACTACTTCAGAGAGACAATTACCTGGACATTGATGGTGAGAAATTGCTATCTTGAATTGTAAATTTCCACTTTGTTTTCGGGATTGATTAGGCTTAGCAGGAGAATTGAATATTCATAGTACTTAGATCATTACTTTTCCATAGATTTTGTTGGCGAGTCCCAAAAATACTGGTGGACTAGATGAAGCTATGATTAGGGAATTTTCGGAAATGTTGATTTTTAGCCGAGTTCAAGATATCAAATTTTCTTCAATAGGCATTATATCACATAGCCGAAGTTCATTAACGCTTTATAATGAAGAATGAATATAGATCCATGCCGTAGTGACGGGGATAATAGTGATGTTTCATGGATGTGTCCCACAAAGGGCCAATAAACCGTTTGAAAGATACCATTGGAAGTAGACTGAAGTGGTGCTCATGTTTTATTTTAATTTTCATCTCAAAATTTGAGTGGAATGATACAAGATTTGGCTTCCAAAGGTCATACATGGCAAAATTCACTTCCATCAACTGTGAAATTGTCTCATAAATTCAAGCACAACGTAATGGAAACTTACTCTCTAGTGTCTTACATTTTAAGAATGGATTCTCTCCAAAAGAAGTATAGAGAAGCAAAAATGAGGAAGATACTGGAACCCTTCGAAAGCTGATATAAATCAACAACGGAATAATTTTAAGAATAGTATGGGCCTGTGAGCGAACACGTAAAGTTACTGAAACTAATGTTGCACCGAAACACTCAATCTTTCACCAGTTCAATCGTACCAAAGAGCATATATAATTGCAATAATACGATGTATACTTCCAAAAGTGAAAGGCATCCTCATGAAATATCCTGAATTGCTCGTCCTTATAGATATGGCTAAGACAAATTGAGTGCTCAACAAAAAACTTCGCTACGGCTCATTATTCATGGGGATCGATTTTCAAAAGTGACATTTCCAATAAACAAAATGTCTAATGATTGGCTACCGACCAAAAAACCATGTTGTTCTGGTATCAACAACATCATTAACAAGTGCTTCGTAACATTCTTCGATCATTAAATACTCACTCAGAAAAGACATAACCAATAAATTTTCTACAAAAATCCAGAGCGTACACAATGAATCCTGGAATTCAACGCGTAATTAGTTATAACCGAATTGCAACTATCGTCGACATTTCGTGAAATATAAACATATTGCCAATGGTTTCAGCCACACTTCGCAACACACATACTTGGAAGCCATATACATGGAACTTGATTCTCAATACAAAAACAACTTCACTTTTCCTAAAATATTCGCAATATCTAATTAATTAATCATCATTAATGCACTAATATACTCCTTTAATTTCTATTGCTTTTAACCTTTGGTTGTCCAGTTGACCATACGGCCATGGCCATCATTTTGCACCCAATTTTAGTCTATCCACACTCCACTGAAATCACGTTCAATACAATATGCCGCTTTTCCGACCAATGACCTCCACAAGAAATGAAACAATATCAATTTCAAAATAATAAAAAAAAGAAACATCAACCTGTTTCTAACTCACATCATCTCTCGTTTCCAGTTTCCCTTCATAGTTTCACAGCTTCTCTTTCTCTCACCTCTCCTGGCCTTCACTTACCCTATGCACAATGTTCCTAACTTCGCTTCACACTTGCCTCCATTGCAACATTTTTTCCACAATCAGCACCTTACCCCAAAATCCCCCAATTGTTACATCCGATGCCCCCAAACACTCCCAAATAGCCATTTTCTAACCGTTCCTTCCACGTGACTGTGGCAGCCTCTCTCTTACCCCATACTCTTCATGGTAGCTATTGCAATATGTCACGTGCCGTTAGACACCTTCGGCTCCAACTTCACCATCGTCAGCACGGCTTCTTTGCCTAGTTGCTCGGGTAAAGGCTGCTAGTTCCACACTGGCAATTCATCTGAAGCTGGTGTTTGGTTTATTTTTTCTAATAAAAACCTTGACCTACTATCTTGTCAATTTCAAGGTCGCCTTTTGCTTGTCGTGCCCCACTTACTGCCCCACCATTGGTATCAATTGACAAGCCATTCGAGGTTCAAACCTACTGATATATTCATATAAACACCGACTACGAGTCCTTAGACCGACGGTGAGTTTCTGGCACTTTCCCGTTGCATACACGTTCGGGACACCTGCGCAATCCTCCGACGCCACAGTTTGATCTGACTTATTATCGTGGCATCTTGACCAAATTGACGTGCTTCATTCACATTTTGGAAATATTAAACTAGACTTTCTTGTGTTCTTTCGCCTCTTTGTGTGATTGAAACGATTCTAGCTGAGTTCTGGTTTTTTTTCTTGTTGACTGCCATAACTGCTTTGAACGTTTGGACTGGTTTAACTTCTTGGACTCCTTGAGACTTCAGACCCAACCTGAATTGACAACATCGTCATTGTTTTGACCATTGAATATTAGCTGTCTATATATTCCTTTTGAATTGTTGGATTTTTCGATAGGATTAGTGAATAGACCAAGGTCACAGTATTCTAGCATTCAGCAAGTGGTATTTACTATAAAATTCCCAGCAATCTGAAAACACTGTTGAACTAGCACTCTATCGTTTTGGAAACATCTATTATTATTAACATAATCGATAACATAACTATTCAACGGTTTTTTCCCCCCGTCTTCAGGATTGAATTTCCCATAACTCCAAGCTCGTCCTATTTTTCCATCTCACTTCCATGAGTTTTTCAATGTTTGGTGGTGACTCGCCTCCTCGAGGGGCCAAGCTGCCTTCCTTTAATTATCTACAGCGAAATCTGCCTGTGTTCATTGAACAAAACGTCAGCTACACTCGCTCGGGCCAGCAGGCTGGTCCCAGACCCGAAAAACCGCAGCATGGACTGTCGTCTGGGCTCCATATCTCACACGAACGGCCCGGCAATGATTCTCGATCGGCAAGCTCAAGTGGCCAGAACGGACCAAGAAATCAAAATAGCCAGAATAGCCAGAACGGGCAGAATGGTCAGAGCGGCCCAAATATCCCTACTGGATCAAACGAACCCGAGGTCCCGCAAACAGAAGAGGATGCCCGATTTCTTCGATTGGCTCACGATGCTCTCGTAGCTACTTCAAAAGAGTCCAATCTCATAGTGGACCCGACTATCCAGGATTTATTGCAACGTCTTCAGTATGCGCTGTCCCCTCACGGTAACCCAATCAAACGTCTGGATAGCATTCGGGCAAATGAAAATGGCCAGTTGATGATCCAGAGCTTCTACAATGGATTTCCCAACTTGAGCAACGACATCTTTACGGGGTCCAACAATCCCTCCAACACAGAAAATCCCGGTTGGAATTTCCTCATTGACAAAAAATCGCCAGCTGCATCGGTGAGTCCAGAACCAGTGGACTCTTCTGGAGAGCTGACTGGAAGACTCAAGGAAGAGCGCAAGTTCCCTTGTCGGAGCTGCAGCATGTCATTCCGGCGGTCTTCAGATCTCAAGCGTCATGAAAAACAGCATCTACTGGTTCCTGCCAACATCTGTCCGCAGTGTGGAAAGGGCTTTGCTCGAAAAGATGCGTTGAAGCGTCACTTGGGCACGCTCACATGTAAGCGGAATGCCGACAAGAAGCTCTACCATAAGAATCTTCAGTACTTGAAGGATCAGGATTCTTGGGACGACTGAGGTGTCTATGTACGATAGCAGATTATAGAAAAATATGACTCCAGTTGAAGAATCCCTTATGTATGCAGAGAATTCAGAGATTTTATTTTGAAGGTGATGAGTATTCGGTCAATTCACAGAATTTTCAAAGATGCATGCACAGTTGAACTTATTCCTATAAGAGGAGTGATCCATGGAGCCGTTGAAAGAAAAATTGGATCTTTATGGTGAGGAATTGTAACAAATCTTAGGATTTTACTCGAATGTTGTGGATGTGTTTTGATTCGTCAACAATATACTCTGAGACAATGGATAAAATATCAAGGAGGTTAGAGCCAGTCCAATTTCAATACGTCGCTCCTCGACAATTAATTGTCAAATAAGAAATTTCGAAAGAAAAATCAAAAACTTTTGCCTTTTCATACATAGATCTATATAATTTTCAGTATGCCTAAAGCGACTACATAGGTGACAAGCCTAAAAAGTGTACAGAAGAATTCATCCATATTCGTAACTCTCCTTCTATCGGATACTCAAATAGATTCCGCCAAAATATCAGACCTTGAATTTCACTGAAATTCCGTCGGTATATCGGGATTTGACCGCCGAAATCATTACGTCAAGACATGAATTGTGTGGTGGCCATCTGATCAAATGTGCATCATGTGATCATCACGATAAATCCATCTACTTTATGGGATCTACTCAAATACATTTCGGGCCTCTTTTTCAGACAACCCTTTCATGATACGTCAGTACCTCAGCAATCTTACTTGCTCAAATTGAAACCTCCGATCGACTATAATTTTTTTTATTGAACCCACCTGATGTTCGGAGTCACACCACCGGTTTTCTCGTAGATCAAGGGTCTCACGTTATATGTACACACCCGTATCTGGCGAGATGAAGTAATTAGTTCCTGAAACGTTTCAGTTATCAAAATGTAGACTCAAGGTCAGCTCATGGTGTTAGAGTTCTAAGGCGTCTATCTCCAACCGCCATTTATCCTCCACTGAAATCATTGATTGATATTATACCATCTACTAATTTCTATACACTAGCATCATTTAGATTCTAAATAACCACCATTTTAAATCGTTTGTTCATAATCCCACCATTTATTAACGTCTGCATCTTCTCTGTTCCTTAATCTTTTTCCGTTTTTAAGCATAGCCCGTATGACCCTTTTCTTTGTCCATTTTAGTGCATTCTCTGTCCTATATAATGCATCTCCATACTCACACTAACCATATACAAGATCCAACTATCACAAGACCAGTCTGAGTCACAAGTGACATCATTACACAGGAGAACCATGTGAGAATCTAACTGTTCTGTCTAAAATTCCCATGTTAATCACCATCAAAACCTTCCAATACAACCCTAGAACCGTCTCAATAACCTCAAATAGTCTTCACGTCAAACATTTGATACGCCGCACTTAAGCTATTAACTCCTCCGGACCGGCCAGGGCCACACCCGTGCCTCCCCAGAGAACAATGTGTCTGTTCTGAACGGGCTTTACCTCACTTCTTCCATATAAGCGAATTATTATTAATTTTTTTTTGGGTCGGTGTTTAACAAACAATGACCATGCATCACCCCTCCTCCTTCAAGAGATCCATACACCAGGCATTAATCAGTGAGTGTAGTGCAATATCCGCCACCTGGTTCAAATTGCTACTACTGTAGGAGTCACCTTTCTCCGCCCAGACTGCAGAGTGAACAGACCCAACACCTCTTAACTATGGCAAAACCCCCTCAACTTCATTGATCCAAACGTCTGTAGACCCTCAATTCTCACATGTACTCAATGTTGTAGCCATCAGCGACGTCTTGTAGTCCACCTCGGCTCGGCCCAAAGGACAGCGATAAGTTTCAATAGTCCTGTGCACGGAAAAACTCATCAAGCCTCGGTAAAAAGCAATGCTAGGCATATGTTGGCCAACATATATAAGGAACCAGAGATCCACCCCGAGGAGCCAAAAATTTATAAAGGATAGGATAAAATTCCTTTGTTTTTAACAGGTCTAATTCGAATAGCATAACTTGACATTTGTGGATTTTTTGTGCCACTTTTAATTTTCCTAAAGTTTTGCCAGATTCCCATCGCCCATCAATCCTAGTCTTATCCAAATTCACCTGCACCTGGATCCCAGTGCACTATATGTATATCCCATTATCAAATATCATGAACCCAGCCATGGAAAGATTACAACAAATTGCCCAAATCGTGGCCCCGGGTGTTAACTCCGAGGCAACCAAGCTGTTGGAACCAAAGCACGCCTTCCGTATTGCCGTGATCGGCTCCGGTAATTGGGGAACCACCATCGCCAAAATCCTAGCCGAAAACTGTCTTTCCAGACCACACTTGTTTCGTCACCATGTGAAGATGTGGGTATTTCAAGAGAAGGTGGACGGCCGTAATTTGACGGACATTATCAATGAGGACCATGAGAACGTGCGGTACCTCCCTGGAGTCAAACTCCCTAAGAACTTGAGAGCAGTTCCTGATGTGGTGGAAGTAGCCAAAGATGCCGATCTTTTGGTGTTCAACTTGCCCCACCAGTTCTTGCCTCGTGTTTGCAAGCTGTTGAAGGGTCACTTGCAGCCAAACTGCAGAGCCATCTCGTGTCTTAAAGGATTGGAGGTCAACGCTGATGGTGTGAAGTTGTTGAGCACCTACATCACTGAGGAATTGGGCATTGCATGCGGAGCGCTCTCCGGCGCCAACCTAGCCCCTGAGATTGCTCGTGGCTGCTGGTCCGAGACCACTGTCGCATACAAGCCTCCTGCTGACTTTAAAGGAGCTGGCTACGACATTGATCACTTTGTGTTGAAGGCTGCATTCCACAGACCATATTTCCATGTGAACGTGGTGGAAGATGTAGCTGGTGTGTCGGTGGCTGGTGCCTTGAAGAATATCGTGGCATTGGCCGTCGGATTCGTTGAAGGTTTGGGCTGGGGTGACAACGCAAAGGCTGCCATCATGAGAACGGGGTTGTTGGAAATCATCAAATTTTCACAAACGTTCTTCCCAGAACTGAGACAATCCACATTCACAAAGGAGTCTGCCGGTGTGGCGGACTTGATCACCACCTGCGCTGGTGGCCGTAATGTTAAGGTCGGACGTTACATGGCCGAGACCGGAGAAGATGCAGAGACAGCCGAGAAGAAGTTGTTGAACGGTCAATCGTCTCAAGGTATTATCACAGCCCGTGAGGTGCACGAGTTGTTGGAGAATGTACACAAGACCAAAGATTTCCCATTGTTTGAGGCCACTTACCAGATTCTCTACGGAACAGAGAGTATCGAGAACTTGCCTGTGTTGTTGGAGAACTGCTAGGCTATTTGTAACTTATTATACACGATAGAGCAATAGCAATGTAGGTTTTTTGCTTTCATCTTTGCTTCTTTTGACCTCTTTGTTTTAATCTTTGTTTTATTTTTTGCTAAATTACATTCATCTCTCACACTTTCGTCTCTTGTCACTGCTCACCCCCATTATGCTTGACCCGCTTGGAACGGTATTTGTCCAAGAACTTCTCCATGAACGAATTGCTGAATGCTTTGAGTTTGGCAAGTTTGGCATTGTCGAGCTCACGAGGAGGCTTACCATCTTGCTTCCTTGCTTCTTTGGCAGCAATGATCTTCACCAAGTCTCTGGCACACCCCTTGATATTCTCATGTCCAATTTCCGCCTCATGTTTCTTGATCATATTTGGAATATACTTGGCCAACGTCTTTGTCCATGCAACCTCTGGCGATACCTGTTCCACAGGATTACTGCTCTTGGACTTGGAATGTGCAGCTGCAGCCTCTCTCTTGCGTTTTCTCTCCTTATGCTTTTCAATTCTCTCCTGCTTGAGCTTCTCAGCAAGGCGTTTCTTCTCCTCCACATCTTTCTGCGATTGGATGATGAGCTCTTGGAGGAGCTTTTCCTTTTCACGAACCTCTTTGAACTGTTCCTCTTTCATCTGCTGTAGTCTCTGTTCCTGTAATCTGGTTAAATCTTTTTCATCCTGTCTTTTCTGGGGACGTGGCCGTTCATTCTTCTTCTGTTTGGAGGGTGCCTTAGGTGCCTTGGGTGTGCCCACCTTTGGACCCTTTGGAATGGCCATGGTTGGTTTCTCCCATTTTGAAATTCCTAATCCCGTATGGTAGTAGTACACCGTATTTGTGTTTGTATCTAGAGCCTTTTGCCATCCTTCTGGGAGCTCCTCCTCATCATTTAAGTTCACTCCACTTTCATCTGCGGCAATCGGTTGTGCTGGCAGTTCAGAGCGTGGATTACGGCCAAAGAGGGGAGACATGGACCTTTTAACTTCGTTGTTGCCGTTATCGTTATTTTTGGGGATACGGTAGGCCATCTCCAACTTGCCCCACTCTTCAATTAACCCTGCCGCAAGTTCTTTGGTTTCAGGATGCTTCAGCTCTTTGTAAATAGCATTCACTTCCGCTTCAATCTGCGACAGTTCAATTTTATTTCTGGTCATAGAGGGCCAACGCTTCAACACCAGAAGAACCTTGAACGTCAAGTCGTCATCTGTGGCCCCATGCTCTTTCAAAACCTTCGAAAGTGTCTTGTATCCATGAAGCTTGACAATCAGCGCATTGGTCTTAGGATCATCAGTGATGAACAACCGCTCGATAAGTTTGGCCACAATACTGTGTTCCTCAACCTTCATGAGGGCACTCATGGCCTTGGTAACGTCGGAATCAACCAATGGAGCCACAGTGAGGGAACGAACAAATTCCTCATTCACCACCGCATCGGGACTCTGCTGATTGGCACGCGTCAGCTTGTTTTGCTTCAACCACGCCTTCTCTTGTTGACGAGTCACACCAAGTGCCTCAGAGATTCCATCCGGAAGCAACAAGGCAGCATCAGTTTGAGTCTTTCCTCCCATCCAACCGAGACAGTTAGGTGACTCACAGTAACATGGCTGCAGCTGCGCACCATAACGGTCCACATTGTAGTCGAAGGTGATTTCCTCACCTGTGGCGATGGTTCTTTTGGCGAAAATTCCCATTCGGAGCTTATCTCCAACCACCCATTTATCGACATAAGCATTAGGAGAGCAAGAATGATTGCAGAACCGCGCAAGCGAGCCCTTTTCCGTAGCATCGATGAAGGCATCTTTGGTAAGCATCATGAAGTAGAAATGGCGGAGCAGTCGGCGGTCATAGTCGATCATACGTTGACGAAATGCTGCCTCATCAATCACCTCACCGGTATACTCATAGACAAACAGATGCTCGGGAATGTCATGCTCGGCCACCAACCCGTAGCCCTTCTTTTCCGTCTGGATGACCTTCACTGGCGCATACTGGCGCTTTTGGAAGCGCTGGTTCTGACAGTCCTTTCCACATGCACAGGTTCGGTTATTACATTCCACAGACGTCAATCTGTTGATACAATTGGAGTCTTCGCCACAGGCCAAGTTGCAGGCTGCTTCTTCATCCCATTCTTCCGGACAATCGCATGTCATGGTTTCCTTCTGGCCCGAGTCGCCGAGGTTCTTGGAAATGTACTGGCATTCATTGATTTCCTCAAACGACGAGGTGGCCTCGGCCGTTTTGCTTGGTGCATCGTTGAAGAGCGCCGGCGTATATTCTCGATCAGACATTCTGGCACTTTTAAATGGTTTCAGTTGCTCAAAAACCCACGGAACAGGTTGATGTGCCTCAAAGGTGAAAAGTTCTATGCGACGGAGATCTTATGGTGGGAAATTTCCCTTGGAATCAAAAAAAAAATTGTTCGTCGATACGGAAAGAATCAACTAAAAAGGATGACAATACACTCACCTGGGAGACAGTATGGTGTTTTCTCCAGATGTGAGAATTGGAGGTTTTGATTATGTTTTTTTTTTTTTGTCGCGAGGTGGAGAATTGGAAGGGTAGGTAGGGCAGAAATTGACAAATTGAGAAATACTGGGGAAAATAACCACAAATAAGATAGAAGATTAGGGATAAAAATAGCGGATAGAAATTAATTCGTGCAATGTGTAAATCCATTAAATTTGAAGATTTAGTGGCTCTGAATTGTCAAGGTTGAGAATACCATGGATGTAATATGCCGACTTACTTCGTGATCTTCTTGTGATTGATGTAATGAATAAATTGAAAAAGATTTCGATCTTCCAAAGCTTAGGATGAATTGTAATTGATTTGAGATTTTTACATTTTCGGAGTTCGTCTCAACTGTTTGGCATAACAATGTTTTCTTTATTCTATTATTGATGCTATGCTATTTATTCTACCTTACCTGCCCAAACTTAATATCTGATCTCACCGAATAAGCTGCAGAATTGTACGATACAACTCCTGGTTGTAATTTTCTTTCTCTTGAGCAGTGGTTGCTGCTCCGTCGTTATTGATCTTGGTAACAACCTCAGTCAATTTCTCCAAGTGGGATCCCATCTTGCGGATCTCACTCTTGTCACCACCAATGTGCTTGGAAGTGAAGATCTTTCGGATCACCGTTGAGTAATTGTTGTTGTTGTTGCTGTTGATGTTGCTGTTGTTGTTGTTGCTGGTAGATCCACGTCGCTCATGAGGAACATTGTTGACTTCAGCCCCGTAAAAGTACGACGAGACTGGGGAGTTCGAGCTCATGGGTGGCGTCACCTGTGAGTGGGAGAACGGCGGCATTGGTGCTGCAATATGCGTCGACGTCTGCAGTTTGTCCTGACCACCAACCTTCATCTCGATGGTTTTGATCTCTCGAGCACGTAAGCTGATGAACACCGTACGAGACGTCACCAGTTCGTATCCGCAATTATTCTGGAAGAAGAGAAGATCGTTCTTCATAGCATTCATCACCTGAGCTTCTAGCTTGGGGTTGAGTGGACAAGACTGAACCATGTACTCGGGACGGAACTCATCCACAAATGCCACATTGGGAGGAAGTACGCACTTCTTGTTGACTGGTAACCAGTGCGCGTTGGAAACATCGCCGATTGACGAATCATTGATCCCAGAACTCCTTGTTTCTTCAGATGTAATTGTGCTCTGCTCAAAAAAAGTTGACGAAGATGAGGTTCTGTCCATATGAACAGGATTAACAACTAAAGTCTGGTCCATTTTCTTTCCCAAAGACACTCTGGTTCTCATGATCATTCCACACTTGAGTTTGATACGTTCCTTGTTTGAAAGCCTTATGTCTTGACCTTTGTCAGACTGGAGAGGAACATATACCGATGACATTGTTCTCCGTAAATTGACAGATGGCATTTCGCTCGCTACTGGCCGCTTCGTCTGTGATGTGTGATTGTAAAGATCCAACATCGACTGAGTTCGAGAAATTTTCTGGCGTGCTGGGGACAGCCCACTGAGTGATTGGGCCGTGGGTTCCCACATTGGATCCTCAGGGTCTAGACCTGGTGAAGGTGTCCGGAGTGACAAAATAGATGGTCTCTTGGAAAGATCTGAAAGATTTTCTTCAAAAAACTGGTTGTGCGATGGGTAGTTGTGTTGGTTGCCAGTGAACGAAGATTTCCATTTTTCCATGAAGCTTCCTCCAAGTTTCGACAACGAGTAGTTGGATGCACTAGAAGAAAGCGACGAATTAAGTGACGACGAGAGATACGCCATTGATGACGAGTTAGAGAGTGAATTCCGGCCCTGAATTGGAATTTGACGTGCTCCAATGGTTGTTTCAGTAGTGAAAGACGACTTCTTTGCAGATGATACTGATAGGCTCGTTGAAGACTTCACGGGAACCTCCCAACCACGGGTCGAGTTGACAGAAACCGAACACGAGTCGTCCGATGGAGAGTTGGAAGGTGGAGACGTTCTTTGGCGGATGGGAATTGGCTTGATCAACGTACTCGTCTCATTGGGAGATGCACTGATGCCCAGAGTGATTGACGATGGGCTCACTATGGATATGTGTTGCGCTGGCAGAAGTGGCTCCACATGGTCTGCGCTTTCCAAGACAGAATCATTGTCTTCATCGTCAAAAAACAGATCCAACGTCTCACTTTCCAACATATTAAGCTGAGACAGAAGTGAGTGGTCTGGGATAATTCCGTTCAAAATAAAAATTAGCTTTTTGGCGACAGCGGAGTTTCCCGTCATAACGACAACTCTGGTGATCTCTTTTGACGTCGCCATTGGTCTTGGATCAACACTCATAGGGTTTGAACCAAGCAGATGCCTAAGAGGCACCAATAGGGCAAGTAAACTGGCCAAAAACGTGCTGGAGAGGCCCGAAACATCAGTCTGACGTGTATAGTGGTTAATATAGTTGGCGTTGTATCCGTTGGGATGAAAAGCAGAGACATTTCGGCCATCCTTAAATTCGAGCCAATTGACCACCTCCAATGCCCAGTTGAGAAGATAAGGTTTAAGCTTGGAATCCGTATTCTCAATGCTGTATCTTATAAGCGAATTTGTGTTTATGAGCCGAGGAACATTGGTGTTGAAATAGAACAATTTCACCAACTTGTTAAGTTGAGTAAGCAACTCTGCATCGGACCGTAAAATGTTCTGTGGAAATTGGATACGGCGATTATTGATATAGGGACATACTCCATTGACAGTGGAGTATTTCAAGCACAAAATAAGCTTTTTCAGCACCACCTTCTGCAAAATCACTAGGTGATGTGCAATGGCATCCAAGTTACTACCAAGCACATCTTCCGCTGTTTGGTCCGCTGACTCTAGCGGAATGACGATTCCAATAGCAAAACGGGAGTGATACGATGAGCGAGATGCCATGCTGCCCTCGGCGGGAGTTCCTGGTGTCTTGCAAAAATTTCCAGAGTAACTGAAAAATGCTTCCTTCGTTGGAACTGCCGGTGCAGGGTGCCAGCTGCGGTCATATATAGAAGATACGTTTGTTTCTGCATAACTGCTGCTTGGGTCGACAATCAGAAACAACCGAGTCACCAAGATGGCCAGGTATGGTCCATAGACCAGATTGACTTGAGGAAGCATGTGTATCTTTGTCGCCGTACAGCTTTCGTTAGTTGGCAAGCCTCTTCCAAACATATAGTCATTGATTTCATTGACGTTGTAGAGTTGCTTTGACAGTAAAATGTTTTTGGAACCCATTTGTGTCGGTGCATTGAGCTTAACAACAGAGCTATTTCTCAGAAGTGACAAGGATGCCACTTTTGAAGAGAGTTGCGAGTCGGATGTTCCACATGGGACAGGAGCTGATGTAGCCGGAGAAACACCAGGCGTCAGAACCGGTGATGAAGTGAGCAGGTCAGCAGCAGAATCATAAAGTACTTGCTTCGATCGAAGGTTTCCGCCGTCCTGACACACCAAAAGGCGGAAACGCCGAGGATTGAAAAGCAGCGGCTTGACAGAAAGACACTGTGATGCATAAAGTATTTCTCTTGTGTATGAGTCGTCATGAGTGTTACCGTTTGTTGATGGGTTGTTATGAGATGAATGCATTGACTGATTCTGGGAGGGAGCACCCAAATTCGGGAGCGTTGACTGCTTGAATAGACGTCCGAGCATTGCTAGTTATAGTTGGAGGTTATGAAGTCATAATAAGACTAACTTCAAGTTCTGGAAGGAGATGAATGTGGGTATTGGGACAAAGTGTCAAGAACGCAAAGATGAAATTGCAGTATGCGGGAGAAGCTACCCGAGAAGAAATAAAATAGTATTTGGCCTGACAAGTGCGTAAAAAGTAAAGATAGGAAGATGCGAGGAGGCAAGCGGAAGCGGAGGGAGGTATTTGTGGTTCAGAACAAGGATTGTGGTCGATTTGTAAACCCGGGGTATTCAGATGGCCATCCGCATGAAACCGTTTGGAAGGTGATCCCGTGACTTGGGCGGGGACTGCATACAAGACTATCCACGGTTGGATTTTGCAACATTAGGATAAAAAGACGCATTCGTAGATCATTGCGAACAAGCAGCATGACCCACATGGCGTTGCTTGTGCATGAAGTCAGAAGGCAGATCTTAATGATGATTTTTCGAAATGGGCTGCCCGACTAGAGCGAAGCAAAAATAGGGGTTCACTGTGGATGAAGCTATTGACTGGTACATCGGAGCTTCTTAGCATGCGGGTCGATCAATGGTACATCATTTAGTTGTTTCACTTCCCCATCTGGTACATTTGCCGAATTCTATCCTCGGAATGCATAATCTAGGCTGCCAATGGACTCAATATTGGGGAGCAGTTTATGGTGATCGCACAGTCTCTTCCGCCACTTAATCCACAAATGTTACGAACGCATACAATTGATGGTCATTCCCTGATCCCGGTGCAGTTTGAGTCCCAGTGCTAAATCACTACAATGCTAAGGACCCCTGACTAGTCATGTAAGTCGGCTAGTGGTTAGGTGTGATTAAGTAGAGTATGACGGAATCTTCTGGAGGAGGAGTGTACATTGAGGAAGATTGTGGAAGATTACCAAGTTGTAGGTGACGACCCAGGGAGAATTCCGGGTTAGATGCATAAGAATTGACTCTGGGATACTTACTTCCTGTTTAATGTACTATTGCAAATTGAGGAGTCCCAGGCTTGAACGCAACAGAGAATGACTCGGCAGAATATATTCGTGATTAACAGGAAGTCACTATTGGCTGTGAAACGCAATTTAGAGATGGAGAGTATCAATGCTCGTGGTAGCAAATTTATTTGACTCCTTAGTGAAATAACTGTCTTGGTAACAGAATAAATTGGAGGATCATTATTGGAAGGTAATACTATACAACCAGACTACTGAAGACAAAAGTACCAATTATTGGCCCATTACTTTTCACTAACAACCTTCTCTGGTTGTCAAGAGCACAGGTACGATTGCAAATTACTCCATAACCTTCTACACATTCCCCATTAAACTTTTTATTCTTCCTACAAAGACTTCAACGAAGTCTCCAATGCCTCAATAAGTAAATCGGCGTGCTTGTTCTCGAAAACCAACGTTGGTCTCAATCTAATGGAGTGATCTCCGCAACCACCAATGTTGACACCAGCAGCACGCATCTTGGCTAAAAGCTCGTTTCTCTTGGATGGGCCCTCGCAGTCCCAGGCAATGAATGTACCGAAGTTCTCACCACGTAAGTTGAAAACCTTGTTGCCGTACTTGCCAAACAACTCCTTCAACTTTCCGTACAAGTAGTCTCCAGTAGCAGCAGTTTTCTCGACCAAGTTGTGCTTCGTGACTTCCTGGTAGATAGTTCTGGCGATGAGAGCCTTGGATGGGTCTCCGCACCAAGTGTTGAACTGTCTGTATGGCTGGTTTGGCTGCAACTCTGGGTTAGAGAAGTAGAAACCAGCAGCCTGGAACTTCTTGGAGAACGTAACCATATCTGGTGGAGTAGTCAAGTTCCAGTGCTCGTGAGCCCAGAACTTACCAGAAGCACCAACACCGGTTTGGACTTCATCAACAATCATAAGAATCTCGTGCTTCAAGGTAAGATCTCTCAAACCTTGGAAGAACGTAGCAGAAGCATGATTGTCTCCACCCTCAGACTGAACTGGCTCCACAATAATGGCAGCAATGGTGTCTGGAGGGTAGGACTTGACGATCTTCTCGAATTCAATCAAGCATCTTTCCTCCTCCTCGGCATTTTCGTTGACAAACTCCTCCAATGGATACTTCAAAGCTGGGAAAGGAGCCTTTGGCCAGTTGAAAGCAGGAATATCCAACTTATGGATGGCCTTCGAACGGGTGGTGGACAACGATCCGAACAATCTGCCGTGGAAACCTTTGTCAAATGACAAGATCACTCTTTCTGGAGAACCTGGAGCACGGTTGTTCATGACAGAGGTCAATTCCTCATCGGTGAAATCCATGGAGCCACGCTTCTTAGCAGCCTGGTACATGAAAGCAGCCTTGTAAGCGGTCTCGTTGGCACAAGATCCAGACAAAGCAGTCCAGACCTTGTTCTGGCCAGGAGGTGCAGCAGCCAAGATACCCTGTTGCAAAATCTCTGCGTAGTCAGACAGAGGGAAGCAGGCCAAGGCAGGTCTGTTGATCAAGGCACTGGCCATCTCCTTGGACTGTGCGGTCTTGAACAATTCTGGGTTGTTGTACCCCAATGCAATGGAGGAGATCTGACAGTAGACATCCAACAATTGGTTTCCATCAGCGTCCGAAATGTAGTTTCCCAATGAATTGTAGTAGTCAGTGGCGAAATAAGATGCACGGTTGTCGAAAACCTTACCTAACTTGTCGTTGATTTCAATTGATTTTGGACCTGGAACCGACTCAGTTACCAAGTTTGGAGCCACTGGCTCACTTGGATAATAAGCAGCTGCAACAGAGGAAACTGCACGTCTGGCAGAAACCACAGCTGCGTTGATGTGGCGAGCTCTGAGCATTGTACTGGTTTTGTTTCAAAGATTTAGGTGTCCAGAAACCTGGGGATTTTATAGGTGGTCAGATAGAGTGCAGATAGTTGCTGATATGGGATTTTATGGAGAACGATTCCCGATCGCGCTGCCAAAATAGGAAACAGGTTCCGAATTTTAGGAAGGACGATTCCTAGCGCAATTTGGAGATGAAGGACGGAAATTGATTCCGCCATGGTGAAATGTGAGTGGCCAGGTGTGTGAACAAAATCTGTTCTTCGAGATACTTTTCATTTATGCAGAGAAATCGCCGTGCATGACTTATCGCATCGTGATATCTGATCTTTAAGTAGGTGGACAATAAATACCATTGTCGACAGAAACTAGGACTTCTAGGCTTAATCTTAAGCCTTTCATTCTTTTTGAGTAGAGCGAAATATCTAGAGGTATTATAAATTGTCAACTACTGCTAACATGTCATTCTAATGTCTCGTGGTGTGCATTAAATTCCAATAATTGGGGGAAATAACTCTAAACTGTAGTAGGAATATGAGTATGTGTATGTATCATGAGTATTAGTATGTAAAGTTTCCACAGTTATCATGACTTGAGCACGACCCTGATTGTTCACCATATTGTCTAGTATGCAAGCCGTTAGTCTCATCACTGTATCAGCCACTACTGCTAATTAAATGCCCAGAAAACGGTTTTGTGGCTTCGTGTTCTCCCAAGGAGTGGCTTATCGATGACAGAAAGAAGATCCTTTCTCATCTAACTTCACTAGATTGATTCATACATGGCTCTCCACGGGTTTCTCCTGTAGAACCGTGCAAAGCCAGAGACAAACTTCGAGGTTTTGAGACAAAAAGACCCAGGCTGAGCACAATGTGCCAGACAAATCTGAAAAAACAACCTTCTTCTACATGATCCTTCGGGGAAGAATACTAGGCAGAGAAGCCAGGTGGGCTCAGCCGTTGCATTGCTTTTTTCTCGTTTTCTCCCCGTTGCGATTACGTAGGGTAAATTTTCGGATGACTTTCACATGCAAAAGAACAACCCCAGTCACCTCTCGTCACTTCATGCGTTGCGTTGTGTTGCGTCCGCGCATTGATGAACTTACCCAGACGCATACATCGCCCTGTACAAGTAGGTAATAGTGATAATCAGACCCTTGACCAAAAATAAAATACTCTTGCGAGGGCCGTGATATGGTCACTTATGAATACAACCGTGCCCCAGCCTCCTCGTATTCCCTGCAGGAACATTACCCCGTGACACCCGTTGATAAGTGATCAAACAAACACATAGATGAACATTTAAAGGGTTTATTCGCCAACATATTCATCATGGGGACTGAATCTAACTCTTCTATAAAAAAAATCGTTAACAGATTAAGTGGCCAACCTGCTTCTTACAACCGTAAAGCTTCTTACACTTTTGGTAGAACGTTGGGAGCTGGTTCATTTGGTATTGTTCGATATGCCAGAGATTCATCCACTGATGAGGATGTTGCAGTGAAAATCATTTTGAAGAAAGCCTTGAAGGGCAACGAAACGTACGTCATTGACGAGTTGAAGCTTCTCCAACTGCTTGATCATCCTCACATTGTGGGGTTTAGAGACTGGTTTGAATCCAAGGATAAGTTTTACATTGTAACACAATTGGCTACGGGAGGTGAGCTTTTCGATAGAATTGTACAAGAAGGACGATTTACTGAACATGATGCGCTGTTGGTGGTTGTCCAGATGCTCGAAGCCATCGACTACTTGCATGAAAGGGATATTGTCCACAGAGATATCAAGCCAGAGAACGTTTTGTACCTTACCGCGGAAGCTGACTCAAATATCGTATTGGCAGACTTTGGTATTGCTAAGAAATTGCAATCCCCAAACGAGATGCTCCATTCCAGCGCTGGTTCCTTCGGTTATGCTGCTCCCGAGGTGATTTTGGGCACCGGCCATGGCAAACCTTGTGATATTTGGTCTTTAGGTGTGGTGACGTACACAATTTTGTGTGGTTACTCTCCGTTCAGGTCGGAGAATGTTCAGGATTTCATTGCAGAGGTCCGCCACAACAATGCTGTGATTTTCCATGCGGACTACTGGAAAGATATCTCCAAAGATGCTCGGAGATTCATCATCAAAGCCCTACAATTCAATCCAAACAACAGGTCCACATCCAAGGAATTATTGGGAGATCCATGGCTCAAGGGTATTGCAGCTGAGCATAAGGACGCTGATTTGTTGCCAAACTTGAAGCAGAACTTCAATGCAAAGCTCAAGTTCAGACAGGCTATCGAGATGGTCAAATTGGCCAACAAGATCAAGAAACTCAAGGAGATCGAGACCAGCAGTGATGACGAGTCCTCGGAGATTGATTTGTTCGGAGATGAAGGTGTGATTTCTGATTCCAAGATTCCCTCTGCTGATTCCACAGAAATTGGTGCCGATACATCTACAGACAACAAGTACAATGTCAAAACCACTCTGCTCCTGCAGTGGGGAAAGTTACGTGAGCTGCTTAATGAAATGAGTACTAGGGACGGATCAAAAGCACTGCTCTCAAACTTAACAGCCCCAGTAGAGAATCAGAAATCCCGTCTTGCTACCAGTGCTTTCCAGCAATTGGTTCAGACAGCGAAGGAGAATAAAGATCGTGTTGCCGAATATAAAGACGAAGAGCTGGCAAACAACTAAAGAGAACTTGAATGTTGTAATTTGGTGGTAGAGCAAGATGAAAGTGTCTGTTCTTCAAATCGTTTTGACAATGAGTACACATTGGACTGTAATATTACGACATTTATGGAATACAAGCGCAATATTAAACTTACCATTCAATATTTACAACATAATTAAGAACACCATTCAGGGCCTGTAGGCAAGAATAACGTTTGGAATGAATAATTGTAGGATCTACCTCACCCTGAGAAAATAATGTTCGACCTGCAGTGATCGCTGCGAAATTGTGAATGTAAGGTATGCTGATGCACAGAAGGTCACATTGAGGAGAAACCTCAGCATAAAGTGCTATTTTGCTCTCGAACCCCGAATTAAGCTTTGCGAGGGAGAAATTTTTTTTCTTCATGTCATCAGATTTCTCACAAGTAAAGAGACGTATATGAATTGACAACCATACGAGCTGACGGTACGTCTTGCAAAACGTTGGAGTTACTAATGATGGTTCACTTATCCTCAATAGAGTGTGCGATTCCCAATCGCACCACATTCACTGAATGTGCGAAGTTCCGTTTGGAGTGTAAAAGTTATCATATACTTAAGGGGAACAAGATTCATACAATTGAATGAACAGTGTCCCCAATCAGTAAGTTAAGGTATGATAACTCACATCCTTGCAGTAAATGCAACGCATCGCAAATCTATCAGCAATTGACCTCCTCAAATTGAGTCAAATGTCGAGGCACGTACGGGTAGCATTTCCGGGATTATAATGGTAAGTATTGCCTGCCTGAAGTATACCACATTAGTGAATCGGCCCATAAGAGGGACACACTTTGCATTTGGGGGAAGTTATGGTAGACACAACATGCCATGCAATTTCCTGTATATAGAGAACGATGTATGCACACATGCACTTCTAATGACGAAGGTCATACGTAGGTTGAGGTCATATCCCCCATCCCTACCTAAAGAAAACTTTAATTCTATCTTGCCAATTCGGGGACCCCGCATGTCACTGCTCTTCTCAAGCATGGATGCAGGCCACTCCACCATCATCGAAAGGTTTCCAGAGGTGAAAAATTCTGATAGATTTCACTTTTGCAATCCTTCTCTACCATTATACCCGCCAAATTCGATGTCTCATTAATCTTTTAATTTATTCCAATCTATTATTAAGTAACTCCGTATAAACCTGTCCCATAATGTTCATCCCATAATACAGTAATTCATAAACCATTACAATCCAACACTCAGCGTCAAAAGCTCAGGCAGAAGACCAAAATTGAAACCCTCAGTAATGTCCAACTCATGGTGCATAGGGATAATCTCATCCTCAGCGAACAAGTCCGCGGAGAAGCCTGCTCCTCCGAATGTACCGAGAGACTCCTCAAACGGAATGTCAACTGGCTGCACTGGCATGAACTCTTGCTGAGGCATCGTCATCAGCAAAGGCATATCGGCCATTGAGAACTGCATATCTGTCGTGAAGTCAATGGGTTTGTTATGTGAGAAAAGAGATTGTGGTTTGAGGTAAGCAGTCAAGTCTGGAGCAGAAGTGGCCCGAGAATCCATGCCAAAACCATTGATCTCCTCTTCAAAACCAGAGAACTCGTTGAATGGAGTCATGGCAGGGGTTGCAAGTGGCTTGGTCACTCTCTTGGGCGAGGGATACTCTTCCTCCTCGGAAATTCTCACTCTCTTACGGCTTGGCAGAACAGAGCTGCCAGTTGACAGCACAGGGCTGGAGTAAGACTTCATATTCTCGATAGAGTCCACGCTCGAGATGCTGCTTGGGACAGAAACCTGAGATACCACACTAGGAGGCTTCAATTCTTGAGCCTCGTCTCTCTGCTGTTGAAGGTGCTCGTAGCACTTATCTCCATAGGTCTTAGGTGTAAGACCAGTGACACTCTTGAACACACGGTGGAAGTGCCAAGCAGACAACTTTGACTTTGCAGCAAGCTCTTTGAAGCCAAGAACTCCTCCTCTTCTCTTTCTAGACTTCTTGCTAGAATAAGCGTCTGGGCTAGAGTCTTCCAGCTTAGGACTATTAGTTGCAGAAGGTGTGTTGAAGATTGACAGTGCAGCTGCCAATGCCAAGTGGCGACATGCAAGATCAACCAATTTGTAGTGCTCGTTGTCGTTCTTAGAAACCGTAGTAGATTGCTGGCGGTCAAAGTTGGAGTACTTACCGTTGAAGCTTATGGCTGGCACCAGTTGTCTGCGCTGCGGGTGCAGGTTTTCCATAATGTTCTCTTTGATAGTCTTGTTGATGAGTTCATCTTCTTCATCCATCAATGGAGGCACGAAGCCAATGGACTGGTTGATATCCTTGACAGTTCTGATCAACATGTCCACGTCAATGTGTGGAACCAGCATTGGGTCACACAGTTCACATGGAACATAGCCATAATCCACAGCATCGGCCACAGTAGGTACAAACTTGATCTCCAGACGCAATTCGGTGATTGGATGAGCATCACAGTCAGGACGACAAAAGTATTTGTTGATCTTGTTGCAGACGTAGAAAGAGCCAGCAGCGAATGGGTCCAGAAACTGGTAAGCTCTCCACTTTGCGGAGTCTGCGGAGTAAACCATGTTTAGATGAGGTGATAAGGAGAAGTTGTGATGATCTTGGGAAATACCAAAAACTCAGAGCAGTAGATGAGAAGTTGCTGAAGATTGAAAAATGTGCCGGGTGGAGTGGTACTTATATAGCACCTCCCGAACGAGAAAAACACCATACAACGTATAGCGGAGATGCATGCATAACGGAACCCCTAGATGTGGCCGTGAAGGCAGAGAAACCGAGTCAAGGCTGCAGTGCAATGCTTGTCTGGCGCCGTGCAGTCCGCGGTACCCGTTCTGGCCACACCCGTGCAAGTGATGGCATCTCTGTGCGTATGCATGCTTACAGTTCGCCGAGAGTACAATGGAAAGGGCGTTCAGAAAAATATGGTATCGAACTGGCAGCCAACGGCTTCATTAAAGTAGCTGACCTGACCAGTAGGATGGACTTCCGCATGTTCTGAGGCAAAATCCTTACCCTGATGCGCATGGTTGGTGGCTCTTTAACCGGAATGTCTTGTATGCGCAGAATGCTAAAGTGCATGTTTCTGGGTAGGAGGAGGCTAATGAAGTGATATGAGTAGGGTGTTAAGCGGTGGTACATGTTTCACTTGCCACCTGCTATTCTCGACTCACTAGCCTCTGGAATTCCATTCTGCAGAAATCTTGCACCCTGATTCTTCCTTACCATCTCTATTTATGATCTTCTATTCTATAGTGCAATTTCCTGGAAAACTATTCTTCTTCTACACCTTAACATACCTGAATGTGTGTTTCTCTCAACCAATAGTGTTTTTCTCAAATCAATCTTTTACCAGTTACTATTGTTGTAAGTCTCATATTTAGCCGCAGGACCCTCCCCTCCTGTAGAATTTAGAGACATGATGATATCATCAGTTGAATCCCGAACTATGCTATACACTCGGCATGTTGGAATGATGCTTGTCTTGGATTACATACAGGGTAGAAACCGAGATAATGTCATATTACAGTTTACTAATTTAATGTGGCGAAGTGACGTGGGGTATTGTCTGAGAAGAAATTGAGACGAAAGGACTGGATATGAAGATCTGGAAGTTACGTCAACAACCTCCTCTGCGTGTATCCTGCACGGAGGAAAAAATGTAATGAAGTGTACATCTATTGTGGCAAGTGAACATCAATGACGTATGGGTATTTGAAGATCAGCGGAGGGATCAGTACAACGTCATGGATATTTTTGCAGCCTCCATTATTTCTATGAAGCACAGCCGAGTTAAAATAGTATCTGACATTTTTTCGCCCAAATTAATAACATTTCCGGGGTGAGACACCGTATCACGGAATCCCATGGGTGAAGTTATTTTTACCCTTTTTTTTTCGCTTCCAACCGAAACTGAGTGCATCAGCCACCCAGTGAGGCTAGTGAGCTCATTATCCTGCAGGTATGCTGTTTTGTGACGTAGCCTGCAGCCTTTTATCCAAAAAGGGGATTCCGCAGTGGTAACACTTGCAATGGAATCTAACGGAATCTTTACCCGTGTCACCGTAAGTAAGTAGGTAGCATATGGATAATTTTCTGAGACACCAGGAAGAATCACATGTTCTTGTTCTATTTTTCCATGGACAGAATCCTCCTCTTGACATGTCAAGCCTCTGATGTGGATGAGGCTCAATCTTACTCTGATTTGTGTATTGGAGGCTTATACATTTAGCTAATGAGTAATTACCCTATGTATGTCTATACCGATTGACGATTTATACCCCTCGAAGTCATCTCTTCACCTTGGGGTCGCTAGCCACAACCCGGCCAAGCGGCCCTCCCATTACGCCACGAGATGAGGGGAGGTGGCTAGTTTAACGGAAGTGAATTTAGCCTTCAATGCATGGAGCATTACCGGAAATAACCCCCTCTATCAACTGGTCATCGAATCCAATAATTGGCAGTAAGGTTGTGCCTCTCCGTTTAGTCGTCATGAAAGTCATCACCTAAGTTGCTATGAATTTCATTTTACATTTCAGGGGTCGCAATGATGAATCGTTTAGATGGAATGTTGAATGCCTGGAAGTTGTTGAGGCACATAACTAAAAGCTTGCAACATCCATCGAGAATTTCTACATACAGTACTCGATGCATAGTTAGTTCTCTCGATACTAAGCATTTCTCGTATGCGGGTATTTAATAATACAATATAAGTAGATTTATAGGGCATAACTCTCGGCATGTGGCGAGTGAGAGCCTAGAATCTCAACAGCTCGCATTGGTGACAGAATTTTGATGTCTTATAGTGCTAAAACGTCTTTCATATATACTAACGGTATCAAAATCAGTAGCTATGATTCGTGTTTTGCAATAGTTGCGGAACACCGGTATCTGTTGGAATTAAATCTTTACCAGGTTTTGAGGTTGACATGAAGCACCTCGTCTAATTTTAGCGGATTTCGGAATTCCGAGAGTGAGGATTCTGATCATACTCTGACCAGAAGTGGCTTGACTCACAAAGTGCAGAGCTTAAAATTAAATGGAGGAACCAGGATAGCCGATATATGGTGTTGATTTTCGTGCCAAAAAAAATACTGAAAGGTGATTAGGAATTTAAATTTTTGACCTTCAAGCGAGATTAGTCTTTGACATAGGTCGGTAGTAGTTTTTTTTTTTTGGAATCTTGTAGTCTTCATTAAATACCCTTCGGAAATGGAGATTTTCGTATTCTCTTCCTTTAATAGTAAGGTTGTTCGTAACTCTGGGTGTCTCAGTGCACATCAAAGGATTTCCGTCACCATCGAAAGTCAGGAACCCGAACTGAAATATGAAACATGCTTGCGACAATGTCCGGATTTGCCCCTCTCTCCTCTTGTGCCTGGTATGTGGTGGTAACCTGCTGTGGTGATGTTTTCATGTTTGATGATAGGATACCTCATTTTTGAAGGATTTTAATACGCCAACCGACTACCCTTCGAAAAGACTTGTTTTCATCTACACTATTTCGAATTTTCGTTCCCTAATACAGCTAAAATGGCATTATCTTAATCGCTCTGACTGAATGTCTCAGTGTGTTTGTCTGAGTTCCATGACTAGTTCTCGGAATTCCGAACATCAAACCATGAGATCGACATCGAATTGATGCAAAGAAAATCCTATTCATTCTTTTTTTGTTTTCCAAAAGAGTGCCTTAGTGCATCGTCATGCTTTTCCTGTCAATCAAATATCATTGCAAGGCGGTGTCGCTTAGTTGTTGTGGTCTTCTCGCTGGACATTGAACACAAATTTATCATAACCTGCCACAGTGGTCGAAACTCTGGAAAGACTTAAATTCATTGCCATTGAATAGCCTGTTAACATGATGAGTTCGAATATATAACTCAGGTTCTCTGCTAGCTCATCAAGATTGAAGGATAGATCGTTGGAGTCAACACCACATAGAAAAGGTTTCATATGTTCAGGAAATGGCAATTTGGATCATTTAAGGGACATTTTCCACCGGAAATGGTCTTTTAAATGCTTTATTGGTTTTTTCCATTCATTTTTCATCCCATGTTAAATTAGTCAGGTATGTTTACTTTTGGACGATGAATACTTGCAAAGGTCGAGTAGTTATTCCTGGCACTCAATGCGCTTTGAATTCTCTCCCTTGTCTAATTTGTTTCAAAGTATTCCTTGCAATATTTGGAACCAACGGGGACCATGTTTTCCTTCTTTTTGTTAACACTACTTTGGTGATGTCAGATACATCTTGTGTGAGACAAGTGCCGAGAGAAGAAAAGCAAAGATCCATTTGCATTCTTTCCAGATTGTTCCAATAATTCAATTGGCAATTGATATGGAGTCTCGACATCCATTTTTTCGGAGGTTTTGAACATAGCCTTACGCCTCCAAAAACATTACTTTCCCATTGAAAGTCAATTCATAGTCAGAATACGACCTCACCAATGAAGATTCAACTTAACAATGAAGAAAACTATTTACCCCAATGCCCCTCCAGTTTATGTCGATTATGTGGTCTATCATACTTTATTCTTTCCTGGTTTATTCTGGATATACACTCTTGTGTTCACCATTTGAGTTTTGGGATCGGCCGGAAAACATGCTCAAAACACCCCGTAAGGGGCTTCAACACCATTGGAAGATAATTTATAAAGATATGTCCATGCAAACACCCGTTCAGCTAAATTTGAATGCACTTTTTTAAGGCAACTAATGGCCAGAATTGAGAGTCCTGACATGCAAATATAGGTTGAGTTTGTAGTGAATGCATGGTTTGATTTCCCTCATTCTCACATGTACCCTTCAAAAACAACGCCCTGTTTTGATCAATGCATCAACAACTATAATCAACTCTAAGAATACATGAAATGTTTTAAACAAAAAATGAATGATAAGGGCGTGATCTGGGGCTTTCACCAGGCTTCTGATGGAGTTCCAATCGATTTCCTAATTCTAAAGTTGTTTATATGCACCATGGCTTAAAGGATCCCCTCCGGGTTCTTAAAGTATGAGACGAGTCTCGAATTATTAATGTAAGATGCACAAGAGTTAAAAGTGGATGTGCATTTAGTAGGATACCCTTCTCATGCATGCATATGCGTACATATTTCTGCGGAGTATTCTTTGATGTGTGCTACAACCCTCACACAACTGAAAAAGATAAAATGCCAGATTCGTCGAGAACACGGATTTTTATTTTCAAGCTTAGCATGTTGGGATTTTACCATATCTTAATATCAATGTATTCAATCCATCGAAATTTGTAGTATAGTTTCAGATTATCTTAGATACAATCTAGCACCCCGGCCAAATTTAGTAAACTTGGCATTCTATACCTACACCTCAGGCAAGCACAAAACCCTGTGATATGCAAGGTTTGGAAGGTAACCCCCTAGTACATGAACGTGCATGCAACAACACCATTACCAGCCATCTGTGGCGGGTGTATAAAATTATTAGCGTCTTAACATAGGGTAGTAAGGCTCCAGTTTTTGACATTTCAAACTCAAAATTTATCCACAAGAGTAATTATGTCGTCACAGTTCCCGTCAGAATAACCGTAATTAATTCAAGCTCCATGCTGAAATCCGTACCTCCGGACATCTTAACCAATAGTCAGTACTTCATACGATATTACTTAGTAAATGTCTTCTAATGAATATCGTCCGTCAGCCATAGATGTTCATGTTCGTCATGCGGGACATCATCATACGGGAAACATCAAGTACGGTTACATCACCTTGGGCACTTCTATAGCCGTTGCTTTGATCTTAGCGGTCTCCAACCATTTCTACCTACACAAATGGCAAAGAGATGGCCATCCGAGTCCCAAATCGGTTTGGCGCAGAATTGGACGTGTTCCCATATGGGCACACATGGCATTTTGGTCTGTGATTGTTCTTGGGTTGAGTTTCTTCCACGTCAAGAAATTGAGCGAAAACTATAATGTTGTTATCAAGAGATTGGGAAGAGTAGGTTACGCCCTAGTTCCCTTGGATGTTTTGCTTGTAATCAGACCATCTTTATTGGGAGGCTCATATTTGGACTACATTTCGTTGCATAAATGGCTTCTGCGTCTCATAGTGGTGGCAGTAGTTCTCCATGGTATCGGATTCTTCACAAAGTGGTTGATTGAAGGCACTTTCTGGACAAAGACGTTTCGGTGGGCTAATTTTATGGGTGTTATAGTGGCTGTCATAGGCGTAGTACTAGCGGTTGTCTCCATTGGTCCTGTTCGCCGAAGAGTATATGGCATTTTCTACATTATTCACAACGTTACAGTGGTGACGTTTTTGGTACTCATTTGGTTGCATGCCCGGCCGGGAGTATTGGATTTCGTTATTTTATTGTTATCTATGCTTGCTTTTCAAGTCTACCAGCGATTGACACTCGTGCATCAAATTCCTCGAATTACCATCGTGGATAAGGACACTGCCTCCCTTCGAGTATTACATCTCACCAAACCAAGCGAGTTTCCAACCCGCTGGTTTGCAGGGTCTCATATCCGTCTTGGATATGCTAAATCTAATTTCCGCTACTGGCTCCTCCCGGCTCATCCATATACTTTGTGCTCGTTGCCAGCAGATACAACCCTAGATTTAGTGGTGAAAAAAGGTTTCAGGTTTCAGGTCTTTTCATCGCTAGAATATACCGTGTCTAACCCTTTCCAGTCGATTCCACCACCATGTTTTCTAACGGCAGAAAACGTCAACGTTTTCTGTGGAGGTTCAGGTATTTCTCTTGGAATCCCTGTCGTGCGCTATTTGAAGCACAGCTCCTCTGCCAAAGTTAATTTATTCTGGTGCATAACCAACAAGGAGGACGCATATGTGTTGGAGGAGCTCAAGGTGACTCACAGGGTTGACGTGTATGTGACAGGCAACAGCGATACCATGTTCTTGGGTTCACAGAACGAGGAGGACGATGGTCTTCTCAATCAGGTAGACGATATTGAGTTGGGTTCATTGCTGGCAGAGTCCGCGTCGGATCCCTTTGCCGATTCACAAACTCTTGATAAGAATCTGGATATCGTTTTCCACCGGGGCAGGCCAGCGTTAGACCACATTTTCAGCTCGTTTTCGGAAACCTCCGAACCTGCCAACAAGTGGATCATTGCCTGTGGTCCCGAGTCACTCATTCAAGATGCTAAGACATGGTCGAAACTGCACGATGTTCAGTTGTTTACTGAATTGTATGATATGTGAAGGTCAATGGATAAATGTAAAAAAATTTGTGATGTAAGTGAGATATTTTTCACCTTGAGATAAGCGGCACCTGATATTTTCTAGCCAGAACCCTGAACATTTGTTTAGTTCACATGAACGAATACTGGTTTGGAATACTTCTGGTTTGGTTGCTTTGAAGAAAAAGTAGCTGAATTGAATTCTTTAAATGTGTCTGGACCCAATTTCGGAACTCCATGGGTCACACCCATCAAGGTCAAGCGAGATCCAAAGCAAGATTGGACAATGGAGCAGTACACAGAAACTGGACATTTGGATAAAAATTTGACCATTGGCTTCCTTCCGGCCAATATGGGTATGGTCAGTTAGTGGAATACGTGGAAAGAATGAAGCACGGATGTCTGTACCATCTTCATTAGTTCACGGTATTGGTTACAAAAATTTGTTTGGACTACATCCATGACATATCTTTATCCTTTTTTAAGATAACCCTTTATTATCTTTACAACTACCTAGTTTGTTCTCGCGTACTTTTCATTTGTTGAAGGTGTACCTAAAGTTATGGTCCGATGGCCACATTTTGGTCAATGGAAATGTTCAACTTTTTAATTTTTTTTTTGAACAGATCATTGTCAAAATTCCTCTTGATCATTTGGATTCCATCACAGTTTATTTGATTCAGCTTCAGTCTGTGGGTGCCCTAAATGCCACTTAAACAATCTGAGTTCCCTAGTATATTAAATGTTAACATTATCAAAACGACAAGCACAAGGAGGTCATAAGTGTTGCACTCTGAGATTTGTTAGCCGTTAATCACGTTGGATTATTAGGAAGCGACTTCACTATTGATTATGCTTGAACTTGACCCCTAAAAATTCCTTTCACTTTAACATTGCTCTCAAGAATCAGATAACACTCGATAAAACTGCTGGAGACGTTTCAAAATGCTGAATTGATTTGCTGAAGTCCCTTCATTACACTCGATTTTGGGCCTTGATAAATCTTTAGCACCAGATTATTCTCTTCACACTTGTGTCCCAGTTTATCGAAAAATGAAGGGAGCAAAACCAGTACGACGTTGTCTCTCAACTGCCGGTTTATGATGGATTGAACACCTTACGAAGTGCAAATACTTCTTCAAGAACGATGTTCTTTTTCTATCGAAAAGTTGCTCATATGAGACCTCCATTTTGTCACTGCGTTGAAAGATTTGTGTCCCTTGCCAACATCATAGGATCTCACGATGAGGCTTCCTTTCCAACAGTCATAACGCATTAAGGAGATTTCATCTAGGATATGCCTTTAGCAGAAGAGTCCTCTGGAGAATACCGTCACTTTTTAGCAAATTTGCTATTCTCTAGAATATGGATGTGAAAACATATGCACCTTCGGAATTCCATAATTTGCCACAAACTTACACTAAAAAGCCTAGGCTTAGAAAAAATTCTATCGTAATGAACACGTATGAGGAAATTAAGAGCAATTACCTTTTTTATTCAAGTAACTCACAGTTTGTGTTGCTTATGACATGGGTGCTAAGTTCTAGAAGATGAACGACTACAAGAAATTTATGTGGACAATAATAAGAAGCAATTTTGAATTGCAGAAACAGATTCAATAATTCATAGAAATTAATTTTTCTTGAGATAAACTGATCAAGTTCTCATAAAATGTGTTTCACATCTTGAATTCCATTTTGGCTGTGATCAGGTTCGACAGAATTTTCTCGAAATTTCTTCTGCCATTATCGAAACTTTTACTAACCATAGTTAGATTCTATAGGTCTTGAACGACTTGGAAATTTGCCATTGCCATTGAACCCTTCCATTTATTGGCTGGGCCCCAAGATGCTGGCAAGATGACAAAAGACTGGTCACTTCGATTGGAGCACAATTTTTGTTTTCAGATAGAATGATAGATGAGGGTAGATTTCAAGATGCAAAGAAGCCAAGTCTCACTCGTCTCCTATCCCCCTGGCTTGGTCTTACATTGGTTTGCAAGCTATTGTCGGTGAAAGAACTGTCATTTTGATATACCTCAAATCATACTGGCTTCGATTTAGTACCGAAAATACGCTTAAAAGGAACTTCGTCATTTTGAATCTACTCTTCTATTTGTGCAACATTAGCGTTACCCATGAAATAGTTCGAAACCAGTGACAGTTTCCGGATCACATATTCTCTAAAGTCTGATGGGATTTCTTTGTTGCCTCTACATTGAACTTGAGCTTTTCTTGAATGTTTGGGACGTTCAACTTCAACGAATTTTGGCCATAATATTTCATACCTCAAATTCACTATAACAAGTTTCTGTTTTCAGTTGACGTTGGCACCGTGGTCTGATGGTAACTGAGCTTGGTTTTGCTAACAGGTGGTCTTTAAGGATATCTACACAATTAGTCTCATGAAACAGCACTGTGAAACCTATGAAATGATCTGGTTCAAACTCTGAATTCAATTTCATGAACCTATTCCTTCAATTTGAATCGATACAACTCAAGTATTTCTTCATCAAATTGACTTTGCAGCCCTGCTTTTTGTCATCAAACAATTTCAGTTTCTCCATGGACATCTTGGAGAGTTTTTTATAATGTTTGTGACAATAATCTGCTCCTCCTCTCGATGCATCAACTCAATTGCTGTTTTAATGGTTCATCTGTCATCGCTTCACCATGGAGGTCCATATTTTGTAAATGGCATACCCATTTTGAACACTTACCCCTAATTTTCAAATCATCGACTGATAAAGTACCGAAAATAGAAATTCAGATATCAAGAACGCATTACTTAGAACTCGTGTTTGAAGTTCACAATACTACTCTGGAAAGGATCTAAACCTATTCACATCCCCTTCTTCTCGAAACAACGGTGGTGCAATCGTTAGAATTAATATCTACTCATTTCGAAGTAAAAAAAAATGATCCCAGACTTGGAGTGAATCGAATTGCTCGTTTGGAGAATTTTGTGTGAATTTCTTATCAGCGTCTCGGAAAATCATAGTTGATAGGGCTTGAAATAATGTCCGGAATGATGTGCAAAACTTCAAGGTAGACCATAAACTCAACAATTACTTGCTAGATTCAAAATTTATTTCTTCATTCCCATGATCCTTCTTTCTGCAATTGTCCCTTTGAATCAGGCTATAAATTTGATGGTGTTAAGAAGATTATCAAGAAAATTCTCGTGAGATTCACATTCAAGCGGCAGATGGGAGGAAGATTAAGAAGGAAGCTCAAAGTGACGACCTGTTCCAAACTTTGAAGGGCATCCTTAAAGTGCTTAAAAATTCAAAGAAGCTAATGAAGAGCCAAAAATAAAAAAGTTAACAAAGAAGCTCGCACTCAGGTTCGAACTAAGGACCAACAGATTTGCAATCTGCTGCGCTACCACTGCGCCATACGAGCATCCTGTAAATCTTGTAAAATGGTATATCTTCTTTGACCTTTAAATTTAGAAGAATCTCCACAAAAAATGTGGTTTTTGGCTTTTAGACTTCTTAATTGAATATATTACTATTGAAATCATCCTATCCTAGCTTGGAAGCTAATCGAAATGATCGAATATAAATTTTGGGAACAATGAAATCGGAAGCTCTTAGCTACTCATGTCAAGAAGTGCATGTTCCCTATTCAATGGAAACCTGATTATTGCATGTATAACTTCTAAATGAAATTTAAATATCATTTGTTCCATCACCTCCACAACCAGTGGTCAGACGTTTTTCGTAGCAGCTCGTAACTTATTCTACTCTCAAGCAAATATCGTTTCCACGCTTCATTTTTGCTCCCTTTCTTTTCAGAAGAACTATATCTACCGTCAACAAGCCTCCTGATAGAACATTTATTCGGCAATTACTATTATTGCCGATCAGCAAATAGTTAGTCAGGTTGAGAAAACTAAATTGTACACCCGTACATTCACAAACAACTCTCTACGGAATGACCCCTTTACTTCTGCTATTTCCAAAAATTTTGACGGATAAGTACCAGCAATCGATATTTTCTTAACACTTTTCATTGCTCTGTAGCTTGAAACATTGCTATTTCCTTTTCCGATTTTTGAAGTCCATTGTCAGATTAGGAGGGATTATTCCGCAGTTGCGAAAAGTTGAAAACCACAACCAGTAACCAAGTTCAACTCAGGTTGAAGAGGTTAATTAAAAAAAATGCCCATTCCGGCATTTGAAGAAATATTCTTCAAGTTAGGAAAGCAACGATATGTAATCAAGACAATGGCTGTCGGACAATGGCTGACAATAAGGAGGAAAATGTTTACCACTTCTTGCATAACCTGGAAAGGGGAGACGGACGTATTATGTACTTATTCTTTGTACATATTTCTTATGCATTTCGGACATTAAAGTCTTTCCGTCAATCTCGTAGTGGAAACATCGATTGCTCTGAAACTAGTTTTGAATCAATTGAAAATTATAGAAAAACAAATTAAATGACAAACTTAAAGTGTTCCATCTCGAACAACAGGGTAACGGGGATTATAAACAATCGTAGTTCCTCTTTTTTATCTCTCCATCCTTGATTTAATCATATTTATGACTTCCTTGATTGCCTCTGCACAGTCTCTTTCATTGTGGTTACATGTATCCTTTCACATTCACTCCGTCGTGCTTTCACGTCATTCCCATTGCACAATCAAGAATGTTTCACAATAGCCATATATTTTTCCCTAATCCTTGGCTATTACGACTCCTGTTGCCTTCATACAAGTATTTCTTTATTCTTCTCTACTACGAGTTATTTCGTCAACTATGCGTCGTTTAAAGGAGTCAACTCCAGACAAAAAAAAGACAGAATTGTAAGAATCACTTCTACATTCACTACATGTATCTTTCAGACCTTTGTATCGTCCTCCACTTTTCTCTATTTTTTTCATCTTCACTTTCTTGGTCAGTTTCAATCTCTTCTATCTATAATCTACATTTCAAACCTGTACATCCGTTATATATCCTTTGCTCTTATCACAACTTCCTACAACGAACTGTTAGTCCCAACTTCTCTATCCCAGCTAATTCTAGTCCCAAAACGTTTTTCAAACTCCAAACCTCTCAGTCTCTCATGCAATGTCTAATACAAAGCCGTCACCTCCGCTTCCACCTCCACAGGTCATAGCCCAACCTTCGGAATTTAAATGGAAGCATGTTCGTATGCTAAATGACGCCTCATTGGCGTACCAACTGCCGCTAGCAGTCATTGCTCATATCGATCTCAATGCGTTTTTCGCTCAATGTGAGCAGATGCGTCTAGGTAAGCTTATATCTGACCCAGTTGTCTGTTGTCAATGGCTGTCGCTCATCGCCATTTCATATGCTGCACGGAAGTATGGAATTGGCCGCATGGACACATTGAAAAGCGCCCAAGAGAAGTGTCCTGGGCTTATTGTCGGTCATGCGGCGGTATTCAAAAAGGGCGAGTCTCATTGGCAGTATTTAGATAAGAAACCAGACCAAGGTATACATAAGGTCTCCTTGGATCCATATCGGCGAGAGCTGAGGAAGATCATCAAGATCCTCAAGCGAGAATGCGATCTTGTTGAGAAAGCAAGCGTGGACGAATGCTACTTGGACTTTGGAAGACTCGTGTATAGTCGACTACTTGCTTTATTCCCGGAACTACAGAACTTGCAGCCAGACGCTACTCTACCGTCAGTTCCAGCCGAGTTGCCTGCTGATTTACACTGGATCGGCGAAATAATGCCAACATTCACCGAAGAGAAGGAGCAACTCGAGGCTAAAGCGCTGAATTCTGTCGTAAACGACACCGAGACCCCAAATCCCCCGGTTTGTGATTGGGACGATGTTTGCATGCTCATTGGGTCGCAGATCATGTACACGATAAGAGGTGAGGTGTTTCGAGAGCTCAAATATACCACTTCCGGGGGCCTTGCCAGGTCCAAGCCTACAGCAAAGCTCGCAGGAGGATTCATTAAACCAGACATGCAGACAATTATCCGGAATCGACTGACTTATCAATTTCTCAAGAACTTTGAGCTTGTGGATTTCACTCTAATGGGTGGTAAGGCAGGTGAAGTGGCCATGGAGAAATTACAAGTGCCTTCCGATACCAATTCCATAGCCTACATTCGAGAGAATTGGGAATTGCAAGACATGAAGAAAGAGTTTCCTAATGAGGAGCTGTTGGCTGAGAAAATCTATGAGCTAGTTCGAGGAACCAATCAATTACGGTTGAAACTACGCACAGACGTTAAATCGATGATGTCCCGGAAAAATTTCTTGAGTAGGTATCCGGTGAAAACCTTGGGTGATGCCTTTGATTGGATAAAGGTTTATCTGGGAGACTTATACGGGCGGCTTATCGAGCTTGACGATGAGAACATGAACCTCTCCATGCTGCAAAAGTCAGATGGAGAAAAGACGTTTATTTATAGACCACGGACTGTTTCACTCCAGATCACGTCTGCATCATATACAAAGCACTCCAAGCAGACACAGTTTCCCGTGATACAGAATTTGGATAAATTCAAGACCTCCTTAGAGACCGCTGGTTTCAGGTTACTCTGTGAGTTGCTTGAAACTACTAATGCGGTGGAGATGAACCCTACCATCAAGTTTCGAGAGCTAAGAGTGACTGATTCTAGACTTAGGGAGATCAAGATTCCAACCATGGCCAATATGAGTTTAGTGATCAGTAACTTTGTTAAAACATCAGATGCCAGTCTCATTGATTCTTATGGAAGGGCCAACAGCACAGATGTATCTACGCAAGAGGCAATCAAGCGACTCTTTGATGAAGTTAACAAGCCTGTTGAAACTGTGGAGGAACCGAAACCAAAGAAGGTCACACGCAGCAGCTCGTATATCAAAAAGATGTTTGCAGATTTTGAGGCAGAAAATGCAGCAGAGAATGCATCGGACACAGAAGTCAAATCTGAGAAAGGAAAATTCAAGGAGGATAAAGATTACGTTAAGAAGATGTTCGACGAATACCAGACAAATGCACAAGTAATGAAAGCAGCCAGCGAAAGCCCCAAAAGGTCCACAAAGAGTGATGCCGGAAATAATTATAAAAGTGCATCGAGAGTGTCGCAACTGCCGAAACCAGAAGAGGATATCTTGCTTAAAGAGCTCATTCGCAACCAATTCTGCTCACAGTGCAATATTGCCGTGGATGATGTGTTTGAGCACAAGGACTATCATATTGCGCTAGAGCTTTCGCTGAAATTGAACGGCACAGAGCAGAGTGAAGTAAAATCACCGAAAACGCAAGAGAAGAAGGAAAAAGTCAAGAAGAGAAAGAAATTGGCGAAAGGTCAGACCCAGTTGCCATTTTGAGCCTATATTAATGGGTTGGGAAATTGATATTTGGAATAAACGCGAGAGCCTGGAAAGATAATATCTGCAAATGAAATGTTTCAATTCTTCGAAGAAAAAGTATATAATATCAATCTTCTCTTCAACTTCCTTAAGATTATCCATTATCATCACATTTTGGTTCGGGCCTGTATATAACACACAACCTCGGATTATCAACTTTCAAGCGGAGTATCTACTACTTCAAGTTTTCGTAGCTTATTACTGACAAGCCATATAAAATGTCCAAAGTCAATGAAAATGCCTTACCCTTTGCGGATGCAGCCACTATAGGTGTGTATAGCCTCAAGAGTGAACCTTCCAGTTTGGAGTTTCCCATCAAGTTCTATTTTCCCCACATTTTACTAACTTCCTAGTCAGAGCCAACCAGAAGGACAGTTACTTTGCGTCCACCATTCAGTCCAAAATCCTGGATGTTTTCCATCTACTAAAGGGACAGCGCTTTGTCAATACCCACCCAGAGGAGATCGCTGTTACTGCCAAAGCCTTGTACTATGTATTGACCACGGTTATTGGTGCTCGAACTCTCGGCGAGGAATACGTGGATTTAGTGTATGTAAACCGGCTGGGAAAGCGGCTTACAAAACTCTACTCACGGGTGCTTTTCACTGCATCGTTTGTCATTCTACCCTATATCGTCACTAGAGTTGTGCGCAAGATTAAGTCGAAGAGCGATTCGTCCAAGGATTGGGCCACCAGAATTCTCACGTCATATCCCAATCTATTGGACACCATAATGAATATTCATATTGCGCTTTTCTATTTCCAGGGTCTGTTCTACTCGATTTCGAAGCGCATTTTCGGCTTGCGGTATGTATTTGGCCACAATAAGGACCCACAGAAGCTTCTGAAAACAGGCAACTACACCTTACTTGGAAGTGTGATGTTGTTTCAATTTTTAGTCAAGTTTCTTATCTGGGTTAAGCAAGAGACTGACGAGCGCAACAAGACGGATGAGGAAAAGCAGCAACTCCAGAGCCAGACACAGTCCCATGAGACATTCTACAAACTCGAACAACTCGAGCGCTTGCAAGAGCAGCTTAAAACCGATGAGAAGCTTAATGAGAAGGTACAGATCGATTTGAACGACTCGAAAGAGCTCCCGTACATCCCCGAAGCCTCCAGAAGTTGTATGCTTTGTCTTTCGCCAATGGTGGACCCATCTGCTGCCAATTGCGGCCACATGTTCTGCTGGGAATGCATAGTAGACTGGGTTCGTGAGCATCCAGAATGTCCTCTTTGCAGACAGCTGTGTCTTGAGCAGAATTTGTTGCCGTTGAGATAAGTGCGAGGAAGAGTTGATGGAAACATCCTGCTATGGTAGAATTGGCTGCTGGTGCCCCTCCATGGTAGCTCGTTTATATCACTTGTAATTAAGGACCGGCAAATCATAAATGGTGAATAAGAACTCTCCAGTTGGTAAATAATGATTATGGCTTGTGATGCCTATACCTGTAGTTAAAGTAATTCACATAACAACATACTTAACAGTTTGACTACATTTAGCTTCAAACTTTCCAAGGTCGACAGCCAAACTTGGAACCTTAATTCATTCTGTCTTCAAAGTTTTCCCTATTCCTGAAATTCTTATCTATGAATCCCTAACTGACATTCCAACCCTAGTTTCTTTCAGATTCTCATCTTCTGTCAAGCCGCACTCAGGTACCAGACCTTCCAACATCAGCAACTATCACCATTAAACACATAAACAATTTTATCATTTACAATAACAAGCCAACTATCATTTTCTTGGCAACAACTATAAATACCGCTTGGATCCTCCCTGTTTCTCTGACCACTTTTTAGACAATCATCAACATCCCTTTATGTCATCCTGCACATACTCCATCGTTCGTGTATGATTCTCTCTTGATAAATCTTCAAAACTATAATCCCCCATTTCTCTTCAGCCATGAGTAGTCCAGGGTTCCCGCTAGAACATTCACGCGACTTGGCCGACCGTCATGCCACAGAAATCGCCATCAGCGAGTCGTACCTGGCGTCTTACCACCCAGCCAAAACCGGATGGTTCTCATCGGCCAAAAGATCCATATCCTTGTGGTTTGAAGACATTTTGGACGTGATTATCACACATAAAAAGATCTCGTTGGCATTGGTGACGATTTTCATTTTGCTGTTTTTCACTTCCATCCCGTTGGTGCCACATCTCATGAAATCTGGTGATCCAAAAGTGGTGATCATTCTCGCTGCCAACGAAGGTGGCGGAGTTTTCAAGTGGAAAGGACCACAGGACTGGTCAGTAGAACGGTCATCTATTACCAACAAAAAGAATTACGCCAAAAGACACGGCTATGGGTTGACTATCAAGGATATGACCACGAAAAAGAGATACTCGCATGAATGGAGAGAATCATGGGAAAAAGTCGACATCTTGAAGCAGGCTATGAGACAGTTTCCTCAAACTGAGTGGTTCTGGTGGTTAGATTTGCACACGTATATCATGGAGCCACACTTGCTGTTGGAAGAACACTTTTTGGACCATTTGGACAATGCCACATACAGAACGTTGGAGGAGTTCAACCCCCTCAACATCCCCACTGAGTTGCCATACTTGGAATACGATAGTCCTATTGACATGATCATCACTCAGGATTGTGGTGGCTTCAACTTGGGATCGTTTTTGATGCGTAGATCTCAATGGACCGATTTGCTCTTAGACGTGTGGTGGGATCCAGCTATGTATGAGCAGATGCACATGCAATGGGAGCATAAGGAACAGGACGCTTTGGAGACGTTATACTCAACACAATCTTGGGTTCGTGACAGAATAGCATTTTTACCATTGAGAAAGATCAATGCATTTCCTCCAGGAGCATGTTCGGACCAGCTGGACGACCCACAGTTTTTCTTCCATAACCACGACTTCGTGATTAATATGGCGGGGTGTGAGTATGGACGGGACTGTTGGGGAGAGATGGAACATTACAAAGCGTTGTCGAAGAAGCTACAAAAGTGGTGGAGATTCTGGTAATTTTATTTTTGGAGGTTGTACTTGAGTATCGATTGTATCATCAATACTCTGAAAAGTGACTATCTAGTACTTAGTCTGAGGAATGATGAAGTAAATTCTCAAAGTATCCCCGGGTTTCCAGTGAGGATACCCAACTGTTCTATTGAAACTCCAGTTCTAGTCTTTGACTTCTGTCACAGGGCATCTCAAAGTTTAATCTCGGAATCAGAAGGTTCCATCAACTGTTTTCATAATTAGTACAAATCATCTAGATGATTCCAGTAAAATAAGGAAGTAAAAAACATCTTTCATTAAAAGTTTCAGGTCTGGCCATTCACTTACATTCAATTCGGATTCCTATTAACACGTCTGCCCTTTCACTTAGTCAATACTCTATGACCAATGATCATAAAACCTCTCGTGTATTCGTGTCTGTCTCTGTCACTTCCAGCATTTACTTTAAGACACCTTCGCGTTGTTCCCATATTCCCATACATAACAGATAAATACCGACAGCATAAAGAAGTCTGAAGTACGATTGACTACTCAATCAAAGTTCTACATTGTCTCTGGTTTTCTCACCCTGTTACTACTTTTCTCAAACAATCCCATGAGCAGAATGTCAACATCTCTATATATTCCAAAATTTATTTTTAGTCTTTTCCTCTCAAAAGGCTCCAGTGAAGGCAATTCTTTTCCCTAAACGTCATCCAATAACCCCCCAGTTACCTTCTCCATCTATTCATCGTACAAGAACTTCCTTCTAATCTCTATCTATTCAAACAACCACCTTTCATATTCCTGCAGATTATCAAAAACCACCTTCAAGTAAACTTATTCAACCCTACACAGTACGAATCCTACTCCAACCATCATGTCGAACTTCTGGTTTAACGATGATGGCTTCAATATGGGCCTTCAGAACAACGGCGAGTCCATGGGAATGTTCGACGACCTCGACCAGGCGCCGCTGCAGCACCCAGCCACTCCCAATCAGCAGCTTCAACAACAACAACAATCTCAGCAGCCGTCTCAACAGGTGGACGGGCTCTTCGGCCAACAGGACTACCAGCAGTTCGGTGGGTACGCGCAGAAACAGTCACAGCCTCCGTTGGACGCTAAGAGCCAGCAGATGTACATGAGACAAGACGATAACATGTCTATTCCTCTGCACATGCCTACCCAAGCGCCAGCTCAGCACACGCCGGGGCAGCAACACACCAATCTAGACCGTGCCAAGCAGGAACAACTCCAGAAGATGCGTCAGCAGATTGTGCAGCAGCACATGCTTCAGAAGCAGCTGCAGAACCAGAATCAACAGAGCCAACAGAGTCAGACTCAACAGTTCCAGCAGCAGTACCAACAACAACAGCAGCAACAACAACAGCAGTCGCTGCAGTATCAACTGCCTCAGGTTCAGCCGCTGCAGCTTCAATCCGGAGCCACATCAGGTTCAATGATGGGACATTCTGGACCCCAAGTCCCACCAGCACATCAAGGAATTCAGGGTCCAGGACCTCAGGGGCCTCAAGGACAAGCACAAATCGCGGCTTCAGCCATGCTGCCAGCAGCAATGGGAGCGGACACAAATACTCCAAGTGCGGGTAGTCAGTATGGTGGCCCGGGCTTAGGACAAGATAAGACCATGCCCATGGCACCGGGCCAGGCTCAGCTGAAGCTCTCCCACACACAAATGGCGCAGTTGCAACACGAGTTGTTCCAGATGACACTCAATGACTTCATGTCGCGCCGTGGAACGCCCATCACCCAGACTCCCGTGGTGAACAACAAGCGTATCAATCTCTTGGTGCTTCACATTCTCACACGGAAAATCGGTGGAGCATCCGTGGTGCTCAAGCATCTCCAGATGCTCAGTCAGCCGTCGCTCCAGGTTACCGACTGGACCACAGTGTGTCAGAAGTTGGGTCTTTTCGATGGAATAGATATTCTGAGTAATTTGGCTGCCAAACTACAAATCGAGAAGCAATTGGGAACCTGCTACTTGCAGAATATACTTCCCTATGAGCAACACACGCTGACAGAGGAGGGCCAGAAGGATATTCAGGCCCGTAGAGTGCAATTCCAAAGGCAATTGGCATTGCGCTTACAACAAAATCAGCAGAGACTGGCCGCTGCAGTTCCTGGCCAAAGTCCCCAGCTTCAGCAAAACCAGATGCAGCAGGCTCCTGGCCAGCAGGGTCTCATGCAAAATGCCCATCAGAGACCAATGGACTCCACCAACTCGCCTAATCCAAACCAGAAATTGGGCCAATTCCAATCACCCAATGCACCTTCGCAGTCTCCAAGAGCAGGATACATGGCAACTCCCGGAGCCCTCAACCAGGCAAGCCCGGCAACTTCGGTAACTAACTTGCAACGGAAGGCATCCCAACCTAATGGCTCCAACCACACGTCTCCAGCAGTCAACTCGCCTTATATGCAACAGCAGCAGATATCAAGATCTGGCAGTGTTAACCGTAGGCAGTCATCTATAAACTTGCAACAATTCGGACAACGACATGAATCTTCGGTTACGCCGCAGACCCAGGAGCCTGATTTGCCCTCTGGTGACCCTAATACGATCAAGAAATACGTACCCATCAAGAAAGCAGGTGACACGTTTGGAGGTTTAAGTATGAAAACCATATCCGATCTTGGTGACGAAATCGAGCTTACAAAGCCTGTGTACTTGTTTGCTCCAGAACTCGGATCACTCAACATCCATGCTTTGACAATGTCTTTAAGAAACTACTCAGAGAATAATCCAGGTGAGGCTTTCTCGGCTCTCAACACATTGTTGGTGACCACTACAGATAGCAATTTTACATTTAAGGTTTCAGATGCTCCAGAGCTTTTGGACACCTTAGTTTCATTGGGTTCCAAGATCTTGGGCCAAGTTACAAACTCAAGAAAACCAGAATCGGACAACATCAATTTCGACTTCGACACGAAGAGTGATATTGACTCGGTATTTGCAAAATACGTGAATAAGAATAGCATGAATGGTGAGGATATCGTTCTTGTTGTGGACTCCTTAACTGCTGAGGTTGTTGAGGATGAGGACTCGGATATGGAGATGGATGAGATTTTTTCCCCTCAGGTGACTACCACAGAGCTGGTTGCCTCCCACGTCGAAGACGAGAGTATCACACTGTGTACAATTCCTGATTTCTTGACTGCTTTGCAGAAGTTCAGAGAGGAGAACAAGTACCACTTCAGCAAGACACAAACAAAGAGTGCTACTGATCAGCAAGTTTTCTTGGTTGACATGTTGATCACTGTAACAATGACCTTAAGGAATTTGTCTTTCACCGATGGTACCCGTGGTGTGATGTCAAGCCATAAAGGATTGAAGAGCTTGATTTTCGGTGTAGTTAAGGGTGTTGCAGTTCAGCCGGAGAGTTTCCAATTTGAAAGGAAAAAGTTGTGCGTTTTGAAAGATTGCCTCTTAATCTTGGACAGAATAGCCTTCCAAATGGAACTTGACTCTTTGGAAGAGGCATTTTTGGCTTTCTTATTAGTAACCTCCTTTGGCCCCAAATTGGATTCGGATGAATCTGATTCAAGTTTAAAGTTTGCATTCCCCATTGCACCATTCGAAACATACACGTATTTACCATATGGTATTGATGTGTTCACCAAGCTTTTAGTCAGGGAGCCCAGGAACCGTGCCTATTTACAGGCCATCTTGACCGGAACATTGAATATCATCAACTCTTCCAGTCATCCAAGTTCGGCATCGGTGACTATATCTCCGAAGGACCACCATGAAACAAAGAAATTGCTCAAAGCATATCTCGGAGGGAATGAGGAGAAAGCCAAGCTGGGAATATTATTAACTAGGGCATTCAAGTTCTTGATTAGTGGTATTCCATGTTCCGTGAGTGGGGTGGAATATACGAGGTTTGTTTTCCAGCGGTCCTCCACCGTGTTGCAAACCCTTTTCGGAGTAAAATTGCTTATTGACTTAATTCCTATGGAGGAGGTAAATGGTAACCTCACACTACTTACCACACACTGGCTATCCAGTAATGTGCAAAAGCTTTTCTTCAATTTCATCAAGAACACATTTTCGTTGATTACAGAGTCGGTGAAATTTGCCCAAACTACGAACGAGCACAGAATCTTATCGTATGTTGCAATTAAAACATTGATATTGATTAACTCATTATTGGCGAATGCCGTGACCTTGAAATCAGCAATCAGCGAGGGAGAATTATCGGAGGAGAAAACTGCTGATATCGAGGATCATTTAGCCAAATTCAAAGACTTGTACCGAGTGCAGCCAGAGGGAGAATTTGTGTTGAATACACTCCTTGCGTCCAGCATTGATCCAGATGTTGCACAAGAAGTCGTACGTCTCCATGGCCTACTTGGCAAATTGCGGTGAATCATATGGAATGTTACAGGAAAAATACCCAAATAGACATCTTTTTGCATGAAGCTAATTCCGTTGGCGTTCATTATTCCGGTGTCCTCAATCTCGAAGTGCACACAGGATATCAATTCCGGACTAGGACTAAGGATTCCTCTACCCAATCAGGCATATCGTCATAGTAATCTGCACCTGTACCTCCTACTATCTATGGAACTCATTACCATTTTGGGTGCAACATACATTGACAGCGATGACACCAAAGATAAACCTTTCTCCACTTCAACATAAATATGGTCCCATCTGCTGACACATTGCTAATTTTTTCTAATTGCTTTAATCTCCACACAAATCTTTCATCATGGCTACCCCAGCAACTTTGAAACCATCTGCTCCACCTATCGACGATCCTAAAGAGGCTCTTTTGCCAGGTGAACACACCTTACCAGCTTCCTGGTGGACCTCGGAGAAGGTCTTCGAGTTGGAAAAGAGAGCTATCTTCAACAAATCATGGTTGTTCTGTACTCACTCTTCCAGATTCAAGAAGGCTGGTGATTACTACTCATTCAACTTCACTGGAATCAACTTCTTTATCATCAAGAACAAGGCCGGTGAGCTCAATGCTTTTCACAATGTCTGCCGTCACAGAGCTTACCCTGTGATCAGAAAGGAGAAGGGATCATCTATTGTTGTTGGATGTAAGTACCACGGGTGGTCTTACAACACCGACGGAGTTTTGACTAAGGCCCCACATTTTGACAATGTTGAGGGTTTCAAGAAGGAGGAGAACTCTTTGTTTCCTATCAAGACTCATGTTACTGAGCAGGGATTGATCTTTGTCAACTTTTGCAACGATCCAGAACAATTTATTGAGTTTGACAAATGGTTCGAGGGCTTGAACACTGAAATGAATGAGTTTGACTTCTCCGATTACGAGTACCACATGTCATACGAGTTGGACGGCCAGTTCAACTGGAAGACCTTGATGGACGGCTACCAAGAGTGTTACCACTGTCCAACCGCCCACCCAGGTTTGAACTCTGCTTTCAAGATGGAAACTTATAAGGTTGTTCCAAAGACGAGATACTGTCGTCACTACGCCGAGATTGTCAGAGAGGAGATTGCAGTGGAAGATGACAATAAAGATGCTGACGAAGAGTCATCGTGGTTCGGATTTGGCAAGAAGAAGGTCGAGAAGGCTGTCGAGAAGGAAAAGAAGAAGAACCCAGGTGGAGAGTTCAACGGTTTGTGGGTGTACTTGTATCCATCTAATGGTATCAACTGCTACTCCCCAGCATGGTACTCTATCAGAGTGTTACCAATTTCTGCTACACACACCGTCTTGCAATACGACATCTACACCAAAAAGGGATTGCCAGATGCCGAGAAGAAAGAATTTGTTGACTTCTTGCAGTTAGTTGAGTTGGAGGACTTTAACTTGTGTCAGTTAACTCAGAAGAACTTGAACCAGGGTATCTATGGCTCTGGCTTCTTACACCCAACCAAGGAGAGAGGGGTGTTGTACTACCAGGGCTTGGTTCGTGACATGGTTAAGGATCACTTTGCCTTGGAGGAGAAGAAGGGAGGTATTGTTAACCCGGCCTACTTGGGCGGAGCCCTCAATGATGAAGTGAAGGAGTTGGATGAGCTTTGCAACAAGTTGGATTGCGGCTCTGGTGAAAAGAGTGGAATTGATTGGTAACTACTGAGAAATAAAGGTGTATCATTGTGAAACAATTGAATGTAGATCTTGATACAACTATAGTAAGAAAACAGAATCAATGTTCTCTTATAGGTAGGGAGAGTGAAGTCTATGGGATTGTGGATAATAACGAGGATACGGATATTTAACCAATACAATCCATACCATTTAGAAGTTAAAGAATATTCCTAAGAGTATTCTGTATTCCTGAGAGTTGGCTGATCAAGGTCAAGAAAGTTTTTGTGATGAGAGTATTAGGAAAGGAGTTGGATCGAACTAGATTAACTACAGTGGGCCCAAACTGATTACAGACATGTCATGGTACGATTATCTATAATGCAATAGTAGTAGTTTGTAGTGAGTAGTAGTAATAGTAGCAGTAGTAGTAGTAGTAGTAGTAGTAGTAGTAGTAGTAGTAGTAGTAGTAGTCAGAAGGTGATAATGGTGTTAAAAAGTGGTAGTGGCCCTGGTTCTTCCTTTGATCATAGCCATCTATTTTTCAATCCCCCACAATCCTTCTCTCATTTGCTTAAATATTTGATCTCCACTTATATAATTTGCTCACGATCTCCAAAACTCCTATGATTTCAATTTCCCCACTTTCATTTCCATCACATTATTTTCATTCTATTATTTTTCTTCCCCGTTTTTCCATCCCTATTTTTTTTTTTAATCATTCTCCCTCCAAAATCATTATCCTCCCCGCCCCCGCATTCACTTATCACAAGACACAGGCAAGAGTCACAGTCGTGCACCACCTAATATTCTCGATCCTCGGGTTATACCTTAGACCTAGATAATATTCTCCTCCACTCCACTTTCTTCCCATCGGTGATTCTTTTTGTAAACTACTTGAGTTATCAAATTCTTGTTTCTCAGCAACTCCAATCATCCCTCTGTATTCACCGCATTTCGAGTTTGCCTACCTCGATTCAAAAAGTTCGCCTCACTTTTTCCACCATTACAAATCACATCCTAATCATCATCTAAAATGTCTTTCTTGGGCGGCGCAGACTGTTCAGTAGGTGGCAACGCAGTGGCACAGCTTAACAAACACTCTCAGCAGGATCGCTCCCTCCAGCGTCAGACAAATCAGCCGGGCCAGATCATTAACCAAGGGTTCAAAAATGACAAAATGATGAATCAGCGAGACATGGACCAGTTCATGAACGGCAACTCGCAGACGCCGTTCTCGTTCCAGCCCATGCGCCATGAGCTCAACAGAATTCATCAAGGTCTGCCCCTGCAGCAAAACTGGCTGGCGGACTTCAAATCCCATTCTCAGACCCACTCGCCGGTTCCGCAGGCCGTGCCCATGGCGCAGGCTCAAAAACTGCAGTGGGCATCCGAGTTCCAGACACTGTCGCCGGTGCTGCATGGCTCCGTACAGCAACAACAGCAGCCACAATCTAGAATGCAGATGCCCATGATGGGTTACAGGCCCATGATGGGAATGCTGATGAACCAGATGCCGATGAATTCCATGAACACCGCTAGTGCTAACGTTCAGCAGCAGAAGAACACACAGGACTCCACTGTAGACTGGGATAATCGGTTCAAGGAAATTGAGGAGCTCTCCACCGAAGCCAAGGAAGCCGAGTTGGAGGCCGAAGAAATTAAGGAATCTGAGCTCGACGATATCATCGTCGACGACAAGTACCAGGCCACATTCCAGGAAGTGTGGGACCTGTTGAACCTGGATGCCATCGAAAATGACTTCATCAGCCAGCAGTACGAGGAATTCAAAAGCACCCAAGGTGATCCGTTCCCTGCCAATATGCAACAGTGGGAGAAGGATTTTGCCAAATATGCCTCTACGAGAGCTCATTTCGGTGACTACAAGTTTGAGAACGAAGAGACAAACCAGTTCTTGGATTTGCCTGCTGATCAGGATCCATATCAAATTGGCTTACAATTGATGGAGAACGGTGCCAAGTTGTCCGAGGCTGCATTGGCATTCGAAGCCGCCATTAACAAAAATGCACAGCATGTGGACGCCTGGCTCAAGTTGGGCGAAGTGCAGACGCAGAATGAAAAAGAAATTGCTGGAATTACTGCTTTGGAGAAGTGCTTGGAGTTGAACCCAGAGAACTCTGAGGCTTTGATGACCTTGGCCATTTCCTATATTAACGAGGGCTATGATAATGCTGCTTTCGCCACTTTGGAGCGCTGGATCTCTACAAAGTACCCTCAGGTCGCCGATAAGGCCAGACAAGAGAATCCCGAGATCACTGACGAAGATCGTTTCACTCTACACAAGCGCGTGACTGAGTTGTTCATCAAGGCCGCACAATTGTCGCCCAGCCATGCTAACATGGATCCCGACGTGCAAATGGGACTTGGTGTGTTGTTCTACGCAAACGAGGACTTCGATAAGACCATTGACTGCTTCAAGGCAGCATTGTCTATCAAGCCTAACGATCCTGTTTTGTGGAACCGTCTCGGAGCTTCGTTGGCTAATCTGAACAGATCTGAGGAGGCAGTTACTGCTTACTTCAAGGCATTGGAACTTAAGCCTACTTTTGTACGTGCCCGTTACAACTTGGGAGTATCTTGCATCAACATTGGGTGTTACAAAGAGGCTGCAGAGCATTTGCTCAGTGGATTGGCAATGCACCAAGTCGAGGGTCAGGAATCCACTTTGAACCACAACCAGTCGTCTTCTCTTATGGAGACGTTGAAGAGATCGTTTATCGCCATGGATAGAAGAGATTTGCTTGAGTTGGTTAAGCCAGGCATGGACTTGGAACAATTCCGCAGTGAGTTTACATTCTAGAATCACACCAGTCCCTAATATCACGCAATGATCATGAGATTTTGACGAGTAGTAGCATCAGCTAACGAGCCTAATTCTCTTACGTTTCTTTTTTTTTTCTCGGACTATTTTCCATTTTTTGGCTGTCATGAACCATTAGCATCCACCTGCCGTATTGCGTAGCCACTAATCGCACTTAGATAAGTCTATGACTCAGTATCGCGAGAAAAAAAAAATCGAGATCTTATGCACACAACCTCCAGCCAATTTTACACCCACCAATTCTTTCTCCATGACATTCCCCATACTTCCACAAGTATCTTCGAAAGGAGAAATTTCAAATTTGGCCGTTGTGGGTAAGGCTCTACTTCCCTTTTCAGCTATAAAACCACAGAAGCACGTGCTTAATGATTACCCTTCCTCCGTTGATATCTATGTTGAAGCTGCTAATGAAGGAACTGCCCAAGTTGACGATTTTGTGAAATTACTCAATGTCGGAGTCAAGCAGCTTTTCGTTTCTGCTGAACAATTTGCCTCAGCTATCGAGGCTGGTCTTCCTTCCTCTAGATTTGCTGTGGAGGTCACCGAAGTTACTTCTGAAATTCTTGATACGAAAGCCTCAATCGTTTTGTCGCAAGAAGTTGATGGTGAGACGCTCAAAAAGATCAGCTCTGATGGAAACAGACCTATTTACTATAAGGGCGCCGTTACCCAGGCTTCTGCCGAGAAATTAGCCCTGTTGGGTCTCATTGTCGTTGCTCCAGCCTCCCAATTGACTACTGCCACTGAATCGTCTGATAAGATCGCCATTTCTAGTGTTTTTGTGTCAACCTTGACTACTGACAGACCTGATGGTCTCTACACCACGTTGATCACCACGCCTGCTCCATCATACACGGCGTTGGGTGTGGTTTATTCATCAGATGCCTCCATCAAGGCAGCTATTGCCGAGGGTGAAGGTGTGTACCAATCTAGAAAGAGAAAGGAGGAGTTGTGGTACAAGGGCAAGACTTCCGGGGCCACGCAGAAGCTTGTCAAGTTGGAGAAGGATTGTGACAGCGATTTAGTCAAGTTTATCGTTGACCCCAGACCAGGATACGGCTTCTGTCACTTGTCCAACAACTTTACCTGTTTCCAAGATGGAGACTTGACCGAATCTGCAGAAACTTTTGGAAGCGGATTGGCCAAGTTGGATGCTACTTTGGCAGACAGAGTGGAGAATGCTCCGGCTGGGCTGTACACCAAAAGACTTTTCGATGACGAGAAGCTTTTGGTGGCCAAGATGAAGGAAGAATTGGACGAATTGATCGAGGCAGGTCAGTCCAACGACAAAAATGAGATCGCATGGGAAGCTGGTGATTTGTTGTACTTTGTACTTGCTTACTGTGTGAAGAACGGTGTCAGATTGGCTGATATCGAGAGAGAGTTAGACCTCAAGAGTCTTAAGGTGACCCGCAGAAAGGGAGATGCTAAACCACAGTACGAGGAAAAGAAGCCAGAAGAGAAGCAGCCAGTGAAGACTGAAGAAGCCACCCAGACTAATTCTCTCGAAACTTACCAGATGGAAGTGATTCGTGCAGATTCATCCTCCTCGAAGGACATTCAACGTGCATTGACCAGGCCAGTGCAGAAGACCTCCGATATCATGAAGTTGGTGCTTCCAATTGTCCAGCAGGTTCAAAAGGACGGTGACAAGGCCCTTGTTGCACTCACCGAGAAGTTTGATGGCGTCAAGTTGGAGTCTCCAGTTCTTAAGGCCCCATTCCCAGCTGACCTCATGGACATCACCGAGGACATGAAGCAGGCTATTGATTTGTCCATGAGCAACATCGAAAAGTTTCACAGAGCACAGTTGCCCAAGGAAGAGGTAATGACTGTAGAGACTTCTCCTGGAGTTTTCTGTTCTCGTTTTGCCAAACCCATCGAGAACGTCGGACTTTATGTTCCAGGAGGTACTGCCGTGTTGCCATCTACCGCCATGATGTTGGGAGTGCCTGCTAAGGTGGCTGGGTGCAACAACATTGTCATTGCTTCGCCTCCTGCTCGTGCTACTGGTAAGTTGACTCCGGAAGTTGTCTATGTTGCACACAAGTTGGGTGCCAGTGCTATTGTCATGGCTGGAGGTGCCCAGGCTGTCACTGCCATGGCATACGGAACTGAATCCGTTGTCAAGTGTGACAAGATCTTGGGTCCTGGTAACCAGTTCGTCACCGCAGCCAAGATGTATGTTCAGAACGATACCCAGGCCTTGTGCTCCATCGACATGCCTGCTGGACCTTCAGAGGTATTGGTGATTGCCGATGGAACTGCTGATGCTGACTTTGTGGCTAGTGACTTGTTGTCGCAGGCCGAGCACGGAATTGACTCTCAAGTGATCTTGATAGGTGTGGATCTTACACAAGAAAAGATCAATGAGTTCGACGAAGCAGTGCGCAGACAGGCGTCTGTGCTCCCAAGAAAGGAGATCGTGGCCAAGTGTTTGGCTCACTCGTACACTTTGTTGGTCAAGGACTACGAAGAGGCATTTAAGTTGAGCAACCAGTATGCTCCAGAACACTTGATTTTGCAAATTGAGAACGCCGAGTCGTATGTCCCATCACACATCGAGAACGCTGGTTCGGTCTTTGTTGGAGCCTTGTCTCCTGAGTCTTGTGGAGACTACTCCAGTGGAACTAATCACACACTTCCTACTTATGGATATGCCAGACAATATTCTGGGGTGAACACTGCCACGTTCCAGAAGTTCATCACGTCGCAGAACGTCACCGAGGAGGGTTTGCGCAGCATAGGTAAGGCGGTGATGACTTTGGCTGCCGTGGAAGGCTTGGAGGCTCACAGAAACGCCGTTCAGGTGAGAATGGACAAGCTTGGATTGCACTAATGTGTCCAGTGTATTAATATCTATAGCTAATGCAAGTAAAATAGACTACAACCAAGTGTACTAGTGACATCACTACATCTTGTCATAAATCATGGCATATATCTAAATCTTACTTCTTCTTCTCTTCAAATCCTGGTATGCTTCATATTCGAACCGAATGTACCCCAACACACATTTCAGATCCATGTATGGCATCATCTGACATCCAAAGAAGCCAGCACAATCATTCTTGAAATCGATCCAGAAGTATAAGTTGGCTAAACCTCCCCAGTAAATAGAACCACTGGGTCTTCCAGTAGGCAAATCGTTGTTGTTATAAGCACATCCTGCCAATGTAAATCCATCAGGGTCAAATTCACCTTCATTGATGTTCATGGCAGTTGCAAATTCCACAAATTGGCCATCTGGTAAATGGTTTTGAATTGCATATTCTACTGTTTCTCTTCTTAAAATTCGTTTCCCGGTGTCTGGGCTCGTGCCATAGTTTAACCAGATCCGAAGAAACTTAAGATAGTCACCCACGGTGCCAAAACAGCCTTGACCTCCCATATCAACAGTAGGTCTCAACGGGAGTGGTTTCATGCGCAGAAGCTTCAACTGATCCTTGGATCTTTGGTGCAACTTCATCATTTTGGATGGATCGTCAATTCGAAATGTACAGTGGTCCATTCCTGCTTGTTCAAAGATGTTCTTCTTGAGAAACTCTGAGAGCTTCATGCCCGATACAGCCTGGACAATGAGCCCAACCCAATCCATAGAATGGCCGTATCTCCACTGAGTGCCTGGCTCGAAAAGCAACGGCATCACCTCTGGTGTGAATAGTTTAGGTGTAGGGTTACCTCCATGAGTCTTATGCTTTATGTGGAGTACGAGGTAGTCTGAGTCTGTGAACATGTACGCAAATCCTGAATTGTTCAAGAGTAAGTGACGGATAGTTACATCAATCTCTGGCTTTTTCGCCGGATACTTCAACTTTCCCGTGTCTGTATCCAATTGATCCTCTTCAATTATGCCAAACTCTCCAAGGATTGGCAAGTATGTCTTTGCTGGAGCGTCCAAGTCGACTTTTCCTTCTTCCCACAACTTCAACATGGCCATAGCAGTCATGGTCTTTGTACAACTGAAGAAGGACACCACGGTGTCGAGATCCACAGGCTCCATGGTCTCGATGTTCTTGACACCTGCTGCTCCAACATACTGGGTAGATGCAGACGTGGTGTAGCCAGCCAAAATACCATTAATGTCTGGTGTGGAGTTATCATGTTTAGGAACAACAAGTTCCTGGAGAATCTTGTCTAAATTTGCCATAGAAAGAAGCGGTGGTGGTGTGGATGGACAATTCTAGTTGAAAATTAAAAATGTGGGGTAGATGCGAATCGGAGATGGTGGATATGCCTGGAGATGAGTAGTTGCAAGATAATAAAATTGCCAGGTTTTATTAACTTTAAGTTTCGAGCGAGTGGCTTTGGTGGCGATAGCAACGGTGAGAGGAGTTTGCTGGTGGAGATGTCGAATTGGAGATTATTGCCGTAAAGGGAAGTAAGTGAGTGTGAAAATGAACGCTCTGGATACGCAGGTTGTAAGGTAGTGGTTGAGAAGACATCAAAAAAGTAATAAACTAAGTGTCAGAATAATTATTCTAGGTATGGAGTATAAGTCTTTGCAAACATATAGGATATCTTCTATTGACAGCTTGTTCATTCATGCAGATTCCTATATATTTGTATAGGTTCGTGTTTCTTGGTGGAGATGATACTACTAGTTCTATGTCATTACAAGATATACAGTCAATATTAGAAACCTTGTTGGTAAAGAGAAACAAACTTTGTTTGTGCCTTTTATTAGTCTCAAACGAGCATTAAACTACGCTACCAGTCTCTCTATACTTCTGTACTCATCATTTATTGAAAGTCGTTCAGTAGTCATCAATTTCAGCTGCCAGTATTCAATCCAACCAATCGAAAATATGACATTCCATTATATTTTTGCACCGGTGACAAAGTTGGTGCCCTGTGCAATGGACTTCTCCAAGCCCTGAAGCGCAATCTTCACCATCTCCTTCTCACCAGAAGTCTTTATTAACTCGGCTGGGTCCACAAACGAGTCCACGGATCCGTTCTTCAAAAACACAGGAACAGAGAAGAATTCTACCTCATTGAGCGTCTTGGCCAACTGAGGTCCCCCTGGGGTTCCTGGCAAGTAAATGTACGCAGAGTCTGGAACCTTGACTCCCTCTCCTTTTCCAGACAAGGACGCCAAAACTCCTTCAGCGAATCTGTATCCAGCGTAAGCCATAGACAACGTAGCAGAGCCTGCACCATTCTTGGCCTTCACTACTTCATCTCCACCGAATTGAACCCTGTGGACAAACGCCTTGTAGTCAGCCTCAGAAATTTTGCTCACCTTGGCGGAAAGAGACTTGTCAAAGTTGATAAGTGGCACAATGGTGTCGCCCGAATGGCCACCGATCACAGAAATTTTACCCTTCAAAGAGTCAGGAGCCTCACCGATCAATTCGCCCAAGAAAGTCTCAGCACGAACGGAGTCCAAAGTAGTTACACCAAACAACTTTCTGGGGTTGAAAACACCCAATTTCTTCAACACAGCGGCAGCGATGGCCACTGTAGCATTTACCGGGTTGGAAATAATCAAGATGGCCGCATCTGGACAGGTTTTGCCAATGTTAGCAACCAAGTCTCTGATGATGGAAGCATTGATATTGAACAAGTCTGCTCTGGTCATTCCCGGCTTTCTAGGCACTCCCGCTGGAATGACCACCACCTGAGAACCTTTCAAGGCTTCAGTTATGGCAGTGGTATCCTCCTTCGAAGCTGGCTGATGGCCAGTGACCACAGCTGGAGTGTTGATGTGAGACAAGTCGGCAGCAACACCTTTTGCGTTGACAATATCAAACAAGGACAAATGTGAAACTTGAGGATTCAACTTCAATAGCATGGAGAGTGGCTGGCCGATTCCTCCGGCGGCTCCACAGACTGTAACTTTGACCATGGTATTATGTATTGATGAAATATAGGTCGATCAGAGATGCGATCGAGTGGGGAATCAAGTGAAAATGAAAATAGAAAACGGGAAATATAGAGAGATCAATCGAGATGAATTCTCGAGATTTATGTAGTTTTCTAATGAGGATGAAATTCCCAAATCGTGGTAGTTATATAAACCCTGGAGTGCGTCACATGAATATAAACTTCCTCGGGCCAGAACCAGAGAGGGGATACCGGTGTAGAAGAGACGTCTGGGAGGGAAAATTTCAAGGAAAAATTAGAGGGAGAGATTGGATGGATGAGCTAGGAAGATGGAATGAATAAAAGAAATCATGAATATTCAGGGTTTAATTACTGGGTTTATGGTGGCAGAAATCGACATGGAAACAAGAGATGTGAGTCAACTGAGTCACTGTGTAAGTGCGTCAGATGAGCGAAGAGTAAAAAAACATGGGGAGATGGATATGAGGATAAAAAGGTCGACATGGGACAAAAATATTACGAAATTGGAATGGAAATGAAGATGATAATTGTTGAGAAAGTGAACAATGAGGAAATGGATGGAAATGATAATTTTGGTAGAGACGGATTAGTGATTGAATCATGGGGAAATGTAAGTGCATAGTGTAGAAAACCCATGTAGGATAGTGTGGATGAAGATGTATGGATGTAGATGTATGGATGTAGATTAGTATAGGTGTAGAATCATATGGTCGAAAGTAAAGTAGATTGGCGATATTGTCGATTGGAAGCTATTAGTAATAGTCCAACTTAATGTTTCCGGGATATCCTGTGAAGTCAATTATGGTGATATAACTGTGATTAGGACTTTTTAGTGTATGTTCAATGATATGATGGATCACTACTAAAAGCGAAAGAGTCTGAGAAAATTATTACTTTTGTAACATTAAAGACAATAGATTTCAAATATATCTGTGTTTTATAATGAGTGATTATATTTGCACTGTTTCAGATGTTGATATTAGTTTTGAGCCATAAGCTGATTAATCTCTAGTAACCCTCATTATCTCACTCTTTTTCCCCATAATTTACGCAATTTGGCAAGGGTTGCGAAAAGCTGGAAATGCTACATCCCAATAAAAAAATCGTTAAAACAAAAACTTGAAAATAATTTTCAACTCTGTCATTATCCTCAGAAATCAGTGGTCTTTTCTCCAGACCCAATTTTCACAATTTTTAAGGGTTGTCAACTCAAAGGGTCCTCATGCCAATTTATACTCGACCTTTCTCGAAGAACCCCATGTATAGCTCAACAATATCACCATGTCAACAAACACAAACTAACACTTGCAATACCTCCTTCACTTAATTCATCAATCTGATCCACAAGGCTCGTTAAACCCATCAATTCACTCATCATCTCTCCCTAAATATGAACATTAATGCCTATCCACCTTATCAGTACACCCGTGCACCACAAATCAAATACTCAATCAGACACTCAGCAACCGGCATTTATCCTCTAACAATGAAGTTCTTCCAAGCGGCGCTAACCGCCACTCTTTTGGCCTCTGCGGCTGCACTCGACTGCTCCGCTAAAGAGCTCGCAAAGTACAACTTCGACTCCATCAAGGGCGTGTACACTGCCAAACTCAACAAGGACACTCCACCGCTGAAGCTGGTGTTATCGTGGAGTGTGGGAATCTGCCAGAATCTAGACGAGTTGTCTGATTGTCCCAAAAATTCTGGCTTATGTGGTACCACCCACGTGCAAGTGGACGGCAAGGACCTCTTAACGGAGGTGATTGGCTTTAACTCCAACCTACAGACCAAATACGAACCTTTCAGTGAAGAAGGCGACGACAAGGAAAATGGAATTCGTGTGTCATACAAAGATGTCAATTGGGGTGAAAACTTGGTTGACGCCACCATAAAGTTCACCTGTGCCAAAGGCGGTGACAACGAAGGTCAGTTGGTGTTGAAGAAATGGGATGGCAAGACGTTTGAAGGTGAGCTCAGAACGCCTGCTGCATGTGCATCGGATAAGTCCAACAAGAAGCCACCTAAGGAGAAGAACCCAGATGACACAGGAGAGTCGTGGGGATGGTTCACTTGGATCTTCATCTTCATGGTGCTTTTCTTGAGTATCTACATTATTGGCGGAGCGTGGTTCCAGTACAACAAGGGCAACGCCATTGATTTCCAGACCGCGTTACGCGAAGTGTTGGAGAACTTTGTGGACTTGTTGCGGGGATTGCCTGCTTTTTTTAAGGAGATTGTGGAGAAGGTGACTGGTAACTCCAACAGAGGCGAGTACAGTGCAGTTTGACGATAGAACATCTTAATGAAGAGCTGCTGAGTAGGTGTTTGTTCATGTATTTATTCTATCATTCCAAGCTGTTCAGATCGCTGTCGAGTGTAGGATTTTGCCTTGTCTTCAGTCATATCTAGATAGCAAAAGCTTCGATGTATATTCAAATCGTGATATCATGTATCATATGTTGTAGTTACCATATAAATTAGAATTGTAATGTCTTAATTCCTTCTCATAGCTATGGTATCTGTTAGAGTTTCCCTCGTAGGTCTTTCCAAATTGTGTAGTCCATACTACCTTCAGCTCTTAGATGTGATCCACCCAAAAATTTGTGAAAAAAAATATCAAAATCAGAGGTTCTAAGTTTATGTTTCCAACTTACAACTGTTCCATCTGGATTAGTGCCTATTTCAAAACCTTCTATTTTTTGATCTCTCCAGATCGTCCGCTATAAATGTCCTATCTACAATTAATTTCCTTCTAGATACATCCCCCAGAAAATATACAAATTACATCAAGAATCTCAAAAGAGAGCCCAAACCTATATCCTAGAACCATAAATCATCGAAATTATTACTAATACCCAGTTATATCAGGTATACATAATCACATTTGATCCACACTTCGACTTCACGTTCTCTGTCGCAGTCAGTCGCACTGACTCGGAAATCTCAGTCAAATTTTTGATCCGAACTACCTCCATCCACCATCTCCATCTTCTTCCAGAATGGCCACCGTCACCGACCAAATCAAGGCGTTGGCGCCTGGCGAACGTTTCTGCCTGTTTGAATTTTTTCCTCCGAAAACAGATGCTGGTTTCAGAAACCTTCTTGCCAGATTGAACAGAATGTTAGCTCTCAATCCACTCTTTCTCACCGTAACTTGGGGTGCTGGTGGTTCAACCAGCGAGAAGTCGTTGGACCTTGCAGCCACATGCCAAAACGACTTGGGAATCACCACGGTTTTGCACTTGACTTGTACCAACACCAACAAAGAGGTGATTGACAATGCATTGGCCAGAGCTAAGAGTGCTGGAATCAGAAACATTTTGGCTCTCAGAGGTGACCCTCCACGTACCAAGGAGTACTGGACGCCTAACTGCGACTTCAACAATGCCGTGGACTTGGTGCGCTACATTAAGGCACAATACGGCGACTACTTTTGCGTTGGAGTAGCTGGGTATCCAGAGGGCCATGTAGATGGTGCCGATACCACCCACCAGGACCCTGCAAGGGACCTTCCATACTTGGTAGAGAAGGTTCAGGCCGGTGCAGACTTCATCATCACCCAGCTTTTCTTTGATGTGGACAAATTCGTAGCCTATGAGGAGATGCTCCACAACACTCCGGAATTGAAGGATACTGTGCTTATTCCAGGTTTGATGCCCATCACCACCTATAAGGTATTCACGAGGGCCACCAAGTTGTCCCATGCGCTGATTCCAGAGGACATTTTCTCGCGGCTTGAGGCCAACTCCAGCAACGACGACACCGTCAAGGACATTGGAATCGAGGTGTTGAACGACATCATTTCGCAGATCGACGAGCGTACCCAGGGTAGAGTCCGCGGCTTCCACTTCTACACATTAAACTTAGAGAAGGCAGTGGCTTCGATCATTGAGTCGTCGCCAGTGTTGAATCTCCAGAACCATAATTTGGCCGTCGACCACGACGATGCCATTAGTCTGGACTCTGACTCTGAACCTTTGCCACCGCTCAAGTCGACCAGAAGACGTTCGTCTGTTAACGAGAACTGGCCCGCAAAAAACGGACTCGATGCCAAGCGTGCCTTGGTGACCAAGGCACTTTCAAGAGACAGAAAGACGTTGGTGGATATTTCCAAGGGTAAAGGTGTGCTCGGAAAGGATGCTACTTGGGACGAATTCCCCAACGGTCGTTTCGGAGACTCTAACTCGCCAGCCTACGGTGAGATCGATGGTTATGGTCCGTCGTTGAAGCTTCACTCCAACAAAGAGGTGTTGGACACCTGGGGTGAGCCTAAGTCTATTAAGGATATCACAAAGGTGTTTGTCAATTACTTGTCGGACAAGATCCAGGTTTTGCCATGGGTGTCGTCGGAGTTGTCCCCAGAAACGGCTTTAATTCAGGAACAGCTCTTCGAAATGAACGAAAAGGGATGGTTCACTTTGGCTTCACAACCTGCCGTGGATGGTTGCCCTTCGTCAGATAGCATTCTTGGATGGGGACCTTCTAACGGAAGACTATTCCAGAAATCGTTTGTGGAGTTCTTCGTGCCAAAACAAGAATGGGACACAAAAGTGAAGCCTAGACTTCAAGAGGATATCGACTCCACCACCATCACATATTTCTGTGGAGATGCTTCCGGCCATATAACTTCGAACTTGCCAATTGGAAAAGACACACACAATCGCAAGTCTGCCGTGACATGGGGAGTGTTCCCTTCCAAGGAAGTATTACAGCCTACGGTGATTGACTACGAGTCGTTCAAGGCATGGAACGAGGAAGCATTCTTATTGTGGCTTGAATGGGCCCGTTGCTACAAGAAGGACTCCGACGCGTACAAGTTGTTGAATTCCGTGTACAGTGACTACTACTTAGTGAGCATGGTACACCACAACTTCATGGATGAGTACGCTTTGTGGAATTCCTTGCTTGACTGACTTCTGCCGGGGTCTGAGTGGAAACTTTGAGTCACCTGAACTCCTAGACACATTAAAAAACTTTCAGGAGTGCTCACATGGTTCCACCAGGCCTCGCCGATGCTCGGAGCTGCTGCTCCATCACGTCTATATACTTTTTGACCGCGCCGTCGTTGAGTTGTTTAGCCAAGTCTGAATTCATGTCTACTCCCAAGTAATTGCACTGGTGTTTTCGTAGAAGAACCATGCCGTAATGAACTATAGTACCTTTCTGAAGCATTACGCGTCCTCCAAGTGGAATGGGGAGCGGACTATTGGTGCTTTTCTCACGTGGATGTAGAAATGGGATCTCTTCCATCTCCAAGGCATAGAAGTAGTTATTATTTTGGTCTCGGAGCAAAAGTTTATAAGTAGCCTTCGCAGAGGACACTTTGGCCACTTGCTCAGTCTCCTCCAAGTCAATTCCATAGATGACAGGTCTGCTCACGTGCTCCATACGCTCAAAAGGTGCTGTGTTGGGATTATGATAGTATTTCCATTCTTCGAGCGTTTTCTCTTTTGATTGTGCAACATTGGTAATTTGTATGATATTGCATGACACCGAAGATGTTAGTGGAATGTCCGGTTTATCGGCATAGTCTGTTATGACAAACGTAGACATGCGGTTTAGAAGATGCTAGTTGTAGTTAGTTGGTGATAATGGCCTGTATGGCGAGCATTTGATCCATCAGTCAAGACACACGAATAAGTCTAAAGATAAGGATCGGTGGGTATTCGAGGTTATCTGAAGTTACTGCAGTATCTGGAAACCTCCGAAGCACTGAAATTGAAAGCATATTGGGTTCCCTAACCAATTGTAGCTGTATCCAATTGTCAAGTTGGATTGCTCGCTAGTTCCGCATCTACGATGTCACTCTTCGTGGAAGAAGATGACACATACGCGGGTGACGTTCCTATTGAGGAGAGAGAGCTTGCTGTTGAGAACAGGGAGATCCCCATTGAGGAAAGAGAAGAGCTTCCGCCAGCAGAAATATCGGCTGAACGTACCAATGCTCACTACCAAAGAGCGTTTGAAGGTCGCCAAAATGAAGTGCAAGATATTCCCGTGGTTTTCTCCGACAAACAAGAAGTTTCAGCTGTGTATGAAACACGAGAGATCTGCTGCAACATCCCACTTTCCTTCTATCAAGAAGTAGTTGAGAATATGCTTACGAAAGATGGACTACTCATCCTAGGACATGGTTTGGGGTCAGAAATGGTCACCACCAATATCTTGTATGCGCTCAGTGCACCGTCCGTATCATTGGAGGTGGGAAACTCCGTACAGAAGAAACGAAGTCTCGTAATCTTGCTTAATGCTCGAGAAGACGAGATCGCTACAATTTCTGACGAGTTGGTGGAATTGGCATGGATGAATGCAGCCGTGGGATCTGCTCAAGACGATAACGAGTGGACATCGCCTTTACGAGTAATTGGAGGAGGAGAGATGGCCAACACGACGAAAAGACGCGCCATGTATGAAGAAGGGGGTATTCTTTCCATCAGTTCGCGAGTTCTTGTGGTGGATCTCCTCTCGGGAATTATAGCACCTAACGATATTACGGGAATTCTTGTTTTGCATGGCGAAAGGATTCGGGAAACGTCCAATGAGCTGTTTATTGTCAACTTGTACCGTGACGGGAATGAATGGGGGTTTGTCAAGGCTATATCAGATGAGCCTGAAGCATTCACTGGATTCACGCCGTTAGCCACGAAGCTCAAGATTTTGAGGCTATCTAACGTATACTTATGGCCGAGATTTCATGTTGAGGTGTCTTCATCGTTGATAAAAGCTTCTGGCAAGCTGCGAAACACTGTCACCGAAGTGAATGTTCGACTTTCAGCGAAGATGACAAAGATCCAGTCAGCCATCTTATCATGTCTTCAGGCATGTTTGCAGGAGCTTAGAAGACACAACCCACTGCTAGACACAGAGTACTGGGATATGGAGAATGTTCATGATAAGGACTTCGTGCTCAGGGTCAGACTCTCATTGGATTCTCAATGGCATCGTATCTCGTGGACTTCCAAACAATTGGTCTATGATCTAGCAACTCTCAAGGACCTTCTCACAGGACTCTTGACCGAAGACTCGCTCACTTACTACCAACGAGTCCAGGGTATAGTTGATGCAAACATGAGATCCTCTGGAGCTGGAACTATGAACATGAGCTCCATGAGTCCGTGGCTCATGATGGATGAGGCTACAACTATCATTTCATACGCGAAAGAGAGGGCTTTGGGGAAAGTGACTATCGGAAACCACCACATTGATGCTGACACAAACGAAGAAATAGTAACCTCCACAGAAGAAGTATACAATTTGGAAGAGCTTCCCAAATGGGACCAATTAGCTCTCATTATTGACGATATTATGCATGAAAGATCGGTAAGTTCTCTGAAAGCTGATGGGCCCGTGCTTATCATGTGTTCTTCAGGAAAAATTGCACAACAGCTTGCGTCGATCTTGGAGAAGTCCAAGAAGAAGGAAAATGCCATTACTGGTAAAAAGGCTTTCTCCAACAGAGCTTACATGGTGAGTAGATTGAGTGAGTATTTGCTGTGGAAAGACCTCACCTCTTTAACCAAGAAAGTCACAGCTGAGCTTTACACCAAGGAAGAAGGAGGCTCAGCAAGTCCACAACCGGAGGAAGAACAGCTCAATACCTCGAAAACCTTCACAAGAGGCAACAACACACCCAAGAGTAAGCGCAGACGCACACGAGGCGCCTCTTCAGTCGCCAACGTTGCTCGACTTTACTCGGGAAGCAATTTCGAGAAAACTAATGGAGCTGTGGAGTTAGACGACAACATTGTGCAGCGTGTGGAAGAGCTTGTGAAGGAAGAAAGTGATGATAGTATTCAAATGATCTCGGACCACGAAAGTGACGAACAAATTGATAACGAAGAGTTGTTCGTCAAAGAGAAGGGACGGACTCTTGAGTTAGATCATGTGGAGAAATTCAACCAAATTGTAATCCACACCTACGACAACAATAAGAATGAGTCACTTCTTCAGGAATTGTCTCCTTCTTACATTGTCATGTACGAGCCGGACTTACCATTCATCCGACGAGTTGAAGTTTACCAAGCATTGAACCCCACCAGCCCTGCAAAAACGTTCTTCATGTATTATGGAACGTCTGTTGAGGAGCAGACACATTTAACTAGAATCAAGAAAGAAAAACAGGCATTCACAAAGCTTATCAAAGAAAAAGCAGCATTGGGGAAACATTTCGCTTCGGATAGTGACAATTGGAAGTTTCACCTTAAGAAACCTCAGGTTGTCAACACTAGGATAGCTGGTGGAGCCAATTTCCGTACGGAGACCGACGAAATGAGGATCATTGTTGATACGAGAGAGTTCGCTTCGTCGCTTCCGAACTTGCTCTACAGAGTTGGCATTAAAGTGATTCCATGCATGATCACTGTGGGAGATTACATTTTAACTCCTAAGATTTGCGTGGAGAGAAAGGCTATTCCCGACTTGATCGCCAGTTTCAAGTCTGGAAGACTATATCAGCAATGTGAGCTGATGTTTCGGCATTACGAGACTCCGGCATTGCTCATTGAGTTTGACGAATCCAAATCCTTTTCATTTGAACCCTTTTCAGAATTGCGCCCACCAGGCCAGAAAGTATCTGCGGGCAATCCGATTTCCGGTAAGATTCTGAGGAACGAAATCCAACTGAAACTTACTGAACTTCTCGTTTCGTTTCCAAAACTCAAGGTCATCTGGTCGTCATCACCTTACGAGACAGCCCAAATCTTTTTGGAGCTTAAGGCTACACAGAATGAGCCCGACATCGACGAAGCGCTCTCCAAAGGTGTCAATCCGTCCATTAGCACAAATGAGGGACCTCCAATGTTCAATGATGACGCGTTGGATCTTCTTCAGAGCATTCCCGGAATCAACAATGTGAACTATACATTGATCATCCAAAAGGTGAGGAACATGGTGCATTTGGTGACACTTCTGCGAGAGGAGTTTGTGTCTATTTTGGGAGAGGAAAACGGAAACAAGGCCTTCAACTTTATCAACCACGAGATCAGTTAACTCCTTTCAGATTCGATTTGTCTACTCTAGCCTATGTTGTTGGCCCCACTGATGAGATGAAGACTCGCAATCTTCATCACACTCCTCTTTATTCGTTTGAAGTTACATATGGCACTCTATTGATTTTGCAGAGGTAAATGTTGTCAACCATGCTGCATGTGGTTATTAAGATCAACGATGACGTTGCATGAAAGATACTTAGATCTAGGAGTTTCAGAATGGCAGCGCTGAAACCTAAGATTTGTAACATTCTCCACAAAAATATTTATTTCTCTAAAACACAAAAGTAGTTTTACCATTCCTTTTGCCGTAGTTTTATCCCCATCGTGTACTTCTCCACTATTTACAATAATCCATTTTTGGTTGCGAAATGCCCTACATGCATACTTAATGGTCCGGATCATTTCGTGATTGCTACCAACCATTTTCATTCCATGTCTGGTCGATATAGAGGCGCTAGCTTGTCTCGAAATGCTGAGTTGGCAAGCGTCAAGCTGGCTTCGCCAGTCAAATCAAGGTATCGCTACACAGAGTTCAAGTACCTTTATTTCCAGATCCAGAAGCTTATCAATAGAAAGGTGGTGCTCAGCCTTAAGTATGAACAGTTGAAGACCCCCGAGATCCGAATTTCATTGATTAAGCCCTTGGTACAGACGATTATCGATTTGAGTAATGTTTCTGGTCTCCATAACAAGTTCTCCATGCATTTCCCAAACCATTACGATCTCTCATTTGAGACCCCGCAATTTGCTCCAACTACGTACGGGAGCATGATCCAAGAGAAATCAGAGCTGTCGATATCCACAAATGTCATCTATGTCATGTTACTATTGCGTTACGAGTACATGATCCAAAGTGAGAACAACTTAATCATGTACGACTTGCTCACCACCAAAGCCAATATATGTGAATCCATAGCCATACGGATGTTACGCGAGTATCGATCAATGGATCGAATCAACTTGTTATTGCTCAATCCAATGCGGCACCACTATGAAGAAAATGAGCTCTTGAAACATACAAAGCATTTGGACTGCTTCAATACTCTTGAACTCTCTATTCTTTCCAAGTCAAAGAAATTCCTTTCGCAACCAGTGGTGGTGCAAATTCTAGATCGAATTTATAACGGTGAGCTCATCATTAAGGACCATCAAAATCCAACGGATGCAAGCTGGATCCATCTAATGACATCCAGAAACGAAGATGTCGATTACGAAACTGGTCAAAGTAGCAATAGCAGCACCCAAGATTTGGGTGAAGAGATATCCGATAACGAGAAGAGTGTGGTTAACTACAAATTTAGCCGTGTGACATTAAGCAAAGTCATTATCCGGTCACATGTTGTACCCAAGTACCAGTCGTTGGTTATCAACCTCAAATATGGTTTACTAACGGTTCTATTCTTCAATTTGGTGATTAAACATAAGAATAAAACAGGAGATATGGAAGGAAATTTCATGGGAAAGATCTTTTCTATCTGTTTCTGGATGCTAGCTCTCAGTTTCAACTTCGACAATCTACTCAAGTTGATGCATATTGAGTTTAAGTTTTTAAAGAAAATTTTGTGGACATTCTTTGATCTTCTCATAGTTATCCTCATTGATATTTCGTTCGGTATGAGGCTCCTTCTTGGGTTCGATATGATTTCACATTCAACATACTATAGTGTGTTCAGTTTGATTTCTATTTTACTTTTCCCCCGAATGCTCTCCGTGTTCAATAACTATGAGTTTTTCAACATGTTGATTGTTTCTTTCAAGAAGATGTCATTCAATATGATAGCCATGGTGTTCTTATTTGCCTCCTTGATTTTTGGATTCTTCTTGTGCTTTATCAGCTTGACTATCGATCTTTCAACATCCGAAGTGGCTTTTACCATGCTTCAATTGTTTTTTGGGTTCACGCCTGCCGTATGGGACCACTGGAATAACTACAACGTTTTGGGTAGAGGAATACAGATCTCATACTTATTTCTCATCCAGTTCATTGTGGCCACCATTCTCGCGATTGTTTTGAGTAATGTCTTCGTAAAGGTCAGTGAAACCAACAAAGAGGAGTTTGAGTACCTTAAGACCACAAATTTGATCATCTACATGAAATGGGGCAATCTCCACTGGTCGTCAGGCACGAGCAGATTTGGAGTGATTGCGGCATTCAACTACATTGTGAACATCTTCAAGTTTCCGATTATTTTGGTGATTTATTTCTACGAGTTGCTTATCAAGGACAACAAGCGACTCATGCAGAAGCAACAGCGAGATTTGAAGAACTTTACGTTTCTTTCACGAGAGGATGACTATTATGGGGACCAGAATCTCGTGCTGATGAGCCAAAACAACGATGAAGATTCAGATGTGAGTACGATTTTGATGAAATCAAGAAGAGGATCTCAGTTTGGCAACTTGCAAATGCGCAGGGTGTCACCACTTGACAGTAATGCACCATTTGTCAGTGAACATACAGAAAACAAGTTGATCCCACAGAAATCTACTCAGACGTTCAATGCATTTCGGAGTGGCCTGGTGGACTCAATATTTATAGACGAGTACTTTGGACGAAAGTATGGAGTGGGCAGAAAGCCCGAGAAGAAGAGGAAACGCAGTGTGAGCCAAGTGAAGCGAGCAAAGAGTCACAATGTGGAGGTGATGAATAAATTGGATGAGCTTGAGAATATGGTGAGAAAGTTGATGCAAGAGCCCGAGAATGATTTCACAGTGAAGGTTCTAGGGGATATTTACAATGTTCCGGAGCAAAGTGCAGATTTAGATACCACGAGTATTGATTCTGATTACTCTCGGAATCTGATGTAATTGGAAATGAAGGGAAATGAAGGGAAATAAGATGGAGAAATGGGCATGGCATGCAGTCAGTTCCTGCCGTAGTACGTCTTTGAACTAGTGTGACTTTACCTTTCTGTAATTGAATAATTTTGAAATTAGAGCTTCCGTTTATTGGCTAAACTACAGATTTCTAGCTGGAGTTCATTTGTAAGCAATATTCTCAGAATATGTGTGATTGTGTGGAAATATGAAGTGAAGGAGAGAATCGACAAGAGCAAAGAAATGTGAACCAACAAAAAGGGGGGACGGAAGGGAAGGTTCAACCTAACGTTTCAGTGCTTGAAAACAAGAGGTTTAAAAGAATGAATTGTAGAAAATAAGAAGGCTGAAGAAAAAAAAGAGCAATTTAAAAAAGAATTGGCAACCACATAAAACCCAAAAGGATGCTAAAGGATAACAAAGTCAGACAAGTCAAATTCAGGAAAGTACCCCATCAAAGTCTTAAGGAGATTGCTTCATTGTCAAAAATGTAATTGGATAAGTCTGAAACTTTAAATTGCCAAACAATAGAAAAATGATTGACAGGAGTGTCAGTGATTTGACAGAAATGTGTCCAAAAGTTCGCAGTAACTTGAGGCATTAACTTGAGACAGTAATTTGGGACAATAACCTTGCCAACAAATATTAGACAAATCAACACAGAAAATAAAGATAGAAGCAGTCTAAATCAATGTAGAATGTCACACGAGATCTACACTCCTAACTTCATAATTACGAACAAAGAATTCTCCTCCCGTGACAGAAACCCGACACGGATCACATCATTTGATGGAATAGATAACACCTCACACATAAATCACTCCAATTACAATCTACATTGACAACCAAAACTCCGAAAAGAGAACTCTAAAGGCAATTGCATTCAGGCGTCCCACCATACAAAAGCCGTTTATTGACATTGGTGCAATACGATTTGTCCAAAACACACGCCCCAAGCCGATAATGGAGAGACAAAAGCAACCAAATCAGCCCAGAGGATGCCGGGATCATCCGATGTCAAACCCGCGAAAGAGTAATGCGAGTTGATTGACCAAGAAAGAGGAGTAGTTGCCTGAGTAGGGGCGAAGGAGGTCAAGAAGACAAAGAGATTTTATATTTGGGGTAAAGTGAAGTTTCATGAGCATTGGAGCAATCGTTGCAATTCCGGGTCCGGAGATCCTGATCCACATGCTGGGACTTCATTTCCATATCCGGGGTGCGGATCCAGTACGGCAGAGAAATGGAGAAAAACCAGTAGGAAGTGAGCAAAAAGCTACTGTGAGAAGGTTAGCATAACCATGAGAAAAAACCCACCAAAGAATCGAGCAAAAAAAAAAAATTGACATGGAAGATTCGTCAATTGTAATCATCAACCATAATAATGTAAATCCAATCATAAACTTCAATCAACAGAAAATCATCCGCAATTAATTATAATCCCAATCCACCTAGTTCACCAGATTCTTTTCTTCTCTGGCAAAAAGAAATGCCTCTCTGTACAGACCCAATCACACTAATTCAGATGATTTCCACTGTCGGCCCAACCTGCACAGCTGAATAATGTTCACCTCCCCATTTGAGGAATGGTGCACATGTCACATTGACAGATATATAAGCTTCACCATCCGCCTTGACTTGGCCAAGCCCTTCTATATTCTCAATTTTCGTTGAAGTCAACGTCACGTTTTCGCTGTTCGTCTCCACATTCATAAATTCGTCCTCCTCGAACCACCCAATTCATCACTTCCTACCTTTATTGGTAACTCTTTCCTGGTAATTCCTTCCTGGCTCACCTCATCCAGTCTTATCGTTTCGTTGTCGCACGCACAAATTTTTTAATTTTTTCCATATTCACCAAAAAAAATCCTTCTCCATGCCCCACACCACTATGACCCACGTTGAAGCGCCCAAGTCCCACATCCAGATCGGCGGCAGGAAATCCACGTTGGCGGTCAAACAGTCGGAAATCGTCCGCGAATACATCAAACTGACCCATCCCAATGTGGAGTGCTCCATTTTGGCTCTTTCGACTTTGGGCGACAAAGTCCAGCTGAAACCTCTCTATTCGTTCGGCGGCAAGTCCTTGTGGACCAAGGAGCTCGAAATATTGTTGCTCGAGCCCGTGGATGACTACCCTCAGTTGGACTTGATTGTCCACTCGTTGAAAGACATGCCCACCAACTTGCCAGACGAGTTTGAATTGGGATGCATTTTGGACCGCCAGGACCCCCGTGATGCTTTGGTCATGAAGGCTGGTAGCCCATACAAGTCGCTTGCAGACTTGCCCGAAGGCGCTGTTGTTGGTACTTCGTCCATTAGAAGACTGGCCCAGCTCTTGAGAAACTACCCTCATCTTCAATTTGCCGACGTCAGAGGCAACATCGCCACTCGTCTCTCCAAATTAGACGCAAAAGACTCACCCTACGACTGCCTCATTTTGGCCGCCGCCGGCCTCATAAGAACTGGTCTCGATAACAGAATCACCACTTGTTTAGACGCTCCAGACATGTACTACGCTGTAGGACAAGGAGCACTTGGTATCGAGATCAGAAAAGACGACATGCAGATGATTCAAGTGTTGTCCAAAATTGAGCATCGTCCCTCGACGATGCGGTGCATTGCCGAGCGTTCCATGATGAGAGTGCTTGAAGGTGGTTGCCTGGTTCCTTTGGGCGTATACACCACCTACGACGAAGAAACAGAAGAACTCTTTTTTAAGGGTCTCATTGTCAGCCCTGACGGTAAACAGTCCGTCGAGGCGGAGGTCAGATGCATCGTTTCCGACAAGGCACAGGCCGCAAAAGCAGGCGAGGAGTTGGCACATAAATTGGCTGCTTTGGGCGGTAAGGAGATCTTGAGTGCCATCAACTTTGAGAAGATTAACCAGCGGCCAGTTAACGGTGCCAACGGCAACGAGATGGCCAGTTTGACGGTTTGATACGACTTAGATTATGATACACCACTTATAAATGGTGTACCAGATATTTCTAACTAGTCAAGCTTCATGCTCATCTAGTGCTACACATTGGTTTTGGTTACGGTCGGTTCTCTTCTATGCTTTTCTTTGCATGCCCTAGGTTATTTATTGGGTCACGTTAATGACATGTACATACGACTGGGGTCTCATCCCAGCAATGCATATACTCGCGATATTGTGTAAATACACCACCCGTTGACAGATGAACGTCCATCTGAATAAACGGCGTACACCAGATGATAATTGAGGGAAAAAAACATTCAATTTCCTAACATTATCCTATTATTTTCATTATCCACCCACTATCTATACGACGTGGGTCAATACTTGCGTGGTAGTCAGAGTGAGCTGATTGACATAATTTGTTCACTAAGTGGTCACGTGATACACACTATTCAAGCAATGGAAGCAAAAGAAAAAAAATACAAAGAAAGTGTATGAATAAATTTTCTTGAATTGAATCAACTATGAGAATCTCACCCGGAATTCTCCTTCCAATTTCTGAGTGTCAAAATTTTTCCCCTAATATCTTACATACTCCATCCCCATCAACCCCCATCAACCCTCCGTTCTCTCCGAAAGTTCCGTCAAAAACGAAAATGTACATTACTGTTCCTTCCTGCAGATAGTCAAGTCCCGAATCGGACCACGCTCGTTTACTCGTACCGCACTCGTTTATCAGAAAATATAAAGTATCTCATCGGTCTTCATTCGCTTCACACCAACCAAACCATGGATATTGTCTTGGAAATCGCCGACACCTTCCTTCTTGACCGGTTCTACGCGGCCGCATTCCCCAAGGATGGCAAATTCGCCAATTTTGTCCAGAATACTTTCCTCACTTCCATCAATAATGGAACCGCCGTAGCTAGTCCCTCGTGGCCAGCACCAGTGACCTATTTGGCCAGCGTGGCTTCCAAATGGCAGAACAAGAACGAAATATACGGCCTGGTGCCACCACTTTACTTCGAGCTCTCTCAGTATGCTGACTCCTCGTTTCTTTCCAGAGGTAACTTGTTGAGAGAAAGTTTGTCTATTCTCGCAATCACCATTCTCTTTGGCTGGACTTTGTACTTTGTCGTGGCCACCTTGTCTTACTACTTTGTTTTCGACACCAAGATATTCAACCATCCAAGATACTTGAAGAACCAGGTGGCGCTTGAGATCTGGCAAGCTTTCACATCGATTCCGGTGATGGTGATGCTTACCGCTCCATTTTTCCTTTTGGAATTAAATGGCTACTCCAGATTGTACTATAATGTCAACAAGCTGACAGGCGGATGGACTGCTGTCGCTTACCAAATTCCTCAGTTCATTCTCTTCACCGATTGTGGAATCTACTTCATCCACCGGTGGTTACACTGGCCCTCCGTGTACAAGAAGTTGCACAAGCCCCACCATAAGTGGATCGTGTGTACTCCATTTGCTTCACATGCATTCCACCCAGTGGACGGATGGGCACAGTCGTTGCCATACCACCTTTTCCCCTTGGTCTTCCCATTGCACAAGGTGTCGTATTTGTTTTTGTTCGTTTTCGTCAACTTTTGGACAGTGATGATCCACGATGGTAACTACATGTCCAACGACCCCGTGGTGAACGGAACTGCTTGCCACACCGTGCACCACTTGTACTTCAACTACAACTACGGCCAGTTCACCACGTTGTGGGACCGTTTGGGCAATTCCTACCGTAGACCAGATGACTCGTTGTTTGCACGGAACACCGATAAATCCACCGATGAGAAAGTGTGGAAGGACCAGACACAGAAGATGGAAGTGATCAGAGGAGAGCTTGAGGGTAAGAACGATGATAGAGTCTACATTTAGACTAGGGGCTTATGGGTACTGTTATAATATGTTCACGTACTGGATGTAATTTGATACTATTGCATTTTTTGATAGAGATTAGAGCTGGATTTCAGCATGTAGTTTTGTCTTGAAAGCTAATTACTTTATGACAAAATTGGATGCACCTATGAATGAGCGGTACAAGTATTTGTAAGATCAAAAGACATTTTCGATAGGAATTAATCCCTATTTCTTCACATTTCAAAATCATTTCTCCTCGACTTCTCTCCAGCATATCATCTTCCTCCCCTTTCGTTGTTTTGGTTCAGTTCTCTTCTTCTTCTTCTTTTCATCTCGTGCAGGCCAAAAGTTGATAAGACATCTAACACCATTTGAGTCGACCATTGCAAATCAACATCAAACAAATCAGAACAAATTTCTCTTATTACAGTCATCTTTCATTTCCAATCGTTAAATTCACATTCAGCAATTCAACCCCACTTGCACAATGTCCTTGGCTCCAACTGGAAACATGCAACTACCGCAACCCACGGTGATGGCTCTGAGTCTGATCCTCACCATCGGTCCCTACAGACATCGCAAGGACTTGAGCAGGCAGCCAGTGCTTCTGAAGTATCTGATTATTGGATATATCGCCGCAGGAACCTATGGAAAAGTGTATAAGGCCCGTTTGAAGCTGCTGGCGAAAAACGAAGGTGATGAAGCAGGTGACACTACTGAGCCTTCAGGGACAGATAATCAGTTGAATTTGAGTCGTACAGAGAGTCAAGTACCCGACGAAGACGCCCCGTTCTTCGCTATCAAGAAGTTCAAGTCAGATAATCATCTTCCGGCCAAACCTTCAGCGATGCACATGAACGGACATAATGGTCACGACAACGGTCATGAAATCGTCCATTACACTGGAATTTCACAATCAGCAATTCGTGAAATGTCATTGTGTCGAGAGTTGAGCCATAAAAATATCACTAAGCTCTTGGAGATTATTTTGGAAAACAAATCCATCTACATGATCTTTGAGTTTTTTGAGCACGATTTGCTCCAAATCATCCATTTCCACTCACATCCAGAAATGAGGCCCATTCCTGAACAGGCGGTCAAGTCTTTGATTTGGCAGGTGCTCAACGGTGTGACGTTTCTTCACAAGAACTGGATTTTCCACCGAGATTTGAAACCTGCCAATATCATGGTGTCCAGCGACGGCGTGGTGAAAATCGGCGACTTGGGGCTTGCACGAAAGTTCAACAATCCTCTCCAGAGCTTATATACGGGAGACAAGGTCGTGGTGACTATCTGGTATAGAGCACCAGAGCTTTTGCTTGGAACCAGACATTACACTCCAGCCATTGACTTGTGGGCTGTAGGGTGCATCTTGGCAGAGCTTCTATCGTTACGGCCAATTTTCAAGGGAGAGGAAGCCAAGATCGATATGAGCAACAAAAAGCTGATACCGTTCCAGAAAAATCAGCTTCAGAAGATCTTTGAGATCTTGGGCACTCCTTCCAGTGAAGTGTGGCCAACACTCCTGAAGTATCCAGACTACTACGCTTTCCAGCAGCAATTTCTTCAGAGTAGCTCTGCTGTGTATCAACCAAATCTTACCAATTGGTATAAGATGGTTGGAGGCAAGAACAAGCAGTGTCTTTCATTATTGCGAGACTTATTGGAATACGATCCAGTCACACGGGTGACGGCGGATGATGCTTTGGTGCATCCATATTTTTTGGAGCCTCCAAAGGTCCACGAGCATGCATTTGAAGGGTTGAACATCAAGTATCCAAAGAGAAGAATTTATACTGATGACATTGACATAACGTCTCATGCAAACAATTTCAATGCATCCAAGAGACATGGAATTGATGATGGCCTAATGCGGAAGAGACAGAGGTAGAATAGACACCTCCATGATTTTTTTTTCCTTATTGTAGTTTTCTAAGGTTTTCGCAAATTCGCTTTTTTCTTCTTTATTTCCTTATATTTCTTACCCTCGTTGAATTATTCATTATGCTCTGTATGTACCTCCTGTCTATGTGGACTGCAGATCAAGATCAACTACTCTCCATTCTAAAGATCGGGCCATCTCAAATTGGAAGTGGATAAGTGAGTTTCTGTTTCAATTTTCGAACTGGCTGGAAGGTACTGCTTGTAAATTTCTCATCATGAGCAAGTACACCAAGCAGAGTGTTATCTACTCGGGTCCCATCAGCGACATCTACCGTGGAGTTGATTCAAATGGGAATGGCGTAGCGCTCAAGGTGGTAGACTTGGACTTTGTTCGAAAGCCCCACAATTTCCGCCAGGAGGTCTCTCTACTCAAAAAGTTGCAACATAAGGGCATTGCTCATTACATCGATACCTACTCGATGGGAGAAGACCAAGTATTGGTGATGACGCATTATGCAGTCGATTTGGTGGGAGTGATGGCCCATTTCATGAAGAAAAGGGTCAAATTCAACCTCTCTGACCCACTAGCTAATGTTATTGTCACCAAAAATGAGATTCCCTTGGAGCCTCTCATTCCAATGGTGAACACTTTGGTTGATGCGCTCAAGTACATTCACAGTCAACAGATTATCCATCGAGATATCAAGCCAGCCAACATCATGTTCAAGTCGCTCGAGAATTTAACAGAGCCGGTAATTGGCGATTTTGGCATCTCTTACGACCAAGCACATCCTCCTTTGGATGAGCCTCTTGATGACAAAATCACCGACATCAGCACGGGCTACTACAAGGCGCCAGAACTCTGCTTTGGTGTAACCGACTACGGCAGGGAGGTAGACCTTTGGTCATTGGGGATCGTGTTGTCATACTTGTACTCTGCCAACGGCAAGCCATGTAATTATGTTGAGCCCAAAACAGGGGAACGAGAAATGCAGCCTGAACTCAATGATTTTGTACTCATCCAAGGTATCTTCGAAGCTTTTGGCACACCCACAGTGACGCAGCCGAATAATGAGTTGTACTGGGCCAAATTGGGCGATGCTAAGTATCATTTTGTCAAGTTTCAGTATACTGAGCATGCAAGACGGACGAGAGCACAACTTTTGCCACGATGTGTGGATGAAGGGATGTTTGAGTTATTTGAGAAGTTGACAAGGTATAACGGAAGGGAATTATGAGAACTATGAGGCTAGAAGGAGATAAAAAAGAGAGGAAAGTGAAATGATTAAGTGCTGACGAGATGGAGATCCATTGGGAATGCATTGATATATAAATACGTTGGTGATGATAATTACAGAGGATAAATTAAAACTACCAATTTCCAAATCCTAGACTCGTTGTTTAAGTCAAGTATCGCTCGTTGTGAGAGATTTCGACTAACACATCCATAGCTTGTTTAAGACAAGATTGCGCTCTTGGTTCATCACATTCGCGAAGCTGTTAACAAACAGGCAAAAATTTGAGTAACAAGGAAAAAAATGAAGTAAAAACAGCTACAAATATAGATCACCAACACGTCAAACCATTTGACACCATCATCCTTAACAATAGTCAAGTACCCATGGATTTATAAACAAGATTTCAGTATCTAAGATGATGCGCAAACCTTCAAGGGGCCATACCAGGGAAGCTAATCCAGGTATAACCTGCAAGACCCCAACTGATCCATGGAAAAAGACAACAAACAAGACTGGAGTGGGAGAAATAAAAACTTGAGAGAAAGAATAACCAAAGGGGAAAAATAGCGAAAAAAGAAACTTCACAAGCATTATTGATCTCTTTACATTTCCTTCCTTTTTCATCTTCTCTCTATTTTCACTTCTCTGTTCATTCTTAGTGCACCTCGCTTACCTTCAAGCCTTTCCTCACGGCATTACACTGACAGAGTCCTGTGCACGCCCCCACCCCGCTTTAGTGGCATTCTCCTCACATTCTGCACCCCAGACTCACGGGCACGCAACCATTGGTTTCCTACTCAAGTCATAGGTTTGAACCCGAAACTGCCAGCCTTTTTGTTAACCATGACGATGTTGCTAGGCAAACGCAGCGACAAACCAGTAACCTCTCGCGGTCCACGGTTGGTACCCGCCGACGACGACTTCATTCGCACCTTGGACTACGAAGACTTGGAGCAACGTTTCCACATCCGCAAGTACTACCCTCTGTTCATCCACAACTACGACTACCTGACGCCGCAGATCCGGGAGATGATTCGAGACAAGCCCATCTACGCGAAGGCAAACGAACATGTCAAAAATGTCAAGGGTGCTACTTTACGCAAGACCTACGTCACTGAAATAGACGTGGAGACTGGTCAGATCCGAGTGCAAGAGAAGAAAACAGCTGAGCAAGCAAAGAGCGAGAAGAAAGAGGCAAAGAAGAAAAAAAAGGAGGAGCGAAAGGAACGGAAGGAGGAGCATAAAGAGAGGAAGGAGGAAAGAAAGGAAGAGAAGAGAGAAGAGAGAAGAGAGAGGAAGGAGGAAAGAAAGGAGTTGAAAGAAGAGAGGAAGGAGGAAAGGAGAGAAAGGAGAGATGAGAAAAAGGAGTTGAAGGAAGAGAGAAAGGAAGAGAAAATGGAAGAGAAAAGAGAACGTCAGAATGCTCGTAAGGAAGTTATTGAAAATCGTCGTGAAGAACATCGTGACAAGCAGCGCATTGACGAGTTAGACGAACTGAGAAAGCTTATGCGCGAGCACCGGTCGCAGAGAATGGCTGAGAAGACGCCGCAACCTTACTTTGCGCCTGCCATCAAGCCTCCGCCCCAGACACATTTAAGGCAGTCGCAAATGGAGTTCAACAATCCGTTTGATTCGAAACAACCTACACTTGTTGCTTCTGCTCATCATGCAGAGGGTGTTCGTTCGCGTCAGAACAGTGTGCGGACGGTAGAGAGTATGGACACGTTGAAGTCGTCTATTGGAGGAAAGTTGAGAAGTATCATGAGACCCCGGAGGAGCATTGATAAGTCCGACAACAGGTTGGTACGGACATCGTCATATGACCAAACGCAATCGGTGATGACATCTACGAGAGGAGCTAAGAATAAATTGTTGAGACTCAAGGACGATAATGGAAGACGCATGAGTGGACAAATCGGTACGTATTTTTGATAGAAAGACAGAGGAGGAACAACTGCGAAAAAAATGGCAAAGAAGTGAGAAAAAGCAAAGACGCGAACAAGATTCCATGACTGGCATACCAGTCAATTTTAACTAATTTAGGAAACAGAAAAAAGCGGGAGACGACAACCCCACTGAGAACACAACATGAAGGTTCGAAGGATCAAGTATAGAACTTTCTTCGCTGATGACGTACTGTCATACAGACGCAAAGAATAGCAGATCAAATGTTCCGAATAAGTAGCAGTGAGTGCGGGGGGATCAGCAAACTTGTGAGTAGGTAAATGGCGATGAGTGGAAATTTCATCTCGGCACCAGATGGAAGTGGACGTCAGCATTTTATTTCCCGAAGCTCCGGCCCGCTTTTCACCAGTTGTCTTTCAGTGCATCTGGGTTTGTCAATTCGATTCGATTCGATTCGTCGCCCTGGGGTATGCGGGGTGGATGCCCAATGTACAGTGCTCCGTCCTCAGCCTGTCACCGACCACTTATATCCCAAGGACGAAATGGCAAAACTAGCTCCATATTAGCCATGGAATCCACTTCGATGCTACCCAAACCCTCACAGTGCCCCCGCCAGATCCCAAGTCAGGCGGCTATCCTCACCAAGCAATAATTTAGCCCACTTTTTCCTAAGTTGGTTATTGCCCCACACGTGATGGAAATCCTGGGGGTCGTGCCTGCCCACTCGCACTGCGTGACCAAACAAGAGGTTAGCAAGTTTCGAATACTACCAGTTGTTTTTCTTGCAAGCTACTATTCTGTTCATATCACCGTGACTTCCGTGTTGTGGTGTCCTGTCGTCGCTTATAGAATCCTTATTGTGTCACCTCCCGCTGTCGGCGATTTTCCCCCCTGGAAGTCGGAGTTTTCGTTTGTTGCCAAACCTTCCTCCGCTTTTTTCTGTTCCCCATATTTTGCATCAGTCGGTGCTTGTCAGCCTTCTTCCAAGCCTTTATCACGTTGATTCCTCGCTCTTTATACACCTGATACAACTCGTACTAACATGTCGAAAATAGAAGTCATTACGGAATCTGTCAACAATGGCCATACGGGGAAGCTAGAATCCATCCAGTACACCCAGTCTCAGATGGTGGGCCACGGCTCGTTTGGTGTGGTGTTCCAAACCCAGCTCTTGCCTAGCAATGAGATTGCGGCAATAAAACGTGTCCTTCAAGACAAGCGCTTCAAGAACAGAGAGCTTCAGATCATGAAGTTGGTACACCACAGAAACATTGTGGACTTGAAGTACTACTTCTACACCAATAACGACAAGAACGAGTTATACTTGAACTTGATTTTGGAGTTTGTACCTGAAACCTTGTACAAGGCCTCACACTATTACGTGTCGAAGAGATTGTCTATGCCTTCGCTAGAAGTCAAATTGTACACCTATCAAATGTTCCGTGCCTTGAATTACATCCACTCTCAAGGCATTTGTCACCGAGATATCAAGCCGCAGAACTTGTTGATCAATGCAGACACTGGTGTATTGAAACTTTGTGACTTTGGTTCAGCAAAGATTTTGAATCCAGCAGAGCCAAACGTCTCTTACATTTGTTCCAGATACTACCGTGCACCTGAATTGATCTTTGGTGCCACCAACTACACTACGAAGATTGACGTTTGGTCCGCTGGTTGTGTGATGGCAGAGTTGATTGTTGGTCAGCCATTGTTCCCAGGAGAATCAGGAGTGGACCAATTGGTGGAGATTATCAAGATTTTGGGTACGCCTTCGAGAGAACAAATCAAAAGCATGAACCCGAACTATACGGAGTACAAGTTCCCTCAGATTAAGCCAATCCCATTGTCGAAGATTTTTAAGAAGATGTCTAATGATTGCATTCAATTTTTGGTGAGAGTGTTGGAGTACTCGCCAATTGACCGTATTTCGTGTATTGAGGCGTTGGCTGATCCTTACTTTGACGAGTTGAGAGATCAAAATACCAAGTTGCCCAATTACAGAAAGTTGTTCAGTCAACAGTTCTACAACGGCTCATCGCACTACCCACATCAAAGCAACGCCAACTACCAGTTGTACTCTAGCCAGCCCGACGTCAAGGAACTTCCAGAACTCTTTGACTTTGATGACCGGGAATTATCGGTGGAACCCTCTTTGAACACCAAGATGATCCCGGAATTTGCATTAGATAGATTGAAGTTCACCAGGGGCACATCATTGGGAGATTTCGTGCCTTTGTCCCCAGAGGAGATGCGGGTCACGTTGGATTAGGACTCGTACTAAGCAGCCTCCTAGGAGTAGCACCCCATTACGATTTGAATGAGTTGATGAACCTTAGGTAGAGTAGCGTAGCAGGTGAATAAATGTATTTGCTACTGCAAGCCATGCATTTAATGTTCGAAGCCATTATGATATATTAGTCGAAAAGTGTATTTACCTAAGCTCTTAACTGTCATTATTACAACCGTGGCTTCTCAATCTTCTTGGGTGAGTGCTCCTTGATTGCTGGTGTGGTCTCCACTTTAGGTGCTGGCCGTTTTCTAGAAAACATCTTCGTGAATGGTAAAACAAACCACTTAGCAAACCATGGCATTCCAATCAAACTGAATGCTAGTCTCACGGGAAACAACGCCTTGACAATCACGTAAGCATAGGCACCTTCCATAATGAATCTTACCTTCTCGTTGAAAGAGTAAGTTCCAAAATCCCAATCGGCCATGGCCTTATCGATGATTTTTGTGCCTTTCTCAATTGCCCAGGCTGGCAAATCCATGGATGCTGTCATGAACAAGTCATGGTACTGGTGGAGGACGTACCAAGTACCGATTAAAGGTACAATGGCCGTGATCTCATGAAGAATGATGAATGCCGTGACGTGAGAGACTGGAGCATGGATGAATTGTGTTGTGTAAGGTCTCAAGAACTTAGGAACCTTGCTTAGAATAGGATGTTTGTTGTAAGCTACATCATCAGGAATGGCAGCATTCTGAAGAGGTGGTGGATTGCTCTGTTCCACAGGCTGGACAGGTGCAGCTTTTTTGTTGAAAAGAAGTGCTGGACGCGATGTGTGCAAGTGCTGCAGTCGGAGACCACGGAAAAGGATAGATTGGCGGGGTCTGATTGGCCGGAATGGGAACATTAGTGGAAGGTGTAGTTGGTGGAGGTGGAAATCGGTATATGGTCACGTGGACGCAGATAGGAAGAAAGGAAGAAAGGAAGACGTTAAGAAGGTGTGGGGAAACGAGCCGAGAAGGCCGAGGAAACCGTGGATATCGATTAAGATACGAGTAGTATCGGCTTCATTATGGAACTCGGGTCGTAAGGAGACAGTCTTCCTTTTTTCAAACTAAGTTTGAACTGGTGACCAATGATAAGACAGTCAATGGAGGAAATTGAACCATTGATTACTAATTGATAGATGGTATTGTTGGATTATAGTCAATGTTTTCTTAATTTGAACGGTTTTATATTTGTTATACAGATTTAAAATTATTATTTACAAAAGTTGATTTACAGTTGTAGTGTTTTTTATGTTTTGACGTATAGAACTTTGTCTGTTCTCACTCGACACATGGTGCTTCTTTTTTAATTTCTTTACGCCCCCACCTACCTGATTCAAAATACATACATCCATGGAAAAAAAAACACCAACAAGCAAAAAAAAAAATGCTAAGACCATTAGATCTATAAAATTCTTAAGGCTCTCATATTTTCCAACCCTTCTCAAAAGATTTCAATCAACATATTCCTCAATTTCATTCCCCCGTCTTATTCAATCTACAAATGGTAAAAACCACTGGACCTCGACTTCCTGCAGGACGGATGCGAGCACGTCGTATAGGCTCAAACATATAAAGCCTTTCCTCCATCTCGTTATACCCACAACATCCACTTTTTTTTTTAGAAATGCAGTCTGTGTACATTGTTTCTGCCGCTAGAACCCCAATCGGTGCCTTCCAAGGCTCGTTGGCCTCGCTTACATACCCAGAGTTGGGTGCTGCCGCAGTTAAGGCTGCGTTGGAGAAGGTTCCACAAATCAAGCCTGAAGCCGTTGAGGAAATCATCTTCGGTGGTGTTTTGCAGGCCAACGTGGGCCAGGCTCCTGCCAGACAGGTTGCCTTGAAGGCTGGACTTCTGGAGGCCGTTGTTGCATCCACCGTCAACAAGGTTTGTGCTTCTGGTACCAAGGCGGTGATTTTGGCTGCCCAGACCATCATGACCGGAAACGCCGACATCGTGGTCGCTGGAGGTGCTGAATCCATGTCCAACACCCCATACTACCTTCCATCTGCTCGTCAGGGTGCCAGATACGGTGACGCCTCCATGGTGGATGGTGTCCAGAAGGATGGTTTGTTGGATGCTTACAGCCAGAAATTGATGGGTGTGGCTGCCGAGAAATGTGCTGCCGACCACAGCATCTCCAGAGAGCAGCAAGATGAGTTTGCCATCAACTCTTACAAGAAAGCACAGAAGGCTACCGCTGACGGTAAGTTCGATGCTGAGATCGCCCCAGTCACCATCAAGGGCTTCCGTGGAAAGCCAGACACTGTTGTTTCTGTGGATGATGAACCAAAGAACTTCAATGAGGCACGTCTTAAGACTTCTAGAACTGTTTTCCAGAAGGAGAACGGTACCGTGACCGCAGGTAACGCGTCCAAGTTGAACGACGGTGGTGCAGCCCTCGTGTTGGTCTCCGAGGCCAAGTTGCAGGAGTTAGGCTTGAAGCCTTTGGCTCGTATTGCCGGCTGGGGTGAAGCTGCTAGATCTCCAATGGACTTCACAATCGCTCCATCTTTGGCCATTCCAAAGGCATTGAAGCACGCCAAGCTCTCGTACGACGATGTTGACTTCTACGAGTTGAACGAGGCCTTCTCGGTTGTTGGTTTGGCTAACGCCCAGATCTGTGACTTGCCTACTGACAAGTTGAACGTGTACGGAGGTGCTGTTGCTTTGGGCCACCCATTGGGATGTTCTGGAGCCAGAATCATTGTCACTTTGCTTTCTGTCTTGAACCAGGAGGGTGGTAAGATCGGAGTTGCTGGTATTTGTAACGGTGGAGGAGGAGCCTCTGCCATTGTCATCGAGCGTATTGACAATGACTTCAAGTTGTAAATAAGCGGAGAGACGAGAATGGAAGATTAGCAGAACTTTGATGCGAATAGATATTAGTAGGAAATTAAGATGAAGTAAGGATGCTTACTAAAAGAAGGCAACTAGATTCCTCCATTACCTTTATTATGCCATGGCGACTTGCCGCCTATACGATGTCGATATGTCTCTTGCCAAGTTGGTGCACAGTCCAGATCCATGACCGTGCAGCATAGTCCATGTTGCGAGCTATTCGGGAGGGCTCCGCCTTGTTATTATATGCGAAATGAGATCCGTTGTCGTTTTCAGGCGTTAGTTCCGGATCTAGCGAACACTTGACTAACGCATGCGAGCCTTCCTCGACTGTCACTCCAAACAAGAAGCCGAAAAGCTCGAAAAATAACCAGAAAACAATGCCAATGATAGGGAGCCGTGTCCAGTAGCTGAAGTAGTTGGTATGCATGATGAATCCTGGGTGCACTGACATACAGAGCACCCGTGGGTTACGTAGAGCCAACATACGCATGAAGTGAATGCCAGCTGTCTTCGCTATGGAGTAGCGGATCCACGTGAAGAAGAAGTTGGGGTGGTAGTTCAAGCATGCATTCAAGTTGAAGTAGCCGAGAATAATCTTGTGAGCCACCAGACTAATGTAGATAACTCGTGGAGCTTCCAATTGTGGATACAAGTCTGCGGAGCATTCCAACAACGGGAGAAGCTTGGTTGTGAGAAGAAATGGCGACACATAGTTTGTCTGAAGTTGTACGTCGAAACCGTCGGGAGTCACAGTGTAAGGGAGTACCGACACGTCGGCGTTGTTGACGAGAATGTTCAAATGCTTCTCTAAGTTGCGGAACGTGGAAACGGCACGGAGTACTGAGGCTAACGATGCCAAGTCGATCTCGAGGTAGTGGAGTTCACCTAAAATGCGGATATTCTGTTGGTCCTCGTCGTAATCCGCTCGTATGGCGGCCGCTTCCTCAACCAAGGTTTTTATCAGATTCTGGCATCGCACCTTCGAACGTCCAGCCAAGTACACCACGTAGCCATGGAGGTATAAGTGGAGAGCAGTATACCAGCCCACTCCGCTATTGCCTGCGGTGATGAGGGCGACCCGCCTTATTTTCTTCGGATTATGGTAGGGGAGGGAGGTCGGGTCGAAGTGAGAATTCAACATCGACAGAATGAAAGGTGGAAGTAACTATGGAAGCAGCAGTCACGCCAGGAGAAGCGACAAAAATCGAAACAGAAATAAATATCAACAAGATATGAATGTTAACAAGAAACACACAAAGCAGCCGCAGTTTCGTCCGGGGATTCGGCAGTGTGCTTGGAAGGTATATGTGTGCTCGGTAAATGTGCTCGGTGGAATGTAGGTAGATGAGTCGCAATCGTGATGAGCCATGTCAGCCAGGATCCTTAATAGTGGGACAATGGGCGAGATACACACAGAACACAAATGGATTCGAGGGGTGGTTAAATAAGCTTTTCGGCGGGTATGGTGATTAGCTTGTTTTGAAACTTTCCGTTTTTGCGATGTATGTATCTCCGATAATGTCTGGGGTTGGCCAATGTAGTTACTATGGTTGTGGACCCCTGGAACTAGTGCAAGGGGATGGCCAGGGCTCGAGAAGGGTGGCGTTTTGCACCCAGGGAGGTTTGGGCGGACGGATAATGATGAAGGGGGAAGATGAAGGAGGGAGATGAACGGAGAGACGAGGATGTGAAAAGCGGAAGGGAACAAAGAGGATGAAGAGGATGAGGAATGGAGGACCAAGAGAGGTGGATAAATGAATGGGGTATGAGAAATGGAGCGAAGTAAAGGAAATAGAATTGAAGAGATGGCGCATAATTGAAGATGTTGGAAAAGAGAATAGGTGGGAACAGAGATGTTAAGTGAAGGAGAGGTGGTGTGAGTAGGTGAATAAGGTTGAGATAAGAATTACGGCCAGGAACAGAACAGAGTTGGGAAATGTGAGTATTATTGTCGACTGAGAAAGAGACTGGTTTGGTGGAATCTAATTACTCTATGACTGGTAAAAAGATTTACAGACAAAGATCGATTTTAGATTTGGTTTGTTAGCCAAGATTCGATTTTTCATGAGTTAGACTCTTGCGTATCAGACAATTCCAGATGAAAATAACCTGTGTTACTGATCATATAATATACCAGACTGATAGGATTATAGTCTACCATTAATTCCCATAGTCTTCTACCCTAGTCTACTAAGTCAGTTTCCAATAGTTAACTATAAGTTACTATGATCTACTATGATCTACTTTGATCTACTATGATCTACTCGACTCTATTATAAACTCTCAGAAGAATTTTGTCCAAGTCGATGGCAGACAATTTGACAGACGAAATGGTTAGCACCTGAACCCTGATATCGTAGATCGCAGAGTGGTTCTTAACTTCTTATTTCATTCACTTACTATTATGTCACATTTACTATGACATTTGTTCATCATCAAACAATCGAGTGGAGTTTAAAGCTGGGGTAGACTATGACAAACCGAGTTCGAATTTTACCATCACTCATATCAATTCACATCCACAAGAGAAACACAGAAGTAGATGAAAAAGTTGGAATATGAAAAGTTTCTACTCTATTCAATATTTGAGCAATACTAGACCAGTATAACAAGAAGTATCAAGGCATCCTATTCTAAACTCTAGACCACTACACTACGATTTTTGCTCAGTATGTTCTGACATGTTAGTTATCTACTCCAATAGTTCCAATCAATTCACCTTGGTCAAATACCGAAACCTACTTAATTCCTAGTGAACACATGTCATTAACAGACTGTCGATTCCATTTCCATGCTCGTTAAGCTTTATAGAAACTATACGGCCCTTTTATTACTTATCCAAAGTAGTTAAGATCTCCTTCAAAATATTTTCTGGCTCCTTGTCAGTTGTGTCGACTTCCAAAGCCTCTCCACCATTCACCAATAACTCATCTCCACTTGGAACTTCCATGATATCATACTGAGACTTCACCATGTCTGACTTCATGTAATGACCCTGTCTATTTGAAACACGCTTCAATAACTCGTCGTAATGAGTGTGCAAGAATACAAACCGGAATGTGACTCCTTCTCCAGCACTCCTCTCGAGAAAGTCTCGGTACACCTTCTTCAACATGGAGCACGAAGCAATAGCCACTTGTGATGCGTTTTTTGGGTCTTTGGCCAGTGCAGCAGCAGTCTCAGCAAGGGTTTGCAACCATCCCCATCTATCATCGTCAGTGAGAGGCTCTCCACGGGCCATCTTATCGACATTTTCTTTTGGATGCAAATTGTCACCTTCAATGAAAGGACACTTGTGGTGCTCAGCCAACAAGGATGCAATGGTAGTCTTTCCCGTTCCTGCAGGGCCACCAACAATAATCACAGTTGCCATAATAGAATGAAGAATACTTCTAGGAAAAAAAGTTGTCGAGAATTAGGAAGTTGTTGGGTTGACATGTAACCTATAATGAAGGTGGGGGACGTGTGGGGGAGACGTGGGGGGTACACGACATAAGACATACAAGTTGCGAAATGTTTGCCTCGCACAATGTATCTCCATAAATATTTAGGTTTTGGGTATATCTTTATTTTCATGATGTCTTGATTCTTATTGGACTGTTTCTTAGGATCTTTCTCTTCGTTTTCAATAATTTGACCGTAGAATCTATATTGACCGAGATCGGATTTCTATGTACAAGTTTTCAGCACCAAGTCCATATGGTCAATTCTGGCTTTAATCCGTCTAAGTGTATTTATCACTTTCTGTTCACAATAATTGCATACTATCTCTTCGTGTGGACCACCGATCCCTTCTGTCCTTTCTCCATCCTCCCTATTACCCTCAAATGCCTTCTATCTTCACCTTTTCTTCAGGGGACGGCCACCTCGGCGATCTCTCTTTGCTACCCTTCTTAAACAAAGTAACTCTTCACTGATACGCTTCTCAATGAGTGTTTTGATGTCCAGGGCACTCTCCTTATCTATAAAAAGCGTAGGCCACCGTTGACTGAGCCACATGAACACAAGAACCAACTTGTGATTGGTTTCTAACGCTTCCAATGTACTGAAAGCCCGCTCATACGAAGTAGCAAGGGTCAGGTCACTCTCAAGGAGCGTGGTATGCAAAAAGTTGAAGTCAAAAACGGTCTTGGACTCGCATGTCAGAATACACTCAAAGAACTTGAGTGCTGTTTCAACAACAACAGGAGCAACAAAATTCAAATTCATGGGTACCAATGCAAGTTTAACTTGGTCTTCAATGGTCATGGTCTCGTGGAAGTTGTTCTTAACAAGCAAATTGAGAATCTGCGATTGGTGCTCAAACTCACTAAGGAAGTAGTTCTTCATCTTAATCTTCAGCACTTCACCTTCGAATCTCCACACAGCCTCCACTAGCGGTATGGGCAGTCGAAACGATGACATATAGTGGATCCAAAACTCTGTGGGTGGCCAGATACATGCTTTCTTGATATCTGCTATGGGCTTCCGCAATGTTTTCTGGATGTATTTCAAATCCTTTCGATTGAAGGCGGTGACGAAACCTTCCAGCTCACCACCATTGGGGTTGTAGCGGCCTGCTCTGCCTGCGATTTGCTTGGTAGCTGAAATGCTCAAGTCCACCATCTCGGTTCCGTTAAACTTAGTGGTGGACCAAAAGACTATTCTTTTGATTTTCAAGTTAAGACCCATCCCGATGGCATCTGATGCCACCAATACGTCGTACTCGCCGTTATTAAACTTGGCAGATTCTCTTGATCTGATTTCCGGCGGAAGTGCTCCGTAAATCACACCAACCTTATACGACGTTTCTTGCTCGATTCTGCACTTCAATTCCAAGATCTTTTTCTTGGAAAAAGTAATCACACAGTCTCCACTCTGCAATCGCTTGAAGTTGCCCACTGGATCCTGACACACCGTGAGCTTTCCCAATCTATTGTACCTTTTCACCAGTAGCTCATCTCCGGTAGCTTTGACAAGCTCCTTGATGAGTGAAACGGCACTCTCCTCTCCACACAAATGAAGCTCCTTGGCCTGAACTCCCAACACGGCGTTCGTCCACGCAGACCCTCTCATTTCGTCAGCAATCATCTGGATCTCGTCAATGATACACACATCCATTTTCTTGTGCAATGGGATCATTTCAATGGTACCCGAAGAGAGGTTGGTGACATTCCCAAATTCGTCCAACGATGGGATCACCTCCTCTCCTGTAATTAAATTACAGCTGATTCCTTGGCTCTGATATTTCTCGAAAATCTCCCTCGCTAAAAGTCTCAAGGGTCCAGCGTAATAGCCCGATTTGGCAGCCGCAAATGCCTTTAGCGAGTTGTATGTCTTTCCACTATTAGTTGGCCCCACATGCATTATGATTTTTCTTTTCATCTTTCTGGCCTGAGGGTACCATTCAGCAGGGTTTCCAATATCCCAGTTGATATCGGTTTTATCTGATTCGGGAAGTGCCTGAAGTATCCGACGCGAGTGATGCAGATACAAAAGACTAATAAGCAATGCCTCCAAGATATCCTGCTTGGACTTGTAGCCTTTCAATTGAGCCAAATGGTCTGGGTATCGATTGAGATAGACCAGGTACAACATCGGCGATGCGTTGACCAAACGAGGCCGAAGGTAGTCAGCGATGGTGATATTCGTTAGCTGATCGAACTGTGGTGTTTTGCTATTCAAGAACCCGTTGTACTTGTCCATCAAGGCGGACTGAAAATCGTCCACGAGTGCATCTGCAGCGTCCGTGTCGAGATCGTTTAAAGCATTATATGGATATACAAACTTATTCTGGTGGAGTTTGGCCCGAATGCTCTCGAGAGAGGCGGATGTGAATGTGGCGAGTTGATCAAATGGAGTTTGTTCATTCTTGATCAGTGCGATGCCATTGACTGAAGAACGTGCACTAGCAACAACATCAGTAGCAGAACTCGATTGATTCGAACAATAGTGGAAAGTTGAAAATAACCGTAGTCGAAATGCCATGTACGACGTTCGTGCCATCGGCGGCCCTAGTGGTTTCCACATGGTCAACACTAAGTAGTCGATTCAGCAGATGAGAAGAATGCACACTGTGGAGGTAGTAACCAAAATGGTGAAGGTCAAATCCTCAAAATTTACGACAGTTTAAACATAGCCAAAAAGGGCAATGGTACGAGAAGGACGATCCAGGTCGAAAAAAGGAGCCATTCATCTAATTTCTTTTTTTCTCTTTTCTATTGCCAGTTATTGCTCTCAAACGTATTATCCCCATCACGTTATGCATAGTCTCACCATCAGTCACCGATATGCATAATCAGCGACCACCGAATGTTGAGCATTTGTTCACCCTTAGAAAATCTACACCAAGACTTTAAGAATCAGCAAGAAACCATAAATCTGTTCATTCCAAAACCCTTTAATCGACAGGATTTCTGCAAATCCCACTATTTTATCCTTGTGCCTTCCGTCTACCATCGGGTCACTACCGGGTGTGTATGTAGCCCCATTAGAGAACACTCTGCCTCCATTACGACTTTAAGTTTCTCCCCCACAAAACCCACCAGAACCTTCGTGAATGTCAGTGCTGCGAGCTCAGGATCAGAAGCAGGTGGCCGAATTGGCCGAGCAGTTCAATCAATTCTATCTCCAAATCACTCTGCCGCATGTATCACAAATCGGAAACTATAGAATCATCGAAGAAATCGGAGAAGGAGCTTTCGGCAAGGTTTACTTGGCTCAGCATCTAATTCTTAACACTCTGGTGGTGCTAAAGTGTGGAGCTGTTGATGACCCTAACATTGTCAGAGAGATCTATTACCACCGCCAGCTTCGACACAAGAATATCGTCAAATTGTATGAGGTGATCAAGACAGAAACCCACTTGTGGATGGCTCTCGAGTACTGCGAGGGTCTGGAGCTTTTTTACTACATCTACGAGAAGAGACGTTTGAACATCGACGTGTGTAGGCACTTGTTTTATCAAATCGTTGACGGAATCAAGTACGTGCATTCGCTCAACCTTTCCCATCGGGACTTAAAGTTGGAGAACATTTTGTTGGCTGACAAGCGGAAAACTGTGATCAAGCTCACAGACTTTGGATTTGTGCGTGAATTTAACCCTAACAAACGTCAGTTCCTCTCCACAGTTTGTGGTACAACTGCTTATATGGCACCAGAAGTTTTGAAGAACGAGAAGTATTCCGGTTTTGCTGTGGATATCTGGTCCTTGGGCGTGATTTTGTATGCCATGGTTTATGGTGAGCTTCCATTCGACGAAGATGACGATCTTAGGAACAAGTACAAGATTATCAACGAAGAGCCCGTGTACAACGATACTGTGGCTCCAGACATCATTCATCTACTAAAACGCATGCTTAACAAGGATCCATGGGTACGGCCCAGTCTCACCGAGATCTTCAACTCGACATTTTTGATCGACATCACCAACAAGAAACTGGAGCAGCGCAACTCCGTCTACAACGATGCAGAGTCCATCATCTCCATCAGCCAACACTACAAGATGAACGCCATGCCGTTTCTGTCCAAGACTGAGAAGCATCTTCTCAAGAAAATGCAGAAGATGAATGTGGATTTGGACTCCTTACAAACGGCGGTGTTCAGTGGACAGACGAACTCGCTCACGGCGTTCTATGAATTGGCCCTCACACAAGAATTCAAGAAGAAGAAGGACCGCTACTTGAAGAAGAAGCGCTACTTTGAGGCCAAAAGGCTGTTGAAGAAGTCAAGGAACAGAGTCAGGAGCGCGTTGTCGTTGTCAGAACAAAACACATCAGCGCCGCCTCTTGAGCGTATCATTTCCACACTCAGTTTGTCGTCTCGTCCAGATCATTCGGCCAGTCGTGTGAGCTTGAATAGAAGATCTACAGAAGAGCACCGAAAACCCCCTAGCATTCGCAACTCCAATCAGCCATCGTCACGGAGAATCTCACTGGTCGATAGAACACCAAATGATTCGTACACAACAGACCAAGTGTCTGTGCCCTACAAGAGAGCGGTGTCATTCTTCCCTGACGAGCGCAAAAGCATTACCAATCTTTCATTCAGCAGTGAGCCATCCAAGGGAAAGAGCAAGAAATTCTTCAACAAACTCCAGTTCTGGCGAAAAACTAGAGCCGAGGAGAAACCACCGAGATTCTTCAGACAGTCTCGCGAGTATACTCTGTCATCCGAGTCCTTCGATAACCAGGACAATGGATTAGAAATCACAGCTAATAACAAATCCCCCAGCCCACATGTCGCCAACGAGAAGCTTGTGGTCGAGACCCAAGTGGACTCGAATAATATTTGTGAGGTTCCGCCTCTGGACCACCCTCTATTCCTCAGCAATAATCATAGGCGTGATGTATCTGGAAACACCATTCCCTCCGCCACCAGCATGGATACCCCACAAATGCAAGTCTCTTCGAGCAATGACAGCTACTTCCGTCGCACGCGTCCAGAGTCTGTTGTGTCGCAAATCAGCCAGTACAGCCAAGGAAGCCAGTTATACCCAATGTCAGAATCCGAAATAGACATGCTAGATGCAACAGACATCGAAGACGAATATTTGGACGACGAAGGTGTCTACGAATCTTCCATCAACACATCTCACCACGATCTTTCACATCTCAAGGTCACCCATCTTTCTCAGGGTCCTCCAAGCAAGAAAAAACGTTCACTAGGGCCACGCAGCCTGTCAGATGGCCTGATAATATCCCTCGGCATGATCAAAACCAAAAAGTATTCGCTTTCACAAGTTTCAAGCAACTCTTCCGACGAGAGCAGTGCTCGTTCGAAGCTCATTGACAGATACTACGATGACAGTGGTCCACCTACAAGACCTATCTCTCCACGCACCAAGATTTCGCGCAAGGGTCATCCCAAGCTTCGTCCGCTGCGGTCGATCAGCTCAACCAAATCATCGTCCAGTCAAACACAAGTTCTCAATCCTCTGCCAATTTTCCCTGCCATTTCTCCTACCAATGGTACTATACCTAGGTCGCACTCACCACCCGTTTATAATATGAGCAAGATAGCCAACAAGGGGACAAATTCCATGAATGGAATTTTGGCACCCAAGAAAAGTGAAGCAAACGGCAACATGCTTGCTAACGGCACTGCCAACGGAACTTCTAGCCCACTGTTTGATACTGTGCAAGTTGATAGTAGGGTATGGAAGCGTGACAATATGAACGGGACTGGCACTCCGCGGCGGTTTGAGTTCATCAACGAAGAAGAGGAGGAAGATGATGACGAGAAATAGACACTAATGCCAACATCCTATGCAGCCTTCTATTTTTTTTACTATTATGCTATTCTTTATTATCATATACTCTTTTGCAACACATTCACGTGATCACACACGTGATACAACACCAAAAAATCTTTTCGTGCCTCAGTGCAGGTAGTCCAGTGGAAAAAAAAAAAGGTGAAGAAGCCTAGATATCCCCAGTATCAGTTGCCTTTACAAACCCAACATGGCCTCTGTTATTGTCGTCGAGAACGAAATCAAGGACTCGGTCAAGGAGTACGGTCTGATCATCGACTCCATTCACCAGAACTCCCAGTTCTCCGATTCATTGAATCAATACTTCAACATCCAAAATGAGATTACAAACAAGTCCGAATTGGCGGCTAAGCTCCTCTCAGGCTCGCCCGCTACTACCTTGGCCAAACTATCCGACAAGGAGTTTGAGCCTGCGTTCTACTTGCTCGTCTACCTTTTGCACGAGCTCGAAGGTACATCTTTCGAGAAGCTCTTCGAGAAGGACTCTAATGTTGTGAATCTCTTGATAGAAGCCACTCCAGCACAGGTGCCATCTTTAAGAGACAGAAGATCTCTCAAGCCTACTACTATTTTGTCCATCATCAACACATTTTTCAACTACTTGCCAACTACATCGGCTACCAGAATCTACCTCGTGGAATTGATCTGCAAGATCGTTTCCGACACCCAGATTGACTTTGCATTGGTTCAGTCGGCCATTGGCGACAACTTGGTGTCGTGGTTGAAGGATGCTAATGCTTCTGAGGCCGAGATCAAGCGTTTGTTCTGGTTCTTTGTCAAGTTGGACAAGGCCTACACCTTGAAGTCCTTGCAGTTGATCAAGGCCTTCACCTCCCAGTTCACCTTGTCGTTGACCGAATTGCATGACTTGATTGTGTTTGCCTTGTCGTCGTCTGTGGTCGACGTTTCCTTCTTGGTGAACAACAACGTCGCTTCTGCCTTGCAGGCCAACTCTTCTGATTCGTTGGCCCAGACATTCACTCAGTACACCAACGGTGAGTTGGTCACCTCAGCCGCAGGTGATTTGAGCGAGGATGTGCATGCCAAGTCCAAGATCTTAGCATTGGCCAAGTTTTTCGTACAAAGCGATGACGCAGGCAAGAACTCATTCCTCTACAGTGATATTCCAAGCGAATTGGTGTCTTCTCCCAGCGAGTTTGAGAAGTTGTTGATTGACTCCATCAAGGCCGGTGTCATCGAAGGTAAGTTGAACCAGGTGGATGAGACCTTCTACTTGGTGAGAGTTAACCGTTTCGTGTTGGCTGGTAACCAAGAGAAGATTGCTCACGACTGGGAAACCGTTAAGAAGTCGCTCGTACAGTGGAAGGAGTCGTTGAACAACATCAACGAGATTGTCAAGAACGCTAAGGACAACATCGTCAACAACAACAACGCAAACTAATGATCGGGGGTACGATGGTATTAATTCTTCTGTACTTATATACTATTTCATACACAATTAGGTAAAAGCCCAGAACGGTAAATTAGTCCTTGTCGCCATCCAATACGGCAAGGAAGCCTCCCACTAAGTGCAACGAGCCACACACAAATACCTCTGCCTCCTTCTCGTTGGTCAAGCTCTTGATAAAACGGAGCGATGTCTCGATGTCCGGGAAAACATGCTTTCTGGAGGTGAGTCCCAGTTCCTGGTCTAAGGTACTCCACTTGCCAGCGAGCTCCTTCTGCACCACCAATTTGTCGATTTGGTCCTTGGAGTTGTTCATGGATACCAAGTCGCTGTTGTAGGAGCCGTCACACCAAGTGATGTTGGTGGTGAAGATGACATGATCAAACTTCAAGGTGGAGTCCACCACATTACGGTAAAGTTGTTCGAGAAGTGCTCCGGCGTTCTCACGCGACTGCTGGTTGAACAAAAGAATCTTTGTGGTCTTTTTCTTGGACACCTCAGTCTTGAACCACTTAGATGCAACGTTGATGGATTCGAGCGTGTGAGCACCATCAATGTACCATGTAATGTGATCAAAGCCCGGTCTATCGGCGAGGATCTGACATCTACCGTCCCAAGATGTCTTTTCGAGACCCTTGACAAATTCGTCGGGAAGTCCATTCTCCTCAATATCGATGTCCTTGACACCCAATTTGGTCAAGTGCTTCTCGACCAATTTGATAGCTACGGCGGCATTTTGCCTCTGGAAATCACCGGCCAATCCCAACTTGATGTTCTTGGGCACCACGTCAGGTCCGACTACCTCAAAAGACGAAACACCAATCTCCTTAGCTTCATGCTCCACTACATCCAAAGATTGTGGATACTCTGTCTGAGTGGCTACAATTGCAGCACAGTCCTTTTTCATGATTCCCGCCTTGTTCCATGCAATAGACTCGATGGTGGTTCCGAGCATGAGCGTGTGGTCGATGCCCAAGGACGTGATACCTGTCACGGTGGGTTTCTCAATAATGTTAGTAGAGTCAAACTTTCCGCCAACACCCACCTCATAAATGGCAGTATCCACGCCCTCTGACATGAACACATGGAAAGACAACACCGTCAAGTACTTGAAGTACATAGGCTTGACAGTATCGCATGGTTGCAAAGTAGGGAAAGCTTCGGGATCCGAGGTGGTCGACGACAACTTATCCCAGACTTCGTAGAAGTACTTTGTGAATTTCAGCTCGGTGATTGGCGAGCCATTGATTCGGATACGCTCGCGTACCGATTTGAGATGAGGACTGGTAAAGAGACCTGTTTTGGAGATGATGCCACCCTTTCTGTACTGGGTCAATACGGACTCGGCGAACGCACAGGTGGAGCCCTTTCCTTTCGTTCCGGTGACATGGATCACGTTCAAACGGTTGAAATCCAGCGGCTTGTAACCCAAACGACGAATGTACTCATAAACCTCATTGAGGGAGAGTTCGCTTCTGGCTCTGGATGACAAACTCAGGTTTTTGACGGCCTCAATAGAAGCAAAGTTGGATTGTAGCGTGTTGAGGGCATTGATGGCGTCACGATACGTCCGAGGGCTGGCTATACGCATAGACTCTGGATTAGACATGGAGTATGGAGGAAAAGTTTTCGCGATAAGGTGAAAAGAGAGGTTGGGGTGGGAGTTGGAGGGATATGGAGGGTTATGGATAGATAAGGAGAGAAATGGTATAATTTAGGTGGAGAAATTTAGGGAGGCAAAAAAATTAGATTTGAAAATGAAAAAAAAAAAATTGTGTAAATTGGTAAGTGTAGAATTATAAAAGTCAACATTGGTATTGGACTTTCATATTAGGAGGGAGTGAGAATGGACTTTACAATATTAGAAATGAGAAAAAAAAAATTTAGTGGATCGATCAAAAGAAAAGTAAATAAAGAAAAAAAAAAAGAAATATAACCAGATCAAAAAGTCCATTAATATACAAAACCAGATCAAAATGCTTCCTTTGGAGTTGATTGGATAATGCTGATTGGTTGGATGGAGTGAGGTTTCCCGTGCGGATGTAGACCTTCTGGTCCGGATACGGACGATCAGCCTGTGTGGATACTGGGGTTGCTTTTGATGGGTGAGTCAACGAAGAGAAAAACGAAAAACCGTGAGAAATGTCCACATCGAGCAAAGTAAATTTGCTAAATCAAATGGGAATTGTAAATCACAAAACCACATGAATCATATGAATCTCTATATACTGTCAGAAAATTTTAAATTACATTTTGAAATACAACCAATACCCTGAATCTTCAATGTTTTTTTTTTTGGTGCCGTATGAAGCATACACCCCTTTCCAACGCACGTGACCAGCTAGCATCGATGAGTCAGCCCGTTCTCACCACTCCAACCACTTCCCTTTCTTGAAATACCATCGGCTCGGTGATTCTCCCGCAAATCTGTCTTCAACTGACATATCCACCCACCTCCGCATCGTCGACTTCCTCGTCTTTCCGTCATTTTCCGACAATTTTTTCTTTACTTCCTTCACCCTTGCTCTATGTCTATTATGGAGCACTAGTGCCAGGCTAATTCGCCCATCTATTTACCGTGTGTTACAAGTTCTGAATCCGTAACTAACAGGCTAAAAATTCAAAGAAAGAATACAGCTTGCTTACGGCCCCGTCACAAAGCCACCGTCCCCTTATGTTTACGCCCATGGTCACCATCAACGACTCCCAATATAGAGATGATCCTCCTCCAGCCACCAGCCACGCCAAATTAGTGCGTGGCGGTGGCAATACGCTGTTCACAGCCGCCTTCTTAGCTGCATCTGTTCCTCCTCAACTTCCTTCTCCTGTTTCATCTGCTGTTTCCTCGTTTATTTCCAACGAGCACGCTGACGATTCTGGAGAATTGAAACTATCTGATTTTCTTGATATCCCCTCGCTTGTCACGGACGACGAGGAGGAAGAGTCCGACGCAGAGAGCTCGGCGCCTTCGAAGTCGCTGGGTGGCTTTGATGTGTCCATCGATGCTAAACCTTCCACCACAGCTGCCACCCAGGAGGTGAAACGCTTCATCAAGAAGGAAGTGACGCAGGAGGAAGTTACTCATGAGAAGTCTGAAAAGGAGAAGTCCGAGAGGGAGGAGTCCGAAAATGAGACGCTACACAAGGAAGTCTTGCGTCTGGAGATGTCTGAGACGTCTAGTTTTTCGGGCATCTCCACCAATAAGTCCAACACTTCGGGATTCTCAGCTTTGTCGTCTGACTCAACTTCACTGACGATCCAAGCTGAAGAGTCTCGAGTGTCACCTACTCAGTTCAATACCGAGAGGCTGAGGTTGATGAAGATCGTAGTTAAGTATATCTCCATGAAAATCACCAACTCGTTCCCGCCCGAGTCGCCCAGAACAATGGATCCTAACGAGATGCCGTTAGAGACGTTTCTTATGATCTTGGTGAGCAGATTGCAGCTCTCGCTCCCTATGTTCATGAAGGGCATCATTTACTTGTTCCGCTACATGGATGTCATCTATCTCTTACGGTATTTGAATCAGCTGAACAACTTTGCAAACTACACCGAGATGGGCTTCTGCATTAAGAAGTTGATCATTGGATGTTTTAAGTTGGCATTGGCAAGGGAACGTGTTAGAAAGGATTGGAGCGGAATCACTGGACTCAAGCATCTGGAGATCAACTCCATTGCAAAGGCTGTGGTGAATCGCTTGAACGGCAAGTTGATCATCAAGAATGTCGAGCTTATTAGGTTGAAAACGGAGATCTTCCGGTTTGTGAAGATGGTCACCAAGACGGTGTGACCCTGTATAGTATATGTTTTTTGAGAGAGTAATCCAGTAGGCACATGTTGATGATGAGATTGGTTTTCTATAACTTCTCGAATTTATTCAGGTTTTGAAATGATTGAATAGGATCACCTATGATCGAGAAAAGATCAGGTCAATTAAATCAGTAAGTGATCTACTTAGATCGCATAGTCTTTAAAATATTGATAACCCTATCAATGCCACTATGTGTTAATCTACTGATGATAATTTTCATTTATCCGACTATCATCTTTTCAAATTTTTCAAGTCAATTCCTTCATCATTTTTTGAATGTAACTTCCTTCAAATATATCTTCAAAATCAAATTTTCTACAAAATCTTTACTTCATCCAATCATCAACCAATTCTTAATCGCAGTGTCTTGAACCTGTGAGTCACTGAGAATTTCGGTAGTAATGTATCACTGATAAGTTGCTACTTTCGGAATACAATTGCGCACCTGACTTACCACACTTTAGACACCAAATGTCGGGACAATTAACTTGATGGAAGAATTAAAACTTCTCTAATCGCATAATTCACCTTATTATTACTTCCATTAATTCCAACTTCTGCCGCAATACTGACTAACCTCCTGACAGGAAGCGGAATCGGAGTGGTCGTGCGCGCCACAACGCACATGATGTTTCGGCCCGTATTCTGTGAGTCATAGACAGCACCAACAGCATAGTGCAATAGTAAAAGTTGAAAAAAGCCTACAAATAGTCCAATTGTGATTCTCAAACCAAAATCCGTAAAATATGGAAAAAAAATTCAGAAAAAAAAACGAGGTTTTAGCTAATCTTCCACTATCCAACCCCATTGCTATATATATGGATGAGTCATAAGAACGGCACCTTGATAGCGAATGCATACAACACAGGGACTTATCAGTCACCTAAATGAGTAATGCAGGAAAAGAAAAGTGCAAGAACTGAAAAATTTTCTCCAGTATATAACCTTTAGGTGTTCTTGTTTCTAATATAGAATTTTCTTTATCCCAAAAAAAACTTTTTTAAAATGTCCGGTAACCCATACGGTCCTAATCCGCACGACTTCTTGTCTAACGTCAGAAACTTCGAGGTGATTGAGTCTACCTTGAGAGAAGGTGAGCAATTTGCTAATGCTTTCTTCACTACCGAGAAGAAGATCGAGATTGCCAGAGCTTTGGACGATTTCGGTGTTGACTACATCGAATTGACCTCTCCTGTGGCTTCCGAACAGTCCAGAAAGGACTGTGAGGCCATCTGTAAGTTGGGTTTGAAGGCCAAGATCTTGACCCATATCAGATGTCACATGGACGACGCCAGAGTTGCTGTTGAGACTGGTGTTGACGGTGTCGATGTGGTGATTGGAACCTCTCAGTTTTTGAGAAAGTACTCTCATGGTAAGGATATGAACTACATTGCTCAGTCCGCCATTGAGGTGATTGAGTTTGTCAAGTCCAAGGGCATTGAAATCCGTTTCTCGTCGGAGGACTCCTTCAGATCCGACATTGTGGACTTGTTGAACATTTACAAGACCGTTGACAAGATCGGTGTTAACAGAGTCGGTATTGCTGACACTGTTGGTTGCGCAAACCCAAGACAGGTTTACGACTTGGTTAAGACATTGAGATCGGTGGTTTCATGTGACATTGAGTGTCACTTCCACAATGATACTGGATGTGCCATTGCCAACGCCTACACCGCCTTGGAGGCTGGTGCCAAGTTGATCGATGTCTCTGTGTTGGGTATTGGTGAGAGAAACGGTATCACTCCATTGGGAGCATTGATGGCCAGAATGATCACCGCTGACAGAGACTACGTGTTGTCTAAGTACAAGTTGCACAAGTTGAGAGACTTGGAGAACTTGGTTGCTGATGCTGTCCAGGTTAACATTCCTTTCAACAACCCAATCACTGGATTCTGTGCTTTCACTCACAAGGCCGGTATCCACGCCAAGGCTATTTTGGCCAACCCATCCACCTATGAGATCTTGAACCCATCGGACTTTGGTTTGACCAGATACATCCACTTTGCCAACAGATTGACTGGGTGGAACGCCATCAAGTCCAGAGTTGACCAATTGAACTTGCACTTGACTGATGCGCAGTGTAAGGAGGTCACCAACAAGATCAAGATGTTGGGAGACGTTAGATCGTTGAACATCGACGATGTGGACTCCATCATCAAGGATTACCATGCTGAAGTGAGCACTCCTAGATTGGCACCCAGCAACGGAGACTCTGTTGTTCCAGATGCTGTTGAGGTATCTGAGAGTGCCGAGGAGCCAGCTGCTAAGAAACAAAAATCCGAATAGACGACCTGATGGCTCTTTTTATATTCGATTTTTCCTTAGCGCTTTATGACTGTCACGAAAGTATGGAGGTTCAGTCTCCACATTGCATTTTGTCATTTGTACTATAGCGTTCCGGACCCGAAAAGGACTTTGACTTTAACTGTTTACTTCTTCATATTTATTAATGAGCCTTAAAGAAATTGTAGATAGATAGAGAGAGGGAGAGAGAGAGACGAGATCGGAAGACAATGAAAGAACCAATGTAATTGAAAATTACTCAGAGAGGACATTGTCTATTTTTCCGAGATCTTCATTAGTGAGATAAGTGACAGATCGGAGATTTCGATAAGCTCCTATTAATGAGAATAATCAGCACAATAAGATTTCCAAACCCCATCAACTTCTCCAAATTTCCTCCATTCCATTTCCGTCGTTTCCTCCAATTTCGTCTATATCCCCATGGGTATTTTCACTACGGACTCCACCGTGTGCACAATGGTCGGTATGTCCTCGGATGTACCCCACATTATACTCCATACTAAATACATAGCTATCTCCACCAACTTTCTGTCTCAACAATTCATTATTTCTAAAGTCTCCACCCAAAAATGACCATTCCAAAGACTCAAACTGGATACGGAATCCACCACGGCGTGAAAAAACTCGTCCGTTTCGACAACATGCCAGTGCCTGAGCCTGGACCCTCCGAGGTACTTCTCAAGATCGAAGTCACCGGATTATGTCGTTCCGATCTCCATATCTTGATTGTTCAGGACCCTAGAATCCCTGAGAAAATGGTGATGGGTCATGAAATTTGCGGAAGTATCGCTAAGGTTGGCTCCGAGGTCACTGACGAACGCTATCAGGCTGGACAACGTTTCTGTATGCTCATCGCTGATGCCTGTGGATCGTGTGAGAATTGCAGAGCAGGCCACGACAACTGGTGTACAGTGAATGGAACGCTGGCATTTGGAATCAGCAAAGATGGAGGTTTCCAGCAGTATTTGCTTGTGCAGAATTTGCGGTCTCTCATACCAATTCCTGACGACGTCTCTTATGAGGCAGCAGCCTCAGCCACCGATGCCATTTTGACGCCGTTCCATGCCATTATGAAAGTCAAGCTGGACTTGGGTCCAACCACAAAGGTTTTAGTGGTTGGTGCTGGTGGACTTGGCCTCAATGCAATTCAGATCTTGAAATTTTTCGGATGCCGTATTGTTTGCATAGATAAGAAGGCTGGCAACGAGAACCTCGCCAAAGAATTCGGAGCAGCACAGTTCTACACGGATGCAGACGAGATAGAAGATGCCCAAGAATCTTTTGACCTTTGCTTTGATTTTGTGGGTCATCAGACAACTATGGAGGCATGTGTGGAGTATGTAAAAACAGGAGGAAAGATTGTGCTGGTGGGACTTGGCAACAGAGTACTCACCATCCCCAACTATGAGTTGGCCAGAAGAGAAGTGCAGATTATCTTCAACTTCGGAGGCAGCTCCAAGGATCAGTCGGAGATTTTGCAATGGATTAGTGCTGGTGTGCTCAAGCCTGTTGTCGCAAGTGCTTCTATGAGCGAGTTGCCTGAGTACATGGACAAATTGGCCAAAGGAGAAGTTGTGGGACGTGTTGTGTTCAAGCCTAAGTTGTAAGGTAGAGAGTAAACGATTAGAGGTTATGAAAGACGAGGATATGAAAGTATGAGAATATGATAGTAAAAGAATATGACAGTATCAAAATTTGGCAACTCCATGTAAAGCGTATGGAACCCGGCAACATTGTGCTGAGCTAAGAATTGGCTGCGAAAAGAGTCTTTGGCGAGAATCATAGTATCGTATTTTGACTGTGGTTGCTCTTATCCCAAAACTTTCCAAAAACATGAAATCAGACAAACCACAATAGATTTGGAGGAAAATCGTGTCACTCCAGCAGGATGCTGGGTCTTACAAACCACTCGCTTCCTCAGAAACCGGGACACACTGTAGTACATACCATGGACTTGGAGATAGAAAGAGTCAAACTCCGCAAGGCTTAAGGAATACCGGGTTCCATTCGAAACGCTTCGATTTGTAAAGAGAAATTCAGGAGTTTTGGAATCTGCCCTTCGACCATACACGGTGATGGATCGCTCGATTGGGATTTCCTCTACTTGCAACGGGGCATGGGACGCACAGATGGCGTAATCATAAACTTTCCCCCAAGTGTAGAAGGAGTTTCTTGCAACTTCAACGAATATCACCAAATCAAGGTTATGGGATGGAATCCGGCCTGTTCCCAGCATATCTAATATCTCGAGAAATGGATGCTGGGTAGTTAGACGAGTTCGAACGCTAAGTCTTTTTCCTTTGGGAATGTTCCACTCGACATAGGTTGTTCCCAGGAGATTGAATGTGAGTCGGTGAAACTGCTTACAGCTGAATTGTTTTTTGATTACCGACAATGGGTTGGTAGGGTCTGGCCTTGCAACACAAAACCTGAACTCTGTATCTGTAGACATCGATGAAGGGCTTATTTCTGTGATCCACTTAACCACCGATAAGTATATAGGCAACTAATGACGGCTTTAATGTTTGGAGAGTGATAGTGGTCCAGATATGTAGCTAAAAGTGAAGAAGCAATTATGGTTTGTGTTTGATTAGCAGTGGAACCGAGATAGTACTTGAGTAGAGCAAGCAATTGTGGAATTGGCGTCAGATGGTGAATTCATATAAAAAATAAAGATTCCGATCGCTTAATAACAGATCTTGAATAAGCTGAATTGAAATAATGGGAAGGAACGACTGAAGAGAATGGACTGGTAATAATGCGACGTTGAACTAACACTTGTAATTCTTCCACCAAAACTTTTAATTCTTGTAGCATGATTTCAAATTTTAAAGAGTAAGAACCTCCTATTTAAGAAAAAAATATAACTTAGAAAGAACAGAATGTCTCTTATAGTAATTTACTTTTCCATTAACTTCTCTTTCCAATCTCTATCTTCAAACCTTCTCCGAGATCGAAATAGTCACGTGCGACTCCACTAAATATGCCAACCATCACTTCCACTCAGTTACCACACCACCATGGCTAAAAAAGGAGGAGAAAACAGTAAAAAAGCAGCAGGAAACGCCAAAAAGGCAGATGCAGCTAATAAGAAGCGTCAAGCAGCAGAGAGTGCCGCTGAAGCTGCTGAAGCTGCCCAATGGGAAGAAGGATCTAAGAAAGGCAACAAGAAGAAGGAGGACTCCCAATTTAAGAAAGACGAGGCCGCAAGAAAGAAGGCTGAGCGTGATGCTCTTCTAGCAGCCGAGGAGGCTGCTTTACCATCCAAGCCAGTGAGGGAAAAGCAAAGAGGAGCGGCTAAAGTGGCAGCCAAGAGAACAGGCAAGATCGACGACTTCTTGGACTGGAACAGCGATAAGCAGGAGTTGAGCGCTTCAGGAATTGATGATGCATTGAATGCTTTGGCGTTGACCGGCAGAGAGGGAGGTGTGGCTAATAAGGACATCGACAGACATCCAGAAAGAAGAGTGAAGGCAGCATTTGCTGCTTATGAGGAGAGGAGAACGCCAGAGTTGAGAAAGGAAAACCCTGGATTGAGATTGCAGCAGATCAAGAACATGGTGTTCAAGGAGTTCCAGAAGTCGCCAGAGAATCCTATGAACCAGGACACCAATGTGGACTACAATGCGTCGAGAGACGACGTGGAGAGCAAGAAGAAGGAGGTGCGTACCACGAGAGAGAGCAAGTTTACTTAGGTATAATGTAGAGTGAATTGAAGAATAGATGTGGATTAGTAGAGTGAATTGAAGAATAGAAATGGATTAGTAGAGTAAATGAGAGATGAGACGCAGCGGGAGATTTGACGAGTCAGTGTTTCACTATCAACTAATAAACTTGGATAATATGATAGACTTGAGTAATATGATACGATTGGATTGCTTAGCCAATTATCTATAGTTCGGAGTCTATTTGGTATCCACATCACATAGTATCCAAGAATATCTAGTATATATCGAACGTACATATAGTGCACATCGAGCAATCACAGTCATTCGCTATTCTACAAAACCAATTAATATACCAGATTAACAAGTCAAATCAACCCACCAGATCTACATATTCCTCTCAATTCAATCATTGATTAATCATTGATTAACCACGTTAAACACTCATCTCCACTTTTTACGAAGACTCAATGAGGTCTACTCTGTCAAACTATTGTCAGACTGGATATAGCAGGGAACCCATCACTTACACCATCATCACCTCCTAATTCAACAACTAGATAATTTCACATTTTTTTCCTCCCTATTCTTTTTTTTTAACCATTTTCCCCATATCAATCCTAACTTCCATCTTTGACAAACTTCTTCTTCATGTCCACTCTTAATTCCTCTCAGTATTCTCATTCTCATCATTCTCACCTCTCCAGGAACTCCTCATTGCAACCAATGACCTCTTACGGTATCATATAAATAAAATTAAAATTTTAAACGCCACCAATTCTTTCCGTTCAAAAATTATAAATAGGATAGCTTCCCTCCCACATTCCTTTCGCAAATTGACCACATTTTTTCTTCCTCTCATCCTCTTTCTCCTCCATTTATTGCACGTCGCCAATTCATGCTTCGCTCGCGCATCTCCTGCCTATATAAACTGGTCAATATCGCATTTTTCTCTAGAAGCAATCGCTCCACATCTACCCTGGTAATCATCACCAACGGCGCCTCCATCGTCGCCGCAAATTGCAGCTAGTGATCCAGAACCTGTCCACAAAGCGTTCCACTATCTTTTCCCTAGAATTCTATCCTGGCCAATCGCCTGCTACACCTTTCCAGGAATCTCTAAATCATGTCCAGATTGGACAGACTTGTGGTGCTCTTGGAGACCGGGTCTACGCCGTTTATCAGGAATACCGCAGCTGACCAACTCTCTGAGCTAGCCAAGGGACACCCGGAGGATATCATCAGCTTATTGGGCCGTGTATACCCGTTTTTAAAGACCGACAAATGGGAAACCAGAATTGCCGCAGCCAAGGCCTTTGGAGGCATTGCCTCACATGCGCCATTGTGGGACCCGAACTCAGACGAGGCAATCGAAAAGGAGAAGCAGCTCCAGGAAATTGAGGAAGCCAACACCGTGAAAGAAGACGAGCCAGCCATCAAACTCGAGCAGGACGAAGAGCTCAGAAAACTAGACGAGAATTTGCTGTCTCTTGTGACTTTTGACTCATGGAACTTGTACGAGCTTTTAAAGAGCCACAAGAAGCTTCTCGCATCCGGAGGGGCCGAGTTTGACTCTGTCAAGAAAGGTCCCAGCTCAAGTGCATTACTCAACCGCATCAAAAAGCCCAAGAACTTAGTTAAGGCTGAAGACTTTTCCGATGGCTCCCCAGAGGGAGATACTATTGTCAAAAAGGAAGAAGAGCCCTCCATGTCGCCGTCGCCAGAGGTTTCTGCCAAGTCTGCAGCCTCCAACGCAAGATTGAAGGCCATGCAACGACGTAGAGCAAAGGTCAACTCCAAATCGACAGCCAACAAGATTGTTCCGGTCGATTTATCGCAGTCTTCCATCTCTAGAAAATTGGTTGAGAACGGTGAAGTTGATTCCTCTAAACAGAAAGACTCACCTCAGTTTGATTTAACTTCTCAGCAAGGCGGCTCCAAATTGGTCATGGAGACAAAGGCTCCCGAGCTCTCACCATTAATTTCACAACATGCAAAAGTTGCAGGTCTCGTGTGGCAGTTTCAAGGCGTATACGAATTGCTTCTCAACGATTTGTTCGATGAAAGGTGGGAGGTCAGACATGGTTCTGCTTTGGGTTTGAGAGAGCTCATCAAAATCCATGGAAAGGGCGCGGGACGAGTCATGAATAAACCCAAGAGTGAAAATGATGCAAACAATGCTGCCACCTTGGAAGATTTGGCAGTCAGACTTTGCACTTTGTTTGCTTTGGATAGATTTGCTGACTACGTCAACGATACGGTGGTTGCACCTGTCAGAGAGTCGGGGGCACAAACCCTTGCTGCATTATTGATTCATCTCGATATCGACACCATCATTAAGACATTTGATTGCTTAAAGAGTTTGGTTCTTCAAGACCAGAACAAAGAGCTTGACTTGCCTCGTTGCTGGGAAGCAAAGCACGGAGGAATGCTCGGAATCCGTTACTTCGTCAGTGTCCGTACTGATGTTCTCCTTCTGCATTCAGAGCTTTTGGATTCCGTGGTTTACATGGTGCTACATTGTTTGAAAGAAAGTGAAGATGATGTGCAATCCGTGGCTGCCTTGACTTTGGCACCTATTGCCAATGAATTCGTCAAAACAAAAAGAGAAACAATTCGCTCTCTTTTGGAAGTGGTTTGGGATTGTCTATCCAACTTCGAGGACGATTTGTCTGCATCGATTGGTTCTGTCATGGATCTCCTTTCGAAGTTATGTACTCACAAGGAAGTTATTGAAATCATGCAGTCGGAGGCGACCCAAAATACCTCCAATTCGTTTGAGACGCTTGTCCCTAAGCTATTCCCGTTCTTGAGACACTCAATCACCAATGTGAGAAAGGCGACTTTGAATACCATCATGGAATTCTTATCTATCGATGACCAATCTACCAAGCTCTGGATCACATCCAAAACATTACGTTTGATATTCCAAAATTTGCTTGTGGAACAAAACCCAGAGGTTTTGGATATCTCGCAAACTTTGTTCGAAAAGCTTCTAAAAGAGATCGAAGAGAATCCAAACTTGGAGTCGGTAGAGTATTATTTTGCTTCACAGTTGGGTTCCTTGCTTACTTTGTTAATGACTCCTATTGGAATTGCTCGTCATAATTATAAGATGAATACCAGCTTGATCATGAAACCGTCAGCATCTAATTTTGACTCTCATCCAGGAAGGCATGACCATTCGGTGGAACCAGAAGCTTTTAGTGAACCCACAACTAATGGTGATACAGCAACCAAGCGCGGACGGAAAAGAAAGACAGAGGTGGTTTCTGCTATTCCTTCTAACGACGAGCTCAAGATTAATATTGATGCCCCTATTCATAATGGTGACGTTATGTTTGTCGGTTTTGATGTTTTTGTTGCCACAAGAACTGCAGCCTCTAGAGCATTTGGTAAGGCAATTGCTCAGATTGGCGCTGGCCCTGCCTTGTCCCCAATATTTGATAGCCTCAGAGTCTACATGGACTCACCTCATTCCACCCCAAGATTATTCTGTGCTATCGTCTTGGAAGAATACGCTAAAGCGTCCCAAGCAAGCTCAAAAGAGATTCCAGCAGAAGTGGTTGATAAATTCACCACGGTGATGCTTGATGTTCTTGGAAGCCCCGAGTCACTTCCCTTCTTCAGAGAGTTAGTCCCCACACTCAAGGGAACCAGAACGGCATGCTTGCAACTTTTCGAGGTCTTCCTCACTAAAGCCCAGATTTCGCCCAACAAAATTCCTCAGCTTCCTGTTATTGTGCAAGGAGAGGCTGAATCTGGTCCCGGAGCTTTTGGTATCGAGAGCGCAGATAAACTCGTCAATGAATCTTACTCAAAGTTGGTCAAGACATTGTCTCCAACTTATCGTATTTCAGCTAACCAGGCCCTTGAGGATTCTAAACACAGAATCGTTCTTGCTCTTGATGAAGCCAAGCTCGCAAGCTCTCAAAGAACAACAAGCATCTTGGCAGCTTATGCCGCTTCATTGTTGGCACTTATTGGAGTTCCTAAGAAGCTCAATCCAATTATTCGTTCTTTGATGGACAGCATTAAGAGTGAAGAGGTTGTATTGTTACAGAAACGGTCCGCTGTCGCCATTGCTTATCTAATTGACGAACTCAGCAAGGTTGGCAAGAAAGGTGCCTCAGATAAAATTGTTAAGAATTTGTGTGCTTTCATTTGTGTGGATACATCTGAAGTCCCCGAATTTATTCACCATGCCAAGGTTCAGGATGCAATTCTCTCGTTGAAGAAAGAAGAAGCAAAGACGGACCCAGCAGACATCGCGGCTCATGAAAAAGCAGTTCACGAGGCTAAGATCAAGCGTCACGGTGCTTTGCTTGCCATGGACGAGATCATTGCGACATATGGGGACAAATTTTTTGACGAGCTTCCGAAGTTAAATGAGATTCTCTTCAGCCCGCTTAAATACTTAGAAGAAGCGGGCTCAGATGTTGTTATTGACGATGCACAAAAAGGTCAGAGCATTATTGATGCACTTGGTGTATTAAGGGCTATTTTGCCAAAGTTGAGTGCTTCTCTTCGGAGCCAAATCGCAGACTACTTGCCCCAACTTCTATTTGGCCTCAAGAACAAGCTCTCTGTCTTCAGATACTCAGCAGCAAAATGTTTTGCCACTATCTCATCAGTGTTACCATCTACTGCATTCCCATTTTTAGTCAAGAACATTCTTCCTATGCTCAATAATGCATTGGAGTTCAGAGAAAGACAAGGTGCAATAGAAGCTGTCTACCACGTTTCTAGCACAATGGGTCCAGATATTTTGCCATATATTGTTTTCCTTATTGTGCCTGTTCTTGGTAGAATGAGCGATGCCGATCAAGATGTCAGAATTTTAGCAAGTACAACCTTTGCTTCTATTATTAAGTTGGTACCTTTAGAAGCCGGTATCCCAGATCCACCAGACATGCCAGAAGACCTTTTGGAAGGCAGAGATCGTGAGCGTGATTTTATTCAACAAATGATGGATCCAACCAAAATTAAACCCTTTGAGTTGCCTGTTTCCATCAAGGCAACTTTGAGAAAGTATCAACAGGAAGGTGTCAACTGGCTTGCATTTTTGAATAAGTACCACTTACATGGGATTCTTTGCGACGATATGGGATTAGGTAAGACTTTACAGACGATTTGCATTGTTGCCTCTGATCACCATATAAGGTCTGAGCGCTTTGCAGAAACTAACTCTGACGAGTTTAGAAAGTTACCTTCTCTCATCATTTGTCCTCCATCTTTGACTGGTCATTGGGAACAAGAACTCAACCAGTATTCTCCCTTCTTGAAGGTGGTCGTTTATGCTGGTGGTCCGTCAGTGCGTGCTGGTATCCGTCCTCAAATTCCAGGTGCCGATGTTGTGGTCACCTCGTATGATGTTTGCAGAAATGATGTTGACAACTTAACAGAGCAAGCTTATAATTACTGTGTTCTTGATGAAGGACATATCATCAAGAATTCTGCTTCGAAGCTTACAAAATCTGTGAAAAGAGTTAACGCAGAGCACCGTCTTATCTTGTCTGGTACTCCAATCCAGAACAATGTTTTGGAATTGTGGTCCCTTTTCGACTTTTTAATGCCTGGTTTCTTGGGAACTGAAAAGGTTTTCATGGAAAAGTTCGCAAAGCCAATTGCAGCCAGTAGGAACAGCAAAACTTCTTCTAAGGAACAAGAAGCTGGTGCATTAGCATTGGAATCTCTTCATAGACAAGTTCTTCCTTTTATGCTTCGTCGTTTGAAGGAAGATGTGTTATCTGACTTGCCACCTAAAATTATTCAGGATTACTACTGTGAGTTATCTGACTTGCAAAAGAAACTCTACAAAGATTTTACCACTACTCAAAAAGCTAAAGTTAAGGATGAGCTTGAAAAGGATGATCCAATGGACACAGTTGAAGAAAGTCCCAAGACCCATATTTTCCAGGCATTGCAATATATGAGAAAGCTTTGCAACCATCCTGCTTTGGTGCTCACACCGGATCATCCGAAGGCAAAAGAGGTAGCCGAGTATTTGGCAAGCAAGAAGTCTGACCTTCGCAGCATCGAACATTCTCCTAAGTTGAAGTCGTTGAAGACGCTTTTGCTCGAGTGTGGAATTGGTGTTGGTGACAGTGAATACTCATCAGCAAAGTACAAAGCAAAACAGAAGCAGCAACAGCAACAGCTTGTAACATCTGAAGGAGTCATTTCAGAACACAGAGCTCTTATCTTCTGTCAATTGAAAGATATGCTAGACATTGTGGAGGATGAGCTCTTCAAGAAACAAATGCCATCCGTTACTTACATGAGATTGGATGGACGAACTGATCCTCGAAACAGACAAGCTATTGTGCGAAAGTTCAATGAAGACCCATCTATTGATGTTCTCTTGTTGACCACTAAAGTTGGAGGATTAGGACTTAACTTGACGGGAGCCGATACTGTTATCTTTGTGGAGCATGATTGGAATCCAATGAATGATTTACAAGCCATGGACAGAGCACACAGACTTGGTCAAAAGAAGGTTGTTAATGTCTACAGATTGATCACCAAGGCTACATTGGAGGAGAAGATTATGGGCTTGCAGAAGTTCAAGATGAACATTGCATCCACGATTGTTAACCAACAGAACGCTGGACTCTCGACCATGGACACGAACCAATTGCTCGATTTGTTCGATGTCGATGAAGCAGCATCGAAGATCGAGAACGGAGGAGCAGAGGAGAAGAAGGACAAAAACGTGCAAGATGACCTCACTGGAGGACTCATACCAACAGATGCCGTTGGCGAATTGGGTCAACTATGGGACGAATCGCAATACGAAGATGAATATAACCTTGACAACTTCATCAAGACTCTTAAGTGATGAGTGGCTGTCAGATGCAGGTATCTTTAAGTTTGCTTACTATGAGGAGCACATTAGTGGACTAAAGTCAAAAGTTCAAGAAGGAAGAACAACACTTCCTAAAAGCATGCATGAAGCTCTTGCAAATAGAGCTAAAATATAAAAGTTTACAAACCTGAGATTAACAAGCCCGAATAGTCACAGCCCGGAAAAACCACATGACAAAAAAAAAACGGTCAGATGAGTATATCAACCATGCAGTATGTAACTTTCTGAAAATTATTCACCCTACTTCACACCAATTTGACTACCCAGAATGTCATCCACGGATCAACGACGGAAAAAGATTCTTGATACACTCGAATCAGATGCAGAGGAAGCATTCGGATTCTTGGTTTCCGACGAGAAGTCGTCCACTACGCGAGCACCAGAATCAATGGTGGTAACACAGAACCAGCAAACTACTCCGAAGTGGGTCCATTTTGTAGCAGGAGGTATTGGTGGAATGGTGGGAGCCATTATTACATGTCCTCTTGATGTGGTGAAAACCCGATTGCAATCCGACGTCTATAATGCTAGTTACAACAAAGTACCCAAGTCACACAATCCAATCATTAAAGGATTGCAACATTTCAAGGAAACGGGTGGTGTAATTCTGTCCATTTATAGAAATGAAGGAGGCAGAGCATTGTTTAGAGGACTTGGACCTAATTTGGTGGGAGTAATTCCTGCCAGATCCATCAATTTCTTCACATACGGAAGCACGAAAGACTTCATTCTGACAAACTTCAACAACGGGCAGGAAGCAACTTGGATCCATTTGGTTTCGGGTATTAATGCGGGCTTTGTCACTTCTACAGCAACTAATCCAATCTGGTTGATCAAGACCAGACTTCAATTGGATAAGACTAAAGGCAAGCATTACAAGAACTCGTGGGACTGCTTCAAGTATATCATCAAGAACGAGGGGTTCTTGAGTTTATACAAAGGTTTAAGTGCCTCATATTTGGGAGGTGTGGAATCAACGTTACAATGGGTGTTGTACGAGCAGATGAAGTCATTTTTGAATAAGAAATCTTTGGAGCTTCACGGCCACGACCAGTCCAAGAAGACCACCAAAGACCATATCATGGAGTGGTGTGCGAGATCTGGAGCAGCCGGTGCAGCCAAATTTGTGGCGTCTCTCATCACATATCCACACGAGGTGGTGAGAACGAGGTTGAGACAAGCACCATTGGAGCTGACTGGTAAGCCCAAGTACACGGGGCTCATCCAGTGCTTCAAGCTTGTGATCAAGGAGGAGGGTTTAGCCAGCATGTATGGAGGTTTGACACCACATTTGCTTCGTACGGTACCAAACTCCATCATCATGTTTGGAACTTGGGAGATTGTGGTGAGATTGTTGTCGGGCAGTTAGGGTACTTGTATATACTTTTCCTTGTAAATAGCATAAATGGGATGGCTGCGGATATCAAATGTATTGGACTGATATAAATGTCTTGTTATCAGAATCGTTGTCTCTTGGAGTCCCATTCTTCTTCAGAATGGATATCTGCATCACTGTCTGAGTCTAAATTTGTTTTTTTGAACTTCCTCTTTGGTTGTGGCTCCAAAGCATGGTTTTCCTCCTTTTCTTCCTTTGGATCTATCATATTTGTCTTTTTCTGAATCTTGGTGTTCTGAACCTGCTTGTAGAACTGTGGTCTGGGTCCTTCAGGAATAGTCACCTGTAAACTTTCAAGCAACGGGTCCTTCTCGTACTTTTTCCGGGATTTTATCGGCAGAGTAAGATTAGAGAGTGTTCCGCTTATCTCATACAGAATGTTATGTACATCTGGAACCTTTCCTAACGGATTCAACTCGGGATTGAAGTAGATAGACTGTTTCCCCCAGAGTTTAGACTCGGCCTTTCGTTTCGCCTCCTGTTTGCGCTTCTGCTCTTCTAAAAAGGGCCGTAGTTTCTCATCGTGAAGCTTATTTTTTTCAATAAATTTCCAATCTTCTTTGAGCCGTTTTAATCGAGTTTGCTGGTCAGTGTCAGGTTGGGATGCCTCAAGCTTCTGAATCTGGAAATAGAGCCTTATCGGGTCTTGCAGCTGCAACTTCTGTAACCGGTGCTGATGCTTCTGTCGCTGTTGGATTTTCTGTCTCTGTTTCAGCTCATTTTGGCGCACCTCCTTGGCCAAGCTATAATTTCCCCGAATCATCAATGGTTTATCAACGGTTCGGCACAGAGGAGTTGGGTTGAAGTTCATCAACAATACCGTAGGTAAGATCATCATTGATTAAATGATTAATTTTCTATATTTGAGCTGCTTAGTTATATTTTTGGCCTCTAATCGTATCATGTTATCCATTTTTTTTTCCTTGAGTTCAGTTCTCCTTATAGCTATTCACCATTATCTTCAATTACCTTACCTCTTCCACTTCCAACTACTATACACAACCATCAATTCATCATTTAACCTTACTTCTCCATGAACAGATCACCTCCTACCCAAAATGCTCCGCCATCTATTGTGGCTAGTCAGATCCCAATGGACTCACTAGAACTCATCCGTAATCGACTCAATCAGGTACTCCAGTCGCTACGCAAGCTTTCAGAACAGATAACATATACTCAGAGAAATCCAAAGGCGAAATTGCCCAGCTACCTGAGTCTTCTGAGCCAATTCCAGGTATTGATCACGCAGCTTCAAACCATTGTGGCCCAACTAGATGCCAATGACGAGATACTACGGTCCACTAATGTGTATCCTCTTCCATCATTTCCCACTACTCAACAAGAAGGTTTAGTGACTACACTTTTACGGAAGAAGCCACTACCTGAAGTGGACGAATGGATTGATGCTGCTATTAATGAGAGTAATGGTTTCCGTCTTCCTATACAGAAAGATGACGAGTTTGCAGAATGGTGCCATTCCAAGGTGAAAGAACTTGAGGAGAACTTTAACTTTGATGGATTTCATTCTGAAGCCGAATTGGCATATCTAGAGACAGAAGAGGGTAAAGCAGAGCAGCAGAAAAAAAAGGCTGCCGAGGTAGAGAGAGACAATAAGCAGAAGTCTATTGTGGGAAGCAAACCTGCGCTCAAACCAAATGTGGTGCTCAAGTTCATGAATAGAGGAGTTCTCGACTAGCACAATGAAATTTCGTGGAAATTTTAGCATGAAGCGTGGTACAGCACGACCGTGGCTGTGTGCCCAAGGGCTCTATAAAGCAATTTATACCGACGTAACCGTCGTGGATGACTTGACCACAGCCGCAGCAGTCGTCTCTGGGACGTGAGTGTAGAAGTCATAGAAATACAACACGGAAAACACAAAGAATGCGGCAGCACCGCCCAACGTAACGTTTCTCATGGAGATTCTTGTGGCTAGGAGCTGACCACCAATACATGCAGCAGCAGTACAGAGACCATGGCCTACAATGGCACCAAAAATCACGAACCAGTAGTCAGAGCCAGCAGCCATGGCAATAGTGGCAATTTGAGAACGGTCACCCCATTCACCCAAAAAGGTCATAACAAAAACTTGGATCCATACTGGAGACAAGACAAACGACGCGAGGTCAGCAAGTTGGGTGCCGATAGACTGGTACCAAGGTTGGTTCTTGGACGAATGGGAGAAAGAGTGTCTGCGGCCTTCACCGCCCTCTAATTCATCCATTTCCACGTTCATACTACTGGCCTGCAATTCTTCCTCGACCTCGGCCAATTCCTCGTCCACACCAGCCTCTTTGGACATAGACAAACCCTCTTTCAATAACTTAATGCCGAACACGACAAACAACACAGATGCAAGGAGCTGAGTGACACGCTGCGAGATTAAAGTAGGCAATGCGTGTCCCACGATTCCCAGCAACACCGTCATGACTGCTAACGACGAGAATGCCGCTGAAAACACCACCAACTTCATGTGTTTCATGGCCATCAAAGCCGCAATCAAAAACGTCTTATCGCCGATTTCAGATACAACGATCATAGACACAGCCATGTAGAATGACTGGATGTTTCTGTCTTCTTCGTCATCCGAGTCGTGATCAAGCAGGTTGGAAGGCTCGTTGTCGGCGGCCGAGACCTTGTCCACTGTCAACTTCGGCACGTACTCTTCCTTCTGGTCCACCAGAGGTTTGTTGGAAGAGCCCGAGTATGGAGCTGCGGCTTCCGAGACACAGACAGCAGCCAAGAGACAGAAAAAAATGGCGGAAAGTTTCATGATGGGAAGGAGATCGGTGATGAAAAGGGATTTTCGGAGTTTTTTAGGTCGATATCGAGGTCCTGTGTAATCGTAAAAATAGCATAGGTTGGTTACAAGCAGGTTGGGAAATCAAATATATGGTAGAGGAAGATTATGGAGAGGGTTTAATGAAAAGAAGAAGAATATGAAATCAAAGAAGATGCTTCTGGGAAGTAAGAATTCATAAATAGAGTCAAAGGATGGAGACAGTGTGATGATGAAATGGATACTCTGGCCAGATGGACGCGAAGATTCTTAAATGGAGGAATGAACTCAACAAGTTGATATGATTCGGATGATGTGGATTCATCAGCGGATGATACGGGATGGGAAGGCATTCTCTTAATATTTGAATTTGAATTAATTTTCCTTTTTCTCTGTTTTTGAATTGTCTCTCGTTATTTGATATGCGTTTTAAAGACGAGATACAATCAATGGCTGCGAATACATCCATTGCTTGTGATAAGCTACCATTCAGAGCAAGTATAGTGGACTCAGTACACTTGGTATTTAGGAATACCAGATAAACATATGAATGTTAATGAGTCAGTCAGTTTGATTCTCGTCAAAAAAAAATAATTAGTTACTTAAGGTCTCAACTTAGAAATAAGATGAGGTGTTCTAGTTTCCAGAGATTTATATTGTAATAAAGTACGCATCAAAATGTATTTTCAATAGCTGGAGTTTATCGTGGAGTTATCATTTTCGGGATTTGAGGTTAATAGATGCTACTATCACTCAAGTTGAGAGCGATTGTGTGTTTCAATTAGGTTACTACGAGAAAACGTAAAAATCATGATAATTAAACAAGATACTGTGCTCAAATGGAATGTAGAGTAGCATTGAGAAATGTTACTTGAATGTTGATGTTGTTTTCGATACCCTCTTCTCCCGTTTCTCCAATGGGAAGAACCAATTCCACTGAATGAGTCTCACTGGTTAGCATAATCACATACTAGTCAGCTTCACATCGCTAGAGCTAGCTTATTGCTTTACAAAAACAAGATAAGAATTTACTAATTGATTAGTCAATGAAAAAGACAATTCATCTGATTCTTTCGAAGTCTTACTCCACCTTCTATAATTGCAATACTATACTTCAGTTCTCTAATCCAGCAGTTTCGACGATCTGAATTCATCTTACACTTGGTTTATATCATCACGTGATCACATTCCCAAATTTCTAAGATCCGAAATGAATCAATTACACAGCCCTGTTTTCGTGCCCCTGGCCAGTATCACGATAACTAACCAAACAATTCATTTAGTAGTGTACCTGCAACACCCACGTCCCTGCTCTCTATGTCTACGCAGGTGTGGACTGTATGTTGACCATGTTGACATATACTCGTGCCTTTTTTATATTCTATATTTAGTGTGTGATTCGGAAGAAAATTGATCGGCTTCATCGTTTCAATGGGGCTAACGTTTCCAAAAGAATCCAAATTTCGTTATTTTTCTGCTATTTTCCCCGTTTCTATTGACCTACCATTCTTGCCCATGACCGTCTCCACTCTATCACGGGTTTCCTACACACATCCAACCCCCAATGACCAAAACGGTCATAAACCAGATGGGTCCTATTATTTCATTCGAAATTGTACTTATTTCTTTATTATTGTAAAGTTTTTGTATATCAAACTCCAATCTATCATTTTCATCATCAATCCTAGCTTACTTGCCCATTGCTCATCGCCTCGGTGCTCAATAAGAATATGCACAGCCTTGCCCTATAAAGTAGAATTCCATGCGATGCGATCTACCCGTTTTGTCCCTTCCTACCATCTATTTTTATCGGCAAAACCTTCAATTCTACCCTGCTACAGTAAGTAACCTATGGAAATTTTTCCTAGTCGTTTTGTTCGGAACACAAAATTATGAGTGATGTGTTTTCATACAGTTCAAAGCATTAATGTTTTCATTTCAAAATCTTGATTTTACATGATATTTCCTCTCTCTAATCCATATTATTTTTTATCTCTCTTCCCCGACCAATTGGCCGTGCCAAGTGATCCATTCATATGGGTGAAATTGAAACTCAGTTGTTCCAATTCTGTCAAATTTCTCAACTTTCTTAAAAACTTCAACCGTGCAACCAATGACCTAAAATCCTTCTAGCCTTCACAAGTCACCATCGGTCGTTCCTCGTATTGCAGTAACGACGTGCTCATGCCTCCTAGCGGCAAAATCTCCCTCATGTGCATTCGCCAAATGCTCGTGGCTGCCCATTTTGGGCTTTATTATAGTTAGCGGCCCCCACACAGGATGTATGGATGTCACTGGTGGCCGCCTCGTGGATCAGCCTAAACGGTGATGGTGGGGTATATATAGATGGTGACATTCCGTGATTTATGAATTTATTCTCACTTTCATCTACGATAGAGAATAACATTTGTGAACATCTTGAGACCTTTCAGGGCCCTCTGCTATATTCGAAAAGCATAATCCTGGCAAATATACTTCCTGGCGATCATCTCATACCGCCTTGCTATCATTTGCTCGTTTCACTCCATTCTGGCATATTTTATTGAACTACTAGCCTGTTCCACTGGCTTCTACTAGTTCCTATCTGCTCCTTTTAGCTCTTGCTACTCCTCCCAGTACATTCTCCCGCTACTATTCACATCCATGTCTGAACGAAGGCAATCAGTGTCGTTCTCTTCTCCCCCCAAGATCAACCGCTCCGCATCCTACAATGTGCCTACTAGAGATAGATCTGCGTCGTTGACCGTGCCACTGGAGAAGAGAAACCACTCGCTGTCTGTCTCCTCCGTTGACCTGGCTATGTCTGAGCATTTCCAGGACAACAACAAGGATAAGGGCGAGATTTATCTCATGGACAACATCGACTTGGAAAAACAACTCATCATCACCGCAGGCGGTAAACGCGAGAATGTCATGTGTTTCTTGGTTAAGCTTCTTTTCCTCACCTCGGTGGTTTTGGGTTCATGTGTGCTTGTATTCTATGCTCTTTAGACCACAGGATCCTGTGACCCTACATTCGTTGCCATTAACTCCATCATATAATACACAGACCAATAAAGAAATCATCAAAAATAAGTTTGTATTTTGTAATCTAATTTGGAGATTTCTCCATTTGCTCTTCTCCAACTTATCTCACGTGACCCAACTACTTATCGCTAGGTTTGAATGTTCACAATCACCATGAAATCGTTTCTTCGAACATATTCAAAATCGAAAAATTCAGCCCTAGCAGAACGTTTTCTGCAAATATTGGACGAACAAATATCCCATCTGACTGCTTCTGTCATCGATAGGGACCCCACTCTCAAAAAGTTATATGAGAAGTACGAAGCAGGTGGATCGGGCCACCGTGATAATTCTGGTCAAAATGAACTTGAGAGGGCCATTGAAGACTCTCAGAAACAAGAACATGAGTTCCGAGACAAGTTCCAGAAAGAAATCGCCTATGTCCAAAGCGAGAAATTGCTTCGATCACGACAAGCCAGAGATCTCGCTGATACAATCACCAATCCACCTTGGAGTGGTACTGAACGAACTAGTGACACCGCACTAAGGATGATCGTCGATTCTATGCCTAAAGCAAAGGCAGTTGGACGCCAGAAGACCATCATCACGCCTCCGGTTCCAATTTCAGATCGCATAAAAAATGCCAAAGAATCGAGTCTAGATTATAAGGTTAGCAAGACCGATAAAAACGACAAGAATAAAGACGATAACTTCCGGGAGTTGTACAAGGAACGGCTAATGGGACCATCGATGTTTGTGGATGCAACATCTCCAAAAGCAACCCTTGGATTGATCGGCTCCATGGCTGATGCCCGAATAAATGCAGCTATTGATCAGAAAACGGGAAAGTTTGAGTCTGGAGATATGGACAGCGTTCGGGGTAAGCCCCTAGATCGAGACCGGTTGGCCAATTCAACAGATACCAATTTTTTTCTCAATGAGATCTTGAACAAGCAGGACTGCCTACCTCCATGGATAGAAAGTCAACAGGGCACACAAAGAGAGATCAGCACATTCCGGTTGGATTTGGAGAAGAAATGGTTCAACATCATGATTAGAAAGCTTAGCGACCGTTTTCACGATAAGATGGAAATGTTGAGGTACTTGGATACTGATGCAAGGGCCATCAGCATGGCAGCATTAAAGGATCAGTTTACTCAGAGCCACGACAAGTACATGAGTGCAAAGGTGGACAGTTTGAATCAGGCAATTCGAAGTTACAATCTACAATGTCCTTCAAGCTCCCTACATAAGTGGAAACTCGTTAAGGATCTGGAGTTGCAGCGACTGTATGACCAAGTCAGGTCAAATATTAAGCTGTTGGTAGAAGGGTGGTATAGCGAGCAGACCACGACTCGTAGGATTGATCCTAAAGTTAAAGGTTCCAGCGACTCGTTCATCGGCGTGTTCGACAGTGCTAAGGGTAGCCTTAGCATAGGATCGGGCTCTCAATATAATGTCATTGAGCGCCCAAAGGAACAGCTCCACTTTTGGAAACTGGTTAAACAGATATTCAAACTGTAATCTTCAAATTCTTGTTGTTTTGTGACGCTCTATTTACTGAAGTTGTTCAAGAATACTGCGAGAATTCCAATTGCCAAAGCTCCAACCAAGAACTTCCACATCAGCAACACCTTGTATATAATACCCTTGTCAGATTTGGTTTTGGAGGCAGCTTTCAAATTCGTTGCGAAAGACTCACTCATTTGCTCTCGGCTAAAAATCGTCTTTGCTCGGTTGTATCCGTTTTCCCCCAATTGTTCACGCAACTTGTCATTCGCAGGCAACGAGAACTCAAGCAAGATTTTTGCCCATTGGTCAACATCATTGGGACGATTGAACCCCGTGGCCTCCGCGCCATTGGAGCCGGTAAAGTTCACAATTGACTCAAGTGGTCCACCTCTGTCTATAGCCAAAACAGGGGTTTTGTTTAACATACTCTCCACGGGCACAATTCCAAAGTGCTCAAATGTAGGTGTATAAAGTAGAAGTTGGGCAGTCTTCAACGCAGCGTTCTTGATGGATGTCTTCACCGAGGGAAGGAAAATCACCTCTGTAGACTGAGGCATCATTACCAACTTTCCTCGGAAGGTATAATGCACCAAGTGTAGCTCGTCACAGAGTTTCTCCAACTCACTCAAATACTCCACATTCTCCCTAACACGAGAATCAAACCCACCAGCTATAATCAACTTGGGACATGGCACTTGAGTTGTTTTGGACTTGAACTCTGCAAATGCTTTGATTGCCAATTCGATGTTCTTCAATCTCTCGAATCTGTTGATGGACAAGAAAAATTTACCTCCTTTCATAAACTCATTAAGTTCTGCCTCTGCTTCTGAATTATCCTGATCCGGTTGGCTAATATCCACACAAGGGTAGATGACACCAGGATTGAGTGTCTGCAAATGAGTGAATGTGTTGTGGAAAATGGATTTGGTGAAGGTTGAGTTGACCACCACTTGATCACTGACTCCAGTGGTCCATTCTTCCAACGCATCGAAGGGAACCCTATAAAGCATTTTCGCAAGGCCAGACTTCTTTGCAAGTAACTGGTCGGGGAAATGGCAGTAGAACAACACCTTACAGTTGGCGTTGCAGAAGAGACTCAAGAGTGGCACGCAGAATGAGAGTTGGTCCACTATGAAGTAGTCGTACTTGGAGATTTTGCCCGTAACGATCAATTTCGTTACCAAATAGAGTTGGCGAATGATTGCACAAAGAATATGGAACTTTCCAACAATGGTAGTGGGGAGGAAATCCCCAAAAACATGCACTTTCAAGATATCAGCCTTGACTTCATCAAAACAGTGTGATTTGTCACAGTGCGACGTGTAGACAACGATTTCGTTGCCTAAATTCTGAAGGCCAACAGCAGCATCAACTACGAGTCTTTCGGCGCCTCCAATGCCCAAATCTGGGTGGATAAATGCTATTTTTGTCATGATTTGTTGGTGGATGTGGAATTATCTGAGTATCGTGTCGCGATGTATGGAGGACCCTCAAATGATAATGCGTTGAATGTTAGTGCGAGTTGTACCCACAATAAATCTACTACTTCTAAGTTTTGCAATTCTAATTTTACGCTAATATGTCTATGGTACATGTCCTGTTTGTGCTCTGCTTAGTTGTCGGAGTCCAACTCAGACAAAAGTGCACTTTCTCCCAAGGCTTATAAGTCTGCTACTTTCGCAGCCAACGCTTCACGGGCCTCACGCTTTTTGGCCTTCTCAGCTTTACGGTCGTACTTTGTGTCTTCTGGATTGAAACCAGCCTCAGTAGATCCCCACACAGCCCATGCTGGTGTCTCCTTCACATAGTCCAAATCACAGAACTCCTCGCCGCTTTCGAGCAACTCAAAGAATCTAGGATAGTCGATGTGCGTATGCCAGACGTCGTTGATCTTGAACTTGGTGTGTGCAATCAAAATGCAGCATGAGTGGGCATGTTCGGCTGCAAGTTCGTAGCTCAGGCCCCTGGACTTGAGCTCGGCGGTCAACTTCTCTACAAACACACGGCACTCCTCGTAGAATGGAATGTTTTGCATGGTCAATGGGTTTCCATTTGCGTTGGAGGAACCACAGAATGTAGCTCCTTTCACCTCAATCTGCGATGGCTGTGCACGTTCCACCATGTCGGCGTAGCTCTCGATGTCGTCCATGTTGAAGCCCTTGACCAATGTCAATCTGAACACGGTTCTTTGATGGGCTTGAGTGGTGCGCAAGATATCTAAGCACGACATGAGTCTCTCCCAAAAGTCGGCGTTGAGAGGTCTGTCGACCTTCTTCAAGTCTTTCTTAGTAGGAGCATCGATACTCACATACAACTGAGTTACCTTGGCCAAACGAGCGAGGTGATCGGGGTGCTGGGCATTGCATACCAAGAATGATGAAATGTGACGTTCATGCAACATTCCCACAAACTCGTTGATATGAGGGTAAAAAATGGGTTCTCCCACTAATGACAATGCACAATGACGCACTTGAAAAGCCTCCTGGAATCTGTCCAACTGAATTCCTGGTACACCTCTCATTTGCTTGATCTTCTTGTAGTGGCCCTCAAGAGCTCCGGCCAAGACCTTCTCAGGAGGATCCACCTCCCATCTCCAGTTCAGCTTTGCCACAGGATTGGTTCCGTGTCTCCAACAGAACACACATTTATTGGAACAAGCCAAAGAGGGGGTTGTTTCCATACACAAATGTGATTTGATACCGTAGAAGGCATACTTGTAGCACGAGCCACGGCCACGCATGGCACTCTTTGTCCAACGACAAATTTTTACTCCTGAATGCGACCCAACAATCGTATAGCCCTGCTTGGTCAACGAACGGAATGTGGGGGAATCTTGGGCCACCATCTGCTTTGGTTCCACTGTAAATGAGCCTCCAGAGGCCTTGATGATGGCACCCATATCCTCTACATCAACCACATCAGTTGCTGGATCAAGTTCATCCTCCTCAGCATCACTGTCATCTGCTGCATCGTTGTCGTCGATATAGAAAGGTTCGTCATCGGCTAAAAGCGAAGCGAAGCCATTAATCCACTCCTGGGTCTTGGGTTCACCTTCGTGCTTGACACAAACTTGACCCACAGGAAACAAACGACGGGCTCCAAGCTTACCAAGCCACTTGTCTGCTAACAAGGCCTGGTAACAGAACTTGGAGCCGTTCCACGACTCGGAATCTCCAAGACCCAACACGGCAAACCCAGCCAACGAACGCAACGGATACTTGTCCACGCGGAAGTCCTGGAATGTGTCTGTCAAGTGCTCAATGAAGTAGTCGATAGGAGAGTCTGTTTCATACGATGGGAGCACGAGAAGATAGATATTCTGAGTGGAATTCTTAGGAGTCTTCAAGAAATACTCTTCCAAGTCGTCCACATCATCATCGAGCGAGAGCAACTTTGGCTCATGGGCAATCCCTTCGAGATTGGCCAATTTATCATGCAAAGCTGCCGCCACACGCTGTGACGTGCCAGTAAGCGTAGTGTAGAAGATGTAAACTTGTGAATCCATGAGTCTGATAGGTGTTGAAGTTAACACCGTTCCTTGATCCTTGACAGCAGGCTTTGCACCACGGAAAACCTTGGGCGAACGGGCTCTCTTCACGGTTTTTCTCTGCTTGGGAAACACTGTGGTGGGCTCAGGCATGTATGCATGGGTAAAGTCCACCTCTTTGATGGGCAGAGGCTTTTGACGAGTAAGAGACTCTTTTCCGCGGGTGGATAACACATACCAGGTAGATGCAGCCACCACGAGCGAGAAACGGCCGCCCGAAAAGTAGTAGAGGGCGCAACAGACCGCAAAAATTGCCGACTTCAGATCCATAGTGGAAAGAAAAGGTTTCGTGGAGGTGATGAGAGGTGTGCAGGTTTTGCACCCAAAACGCAGCCATTTGTGGGATGCCCGATTGTAAAATAGAAAACAGTTAATACTTGAAATTTTTAACTGAATTGCTAGGCATCGTATAAATATTTGCTAAGATCATTCAATATTGCTATAAAGTCACTTTCGCTAAATAATTTTTTTCTTTGCTTTCTTTCGAGTCTATCTCTAGAATAGTCTCTAGTGGTATATGGCCAACCATCAGTTGCCCGTAAATGATCAGTACGAGAAGATGTTCCCAAATGGCCAGGGAAAGATGACCAGGGTGTTGGATTTCAGCCAGGAGGAAATGGATCAGTTTTTCCAACTGACTGGCATATTCAGCTCGCTGCCATTCGCAGTCGAGCCCATAGAGGGAACTGGGCACATCACAAATTCCACCGTTGAAGAGCATCCAGGGGACGATTGGAAATTGAAATCACCGATTGCTTCTACCTCTGGTGGTGAGTCTCTACCGGAATATCTGAAGCCTGTCTCTCTGGAAACTTTGCCTGGTATAAACTCTCTAGCATCTGAGTTCCAGTACCACGATACTGTGAACTATGTTCGAGGCACAACTCAAGATTTCGTAAGTCAAGATGCAAATATTCAAGAGTTCAATACTCATGGGATGAATACTAATAAATTCACCCTATTCAACTCCAGCGACACAACCCTTTACTCTGCGAATATCTCGCTGAGTCAGGTTCACCTCTCGGAGGAAGTTGATTTACTAGGGCTTTCACCCGACCTGCCAGGTCTTCAAACTCCTAGATTTTCCCAGCCTTTTTCGTATGCTAATAAAATGTTTCTGGAGCCAAGAGAGCAGCAAGTACCAGGGTATGATCTTAAAGGCTTCAATTTAGGCACTTTGACCAAAGAACGAGAGAGTGAAGTACCATTGTCCAAAGTTGCATGTTATGGAAACAATCTTCAAACCTCTGACATAAAAAGCCATGATATTCAGTTGCAAACTCAAACACGATACAGTCAAGTTCCAGAGATCTCAATACTGGACAGCTCCCGAGACTTGAGAAATGAAAGCGATATCGTCATCGGTGATGATAGTGGGCAATGGGATTGGTCGCTCAGAAGTAAGCTTCCACCTATATCTGACAACTTCAATGGAACCACGATGTTTCACGAACACACAGGTTTACCCATTTCCAGGATTCTTCCTCCACTTGAAGCTCATTCAGTCCATGGTCATCAAAGCGAGGTTGCTCAATCTATTGAGTTTTCAGAGCACCAAACAGATTCCTCTTCAATTCACTTTAACCAAATCGAGAGAATTACAGGCATTCATGATGAGAGATATCAAGAATCTGAGAACGCTCAAGAAACTTATTCAACGACATCAGAAGGACTCCCATCGTTAGAGTCTCAGATATCGCAACAAATGACGACTTCCACAAGAAAAGGAGATAAATTAGCCAAACCTATCCACTCCAAATTTCAATCTCACAGCTTTGTTACCCTTTCCATGTCATCTGTACAATGTCTTGGGGTCATCTTAGAATACCATGGATATAAAGGGAAAATATACAAAACTGTCATCAATATGAACATTGCCAATGTTGCCAGTGTTCCTCATGACCCACAGGAGAGAAAAAAGTTGGCTGCATGTATTTTCAACGCATGTTGTACTCCAAAAGCTATTGTTGAAGGTCAAACTCCAAACGGACCTCCGGGTATGTCATTTTCGGTGGTTAGTGGTGCTTTACAGAGACAGATTTACTTCCGAGAGATCGACGAGCTCACCGATTCTGTGTCGTTCATCACGTACGAAAGGCTGCCCAAATTTGATATCAATAATCCATACGAGCCTCAATATTATCGATATGAATTAAGTCAGGACGGAAAGCAGATACCTGAATCAAAATGTGGGTTATGTGCCTTCTGTCCTTTAGTGAAGTTCAAGCCATTCAAAAATTCCAGTTACTTATCACATTTGACTTTGGAGCACGGTGTCTTTGCCAACGGATTCTTAATTCCTGAAGCACTCTATTATGGCGATTACCAGTTCATTCGATCTAGACAAGATAGGAAGTTTAGAAAGGCCGTGCAGTGCCCTGCTTGCTTAGAAGTAGTGGAGCTTTCATGCTGGAAAAACAAAAGCAACCCCCTTTTGAGCTACTTCCGACATTTTAAGAAGAAGCATCAAAAATTGGTGCGCTCATTTGTCAGAAGCACCATTGATCCTGTTGAAGTTCGAAACAAGAGTTTTGGGTAACATGGCTGCGAAATAATTGGTAAGTCTGTTTGTCTTAATTAGGGAATATAGGGTATTTTGGGGAAATTTAAAAGTGATTGTATGGGCTCTTCAGGTATTGAGAAATGATTTACTTTCGGGATATATCAGGGGTTATTGATAGGTTTTGAGCTGACAGACTCATAATTCTCGTAATACTTATATTCTAGAAAGGAAATTGCTTAAAATAGAAGTTAATGCTACTCATTCCATTCCATCGCATAATATTATACTTATAACACTCAGAATACTCAGAATACTCAGAATACTCAGAATACTCAGAATACTCATTATACTCAGTATATTCATAATTTTCATAGTTCTCTTCTTACTCTAGCCCATTCGTAGAATCATGCTCATCATACTTAACACTGATTTTCCTTCAAAGCAAACCTGTACCCAAACTGATGGCCAACCCCAAAGACACACACATTCAATAATTGTTCCACTTTCAAAAAGAATGAATTTTTTTTTCCAAAACTTTTTTGCTGAGCGCAATCTGGAATCCATCAACCTGTCATTCTGTACTCTGTGTTCCAGCCGTCTACATTCAATACAGTCCCAACAACACCACCAAGCACACCCGTGCCTCTATCGCCAACTCATCCACACTTCACACAATCAACCGTACATACACCCACCATCACCGGAAGGCAGCAATCATCGACCCTTCCTACCATCCGGACCCCATGACCCCCAGCACACGCAGAAGAAACACTTCCAAGGTAGTAACTCTCGACTCCGTGCGCAACCTCGGCAACGAACAGCCAAAGAAGAAAACCATCATCTGGAAGGATTTTGGCGTGTACTTGGATAAGAAACTTGACTGGAACCTTGACCAAGATTTCGTTAGCAACTCGTCCACAAGCTCGAGTGTCATTGTCAACGTCCTCTCTGACTCCTCATACTTGTCCCAGGTGGTCAAATTCCAAGTTTGTAACTCGTGCACTCGCCCTATCGGTGAAGACTCGTTAAGCACACACTACGCCAAGTGTGTGGAAATGAAACAGAAGAGACAAGAGGAAATGAACTCAGGAACTGTGCCTGCAAAGCGCAAACGCGGTAGAACTGCAAATGCTTTACTCGATATTGAGACATCTTCGGTGGATCTGTCTCGCGGTGCAACGCCGACGCCCGGTACCCCTTCGCTGGCGCAATCGCAGGGCCCAAGGCCAAAAAAGAAGTATAAGAAGTCGCAAATGCAAAAGGAAAAGGAGGCTGCTAACGCTGCTGCTGCTGCCGCTGCTGCCGCTGAGGCTGCTGCGGCCAGAGCCAATAATGCTCTGAAGAAGAAAAAGACACCGAAGACAAAGGTTCCGGCCAAAACAAAGGGCCCAGTGGATGTCGAGAAGCAGTGTGGTGTGCCATTGCCACTGGGAGGGTTTTGTGCCAGATCCCTCACATGTAAGACCCACTCGATGGGTGCAAAGAGAGCAGTGCCAGGACGTAGTGCTCCTTACGATGTGTTGCTACAACAGTATCAGAAACGGAACCAAGCCAAGCTTGCAGCCAGCAATGCGTTGGCAGCCCAGCGCAGAGAAAATGCTCAACTCACAGGAATGGGAGGTGTGGATTCCGAGGACGGAACTGGTGCTGGTGCATTGAACATGGTGCTCGACCCAGACGAGGAGACCCACTTGGTGTTGGAGGGCTTGTCTAAGAATTACGCCATTCCCTTGGAGCGCAAGGTTATTCTTCCCACGAGAAACAGGCACAACTTCCTCTATATGCGTGAAGCGTATGCCAATGCACTTATCACGAATGGATCAGCCGCTGCTGACTCACTGGCGCTGTCTGGTGATCTCACGTTGGCTAATCAGGCCATTTCAGGCTCGATTGGTGGTCTTCAAGGTCGTTGCGCATTGGTCAATGTCGATAATAATGCTGGAGATGGTGGCACTCAATCATACGCAGCCGTCACAGGAGAGTTGTATCAGGTACGTGCTCCGCTGAAGGCCATCTTGATGACCGCACAGTATAACCACCAACAGCAACAGCAATTCCAGCAGCAGTTGCTCAAGTTGCAGCAGCAACAACAACAGCAGCAGTTGCTTTTGAAACAGCGGCAGATGGAGCAGGCGCAGGGCCAGGCTTCGGTGGCTACCAGACTGCTGTAGTGTACTATATGTAAATTAGATGCGGTTTCTCGCACATCATGGGACTCCGTCCCCGTCGACCGGATCGACAGATTAAGTCATGTTGACAAGGTGCTACCGGAGCGTTTTGATGTCATCTAGATATCTATTCATTCCTTTTCTATCCAATAATTAATGCCATTTTGCCATTTAATGCAATTAGCGGCCCATGCTTAACCCACCTCTTTATATACATCAGCTTCCCAGTTATCTACCAATCCATATTAGCGCATCAAGCACTAGTCTATGAACCTGGCTGTTTTGGCCAGAGAGGACGGTACTTGACAATCCATGGATGGTTTTCCACCTCGGACAAGGGCAAGCGCTTCTTTGGATCTTTCTGGAGAAGGCGGTGGATTAAATCAGCAGCATCAGCCTCTACAAAACTTGGTATTTGAACATCCACCCTAGCTATGCGTTTGTAAGTTGCGTTTTTGTCCACCTCCTCAAAAGGCGGTCTCCCCACCAAAAATTCGTAACACAAGATTCCAAGCAGCCAAATATCGACAGTATAGTCGTGTTCCTTGGATTCCACCATTTCAGGCGGAAGGTAATCTAGGGTTCCACAAATAGTGAGCCTCTTTTCTGGCACTTTTGTTTTTACAGACCAGCCAAAGTCACTAAGCTTGACAGTTTTGTCAGATGCAAGCAAGATATTTTCCGGTTTAATGTCACGATGAATGATACCTTTAGAATGCAAGTACATCAAGGCATTGGCCACTTGAAATGTGTAATTGGATGCCGTAATGTCGTCGAAACGTCGGTGAGTCTTCAACAACTGGTATATCTCGCCATGAAGGGCGTACTCGAGAATCAAGTAGACGTTTGTGTCGTCAAAGAAGAACCCATAGAGTCTGCTTATGTTGGGGTGGATGAGGTTTCTCTGGACTTCAATCTCGCGGCGGAAGTTCTTCTCCAATTTAAGGTCCACCAATTCCTTCTTGGACATAGCCTTGATAGCACAAATGAGTCCTGACAGCCTATGGCGGACACAGTAGACCTTGCCCAACTTTCCCTTTCCGAGCACCTTCCCAATCTCGAAATCTGCGAGCAGAAGACCAGAAGAGGCGCGTTTTGGAAGCGATGGGCGAGACTGACGCTTTTTGATGCGATTCAGGTCGATATTCACCAGAACCTTGCTGAGGGGGCGGCGACGGGGAGACATGTAGTTGTTTAAAGATGTTTGTTTATGTTTTGGTGCACGGGTGTGTGAAAAGAGAGTAGGTAGTGCAGGGCGTGGTGACTGGGAAGAAGATAAAGGAATTATGAGGAAATATGTATACAGTGTTCATTCGAGTGAAATTGGATGTAATGAGATATGAGAACGTGTTAATGTCATTAATATGTGTAAATAGGTATAAATAGGCATAAATGGAAAGGTGTTATTTGGAAGATGTGTAAAGGTCTATGTGGAAGGGTGCGAGAATATGTAGACACTTGCAAAATGGGAAGAGATTCAGTGAGTGTGCGACTAAAGTGTTAAGTTGATTTCTATCAGAAAGTATAAACCGACTTGAAACAGATTTTATCAAACTCAATGACTAATTCATCAAACAAGCGATAATTAGCGTAACAACAACCATTTCAGGTCCAATGAAAAAGAGAAAAAAAATTGGACTTGACTCCAAACATTCAACCTCGACAGACTCATTATGACACTTCCACTCCCACCACTTCCATGGTCTCAATCCCATTAAACTACCCCTTACTTCATTCCGCGCTAAATATAGCCCATCCTCTAGCATTTTGTCAGTTGCTGTCCAATGAAACAGCCGACATACCGATATTATGGACGTGCAAGATCCAGTTATGTGCCATGGGAGGTCTAGAACGGCTGGATCTCAGATTACTGTCCCCAACCTTTGCTCTCAGTTGTCACCTGTAGTTGGCTATTGAGCACACCTTCTCACCACAAGGAACCTTCAAGGTCTACTTGTTGAAGTCTCTAGACTCCGCTATATATGGCATACCCCGTTAAATTCTTGATCCCCAAGTCCCAATTTTCTAGTTATCTATAAAATAATTTCCTCTTGCACAGGCTTAATGCAGTGAATAGTCCCTTCAGTTCCAGGCCAAATTCTCATTAAAATCATTCCACACTCCCAAGTTCTATTCATAGAAATACAGAAAAATAAAAGTCCATGCTAGAGGATCTCCCTTCTATTGTCAATGAAAAATTCTTTTGAAGTTGGTCCATTCCAGTCGTCCATAATAGTCCAATATTGTCCCGAATTGTCCCAAAAGGCTCCATGAAAACAACTGGAGCTAAGCCCCGTCTTAAGACATTCCTCTTGATATTTGGGGCCTCGCGTGTTGGGAGCCCACAATTGGCCAGTCAGCATACAAGACGACGAAAGGTGGATAGTGCGGTAGATGGAAATGTCAAGAACTGAGTTAAAAAATAATATGGTGAATAGTGCCACTTAACTAAGTCACAGAAATCTCCAACTATTAACTCTTGACTGGTTCCCCATTCAAACCAGTCATCTTGTCTTTCCCACTCATTGCGCATCCCAAACTCTATTTTGGCCGTTTCCTTTCCCACAACCAGACAGTCCCGGAGTCAGTTGCCGTCTCATTTTTTTTTGTTTATCTCGTTTCAATTGGTTTTTTTTTTCTATATTTTTTATTTCCATCTCCATTTCCTTTTCTTTTTTGTTTTCCTTCTTTCCTATTCATAAACTCACCATCTTTTGTCTCTCTAACTTCTATTCTTCCCGTTGATGCTTCTCTATTCTCTCGTCGTCTCAGCTAAACTCTAAAGTCGTTTTCTCCATCAAAAACTTCAATTTCAAACTTTCATTCCCCTTTTTCAATTCTAAAATTCATTCCCAATTTCGTCCTATTTCGTCAACTTTTCCTCTCGACATTTCCTTCCACAATTTTCTTACTTTCCCTAGCCTTGCTCACCTATATTTAGCATCCTGCCTGCGCCCGATCACCAGGTCTATTTTTTATTACTCTGCCATAGTGCGCCTTTTCTCGTCTACTTCCATTCATTCTTCCTTTAAGGTTCAATTCGAAACAACCTCGCCAATTCACCTTTTTTTCCCCTTCCAATTTTGTCTCCCTCCCTTCCACAGCCACCGACCGCATCTCCCCTTCTCGGTGTTGCTGTCGCTGTGTCTCTGCTGTCCCGCGTCGTGTCTATCTTGCGCCATTTCGTATCCCAAGCAACACCCACCATCGAATCGCATTGCCCCATTGCTTACCACGCGCCTCCATCATCTTTGCCTGCGCCTCCAGCCGCCTCCCGTCGCCGTTTCTGTCGCCGCTGCATTCCTTCCTCCCCGTGTCACTGACACTGCCATCCCCACAAGGTCGCCAGTCCACCAAATCCTTCCAATCTTCCAAATCCACCCGCCACACATCAAATACTCATTGCCGCTGTAACAGTCATGAGTCAGTCGGCGTCCCCCACCAACCGAAACTCCATCTTTGGCTGGGTTAAGAATCTCAAGCGCGCAGGTGTCACCCTGAACGACTCGCTTAACGAGGTCTCCGATGACCTTGCAACTTCAGAGTCCAAATCACCATCACGCCTGCTGTTTTCCTTTCACTCCCCCAGCTCACAACTTCTCCCGCCCCAACTGGCCATCCCTCTCCCCGTCCCATCCAAAGAATCGGCCCCTGTTGCCCATTCTCATCTGCTGGGGCACCTGGACTTCCTCCGCCCACTCTTGAATCACAAGTCCCGCTCGACGAACAATGTCAATAGAATCAGATCAAACTCCAACTCCAACCAGAGTGCACAGGATAGCTTCAATCTCCGCCAGCACCGAGATTCTTTTTTGCAAAGCAATCCTTTGGTGGACGAGAACCTGAAGTACTTCGGCGTGCCGCTTGAGGACGCCATAAAGGAAGCTTCTGCAAAAATCTCCATTCTCGGTACTGAATCCACCTCCTCTGACGTGCTTCAGTATGGTCGTATCCCCATCGTGGTCGCGAAGTGTGGGGTATTCCTCAAGAAGAATGGCTTGACTGTGGAAGGCATATTCCGTGTCGGTGGCCTGTCAAAACGTATCAAGGAGCTTCAGATCATCTTCAGTACTCCGCCAGAGTTTGGTAAGAAACTTAATTGGGACGGCTATACTGTCCATGACGCGGCCCTGGTGCTCAGACGCTACCTCAACGCTTTGCCTGAACCTTTGATTCCACTCCAGCTCTATGAAGACTTCCGAGATCCATTGCGCACGAGACAGAGAATCATTAAATACATGAAGTACAAGTCGGAAAACCCCCGCACGAAGATGTCTCTGGCAGCGGGTCATGCTCTGCCTCCACGAGCTCACTCACCCAGACTGCTGGCCATTGCTCAGCCTCCAGTGCAGCAGGCGTCGAATGAAGCATCTCCTATGATTGCTGCGAATTCTGCCAACTCTGCCAGTTTATCGACCCCTCAGATTTCACCAGTTCCAAGTCCATATCCTCAGTCGGAAACTACATTTGCAGGGAACGGCTCATCCTCAAAAATATTACCTACCGACCTGGAGCGTGATGACAACTTTTTGGATGAAAGGTCTTCTGAGCCTAGTGCCCTTCTGGAAATGAAATTGTCTACTTCAGATGTCGTCGACTCCAAGGGAAACTCGAGTCCGAAGAAACAGGAACATGACTCTAAACATAGATCTTCTCAAAAGATCAGAACTTACAAGAAACTCACCCGCGATGTTTATGATGCTATCGATGACTTCAAGTTGCTTTTGGATGAACTTCCTGGTCTATCCAGACAACTTCTTTTTTATATTTTAGACTTGCTAGCCATGGTCCAAAATAACAGCAGCGAGAATCTCATGTCGTCTCGCAATCTAGCTGCCATTTTCCAGCCTTCCATCTTGCTGCACCCAAGTCACGATTTGGACCCTGAGGAATACGCATTGTCGCAATCTGTGGTTGAATTTTTGATCCAGTACGCTTACAAGCTTTTACCCAGCAGCGAACCTCCTGTGTCTAGAAATTCTCCACAACCTGAGCAGTCGACCACTGAATTCCCAAAGTTGTCTCCCGAAGAGAACACGCTCGGAGTTCGAAGTTCAGGGAGACCTCATAGCCGGTCACTTTCGTCGCCAAACCATGTGGACTTGGTTGGGTATACAACCACAAACAAGGCCGCCCGAGGTTTGACCTTATCTGATACTGAGTTTGCTAGTGCCAGCAGCGACGAAGAATATACCGAGGAACATGGATCGGGCCTACCGAAGCCATCGGCAGCAACAAACCTCTTGCATGTTTTGGGTGCACCAGCCGAGGCAGAGGAGGAGTCACCCGCCTCTGCAGCATCTACTGCACCCCCTATTACGATTTCTGATGTTTCCCGTGAGGTTGGCACCTAGCCTCGCCAAACACAGACGATCATCCGCTCGCTTACTGTTGATACCTTATTTTTTACTTTTCCCTGGGATTATGGGTTATTATTGCAATATATATGTATTATTACGGGGGTTGTAAGTCTCTCCCCATTGAATAAAATTGACGTTGGCAAGTACCTTGCATCCACCACTCCACCTTCAACATTTGTTGTGGAGTGCACCTAAGTCTGAGAATGCTGGCACCGATTTTCGAAAAAACCACCCCAATACAACACCCACAAAACATGTCGGACGAAGAGTTGTCGAACCGCAGCGAAGAAGAAGTCGACGACTTGTTCGGAGAAGATGAAGACTTGGAGTCAAAGCCAACAGAGTCAAGTATACCCAACGAGGAAAATGACTCGGAAGACAGTGAAGAAGAACGAGAAGTAACGTCTATGGATGTTACTTTGCCTCGTCATGCGGTCTCCCACAAGCCTGAGGTGGATACATATTCGATCAAGATGCCAGTTTTCCTCAATGTGGATGCGCATCCGTTTGATCCTAATGATTTCAAGGAGAAAGTTGCCCAGAATGCTAAAGACAGAACGAAAAGCACCATGGACGCCAAACAGATTCAGAATGATGCCATTGCCGAAAAGCTCTTGAACGAGAACACCATCAGATGGAGATATTCCAACAGTGGAAATGATGAGATCATCAAACAGTCTAATGCACACTTTGTCCAGTGGGACGATGGACTGTTATCGTTGAAGATTGGAGACGAGCTCTTTGACTTCAGGGAGTTACCTATCACGGACCATTTTCTCGCTAAAAGTTATGTTGACCATGAGATTTTGCAGAATGACTCGATTTTGACCAAGTCAGCCAGCTTGCTTCCATCTTCCACCAGGACGGAAACACACCGTAGATTGACGCAAGCGGTCAAGAACATCCAGACTAAGGACAAAATTTTGAACACGTTGACCGAGAAGGATCCGATGTTGAAGCAGCGCTTGGCAGATGAGAACGAGCGTAAGAACCTCAAGATGAAGAGACAGATTGAGCAGAGAAGAAGATTGCAAGAGGAGAAGTTGGGCAAGACCGAGAGTCCGGGTCCGGGCCGTGGAAACACCTACGAGTCTGCTTACGAACGGTTTGAGAGGACTTACGGTGCTGATGAGTATGATGACGAAGATGATTTCGTTGCCAATGATGATGAGGAGGTGGAGCTCGAGGATGACGACGACACACACTTGGATATAGATGAGGACGAGAAGTTTGAGCGTGGAGCAGAAAGATTGAAGAATTTGAAGGATGACGGAGCCTCGAAGTATAAGTCAGCCACGCCCGATGAGGGAGAGGACAGACGGAAGAGGCGGAGAATCGTGGAGTCTGATGAGGACGACGAGTAATGTACTATAATGGACAAGTTAGATTTTAGAGGATAGTAAGGTAGTGTTGGGTACGAGTGAGATGTTCTGCAAGTATCTACGTTGATATTGAGAGCCTGGACTCTATTATTTAGACTTTGGACTCTGTAGGATGAAAGTGCATGAAGCTGAAGATGAGACAAAGGGCTTTACTTCCATAAAGATCGAATATAAATAGCAAAGACAAGATTCGCAGACAGATGCGATTGTACTCAAGTAGATTTATGAACATATCACTCTGTCTAGAGTATAACAGATCAAACATCATTGAATGACTACGCATGTTAAATGATACTGGAATCTTCAAGATATGGTTTCTCTTTTTGAGAATTTCTGGGATTGAACTGCGTCAAATCCTTAGTGGGGAAAAACCTGATAACTTTCACTTCTAGTTGAACAATGCAACTCGGCAATGTTCCTGTTTTTGCCATCTGTTTTTTCAACAGAACCCAGTGAAGTCATATAATCTGCTATAGGTACAAGAGACAAATGGCAACTTATCAACAGCACTGATTATCCATATCCAGCATAAACAATTCCAATGCAGATGTTCTCCCATCCCTACTTTCCTCGATTTACTTTCCCCATTTTCTCTATTTTTAACTCGATTCTTACCAGCTTCTATAGTGGTGCTTCCATGCGTTCCTGCTCAGATTAGCGAAGCCTCGGTGTTAACCAACTTCCATTTCTCCGCGACAAGCCCACTCTTACATGCTACCTATAGCACACCTCAAACACAACCAAAAAATGCTCTAAAGTTTCCCAAAATTTACTAGAAGTTCACCAACTCCAATAATACACCTACCGGCACAAACACGATGTCTGCGTTATATAAACCCTGCCATTCCTCCCAATTCCTACTACCTTCTCTTCCTTCCTACTTCCCCAGCATTCAGGTGCAGATCGCCGCACTTCCACCTCCACTACTTAACCTCACGTAGCTGCACCTCTTTCTCCTGGCACGTTTCATGTCACTCATTCATCCTGTTCGTCTTCTCCTTCTTGGCGCACCCGGCGCAGGCAAGGGCACTCAGACCTCGCGGTTGCTTCGATGGTTTCCGGAAATCAACTCCATTTCATCCGGTGATACTCTTCGGAGTCAGATTGCCCAAGGAACGGCTATAGGAAAGGAGGCGTCGGCGTACATCGACAAGGGAATGTTGGTGCCCGACGAGACCATGGTGGGGCTTGTCCAGTCGCAGTTGGAGCAGCGGCGGTGGCTCAATCGCACTACATCGTGGCTCTTGGATGGCTTCCCAAGAACGGCGGGCCAGGCCACAGAGTTGGACAACGTTTTGGGCAAAAAGCATTGCAACTTGAATCTTGTAGTAGAGCTCGATGTGGACCAGAGTGTGATTTTGCAGAGAATCGAGGCCAGATGGGTCCATCCGGCCAGTGGCCGAGTGTACAATTTGGACTACAATCCTCCGGTCAAGCCATTTACTGACGACTTGACAGGTGAGCCATTGGTGAAGAGAAGCGACGATACTGCAGAAGTGTTCCAGAAGCGGTTGGACCAGTATAATGCAGAGATTGAACCGTTGAAGGAGTTTTATGGCCAGAAGGGCATTCTTCACAAGGTGAGCGGCGATACCTCTGATATCATCTTCCCTCAGTTGAAGGATCTAGTAGACCACATGTTTGGATAGGTGGTGGTATTAAATACGAGAAGGAAGAGAAGAGAGAGATCGAAAGAGAAAGCTGGAGAATCAGGAACGAGATAATGAGAGGAATGATAGTATGAGAGTATGAGAAAACATGAGTATGAGAAAACACGAGTATGAGAACTCCCTAGATCACGAACATAACTGAACATATATTCTGTCAATATTGCCAACCCAATTGTATTTCCAATAGTATCCATTTTTTTCCATTCTTTTTTCCCATTCTTTATACTACCAAAAGATCGTCATCATCTACCTTCTCTATGGCTGTTGCATACTCTGCAGTCCACCGATTCATCTCATACTTCTTCATTGTGTGAAAGCACCATCTCAACCACCACAATTGCCTAAAAACTTCCCAAATGAAGTTCTACATCGACGATCTACCCGTGCTCTTCCCCTACCCGCGCATATACCCAGAACAGTATGCGTACATGTGCGACATCAAGAAAACGCTAGATGTTGGAGGCAACTGTATTCTAGAGATGCCGTCAGGAACAGGGAAAACGATCTCATTGCTTTCATTGACGGTGGCATATCAGATGCACTATCCAGAGCACCGTAAGATTGTGTATTGTTCGCGTACGATGTCGGAGATCGAGAAGGCATTGATAGAGTTGCATAGACTCATGGAGTACAGGGCAAACGAGCTAGGATACGTGGAGGATTTCCGTGGGTTGGGGCTTACAAGTAGAAAAAACTTGTGCTTGCATCCGGTGGTGTCAAAGGAGCGGAAAGGTGCCGTGGTGGACGAGAAATGTCGCCGGTTAACCAATGGTCAGTTGAAACAGAAGCTCGAGCAGCAGAACATCACTCAGGAGCAAATGATGCAACAGCCCGATCTGTATGGACTTTGTTCATTCCACGAGAAGCTTTATGATTACGACCAGCACGACTTGATCCCCAGTGGAGTGTATTCGTTCGAGGCCTTGTTGGAATACTGTAAAGGTTTGGGGACGTGTCCCTATTTCACTGTCAGAAGAATGATCTCCTTCTGCAACATCATCATCTACTCGTATCATTACTTGCTAGACCCGAAAATTGCAGAGCGTGTGTCGCGGGAGTTGAGTAAAGACAGTATCATTATCTTTGATGAGGCCCACAACATCGATAACGTCTGTATTGAGTCCTTGTCGCTTTTTTTGACCGATGATACATTAAAACGAGCCGGTAGAGGTGCCAACAAATTGGCAGATGCTGTAGATGAGATGAAGGCTCAAGACAATGAAAAACTTCAGAATGAGTATGAAAAGTTGGTTGAAGGTCTTCGGCAGAACGAAATCGCCAGAGACGAAGAACTCTTCATGGCCAACCCGGTCCTTCCCAAGGATTTGTTGGAGGAGGCCATTCCCGGAAATATTCGTAAGGCTGAACATTTTGTTTCATTCTTGAGAAGATTCATTGAGTACTTGAAAACCAGAATGAAGGTCCTCCATGTCATCAGTGAAACCCCGGTGAGTTTCCTCCAGCATCTCAAAGAGTTGACATTTATCGACAGAAAACCCTTACGGTTTTGTTCAGAACGTCTCTCACTTTTGGTGAGAACCTTGGAGCTTGCAGACGTCGAGGATTTGAACGCATTGAAGGATATCGCAACTTTTGCAACGTTGGTCTCCACGTACGAAACCGGGTTCCAGCTTATTCTTGAGCCTTTTGAGACAGAGGGATCCACGGTTCCCAATCCTATTTTGCATTTCACATGTTTGGATGCTTCCATTGCCATTAAGCCTGTGTTCGACCGTTTTCTGTCTGTTATCATCACTTCCGGTACCATTTCGCCTTTGGACATGTATCCTAAGATGCTTAACTTCCAAACTGTGATCCAGGAGTCTTACACTATGACTTTGGCGCGAAGATCGTTTTTGCCAATGATTATTACTAAGGGATCTGACCAAACATCCATTTCTTCTAGATTTGAGATCAGAAATGACCCCTCAGTTGTGCGTAACTACGGCTCGTTGCTTATTGAATTTTCCAAAATAACTCCTGATGGTATGGTGGTTTTCTTCCCTTCTTACCTTTACATGGAATCCATCATCTCTATGTGGCAGAACATGGGTGTTCTTGACGAGGTGTGGAAGTACAAGTTGATTTTGGTGGAAACTCCGGATGCCCAGGAAACATCGTTGGCATTGGAAACTTATAGAAAGGCTTGTTCGAACGGGCGAGGTGCTGTACTTCTCTCTGTTGCTCGTGGAAAGGTTTCGGAAGGTATTGATTTTGATCACCATTATGGTCGTACAGTGTTGATGATTGGGATTCCATTCCAGTATACTGAGTCGAGAATCTTGAAAGCTCGTCTTGAGTTCATGAGAGACCATTTCCAGATCAAAGAGAACGACTTCCTTTCTTTCGATGCCATGAGACATGCAGCCCAGTGTTTGGGTCGAGTTTTGAGAGGAAAAGACGACTACGGAATCATGGTTTTGGCAGACAGAAGATTTAAGAACAAAAAGTCACAATTGCCAAGATGGATTGCACAGGCTCTTCATGAGTCAGATACAAATTTATCGACAGACATGGCGTTGGCGTCTGCAAAGAAGTTTTTGAGAAATTTGGCTCAACCCACGAATCCCAAGGACCAAGAGGGTGTTTCTGTGTGGAATCTCGAGCAACTTGAAGCTTACCAGAGACAACAGAATCCAAATCTAGAAAACGGAGACGTTAAAGAAGGAGACGAAGCAATCGGGGACGACTTTATGGATCTAGATGAAGCAGACTTGGAGTTGTTGTAACATATGATAATTTCTAATGAGAGTACGAGGGATAACCTAATAAATGAGCAACAAAATTTCAGTAAAGTAAAGGAAACGGAACAGTATTTATAAAAACTATAACGTGTTTTGGTGAAAGATCAAAGATTGTGATGGTCTATTTACCTATCCTGTGTAATCATATTTACACCAAATACATCCAACTCGATATACCCCCCACACATACCTGCCAGCACCCAATGCCTAGCGAGTACTATGCGGTGATTTTTCACTTCACCCCTAGAACTTTCCGTCTTGGCTTTGCTGGCGAGCCGGAACCCCATGTGGATCTCACTCCAGACTCTCCACTATGGAAACGATTCATCTCAAATAGCTCTACCCAGCGCCAGTATCCTGGGTTTTTGGAGACAGAATCCCACGCCCTTGATTCTTCTGATAGGAAAGAAATTGTGGATGCTATAGAACGGCGTCCTGATCTCCATACGATGGTGGAACACTACAATGCGGACTTTCAAGATACAAGATGGACTGTTTGGCACCACAACGACTATAAAGACCTTGCCAGACTTCTCAAGCACTGCGTTGCTCGTGAACTCCTCATCTCACCTGCTCTGTGCAAATTGTTCGTTGTTGATGGAAACTACCTGGCAGTTCAGAAATTCGTGGTTTCCAATGCCCTTTTGATGCACAAGATCTGTGCTTCCATATCGTTTCTCCCACATTCGTTGATGTGTGCGGTAGCCTCAAGTGTAGAGGATGCCATTGTGGTCCATATAGACTGGCATGATTGCAGCGTGTCTGTTGTGAGTGACCTACGATCAATTCTGGATAACAGCTACCAAGATTTCACCTTGGAGACTGTGCATTACAACTTAGCGGGTGGAAACGCAGGTTTCGAGGCCATTGAGGCCCTTATTGGAGCTCCATTGCGCAAAGACAAGTTGCATCTGGAAGAACTTGACATGGAACATCCGTTGAACATGGTTTTGAGCAGTGAATGTCTACCCAGAGAGATCGCAAGTACAATTATGGGATTGGGACTCGATACGCGGCCCAAAGTGGTGCAAAACGTCATTTTTCTGGGTGCCGTGGCCAAGATCCCAGGGTTTAAGGCCACGTTTCTTTCCCAGCTCCGCAGAATGTTACCTACAATGGCTGTTTCTGGCAAACAATGTCTTGGAGCGTGGGCTGGTGCATCTCTCTACTGTCTGACGACATTGCTACGGACGGAAAAGTCTAAGTGGAAGCACAAAGAAATTTATAAAGATAAGTTGGATACAGAGGCATGGAAGGGATTTGTGGAAATGTGATGTCAAAAGCTATGCCAGACCTCTGTCTTTCTCTCTACTGTCTGACGACATTGCTACGGACGGAAAAGTCTAAGTGGAAGCACAAAGAAATTTATAAAGATAAGTTGGATACAGAGGCATGGAAGGGATTTGTGGAAATGTGATGTCAAAAGCTATGCCAGACCTCTGTCTTTCTCTCTGTCGTCTGACACATATCTCGACCATGGATACTTCTCAAAGTATTCTTCGTCATTGAGACCAATGGTCATCTGCTTGAGGATTCCCCAGAGCGATTTAGTCTGGTTGGCATCGTCCAAATGCTCCAATTCGTGCGTAAGAATGTGTAAGAGACTACACTCGTCGCTTTCCTCACAAGAGTTGAATTCCCAGGCACCCGCGAGAGGGACGGCATTTGAGACATTGGTGGTATCTTTTTGGGAGTTCAAGAGAGAGAGGTCAAGTTTGGAGATGTTGGGAAGTGGCGCTGTCATGTGAGGCTCGATGTCTTTGAATTGGTCGAGGTTTCGAAGGTTTGCGCTGCTTCCCAGGTTATGACAAGACTTTTGATTTTGATGGCTAACTAATCCAGAGAAACCATGCGAGGTTGCGATGTTTTCCTTCTCGCAAATGTTACCGGCTTCAAAGAACTCCTCAATTGCCTCGTCAATTGGAGGAAACCTACGTGATAAAGGTCGTTTTAATTCGATGGGATTAGATTTGGATACATATCCCAAATCTTTCGTATTTGTCCAGGCACCTGGAATATATGCATTTGGATGGACTGGCAAGGGAAGTTGTAGACCTAAAGGTCTCAGGTTTCCATCATTGAAATCCTTCGTCTCTGGAATTTTGGTTTCTGGGATTTTGGCTTGTGGGCCTCCAGCATTGGGGTTCCTGGCTTCTAGGCTCTTGTCTCCTGGGCTCTTGGTTCCTCGTTTCTTTATCTTAATGTTTGCGAGATGAGTTGATGGGGTTAAAACACCCAGCAGATCTTTTTGAATTGGCCGCAAAGGGTAATTTTCATCATTGGCCTCATACAGCATAATTTGGGATTACGGTGGGTTCGCCTTATTTTTTACTTTTCAAAAGGGCTTATAGTTGTGGATTGCTCAAGTTTGTGGATGTGAATTTGTAAGCTGCGAAACATTAAAAGTAGAGGGCTCACAACAAGGATTAGAATCACATTGCGATTTGCAACTTAAAGGCGGAAAAAATTGGGAAACAAGAATTAAGAAAGAATTCGAAAAACCAAGTAAACATAATAATGATTAAGATGGAGTAATTTGTATTTCTCTGTCTGTCCAAACCATCACATATCAACAATAATTTCCTCTCCGGAACTGTCGCCACACACGTGACCCGAGGCAGTTCGCAGTGACCTTTCCAATTACATCCCGTAACTAACAATCTGTAACCAAACCCCAAAAGTCCATGTCGTGGGAAGGATTCAAGAAAGCTGTCAACAGAGCGGGTAACTCCGTGATGGTCAAAGATGTCGATAAGACCATTGACAAGGACTTCGACACAGAAGAGAGAAGATACAAGACATTGAAGACTGCTGGCCAGAACTTGCAAAAGGCATCCAAGGGGTACTTGGACTCATTGAGAGCAGTGACAGCATCGCAAGTGACCATTGCAGAGACGGTGTCCAACTTATATGAGGATACTAAACAGGGCGGATCTGCGTACTCCAACGTTGGAGGCTATTACTTACAGTGTGTGCGAGAGATAGACGAGGAGACAGTCAAGCAGGTGGACGAGCCATTCCGGGAGACGATTTTGGACCCTGTGACTAAGTTTGCCAATTACTTCACGGAGATTGATGAGGCAATTAAGAAGAGAGCTCACAAGAAGACCGATTATGACCAATGCAAGGCCAAGGTAAGAAGATTGGTGGATAAGCCTGCTAAAGATGCGGGCAAATTGCCTCGGGCGGAGAAGGAATTGGCTATTGCCAAAGAAATTTTTGACGAATTGAACGAGCAATTGAAGGCAGAGTTGCCGCAGCTCATTAGCTTGAGGGTTCCATTTTACGACCCATCGTTTGAAAGTTTAGTAAAGATCCAGTTGAAATTCTGTACGGAGGGTTACTCTCGGTTGGCACAGGTGCAGCAGTACTTGGACCAGGCCAGTAGGGACGACTATGCTAATGGAGTTTTGGACGGTAGGATTGATGAGTTACTCATGCACATGAACAGTTTGAGTATAACGAGTTTGGGAGCCAAGTAGGAATATACGCTGGCCTGTGGGAGTTTTGTACATCGTAATGAGTAAGCATACATTGACGGCTTTGATTGGGTTCACGAAAACATCTGATCATGACAAACAGATATTCACGCCATTGAGACGTAAAGTAAGCAACCAGAACAAGGATGACACAAATCTATGCAACAATATAAAAAAAATGACAGAGATGATCACATGCATCAATAAAAACAATAGAAAGATACTTCAATGATTAGTATCATTTAGTCAGATGACCATGCACCTGACCAAGATAAAAGTTTATCTTATTGAGAGTCGTCTGGTGACTTTGAGCACCACGGCTGTGCACAACGTGATATGGTAAAATTTTAGCCGAAGAGCATTTTTTTCTTGTAAATGCCAAGTTTATTTGGAAACAACAAGAAAGTAAAGAAGTCTTTAAAGGACAATGTTGTTGATGCCGAATCATCTACTCTTTTTATGGACTGTAAACGAATTGACTGGTTGACCACTAACATGCATGGAGCAAACGCTCGTAAAATGTATGAAAGGGGCCATGGAAAAGCTCCGGGGTCAAAAATACACAGTTCCGACACTCTTAAGTCATAGATTAGAACGGTCACTGACAAGGAGATCAATAAAAAAAAGAATATAAAGAAAGAAAGAAATAAAGATAAAAACTAACAAAGTTTTTTATAAACTAAGTCGGGTTGTTTTGGCACTTCGGAATTGGACGGAAAGTGAGGATCGTCGTAATTTCATTGCGATCGGAGGGTTTTCCTTCGCTGCGATCTGTCCATCCTCACCATAAAAAATATAAAAATCTTGTGAGGGGACAGTCACACCATGACAATTCCAGAATCAATATCAACGCAGTGAAGTATTTTCTGAGACAACGAAGAGTCTTCTAAAAGAAATCCTTACCTTTCCCGATTTAAGGTGTTTTAATGCCTAATGTAGTCATCTTACTGGACAGGATTCTATTTGCAAAAAAAAAAAAGAATTCTCATTGATTTCTATTTTGTCCAAATTTCTCAACATTCTTACTGGATATTTGTGTGGATACCAGACCCTATTTCTTTAGGCGGTGTGCCAAATTGCCAGGACCTGCCTCTCATAGTGCGACTTTTGGTTCGGCAACTTTTAGGGCCTGAGGGTGCACCTTGAGACTGAGACTTTTAGACTGAGACATTTTAGACTTGAGACGTTACCCTCAAAGAATTTAGTGACAATTCAAAATTTTATAACTTCAGTCTCCAACTTTAGTCACGGATTATCAGGTCAGAACCCCTGGCCTCTAAATGTAAATCATCACCTTTCATCTTCTCTGTTTGTAACTTTGCATGGTATCTCGCCATTAGTCACTCTGCAAGGCTCCTCGGCAATGACATGTCAGTGCCCAAACCAAGTGGCACGTTAGGGCCTGAGTATATAAGATGTGCATACACCACTACGCTACAGGGTTGAAATAATTGGTACCAACACATTTGGTTGTGCTCTGCAGATATATATTTTTTTTGCCTTTTTCCTCCGAGCTTTGAAAGTTTCCCTTATCTGAACTTTTCCAGATAAATCCTTTTTGCAAATTGGCTTTTCTTCATTGAAAGACTGGCCCTATCCGATTTCAATCCTGTCCTGCGTGTGCTATTATCCACTACTTGAACAGACCTGAATAGACCTGGACAATTGTTACCTCCATCCAAACCCGGGTCCACAATACTGATTTTTTTAACCATTTGTGCGCTGCGCTTTAAAGATTTCATCTGCATCTTTCCCTTCACGGTCTTTGTCTCTGAACATCCTCCCAATTATCCAGTCCAATTCCTCTTTTTTGCCGTGAGCAGAGCCATGCAAACATGTCGAAAATCCACCCATGGTTGATTCTGGCAACTGCCTCACTCTTGCGAAGACCCAAGTCCATCATCGTCTTTTCCATTTTGTCGGTGTTCCTTCTAGCCTATAATGCTGTTTATGACATCTCGCTACGACCCTTGAACGGCAAATTGGTGTCGCATTTCAATAACTTCACTTTACATGATGGTTCCAACTTACAGTCTCCACTGTTCCTATCTTCGGCTGATTTTCCCACCGACAACTCGCTTGGTGTTGTGAAGCTTACGTTCGATGCCCCTAATACCTTGCGCTACCCATACTTGTGCGATTTACTGGCATTTCAGGCTTCTTTGAAAAACGTCTCCACCTACATTCTGTCTCCAGTGCTGCTATGGCCCATTCCGTTGCCTGTGGCGTCTCCAACTGCGGATGATGTCGACAAGCTTGAGAAATATGTGTTGAAGTCGCTCAATCTCGACCAGAACTCCCAGCTCTCCCGCTTGTACTTTGACCGTTTGGGTAAGAAGAACCACTTGATCCAGCTGGCTGGCAGACTCCACATGTATGTGTTCTACAACTCGCTGACCGGTACACCGGACTTTTCTAGCTGCCCTTCCTCGCTCAATCTTGTGGAAACAGCTCAGGCGACCCTGAACTCGTTGGTTTCCGACTTCAGACACTATTACCAGTATTTGCGAGGTGACCTGTTGGGCATCCGCTTGGTGGCCGATGCGTGGGTGACCCTTGAGTGGCTCCTTATGGTGGCGTTGTTGTTGCATGTCTACCTTTCCATCTGTAACCAGCACAAGATCCGCTCTAATGTAGGGCTCATGATTGGCTGGCTCACCGAGATCTCAATGTCTGCGTTTGCTTCGCTATGCATCATCTGCTACGTGAAGGGTTCCTCATCATGGAGCGAAGTGTTTGGTCCGCTTGGCTGGAGAGGATTGTCTGCATACTTTATGTTGACTATGGTGCTCAGCTCGAGAAACCTCTTCCGCACCATCAACGACTTGGCTGGCGACAATGCATTCGGTGCTCCAGAGAACATCCATAAGAGATTGATCAAGTACTACCTCGGCATCAACAGCAGCGTTCAGAACTCTCAGGGTGTATACCAGGTGAGCAGATTGTTGCGTAAGGTGTTCATGTTGGACCGCATGTCTACAAGCTTGCTTCCAGTACCTAACACCACAATAATTCTTCTCATAAACGTGGTTGGTATCTCTGTGATTTCGTTCTTGATCCGTCTGCTTGTTCACTTTTTCTTGACCGAGTCCCATGCGGCATTTTTTTCCTCCAGTCTGAACACCTTTTTGGTGGCCACCATTCTTGCCTTGGTGCTAGACCACCTTCTCCAGTTGACCTTCCTCGTGGGAATAATCGTCATTGATTTGAATAGAGTGGACCTCATCGACTTTTTGAACAAGAGTTCTACAGATAACGCCAGCGACGTCACCTCCTCTATTCATGAGGTCAACCCCATCTCCACCTTCTTACTTGGGCTCAAGGGAACGCCTGTAGCTCCCAACACGTTCAGATACCGTCTAGGCACTTACTGTTTGAAAGTCTCGTCTGTGTCTACCTGGAGATTCTGGACAATTTGGATGCCTCCACTTCTCGTTTCTCCTGCCATTTTCAAGATTCTACTTCTCAAGTTGGCTATTCCAGAAGGTTTGGTTGCCGACCCAACCCATATCGTATCTTTGGAACCTGACGGACTCGTCAGTCAGACCTACGATTTCCTATTCTACTCCGAACTTCTTACTATTGTCGTTTTCGTCATCGCCATCTCTCAGTTAACGTTCACTCTTACTTATTCTAAGAGACAGAGAAAGCAGGTCGATCTGGACGAAATCACTGCATTGATCATGGCGGACTCGGGTCTCACGAATGCAGAGTTGTTGAAGGGTGATGAGATCAAGTATTTTGAGTCGATTACATTGGCTGGATCTCACGGAAGTGATATTCTCAAGCTTGAGTCCAATGCTAAGTGCTCGTTTTTGGTATCCACTGACCTTGACCACAAAGTACTTATCTGGTCGCCCTTGAGCAAGACCGAACGAGACACACCATTGAACATTTCAACCTTCTTTGAATCTGCTGATGGAAACGCTGAGAAGCCAGAGTTCTGGCCCATCAATCACATCGTTATCAGCGATGATGGAAATTACGTTGTTCTCATAAACAACAAGAATTGCCGAATCAAGTGTTTTGATCGGAAATCCTTGACTTATGTCTGGGAAATTTCCTTAACCAGCGAGCTCACACTGTCCAAGAAGATGCATCCAGTTACTGCTTTCTTCAGAAAAAGAACGGTGGCTGGTTTCCTTGCAAGAAAGCTTCTTCTGAAGAAGAAGGCTCGCAGAAGAAACAGCGCCACTTCTATTTTGTCTGCAACGACCATGACAGGAAACTACCCTCCTCCTATGATCTCTGAGGGCAGAGCCGGTAAAGAAGAGAATGAAGAGAGGGCTAAGGAGATCGAGGATTCTTTGCATCGGGAAGAATTTGTTATCGTTCTTGAGTCTGGTGAAATGGTCACTATTGCGTGCGACGATCTCAAAATCAAGGTCTACAATCCGCTTACTCAGCTCTTTGAGGGCCAAAAAGAATTACTGGGGCTCAAGATTATCTCGCTGAAGTTGTTGAAAACTGCAAGAGTTAATGACAGAATTGTTTGCAACCTTTCCAACGATGACATTATTGTTGGAACTGCTGTCAATAATATCTGGAGATTTAACAAGCTCGAGATCGATGTGTTCTTTTCCTCCCAGCCACCCGTCAACTTTGCTCCTCCATTGATGTCAAGAACTGGCTCAGCCATTAGCATGAGAAATGATTTCTCAGGAGCATTTGAATTGCAGAGACAAAACTACCATGACAGGCCAGACAACAATAGCAACATCTTTTTTGACGCCAAAAAGTATCCACCTATCAATCAGTCGGCCATTATTACCATTGATTTTGTTGGAATGGTTGTTCGAGTGAAGGATTTGCAAGCACAACTTGTAGATATTCAGACTGGCACTATCATTAAGGTGTTTGATATTGGTCATTTCAAGCCTGGCACATTCCGTGTTGTTCATTCGGAGCCTACTCATTGCAAGTTCTGTGGTTGTGCATCGGTTGAGTCTATAACTTTGGTATATCAAGATTTCTACGAAAAGATGCTTATCTTGCAAACTTTTACTGTGGAGAACAAAAAATCCAGAAATAACATTTGCTTGAGAGTGGAGAGAGATCCCAGGGAAATCAGATGTGTTGGTTTTGACTCCGTGATTGAAAAGAACTTCTGGTATGACAATGTCGAGATGTGGGAGGTTACCGATATGAATGTCATTGTTGGTATTCGTAAGAACGATTTGCCAAGCGAGGACGTTACTGAACCAGTTGCCAACTCGGCTTTCTCAATGTTGCCTGAGAATGGATTCTCTTCTTTGAGATCCAGAAAACACAATACGCAGCCTTCTCAAGTGGAGCAGCCTTCCATCAATGAACTTTGGCAAGGATTTGTCATCACGGCTCAAAACGGAAAGCTCTTAGAATACAATGTTCCCGAAGTTGCCAAAGAAGAGTCTGAGTTTGCATGCACTCGTCCAAACTGTATTGTCAAGTACGGTTACAAATCTGTCGCCATTGCCTTTGGACGCATCATCAAGATCATCTTCCTTGGTGGAGAGAAGCTCATTGAGAATGACTTGTATTATTCCGGAACTACTAGTACATTGAATGGAATTTTGAAGCCTAGTAAGGATGGCGTGGCTACAAGTAACGAGTTGCTTTTCATTAATAAGCGTCGTCGGATGTTAGAGAAGAAGATCAAATCTTAGGTTTAATGATCGTGTGTGATGTCGTGAGTTGTGGAGAAGTTCGGGTGATTAACTCCGGAGAAAGAGAACTTTAAGCCACAATATTCGCATTATTGATGCCAGGCACTAGTTGATAGAATAGATGGACAAAAGTGACGAATTGTCAATTGTTATCAAGTTCCATGGATTCCGGGGGTCATTTCTGGTGTGAAACAACTTGTAAATCCCAACAGAATAGGTTGCCCATCAGGTGGGAGTCGAGCACAAAAGCAATCGTTTACTCGCATAGTGTACGAAAGATGCGACCTTATGAGCGCTGTGTGCCGTATCCGAGCGATTTTTGTCGCATTCCCTAAGGACGATTTCTTTTTCTGGGCGGGCATGACCGTCGGCCATTGCTTTATCAGGCAACTTTTTGATCGGGCGGGCGGCTTTGCGGGTGTTTTCGGTTGAAGTGTGGAAATATGGTCTTATTAATTTTCCAATATAAAACGACTTCATCGAACCTCAATTTGCATCGACACAATCATAAAAACTAATAATGAAGATTCTTGACGACGAAGAAAGAAATGAGCACTGGAACACCGTCCTTGTTGAAGGAATTAAGGGATGTGTGGTTGGTGCTGGATGTGCTGCTTTGTTTGTGGGTGCTGTGAAGAGAAGGTACCCTACTCACTACTTGAAATTCAATCTGTCTATCAAGGCTGCGATGTGGGCCATGCCAACCATTGGTATGGGAGCCTTCTTCGCCGATGACGGTTCCTGGAAGTTCGACGAGAAGATGTATCGGTCCGACTACTTGCAGGAGTTGGAGAAGCAGAAGTTGGAGCGTTGGGAAAAGCTCTCCACATCAGATAAAGCGTTCACGCTTGTAAACGATAACAAGTATAAGATCATCATCAGTGCATGGGCTGCCTCTTTGTACGGTTCGTGGTACTTTGTCAACAAGGACAAGTACATGACAGTTGCTCAGAAGGCAGTGCAAGCCAGAGTCTACGCTCAGGCCATTACTGTTGTTTTGTTGTTGAGTACGCTTTTGTTAAGCATGCACGAGCGTGAATTGGCAGCCAAGGAGCCTGCTCCAGTGCCAGAGTGGAAGCGTTATCTTGCAGAGCAGGAGGCTGCCAAAAAGAATGCCTAGGGACCGGTTGTATATATATTGGAATAGATTATAGTTTAATTTGGAGTAGGAAGTAGAGATATTGTATCCGTTGGGAATGGGATCGTGTGACACAAGAAACAAGGTCAAAAAATGATCTACCTTGAATGACTAGGTCCAATTATGATACGATCTACGTCAGATCGTGAACTGATCTTCTATCTACATTCAATAATTAACAAGAAGTAATCATTACTTCCCATGCATTGTATTTTCCTTGGCTTAAACTTGACTACCAATGCAAGGCTCTTATGTTCTGGTGTACTTGCTTGCTACGCAAGGGTACTAACTACAAACTGCGAATTCAAGAATAAATTAGATATTAGATCAGAAGAACTAGCAGGTGATGGCTTGTAGTCTTGATAACGAATTTATTGAATCACTTACATTCCAGCCTTATTCATTCATTTTTTTATTTATTATTTTTTTAATTTCTTCTCTTCTGTATCGTATAACTCTATTGTCTCCTGTTTTAATTTTCTGTCAAACTTGCCCCACTATACCCGAATACTCATGGAATGACCAAATCGTAAAGACTAACCAAAAATCAGAAAAAAGGCAAATTCAGTATGATGTCAAACTAAACAAACTAAGCGACATAACTGAAACTCTTCAAAATTCTCAAAGACTCCATAAAGTCACGAAATCCCATCTATTTCTTAGCTGTTTCTCAATAACTATTGTCCCATCTCTCACGTGCACCTTTCATATGATTTCTCCACAAATATCCACTTTTCTCCATTCTTTACCACCACCTTTTCTCTGAGCGTTGTCTACTATGTCCGACGAGGTCGTCTTTGCCCTATTTGAGCCGTCTGAGGCCAAATTGCTCACGTCGACTTCGCAAACAAAACTTTTGGTTGAAAATCCTATCCTAGCTTCAGCTCTCTCAAACATCTTTCCTTACCTACTCTTCTTTGATTACTTCCTCGAAGTCATCACATGGACCAATGGCGACCCCTACCAGAATTGTCTCTTGGTGGTATCTTACTCGGTTCTTGTCTTATACTGGCAAACATTGAAGTATTGGATTGTTCCCATGCTCATGTCACTTGTGTTCTCGAGTGTGGTGTGGACCACCAACTCCGTAATGCAAGACGCCAAATATGGTGAGAGGCCCACCTTAGATGAAGTGCTTCTGACTCTCCACAACATAACTGTGCGATTCGAGCTCTTTTTGCGTCCGGCAAAGCATCTCCAATTGACAAGACAGAATTCTTACAAAATGCTCATTGGAGTATTGCTAGCCACGCCACTTCAGCTAGTTCTCACAAATACCATCTTGTCTCCTCGCAGATACTTATGGGTCATGGGCCTTTTCTTCTTGACCTTTCACTCGCCGTGGTCGTTTGCTATCCGTAGATTGATCTGGAGATCAGTGTATGTGCGTCGTGTGGCCTATTACCTCACAGGACTAGACATTCGTACGGCTAGAAACGACGATCTCCTCTGTAAGAGAGCCGGTCACTCGACTATCTCGCGGACGCACTCGGCAGCAACCACCGACATCGAGGAGCTCACCGAAAGCAGAGTACCTGCGTCCGACAAAGTGAAAATGGTCAATAACTTCACAATTCTCCGCAAAGTGATCATGTCGCCTACGCAGTTGCGACAGACCGTGCGTTTCGACATCTTAGAAAACGAGAGGCGGTGGATTGGGCTTGGCTGGTCCAAGCTTTTGTTGCCCAGTGAACGGGCCAGTTTCTGCTACGAGTCGCTGATGATGTCTGCACCAGATCCGTGGCTGGAGACAGAGTTCCGGTTTCCTGTGTTTGAGAACGACTTGTATACGTATCTGTGGCAATGGATGGATGATAAGTGGTCTATAGACCAGGAGTTTAACCGTTCTCGCTATAAGAGTGGCTGGGTGTACTACGACACAAACTGGAAGAGACCCGCCTACCAGGATGGCTTTTCGCGGTACACGAGGACGAGAAAATGGACCAGGCGGGCCATCTTGCTCATTGACAAACAGGCAGAGGTGTTGGATGGGTAGTCCACGTTCACTTCTTGGTTTATCTGAACTCCACAATTCTGTCTGAACTTCTCGTGTTGCAAGTCTCGGAATACGCTTTGATACGCCGGGGTTTGCTGCGAACTGTACTACCTGAGACATTAACATTTGAGCATAAGGATATTTAAGTTGCCGAGGCCGTCAAGTACCCGACGGTAAGGAATACCACACGCGGCTGACCAGGAACTATTGGTCATATTTATGAACACAATTTATAACGCAACCGAGAGGATAGAACAAACGAGAACACTGCCTCAAATCGGGCCGCATCAGCGGGCCCCGTGGTTTTTCTACCCATCGTAAATGGGATAAAGTACCGGCCACACTGTAACCTTGAATACCATACATGAAACTATTTATCATTTAATATGTCAGAAATTTGAAAACTGATGTAATTTTGAACTCTAATCATTTGGTTATGTATGATGGACATAGGGTATGCCAAGAACATGACTCCTATTTTCATTTTCGGGTCATTATTAAAATTTCTTACTGTGCCAAAAATAAAGAAACTTCAATGGCACTTTGATAGAATAAAACAAACAGACTGAGCAGCTCAATTTGCTATGTCTGATATACTATTAGAAATCTTCCCTCTAGAGGTTATAGATGTCATCCTCCTCTTCATGCCCAAGAATGCATTGACATCTTTCTATAACATTCTACCTGAAGGTTCAATACTTGTGCCGGTGGTCATTTCCAGATTGTACAAGAAGACGGTTGTGAGTGAATTGGATGAGTTAGTCAAAGCAGCTACTCTAGCTACTCACATTGATAAGTTGAGTTTCACAGGTAAGAATGAACTTGTCATGTTCTTGAAAGAGAACCCTTCCTTTATTTCAAAAGTCTCTTTCGTTGACATAAAGGCTTGGGATGAAGCTGAGTACTCGATTCTCAAAGACATTCAATTCAAGCGATATTCTCTCGAACTTAGAGGGCTAGAATCGTTTGACACCTCATTGATTCCTCAAAACTTAGAAAAGATAATCCTCCAATTCAATTATGATCACACGCTAAAACCTATCAAAGAATGGCCAAGATCATTGTCCAAATTAACAATTTGCAACCATCAACTGTTACATCTCATAGAGCTTCCAAATACTCTAGAAGAATTATCCTGCCATGGAGTGAAAGAAATGTGGCACAGTTTCCCTCCTAAACTTCAGAAACTAACTATTGAATGTTCAAATTGGGTCCCTTCAAACGAATTGGAGTTTCCAGATTCTCTCAGAGAGTTGCTGATCGCATACTGTCGGCTACCAACAGTCAAGAAGATAGTGAGCAAATTACCTATGAAATTGAGGATGTTGAGATTGGGAGAAAATATTGGTAGCAAGTTATCATTTCTCAGATTTCCGGATTCAATCGAGAGTCTACACCTTGAACAATGTGGAATTGAAACTCTTGAGGGCTTCATGTTTCCTAAGTCTCTCAGAGAGCTCACTTTGGATTACAATAGGATCTTGAACATGCAAAATTTGAATTATCCAGAATCTCTCGTTATCCTTCGATTAAGTTGCAACGTTATTGAGAATTTGGATTGCTTCGATTTTCCTCGTCTGCTTCGAGAACTTTATATTTCGGAGAATGGACTTGTCAGTTTAGATGGAATAGCGTTTCCCGAGTTGGAAGTTCTTGATGTATCAGACACACTTAGAGAAAAGACCATCACTAGTTTGAAGAATGCTAAGTTACCTTCCACTCTCAAAGTTTTGAGGGCTAGCGGACATGATGTGAAAGACTGGTGGCAGACGGAACTTCCCGATGGCTTAGAAGTGTTGGAGATGAAGGATCGATTTCACCCAGAGAGAATAAGATTTCCACCCAGTTTGGAACAGCTCACACTCGAGTTACTCAGCTCACGAAAATTCAACGTGTCCCAACTCAATCTCCCGCAATCACTTCAAACGCTTGAAATATTGAACGGAAGAAGTGATGAGAGCTTTGTGTGGAAACTTGCAGAAGATGGTATTGATTGACATATCCGGTCGAGTGAATGTTCCGCTATCAGTAGGACATTTGAGGGTAAGAAATGAAAGTGCTAAATACTTGAAAAGCTTGAAGGTCTCCCAGAGGTTGGATAAATGTGAGATTTATTGTTACAGAGGCGAGTATCATGACAGTGTATTCCAATTCAATAACACATAAAATTCATTGAAAATGTTCATGGTTACTGGATCTCAAAAATGACCCAATGCATTATCATTATTGAATAAAAACATAAGATAAGTTGTCAGTAAATTTTCATTAATACATTTTGTTATTTTGTGGCGAGTATGATGGACAATGTTTTCCAACATAAGTAAGACGTATCTATATATCTTTACATGCACGATTACCCATTTGGCCTATTCCAGTTCATGACCATGAAGTCAGCTCTTCTTCATGAAATGCGAAGTGAAATTGTACTTCACCTTCAATACAGAGAATAACAAGTTAAACTGCTTGATCTACCATGTCTGACATCCTAGTTGATATTTTCCCTTGAAAGTCATCGGTAACATCATTCGCTTCATGCCTGGCGAAACATTGGCAACCTTCCATGACAATTTTACCGAGGATTCAACATTGAAGTCAGTTGTTATATCCAGATTGTACCAAAAGAAGTTTGTGAGTGAATTAGATGAGTTAGTCAGAGTAGCAGATTGCGATACTTCTATTGACAAGATGACTTTGACAAGCAAGAATGAGCTTGTAATGTTTCCAAAGGAGGAGCCTTATTTCGTTTCTAGAATTTTTTGTGCTGACAATAAGACTGGAAATAACGAATCTTGGAATGGGGCTTATCAATCGATTCACGAAGAGATTCAAATGAAGAGTTCTCCAATGAAGCTCGGGTTGGTTGATTATTTTGACCCGTCTCTGCTTCCCCATAGTTTGACTCTGATAACTGTACAATTTACTTATGACCATCAGTTAGAAAGAATTGGAGGATGGCCAAGTTCATTAACTAAATTGAAAATTTGCAACCACAAAGAAGCATCTCTTATAGAGCTCCCCAATACACTTAAAGAATTATCCTGCCATGGAGTGGCTGGTGTGTGGCACGATTTCCCTCCGAAGCTTCGAAAGCTAACTTTTGAAAGTTCTGATTGGATACCTTTAGACAGTACAAAATTTCCTGAATCTCTCAGGGAGTTGCTGGCTTTGTACTGCTGTCTTCCTGATATTGAGAAGTTGGTGGATAAGTTACCTGGAAAATTGAGGGTTCTAAAATTGGGAGATGATATTGGCGGCAAGCTATCCTCCCTTTCATTTCCCATTCGATTGAAACTCTTGATCTTGAGGAATGTGACATAGAGACTCTTGAGGGTGTCGCACTTCCGAAGTCTCTCAGAAAACTCAATTTAGACTACAACAGAATCCTGAGTTTGCAAAATTTGAATTCTCCAGATTCGCTTGCGATCCTCGAATTGAATGAAAATGTAATTGAGAGTTTAGACGGCCTTATCTTCCCCCATCTGCTCCGAGAACTCCATTTATCGGGCAACGAAATAGTTAGCTTAAAGGGAACTACATTTCCTGAGTTGGAAGTTCTTGATGTATCATATCAACAAGGGGACAAAACCATCAGCTTGAAAGATGTGATTTTTCCCTCCACTCTCAGGGTTTTGAGGGCCGGTGGCAACAACGTAGAAGACTGGTGGCAGGCGATCCTTCCTGATGGTTTGGAGGAGTTGGAGATGAAGGATCAAAATCATCCAGAGAAATTGAAGTTTTCAACCAATTTGAAACGACTCATACTCGAACCACCAAGCTCTCGAGAACTCAACGTCTCCGGCCTCAACCTCCCGCAATCACTTCAAATACTCAAAATTAAATGAAGTAGTAAAGAAGATTAGACGTGAAATATTGCCCAATCGCAAAAAATGGTGTTGATTGACATAACCAGTCGAGTGAATGTTCCACAATCAGTGAGCCATTTGAGGGTAAGAAATGAGAGTGCAAAATACTTGAAATGCTTGAAGGTCTCCCAGAGGTTGGATAAATGTGAGATTGATTGATTGTATTCAAATTCAATGACACGTGAAACTCGCAGCCCTTGGCTCATCACCACGAGTATCCATGAATTACTGGTTGAGTTTTCAATGGTGCCCAACCACACATGAGAATAAACATCAATTAAGTTGTCAGAGGTAGAACTCTGTTTTCCTAATTCGTCTTCCTGTATGACGGACTAAGTTCTCTGTCTAGGACCCAATACAGAGACCCTGGCTCTGAATCAAAAACTGTATGAGCGAGCTAACCGACACCAGATGTGACTCATATGACCAATTCCAATTCGTGACCTAGACGGCAACCATGGTTTCAAACGCAAATAATATTGTACTTAAATGCCTTCAAAATAGCGAATAACAGGGTTCACAGCTCACTTTACAATGTCTGATATTCTAACTGAAATCTTCCCCTTAGAGGTAATCGAGCTCATCTTTCTCTTCATGACAGAGCGACCATTGAAAATCCTTTATGAGAACTTACCTGCGAATTCAACACTCAGGCTGATGGCTAGATCCAGATTGTTAAAGCCGGTTTCCGTAAGAGAATTGGGAGAGCTAATGAGATTAGCAAAACTCGATACTCCCATTGGGAAGCTCGATTTGCCCGGCAAGACAGAACTTCTCTTGTTTTTGAAAGACAATCCTTCTTTCGTTACTGGAATCTCCCATGTTCACATAGATGACCATGATTGGGACGAGTCCAAGTACTCGATTCTCAAAGAAATTCAATTCTCGAGTTACTCTTTAGAAGCCGCGTTACTATACCATTTTGACCCTTCGCAGGTGCCTCTGACCTTGACCCTGCTAACCCTCCAATTTATATATGAGCCTACACGAAAAAGAATTGGAGGATGGCCAAGCTCATTGACTAGCTTGTCAATTTACAACCACCAAAGCGTATATCTCATAGAGCTTCCACTTACGCTCAAAGTCTTATCCTGCTCTGGTGTGAATAGGGTATGGCACAAGTTCCCTCCAAAACTTGAAGGTCTTTATTTCTCAGATACATGTTGGATTACATCGCATGATTTTGAATTTCCCAAGTCTCTCAGAACGTTATGCACCATGTACTGTGATATCCCTGATGTTCAAAAGATATTGGACAAATTACCTGGGAGCTTGAAGGAACTAGAATTCCGGAGGAATGAAGGTAGTGACTTTTCATCCCTTGAGTTTCCGAATTCAATTGAGTATCTAAGTCTTGCGGAAAGTGACATAGACAGTCTCGATGGCTACGTGTTCCCCAAGTCTCTCAAGGAGCTTCTTTTAGTGGACACCAAAGTTCCGCGGGATAAGTTTCATTACTTACCTGGAGTGGATGTGATTATTTGAACAAAGTTATTGAAACATCGAGTACTTAGATAACAAACTAGTTAGTGTAGAAAGAATTATGTGCAATGTTAATAAATTATTCAAATTCAACAGGACATGAAATTTGCGGCCATTCGTAGAACTAGTAATCCCAACTCCTGCACACACAATATATCAACCTCATCCTACAATATTTCTTCACCATCACTTCTTTTTCACCATGAGTGCCACAGCAGACAAAGCCTTAAAGGATATCCCTAAAAAATATATCGATCCACTCGCCGAGAAGGATGTTGGTGAAGGACCAAGAGTCAACGGTAAAGAGTGGAAAATCAAAAAAGATGCATTCAGAGTCAAGACCATTGGTGTCAAGAAGCTCAGCACTTGGAAACTCAGAGAGCAACAAAAACTCCAACAGGAGCAGTACAAGCAGAGATTGAACGACTTGAAACAGGAAAAAGAGGATGAAAAGAACCGTAAGATTACTGAGTTGAAGAGAAGAAGAGAACTCAGAGAAGAGAAGGAGAGATATGAGAAGATCGCACAGAAGATGCATGCTAAGAAGGTTGAGAGAATGAGAAAGAAGGAGAAGAGAAACAAGCTCTTAAGAGAGCGTTAGTTGTGATGTTTCTTTATGAGGAAGATGGTGGCTAGTGTGTTGAAATGACGTTTATGCATGCGCCACATTCAAAAAGCATAGATTTGCCAAACCAAGGGATGTAAAAAATGAATGAAATTCAACTACTTTGGATTTTTTTTTGGATTTTTTTGCTTCTTCGTTCATTGTCTGAAATTGTCTCTTGAACTGGCAGAGTAAGCCATCCTGCATCCAATCATCGGGGCGATGACCGTTACCCGGCCGATGACCCATGACTATAAATTGCGCGGGGATCCGCCAAATTTCCTCCAGTTGGAGATTTCGGTTTTGTGTCATTTCGTGCTTTATATACAGTATATATTTCATCTGTATATCCGTTGATTGCCACTTACTCTGGGAAGAACCACTTGAAGTGATCCCCAGTTATCCAAGGATACATTAACTTGTCATCTTTGTCTGCAAAACATATCCTCAATAAATTTTTTTTACATACAGTTATAGAAGATGGATTCGCTCAAATTGCCTACAAATGCCGCAGCAGCTTCGGCCTTCACTCAGGCTGGCTCCTTCTCCCTTCCACAGGGCCTTGACACTAATGAGGCTAACATGGTAAAGAAGGACGATATTGGCGTTAAGGAACCCAACGATATCGATGACGATACGGCCATGTCGGGCATTGTTCCTACTCTTCAGAATATAGTTGCAACTGTGAATTTGGATTGTCGCTTGGACTTGAAGACCATTGCCTTGCATGCTCGTAATGCAGAGTACAATCCAAAGCGTTTTGCTGCTGTTATTATGAGAATCAGAGAACCAAAGACGACCGCTCTTATCTTTGCTTCTGGTAAGATGGTTGTGACTGGTGCCAAGTCTGAAGACGACTCCAAATTGGCTTCCAGAAAGTATGCCCGTATCATCCAAAAGTTGGGTTTCAATGCCAAGTTCACTGACTTCAAGATCCAGAATATTGTTGGCTCATGTGACGTGAAGTTCCCCATCAGATTGGAAGGTTTGGCCTTCTCGCACGGAACTTTCTCGTCCTATGAACCAGAGTTATTCCCGGGCTTGATTTACAGAATGGTTAAGCCAAAGATCGTCCTTTTAATTTTCGTTTCCGGGAAGATTGTTCTCACAGGTGCAAAGCAAAGAGAGGAGATTTATGCTGCTTTCGAGGCCATTTACCCTGTGTTGAGTGAATTCCGTAAATCGTAAGATGTGTACACTAGTTATTGGGGTTTAAAGTTTTATCACGCTTTGGAGGCAAAAAGTTGGGAGGTCAAAGGATTTGTATTTTTAAGTTTGTCATTTTGGTTGCCTTGTTCAGGGATTTGCGTGGGTTGCATTTCATTTAGTTCTTTGTTCTTAATCCCCACCCTCCAACCTCGCAATGGCGACCTGACCCATTATGATTGATCCCTATTCAAATAGATTAGATGACGAAATATAAAAGGAAAAAAATTGACAACTGAAGGTATTTAACGTTCTTTATTTCGCTCTATTAACTCTAGCCCATTCAAAGAACTCACAACGGTGTTCTCCAAGTGTTTCCGAATTACCTTTCGATGTTCTTGCACAACACCAAAACTTCTTGCCCTTGCTTTCTTTGGTAAGACTTGTTTTAAGACAACAAGGTTCTCCGTGTCGACATGTGGGTGGATCATTGTAGACCATGGATGCAAAACCACTGATGGAATGTAGTTTGACGGCGTTAGTGGGTTTGGGAGGAGGCTCATCTGTCTTTTTTGAAGTGGAATTATCACCATCCTTGAAAAAGAAGTTCTTGATCAGCTGCTGTGAATCGGTCTTCTTGCGGCTGGAGTATTCCAATTTTCTTCGTTTTATTTCTGCCTTGGCCCTTGGTTCGGGAGTGCCCAGGATACTTTTGGGTTCCTCCAGCAGTTTCAGATCAAAATTGTCGAGATCAGACGTCTTCAGCTCCAACATCTCTATGTCCAGATTTCTAATCTCCGGATTGTCCAAAGCTCTCTCAGCTTTCTCCTCCTTCTTCCAAGCTCCAAACATTGACGAGATGTCCCGATGTACAACTAGCTTATAGAATGTTCTAGCCTCAAAAGGCAATTTCACAGCTAGTGGAATGTCTGCTTCTTCCTGGTAGGCAGTGTCAATATCTGTAAATACTGGACAATGATCCGAACCATGCAAGTAGGGAAGAATATCGGATTTGACGAGATTCTGAGCCATTTGCGGACAACTCACAAGAATCAAGTCAATTCGAGACCCGTAGTTGGACTGTCGGGCATTCGTCATGGTGTTCCACACCGAGTATATGGCCATACGTCGTTTTTGAACCACTCGAGTCGTATCGTAGAGAAATTGGGTAGGCACAGTAGGAGCTCCTTGCAACGTCGGGTAGGTATAAGCATTAAGTAATAGCCTCTGTGGGGCACTTGTTCGAAATTCTAAACATTCAGTTGAGTTGGTCAGTTCAAACGCAGCAGGCCCCTCAGAGAGATTGTTAATAACCTTCTTCTGTTTGATGCGGACATTTATGCCCTCTGCATTATCAATTAGGTCCATGCTCACGTTGATGTCGCCCATTATCACCACCTCCTTCCCCATTTGCTTAAGGTTCCGACATCTTCGTAGTAGTACCTCAAGAAACAGGAGCCGGAACATTTCTCCATCCTCTGTGCCCATGGAGTTAGCCGGACAATATAAGGAGAATACAACCACGTTGTTGGCTAGCTCTACCACCACACAACGCCCTTCACTATCAAGCGATTGCATGTATTCTTCGTCAATAGCCAACTCTTGGAGATCCGCATCCTCAAGGTATCCACCGATGGATTGCTGAGGCGGTAGCAAGAAATATGGAGTTTTCAGGGAATTGCCACTTGGAAGTCTTCCAGTGACACCTTCTTCGGCCTTGACAACCGTCAAAAACTGCCTAAGTCTATTTGAATCTTGATCAGTAGGTTTTCTCACGTAGAGAGCAACACCACTGTAGCCTTTCTTCGATTTCGGAACAGATACGAAGCAGGTATATTTTTTGAGTAAACCAAGCTGGGTGAGGGCATCCAGCTGCACCTTGAGCTCCTGAAGTGATACTATGTCCGCGTCCAAACACAGTAGGAAGTCATCATAACTGTTTTGGAGAGCATTCCAAGGGTGGTATTTGAACAAGGTCTTTGAGCCATTGATATTGAATGTTAGAAAACGGACATTCCCCAGACTTTTGGCGGGGATTTTGTTGAGAGGGTCAGATTGGAGAAGACGGTGTAGTCTTTCCATGGTGTAGATGATTAGAATACTGGAGTGTAGATAGAGTAGTAGGCTGAGAAGCTTAGATACTAAAAAGTGGAGATAATAGTAGAAAAATGTGCAAAAAGAGAGAAATGGGGACGATCGGACGAGAACCAACAGCTCGAGATTTTAGATAGTAATTAGGAAGAAATTCGACGACGAGTTTATGGAAAATCGACTTTTGATATATTACTAGAACCTGGCATGTTAATGAGCATTTGAAGATAGCACACAGCTTGGTAGTGAAACACCATGGATACAGAACGTCTATCGTAATTCAGACTAGAAATAGAGAAACAGAATAGACGTTGTAAATATCGAAAAAAATGACTGAATACTTGAGTCAATGTTATCTACTACAGAAACAAATCAGAACCTTGAAAACCATTCAATTCTACTATGGCTGAACTAGGATTCAATAACTGAAATAGGGTTTACTCACTGAAATGAAAAGACTTCAACTCTCTTTGTCATAATACTACATTACCTTGTCAAATCGTAAGTCCAAAAATTAATTCTAAAACCCCATAAAATCAACTACGACTTCATTGGCCGATCCTACGGGCATTTCCTCCAATTCACGGCAATTCAACGCAAGTGAAGCTATTTGAATCATAAGCACCAATGCAGACACGAAATGGTCAAAAAAGGTACGTAAAACCTCGTGTTCTTGGGATACTGGGTGCCTCGAAATGGGACTATGTACAGTATAGCAATTTGTATATCAAAGTTAAAGACTCTTGACTTTAATATCCAGATGGTCTTAAAATCAAAAATTGAAAAAAAATTAAATATTTAGACCATCTTCATCATGTACCAAAGCTCCAAATACTTGCGAACGTCTTCATACTAGTCGTTCTCTCTAGCATTCCGATCTGGTACGTTGCACGTGACAAAAACAACTTTGCTTTGACGACGCGTCACAAACTGTAAGGAGGTCCGGGTGTATCTGGCACAAGTATCCTCCATCAAACAAAAATCCCTAACCCTATCTCTATTTCCTTCAAAATCTTCGTTCGTTTAATTTCCACACCATGTTGGACCCCGAGTCGTTCATGAAGAACAGTCCCTTCCAGGTCGCAAACGGTGACCACTATAACCTCAACAATACCACTCCAGAACTCTTGAAGTTTCTGCTTCATGAACAAACAAGACAGCCACCAATGCTAGCGCCGCTGCTCATGGATGTGGAGTTCAATGCCCATTTACAGCATGTAATTGATGCCAACAATTTGTCAATCGACTTTGACCACGACGAAAACGACGAGTTTCTGAGAGATGGAGTTTCTGGGTCGTCCACCCCTTCGTCTGACATCTCGGAACCGCTCAAGGCAGTTTCCGGCGCCGACAAGACAAATTACATGAACTTGAAAGTTTTGATCGAGAACTCTGTATTTGATGCCTCCAAAATGTCTCTGAAGTCCGTGCTTTCATTGCATAAGGCCAAACTGTTGAAACAGCTCATAGCCGATAAGAAAGACCACAAGGAATACTTGGAGCAGCGCATTTCTATCTCCAACCAGTTCTGCTCTACATTGCTTGCCAATCCGGACTCTTCTGTTCCAGGCAGATCTCCTGTGTCTGACTTAGACCCTGGTCTTTTGCTCAAAATCCTCAAGCAGAACATCGAGCTCCAGCAGCAGCTTATGACCATCTCGGCTGAGCTCGACTCTCTCAATCAGAAACTTACAAACCACAACTTGTCCTGCCTTGTATTGGGCTACGTCAAAGATGTGGAATTGTCGTCCTCGGCGTCTGGCATGGACTTGGCTTCTGCCTCCAAAGGCATTCCAATTGACCCGGCCTCTCAACAGTCATTTGAATCCTTGTTTGCACACATCGCCTCGTTGGCCGTACAGAAGAACGTGCCTTTGCCTGACCACACTTTAGAGTTGGATAGCACGTTACCAGGAAAGATCGCCTGGGCCCAAAAATGTATCGATGCTATTGTTCGCTCTCCCTCGTCCTCATCAGCCCCCTCAATGCCATCCGCTCCTTCAACTGCTACAAGCACACTGACTCGCGGAACCGATGGCTCGCTGTCAGTTGACAACTCTGTGTTGAACGACCACTCGTTTTTATCGGCGACTCCATATGCTCTCAATAACAGCGCTCTGGATAAGACAATTTCGGAATACAAGATCGCATTAAACGATTTGAGATTCTCCCACCAATTTTTCATGAAAGAGTATGAGTACTTGAAAGAGAACTCTTTGAAGACGATACTGGATTACCGTCGCAAGAACGCCGCTCTTGAGAAGGAGGTTGCTAGATACCGCAACGGCAGCTCTATGTCACTCAATGACCACTCTCGCGATACCTTGGACGCTAAGGACAAGGAGATCGCCCAGCTTAGGAAGGATATCAACCTCTTGAAAGTGGAGTACTTGGGAAACAAGTCGCCACGCAACTCCATTGCATCTCCCACATTATTATTTGCCCCTGATATTAACAACAATGTGAGCCCGACCCAGAAATCTAATTCTGCAAGCAGCGCTATTTTGCGTAAAGAGTTCAAGAAGATGGTGACGGACATGCAAGATCGCTACGAGGTGGAGTTGGGCGAGGAGCGTCTCAAGAGGCGCCAGCTAGAAGACAAATTGGCAAAGTTGGATATTAATGTTTAGAATTCGTGTATAATAGGTTTTATAGAAGCAAAGGAATTTTTTATGAACGCCTTCTGTAGTGATGATATAGATGCATGTATTGTACATAGTGTGTGGAATCTACAAAGCCAACTACACGTCTGTAATGCAGAGAAATGTGTACGGAAAGAGCCGAAAAAAACACCCTCTCAAACGTGTCATTGATAGTTCCAGAAGGGAGGTCGTCTTAGATTCTCCACGAAAAAAATCAAAATCTCGTTCGTCCAGTAGACCCAGTTCCTCAAGTCTGGATCAAGCTCTGATTCTTACATCGTCACGCCCTAATTCCCGGGAAATTAATGCCAAATCTCTGAAAAGTATTTCGGCGGTATCTACCTCAAGATTCTACGAGCCCCCCAAGACCTTGTTTGAAAAGAAATATGAGCAAAACTTGTCGAAATTCCTACCTACTGGTTCTGATTCAGAGTTTCAGGTATTACTGGATTTGCCCCTGGAAGGCAATGATATGAAGAAGCGAGAGGAACTAGGACAGCTGAGTAAGAAGCTGAGAAGCGAAAATACTGGAAAGGTTGAGATTGGTAACACCTCAGATAGATTTGAAGGGAAAGATGCTCCAGAATCCGAAATGGAGATTGAGATGTCAACCCAGCTCTTATCTCTGTTATGTACGGAAAAACCAGAGTCTGCTGACTTCCATATCGCAATGCTTGTGAGAATCTCTGACTTCTTCATCAAAAAAGCATATTCCACGGTGTTGGACGCCAATGATATCCAGGGTACAAAGACCTACTACACTTACATCAAAACGGCATTGAAATCGTTGCTCATGCTCGCTACAAGATACAACACAAGGCTCAATCTCGATTTGGAGCTGGTGGTGTATCTCAACATTGCCAGTCTCTACTTCTTCGAGACCGACAACTTAGATCTAGCAGACACCTACATCAACCGGGCCATTTCGATTGCCAACAGGAACTCATTGACCAAAATCGCCGTCACCAGCGAGTTACTCTACTGCCAGATTCTCGAGATGTCCGACCCCAATCTCTTGCAAGCGTTTTTATCTGAAAAGTACTCGTCGTACATGAAGAAGAACATGACGAGCATCGCTGACCTATTTGCTTTGTTGCGTTCCACACATGTAATTGTCACATCCTCCACAATTGGACATGTTCTACTACAATCATTGAGTTTGCAGCCAGATGTCCAACCCAATATCAAGTTGCTTTCATCACTCTATCAGGCAGATTTGCACTTGTACCGTGGTAGTCCCGAAACTGCTCAAGAATTATTGCACAAGATGGATCCTCTTAAAGCAGATGCTCCTGCCCAGTTTCTTGCCATGTGTCATCTAGTACAACTCTCTACCTATGTGCAATCGAATCAAATCAAGAAGGGTAAGGAATTCTTACAAGATGTGTCCGACTTTATAACCACTCAGCGGAAAAACGGCTGGCCAGACTGGAATGAGGATGGTTCAGTGAGAATGTTCTTGAGGCAGGGTGAAACCGAGATTCCGTTTGCATTGCAGGGATTGAACTCAGACGAGTTTGTGATCATGTTCTACTTTCTTAGTGGCATTCTCTTCTTGTCTGAGCGGTCCTCATTCAAGAAGGCAAATAAAGTCTTTACGACGTGTCTTGAGATCATCGAGCTGCAGCTTGAGGAGTTGACTCAAGCCAGACCTGGTGCAAGAAACTTTTCTCTTCGACTTCTCACTGGCAAAATTGTTCGTTTGAACTATGTTCGGTACTCTGTCTACTACTATAGGATCTGGGTTTCATTCATGGAAAAAAACGACTTCACAGGCATCAAGTTTCTACAGCAGTTCATCAATGACTTCGACGTTGAGAACTTCACCAAGGAAGAGTTGAGTTACTACAAGCTTCTCATTCCACGCTTTCTTTATTTAACTGCCATATACTTCCAAGCCACAGGAGACTTGGCTGCCAGCAAATACTACTACATGAGGGTACGGCAGCTTTGCTCTTCCGGAAACACAAGCAAAGCTTCTCACAAGATCTCCTATTTACAAAGAGGTTTGGGCATTGGATGCGAATCCATGACTCCAATTGATGGAAATAGTGAGCTTTTCATGTTTGCCACACTTCACTTGCTTCAAATCACAGAATACGAAATTCACTCATGGTCGGACTCTGAGAAACCTCAAACAAAATCAAACTTGGGCTTCAGTCGAAATCAATTGGGAGATTTATACCAAGACCTTTCCCAAGCCCTTGACACGAGCACCAAAACTTCATCTTTCAAGAGTTTTGCGAGCTTCAACTTGATGTTTAAACTCTCCTTCAAGGTGCTATCTTGCATTTACCTTCAACAAGGTTTCACTAATAACTCCAGCCACCGTGACTCCACAATGATGACTGAATTTGAAGATCTACTCAAAGAATCTCCTCCAAGAGAATTGATATCTGTTTTGGGTACATTTGTCCTCTACAATATGTCATTGAATCTTGAACACCGAAAAGAGCTCCTCTCTCTGTGTCTCGGCAGGATTTCCGACCAGGACGACAATTCCAAAATCTTGATGATTCTTCTTTTGAGAGAGGCCATAAGCAAAAAGTCAGAAATGGATGATTTGGAAGAGCGAAAGTTGTTGCAAATGAAAGTTCAGGCTTTAGAGCACAGCGTCCAGGATAAACTTGCGAGACTTCAATTTGGCTTTAAAGTCAACATTAATTCCAGCACATCAGCATAATTTCAATCAGCGCTCATACTATCCTTATAGATTAATCACAGCTACTACAAGTCCAGTTCCTTACTCACGTCTACAAGTTAAGCATTTTCGATGGTTCTTTAAAGCAATGTACAAAGGGGAAATAATAATGCTGGTTAGTCCTTAGACTTCTTCTTCTTCTTCTTTTCTGACTCTTCCCCGTCGTCAGCCTTTCTCTTCTTCTCTTTCTTCTCTTTCTTCTCCTTCTTGTCCTTCTTGTCCTTCTTCTCCTTCTTTTCCTTCTTCTCCTTCTTCTCGGTCACCTCAGTCTCCTCGGATTTCTCCTCGGATTTCTTTGGCAACTGAATCTCTGGAGCAACCAACTTGGACTCAGGAACAGCAGGGGCTGGCTCGTCAGCGTGGTCCTTGTATTCCAGCTTCCAGGACTCTGGGGTGTTGTCGTTGACTCTACCGTACTTGTCCAACTTACCATCAGCCTTCATCTGCTTCTTCTTCTGAGCAACAGGACCCAAACCCCATCTTCTTGGGTAGGTGTCTCTCTCCATGATGCATCTCTTGACCTTGGCAACCACACCATGGTCACACGACTGCAAGTCAACAGTGGTCATCTGAGCAATACCAATGGCAATAGCCTCACCCTTGGTGGTCATCAACACAACCTCGTCGTACAACTCGATGCCCTCCTCGTATCTCAACAAACCTGGAATCATCAACTTGGCTCCGTAACAGACAGAGTTGACAGCAGAGTCCTTGACCACAATTCTCTTGTAGCCTACAAGCAAAGTCTCCAAAGGCTGGATGATCTTTCTCAAGTAAGACTCGTCTCTGGTGTTGTCGTAGACGTACTGGGCGTCCATGACGTCGTGCAAGGTGACCATGTTGTCGTTCTCACCCATAGCTCCCGATCTAACACGACGCAATTCTTGCATGTGTCCTCCAACTCCAAGCAACATACCAAGGTGAACACACAAGGTTCTCATGTAGGTACCGGCTTCACAAGAGGCCCAGAACACTCCGAGACCTCTCTTGTTGTCGAACTCAATCAAGTTGGAGTCGTAAATGGTACGAACTCTCAACTGTCTCTTGACAGCGGAAATCAATGGAGGTCTCTGGAACAAAGCACCAGTCAAGTTCTCCAAAGCACGGCCCATCTCCTTAGCATCATCCAACTCCTCGTGCAATCTAACAATACACACATACTCCTTACCAGCGCCCTGCTGCGACTTAACCAATCTAGTGGCTCTGTCGACACAGACAATCAAACATCCAGTGACCTTAGGGTCCAAAGTACCGGAGTGACCGGTCTTTTCCACACGCAAGATTCTCTTGATCCATGCCACAACTTCGTGCGACGATGGGTTGGATGGCTTATCCAAGTTAATAACACCAGAAGAGATGTAGGACTTCAAGTCTCTCTTCAATGGAGAAGCACCAGCAGGAATTGGGGTGTAGTGGCCCAGACGAACCAACAATTTGTCGTAGTTTTTCAACAAGAGTGGCCATTCCGAGGTATCCTTGGAAGGAGCCACGTTCTCGGGCTTGATCATGTATTCCTCAGACATTGTGGTTTATAGAAAAAGTTTTGTATGAATTTTTTCTGGCTTTTGGTGAGCATCGTGCGGCGCTCACCTTAACTATGGGACTTTCCCAAATAGGAAGGAGTAGTTGGGGTGTTTTATGGGAGGGGGTAAGTAAAAACAGTGTAGCCGTAAGGTGGAAACATTGAAATTTTCAGAAGTTGTAATGATGGCTATTTAATGGTGACTGATGTTTTTTTCCCCGATCTTTTTTTACTTTAATTGGGCAATTTAATTGATGGTTGAAATATTATTATGTAAATTGTATGCACACCCAAACCTTTCAATAGGTTTCCTACTCAAGTCAATTCCAATCGAAACTTACCCTAGAATACCCTATGTAGATAGCCCCATGGTCTTTGCGATCTGTTGCTTGGTAACCTCGAGCCAGAATAATTCTCGTCCGAGCCCTCGTGCAGCTTTCACACATGTGTCCAAATTTCCATCATTGATCATCTCCTCCTCACCTTTAAGCCCACTGCCCAATAGCTTCAATGTATCCTTACATGCCTTGATATCTGCTGTGACATCATACAATTGGTGTACGAGCTTCAGATCTGGAGTGATGATATCCTCTAGATTCAATTTTTGTCCTGTAGTCAGGGTGTAGATTTCATCGACGCTGGAGGTGTTCATTTTGTCCAAGGCAGCCAACTCACTATTGAGTTTTTGAATTCCCGATACCTGTCCCTGAAGGTACTTGATGTGCTTATCAAGGTTCTCCTTATTAGCTGCTGCTTGCTTATTATGATGTTCAAGCTGCGAGTAGAGAGCTTGTATGCGGTGGGAATTCTCGTTAATCTTGCCAATTATGCTGTTGGCGTTGTCTGGAGTCTCCAGCGAAAGAAAGCTGTTGATATGCGCTGAAATCTGCTCAAGTATCTCCCTAGGGATGGTGCTAGCGCCGTCGTCCAATGTGACTTTATCCATGAGATCTTCTATTTCCGATACTCCTACCCTTGGTGTTGGGGTTGGTGTTTTAACATCACTTGGTCTTCCACGGCCAGGAGAAACAGATGAATAGTTGACAAACGAATGCGGTGGCGACGTTGTAAGTGAGTGTGGAGGCAGTTGGTACTCCGGCCGAGTCTGACCTAGTCTATTTTGGCCCGTATGGCCCATTTGGATCTGACTTTCTGAACGTATCAATTGAGTGTCTGAACGATATGGCGACTGCTGTGTGGGCGTGAATCCAGGAACAATATTCTCCACTCGGCGATTGGCATAGTCGCTATTTCCGGTGTTTTGTGATGGAAGTGGAAGTGGAGATCTGTACTTCAAAGGCACTCCATCATTGGCTGTCGATCCCGGTTTTTGAGGGAGTGGCGGCCCATTAGTCTCCCGCCGAAGAAATCCTGTATTATTAGGTGACAATGCTGCTGGTTTGGGCGGAAGCTCTGGGCCCGAAGTCACTGGAGGATGTTGCAATGGAGAATCCTTGTTGAATGTTGTGATTAAACAACTCATCAAGTTCAACAAATTATACTCGGCATTAGAGCTGCCAGGAAGAAGTTCCAGGTGCCACAGCGAGAGATAAGGATGGTAAAAGCGGCCCTGCAAGTCGACGTTGTTTCCTGGCCGGATCAACATGTCTGGAGTAGCAACCACGTAAACTATTGGGACACCATTGGGTTCTGCCACTGAATTGTCAGCAAACGGATAATTTAGCGGCACCCAAATATTCAAAGGAACCTCAATATTCTTGCAATTTAATGATCCATATAAATTTACAAGGAGGTTGGAGTTGCCTTGCTGAGAAGTATATACGGCAGTTCTGATCTTGAAACCTTGACTCAAGTACACGGAAAGAAACCTGTAAATATCGTTGAATGCCAATTCTTTGTGGAGATATTGGGGCTGAAGAACCGAATAAAGCCAATTCGCCACCTTTTTCGAGATGCTGGCCATTTAGATCGTGTTCTGAATGTGGATTTTAAATGGTGGTTAGTGGCTTCAGTTTGATATGGGCGGAATATGTATACAGGTCATAAACTGATAATCATCAATTTGATAGTCAGAAAATGAATAAATTTAACTTAAGACATTCGAGTGAAAGCTCATAGACCAGACATTAAAAAGACAGAATATAAATAATTTGAAATCAAGATTCTTCTGTCATTTGTTGCATTCACAATAATATTGCCTTCCCATTATCGTGGTGTACGGGTGTTATCTCCGACACTCAATCTCATTATCAATTCGGAGAAGTCCTTAAACATCATAGACTTCTTCCTTCAATATGAGCGGGTATGTTATCCATCTAGTCACCAGACTCACACAGCTGGCAGCATAATTCTCGGACCTCCATCTCCTATTCTGGAAGTTCAGGGTTGTCGTCTTCCAATTGTTATCGTCTAATTATCACGTACTAACCTCCAGCTACACCGTACTTCTTGTGTTGCTAATCACCGTGGCACTCTCGGTGTTGGCATGGAACTTTGCTCCTAAAGAGAACCGTACTGTGTTCAGATCCTCGGTGATCTTGGGCTTGACCATGTGCTATTTGATGTGGGCCATCACCTACTTAGCGCAGTTACACCCGTTGGAGGCACCTAGAAGGGCCGATTTGAGACCGGAGGCATAACTGACTATTACATAACTATTAACATTCTTTCGTATGAAAAGTACACGGATAAGATACTAGTGATTGTAGAGTTTGGATTTAGACGGATTGGATTTGGGAAATTTGTTGCTACAGAAAGGAAATTTGGAAATCTTCGAAAAGACTCTTCACACCCTGGTACAACAAAGTTGCAATTTATTCTATGTCTTTATTTGTGAAGTTACCGGTACGCCTATTAGTGGATGTATACCATAGCTGGTCCGGGTAACCTCTTGGCGATATATATATATATATGCGAAGTTTTTCCTCAGCTTTCAACCTCAGCAATAAACATAGTTTTTACCTACCTTGTAGAAAACACTCCTATTTCTGCCCTGAATCCATCCTCATTGGATTATAGGTTCTGGTGATGGAGAAGAATAAGCCTGTCAACGGCCCTGGCGAATTTTGTAACCTCGCCTTGTCTTTTGGCAGGATCGTGGGGATTGGTTGTTCTAGAAGACTTTGCCGTTTTTCTGTGGAGTCGAGTGGCCGCCCCTACATTATACCATACCTAGTAAGGCTTATACTTGATAGTTTTTCTTGGTTAACACTTCTATCATACTAGATAATACTTCCTACTTCATTGTCATACTGTGGAGCCTAGTCACGTGTGATTCTGTTTGCCCGGACGAAATAGTCGTGATGACTATGAAATGAACGGGAAGTAACAAGTATTTTCTTTGCAAATATAGCAGTTGGCGAAAAGTCAAGTTATTGTTTTTGCAAGCTGATTTGAACTGTTGCAAATTTAACCCTATCACAATTGAAAGCCCTAACTTGGTAATCATCTCGTTCTTCGTTTTCATGTATTATTTTCTGGCATTACCGTTTCTTGTCTTATGCTCCCAACCTTTCATCCGGTATGGAACAAAGGAACCTTGCTTTACCGTTATGCATAGCAGAGGGTTAGGGCATAAATAGCGCCCCATCCCCCAGCTTTTCTTTTTGCAAACGCTTCAATGGCTCCGTTCTTCAGATCACAGGAGTCAGACGACTTCAAATCCACCTCGCTTGGTGATGACCATTACGTGATAAACCTGGATGATTCAGATTTTGTAGAACATGAAGACAACAAGTTGGAATTAAAGAGAGGCTTGAAGGATCGTCACATCTCCTTGCTTGCTTTGGCAGGAATTATTGGTCCTGGTATTTTGGTGGGTGCTGCTTTGCCTGTTTCTAATGGTCCTTTGAGTTTAATCTTAGGTTTTGGAATTATTGGCTTGATTGCTTTCTCTATGATTCAGAGTTTGGGAGAGTTGGCTACGCTTTATCCGCTGGGAAGCGTATTCTCCACCCTTGGAAACAGATTGTTTGACCGTGCTCTCGGAGGTACTGTAGGCTGGAACTATGCTATCATCTGGATTGCTGTTTTGGCCAACGAGTACAACACCGTGGCTGCGATTATGAGATTTTGGGGGCCTCAAGTGCCTTTGTATGGCTATGTGTTGATCTTTTGGGGAGCGTTTTTGGCATTCCAGTTTTTGGGTGTTGCGACATTTGGTGAAGCTGAGTACTGGCTCGCATTGATGAAGATCGTGGGAATTTTGGCTTTCTACATCTTCTCTATTGTGTATGTGTCTGGTGGTATCAAGGGACAGAAAGCTTTTGGTTTTCATTACTGGAATGACCCTGGTATGTTGGCTAATGGCTTCAAGTCTGTGGTCAGCACATTCGTGTTTGCTTCAACATTTTATTCGGGCACAGAATCTGTCGCCATTGCTGCCAGTGAGACTAGAAACCCATCGAAGGCCATTCCAACCGCTGTTAGACAGACCTTTATCCGTATTTTGTTCATTTACATGGGTCTTGCGCTTTTCTACGGTTTGACTGTCCCATACAACTCGGACGACTTGACAGAAGGCAACAAGACATTGAAATCGCCTATGACAGTGGCTATTAAGAATGCAGGCTGGGAGGGTGGTGCCCATTTGATCAATGCGTTCATTCTTTTGACATGTGTATCTGCTATCAACAGTTCTATCTACATTGGATCTCGAACCATCGTGCACTTGGCAAACGAGGGTTCTGCGCCTCGATTCCTTAATAAAGTCAACAAGCAGGGAGTTCCATACTTGGCTGTGATTCTCTTCAATGCGTTTGGACTTCTTTCACTCATGAATATCAGCACAGGTGCTGCCAATGCTTATCAATACATTGTGAACTTGTCTGGAGTGGCCGTCTTCATTGTGTGGGGTGCCATCAACGTGTACCATATCCGGTTCAGACAAGCCTGGAGGTTCCACGGTCGGTCGGTGAGTTCCCTCCCATACAAGGGATTGTGGTATCCATACTTGCCAATTTTTGGTATCGTCATTAATGTGTTTCTTGCCTTGATCCAAGGATGGTCGACCTTCAAGCCGTTCTCTGCCAAGGATTTTGTGGACGCTTACATTCTTCTTCCGTTTTTCTTTGTTCTATTCGGATTTCTTAAGTTGGTGAATCGGACGAAATGGATAAGGTTGGAAGAGATTGATCTTGACGAGGGTCGCAGAAAGGATTTGGATCCACATTGAGAAGTTGAGATGCTTTCGAATGGATGATGGAAGATACATGATGCAAAGGTAATATATTATTTAAGTATTTAGGGGCTAATTTGAGAAAATGTGATTAATTTTTAATATGATAGTAGTAGGGTCAGGCATTACACCCATACCTCCCATTTGCAACCATAGTCATCGTGCGGCTCGCAGAGATTTCTAACTAACTATACGATGGGTAAAGAAGATAAAAAGAGAAAGCTCGACGATGTCGACGCAGTAGAGAAGAGATCTAAGAAGGACAAGAAGGACAAGAAGGACAAGAAGGACAAGAAGGACAAGAAGGACAAGAAGGACAAGAAGGACAAGAAGGACAAGAAGGACAAGAAGGAAGAAAAGGAAGAAAAGGAAGAAAAGAAGGAGAAGAAGGACAAGAAGGAAAAGAAGGAAAAGAAGGAGAAATCTGACAAGAAGGAGAAGAAGGAAAAGTCTGATAAGCCAGTCAAGGTCGAGAAAGTCGAACAATCTAACCTCAAAGCTGAACCTTACGTCCAATCGCAACGTTTAACCGATGCTCCAGAGTCCGAAGTCAAGGATTTCTTGACCGCCAACGAAATCGCCATTGAAGACCCTCACAACTTGACTATCAGACCTTTGTTGTCTTTCGACCACGTGAACTTTGTTCCTGAGGTGCAAAAGGCCATCTCCAAGTTCCCTAAGCCCACGCCTATTCAGGCTGCCTCGTGGCCATACTTGCTCAGTCATAAGGACGTTATCGGTGTCGCTGAAACCGGTTCCGGAAAAACTTTTGCTTTCGGAGTTCCTGCCGTCAACAGCATCTTGAAGGAAAACAAGAAAGGCTTGAAGGTGCTCTGTCTTTCGCCTACTCGTGAGTTGGCGTTGCAGATCTACGACAACTTGGAGGAATTGACTAAGAACACGCCTATCTCCAGTGTGGCCATCTACGGAGGAGTCAGCAAAATCGACCAGATCGAGAAGTTGAAGACTGCCAGCATTGCTGTGGCTACCCCTGGTCGTTTGGTCGACTTGTTGGAAGACGGCTTAGTTGATTTGTCTACTGTGGACTACCTTGTTCTTGACGAAGCAGACAGAATGTTGGACAAGGGATTTGAGGAGCACATCAAGCAAATTATTGGCCACACCCCCAACAAGACAGACAGACAGACTTTGATGTTCACAGCCACCTGGCCCAAGGAGGTCAGAGACCTTGCATCTGTATTCATGTGCAGCCCAGTCAAAGTCACCATTGGAGAGCGTGATGAGCTTGCCGCTAACAAGAGAATTACCCAGATTGTGGAGGTGATTGACCCACGTGAAAAGGAGAAGAAGTTGTTGCAATTACTCAGAAAGTACCAATCTGGAGCTCATAAGAACGATAAGGTGCTCATTTTTGCATTGTACAAGAAGGAAGCACTGAGGGTCGAGGGACTCTTGCAAAGAAACGGATACTCTGTGGCTGCCATCCATGGAGACTTGTCTCAACAACAGAGAACCCATGCCTTGTCGCAGTTCAAGCTGGGTGAATGTAACTTGATGTTGGCAACTGATGTTGCTGCCAGAGGTCTTGACATTCCTAACGTGAGGGTCGTCATCAACTTGACTTTCCCATTGACTGCTGAGGATTACGTTCACAGAATTGGAAGAACCGGAAGAGCTGGACAAACAGGAACTGCCCACACTCTTTTCACCGAGCATGAGAAGCATCTTAGTGGAGCATTGATGAACATTTTGCGTGGAGCCAATCAGCCAGTTCCTGATGAGTTGCTCAAGTTTGGTGGACACACCAAGAAGAAGACGCATTCTGCGTACGGAGCATTTTTCAAGGATGTTGACATGGGCAAGACTGCTAAGAAGATTAAGTTTGATGATTAGAGTTGAGGAACAGGTCAGATACTGAGTACAGAGCAATAGAAAAAATTAAATCGCCTCAGGCGAAAGAAGATAAATGAGCTATTAGATATTGACGTAGTATCCAGTGCATCTTTTTGGCCTAGCAAGCCTCCTCAGTTGGAGAGGACTGACTATTGGCAATTTGATGCACATATCAAGATAATTATTTACTTGGTGTGTGTTCCCTGGTAGCTATTAAACCTAAAGGTTAGCCAGAGCATGAGGAGAGTAGTTAATACTTTGGTCATTCAGTTCTACCAAGATCAAATTTCAATTGGAAGAACAAAGAAGTTACATTGGTACAGTGAAGACATACAACTTTAATTACATTTGCTTGAATGACAAGAAACTCACACATGATTAGATATATGCCACCACCAACTCCCCGGACCACTACTTCTAGATACATAACAATTGAAGCAATGTACCACCATATAGGTAGTTACAATTAAACATCACCAAATCATCCTTAAATTCTCGTTTTGGATAATGATTTATCTTACACAGTTTCAACGGCTGGGGAGACTAGAACATAACAAAAGAATAGAAAGAGAAATTCAATGAATTCCTCAATTTACTGAAAAGACAAAAATAAAAAAACTCGGCAGGTCTGACTATCTACATTCTCTCAGACATATTGCATGTGGCCAATTATTTCTTCAACCGAGGACAGAATGTAATCATTTTGCGTCTTTTCTAATTGGGAACTGTTGGAAGTAAATTCTCAGATGTTCCTCGTCATTCGAAAACACTTAACTGAGCCGAAGGTCATTCTATGGGCTGGTTCTGGAACGTTTGGAGCCTGGTGCACTTTATGCATAAGCTCCGAAGAACAATCCCTCGGAAGTCATAAAGCAGTATAACTTGTAATGCTTAAACTTGCGCTTCCGAGGTTACGCCGAACGGGGATAAGAGCCGAACATTTGCATAGCATATGTGGCTGGGAGGGACTTAACAATAAGGTCGAAAATATTTGCATGGAATGTCATTGGGGCAGTTGCATGCGTCGCTAGTTGATTGGCACATGTCAATTTGGATATCAATTTGCTCAGTGGATTTTCAGGGCCGTTAACAAATAATCAATACTTCTTGTTTGATTTGAGCAGACAGCAACTCAAAGTAAGGTGACGTACGATGCAGATGTATGATGTGGTTTGGTGCAAAGTTGATCACAGAGGTTCGTAATTTATGAAAATGTAAATGGTCATGAGTTTTTTCTAAAACTCCTTTAGACTTTCAACGATTGAAATGCTCTAGGGAGTTTACTCATTAAATTTTAGTGGTCAACGCATTCATTTTCTTGGTGTACTTTTGACGTTCATTTGATAGTGTAATCGATTGGGTCCTAGATACAATGACCAACCTCAAAGACTCTTGAGAGTCCAATAATCCAAGTTTCCCTGATTTTTCTTGAGTCAAGATAATTAGTCCGCGAATAACCTCCAAAATTCACTATCTACTCACTTGTAATTTCTCACATTTCCATTCAAAGCAACAATGATCATACCTGGAACTTTGGAGTTTTCCAGAATGCCTTTCAAAAAAAAAATTAATTTATCATCCCTTGGTGTCACTTATAATCAACATAGACTATTCTATTTTACCGTTTTCAGATCAGTACTGAAATCTCCAATACTTACTGATACACACAACCTTACATTTATGACCCATCCTCCATCAAAACATGCCCTAAAAACTGACCAAAACCATTCCAAATTTGAACTAATTATGTTAGAATTATTTCATGTCGAGAACCATTTCACCCAAAAAAAATAAAATTAATTCCTCAGTCAATGAATCTTTCTTTCATTCTACACTTTCAGAAGACTCAGCCTACAGGACTCGTCTACAAGCTCACCCTACAGGACCCATCACCTTACTCATCAGTTTGACATCACCTTAGTAAGCAATTCCCCTTCCATAAATATTCCCTGCACAGTCAATGCCACCTATCTTCTTCATCCCTACGGAATTTATCTCATTATAGCAAGCTTCTCCAATTCAAACCTCTTCTCAACCTTTCTGACCTCTTCAATTTCTCCATTTTCTTTAATCTCTATCTTCCCTCACCTTATCAGTGCGCAAGTAAATTCTATCGGCCACTGTGCAAGCATCATCGTGTTTAGATCGTCTTAAACCCCGAGAAAACGGCCAAAATATCTAAGGTAAATCCCAGGTGATGATCACGTTAAGTTAACTGTTCCAAAATACGAAAACGTCAACTTCAATTTCCTGTCTCTTAATCTATCCTTTCTTTCTTTTCTACCAAATTCCACGCCACCGCCACTCTGATTAATTTAAATGGGTTATACTATCGACGTGGCCTCATTTGATCACGTGATACACTCAGATAAAAAGAACATCAAAGAAAAGATTTCAATCTACAGCATTACCTTCACCAACACAAAATGAGAGCATCGTTCTTGCTCTATATCTTTCTGGTCTTTGCGCTAGTGTCTGCCTCACGGTTCTCGCCCTTCGATTCGCCCGATTTTTGTCTGCAAATCATCACCCCAACGTGTAACACAACCTTCTCATACATTGATACCATCAATGAGCAAATCCGTCCGGTGATTGTTAAGATTGTGCACTCGCCATTTTTCCGCTACTTCAAGTTTGACTTGGATAAGCAGTGCAAGTTCTGGAATGCCCAGCACTTCTGTGCCACGCGTAATTGTGCCGTGGAGATCTTGCCTACGGAACAGTTTAACTGGTCACATGTTCCCGACGACCTTCGTCCTCTGAAGCTCGGAGAAATCCAGAGAAATCCCGCTACAGAAGATGAGCAAGGCGTCTGTGAAGATTTGGATTATTCTCACATTGACGAGGGCCACGATTGTGTCTTTGTCGACTTGATCGATAATCCAGAACGTTTCACTGGATACGGTGGTGCTCAGTCGTTGGATGTCTGGAAAGCCATCTACTCAGAGAACTGTTTCCCAAACACCAACCCTATGTCCATGTTGCCGGATCTGGAGCCTGAACAATGTGTGGAGAAGAATTTGTTCTACAGATTGATTTCCGGAATGCATGCCTCCATTGGCGTGCATTTGTCCAATGAGTATTTGGACCCTACCACAGAGAAGTTCGGCCCTAACTTGAAAGTGTTTATGGAGCGTGTGGGTAAGTTCAACGACCGGTTGTCTAACATCTACTTTAACTACGCTTTAGTGTCCCAGGCCATCGTCAAGTTGAGCGACTTAGTTCTGCTTCCGGAGTACATCGATAGCAGCAACGAGACAGTTACGCAGCTTGGCCTTTTGCAGAACGAACCTGAGGAGCCCGCCGAGTACAATGAGTGGCTTCACACTATAAAAGAACAATTGGGCTCTGAAACTCTTTTCGAAGCTCACTCGCTCTTTGATCCGGCCACTGTGGACCCCGAGTTGAAGAACGAGTTCCGGTCAAGATTCCGTAATGTTTCTGCCATTATGGACTGTGTTGGCTGTGACCGTTGCCGTATGTGGGGTAAATTGCAAACTATTGGCTACGGAACGGCACTCAAGATCTTGTTTGAGCTGGAGGACCCAACCACAAGCCACTTGTTGAAGGTGCGCCGTATCGAATTGGTGGCACTTTTCAACACCTTGGACAGATTGTCCAAGTCCATTGCATCCATCAACAACTTCAAGAAGATGTATTTACTGCACTTGGAGGATGTCGCTGCTGGAATCGCCAAGCACGGAGACTACGAGCCTCTTCACGACAAGGGTCTCGAGTTCCCTTTTGTCTCCATCCAGCCCAAGACGGGCGACAAGGAAAAGATTAAGGAGAAGGTGCAAAGTGACCAAAAGGCCGCAGAAGAAATTTACAACGCTGAAGGACAAATCTACAACACAAAATCCACCAAGCAAGGATTCTGGGAGGAGGTGGAGAATGTGAAGTTGGCGTTGAATTTTGTGTTGAAATCATATGTTGACTTTCCCAAGAGATTGTACCAGTTAGCGATGTATTATGCTAATGGCTGGTGGAATGTTTACGTGGGTAAGGCAAAGTATGTTCCACAGTCGGACTTGAAGCTGACGCTAAAAGATGAATTATAGATTAGGGGGCCGGATTCCAAAAGTACATTGAATTAGAAAAAACTTGTAGATTAAGATGTAAGAAATTTAAGACTTGAAGTCGGACACACGAGGGGATGGATTCATTCTGACAAATTGCTCCTCTGAATAATCAATCTAGTGATTTTCAATTCTAGACTGCTTCATAGATATTATGACTACATCCATTAACTATTTTCTTTATTAAACCCAAACTACCATTATTTTAAACTTACAACATCATAGCGACAACACCGACGATACCGGCAACACCAACAACGTTCATGTTGGCACCACCCTCGAAAGTGGAAACACCAGCAGGACTAGAGGAGTAGTAAGTGGTGAAGGATGACTGAGCAGTCACAGTAGCAGCAACTGAAGTGGTCTCAACGACAACTGGGGTGGTGGTCTCGTCAACGTAGATATCCAGCTCAGAAGACTCAGGAACGACAACCTTAGAAGACTCAGCAGCGAGAGTGGTTGGAGAAGTGGCCACAGGAGTGACAGTGGAAACCTCAACGGCTGGCTTGGAAGCCTCAGTGGTTGGGACAGCAGCCTTAGTAGTAGGGGTGGAGGCCTCGGTGGTTGGCTTAGCAGCTGGAGTGGTCTCAGTCTCGGTGACTGGGCACACAGTGGTGTAGATGGTCTCAACACCCTGAACAGTGGTGGTGACAACGGTCTCAGTCAATGGGCACACGGTGGTGTACACAGTCTCCACACCCTCAACGGTCTTGGTGATGGTGGTCTCGATGACTGGAGCCACGGTGGTAGCACAAGCGTGGTTGGAGCACGAGGTGATGGTGACCTCGGTGGTGTGGTTTCTGGTGACGTACTCAGTCTCGTAAGAGATAGAGGCGGTAGCAGCAGCAGAGGCAACGATGGCAGCAGAGGCAACAGTGAACTTCATGATATAAACGAGTGAAAGTAGTGAGTGTGAAGTGATGATGAACTTAAAGTTTGAGCGAACATGTCTAGGTTTATATAGTCGACATGGAACCCTCGAAGCAACGGAATCCACGATACCAGGAAGGAAAGCAAGTCAACACAGAACGCGGAGACACGTTCTCATGTCTGACGGCTATGCACGCGAGACCCCTTCGACGGAATGTATTATGGAGATTTGGCGTGTTTTGGCGGGGCCTGAAACGAAAATGTCTAACCCCATAGTGTGCGTGTTGACAGTACACGGTGCGCGCCAACTTGATCCAAAACAAACAAACATTCGCCTAGGCAGGGGCCCTTTCGCACGACCGATGGAGCCGCGTTAGGCCCGCGATGGAGGCCGGTATGGGGCCCTGTGAGAGAGGATTTGTGCGAATTTTGGCCCCATTGGGGCGGGCATGACGCCAATTGCACGCTATTTCATGCCGAATTCAGGCCCCAAATTCACTTCCAATCCGGCCTTCATGCCTCTGCGACGCGCGAATCAAACTTGAGCGACACGTCCGAAATTCTTTCAAATGGCACTGAGCGGCTTCTGCAACCTTGATGCCGGTGTCTCGCGCCTTGATTAGACAAAAAGTAGCCATTCTTTGTTTTGTGCATTTTGTAGACGAGCAAATGGAGTGTGCTCAGTTGGGAAGCGAGATAGAGAATGAGAGGGGGTGTCCGTGGGTTGGAGACGATAGCATGTGGGATCGATGCGCTGCGTGGACTAATCGCAGCATTCTAGAATGAAGCAAGCACCGGAAATAGAACATCCGCTTTGGGATTCGAGAATAGTAGGAACCACAAAAAAGAAAAGGAGCCAGAATTGAGATCGGGATCCAAAAAGGTCTAAACACACATCCAAAATGGAAATCGGAATCAGCCTAATGCTTCAAATCGGAATGGCACATTCGATCTCTCTTACGCTTCAAAAGGGAATGGTGTAGTCGATCTTCACGATCCAAGATCCAGTAGGAGCATTGACCGCATCTTCACATTCCTATGTCTCCGCATTTCATCTCCGCCGTTTCAAATCATTATGAAAATATTCGTTAGCACTCTCGTAACCATCACCAACTCTTCATGAAGAAACCTTAATTTAACATTAAATTCATTTCCCAGTCTTGAATCACACTCACCCAGTCTGCTCTTCTCTCATTCATCTTCTTTCTTCGCCAAACCTCCAACATGATTTGACGTGCTCCCCAATAACTGCCCAAATACTGGGCAATGTCTGCTCCCCACTTTTTGAACCCCATTTGGAGATTAAGAGAAACTGCTTCACATCCAGCAATGAAGCCTTGCCAGAAAAGTGGAATAATATGAGCCTCGTCTTTGGCAATAAGTCTCTGTATCAGGTTCAAATGCTCTAATGTTTTTGCAACCTTGGTTTGAACCTCTTCTGGTGGCACTTCTTTAATAAGCCGATCAAAATAAATGGTGAGCGCATGGTAAAAAGACATAATATGGTGGTAGGTCGCCTCGTGCATCGACGACAAGAATTTCTGAGTGGTTCCATCTTCGCTGAGTTTCCAGTCCAATTTCCAATGAGTGAGTTTGTCACTAAGAACATGCACTTGCTCGTCAAAATTGGCGGGCGGCTTTCCATACATTTCCCGGTGGTAGATTTTCTTACGAAGAAGTTGCACGGTATCACTGAACAATGAAATAAGCGAATTCGGAAGCCCGTACAATGCATCAGTGGCAAAATTCTCGTCGTTTTTGTTTGTGTTTATCAACTTCTTGTTGACAAACATCGGTGACGACACACGGGTGGTGTCGACGATGTAGTTGATTTTGCCTTTGGTGTTGTTGGAGTGGATGTCTGCTTCAAAGCGCATTCGGACGTCGTGACCATACATTGAAGTCATCTCGAAGTCTTCTTTGATGTTGACCAAATCCAAACAGGTGGAGTCCTGAATAAGTTTCAAGCTCAGAAAAATTCGATGAAGAATCTTGGCTTTGGCACTGAGTTTTTTCTTGTTGGTCATCTTGGTGTAGATCACTTTCTCACACCATTTGATGTAGAAGTTGGTGTCTTGCATTGTTCCCCATACTAAGTCCACCGAGATCATCGACATCACCGCACAGAGGATGTCTTTGTACTTTTCAGAGGCAACACATCTCTCCACATCATCTCGAGAGTTTGCTTGTGAACCTAGCAAAGTCCTGACGAAAAGCGTGGCTTGATTTCGCAACCGAATACCAAGGTTGAGATAGAATTTCATCTGGTCAGAATTCTTAGGGAATTTACTTTGGAGATTGAACGCAGCCACTGCCAAAAGTGCATTGAGTAGAGAATTTTTGGCGGTCGATGTCTGACCTAAGGCACTGAGCTCACCTATGGCCATCAAGGCTCTAGGAAAGTATATGGTCTTCCAGGGATTCTCTGTAAGCGGAATCACCGTCATTAAATCCGCAACTTGTGTGGCATAATAGTTTAACAAGTACCGTGCGAGTGGTTGCACTTGTAATGCTGTGGTGGGAAGCATTACGCCGTTCTTTGGGAGCGAAATATCAAAGCCTAGTTTTGGCTGAAGTGGACATGCAACTATGGCCATGATGGCCTCAGGCATCTGCGTTTTCAGATTGTTCTCGCCCTCCACAATGTCCGTAGACATATCGTCCTGTTTCAGAGCCGTAGATGAAGCATGCAACTGAATTTCCAACGTGTCGTTGGTCAGGTATGCGTTGTTGTAGTAGAACTTGTCGAAGTTGGAATAGAAAAGGTGCTGGTTGTCGGGATTGATGGCGACATTGTCCTGTTCTGGCTTATTATTGACAGCCGGGATTTCTGACTGGTTGGGAGGAGGACCCATTTCTGATGTGGAAACGGGAATTTCCGGCGCTGGAATGTTGGTGATACCACCCTGATATCCCGGCACCTGGTTGTTGTGCCTATGAAACACCAAGTTAAGAAGATCCGACAGCGACTCAGGTACAGTCTGGAAGCCAAGATTAGGGAGATCAAGGTTCAAGTAATCATTATTAAGAGCCGCAGCCGTTAAAAGTGCATGCTCCCTTAACTCATTGGCCAACCAGATGTGGTCGGGCCCTAAAGCGTCCTGATCTGGGAATCCAGGTGTCAGTGCCTTATCTATATTTCCTGCTGGAGTGGAGTGGGCATTGGTGGAAGGTGTCAGCGTTGGCTTGAGGAGTTTATGTCTACGAGTAGATGAAAATACTCCAAAGGGCCCGTTAAGCTTTGTGTCGTCGGACAACTTGTCGAGCCTCAATCTGTTCAAATCCAAGTCCATCTCATCGTAGGTCTCGTAGGGTCGACAGTTCTTCTTGGCATCCCAGACAACAAACCCTACATTACGTCGCTGGAAGAAATCAGAGCCAGACTCACCATCTTGGTCCAATTCCGGAAACACTACCGGGTTGGCAATGGGGTTTCTGCCATTGGGACGGAATCCGATAGGAACCAGCCATCGGAGCTTGATATCGTAACCAGAACACTTGTGCTGGGCTCTTTTGCAATTTAGACAGTATGGTCTTGTGAGATCACAGCGAATCTTTCGCGAGCGACAGGTGAAGCATCCTGTGAAGGTCTTCAGTGATGACTTTCTCAGTCTCTTGGGAGTGGTTGTTCTGCTCATAAACAACAAAGGATGACCAGACACCAAAGGAAATTAGGGCTGTCTGTAAGACGCTATGAACAATTAGAATCGAGCAGGAACGATGGTAAAGATCTGCAAGAAGTATGAGCCGTTAAGGAATAAATAGAAATGGTGATTTGAGTGAGTAGTTGTGAAAATATTAAGTCTGGGGCGCATAGGGAAGGTGAGCGCGAGGCACTTAGGTATTGTACCAGACCACCACAGACAGGGCAGTTGTTAGAGAGCGGAAGTATGGGGAAGAGTCAGAATGAACGGAATTAGGAGGCAGTGGGGCAGGGATATATAGTTGATGAAAATGCCGTATGATGATGGTGGGGTACCGTTATTTTGTGACGTTATTTTAAATTTGATGTATTGGAGAGATTTAAACGTGAGTTAAAATGGAGAGACTGATAATGCTATGTATGATACTAGAGGATGTGATGATATATAGACAAATTGAGGGAGTTGGAACTTGTGGAGTTTATGGAAGGTAGCAAGAGATGTTTTATCTTTTGAATGTTTGAAAGGTAGCTTTTTAGTCGAGATATATGATTTTAAGGAGAGGTTATACTAGTTTCTGCATATTCGCAAGATTCTGGTCGTTGCGTGAAAAAGTTGTAAGATAAATAAATGTGGGTACACTTTTGTATTGAAAACATAACATGAATATTTTGAGTTTTGAAGAATACCGGTATTAATTATTGATTTTGTAGATTTTCATTCGGTGTATGTGGTTTTTGAAGAAGAATCGGTAGAGTGCAAAGTTTGAGACATGTCATGATCGCAAGAGGAGAGAAGGATTCTTCGCTTTCTTCACCTCCAATGGTCTTGTTTCTCTCAGTAGTCTATCACGCTAAACATACCTTATGAAGTTATCGATTTAGTCCATTTTGTGCTCTCTACATACTCTCCTTTAGTCTTTCTTTTGTAGAACAGGTATGGCGATTTGATTACCTACGCTTATGGCATGGGACGCTTTAGCACTAGTTAGAGGATCAAGCAATCAGTTTTCAAACTCAAAACTCTTTTGCTCGTTTGTTCTTTGGCGGATTACAAATTCCATTTTTTTCATGTTCCCAATTTCGATCCAAGTAGTTGACATATTGAGAACTGATAAGGTCTATTCTCAATTGACCTTAATGCAAAGATTATTGACACCCGAGCAGACATGGACACAGAAGACCAAAAACATAAAGAAATTTTGAGAGTTTTGAAAGGGCTCATGGTTCATACATCTATTATTCTTTTTTTAGTCACATCGACCGTTTTTAAGAGTAAAGTAAGAGAAAGAGGTATTCTCCAGTAGAGATTTGAGAGGGACACGATTGATATCACCAGATTGCTCATTCGGTAATGACGCAGATGATGACGTAGGTGAAGACGATGATCAGGTGACGACGATGAACAGGTGATGAGTGCTTTGCGATATCAATGGCCAGCATCAAACTTGAAGAAGTAAAATTACGTCAACCAAATTTAGCCTGGACAAATTCTCGATCCTCGGTTCTAACATTAAGTAATAATTACCAGTGTTTTAAAGTACAACCCGTCACAAATTAATCTGTCACAAATCAAACAATTCATTGGTGAAGTTCTAACGACATTCGTGGTTAGCAAGTTATTCGAACTGCCATCTTCAGATCTTCTTGACGCTTCCCATGGTAAAATTAGCCGCAACTACCGGTCTAGTAGTCGACTTGCGGCTAACATTCCCAAATCAGGCAATTCTCCGTCATACAACAATTCTTTAGCCATCTACTATCCAATAATTTGGATATCTTCCCTATCAATTGAGCTTCTACCCCTCTTCAATCACTTGGCATGATCTCCCACGCCTCATTTCTATCATTCTTTCGCATTCTTTTAGTGCTAAGTAACGGTGTTCGTGACTCCGTCTATGTGACTACTATATCCTCCAATCTAGAATATCCCAAAGGGTACCCACATCCTAACTAATTGTAATTCATCGATCTCATTCATGTAATCCCAATTGTCAATTTTCAATAATTCTATCCCCCAAAATCTATATTCCATAGGCCAATCTCCACTCCCATCTCTATAACCGAACTCCGATTCTGGTGTGCAGACGCAATACTATATAATTCTGGGGTATAACACCCACACGTCATTCCACCATTCCTTGAAAGTTTTTTTTTCGCTTCATCTCTCACATTCACATACAATGGTATCTGCTAAACATTGGAAATATCCCAAAGACAAGGATTTGGTGCTCACGGCCTTACGTGGCTTGGTTGCTACCAATCCAACCTTGAGCTTGATTCCCTCGGAGAAAGTTGTCTACAATGCTGCTACCTCTGGCCAGAAAGTGGCTATTATCTCCGGAGGTGGTGCTGGACATGAGCCTCTCCACTCGGGCTACGTCGGAGAAAACTTGCTTGATGCTGCTGTCAGTGGAGCCATCTTTGCATCACCTTCCACCAAGCAGATTATGGCTGCAGTCAAAGCCACCGCAGACAAGGATAAAGGTGCGGTCATTGTGGTGAAAAATTATACGGGAGACATCTTGCACTTTGGATTGGTGGCCGAGAGGGCCAAGGCTGAGGGATATAACGTGGAATTGGTTATTGTAGCTGATGATGTTGCCGTGGGCAGAACCCAGAATGCCATGGTCGGAAGAAGAGGATTAGCAGGCACAGCAATTGTTCACAAGGTGGTTGGTGCAGCCGCAGCTGCTGGTGGTCAATTAGCAGATGTGGCTGATTTGGGTCGCTCGGTTAATGACAATTTGGTCACTATCAGTGCTTCCTTGGATAGAACTTCTGTTCCAGGAAGAGAGGAAGAAAATGAGTTCACAGGGCCAGGAAAGGCTGAACTAGGCCTAGGAATCCACAATGAACCGGGCGAAAAGGTGGATATCCCTAAAATCGAAGATTTAGTCGACATCTTATATAAAAAGTTATTGGATGCCTCCGATAAAGAGCGCCACTACTTGGACTTTGAAGATGACGACGAGTATGTGGTGCTCGTGAACAATATCGGTGGCACCTCATCGTTGGAATTATTTGCGGTGACGCATTATGTCTTGGAGAATTGCCCATTGAAGACCAAACCCGTTCGTGTTCTAGTTCTGGACTTTGTCACATCCTTAAACGCCCCTGGTTTTTCCGTCACGCTATTCAACGTCACCAAGGCTGCTACTTCCAAATTCTCAAGCGACAAGATTTTATCTTTCTTGGACACTCCCACCAATGCTCCTGGTTGGAAGCCTAAGGTATATGATGCTCAGAGCTGGAGCACAGAGCAGAAAGACCATGAGCTGCCTGAAGCGCATGACCAGGTGCCAACTTCTCAAATCAAGATCGATGGGAAGAGGTTTTCCGCTGCTCTCAAAAACGCCATGGCCACACTTATTGATCAGGAGCCTCTTATTACCAAATACGACACACAAGTTGGCGATGGTGACTGTGGCGAGACACTCAAGTTTGGTGCTGAAGCCATTTTGAAGGCTCTTGATTCAGATAAATCATTCCAGGGCAATTTGGATGACCCCGTCGCAACCTTGAGTTTCATTACCGAGTTGGTGGAGGATAACATGGGAGGAACTTCGGGAGGTATTTATGCCATTTACCTTACGAGTTTGGTAAAAAACTTACAGCAGGTATCCAACACAGAAGTGAAGACAATTGCTGCGGCCATGAAGGATGCTCTTTACGATGGCTTATTCAAGTACACCAAGGCACGTAAAGGCGGACGTACGTTGGTGGATACGTTGCAGCCTTTTGTGGACACTTTAGTGGAAAGTGGAGACCTCAAGTTAGCGTTGAACGACGCAAAGAAGTCTTGTAAAGAGACTGCCAAATTGCACGCCAAATTCGGTCGAGCTTCTTATGTGAACGAGGCGGAATTTCAAAGCGAAGGAGGCGTCCCTGACCCTGGGGCTGTAGGCTTGTTGGCTATCATCGAGGGCTTCCTTTCTGAGTTTTAAAACTGGTTTGGGTTGACCATATTTAGGTTTATGATAGCACGGATCTCTCGCATGGGCTTGATTATTCTTTAAGCTGGTTCTGGTTGATTTTGAGAGAAATATATTGCACTTACACTAACATCCCCAATTCGTTCCTGGGGTGGGAACTCTCTCTCTCTCTGTCTGTTTCTCTGTCTGTCTGTCTCTCAATCTGTCTCTCTCTACAGAATGATGTCGTAGAACATGTATTAAGTTTAAAGATATCGATTGACGTCACCAATCTCTGGGTCAGTGTACGAGCCATCAAAAGCCCAATAGTTTGACGAAGACAACTGAATAACTTTCCAACCCCTTAAGAAGCTCGAGAAAACATCTCGCTTTAACTAAATCCAAATTTACTTGTTCCTGATGGAGAAACAGAGTCTTACACCACCTCGAAATATCCCCGTCCACCTAAAGTCCAGGATCTAACAGTCCAATAGAAATCCAAATAAAACTCCAATAAAATTGTAAAAAGAAAACCCAAGAAAACTTTCGAAAGAGCAAATAAACTTTACACGAGCAACAGCTCAACAGAAAAATTGAACTTTTTAAGCAAACCGTCATCAACATCTCTACAACACAGCCCTTCTTGTCCGCCCATGCAACAACTTATAAATAGATACATACCATCAATTGGTTTTTTACTCATTCCCACAGTTTCATAACTTTTGTTGTGAAACCCACCGTTCACCTCCAAACCGTCTAAAACGTTCCGTCTAGCAATACGGCTGACAATCGTCTACCTGTTGCATAACCGAGTCATTCGATAATGTATCTACTTGCTTCGAATCTCGAAATAAACTTCCAAAAATGGGAGAGGCGGCCATAGGCAGCTGAAACCACTGGCCGTATTGCCCTCTCTTCAGACAGACTATACTTTTTTAAAGACTTCAATGGTAGGTAATCAGATTGCTCTAACAGCTAGAAGAAGTCAATTTCGACCCATTTGATGAGGAATCACTTACTCTCGCTACAATTTCCATGATTTCGACGGAATTCTAGCAACAAGAACCGGGGTACTACGAATATTCTTCGTGCATATTTCTTCATAGAGAATGATACTTAGCACTTCATGCATTTCGACAAGGTACAGCCCAGGAACAGTTCTGCGAGTTTCCATTGGCACATGATCGCAATTTAGAAACTTCTTTGACTGTTGGAAAAGTAATTGGAAGCATAGGATTGGATGTTGGCTCTCTGAGGGTTTCTCCGAGAAAACTTAAGAATCCTTTAATCCTAAAAAAAGGAAAAAAATCAATGATCAGTCCTGGAGTGTTGGCAACGTTGGCAAATTGTCTGCTGTTCTACTATATTCCAATTTGAAGTGAATTGAGCAATCTGATTATTGCAAATCAAGATTGATGCTAGGGTCCTCATGACCTGTCGCATGAGCTATTTTAAGTTTATATTGTGAAGGCCAGGGGTCGTATATTGTAAGTAAACTGTTTGATGACTATTATGCAACAAAGATTATTGCGACTTTATCCCTTATGCATCAACATCCGGAATTCATTCTTGAAATTTGGATGTTTTGCTTTATGAGTCGATGGAAAATGCACCTTTGAAAAACATTGCTACACTCGATATTCTGAACTGTGATGGTGTATGTGTTATGCAGATGTAGGTGATGATATTGAGGGTGACTACCTGAGTCAAACCCAGTCGAGCAAATAGTTGGTGAGCCTGTCGATTTCGGAAAGCTTCCATTGCTAACGCTAGTAATTCACAACATCCACGGGCGACTCGTCTCCTGAATCATCCATGCTACCACTGTGGTGCTTACGCCAAACCCTTCTAAGTTGGTTCATAGAGTGGCCGGCACTTCCAGCTCCCAATTTGGTTGTTGAATTGAAAAACTCCGTTACCAAATATTGGTCAGAGTCACGTACGCAATTAAGCCCTGCTACCAACAGGGGCCACTGAATCATCAACGTCGAATACTTGATGAACAGTGGTGAATTGACTCGAGGAATAATGCATGAAAGAAGCATCGTCATTCGATAAGTGAGCTCTTGCACTTGTGGTGAGCTGTATGGTAACTGGAGAAATTCTGTTAATAGAGTCAACGTTGCAGCGAGACAATAGAGCTGCTGAGAGGTATCCATCCAACTAATGACAAAGGGCTTAGAATCAACAGTGACAGCTTCTAGTAGGTGTCCATCAGGAATGACTTTCTCGGGCAATTCGTTAATATCGAAAATAGCCTTCTTGTTTATGAAAGTGACATTGAGCTGACGATGGAACTCTGCCAAAAGTCGAACATACTCTGAGGTCTCCAGGCGAACGTAGAATTTGTTCTGTCTGACCTTATTCAATAACTTAACCAAATCACGTAATGGATGAATGAGCTCACAATGAAAACCCACAATAAGATTAAAGCCGTTTGGAAGCACAATACCGAGGTCAATTAAAGTCTGTAGTTCGAACTGATCTTGCAAGTTCAAGAGTAAATCAAGTTCTGCCTCCAGATGGATTGTACCTCCACGAGTCAGTCCAAGGCCCGCCAATATCTCAAACGACATGAACCAATACTTGCAAAAGATCAACACTTTGGAATTTCGAACATTTGACCTGTTTGTTGTGTGCTTCAAAAGCAAGTCTTTTGCACCTTTGAGGTGGGGGCGCCAATTTTGCTTAGCATTCGCTGCGTTCGATGACGTGAGCAACAAAACTGTCAAGAGCACCGCTTCTATGTTTGAAGTCAATGCTAACCCATTTTTGCTACTGGCGTGTCCAAGCGCAGGGCCCAACAACTTCAAGCACCGCAGAAGATATTGGTAGTAAGCCTCCTCCTCATCTGCGTTAGAAGACTTGGCCAAAGACGAGCGAGCTCCTTGAGCCATGATGGCAGCAAGCAAAAATGGTTCTTTGGACGCGCACTTGAGCAATATGTCTCTGACAGGATTAAAATAGGCTTGCAGGGGCCGGTCGTAGGCATTAAAGGGTAGAATGATATTGGCAAACTCCAGGTAGAACTCTTGCAAGAATTGTCTTTCCTCCGGGCGGCGCACATCTAAATAGCCGAGACCAACGTTTCTCGGTATCCAATCATTCTGTGAGATGCGAGCCTTAGAAGAATCCACCGAGGATGAAGTTTCTTCGGATTTAGGTGTCAAAGGAGTGAGGTTTGTATCCGATTTGAGAACTTTGGAGTCAGGGTTGGCCTCATACATCATGTCTGAAACCAAGTTGTTCAAGTCGGTAGCTAAGCCAGTGAGGTCAGCATGGTCGTAAAAATGTGGGTCAGGCGGAATGTTTAGAGACGAAACATGTCCAGACGAGGGGAGAGCACTGATGTAGCGAGGCTGTTGTTGGAATTGGCCATACAGAGGGTGTGGCAGGTATTCCACCGTACTTGGGCCGTTTTCTGTGTAGGGTAGGTATGGACCAGATATTCCAGGAGACATAGCTGGAGAGACGCCCAAACCCGGAGAAACACCTAGAGGAGAGACTCCCGAGGGGGCGGATGTGACTGGTGTCGTAGCCGAAGCGCTGGAAGGGGCGGAGTGAACCGATTGGCCAGTGGAATGAGCTAAATAGCCAGTCGAAAGCGCGGAACCGCTATTAGAGAGAACTGGACCACTAAAGTGACCAGGACCATTGGTAGGAACCGTTGATAGGCTACTTGAATGGCCAGTAATGGGGCCATTAGAAGGGCCAGAATGGTTGGTGAGGCTTGAAACAGAAGAATGGCCAACTACTGCCTGGCCAGACACACCAGTATGTGCGGGAAGTGCGGAATGTCCACGATGTCTTGACAGAACCGTGGCAAGCGTGGAAACCGAGGAATCCGAATGAACAGTTCCCTGAGCAGCCACTAGAGGCGCAGACATGTGGACACCGTACATGTCAGGATTCAGAAGGGAGCGCCGCAGAGCATCTCGACGACGCTTCTCATCACGCTCACGCTCACGCTCCTCCTTGAGCACCTTCAACAGTACACGCGCCACTTTCTCGCCCTTGAGCGGGTACTCACATTCCTTCTTAAGTCGAGTACATTGCCAGCACAGATCTCGACCTTGGGCATTGATGACGCGGACGGCTTCGGCCGGGGGCGAGCGAAACTCGTCACACTTGATTTTGCGGCGCTTACACTCCTTACATCCGTTCTTCAGGTATTCGCTTCGCAGACGGCGGGAATCTTGCGACATGACTCCATAGGTGGAGAGACCAAAGAAAGAAGCACTAAATGGCGAGGAGTGAGGTTATAAAGAACGAAGGAGGATGGGGAATGTAGCGCACGTGGATGATACGGATGTGTAGGGGAGGAGGGGTGTATTAGGCAACAGTAGCTATGGATAGAGACCAAAAGTGGTGATGGAGTAGTAGGTGCGGGAAGCGATTCAATATATATAGTGGTTATTCCGGGGGTGCAATGTACAATCGGCCTGTGCACAGGACGATCTGGTGGAAGGGTGGTAATCCGAGGGAGGATTGTTTAACAATATCCGAGGGTACGGTATCATTCTCGGCGAGAAATACAACCAACCCGTGTGCATGGACATGAGCAATGAGGAATGAACATGGACGTCTACAGGGACCGGCATGAACTGTTGCAGGAGGTAGAGGTTTTGGTTTATTTTAGCATAGGGATGGAATGTCTTTCTTCTTTCAGATGTTTCTTGGTGAGAATTTCGAAGTGATTCTGACCGAAATTTGTAATTGCTATCTCTCTGAACAGGCTCTCGTTGGTTTTTATTGGCTTTTTTTAAGGTTTAAAAAGCATTGCTTATGCCCCTGTTGCATAAGGTCCCAGAAGCACAGAGGTTGATGAACAAGAGCAGCCGCATGTCGTTCCGAGGGCCACAAGGAAGGATCGGGCAGGTCGAATGAGTTGCATACCGAGAAGAACCATGCTTTTAACTGTCTGGGGCAGACAAGTGCATTTCGAGGACAAGATCAAAATTTGTAAACATGAAAAAAATATGTCTCGATAGAAGTGCGTCTTTTTCGTCTATTTCGAGGCACAGCATGCGTTCATCCAGAATATCCAGCGCCCACCATCTCGACATACTCGAACAGGCGTCTTCAAATGCACGAGGGGGCTCCTAATCTGGAAAAGCAGCAGGACAGCACTGAAAGTGCTGCAGATACGAATGCGATAAGGACAAAAAATTGGTATGCCGCACATCTGGTAAGCGACCTGTCAATAAGGATCCCAGCACGGACTGCCGCTTGTGGAAAATCCGTCACTTGCTGCTGGCATTACGGGCAATACCCGCAGATTGCATGCTTATACCGCATAATAGCTAACCTCCATACTGGTACCTCGGTCGGCGCCTCCAATTTCCTTCCCCGCCTGGTACATGATTTTGATCGATTTCCTGGCCACTACATCGCCAGGGTTTCTCCATGTTATTGTTGCCCTCCCTGTATGCCGATAGCAAGTTGCATGTTGATCCCCCAAAATTCTCGGTTAGACTGCTTGAAGTCGCCTTATCGTACAATGGTCTGCACCAACGGTCAGAATGATCCCGCAGTAAGTGAATGTGTCTAGAAACAATGATTTGTCACATTAAGAGCGATTGTTTGAACTTTTCTATAATTTTTTTTCCAACTGGACGGGGCTGACAGCGCACTCTCACCTCTCTCGGGTGTTCGGGCGCCGCCAGAAACAGGCTGTTTCTTTTTTCTTTTCATTTTATTTTTTTCTTCTGCTTGTGTTTCATCTATCTATTTCCCCCTTCCCATTCTCATGCATTTTCAATGGCAAAATAAATTTGCTGTCACCATGTCTACCATTCCCTACCTCTCCACGTTTCTTGTCTAAAGTTTCCGCCACTTCCTTGCATCAATGGCCAATTTTTTCAAGATTTGCGCAAAGCTACGATCTGCGCGTTCGGCATCGCATGGATGTATACCGAAGGTATCTTCAGGAAGTTGGTGTGCGGCGGAGGTTCTCGTTGATGGACCGGGGAGCCGGAATGTTTGTGGAGACGTTGAACTTTCGGCCCGAAATACATTATTTTTTATTTTTTATTTTTTGGAAGCTTTGCCACAGGCTGAAATCTCCGTCTACATGCTGATGGTCGCAGTAACGTTCTTGCGCGATTGACGAGTGCTAGTGACTGTGGTCTTTGTACTTCTTATAAAATTTTGCTCTTGTTATTAAATTTGCTCCTTCTATTCGCTCTTCTCGATAAATCGCTATTTTCCTACCTGATCATCCTTGCCTTTTCTCTGTGCCTCTGTTGATCTCTTCGCTATCACTTCTGGACGTGACCTCTTAGCTATAAGTTTTCCACTGTTTGCTGCTCTAGCAACTATGATAAGTCTTTTCAGTTTCATCCTTTCTCTACTTTTCCTTGTATCTATCCTTGTTGCAGTTTCACGTCTTTTTCACAAACCACAGGTGCATGTTCTCGGAGCCCCATCGATTCTCGGCCTTCCTATTGTGGGTAATGCTTTCCAATTGTACCATAACCCTGCGCTAACCCTCTCCAATTGGGCCCAGGCAGTTCTGCTGCCAGTGCTCTTGGTCCATTTGGGTCGGATGCCCGTGGTGGTAGTGTCAAGTTTCCGCATGGTGAGGGAACTTTACGCAAACCACTCGGTCGGCCTTTCGTCTCGTCCTCTGCTGCACACATTCCACACGGTGGTTTCGGCAGTGCAAGGTGTGACCGTTGGTAGTACTCCGGCCGGGGCTTCGTTCAGACGAAAGAAAAAGTGCCTTTCCATGCAATTGTCTAACGTTGCTCTTCATCAATCTCTGGTAAATGCGGCCGTGGATCATCATTCCCGTATGGCCCTTAAACACCTATTGAGATTTCGTTTGCAAGTTGGATGTGATTGTCGGACTCCACTAAACGATGTCAGTATGCTCTTGCCTGCGCAGCACTTTGTTCTTGGTGTCGCTATCGACATCACCTATGGAATGACAATGGACTGCGAAAGGGCGGATTCAGAATTAACTGCGTCCATTATAGCCACTGAAAATCAAATCATTCGTACCCGTGCCCTCTTTGCAAATTATCAAGACTACCTCCCGTTCTTGTCTCGATGGCCCTTCTCCTGGATTTTCTCATCTAAGCCCCAATTTTGGCGTGATCGCCGAGATGCATACATGCGTAGACTTTACAACGACTTTGAACACCGGTTGTTGATGAATGACCCACAGGCAGTCCGTAGTATGCTAGGTAGAATCCTCTCTAACCCTAAAGTCTCGATTTCGGCTAGCGAAATCCAAAGTATTTGTCTTACTATGGTAAGTGCTGGTCTCGACAATTCCGCTCTTACGTTCGACCACCTTATGGGTCAATTTTCTCACCAACATGGGTATGTCATGCAAGAAAAATTGTATTCCAGCCTCATAAATCTCTATGATGGTGATATGGTTGTGGCATGGCATCAGGTGGCTATTTCCTCTGATTGTAACTACGCATTAGCACTCATTTCTGAAGCAATGAGGTACTTCACTGTTTTACCTTTAGGATTGCCTCGACTCACCACTAAAAAGATCATTTGCAACGGTGTAACCATTCCAGAGAACACGGTTGTGGTAATGAATGCATTTGCTGCCAACCATGATCCAGATCAATTCCACAATCCCAATGAATTTAATCCAGACAGATGGTTGAATGAAGATGAAATGATTAACACCAAAATGTCACACCTTACCTTTGGCTTGGGTTCTCGCAAGTGCTCGGGTGACAAACTCGCCATTCGCGACCTATACACCTTGTTGTGTAGAACAATTTTGCTTTTTGAAGTTCGTCGTCCAGCTGATGGTAAATACCACATGAAACTCAACCCTTTCGAGGGGAACCTGTGTCTTACGGCAACTTCATTCGAGCCTACAGAGTTTAGAGTATGGCTTCGTCCTCGCGAGGGCCCACAAGTGCCTGAACTTCATGCAATAGTACTTAAATAATATCTACTCCAGGAGTGGACGGATCGACGTAGCCTACCTTGTTGACCACTGCTGACCTGATATTGGTAGTCATGGGGAGGTTGTACTTGAGCACCCCTCGGAGAATCAAGTCAAAAGGATGCTTAGATATAAGGGCCCACTTCTCTGAGTTGTCTGGTGGGTCCAGCTTATCAGTCGTCCTGAGTTTGTACCCCATCAGAGCTTGCATGGGGTCGCTAGAACCTGTCAAGTTCTTTCCTGGCGCAATAAGCTTAATCTCCCCTCTTTGCTGGCTTAACTCCTTATTAAAGAATCCTCCATCGAACACCAATGCAGACTCAAAATTAAAGACAGTTCCTAGCAAAACTGTTTCCACAGAAGTACCAGCAGGGCCATCAAGATATCCACTTTTTGCAAATATGTCGATCTCAACCTCTTCAATCTCAACAGTGAACCATCCTGGGTTGAGTGCTTCAACAATAATGCTGAAAACCAATTCATCTTGGCTAACCAATGGATTCTCGATGTTAATAATAGATATGTTCGCCAAATCTTTGGTGGAAGCGAGAAGGAAACCCAGAATGAACCCAATTGCTAAAATACAGATTATGCTGATCAACGTATAGACAAAACTTTTGATGAATCTCACGCGATTGTTACCAAAATTATCGCGAGAGACCTTTCGTGGCAAGAAAAAGTGGGCATTATTAGGCGAGAGATGGTTTTTACCAACAGAAATGCCCTTTGCATGCATTTCGTCTCGACCATCAGCGTGTTCATCTTCATCGTATTCATCAAAATCGTAATAGTATTTCTGATTTGGCTCTGGATATGGAAAAGGAAAAATATCGTTCCCTTTCCCATTTGAAGGCACATACCCCAAGGATGTGTAACGCTTTGGTTTTGCATTGCTGGTTTGCCGCTTGCCGTTGAAACTGAGGTTAAGAGACCTGTGGTGTGGCAACCGATGGGTACCTCCAAGCAATGATGATGTTTCGTTTCCGTTTTGACTATTGTATGGAAAGCGAATGTTGTTGTTGTCGTAGTATATTAGTTCATCGTCAAAATCCTCGATGTCGATGTCATCGGGGATAGTACTGTATCTCCTTGGCTGAGCACCCTTTTTATCGAAAAGTTTCGATGTTGTGGACCGCAACTTCGAAGATGTTGTTGATGGCTTCGATTTCTTCTCTGTTTTGCCACTCACAGACAAATGATCTGCTTTCAAGTATCCATCATTAGGATTGGTAATGGTATTATTAAGTTTAGATTCTGTGGACACCAGACGAAGCGACGAAGCGCCATCATCACCAGATAAATCTTCATCATCTTCTTCATCAAGAGAACACGTTCCTTCGCCATAACCCTCAGCGATACTAGGTGTGACGGGCAGGTGAATATTCGTTGCGAGCGAGTGTGACTGAGGCACTAGCGTATGATTGGGGTCCGAGAAGTTCAACATTGGCGAGCGCAGAATGTAGCTTTTGTCTTCACTCATAAGGGAATGAGAGCTACTTTTGCGTCTGGTGGCCTTGTTGGAAGCATCACGAATCAAGTTATGAAAGTACGGATTCAGGTACTGAGCAGGGTTATCCACATGCGCTAGGTTTGGTGGTTGCAGCAAGCGGCCATTACTTGTGTTTGGAGGTGTAATGTTGAAGGTGTTCCGTGGATTCACTTTCGTTGATTGGAACGAGTGGATGGACTCGGCTCGAACCTGGTCGGGTTTGTGTTCATCATGCAAATCCTTCCGAAGCTCTGTGAACGGAGAATTGCCAACGCCCTCCAAAAGAGTGGCATTTCGTACACTGCCAGCTACCGATGCGGTGTCGTTGGCCAAATGGTTGCTGATATCGGAGGCTCCTGTCATGAATGCTTCGTCACCAGTTGTAATCACTCCTGACCCCGGAATTCCGCTATTGGGGCCACTTTCACCAGTAGCCTCGTCGCCAAAGTCATTGACGTTGTTCTCGTACACGAACGTCTCATCGCTATTAGACAGAGATACATCATCCACTGCACTGGCTAGCTTCGCAGCAAAGAAGTCAGTCCGCGTGGAGTTCTGCTTTGCTATCCTTTTTTTCGTTTTAGGCTTAGGCTCCGGTTCCTTCGCAGCTACCGTAGGTGGCATCCCGCTCTCCGCCTCTTGGTCATCGCCTGTAGACTCCAAACCTGGAGAAGTAGATCTACCAACCTCGTTTACCTGGGCCAGTGACGGCATAGGCGAGTTGTGAGAGAAGACTGGCTGCAGTGGCAGTGTGGTCAAGATGTCCTGGATAAGGGTGGGGGTTTTGGTGTGGCTCTCCTTGGTTTGGATGACTTTCTGTTTCTCTTTCAAACTTTTGTTGAGTTTTGATAGTAGCTGCTTGTTAATCACGTTGGGGCCGGCAGTGTTGGGCAGATCAACACTTACCACCGATGAGTTCGTGCCCAGAAGCGGGTTGGGAGTCCCCGTAGTGCCAGGAGTCGACACTACAGATGACACACCGGGGAGTGCCGCCTGAAGCTTTTGCTTGAGTAGTTTCTCTTCTAGCGACTCCTCGACACGAGGATTTTCAGGTGCAGCGGTAGCGTCACTTTTAATAACATTTTCACCTTCACCACTGGCCTTTTCGAGTCCTGTGGGTGCATTGTGACCTGATGGAATACTGATGGATAACTGCCGAAGGTTCCTGGTGGAGGACGGCTTTTCAGACATGGCCATTCGAAATTATGTTGAAAAACACACACTAAAAGGACATGTATATGTGATAATAAAAAAAAAAATTGAAAAACTGGCGTAAGCGGCGTACTTTGTGGAGAAAGTTATGTTGTTGGTCCAAGACAGGGCAATAATGGGTTTATCTTTCCAGGATGTACGGGTCTGAAGCCTTCTGTTAATACGGCTTAGCGATACAAGGAGATATAAATTATTGAAGCAGATAAGTGTAAACTTTGAAATGAAGGATAGGAATTTAGGTAGATGTTGGATACGGTTGATGATTTCGGAGATTTGGAGATGGAATGTTTATTGTATGCGGCTTTTTTTTGTGTAGGCAATCAGTGAGGTGTACAGAGAGAGAAGTAAGGTAAAGAAGTCAAATGAATTTAGAGGAAAATGTCGTCGGCAGAAGATGTAGTCGAAGAAAATTATTAGAAGTGTAAAGAGAAAATCAGAGAAAAAAAAAGATCGAAATCAACAAGAAGATTAGAGAATGTTCAAAGCCTTTGGAAGGCATTATACAATCACTACTTATTGATAGTGAGAAAATAAAATCTAAATAGTGGATAACGTTGAGAATCGTCAGTCAACAAAGAAAAACATTGAGTACTTTCTCAAAACTTCCTCAACCTTTGATCCTGTCCACTTATTATCCTTACATTGCTCTACAGGTCCCATGACTGTCTGTAGTGGTCTTAGCAATTTTAGTGCAAATAGTCCTGCCTCGTTCAGTAATCTTTCCTGTGTGGCTCAAATGGTTGCGAGATTGCGAATTCGAAATATTGGACCAATCCGTGCGAATCTGCCAATTATCATCTGTCACGATTCAAATGATTTGTTCACAATATGACTTCAAATAGGTATGAGATTCACAAAAGTTGGTTGGAAATTGCCTCACTCTTTCTTCGATAGTCAAGTGTCTTTCTGCTTTACATTGCATAGTTTCGCAGAATCTGGGTGACTGTTGCATGAATTTTGATGAATGATGTTATTTGTACAAAAGGCTGGCTTGAAATATGACGACGTGAGCTTCAATACTTATACTCAGCACTCAGGAAAAAAAGGACTTATATTAAACCTTTAGAAACGTCTTTCATGACACGTTGAAAACTCCCTCGTTTCATTGCTAGTATATGGACCTATGAAGGCATGTGTCTCAAAGACTTGCCTAGACGTAATCGTACTTATTGAACTGTAAACTCTCCATTCTTTAAGAAAGCCGGTAGAGGTTTTGAGTTAAAATCTACAAAAGAGTAAAAAAGATTGAGTTGCAAATACTCTCTGGTATGATTCTTGTGAAAAACCCAAATTTTCCCTAGTCATTTGTCACTTCTGTAGGCTCCATTTATGATTATAGCGGAATAGTACAACGTAATCAGACTTCTAAGCAGCAACCAGCCATTTTCCCACTTTATTATGATAGATGATCAGTAATTATTTGGTATATCCCAAGTCCAAATCCAGGGATTCCTTGGTGACTCTAGGGCAATGATAAAGAACAACCCAAAGTCTTCGTGTAAAATCAAAAAGATACAAAACACAGCCTTAAAAAAGGAAACCATCTCGAATTCATTGCTGGCCCATTGTCATGACATCTTCACTTACAATTACATTATACCATACAAGTACTCTCATTCAAAATATTATCATTTCCTGGAGGAGTGCCTTAAAATCTCTACAATAAGATTGCTTCGAATCTTCAAGTACTATCAAAGGAAAGGCAAAAAAAAAACAAGGTCTTGATTCAATGGTTTGTACACATTATTTTTTCCATTTCGTGCCTTGAAATGGCTGCGAAAAGTGATATAGCACTTCTACAGCACTTGAACCAATCTTGAAAAGAGACAGAGTCCTGTCTCCGTTATTCTATTCAAAAAGAAGAAGGGGAGCCTTGAAAAAAAAAAAAAACAGTTTCCTGGCCCTTCTCAAGATCTCCATACTTGTTCTTAATATGGGGGTCATTCGCACTTTAAAGTCACAAACGCATTTCCCCAATTTCCAATTTTCTTTTACTGCTTCCTTCTCACATTCGTCCAGCCTACATCTACAGATATAGCCTGAACTTGATTGAAATCTTTGAAAACTTCGAACAAACCAATTCGACAATTCAGATTATCTAAACGATGGTCTCCTTCTCTCGAACTCTCCGCCGTATCACGGCTGCTGTTTGTGTTTCTGTAAGAAAACAATCCCCAACCAACGTGAACGTCCCCAAGCCAGTGAGTGGAAAAAACTTGTTTTCTCCACAGAGTCTGGTAAATCCCGTTGCAGTGGACACTGAGGTGCTCTCCACCTCTGCAACAAAGCCCACTAAGGTTAAGTCTCCATGGTTCAGGAAGTTTAGACCAAGTAAAAGGCTTGCAGCCAAAGCAAAGAAATTGAAGAAGAAATTGGGAACGACTCTAACCATGTTCAGGAAGACGGACTCAAATTTATCCCCTTCTACCGCTCCTCACTCTCCTATTATTGCTTTCCCTGATTGTACTACTGCCCTTGAATTCTTCCCTGAAGACCCTGAAGCCTTTTCCCCGTTTGACTACTCACATGATGTCTTTTATTCCATGAGAGCTTTGTACGATCTCCCTATTGAGGATGCCGTCTCCTCCAATAGACACCTGGTAATCTCCCTTGTTGTTAGCAATGCCACAGGTCAAACTTCGGTGGTATCTGTGGAGTTTCCAAAGAATAATCTTCAATCGTTGTTTTCTATTCCATTGATCACTTATGGGTGTACTGAACCTGCTAGTGAAGTTCCTGAAACGTATGATGTTGATCGTGTTGAAGCTGCTGAAACCAATGAGCTGTATTGTACCATGAACCCTCATCGCTTCTTTGTTTCTTACCCCAGAAGTGATACTGTCAATGTCCCTAAAGTTGGTTGCTCTGCTGCTGATATGGCAGCTCTTTCTTGTCCTTTCCAGTTTTCTTCATTATTCTTCAAGAGATTATTGAAATTGCTTCCATATTTGCAAAACTACCATCCAACCTACTCTCCTGCTCAGGTTAAGAATGTATGTACTCAAAGTTGTTTTGATTGCATTTTCTCCCTACAAGTTAAACTGTCTAATGTGAAAGGTACTGCCGTTGAAAAGGCTTTGCTGGCTAACGTTTTCCTGGTCCGTCGCTCGCAATTTGTGAATTCAACCGTCTCCCAAAGTATTCCACATACGGGCAAATATGCTCCTTACGTATTGTGGGAAATTCAATCGTGGGATAATCTCAAGTTTACTTCTTACTTCCTTTGGCTTGAGGATATCAAGGAGGCAAACTTACCTCGTGTCGTTGAGGTTGTACCAGAAAGAGGTGCACACGAGAACGATGAAGGCGGAGAATTCAACGATGCAACAGGCTTAGTTGACCCCGAAGAGGATCAAAATACGGAGGAGGTTGAAGAGTTCTTGGACTTTATCGCTTCTGCTATTGACAACATTCCCGACTTCCGTATGTTTCACTCCACAAATGTGGAGTACCAGGTCGCTGACGTCGACTTCATGGGATTTCAACGTGATTCAACTGTCACGTTCTCCAACTTTGATCAGGTTGCGGAGTTCTACTCTGATGAAGCTCCACTGGCACTTGCGGTAGGTTCCGACTCCGAATGGTACCAATGTGAACCTCTCAAAAGTTGTCTTAAAAGAAGCAAGCCTCTGATATCAGAAGCTCAAGATGATTGGGATGGAGCATCTGAAACATCTGAAGATTTTGTTAACTTTGAAACTGATGACTCTTGGTTTGAAGAGCTTTGTCGTCGCTTTGTTGGGGCCACAAAGATCACGGGATGCCCTGAGAATGCTGACGATAGATACTGGGAAGAGGTCGAAAATTTCATTGACATCTCCCAACTGACTTTTTGGAAACTTACAGTAGGTGTTAATGAAGTGAAGATTTACGGACTCCATGAGTATGTGGGTCAATGCGAATGGGCCGTGAAACTTGTATCTCTGACACTCTACTCGTTTCTTGGAATAGCAAACAGATATGAGGTTTTGTTGGAGAAATATCGTCATGTTAATGATTCATATTCCTTAGACTACGTTCGGGTTTCTCTTATTGATGAGAGAAATAATCTCGGGAAGGTTAGAAAGAGTCTTGACCTAGTCAGCAATGGTGCCAAATACTTAGCTAGTGAGTTGGGGAAGGCGCTCGACTACTATACTGCTGAGTGTCAGGCTTGCATTGCTGCGATTTCGACCGTTATTCTGGAATTTGATAAGTTCTTTTCTGATGTCTTGTTGAAATCTTATCCAACGTGTTCCCCTCAGACACTTCAGAAGATATGTGGAAAGACTGACTTCATCAGCACTTTTGGAGAGTTCCACAAGACTTATGTTCGTGATGCAAAGTTAGCAATGACTTGCAACGTCGATGATTTACGACAAGGCGTTCAGGTCTTGGTGACTTTAGATGCCTCAATTGAAAAGGCAATTGTAGAGTTACTAAACTGTGTGTGCATGGAGATGGAGTTGACTGATATGTGATGGTGATAAAGTCAATGACAGTGTCAATGACAGTTGTTTCAAAGTTTGGTTTGTATTCTTTAACTTTTTACTCTTTTCCCTTAATGTCTTTTTTATAGAAATACATTGTTTTTTGACTTATACTACACTAGAGAGTAACGACATGCTCTGATATAGGTACGTTAGAATCGCACATTTCTTGGCTATTGTTGTCTATCAACTTGCCTCTAGGTTCATACGTCCTTAAAATATAGAAATGAAGACAACCAATTTAGTTATCCCTACTCTGTCTCGTTTACTGATTTCGTTGGTGTTGTTTCAAACACAATAAGCTCCTGATGGTTGATACTTCACGGATTTCAATTTAAAGTTCTCCCTCAACTAAAAATTGAGGGCTCTAATCTTCATAGCATATTTCATCTAACAACAAATCACTAATGGGAAGGATTCAAAGCGGAAAAACTTCTCAAACAGCCCATTTCAAAGACAATTACGGACCCTCAAATCAATGTGGTGATTAGGTTTTCGAATACTAACGTTATCGCCACCTAGATATAAACTCGAAATCCTTGCCAATCACACTATCTTGTTTTCTGTTCCCGTTCTATTTATTTCATAATTTCAATAGTACTTTATGTTCTACTTCTTTGTGATCTTTTATAGGAATAAGTGAGCATTTCAATCTTAAGCGATTATTACAGTGAACAAAGGAACAATTCAAGTATATAATATTTGTCCTCTTCATGATGCTAAAGTCCCACAAACCATTGTGATTATGATGCTATCCAATCTCACTATGGTTATGAATTTACGGTTTTCTCATTTTACTCAAGTCTGCCAACTTTCGAGAGCTTGACGAATTCACAACACGTTGACCACTATCACCAGAAATTTCGTCAATTGTAGGAATCTGCGTACTCGTGCTGATACTCTTGCGCACTGAAAAGCTGCCCAACCTTCCGTCGATGCTTGGGCGAATCTTCTTACTGCCACTGGAAGTAGGTGGAGCTGTAGGGATAACTGAGTATTTTCTTTCACGGAAATTGACTCCCACCTCCTTGACATTCTTGCGATGCTCTGGTTCCACTTTCTTGAACCAGTCAGACGTCTCGTCATATTCATACATTGCATACTCGGTACCGTATGGCTTCAGCTCGAGACAGTATAATGTGTGCAATGGAACATCCAATTCGACGATAGCAGACTTATCCAAATTCAAGAAGTAAGCCAACAACACACGTAACACCACTCTGTGTGAAACAATAAGTAAATGATCGGTTGTACGTTCAATCTCATTAATGACTGGACGCAATCTGACCAAAACATCAAGGTAAGATTCACCTCCAACTCCAGGATAACGGTAGGTAAGTTTGTTTTTAATTCTGCTTTCAAACTCCTTAGGATGCTTTCTACGAATCTCGTCGTAGGTCATTCCATCGTACTTACCTCCTCCCAATTCGTTAAGCATTCTCATAGCTTTAACGTTATATTCTTGGTCGTTGAAGTAATTTCCAGTCTCGATGGCACGAAGTAACATGGATGTCCAAACACAGAAGTTTGGTTCGGTAGGGATATGGGCAAGCAGCAGGCTTTCCTGCAATCCAGTACCCGATGCTTTGCCAGTGAGTTCGTTGTAATGCAATTCGAGTCTTGACGAGAAGTTCTCAAGTTGCTTCTTGCGGAAGACACGTCTCTGATAGCTCAAGAATCTGCTCAAGGTCTTGGCAAAACGTTGTCCACGTTTAGTCAAAGCACTGTCTCCACCAATACGACCACTCAAATTATCAATACTCTCACCATGGCGAGTAAGCCAGATCTGGCGCTCACACAAGTTGAAGTTCAAAAGAAAGTAAATGGTTTGGGAAGCCAAAAAACCTTGAACGTTGTAACTGACAACCTTCTTTCCCACATCTATCATTTTCACATATTGATAACCGGGAATTGACTCTTCCGACTCGTCGATGGTCTCGTAAGCGGACTCATAATTGCGCAAACGGCCAATAAAGTCCTTCAACGCAACCTCCGGATCCATATCTTTGTAATCAGGTCCCGATAATTTCAACCTGATATTTGTATCAAGAATCGCAGGATCAGAGCAGATACTTTCCAAAAATAAGACCTTCAATTCTCCATTTGTTCTTTCCTGAATTCTCTTGAGAACCTTAATTCTTCTTTTCTTAGTGGAGTTTGTAGCGTCAAGAATGCCAACAGATCCAGGGCCATCTACGACCCAATTGAGCAAATTATCCAAAGTGTCCATAGCCCATTTCTCACGCAATTCTGTAGAGTTAGCGTTCTTAGGGTTAAAAAAGTCTGCCGAATGGGCTGCGGGCGACAAAGGCTTTACTTCAGGGGAACGGCCAGCGTGTGGCAGTGGAGTATTGGTATCAGGTAAAGGAGATGAAGCAGGACCTAACACGTTTGTTTTGTCCATTCTTCTCGTGTTTCCCACGTTGAACACTCTGCAGTCATGCTGGAGCCAGTTCAAATACCTTGTGAGCTTGTTGGTAATGTAGGATTTACCTCTGGCTGGCAAGCCAACCATGACAATGACCATCTTGGAACCAACGTCTACCGATGCAATCCGTCCATCCGGAGAGATTTTGGACGAGGTCTGACCCGCGATGTTGAGCGTGTATGCCTTTTGAGGCTTTGGAATAGGCTTCAGTAGAAGCATGTTTTTCAATTTCTCGAAGGAAGGAGTCTTCTCGAATTGCAGCTGGAGATCCTCAGGAACATCCGGCAACAAATCCTTCTTGATTTGCCGTAGAATTGCTGCATCAAGACTCTTCGATGCTTTTGGTGTACTACTACCAGGAGAAGGAGTGTCCACATCCGAAGGTTCTGATGATGGAGAAACCGTGAATGTTGGGTATGAAAGCTTAGGCGCTTCTTCGTCCCCTTTAGCTTCCAAGGGTGCCTTCTGAGGGGCTTTCAGAGGCTTTCTCAAAATATCGGGAATCGCCTTCGTAGGAGCGCCAGCATCATCCTTAATGACTGAGTCCAGCTCAGGTTCTACAGCAATAGTGCCCTCGCTGGTGTTTGTTGGCGAGATTCCGTCTGATGAGATGTCAGCAGCTCTTGCAGAAACTACAGCAGCTGAAACAGCATTCAAGTCCACTAAACTGAGATGCGAGATGTTCTTCGTCTTGTGAATAGGCGACTTGGACTTGGACTTGGAACTGGAGCGTCTGATGCCTGGAGCCGCATTATCGGCGGAATCGTCACATTCTTCCGTTTCTGAATCACTCAGCTGTTCTTGGGTTACTGGCGATGCCACACTTGAAACAATAGGTGTGTCGGTGAGTGGACGCTTGTTGAATTCCGGCAAGTTAAGATTAGAATGCTGAGGACTGAAATACCTAGTGTCAAGCAGCGCAGCCTGAGCCATATAGGTGCTCTGGTGAGGATGCGAACGGAACCGCTTCAATTCCAGGAGATTGTTGTGAGCAGATAAAAACTTAGGAGATTTGGCCCCCTTACTTTCATCAACAGGTTTTTTATTCGGAGACATGGGACTGACCTCTCTGGGAGAGTATTCGATATCGTCACCCTCACTATCAGTAGAGGTATTGGAAAGAGGACTTGAATCATTCGAAGATGCAATGAAAACAACATCACCATCATCGTTGAAGGATACGTGCTTCCCCTTGAGCCGCAGGTTGGCCAAAACAGCATTTGAGATGGACTTTGCTCGCTGTTTTTGATGCTTCATGAACTTAGCAAACGGGTCAGGATCTTCCATGGTCGGCAAAGAATTGGAGCAAGAACGGCGGGATGGAGACGGACTGCAGCGGCAACGGGATGAATATGAGTGCAAGAAAAAGAAGGGGGAGCGATATTTATTGGTTGCGGTGTGAAAAGAGCAAGTAGTAAAGAAATTGGGTCGGCGCCGGTCCAAAAAAACTAATTGTATGGGACTATGTCCTGCATGAAAGGTGGGGGTTCGGAGTTGATCCCGAGCACCATAGTTGAGAGAAAACTGTAATGGGAGCCCGGAGCGGAGGGGGAAAATAAAAAAATTTGCTGACGAAAGACCCGTACACCATCATAGTTGCTGAAATGTAGCGGGGGTAGTGTGGGGGATTGTGGGGGATTAGAAATTGAACTTGTGTTTGTAAAAGGTTGAGAAAATTGGGAATAATGTGAGTGGTAATGGATGGGGAAATTAAGAAAAAGAAATTGTAACCTTATTTAAAACTGACGTGGTCAGCCGTTTACATCAAGCAACGAAAAATGGAAGTATGTAAATTATGTGCAGTACGTACACAGGAACCGAAAAAGCCTGTCGTCCGGATATGATGTTCACGTGACACGGTAGCCTCATAAAGAAGATAGTAGCAGGGGACAACATGAAACAAAGATAAGCAGGGAATAAAACATGATTATCTTTTGATTTTTTTATCTAAATCATAAAATGTAAGGATCAAGGAAAATAAATAAATTTATGTCAATCGATAACAATATTTGTTGATCTTTCTTACAAACCTACTTCCTTCATCATCTCCACATCTATCTGCACACCTACTCATCTCCAACCAACCTTCCATGTCTTTCACGTTTGGTTTCACCGGAGACGATATCTCCGACGATGAGAGTATGACCAATGTGGCTACTGCATCCACCAGTAACTCCAAGCCCGTGGAGGCTCTTCTTCCGCCCAAACTCCACTCGCTACTGGACATTCTCTCCACCTTAAAAGATGTCCGAATCACTTTTGACAACTTCACTACTCCAGGTGGCAATATCGTCTACAGAAGAGAACTTTTCGATATTAAGCATCAAGCTATGATGGAGGAAGACTCTGAGAGGGCTAGTGACGTCCACAAGATCTTGGTCGGCTCAGAAAATGCTAGTGATGATGTAGATCTCAGAACTAACGTATACGAGGGGGCTTCAAGCTGTGGGAGTGCTCTTATGACTTGGTGGATGAGATTGATAAGCTCTGGAAGCAGGGCAGTCTTATACTGCATTCGAAATTTCTTGAAATTGGTTGTGGAACTTCTTTACCATCATGTTACTTGTTGACGTTGCTTCTCCAACAAGATCTGGCCACGTCTCGAAGTCTTGTTCTTTCTGACTTCAACTATGAGGTTCTCCGGTTGGTGACTGTTCCAAACCTTCTCATCCATTGGGCTTCTACTTTGGAACCTGATTTTTTGCATCAATTGACTGGATCAGACATCCACTTAAATAACGATGAGGTTTTCTTGTCGTCTGATTTGCTAAAAGAATTCGAGAACCACTTGGCCCGTAAAAATTTGCTGCTATCCTTTATTTCTGGTCTGTGGGGCTCTGAATTCTGTAAGATTGCATTCACATTCTCACCTGAGTTGATCTTGACATCGGAGACGATCTACTCTCTCGACTCAGTGCCAATTCTCATTGATGTCTTGCTACAATTGGCAACCCCACCCAACTATCTTGCATTGGTGGCAGCTAAGTCCTACTACTTTGGAGTCGGCGGCTCTATCAAAGAGTTTATTGATAAAACATCCGAAGCTAAAGCAGACAACTTGCATATTGATACAGTGGGAGGAAACATGGGCCAACTCAAGAGAGATATCGTGAGACTCTACTTTGAAGCACCTAAATAGATACTTTATATACACAGAGAGGTTGTAATCATCGGCACCTCCGCACCCTAATCATCCCCAAACAAGTTGGATAAAGCTCCGTTCTCAGTGAACGGATCATTCATAATGTCATTGGCAAGAGCCTTCTTCTTTCTGTTAGCCGTCGCAGATTCAAGTTGCTTCTTTCTGTATTTAAGCTCGGCATCTTCAGAAGACTCGTTCTGATTCGATTTCGCGATTCGAATGAGCTCCAAGAGTGCAGACCGCTGGTGTCTCAAAGACCTAGATCCAACAAGAAGTGTTTCGAAATTACTAACATGTTGCGAAGTGATGTTCGGTAACGTGGAAATAAGAATCCGGGCTGGATAGTCATTTTTGGATCTCAATGCACAATACAAAGTGGTAAGAGCTGTGGCGGCCTCAGAGTGCGTCTCTGAAAAGTAATCATCCACCATCACCAGCAATAAGGATTTCATGAACGTCTCGCACAAGTACTTGTCAACATCGTCATCTTTGAGCACGATCCCTGGAAGAATGTTTCTGGCGACCAAAATAGTGTTGAACGAGCATTTCGTGTCCTTCAATTTGATGATGTGAGCGCAAATTTGCAAAAATGCTCCCATGACTTCCTTATTGGTTGTCACCAAGCGCTTGCAAGCGAATTGAGTATCTGTGACATTCTTAGCGTTAAACTGAGGAACTATATCCATCAAAAGTCTGACCACAGTGGCCGTGAGTTGACGCAACATATGCTCCTCCATCATCTCTTCGCTAAGGGTATCATCATCTTCATTTCCTTGTAATTGCAAGCCCTTAAGGTACACTTTGTCCCATCTCTCAACAATGAGCTTATCGATATCGTACAAAGCTTTGGGCAAGAGCTCTGCCATGAATATATCGACATATTTAATTGGACAGTTCTTTACCACACTGCGCAAGCAGCTATTGATCATATGCTTCCAGCTGTGTAATGTTACTCCCACGGTATCGCCGGCCAAAGCGTTCCACAATTGAGTAGCAATATTGGGGATTTCATAGAAGGTATCCTCCAATTGTGAGAGAGAGCCAATGGTCAAAAATGCATATTCCCTGGTATATCTGACTAAATGTCCAACACTGTCAGCAAAGTCTCTCAACGTGAGGGCCGCTTTGACGCTTTCTTCGATGAAAGTCTCCTTACTTTGAATAGAAACTCCTTGTTGCCAGAATCTTTCCATTCGGCTGTATCTCAAAAATGTTTGGACTTCGTCTGGGAGGTCCCGCCAGTTTTCAGGATTATGATATGCCTGGATTTGAGCAAGAAGTTGGAGAACGTGAGGAATGATTGGTCTGACTCTGGGCTTCCACAATCTCAATAGATTCAAGTACTCTGGCGAATCATGGCTAAGCTTTTCAATACTGTACTGAATGAAAATTCTGGTGGCACGAATTGGAAAGATAGATGACCAGCGATCCTTCAATGAATTCTTCAATAAACGACCCTCTTCATCCATTTCGGCATCTAATAGATTTGTAGAGGCTGTGATGTTTCTCTTCTGGAAATATTGGGCGATTTCGACAATACCCATGCGTTCCATAAACCAATGCAAATCCATCAAACCCTTTTCGGTCTCGGGGGCTGACCAAGCAATCAATTCAGGATCGACAATTTTTGCAAATAGCTCCTCTTTATCATCAATTGAAGATCGTGATGCAATAACCAAGAGAAAAGATTTGAAGGCGACATTTTCATGATTGCTGACTTTGTTTGAAGACAAAATATTTGAGATCACATTTTCAAGCTCTCCAAATATTCTCTTGAGCGATTCTGGCATGATATAAGCCAATCTGTTAAGTTCTGTTCCACAACTAGTCCTTAAATCACGAATAAGCTCCTTCTCCTCATCAGAAATGTCTGGAGGAAACTCGAATGTCGCAGTTGTCAAGATTCTTTCCAAAACTTTGAACATTAAAGGGCTAACATCTTTGAGCAAAGGAGCGAATTGGACCATCGTCTGCACTTGTTTACGGATAAGCAAAGGTGAAGCTAACTGCATGGCCAATAGTCTTTCACCCAAAGCTTCCACAAGGCCATTAAGTCTGTTGTTTTTCGTATCGAAGTCTTCCCCACTGTACCAGATGCGCCATCTCGATACTCCTCTGATGCTGTTTTCTATGATATTAAACTGAGAGGTACCGTAATTGTAGACGTCAGACTTCTCATCGAGCTTCGATTGAGTGATGCATTCCAAACCTAAGGGAGAACTGAAAAAGTTTTCAAGTCTGCTTTCCAACCACTTGAGACCTTCTTCAGGTTTCTTGCAGATTGTAATTCTGACAATGTCTTCATTGAATTTGCGATAGTTTGACAAAAATGACGCGGAGTCCAGTGCTGAATCGAAGTCCAACTCCAAGAACTTCTTGGATGCGTTATCTTCGCCAATTGTGCTGTAGTTGATGATTCTGTTGGCAGAAACTTCTAGCAAGTCCATGAGGATGTTAAGGATGGGTTCTTTGGAGCTGAGTTCATCGAATCTCAACGTAGTCACCCACATCTGTAAAGATAATCCTGAAATAATTAAACTGGGGTGGTTGGTAGTGGTTAAAACAAGATTTAAGTAAAGATCGACATCCGCTTTACTCCAATCTATTCGACTTTTGACAGGCAACAGAATGTTCAAATATTCGCTCAAAGAGACAATCATCTCCACCGTCTTTTTGAGAAGAGCATAAGCCTGTTCATCAACGTCATCTGGGTCGATCTCGAGCGACTGGAAAAATTGGGAAAGTTTGGTCAAGCCCTCAGTTGTGTAAATGCTTCCGATGAAGAAATCAAAGTCTTCAGCATCGCTGTATGATCTCGTGAAGAGAATGTGTAGGCAGTCCACGGCCAAAGTTTTGAGTTTCATATCAGGGATGGTCAAAATGTTGACTAGCGTATTCATGATGTTTTCTTCACGCAAAACAGACGGCTGTATCCAGTGGAGACACGTTTTGAAGGTTCCAAGGATCTTGGGAACGAATTGAGCCACCACAGGCGAAGAAAACTCATTATTGGACAACAACTCAAGCAAATACTTGCTCCACACCACAAACCAGCCCTCATTCAAGTGCTTGCAAATGGCCAAGTTTGGGTTTGGCTCGTAAATTTGTTCTAGCACACTTTTTGGGGTCGTGATCAACACTGAAAGCTGATTTAGAATAGTTGTCCTTTTAGATGCCAATGGATCGTCGAGCAAATAAATGTCCTCAAAAAGAGTTCTTAAGATAACCAACGACAACTCTCTAGTCTGGGTAGATGCACTCCACAAGTTCCACAAGTCACTGTCCATGGAAGACCAGCCCTCGTTGGCCTCTTCTTTCGACACAGTTTTTTCGACGTCAGGTGCATCTGCAGCCTTCACAAGGAAATTGCCCCATATTCTCTTCGCCATTGATGCCCACAAAAACGCAAGCTTCTCCTTGAGATAATGCGGGTCATCATTCACGATCTTTTCAGATAGGCTAATGATCCAGTCTCGTACAGCTAAGGTTTTAGCACAGTCAAACGTCTGAAACTTCTTGGTAATGGCATGCTGGAGCAACGACAAGCCAAAGTGCCGAACAATGTAGTTTTTTCCATACGCTTCAGGCAACGCCAATTGGAACCCCCAATATGGAGATTCTTCCGACATTTTGATCAGTTCTAGAAAGCTCTGCGCCTCTCTTCGGGCCTGATTGGACGACCTCGGCTCGTGAACCACCTCCAAAGCTTGGAGAATCTGGTTAACTCCGCTGGTGTCCATTGTCATGAGGTTTTTTTGATGAAAAGGTACTAGGAATTGAGTACACTGTTGATGAGAATGGTGCTAGCGGTGCACAATGAATCTCGAAACCGAAGAACGCACGATATACGGCGATTAGATTGGAGACTTTTCTTTCACGGGAAAACCTACTGGAGTCTCCGAATAGATTGAATGCCTGAGATGAAATAGCCTTGTTGTGTATATGGCTCGTGGGTTATATGACAGGAGTTTATCATCGTGGTGTACGGATGTCATGCATGGCTTCGGGACTAAATAGGATCCGAATAGAGTTTAGTGAAGGGGATAGTTGAGGAAAAAGAATATTTGAGGCTCCTATGGTGATTTCAAAATGAAAGTTGGCGATGATTGAAAGGTTCCGTATTATTAGAGGAGGGGTCCTTTGTTTCTTTTTCGTGTGAGGGATATCTCGTGGATGTAGATATGAGATTATCAAGGCTGAGGTTGCAGAAAAAAAACCAGAGAAAAATATCGTAGGGAATAATGCTAGAAGCGAAATATTCAGTGTCAGGGGAGGTCTTCAGTCACCAAACTCACTTGATTCTTATTGAAAAGGTCTTTCCTTCCTCAAATCCTTGAGTTTCTCTTCTAGAACTTCTCCGCTCTTCGTACAGATGTCTCTCTCGCCCGTATATTAATGCTATCAAAGGTAAAACTTTCTCTTGTCTCTCTCCATGTCTGGACGATGCTCCCATTCGATCTCATCCTTGATGCCCTTCTGCAACCGTCTCAACTTCAACGTAAACTGTGGACCCAACTCTTGGAGCCCCACCTTTTCTTCGTTCTTAAATACATAACGATGTCTTCTGAAAAAAATGTAGTCACGTTGGTTGTGGAGCGTGAGTACCTGCCTACCCTGAATCTCCGGCTGCGCAGGGAAAATTGCCTGGAACAACCTGCCCACAGTCTTACCCAACCTCGTGTTGAAGTTGTTGAGCACAAGCTCAGGAATGTGCGACGTGGCTCTTCCGTGCCCACGGATCCGGTCAGTAGTCACCAACGATGTCACGGAAAAGTAGAACGTAGGCCCCTCAGGCAAGTGGATGAATGTTAGGCCGTTGACCTTCTTCTTGTCCTCATTGATCACTATAAGATCAGTAAAGTCTCTGTTGGTACAATACTTGGCCATCTCCTTCATGTTGTATTCTCTCTTTCTCTTGACAAACGTCACGTTGGGCACAAACTCCGTCAAGATGTCTGCAAACTCGTACGCAGCCTTCTTGGCATTGACATTGGTGGTGATGAGCACCTTTGGGTCTCTCTGGGTGCGGTTGAACAACTCAAAAAACTCATCTTCTCCTTCCACTTCTGCGGCAATGGTTTCATCGAAAACTCGTTTCGATTCAATGGTCTCCGGTACATTGGCTGCTAGACGTTCCTCTCTAAGCTGTGGATTCAGACGTTCTTCCTTTGCTCTTGCTGCACGAGCCTTGTGTCTCTCCTTGGATTTTTCTGCTTGAAGCGCAGCAAACACTTTCTGCCTGCGCTGTTTATTTTTGATATTCTTCAAAACCTCGTTGGTTTTCTGCTCACTCATATTGGGTGAAGATGGATGGGAGTCGGTCATTTTTCTTTTCGCGATGCCATCTCTGATGGTAGGTGATAGCGTCCTGCAGAATAGCCCCACCGCACCTATAGCTACCTCATGTAAAAATATCATGGATTCTCGACCGGAAGCGGTCTTTTCCCGTTTTCGTTCGTTTCTGATTGGTTAGCAGCACGTACTGCCGTCATGTAGTCATTGCTGGCTTTCGTGAGCCCAGAACTCATGGGGAAAATACAGTTGTCTAGGTCCTTCAACAACTTATCGCGAAGCTTATCATTCAGTTTCACCAACGGGTGTTCCAGGATCTGGTCGGTAAGTTTCTTTTTCATGTTGTTGAGGGTGCTTTCGCAATTACGGATATTGGTGAAAAGTTTCTTCAACTGAACAGGATTTCCACCATTCAAGAAGAGGTTCCAGAAATGCAGGAGAAACTCCATAATGGTGATGTTGAACGTAATGAGTTCTTGAACCTCCTCGTCACTCAATATCTTTTCGCCACTAGACTGGTTTGTATCCTTGACATTATGCACCAGCTTGAAAATCCGGAAATTATACTTGACTAGCGCGGTAATATCGTGGTAAGCCTTGGATATATCGTCAGTCTTGGATGCATAGGTTTCACGGAGATCAACCTGGCTGGCGCTGGAAAAAACGTTCCCTGAGAGAAAAGAGGCAACTGCTTCATCGCTGGCAGAGTCTTCGGGCAAAGTAGACTCTTTTTGCAAATGCATGCTATGACGAGCAGCTTGAGTATCAATGTTCAATTCAATGTAGTTTAGCTTTTCGGCCTCATTCAAATCAGCAATATCCAACTCTTCCTCGAGCTCCTCGTAGATCTTTTTATCTCCTGTTGGCTCAGAAGCTTCACTAGAATTAATCGTCACCATTTTGCTGGAAAGCTTGTTCATATTCTTCATGAGAATCATCATCTCGTTCTCGTTCTTGTGAGATCGAGGCTCGTTGCGAACTTGCGATCCAGTATTTGCTGCATCTTCATCCAAGAACTTCATGGTAAAATCCGGTGAGATTCCAAGTTTCTGTGAGTTATCGGCCTCATTTCCAAACAAATCTATGAACTTCTTGACCGCTTTTCCTTCCCCAGGTGTTTCAGTCAGATTCTTGCTCTTCTCTTCTTCTTCTACAAAGTCTGCGTCCACATAGAGGTACTTATCAATGACCACATCACCACGGGAGTTTGCTATGTTAATTTTATCTCCACGAAGTCGTCTAAAGAGCTTGGAGTTGAAGAATCTCGACCAGAATTCTCCTTCGTTAAGCTTTACGGGAACCAACTCATTGAATGCTCTCTTGATCACGGGATATGTCTCGAAAATCTCGTTGATGGTGTCTCTTGTAACATTCACGTTAACCTGGTTGTCTGAGGTGGCGACCGGACGAATCGTTGAAAGCACATTATATGGACCACGGTGCTGAGAAATAGTCAATGCATATGTTCTCAACTGACTAACTCTGCTCGACCAGAAAATGGCTGGCGAAAGTTTAAACTTTATAACAGATTGTGTGAAAATATTTCGAAGCGATTTGTCCTCCAACAAAAGTTTCTGTTGCAATTGACGGTTCTTCATTAATGCTGAATCTGAAAGACTTTCTTGACTCGAAAAGTCAAATGGATCACCTGGTGCTGGTGATTGGCCGTTAGAACTAGTTCCTGTCGGTGCTGGAGTTCCCAGGGCAGATGCTCCTGAATCGCTTACTGGAGCTGGACTGTCTTTGATCACAGTCTTCTGTCTTGCAAGTATGGTCTGAAGAATATCCTTGACCGCATGCATGGTTTGTCTGTTGTTGAACGTGAGTTTTATATCTTTGATTTCTGGATTTCCACCCTCCGCATAGTACAACTTAAGAAGCATCTTGGGGGAGGTTTCTTTCGATACTTGAAGCTTATCGAGATTGTTCAAAGGAATCTCCAATGACTTATCCTGATCAATCGCTTTCCATATTAGTTTGGAAGGTGTGGTATCCTCACGAATCTGAAGGAGGCCCGATACCTTCGAGATCACACACGCTCCTGAGACAGTAGCCATGACTAGGATGATTCTTTTACTTGTTCTCGCTGATTGTACAGGCCATTCTGGTGTGCACATACTCTAAGTGATATACTAGCTGGAAGGGTTTGATAACATTTTGACTATACTGGAAAGAGAAACTAGAAGTCAAAGGAATAAAAGCTTTTGGGTTTTGGAATTAAGATGATAACCCGTGTAGTATAGTATTGGGACAGTTGGCTTAAAGACAAGATTTGGATGAATTCAAAACCAAGTAAGCAATGCCAGTAGATGGAAATTCATGGCCGAATTAGTTCGATGGTAATTGTAGTTGAAAGCCTTTCACTTTGACTTGAGCTTAATTCGGTTACAACTCCTTTGATGGTATCTGTGGTTGATGAACACAAACACAAAAACCGAACACCCGTACACCTTTGACAGGAAACACCCATACACCAAGTTTTTAAAACCCGTACATTCTCATAGGAACATCCATACACCAAGAATTAAACACCCGTACCCCTTCGTCTAAACATTCCATATGCACGACTGACATAAATGTAATGAAAACACCTGATGAAGCAACAGATAGCAGCATGGGCAAAGAAAATAAAAAATAGTTCTTGGGTGTGGGATGATGTACATTCTATTGGCCAACACAATCATTTGAGTACCTTATTGCAAGGACTTATCCCCTCGCAAAGCAAAAACCTATATGGTACACACTTCATCTTTAATAATCAGTCCAACTCCAACTTGGGAAGTGATGGATACGACAACTACCAAGCTCCAATGTCAGAATCGGGAAATCCTCTATTTCAGCGTAGAATGTGGGTTAATGGCCACTTGGAATATTTTGGAAAGGGGCCACAAATCAATGATCTCATACGATGTATAGAAAAGGTAAAGGCCGTTCGAACTGTTGGCACTAGTGTTTTCGTTACAATTGACCGAGACTTTGCTGCTAGTAATGGAAGCACAGTGTTACGAGAGCTTCGGACGTTGGTTTATACCAATGAGCTCTATCAAAGACGACAGATCGACAAAGATCCTCAAGTTGTCCCAAGTGAAGAAGAATTGGTGGCCGAAAAGCAATTTCTGTTTTCTCTAAATGATGTCAGGCGATTCAGTTCACTCTCGTACAACTTACACAAGATTCACAGTGATGTCCTGTACTGCCACCAAGAGAACTTGGCAAATGTGATTGCCTCTGGTCCTTTACTAGCGTCTCTAATGCTTCATTACTTCAGTAGTATCTTTCCAGATGTCAGAATAAGATCTTTCAAGTATAGAAACAGTGAGCCGTGCTACATCGATGAGAGTCTAGTAATGCATGTGAGAAAAAAGGGTGCAAATTACGAAATTGACATTGTCAAAGATGACAGGAAATTATGTGGCGGGATAGTTGTTTCCAATGATTAGGGGATTGAAGATTGAAAAGTGTCTTTCAACGTGGTGTCCGGGAATTTCGGGCTTTGTTCTCCGACGTTTCATCGGAAAGCGAGATAATTCCGGTATTCGGGCACCACTCAATTATGTCAACCATTAATTATGTCAACCATTAATTATGTCAACCATGTCAACCATGTCAATTGTGTCAACCACATCAACCATCAAGAACAATGAAAAGCCCGTATCAAAGCAAATACAAACAGTACGAACATAGCGTGAAGTTCCCAATCTTCCAGATGAAACACAATATTAGTAAAGCATCCTCTGGTCTAGTTGACACTTCAAACACGTTCAGCATGCTCGGGCCACCAACGGCTTCAATTCGCATTCGTATCATCTTTTAATGATTTCCGATTAGATTACCCACGTTTTTATGATTGTGCCTTGCAAGTACATGGCACTTTCGGTGCTTCTAACCACATATCGGTTTCAGTAGTATAAAATGACATCTAAGCCAATTTTACATCAATTAAAAATCACTAAGCCTCAATGGTATCATTCGGTCTTGCAGCTTTTGTAGCAATTGTGTCTGTGGCTAGTGCTTATCCGACCAGAGGCGGAGGCGAGTGCAACGGATTAGCAGAGGTGTATTATCCTGTCCAGACATGTCTTGGAGTCGATGAGTACAAGTATTTTTCTTGTAATGCTCCAGGAATTGTCTCAAACAGCTCATGCTGTTACGAAAATTACGGAATTATCATGCAAACTCAATTCTGGGACTTCAATCCTGACTACCTCAAGGGAATTCTGAAGAGAACACCCGAACGCTCATATTCCAGTGACGTCAACCAGACATTCACCATTCACGGGCTTTGGAATGACCGCTGTGACGGTTCTTATGACCAGTTCTGTAAACCAGAATTGGAGTTTACCGATTCTGACAATCTTGAAAATGTAATTGTCAATCAATTTGGAAGACAAGACTTGTATGATTTGATGATCAAGTACTGGATCAATGGGACCGTTGCTGGGTCTCAATCACTTTGGCAACACGAGTACAATAAGCATGGAACATGTTTCAATACTTTGCAGCCAAACTGTTTCCTTGGACCCTATACAAAATTTGAGAATGCCGTAGCATATTACCAGAAAGCTGTTGAGGTGTGGAGCGGATTGCCCACCTACAAGTTCTTGGAACAAGCAGACATTGTTCCAACCACCGAAAAGAAGTACAACTTAAGCGATGTTCAAAATGCTTTGGCTTATGGACATCATGGGAAACAAGTGTATGTTGGATGTTCGCAGGGTGCCATTTCAGAGATTTGGTACTATCACGAAGTCCGAGGAAATGTATTGAATGGCCAATATAAGGCTACCGATACCTTGACGAAGTCTTCGTGTCCTGGGGAGGTTTGGTATCTTCCAAAGTAAAAGTAAAAGAATAAAATTATGATTGTTGATTGCAGTGGATTTTGTAGTGATGTACTTGACTCAATTGGAATTTGTACGACTAGATTGGTACTTATTGGATTCAATTCGTGATTTTGGGACTCAATTGGCAACTATATGACTCAACGAGCATCCGAGAAACCAAAGCAGATTTCATTCAAACGGTACGATCATGTTAACAAGCAGTGGTCACAGATCGGTGGATACCAGTTGAGGGATGTTATTCAATGACATCAAATCAATTAAACTAACTGAATTGATGCAATTGTGATGCAATTGACTCAATTGAACGGCTCTACTCTCATAAATCGCTCTACTCTACAGACTTCATTTCAAATCAGGCATATTCGTATAAACGCATAGCTCAACAAGCTCCAGGCTTAATCGGTCAAACCAATGACTCCACAAGCTGGTCTGCCACCGGCGTTACCAGTCTTCAAAGAGTCTGGGTGGCCACCCTTACCCAAGTCATCAGTACCGTCGTGAACAACGACGGATCTACCAATGATGGAGTCGGCACCAAGCAACTTCACCAAAGTGTCCTGCTTGGAACCCTTGGCGACACCCTCGGAGTCGGTGGTAATGTTACCCAAGTCACCAACGTGTCTGTTGTCATCTTCTGGGGCACCGTGCTCCTTGCTAAATGGGTTGAAGTGAGGACCAGCAGAGGTGCAACCGTTGGTGTTGTCACCAAAAGTGTGGATGTGGAAACCTCTCAAAGCATTGGCGTCGTTACCAGTGATCTCCCAAGAGATGGTGGTTGGGTCAGACTCGGAGGCCTGCTCAAAGTGGACGATACCACTGACGGATTTTTCTCCTCTAAGGACGGCAACTGATGAGTTAGTAAGAATTCCATATTGAGGAGGGATATTTGCTCAAACAAGAGCAAATTTGTGCCCTTTGTGCAATTTGCAACCAGATCTAAGTGCCTGCATGAGTGGCAGGGGATGCAATTGAAATATGGCTGCAATTATTCAGAGAATACGTACCAGCTTTAACCATGATTGAATTGATGAATGGAAAGAAAAAAAGTAGGAAAATCGGCTGGACCAGCGATTATTACTAAGTCACCGGTAAGGTTTGCCTGCAGTACGTTTGCTCCATAATCCGGGACTGCGGGACTCGAATTCCACAACTGCAATGGGGAGAGAAGTAACACGATGATTGGTTGAGTTGTACGGGTTTTCACAGAAGAATTTTCAATTGGAGCATCTGATTGAATGATATGGATAGTATGGTCGCAATCAATTGACACCGAAGTTTGGATTTCATTGGATGATCTACGGGGCCCACTCTTCCTTCATAATGAAAACCCGTACCTCCTCTTCAAAAAAACATCCCCGCGGACCGCTCCACCATGGCGAAACTGTGGTCATAAATAGTGAAGCAAAAACCTATAGTGGTTATTACCATTAAAGTGGTTATCAATATGTGGATGTTGGTGGTTATGGGAGGGGTCAAATGAGTAGGATGTACTGGCCTTCACCTGCATTTCTCTAAATTAAAGAAAGAAGCTTTTTTTTCTGTTATATCGCTATTTACGCCCTTTTCTTCTTCTCTCTTCCTCCTCTAATCTCTTCGTAATCGACCGCATCTCCCAAAGGGTCCAGCCCAAGGCGCCGACGACAAGTCCGATGTAAAGAATAAATCCTGGCCGTTTGAATTTATTAAGAAACAGGTCAATTGGTGTCACGTAGCCCATTACAATATAAATGTGGTCGAGTATAAAATGTGGGAAATCCTTGTGATTGTCAGATGGCTCAAGTGTGTGAACTTGATGTGTTGAATATTGAAGTTTATTCTCAACTTTTGGCAACTACCTTTTTGTTTTCAAACCTTTTATGTCCAGACACCTATCCTTATCCACTTATCTTATCTTTTTCAGACTAATCACTAATGTTATCACTTTTATATCCTAAATCGATAGGAGTACTATCTCTCCACTGTGGCCGGTACACCGGTTGCTATCCTGCACGTGGGCTAGATATATAAATCCATTCTTATCATGTGGTGGCGAACCTCCATCAGTTTTTTCCCAAAATGACCGAATCTAAATCCTACATTGTTACCTTGAAAGAGTCTGCCTCCGATGCCGATGTGTCGACTATTAAGTCCAAGATTTCCGAGCTTGGAGGCAAGATCTTGGATGAATTCTCCTTGATCAAGGGGTTCTTGGTGCTGTTGCCTGCCATTCATACTGACGCCATTGAGAAGCACGATCTGGTGTTGAATGTTGAAGAGGATAAGGAGGTCAAGATTCAATAGATATAATCAACGATTAGATACGATTTTGTAGCGATGTTTAACGATCCTGTTTCTTGTAGCATGTGGGATGTTGTTGATTGATCTAAGTTGATCTTTAAAATACTGAGAGTCACTTTACTAATTTACATCAATTTGCAAATTTGAATACCATTGCCTCCCATAATTTGGAGTAACCTACGTTATTCTACATATTTGGCCCTCATGTGGTTCAATGTACTGTTGTCAAGAGTGGAAGTCACCCTTATCATTCTGCAGGAAGTTACAGCCTAGCAGCCAGCCATAGAACATTAGGAGAGAAGTTTTCAAAGTGAATGAAGCAAATCTTCAAAATAGTAAAGAATCCATTCAAACGTTTCTTGGTATCCTGTCTATATATTTTTCCTTAGAATACGTACTCCAACGGCTTCATTCCCCCCAATTCCTTCATGTCACAATTCTTTCATTCTCCCCACTAAATTTCTCTCTCATAGCCCCCCATGTTATCGCCCTGCAGATAACTGCCCCACGATAAAAGGCCCACACCACCCCAGGTTTCAGGTCACTACTCTCTTAACTATGGGCTACGACAGAATTAACTTGCAGCCCACGTTTAAGCCGATCGACAATCTTTTCCTTGATCGGCTTAGACAATTCATCGATGACGGTCACTACAGAGACTTCAACTTGCCCAAATTCTATGACAAAGATCGTGTAGACTCCAATAGTGATGCCATTGACATTCAGGTATGGAAAGTGCCGGATAAAGATGGCAAAACCGACCGTCCGCTTTTCAAGGATATTGATTTTGATGCAATTGAGTGGAAGGCTGCGCGTAAGGGTGATTCGTTTGGACCCTCATGGAAATCTTTTTGGTTTAAGATTGAATGGGTCATTCCTGAAAAATGGTTGGCTTTAGACCAGGATATCCATTTCAACTGGGATTGTGGTAACGAGGGCTTGATTTATGACTCGAAGGGTATGCCTTTGCAGGCATTTACTGGCGGGGACCGCACGGTTTTCAGAATTCCCAAGAAGTTCAGAAAGGGAGGAAAGCAGCTCTTTTACTTGGAAATTGCCTGCAACAGTATTTTTGGAAATGGCTCTGGCGGTCACCCGGACCCAAACCGTTACTTCCGCTTGGACCGCTGTGATTTGATTTTGCGTGACCTTGAAGCTCACAAATTGTACTTTGATTTCTTGATCATTAGTGATGCAGCCAGAGAGTTGGGTGGAGGGGCCCAGAAGTACCAAGCCGCGTCCCTTGCCACAACTATCATGGATACTTTTGATCCCAATGACCGTGACTCGATCTTGGAATGTAGAAAACTTGCTAAAAAGTATTTGGGTGACGACTTCGATTCCGATGCCGTGTTTCACAAGAATCCGTTGAACATCATCGATGTCTACAGCATTGGAAACTGTCATATTGATACAGCGTGGCTCTGGCCGTTTGCAGAAACTAGAAGAAAAATCGTTCGTTCGTGGACCACCCAGTTGAAAATCACAGATGAATACCCTGAATATGTGTTTGTTGCCTCACAAATGCAACAATTCAAGTGGTTGAAGGAAGATCATCCTGAAATTTTAGCCAAGATTAAGGAGAAGTTCACCACGAACCAGTTCTTGCCAATTGGTGGTACGTGGGTCGAGAACGATACTAACTTGCCAGGCGGAGAGTCTCTTATCAGACAATTTCTCTTGGGTCAGAGATTTCTTCTTGACGAGTTTGGTGCTGCAGCCACCATCTTCTGGTTGCCGGATACATTTGGGTACTCTTCTCAGATCCCCCAAATCTGTCAGGTTGTAGGAATTGAAAAGTTCTTGACTCAGAAACTTTCCTGGAACAACATCAACAGAGTGCCGCTTTCCACCTTCAATTGGAAGGCTATTGATGGCTCGCAGGTGTTGGTTCACATGCCTCCAAATGATACTTACACTGCCATGGCCAATTTTGGTGATGTGGTGAGATCTCAGAATCAGCACAAGAATTTGAGAGATGTACCTACTGGTCTCTTGGTATATGGCTACGGAGACGGAGGAGGAGGCCCTACTGAGGATATGTTGGAAAAGTTGAGAAGATGCAGAGGTATGGCAAACACCGTTGGGGCCATTCCCTCCGTTCATGTGGGCAACACCGTTGAGGAGTTCTACGATGACATTTTGGAGCGTTCTGACAACGGAAAATCGTTGCCTACTTGGACTGGTGAATTGTACTTGGAGTTTCACAGAGGTACTTACACTACTCAAGCCGACATTAAGAAGTGGATGAGATTCTCCGAGGTGAAAATGCATGACTTGGAACTACTTGCAACCCTTCTTTCTGTGACCACCTCCTACAAGTACCCTACCAAGGAAATCCACGATCTTTGGGAAAACATTGCTCTTTGTCAATTTCACGATGTTTTACCTGGCTCTTCTATCGGTATGGTGTATTACGAGGAGGCAAAGCCCATGTTGCTTCATGTGATGAAGACCTTGGATAAGTTGATTGATGAGGCATTGAAAGAGATTGATGGAAAGAAGGAGAAGGCAGTGGCAGGAGTCAACACCTTGCCATGGCACAGAATTGAGTTGCTCGATGTTCCTACGAGTGAGGTTGAGGCAATGAGCTTGGACTCCAATGTTGTGCGGTCCGTCTCTGGAGATGTCACATCGTTTGGTTTCAACACTGAGACCAACAACTTTGTGCGCAAGGGTGATCTCAAGTACCCAGCGAAGATTGAGAAAGTCAAAGATGACACCTACGTCTTGTCTAATGACCTTCTCAAGGCAAAGATCACATCCAGTGGTATTATTACTTCGTTGGTTGATTTGACCACTGGACGTGAGATCATTGACACTACCGTCACCAAACAATCAACAGGTGGAGGTAACCAGTACGTTGTTTTTGTGGATACTCCAAATGGCAACGACGCATGGGACACAGAGCTCTACTCTTTCCAGAAATACAAGTACCTCGAAGGTGGAGAGGTGATTTCTGTTACAAGCAATCCATTAGAGTCAAAGTTGGTTGTGAAGCACGATATTTCTTCACTGTCAAGTATTCTGACCACCATTTCGCTTGCAGGTATCACTACTGACTCGAGCATCACCCAAAATAACTACGTAAAGTTTTCATGTCACGTTGACTGGCACGAAAATGCCAAATTCTTGAAGGTCCAGTTCCCAACTACCATCACTACTCCTCCATCAGCGCTGTACGAAACTCAGTTCGGTATCACCCAGAGACCAACTCACTGGAATACCACATGGGATGTGGCCAAGTTTGAAGTTGCCCACCATAAATTCATGGACTTGTCAGAGTACAACTACGGTGTGTCTGTGTTCAACAATTGCAAATATGGAGCCTCAATCCACGGAAACTTATTGCGTTTGTCGTTGCTCCGTGCACCTAAGGCACCAGATGACCAAGCTGACATGGGCACTCATGACTTTGAGTATGCTTTGTATCCTCACAGTGGCACGTTGGGACCAAACACAGTCAAGTTGGCCCACAACTTCAACTATAGGCTTTTGCAGACTGTGGGATCTAGCAAGGCTGTACGTTCCTTGGTGGACTCCATCACTTTGACAGGAGACAACTCGTTGATTTTGTCGAACGTAAAGAGAGGTGAAGACGACGAGGATGTCAACATCTACAAGAATATCCCTGTCCAAAACAAGGGCCAGAAGTCCGCTGTTCTTCGAGTTTACGAGTCCTTGGGAGGACTGTCCAGAGGAGAGATCAAGTTCAGCGGATTGAAGGTAGATAAGGTCTTTAGGACCAATGCCTTGGAGCAAATTGAAGAGGAGATTGAGTTGCTGGACGACTCTGTTAAAATTTCCTTACGTGGATTTGAGATTGCCACGTTCAAAGTTTTGTTTAAATAAGTTTGATTTATAGTTTATTAATGTTTTATGGTTTTAGTTTTCTCGTCAAATGTATAGTAAAGTTCCTCGCCAATCTCACTATAGAATCTCACTACTCATTACTCATTAAAATCTCACCAATTCTACATAGTACTTCACATATAGAAATTTCACATCCATCACACAATGGCCATCATTAATCAGCCTTCGGGCCAAATTAGACTCACGAATGTGTCTCTAGTACGAATGAAGAAGGAGAAAAAACGATTCGAAATCGCTTGCTACCAGAATAAAGTCCAGGACTGGAGACTGAGGGTGGAGAAAGATATCGATGAGGTTCTCCAAATTCCACAGGTTTTCATGAATGTTTCCAAGGGCCAAGTGGCCAATAATGAGGATTTATTGAAGGCCTTTGGCACCACCAACCACGACGAGATCATCAAAGAAATATTAGAGAAGGGAGAGATCCAGCTTAATGAAAAGGAGAGAAGTGCCAACTTGGCCCAGAAGCAAAATGAATTCCTCAATTTGATCTCAACCAAATGCATCAACCCACGGTCTAAGAAGAGATACCCTCCCAGTATGCTTCAGAAGGCATTGGCACAGTTAAAGTTCCACTTGAACCCCAACAAGCCCGCAAAGACTCAAGCCCTTGAGGCCATTAAGCTTTTGATTGCTAAGCAGGTGATTCCAATTGCCAGAGCACAGATGAAGGTGAAGATAACTGTTTTGGCTCGTGTGGAGGAGTCGTATAGGGAGCATTTGGTGCCTATTCTTGATAAGCTCGAGAGCGAGAATGGAGGTGCCAAATTGTTTGAGGCGGTTGCTATCATAGATCCTTCAAATTATAAGACCATTGTTGATATTTTGCAGGGCGAAGATGCAAAGTTCAAGAAGGGAGAGGGCTCTGTTGAGGTGTTGGACATGGCAGCAGTGCAAGAGTAGATAGATATAAAGGTTAATGAATTAGGAGGGACTGTAGCGATGAATAGAGGGATGGAAGAGAGGACTGGAAATTAGAGAAGACTTGAGAAATGAGATGGAAAAATCAAGAGATGAAGGAGATGAAAGAGATGAAGTGAAGTCTGGAAGAATTTCGTTGCGGATATGAGATTATTGACATATAAAGCACAGACAAGTTGGAAATGAAGGACAAATGTATTGATTTGTGATGAAAGCTCGTTTATGAGTTGTAAATTGAACTTCTGCTAAATGGTTCATAAACTCTCTGTAACTATGTCTGTCTTCTCTCAGTTGAAGTCCAAGTGAAAGTCTCTAAGCACTCAGTAAGTGACAAAACCCACATCTTAACACTCGTACCAAAGGCTAGCCTTTTCTGAAAGCACATTATGAATTCAATGGTCTCCAAATATATCCTTTCTTTTTTTTTTCTTTCATTTTTCTCTCTTTCTATTCAACGTTTCCTTCGACCAGATTACTATAGGCTGCGAAATATTGACATCACTCAAAAAAATCACATCTCGACCTACCAATTAAATTTTCACAGCCAGAACCTCTAATTTATTAGATTTACGCTCTAATTATTGGACTTGATCATTTCTCATCTTATAATCGCATCCTTCCCACTCCCATTCCCATTTCAACTAACACCTTCATCTACTCCTACATCTATCTCATTGCGAAATTTTTCTTCACCACTTTTTCATTAACCATGTCTATCGTATTGCCAGCCTTGCAAGGCCCAAAGACCCCTGCTTTTGAGTCCGTCAAGTCGTACTCCGCCCCAGCTCGTCGTCCTATCGAGCCTGTCGGCAGATACTTCTTGGCTCATGCCACCAGAACCTTGAGAGGCCACACCTGGTCTGAGTTCGAGAAGTTGGAGGCCGAGAGAAACGTCAAGCAGATCGAGACCAACGAGGACGAGGACTTGGGAGATGAGGAGCAGGACGCTGAATTGCTTTCCCACGATCCAAGAGAGTGGAAGACTGCCGACTTGTATGCCGTGTTGGGATTGTCCCACTTGAGATGGAGAGCTACTGAGGATCAGATCAGAAGAGCCCACAGAAAGCAGGTGTTGAAGCATCACCCAGACAAGAAGTCTGCTGCTGGAGGTTTGGACCAGGATGGTTTCTTCAAGATCATTCAGAAGGCATTCGAGGTGATGTTGGACAACAACAAGAGACAGCAGTTCGACTCTGTGGATGAGAATGCTGTTGTTGCTGCTCCAGCTCCAAAGACTCAGTATGACTTCTTCGAGGCTTGGGGACCTGTTTTCGACTCCGAGGCTCACTTCTCCAAGAAGCAGCCTGTGCCTTCTTTGGGTACTTCCGAGTCCACCAAGGAGGAGGTTGATGCTTTCTACAGATTCTGGGGAAGTTTCGACTCCTGGAAGACTTTCGAGTTCAAGGACGAGGATGTTCCAGATGACACTGCCAACAGAGACCACAAGCGTTACATCGAGCGTAAGAACATCTCCAACAGAAAGAAGTTGAAGGTCGAGGACAACAAGAGACTCATTGAGCTTGTTTCTCGTGCTCAGGCTGAGGACCCAAGAATCAAGCAGTTCAAGGATGCTGCTAAGAAGGAGAAGGAGAGACAAAAGTGGGAGAGAGAGGCTGGTTCTAGAGCTGCTGCTGAGGAGGCTGCTAAGAAGAAGGCCGAGGAAGAGGCTGCTAAGAAGGCTGCTGAGGAGGAAGCAGCTAAGGCTAAGGTGGACAGCAAGAAGGCCAAGGAGGCTGCCAAGTCTGCCAAGAAGAAGAACAAGAGAGCTGTCAGAGGTGGTGCTAAGGACAAGGACTACTTCGGAGAGGAGGCTCAGGCTGCTGCCATTGATGGTGACATTGAGTTGTTGCTTGAGAAGTTGGACGACCTTCAGTTGTCTTCTCTTGCTTCCAAGGTTGGTGGAGATGCTGCTTCCGTCAAGGCTGCTTACACCGAGGCTGCTGCTGAGTTGACTGCTTCTGGCTCGCTCAGTGCTGGCCTCATCAAGTACTTCGCTTAAATTGTTTATAACTAAATACAACGTGGAGTGACGGAGGTCATAGAGTGACAGCAACTATAACCAGTAACTTGATATGACAGATAACGACTGGAAGTACATGTTTTTTGTAGTCGCCTGGACTAGTGTGGCTCAAACCTTGACATCTTTGTTTCTATACTTCGTCGTCAGAAACTTCGATCTTGTGCTTGAGAGGCGTAGCTGCCAAATGGTAGTGTGCTTTACGCATCTCTTCAAATCGTTTGTGCTTCTCCTCCGCCAGCAATGGCTTCTCTTCCTCTTCTTCTGGTTCTTCCTCCTCTACACCTTCTTCTTTGTACACAGCTCCGCCATTGAGTGATTGACTTACGGGAGCTTCGGAGTCGAACTGGCCCTCACCCAACGAAAAGTCTGGAATGGGTGTATTCTCTTCGTCATCGTCCCTGTAGTATTCGCCCTCTGGGTTGAAACCACCCTCATATGGAGTTTTAGGTTCGTCGATCTTCATGGTGGCGGCCTTTTCCTGCTCGGTCTTGTAAAGATTGATTTCATCCCACTTCAAGTGCTCGGGAAGAGGTTCAAGGCCGTCCTTGGCTCTGGCCTCAGCGATTTTGGCCCGGATCTTATCCCCCTTAGTGGAATCTGCTGACAATTGCGCATTAATCCTTGTGTTTCGGATCACTTCTTGACGATCGAGGTCGCCCTCAGAGTGCTCGTGCGGTGATGCCTCGTCTTTATTCCTCAAAATTCCTCGTGGTTCCATTGATAGTAGTCGTGGTAAGGATCCTCTATCTGACTGACCGTCCTTCATACCTTGCACCTGCACCCGTGCACCAGTAGGTTTAGTCATGGGTGCCATTACAACTACAATGGCACCTGGTGATTTGAATGTTAACGTTTAAGAATTTACTGCCGGATATTTTGTTGTCAAGATTTCTTGTTGGTTAATTTAGATTGATTTCCTACTTAGCTTTCATTTTTTTCATTATTGTAACTGTAATCAGGAACTTGACCATAGAATTTCTAGTTTTCGGAAAGTGAGGATACAATGAAAATATAATTAATTATGCAAGTGAACTTTCAACAACATAAATTTTCGACTATGAATCAGGCAATTGATATTAGAATTTTGGACGATTAAACTTTTTGTCTTGGTGAAGTTTCCTTTATTTATTTACTTTTTTGTTTTATTTTTCTATCATTCTGTTCTATTTTTCATTCTGTTCTATTTTTCATTCTTATTCTTCAAATGGCTGAAAAATCACAACTCTCCACAATTTTGTGAACTCAGCCAATATTGATATCACCAAAAACTTAGAACTATTATGGATACTTTCCCATGGCCCTCATGCTAGATCCCACTTATTTATAGAGCTCAATAAGGTCCAGTAACACAAGGAGATGGAGACATCTCGGTGGAAAATGTTGAGTTACAGATAACGGCGCCAAAAGTCATGACTTCATTACTAATGCACCCTTCAGAACCTTCCATACATCTCCAAACTTGAGTTGAAAGGTCGACCTAACGCCTTTTGCTAGATATTCCGGGAATATCTGAACATATCAAGGATTGCCAGAAATAAGGGCTCTCTGGGTAAGATTCCCTCTACTTACTTCTGTATATGTCACTTTAGCTTTGAAGTGCGCATACTACTTATCTAGCAAGTTTATCAAGGCAACACACAAAATCTGATGCTTCTAAAAAAAGTTCTAATTTATAACCTATTTCCAGGATATCTCTTTGAAAACCTTCTTCATTTTCTTACTTCATATCTTACCTTATCAACACGTCCCCAACTAATAGCCCACGCATCCACCTGTCATATGAAGGCGAGTAGTGCAGTGCACAAAATCTCGGGACGTCTAAGCTTCCCGATCATGGCAACAAATTGACAGTAGAGATCTTTCTGGCTTCATAGATCCTAACGTCTGGAAAAATGGGCCAGGCATTCAGTTTCATGAACATATTCTCCAAGCTCTGGGGCGTCCAGAAGGAAATCCGGATCCTCATTTTGGGCTTGGATGGTGCCGGTAAAACCACAATCTTGTACCGGTTGCAGATGGGTGAGGTGGTCACTACTAAGCCTACTATCGGATTCAACGTGGAGACGTTGAAGTACAAAAACTTGACATTGAACATCTGGGACTTGGGTGGCCAGACTTCTATTCGTCCGTACTGGCGATGCTACTACTCCAACACTGCTGCTGTGATCTTCGTGGTTGACTCCACTGACAAGGATCGTATTGATATTGCTTGCAAAGAGCTCCATATGATGTTGAAGGAGGAGGAGTTGCTAGATAGCGCCCTCTTAGTGTTTGCCAACAAGCAGGATCAGCCGGGAGCAATGACTGCTGCCGAGGTCTCCCAGGCTCTTAGTCTAACCGATTTGAAGGACAGAAGTTGGAGTATAGTCGCATCGAGCGCCATTCGTGGTGAAGGTTTGACTGAGGGTTTGGATTGGCTCATGGATGTGATCAAGGACGAGCAGTTGTAGTGCTACTTGGAGTTATTGATAGAGGCAAGCCATCATTCCCAGCATTGAATTGGTCACATTCACCAACGATGGCTTCTTTTGTCTTATCCGCATAATGGAGTTGTGAGCTATGCTTGCATTAGATGTACGTAATTCTATTCACATACTGTAATTGACACCAGTATTCTGTATTTGATAATGTTGATGTAGATCTATGACAGTTTCTTCGAACACTATTCGGTTTTTGTATAGCATTTACTCGTGTACAGCTCTCACTCATCTCCATCTCTCACTCATCTCTCGTTTTATATTCACACAACTCTTACTCTTCTCCACGCTCCTTCACCCTCTGCAAGATGGTCTTGATCATGGCATTTCCGATCTCGTTTGCTTCGGCAAACTTGCGCAGGAAGAACTTCTGCGTATCTTCAAACGTAGACTCGTACATCGCATAGTCACCCCTTTGAATTATTTCTGCCCATCTGCGGGCAGCAAATGTGAATTCCAAATCGTCATGGCGGAATGATGGATCGCTGACTGCAACGTCTATACATCCGTCCAACAATCCTGGCGAACAAAACAAATACTCGGTGACACCCAAAAAGATACGGAAAAGTGGCGTGGAGCAAATCATGTGGTCGTAAGGAATAATTCCCAATTTGTGCCAACTATCCACAATGGCTAGAAGAGACAAATGAGAGTTAGGTTGTTTACCTTCGGGAGGTACTTTACTCAAGGAAAATTGCTCCAAGATAGTGTCGTCAAGCAAAAGAGACTCGTGGTCTGGATTATGAGAGAAGACAAATTGTTTAGCCGCATACAACCTATCCTTGAGTTCCTGCTTTCTCCCTTGGATCATCAATGTGAATAGTTCCGTGGCAGACGCCGCATACTGAAGCACCTGGCCGTGAGCAGACGGGTTAGTGATTGCCAAGCCCGCGTAGACGTGCCATTTGTTGGCGTAGATACGGAGCGAGATGTTGATTTTGGCATTCTCCATGCCTCCGATCCACTTGGGTGTTTCCCAAGGGTATTGGTTACTCAGTTTCCAAGCCAGCCCCATGGACAAAAACGCCGCATGAGTTACTGCCTGTGTATCTGCGGTGATCTTGTCATGTTCAGTCGCCGACAATGACACAACCTTCGACTTGAGGCATGAAACCAAAGTCTGGACAAATTGAGCACTTTCGTCGGATGCCCTATGTTGAATGAACACCAATGGTTGGCCTGTAGGATCAACTTTTGGTCCGTGAAGTGAATGCAACGAGATGATCTCTACATCTGAGGGCACAAAGTCTTCGAAGGCCTGAATTTCTGGCGCTTTACAAGATGTCTGGCCCCCAACTATGGCGCCAACCTTCGTAGAGGGACCGTAAGTGGAAACAATCTTACGAATGTTTTCTGCCTCCACACTGTACATGATATAGTCAGCCATACGTGAGACGTGGTGGCCCGAAGGCAATACCTGGAAAAGGCTATCTTTGAATTTGATCTTGGTTTCCTCATACTTGTCTTCTCTGTCGCTTCCTATGACCTTCCATCCGTCCCGGGAGAACCTCTCGGCATACATGGCACCCATGTCACCGAGGCCGATGATGCCTATGACTTTTGACGCTTTCAATTGGGATTCCATGGAGAAAGATTGGTGAAGCAGATAGTGAATGTTCTGGGCAGGATATTTGGGTGGAGTAGGTGAAGTGGAAACTTTTCAAAAACTAGGGACTGGACTTTTTCAAGTTTGCAATTATCAAAAGTAAGCTTGTTTGAATTTTATTTAGTGAAGTCAAATTCACTTCCGCTAGAGATAATTACGCTGAAAACAACGTTGACTCACTTTGGACTTATTGTGGACAGTATACTCACCATGAGAGGAGAATAAGCTTAACTTACACAAGCTGGAGTACTTTTCCAATCATGAATTTCACTCCCCTTAATACTCTCCAAATACTTAATATTGCATTTGTAATCTGTCTACTTTATATGGATGATCTATTTTTTTTTCCCTTACAGGTCTCATTACTCAATTCTCACCCAAGATTCTCACCCCACTAATTCTCACTGATTCTCATTCAATAATCTCACAAACTCTCGCTTGAAGCTACACAAATTTGCAGAATGGCCAAAGCATATAGTGCCCCAGGTAAAGCCCTCATCGCAGGCGGTTATTTAGTTCTAGATCCAGCGTATAACGCCTACGTCACGGCCCTTTCCAGCAGAATGCATGCACACGTTGAAGAATCCTCTACTCGGCCATTCTCCTCCATTACCGTCCAGTCGCCTCAGTTTGACGGACAGTGGGACTTTGTTATTCACGATAGCACCATTGCAAATGTCTCCGAGACACACGGAAGAAAAAACCCCTTCTTGCAGGCCACCATTAAGACGGTTCTCAACTACTTCCAACCAAGTGAAAAGTTCAACTTGAGCATCACCTTGTACTCGGACCCGGGGTACCATACCCAAGAAAAGACACAGGCCAAGACTTCAAGCAATGGCCGTCGCACATTTCTCTTCCACAGCAAGCCAATCGACCAGGTTGCTAAAACTGGCATGGGTCTGTCCGCTGGATTGGTCTCTGTGGTTACAGGTGCATTGGTAGGTCACTTTACGAAGCAGCCAGTAGATCAAAACAGACAAATCATCCACAATATCGCCCAGATAGCACACTGCGAGGCACAGGGCAAGATCGGATCGGGTTTTGACGTTGCAGCAGCCGTTTACGGATCTATTATCTACAGACGGTTTACTCCCGAGACCATTGACGATGTTCTTGGAAAACAGCTGAGTGCCGAACTTTGTGCTGAGATCAAGCGGATCGTGGACTCCGATTGGCACTTCAACCACACGCAGTGCTCCCTTCCTCAAGGAATACGCTTATTGATGGGAGATGTGAACGGAGGATCTGAGACTCCGAAGTTGGTGTCGAAGGTCCTTGCATGGCGCCGAGCCAGTCCTGACAGTGCAGAAGTATATGCGGAACTTGACCTGGCCAACGCAAGCTTCGTGAGTGCGTTGACTAGTCTACAGAGTAGTATAGTGTCCAAAGAAGCTTTGGAGCCAGTGATGGACGCATTGAGAAGAATTAGAAAGGGACTCCAGAAACTCACTGCATCTTCCGGTGCAGATATCGAGCCTAAGGAGCAAACCTCATTGCTTGATCTGTGTGAAAAGCTTCCAGGATGCTTAGGAGGTGTAGTGCCTGGAGCTGGAGGCTACGATGCTATTTGTCTTTTGGTGGAAGAGTCGAAGATTGGTGAATTGAAGCGGGCAAGTGCTAAAGATGCGGCGTTTGCTAATGTTACATGGTTGGATTTGAGCGAGGAGGCGTTCGGGTTGCAAGAGGAGCCAGTTGAAGATTACGATTTCTAACGGCAGAGAGAATCCAATCAAAGGATCATGGGGTTAACTGAATGCACGGAGGCCACCATTCCATCGTGACAATGGAATTGACGGAATGTATCTGTAATTCCGTTTTATAGACTGATCAGAAGTAGAAGTCATTGTTAAACGCAAATCATTGTATCGTGTTCCATTATTCAACATTCTCCAATACTACACCTTTCGCGTTCTCACCACAGTTCAGGTTTCACTTGTACCATAAATTCCATTTTAAATCTCACTAAACCTAATGTTCATCCTCTCACCCAAAAATAAACGTATTCAGTCTTACAATGTTTGAGCCTCTAAGTCACTTAACGCAAGCCTCCAGTCATGTCTCACAGCCTCATCTATTTTAAATCATCCGGCCCGAAGCCTCGGCACTTCCTGCAACTTTAGGCGAAAGTCATTAGTCGTTCGTCACTCAGCCGTCTGTCCCACTATACATGACAAGCTGGACTACATACGCGGGGAATTCCTATATTAATCGGCCAAATCTTCAATATATATGAAAGGACATTTCTCTGCCGACTTGGCCGTCATTACAGGTGTCCATTCCAGTTTTTATAAATAGAGGTTTCCATCTTAATCATTGAACTCTAGTTCGAATCCAACTATTCATAGGAATACCATTCCCTTTAATCAATCCTAACTAGCAACTCAACAGATCAGATAAGCATTTGTTTCTATCGATCTATTAATCTACTCCATCCTTGAACAATCCTTAAACAATCCTTGAACAATCATTCATGTCCAGACAATTCGTGCCTCCGCTGTCCACCACCCCAATGGGATCGGAAGAGGACTTCTACCAATACTCTCATGTCCATGAACGAGAATCTCTGGCTATCAACGCCGGCCCTGGCCGAGTGGTGTACGACTATTCTTCGTCAGATGACGAATATCACGCTGACAACATTCAGCAATCGGTGGACCCTGAATACCACACTCCAGTGTCTCCATTCACCGATACACCCAAGCTCAAAAGCGCCACCGACGACACCCGCAAATACAAATCGTTGCTGCACATCTTTTTGGCGGTGTCCATCTTGTCAGCCGTGATTGTCATGTGCATCGAAGCATACATGTATGTCACCATTAACGTCAACAGAGATGACTTTGAATCCGACATGAAGTACTCGGAGATCTCCATCTACTTGGCGCTTTTCATCTTTGCTAGTGTGTATCAAATTGTCATCACCATTATTGGTCTCCGTACGAAAAACATGATGCTTCTATCGATGCTTTGTGTGTTCTACGTCTGTATGTTGGTGTACACCGGTCTCCAATACAAGGAAATTTCTCACGACAGCGTGATTAAGGGCCACTCGAATTGGCCCCACGCCGTCTCCATCACCAACATAGTGGCTATTTGCGTGTTGGGAGTAACATTGGTTATTCAAGGTGTGCTCGTGTTGTTTCTCAAGAGCAGTGTGAAATGGTTCCGTTTCAAGAAGATAGGTGCAAGTTTCGAAATCAAGCGTCTCTACACTATCTTCCAGATCCATCGATCGCTTTTAGTGTTTGATCTTTTCTTCTTTTTGGGCTTCACCGTACAGTTCTTGGTGATTATGGTGGGAGACAAACTGTCTGTGGAGTTCATTCTCACGTGCTGTGTTCTTCCCTTGACGATTCTTGTGCTTTTCTTCTGTGACTACGCAGCCACCAGAGAGTATCTCTGGCTTTCCGTGGTCACTTTGTTGTGCTTAGTTGGAGGGGCCGTGTATGTGCTCTTCAAGACGATCCGTTTGTTCACCAAGTACACTTCCGCATACAATCTCTCAATTGGAAATCCTGGATCATATTTTCCAGGAAGAACGTCGCTTGTTTCATTTGCGATCATCACGTTGATTTTTTTGGTGTTCACAATTGTCTTGGAGATTGTCGTTGTGTGCAATTACAACAAGGGACTTTTACCATTTGTGAACACATACTACAGCAGATTGCCTGGTGCAGATAAGCACAGTCACCAATCTCGTCCGGCAGAAACTTTGATTGACGAGCCGGAGAAATCCAGTGATGCGTCCATGCTTATTGATTAGGTTATAGACTAATAGGGAAGGATATTAATGACAATAAAGTATTAAGTAAGAACTGGGCAGAAGTATATAAACGCTCGACATGTTTCTGATCCTAGAACAGATCCAGGACGTCCAGAATCAGTTGCTTCATGTCTTGACTGTGTTAATTCGAGAGGAGAATCTATTGCCACTTTTTAGACTGAACATTGGCTCGTAACGTCATAATTAGAACTACTCCAACCCCTCCAAATAGGACCTATTCAAGATATCAGTATATTCCATTATGTATCATGACTATCCAAGTCTTTTACTATTGAAAGTAAAGTAATTCCAGTTCGTTTTCAAGTCTTCTATCTTCATTTTACGTTTCCTAATTTGGTTGCGAAATGTTCGAGGTAAATATACATTGCATTCCAAATGCCCCATTGCATCTTGAATATTTCTAAGAAACCAATAAATCGAAATGACCGCCAAAAATTCACCATGAGCCGCATTTTCCCTTTTCCAGGCATCATTTTTCCGAATCTCTCCTATTCTCACCAATTTATCCCCCAATCTCACTTACCGAAAACGGACAATCGTGGCCTGCAGACTACTCAAACACTCATTACACTTCTGGTTCAATCTATACCCATTCACTAAACTTCTCGAAGAAAAATCTGTCCCAATCGTCAACCTTACCGCAATATCTCACCGATTCAGGCATCTCAGATCACCAATTTTCCTGTTGATTGTTTTTGCGTCCACGCAAGCTTTCCTTTTTTGATTCTGTATTGAGTTTGTCTGGCCAAACTCTATCACTTGTGTTCAAGTCGTCAATCACCCTCCAAACGTGGAGAAATACCGGTTGTGGATATCCGTCTTCACTTCTATAGTGCAAGATGACTTTTCTGTCCATTTCACCGCTCAAAGTGCCCTCGTCGCTAGATGATGAGAACAGCTACCACGAATTCTACAAACTTCAGGAGCATTCTGCAAGAGAACAGGAATTCTTCTCTAAGCACCAGGAAAACTGGATCCATGGGCCCCTAAGATTGTACAATGTAATTGAGTACGAGAGGTTTGAGTCAACAGCCAGCAATGCTGATTACGAGAACGGCAATAGGGCCGAGATGATTTTTGGACCTAAAGTGGTGTTGAACAAGGTTCAGCCTGAAAACCTAGCCACACGGCTGTCATCGTTGTCGAGCTCACATTCGGCAATCAAAGCATCGAAATATGCTAGTGAATTCAAAAACGATTCCAAAGCTTCGCCTTTTTCAGGTCTTTTCCATATTCCCTCATTCTCTTACTCGTTTCCGGGCCACAAAAGCCCACTTAGCATGAGTGGCTACATATACCTGTCGCATGTGGAGGTAAATAATATCACCTATATGATTGGAGGAATGCTAGAAAATTCGCATTTGAACTTGGGTGAATTGGGAATTCCTAGATCTACAGACTTGTCTCGGATTTCGGTCGAATTAAAGGACGAGTTACCTCCATATGTTAACAAAAAGATCTTGATGTCTCCGGTAATGTGCAATAACCCTTCGTTCATCATGTTTAATCCGAGCAGGGGAACGGTCACAGCCTACGATATCAGCACCGTTGGTGAAGCTTACGTGGGCAAACTTTGTCAATTGAAAGGTACAGTGGTGGGATCAAATCATATCTTCTATTGTGGAGGTTTTGAAGTAAAAGTTGACTCAGTCAGGTACGCCGAAGACATCAAGAGATGGATTGTCAAGAAAAGCATCAAGCTCAACGAGGACGGTTACGTTTTAGACACTACCAAGATGAAAGTAACCAAGATCCATTTGAAGTCTAAACTGGACCAGGCTTATACTAAACGTTTGGGTGCATGCTTGGTCTCTAACATTTATAGTTCTCTTTCTCCGGACAGAGACTTTGCGCTGCCAGTTGGAGACTCTAGTGAAACTGCCCCATTTACAGCATTTCAGGAGTCGCCTGAAGAAGCAGAAGAGAAACAAAATGTAGAGGTAAAGCATGAAGTCTTGAAAACGCGAAAGGAGCCGAAGTCGGATCCTTACTCAGCACCAGCCATGCAGACTTCGGTGTCTTCAACATCCAGCAGGACAACATTGCGAGTGACTACGGATAATTCTCCCCAAAGAACTGCTACAACAAACTCGTCTCGGTCAGCAAAGCTTAGTGAAAGTGCCAAAATGAGTGGGTCCCCACTTTCTCCGACAGTTTCCTCGTCTAATTCAGGAACATCGCTGAAAGTTTCGTCACTTCTTCAGAAATCTACAAGGATCTTTCATCGTAGTGGCGTACGTCACAACGGACAACCTCAAATCCGGAGCGCATACTCAAACCACGTTAAGAAGCACAGAAGCCAGACTCTGCTGAGTTCGCAAACTAGCAGGTCTACATCTCCTCTGCGGCTGTCATTGAAGTCGCCTCTACACAAGCCAGTTACAGACTCCGTCAGTCTTGCCTCTGAGTCGACGGACACAGACTCCTTCCACAGTGAGAAGTCTACAACCTCCAGCAATGCAATAGCAACTCCAACACCCAAGAAGGTGATTGCTACCAGTGCTGTCACCATTCTGGATAAAAGTGTGGCTCCCGAATTAGAATCCATGGCCTCAGGAGAGAGTGCTAGCTATGCAGCTTCTTATTTAGACGACTCAGCTTTGCGTTCCGGAGTAATTTCAGTCTCAGTTTATCAGTTTGGAGGTTTCAAAGCAGTTTTGAACCACGCAGGGAATCTCAGCTTTGTTGCAACAAATGAACTTATCAAAATCGAACTCATAATTGATGATCCAGAACAGGTGATTTTCCATCCTGAAGCGTTGACCTTTGAATTGCCCCATTCACAAAAGAGCTCGTGGCCTTCTCCAAGAGGTTATTTTGCCTACACATTAATCAACAATGACACCACCAGTGCACATTGCGACTTCGTCAAACCAGTGGAATTTCACGACAGCGACTCTTCGCGATCGCTAATATCTGAAGCAGCATCGATCAGTGAAAAATCAACTGGCAAATCTCATCACTCATACAATGCAGATACATTCTTCGAGACGAAATCCTTGATGATTCATGGAGGTGTGGACGAGCAGCACAATGTATGCAATGACATGCACTTGTTCCGCTTCAAGACAAGGCGGTGGCTGATGTCGCAGACATATGCATTTGACTACTATGAGATTCCGAAGCATCCTTATGAGGACGAACATACCGAGTTACTAACGCTTGAGAGACAGGTCGAGAATCCTAAGCTTGTGGAGGCGGAATTAAGATGCTGTCATCACCAAGCCCTTTTATTCCTGGAAGATGGACTCGAATACGTTGCATTCGTCGGTGGATTTACTAATGAGATTCTACGCCATCACGAACAGATTCCTTATGAAAGTGACCGATTTGATGTCTCTAGAATTTCGAGGTTCCTGATGTCCAGTACTAATTCGAACTTATTGCGAGTTCCAGTGTTGAATCTCCAGTCTCAAACTTGGAAATTCAGTCGGTTTTTCTACGATCTCACTGGAAGAGTGTCTCCTCAAGCCATGGACTTGTTGATGGGCACCGACTACTTAAGAAATGCAAGGATTTGCACATATGGAGGAGCATTCTCAATTGTGGAGAAGCAGATAACTATATGCCACGGTATGGTAGAATTCTCGCCAGAAAAAGCCAAAGACTACCCAAAGCTTGCTAAGGGTTTGGGAGCGGATTCCATATTATTAGGTGGCCATTGTCACTTGACTTTCCCCACTCTATAAGTGGAAAAAGAAGAATGGATTGGTTAGGTATCTGAGTGGATCTAGGACCGCACCCGTGCACCATGGAAATCGCAGGAAAATTTTTGAAAAATGGCAACCTTATAGTCAAGGCTACAGCAAAGAGAAAACACAATGTTCGGACTCGGTGGCGCCCCTCAAGTTACTTCGCAACAGAAAATCCAGGCCGCAGAGGCTGAATTGGACATGGTTACTGGAATGTTCAACTCTCTCGTTGAGCAGTGCCATGCCAAGTGTATCAACCGTTCTTACGCCGAAGGTGATGTGACCAAGCAAGAAGCTTTGTGCTTGGACAGATGTGTGTCTAAGTACTTCGAGACCAACGTCCAGGTTGGCGAGAACATGCAAAAGTTGGGTCAGTCTGGCTCCTTCATGGGCAGACAGTAAGAAATTTGTATATACGGCTAATGGCAACTACATAGTGGCAATCAACAAGATAAGACTAAAAAAGAAAGTAAGAATAAATTAGAAGAACATGTAGCGAAAGAGTAGTGGTCACTTGAAAAGCTACAGCTATTTAAAAAATTCATTTATCAATGCTATGGTCCCAATATATACATGTTCATGCCCAGCCCAAGGCCCGGCCCACTCTCAACTTCAACCCCTCCCAAGAATTCAATTTTGGTCTCACATCTACAATAACACCACTGGCCCCTGCGCTGTAGAAATCAATCACATATGGCACCTCCAAGCCACATCTGCTGATCACCCAGTCATGTCTGTCAAACGGCTTGTCCAACCCCAAAACAGCCCACTTGAACCACGCGCGGGGTGTCAACTTCTTCAGATCTCCTTTGAAACTGGTCAATGAAATACCTCCGCACTTTTGGTTGCTCTCTTCCACATGGGTGCGCTCCCAGTTCAAGATGTTTTTCCACGCAAGCTCATTGACGTGGTTGTGGATGGGAACTACCGTCAGCATGTCCTGAGCCTCTGGGTTCCACTTCTTTCTTTTCATGGCATCATAGAACTGTTTCTGTGACGGATATATCCAGTTGGACGGAGCATCTGTCCGTGGGATGGAACTGATTTCTCTTTCCGTGGGTAACGACAGATCTGAGGCAATTTGCGAAGCATCAGAGATTTTGGACGAATCACAGCCAGTATCCTGAGTATCGGACACAGCACCAACACTGGTTTCAGCACCCTGGGCCACTTCAACAGCCTCAGATGAAGTTTTGGCTGTGACAGAAACGCTACCGAGCCACTGAGACCGGGCCGAATGGTCCACGGGACATTTAGGCTGATCGTCTACAGGAGGCGAGCCCGACATTTTTTGCATCCACTCGCCACGTTTGGTGTGGTCCACGGGGCATTTTTCTTCTGCCATGGTTAGTAATGTGTAATTGTAGTTGGCTCTCGCACTGTCTTATATGTAGAGAGCCAAAGAGGAAGAGGGAAGACGGAAGAGGTAGAGGAAGTGAGAAAAAAGTAGAGAAGGATGGGAAGAGAGGCAATGAAGAGAATAAACAGGAAGAGATCGGAATAATCTTGAATATTGAATTTATGAATATTAAGTGGAACTATACTAAATGGTGTCGTGGAAAATTGAATGACGTAAGGTAGGACAGTGGAAGGGAAAACCTGGAGAAAATGTGAACTTGATAAAAAATAAATGGCGAGTACATAAATGAAAGGAATAGTAGAAACATAGTGAAATGTGGTCCTAGTTGCAACTGTCTAAAAGAATCTACAAAAAAATGCCCTCAATTGATAAGATTCAGATGCCGCTATTCTAACAGTGTTGAGTAACTTTTATTCCTCTAGTAAATCTTCTTCTTCTCGTCAATAGACAATTCTCCGGCTCCAGCATTGACAATAATCAAGAGTCCTCCCACAATCGACAAAGTCTGGAAAAACTCATACTTCAAGAAGTCTCTGTTGGCATTATAGGACAGGTACTTCCAGAATTGGTTGACAGCCATGTTGTAGCTGAACAACAAAAGAGTCAACACTGCAGCAGCAACCTTGGTCTTGTAACCCACCACAATAGAAGTGCATGCCGAGAGACCCACAAGAATGACAATGACACGTACGAACGACCAGTTGGCAGAGAAAACAAATCCCAAAAATAAGAAAATCAACAACAATCTGCCGGCCAACAAAAAGTATTTCTTGTTATCTTGGTTACCAATCATAGGTAAGCCAGGCAAAGCTCTCTTGTCTCTGACAAGGGAGTCAGAGAAGGCCAAAATCAAGCCTCCCACCACAGACAAGTTTCTCAAGAGAAACTGGCTATCAAAGATCAACCCATAGAAAATGCCCTGAAAAACAACAACCAGACACAAGGCCACGGTGGAAAAGGTCAGGTGCTTTCTCAATACCAAGAGGGTCGAAGCAGTGAACATGGTGACGATGTTGACTACCAAGAACAACACTGTAAGCCACTTCCAATATCTTCTGTAGACATGTAAGTAGTAAACCTGCTCAGACCATTGCGAGAAAATTCTCATGGCGTCTTCGTAGAAGGTAGCGACGATGAACAAACGTCCGATACCTGGAACATATGGCTTAACGGGACTGAAGTAGTCATCCAAGATATTTTCAATTTTCTTCGAGATGGCCTCAAACTTCTCAAGACTCGACAGCTGAGTCGATACGGGTCCGATTTTGCTGGGCTGAGGAACACCCATTGGCGACCCCATGGGCAGATTGAACTGGTTGTTGAACTGGTTGGGTCCTCTATAAGACATGCTTGCTATGTGGTGAGAAAATGCCCAAAAAAAGAGGAATGGACAAGACGAAAATTAAGCTTGTTTTCGACTTTCAATTGCAAAAGCTCTTACTGAAAAAAACTTTCTCGGATATGTAGCTGTGAGAAGTACTCTTTGACTTCTGCTTACGTGGTGTCGTTAAAATGATCCACCGAATGTTCTGCAGGACATCCGGCAACTTAATGTAATGGAATGAGGAGATGGGTGATATTGGTGCGTTTTAGGTCATTCCCTAATGATTTTGATCTTAAATTAATCTCAGAAAATTAATCTTACCTATAAACACATTTTCTCCACACTATTAGTAGATTTGGTGCTGTATTCGCCGACATTAATTGAAGCAAGCGATGCACGTGATGGATCATTCTCCAATATTCGCTATGCACGACCAAACAATTGGCCCTAAGTGGAAACTTCAAAAGGTGATGGTATCCTAACCTAAGAACAATTCTACGGGCAAACTGGAGACAATCTTGTTTTTGAAGTTGCATGCGTTGTGTGGGGGGTTCCATGTGGTCACTTACGAGACGTTTGAAACTTGCCTAATCGGGCAGTCGAGAAGGTCAGGCTGGGAAGGTAATGGGTACGACCAGTTAAAACTGCAGGCTCAGAACTTAAGCCTCTTCTTCCGTAATATTTTTTTGTATTCTTTTTAGATCTTGAAAGGTTTTATTACTAACTCTGAGTTATGTATCTTTTTTTTCTTTGATCGTGTTAGATAGATTTAGGTCAGTTTCAGTCCGACACAATGATGTTTGGGTTGCATTAAACATGAAGCTGCTACAAGTAGTATCGATCGGAAGGTAGCAGAATTCTGTTTCATTATGAAACTCTTGGGATGTGTGTTTGTTACACGTTCTGTAGCTTGAGAAATAAACCGACGGGCATAATCAATGCACGTGTTGATGGTAACGAGTATTTGTTGAAGACTCATGCGGAATTACAATATTACTAGAAGATCGCTTTCATGACTGAATATCGTAACATCCAAACTTCGTTGTAAATTATTGCGGCGAAATCGGTTGCCTGTCCCAACCTGTCAACTTTACTCTATTCCGACTCCAACCAGCCATAATCAGCGATTTATACAATTTTCACCTCTTTAGAGTGTTTGAATTAGAAAACATTCTTTCTTTTTCAAACAAGTGAACGAATAAATCGTCAAATGGCTACAAAACTCCTGAAAATTCAAAAAAAAAGTAATCTACTTTCAGATGATTATCCAGGTTTGAATAGTTTGAGAAGTTAGATGCGGTGGCTCAATGGCAGAGCTTTTGATTCCAAATCAAAGGGTTGCAGGTTCGATTCCTGTCCGTGTCAACTGAGGTTTTTTTTTTAAACTTCCCTAAAGCTCCACGACAGTCTCTATAATTTTTACTTCCTTACTACTACCTACCTCATGAGTATCCTCTTCTATTTCTTTCCTGAACGTATGCATTATGTTATCTATTGTACAACTACGACACAAGTTTCGTCAGTCTCATGCTTCCATGGCTTCTGACTTCCTCGTCCATCAAGTCTCGTATTCTATGACCTCCAGCTATGGCAATTCCAAGCACTGACTCCAATCTGTCCAAGGGCATTTTATCTTCCAAAAGTAGCATGGCAAGTTTTTCACTTTTGCCTACCACTCCGATGGTCAAACAGCTCATATCGTTTTCCTCCAAGGTATTGAGATCCAATAATGGGGTCTGATCGTGTAAGCCCACATTCACAGCGGAAACGTAATCGTACATGGCTATTCCAGCATCTATAAGTGCTAAGGTGATAGAGTTTGTAACTGCAGCCAAAAGTCCTCCATCTAGAGCTAAGATTTGTACGTTCACTTCAATCAATGTTCGTGGGTACAAATTTGACAAGATGCTCTGCTCAAAGGTTCTCTCCAATGTAGTCTTCAACTCAACGATTCTCTTCTCGTTTTTACTTCTTTTCTTTCTCTCGATCGTGGCAAAACTGGCAACATTCAAGTTGATTTCGATGGTTGCTTTATTCTGATCTGATTGAGATCTCAAAGGTGGCTCTTTGGGTCCTTGAACAACACACATAACCTTTGTATTACCTTGTTCAACATACGCTGAACCATCGGAGGAATTCGGGTGGGTATTAATTCTGCACTCGAATCTGCGCAACTCATTCCATCTTCTTCCATCAATACGCAAACCCTCAGGTGAGTATAGTTCCATACGAGACATGGCACGCTGATTTTATATTGGATTTATGTAAATATCACTAGCTCATCTTGAACAAAATCGCTCTTGGTGAGTGTATACACGTGATATATGATCACGTGATCATATATGTATATTTACTAGACGTATTGAATGAACTGAGAGATAATCCAGCAATTGGTCAAGAAGAAAAATATCGACAGGTAGAATAGTCCATTGTCGAAGGTGCTCTCACCGACAAATTCAAGTCTATACGCGAAAAAGAGCCAGCTAGCTTGAGAAATGATCCAGAGTGCAAGCATTGTGAGACCTGTCACTTTGTATTGACCAGATGCTAATTTGGAAGTAGCCAAGTAACCTGGCAAAAAAATTAGGAACCAAATGAAGTATTGTGACGTAATGACTTTGTTGAATGTGACGAATGTAAGCGTTTGAATGAATAAACAGGGAATGAGATTTGTTTGAGCTAACGAGAGGGGAATGATGATGGCCGAGAGTGCAATCTGTGGAACAAAGGCTACTTTCTCCAAGTTTCCAGTCAAGTAGTTAAACAAACCTAAAATTCCCGATTCCTTTGGGATTGCTAAGTAGTCCACTGCAGACTTATAGTAAAGTGCCACATTGTACACTGAGAAGTTATGTCTGTGGTCCAATCTGATGAAATGGTAGAGATACGAGTGATACAAGAACTCATAGCCATATATGTTGAACATGATGACTCCAGAAGTAGCAAATGAAAGAAGAGTCACCAATAAATAAATCAAATTGGTTCCATTGAGCCAGTTCAACACTGGAATGTTCTTGAAAATCGTGAAGGGCTTATCCTTGCGTGTGAGATAGTACAAGAACGTGGGAAGGTAGATAATCGGATATATCTTGAAGTGAGTAGCCAATCCAAGCCAGATGGCAGACTCTGTGTATTGACCACACACCAAACTATTGACAGCAATCATGATGATAAACGTCAAGACACTTTCGGATGATCCTCGGGTGCTAATTGTGATGACCATCGGGTTGAGGAGCCAGAGACTCAGAAGAACAGTCCTTTTGCTAATTGGGAGCCCCAAAGTTGTCTTAGTATTGGTGTTGGTTGGGAGTAGTCTTGCAATCAAGATTCCAGTCAAGATATCACAGAACATGAATAAAAGTTTACCATAATGGTAGAAGAGGTCACCTAACGAGTTCGGAACGAGCATCCACGCGAGCAATGGCGTGTACCTATAGGTTTCTCTTTTGTATGGTGAGGCAGACTCGTACACATATTCGGCAGCATCGGAGAATACCACATAGTCAATGTCGGTATACTTGACGGGCATATGTGCATCTTGATAGAGGCCAAAGAAGAAGAAGCCGAATCGGAGAAGTATTCCGAGACTTACTGGATTGAAAACTAGCGACTTCAAAGTCGTCTGTGGAACACTCTTCCCTGACATGACTAAAGTAGTGCAAAGTAGTCTTAAGTCTTGACAAGTACCGTTACGTAGTGCACATTATACAGACTCGACAGGTTGGGTTAAATAATTGAACAAGATGTAATGGGAAAGTTCTCAGCAAGAGGAAGAGAAAGCCAAGTGGTTTTGGACGTCATTCAGAGCAATTGTTTTATCGTTTTTTTCTTTTTTTCACTATAGAATTCATTGGATACGCAACCCCAATCAAGGAGTTACATACTGTTTAAATCAAGATCAGAAACATCAACTCAGCGCTAGTGTTTCAAAATAAAAAAAGAACTAATTTAAGCAGTTCAATCTAAGGGATTTACCCTCATACCACCACGGTACTCACCATCACACCACCAACAATGGAGAACGGGGAGCTATTCTCGGGGTGTACGGGTGTATGATAGTAGTAAGTTCCACCCATCTTAATTGTTATCTCCAACAAACCATGGGTGACTCACAGGAAAGTGTGTATCTCCAATTTCAACAGTATGATTGGGACTCTTTCCAGGAGTTTCAAGAAGGACTATCCGAAATTTTGAATGGCCATTTGAGTCTGCTCCAAGAGAATGATCCGTCCGTCAAGCTGATTCCTCCACCACAAAAACAGCAACTTATTGACCAGGCAAAGCTGTTCTTTTTTTGCTCAAAGACGGGTAATATTTTGAATTTAGATGACTACTATGCGTGGAAAAGAAACAATGGAGGAAAAATCACCTACGTTGACGATTCAGTAGAGGTAGATAGTGCTACAATTGAGAATGGAAATGAGAAAGCCAGTGCCAACTCACAGTCCACTGAACAGAGCCAAGATGCTCCTTATTCGTCTAATTATCAGCAATTGGTGGATCTTATAGTCTCAGGAAAGCCAGTGCCAGGAATCAAGCAGATTCCCGATACTGTTTTGAGTGACCAGGGATCAAAGCTGGAAGCAAAGTCCAGACTTAAGCCTTGGGAACAAAAGACAGAATCCGAAGAGAATGATGCTGAAACTTCAGATATACAGGAAATGACTGCTTGATGTGCTTCTAATTTAATAAATATGCAAAAAGAGTTGTCGTGTAACGAAACCGAAGATATTGTGATGTGCTTGATCTTGCGTATGGGGGCCCTTGTGGCTTTCCTATTCGTCCTATCCAATACATTGGCCTTGCAGGACTAGTGATTTCTTTAAATGTGATTGCTTGATTATCACTCTGCGGTGATACCTAAGTCTTGAGAAATGCTGATTGTTAACATTCTTAGACTTTCATGCCAGTTCATTGATCAGTGCAAGAAACGCATGACGGCCTCAAATGCAGCTAAGGCAGCAGCATTAGCTGGGAATGAACGCAAAATGGAGGGTCCAAAACCTCTGGTGAAACCTCTCCAGCCTCTTTCTCTATAAATGTATCTGACAGCATCCATGTAATGTGGAAACTTCTTCTCAGACTTAATAGGACTATCAGTCATGATGACTTGCTTGACAACATCGGCAGGGTATGCAAAGATCCAGAAAACAGTAGCGGATAAACCGCCTGCCCAAAAGTTGATGGAAGGTTTTGACAACTTGGTATTTTCCGAGAACCAGTTGGTAAACACCTCATAGGAACCCCACCAAAAGATGAAGTTAGTTCTAAACACCATGGTTCCAAAGAGTCCAGTGTACCATGTCAATGGTGAAATCTTCCATAACTTCTTAGCGACGTCAATAGGACCAGAGTATATTCTAGATTTGGCATCGTATTGCACCTGGAGTCTGGCCTTGAATTGTTCGATTGGCGCAGCTACAAACGAGACTGTCCAGCCACTACCCAAACCTGCCATAATGTGACCAGACAATGGCAACTTTTTCTCGTCATGGTAGACGTTTTCCTTCAACAATCTTCTATACAAGTGAAGAGATCCCAACATGACGGAATCCATGAGCACCCACCCCACCAAGGGAGGAGTAAAACCTTTGTAAAAACCTTTGATGCCTTCTGCTTTGAAAGTCTGCCAGACACAGTCCATGGGACCCTTGAATCTGCCTTCTGAAGTTTGAAGTCTTACTTTCACCGTGTCGAATGGATGGCCCACGGCATTCTTAGTAACTCCCGAGAACATTCCCGCAACAAAGCCAAGATACTTTGGTGGGGGAGGCTTTTCTTCATTATTGGTCATTTTGGTGGAGTTTAGGATGTTTCTTGGTGAAGCACGATATGTAATTGAAACTCCGGATTTGAAAAAACTTCGCCGGAACCGGCCTCTATGTGAAGGTTCGCGGATCTGGTCTGGGGTACAGGGAACTAAGATAGAGAGAGATTAGAAAGGGTAGGAAGAGATAATTGTCAATGAAGAAAATAAAGGATAGAGTTGACAGTTTTGATTGCAGTTCAGAATCGAAAGGGAACATAGAAAGAATGAGTAGATGAATCGTCCGCAGGGCAAAATATTTAGTTCACGTTACACTGGTTACTAATGTCACTTTTTGCCAGCGTCACGAATCTCCATAACTCAACAAATTCTGCTACCTCAAAAATTATTTTTAAACGATTCAAGGCAAAATCAATCATTTCCTCTTTCCATTTTGTACTTTTGCCCATATAATTCCCTCTTCACCAACATCATGGAAATTAAGACACCACCACTCATCTAACAAAGAAGAAACCAAAATCCGAGAATCCAAAACTTCGAAACTTCGGAACTCCTAAAAGAGAACTTCACAATCTCACCATCTGCAAACCAACATCACAATAAAATTTCAGCAGAACCTACCACATCCATCCCTTCACACACCCACCTAAATCCACCAAGAACGACCAGGTGGATTTGCATCCAGCCTGCAGACTACCACACAAATGCGATTCAAGTGAAACTTCCCTTCCTTGTTACCAGTGCACCATGAGCCAGCCTTCAGTCAAAAAAGACCCCGGCATCAAACCTGAGCCTGAGACTGGATCGCCAGCTACCAGTGCCTCGCCCCAAATGAGTCCCACGCCCAAGTCCTCGGCTGGCGGTGAATGGAACGTGATTCCTCTCAAGGCATGTTCTAGGGAAGAGTTGAAGGATACTAGAAACCACATCATGCGGTTCCAGACCAAGCAGGACGTAGATATTGTCAAGAACTTCACCAAACCTGTTCGTTTGCACCGTAAAGATCCACAGAACATCCAGTTCCATCTTTCACGAGAAGAAATGGATAAGCGCCGCAAAGAAGGTGGGGGCATCAGCCAAACAGTTACCGAGCCTACATACGTCGACGAGGAGGGTAACATCATTCAGCCAGCAGACATGTCGCAGGTAGCTCCCGATGGAGGCGCCAGAAGACACCGGAGAAACTTGTTCAAGAGGAAAACCAAGCAGGTGCACATGATGGACGAGAAGAAACGTAAACTCAGGTACGAGGAGTACTACCCCTGGGTAATTGAGGACTATGACGGCAAGAACGTTTATGTAGGCAGCTACGAGGCAGGTCTGTCGGAATCTACCCATGTTCTCTTTGTCTTCGATAAGGACGGCTTCAAGATGGTGCCTGCGGAAAAGGTCTACAAGTTCACACCCAGAAATAGATATGCCACGTTGACGTTGGAAGAAGCGGAGGCGAAGATGGAAAAGAACCAGTCAGCTCCTCGTTGGTTGATGAAGCACATGGACGAGGAGGGTGGTGACGCTCGGTTCAGAAACTCCGGTTATTCGGCTCCTGTGCGTCCGCTGGAGCTTAGCCAGAGCTCTACTGGTAGCAGATACCGTATGCGGACGGTCCAGGGTGGCTCCTCGTCCAATGGACGAGACTCTGACCACGACGACTTGGATTTCGAAGAAGAGTTTGCCGATGATGAGGAGGCGCCCATTATGGACGGTGACGAGGAAGAGAACAAATTGTCGGAAAAGAAAATTAAGAAGGAGATGCTCAAGGCCGCAACCTTCGAAGGCCAACTGGACGGTGACGATAGTGGAGATGACTTGAACGACTTGTTTGAGGTGGAGAAATCCAGAAAGGTTGACAAGGAAGGTAAGAAGTTGAAGAAGGTTTTGAACCGTACCGAGGGAGGTGTATACGACTCTGATGATAACGAACAGATAAACCCATACGTTTCTCAATCAGACTTGGAAAGTGAAGAAGAGTCTGAGAGTGAGTTCAACGTCAAAACAGAACCTACCGACGAGGTTGCTGGGAGTGACCCATTGCGTCCTCGTTCATTCTTCGTCTCGAGCGCCGCAAACGGCTACATTGTTATAAAAGCTCCCAAACAGTTTTTAAGAGGCTTCCAGCCTGGCGAGTGGAACCCACAGGCTAAGAAGAGATCACAGACATTCGACACTCCCTCGCCCAAGAAAACAAAGAGGGACGAAAAGAGTCCTAGTGCATCTCCCCCACCGGACAATTCAGCTGCTGGAGATTTGAACAATGCTGGACCAAACGGAGAGTTGGTAACAACCTGGGAGGTGTTGGATATTGTCCGCAACAACCCTCTCACCACCAAGGAGTTGCTTTTGAAACTCAAGAGCAGAATCAGCACCCACAAGGACAACAAACTCCGCATCATCACCATTGTCAAGCTGAATTTCAGGTTGGTCGATGGAAAGCTTACTCTCAAGGAGGAGTAGCTGCTACACATTTCACATACAGAGTCCTTCCCATTCTATAATATACATGATCCAAGATCGCTAGCTACTTTACATGATCTCGACAATCTTGTCATCATCGTCATCGTCTTCCTCTTCCTCGTCAACATCCATGTCATCCTTTGATGCCTCATCTCTCATCAACATCTGCACCAATCTATCACACAAGTCGGTCACTTCTTCAGAGTCTGCACTCTTATGGAGTTCACGGACCAATGGGTAGACGGACTTTTCACGCAAATGCTCTCTCATTTCTCTAGTTGTACACAACAACAAAAGCGACTCCAAATGAGTACCAATGATAGAATCCACGGGGTCTCTCTTCTTATCTGGAGGAAGCAATTGCAACTCATCAGGTAAGTTGAACATATCGTCCTCGTCAATTTCTTCAGGGCCAGCAATAGGCAAAAGAAGATAAGGCAAAAGGTTGATTTTGTCATCTGAAACCAATGTGGAGTGTCTGTCAACATCAAACAACGAGTTCTTGATGGTGGATGCCACACCTTCTCTTCTAATTTTGGAGTCGTACTTCTCAGTGAAAACAAGCAACTTGGAGATGGGAACAACTTCGTCATATGCCTGTTCTGTGACAAAATATGTTCTACCAAGCTCGAAACGAGAGATATCAGCAAAGAAGTAAGCCAAGTAGTCAAAGTCGGCAAATTTGTTCAAAGTTCTGTCTGAACCTTTAACGAAACAGTCCATAAGACAATCCATGGCATGGTCCAGAGCAAATATTTTCTTCTGCTCATCAGATAGCTTGACTCTGATGTCGAAAATTTTGGTGATGGCGTCGTTTTTGGCCAAGTTGGCTAACAAAATGCACATTAAGTCGGCGTTGGTGTTGGTAGGTCTGATGATTGCAGATACCAAGAACTCGAGGTACTTAACGTCTTCGACAATAAGTTTTCTCATAGTTAAATCGTCACACAAGTTAGCCAAGATAGTCACTGCTTGGGTGACGGTAGTTTTCTGTTCTGTTTGGGACAAGTTTTTCAAATCTTTGATGGCCTCATAGTCAGCGTAAGCAAAAACCTGCTGGTGAGGACCCTGTGAGAAGCCAACAAGGTTATCGAGAGCAATTTGGACAACAGCAGGCTGTGGCGAATGCAAAAACTCAACTAATTCTTCAAGTTCAGTGGGCATGGTTGTTAAGTGCTGAAGGTCTTTGAAAAAAAAAAGTACTATAGAAGTCTTGTGCACTACATACAGTTGAGATGCGGTTCGTAATATGGAGTAAGATGATAAGTATGAAGGATGGAATCACTAGGAAAAATCAAAATGCAGAATTGGTTTATTCTGGAGAATGGAATTATAGATTTATTTTTTTATTAATATCTAAATAACATTCAATTGACAGGATCTGCAAGCTGGTCAACAATTTGCAAGTAATAGTAGTAGAAAGCAATGATGAGTGGATGACCCTCAAAGTTCAATCTCTCATTAATGGAGTGGATGTTCCCATGAGGAGTCTCGAGGCCGGGAGCATAACGGAAGATATTTCTAGTCAAATCCCAGTATGATTTGGTGTCGGTATTTCCAGTGCTGATGTATGGTGCAAAGATATATGTCTCTTTCGAGTCTGGGAAAACCAAATCCTCGTACAAGTAACGCAACGAACCGCCATAGACGTTCCAGATTTCGTCACCCATAGGAGTCACAGGTGCAGGCTCCAAAGGCTCCACCAACGAATAGTTGAAGTAGCCCTTTTCGGTTTTCTCGATGAGCACATCTCCATCATAAACCACACCCAAGTCGTATCTCTTGGCAAAATCAACAATCTGATCCACAACCTTCTGCCCAGTAGAAGCAACGGACTCTTCGATGGCAATTCTATGATTTATAAGTACAGAAACATGCTCAGGCAAAGCATTGGACTTGACTCCTCCATGGATAATATCCACTGCCTGAGAAGTAGTAACTAAGTACTTCGACTCGAGATCTTTGGTCAAAAAGTCCAAAAGCTTCGAGTTAGCATTGATGTCCAAGTGTGCCTTAAGAATGTTCTTTTTGAGCTCTGCGTCAACCGTTTTGGAGTGTTCAGCCACACATTGCAATTGGTTCAAGACCGGGTTGCTGTTGGAGATAATACTCTCAAATTCCTTATCTTCGATTTCACTAATCAACTTGGACAAAAGTCCAATTGAAGTGTGTGCTGGCGGAATGGATGAATGTCCTCCAGGGGTGTAAAGTTCAATGACAGAGTCCAAGTGACCCTTCTCGCCTGTAGCAGGCAAAATGTACTTGTTACCTTCGTACTCTGTAATACCCGAGTCTCCTTCGTCAATGATCTGGAATAAAGAGTCTGGGCCATATTTCGAAATAAGATGCTTCGAAATTTCAAATGCACCCGTTCCCAGAGCTTCCTCATCGTAGCCAAAACCCAAGATTATTGTCCTCTTAGGGTCGAACTTTCCTTCAGTGAGCAAAAGCTCGATGGTCTCCATGAGCCCAATAAGCAAGTCCTTGCAGTCGGAAACTCCACGTCCGTAGAGGTATTTTCCATCAAAACCTCCCGTGAATGGTGGATACTTCCACTGGTCGAGTGTCTCTTCCTGGACTGGCACAACATCATAATGAGCAGTCAACAAAATAGGTTTCTTGCTGGAGTCACTGCCTTCCCACGTGTAAACTAAAGCAAACTTATTGACCTTCTCCAATTTTAAGTGCTTATGCACCAAAGGGAAGGCTTCCTTCAAATATCCATGAAACTTCTCCATCTCCTTCCATCTGGGTTCCAATTTGTAGAGCTCTTCAAGTGTTTCGGCCGAATTGGGATTTATCATGTCATCGTAGATCTGCGTAGGATACCTAACAGACTCAAGCAACTTCTCCATTGAGGCGTTCCGGAAACCTTCATCGTGGAGGATCTTATCTAAGGTGTCACTCTCATAGATGAAATCCTTCGGGTCGACCTTATCGACAATAGGACAAAGGGAGTCAGGATTTTTATCGTTATCTCCAAATATTCCAAAAGAAGATTTGATGGCCGAGAGCTTGATCTTGACTTCAGGAGATGAATATGTACCTGAAAGTAGCGAAATGACGGAAGGAGCAACTACGATGCACAACATGGCTACCCTGAACAACCAAGGGCTCCTTTTAGTTCTCGAACCCTTGCTATGGATAGGCAAATCCAGTTCTGACTTCATTTTTTGAGTTTTAGCTGAATTGAAAACGAAAGAAAAGTTAACTGTTGGTGATAATGTGCTATATATGTTATCGCACTTCGGCACAAATATGTTGCAGTTCCGCGTACGGCTTCAGATTACGGAATTGAGAACAATAGGATACGTAAAAGGATAGTAATCGTCAAATGTACAAGTGCCAAGGTACTTCGTGATCTACATGTCATGCATATGTCAATTTCGAAATCATATACTGTAATACTGACGAAGTCTAATAGGTAATAACACCTCTACATCGGCCCACTTGCTCTGCAATATATCTAGAACAAGCCGAACCACACAATCTGGTCGCTCAAAGTCTTCTCTGCCGAGTACTTCACCACTGGGTCCGACATGTCGCCTCTGACAGCATAACCGTGGGCGACTCCGCTGAACAAGGTAAGCTGGTATCTGGCACCAATCTCGACCAACTTGTCCTCGGTTTGGCGTCTCAACTCAGCAGGGAAAATAGAGTCAGTCTCGGCGGCAGAAATGAGAAGAGGCTTCTTGATCTCAGCAACCTCCTCAATGCCAACGAAAGAAGGGTGAGCAATGGCACCGGCATCAATCAAGCCATCAGCGCTCAATTGGCGAATGACGTACTTTGCACCGAAACAGTAACCAACTGAGCCAATGAAAGCAGATTTGCCAACCTCCTCACGGAGCTTAGACAAGAATCCAACGTAAATTGGCTCTGTGATCTCCAAAGTGTGATTTTGGAGCCATTTTGGCAAATCATCGCCCGGAACTACTGGATCTCCCTTCAAAATATCTGGAACGTACACCTTGTAACCATCCTTAGCGAATTGATCGGCAATCAAACGCACATTGTTGTACTTGTGGCCATAAATATCGGTAGCAATCACAATGAATCTAGACTCGGAATTGCCTACAACATAAGTATCCAATCCGAAAATGGTCTCCAGTTTACCTTGAGTAGTTCCCTCGTGGAAGTTGGTCTCAATGCAGCACTGTCCTGGTGGTTTAGAAGCCATTGTTTATAGAAGCGAGAAATAGAAGTTGGAAGAAAGAATGACAATTCCACTGACCCACGACTAGTGCACATTTCCTCCACAGTCAATATGCAATACTCAGACGTTGGGACTCAACATATCTGCCTTCACTAATGCGTGAATCTAAAAGTTAGTAAGTTAACAAGAAAAAAAATTCTCCAAAAATGGAGGTAAGGACTATCATCTCCAAATTAGCAGAATCACAGAGAATACATACATCTTGAATCGAAGCGTGGATCAATTGTCTGGCCTCAAGTGCGACCCAAACCTTGATCATATTAAGAGAATCTTCATCACTTAAAATGTCTCTGCCTTCTTTCAGAGCTCCCAATTTTCTCAAAACAGGCAAAGAGCTGTCGTGTTAGTAGTGTGAGTTTTCATGGGCTGCCCGTTAAGTAAAACTAAAACTCAATTCGTTCTCGGTGGGGAAGCCAAATACAAATGCGTATACGAACCTTGCAAACAAGTCCAACTGTGGGTCCAACTGTCTTCCTATTCCTTCCAACAACAAAATAGCAACAATCACTGTGATGAAATCTCCCTCCATCCGCACATGATGAGACCGGACCATTCCCAAAACCTGGTCCAACAAATCTCCGATGCTGATGTTACCAAGGGTAAAGGTTCTCTGTTTCATTCTGTCCACCAACTTTTCCACCTTGAGAGCAAAGATTTCCTTGTTGATCACCGTTTCAGGAGTTCTTGATCTCTCTACCATTAACTCTCCAGCCCTGTAACCATCAAACTCGGACAAAGCTTTGAACAAATCAATGAAGTTGACTCTATCCATCTGGTTAAGCTCAGTAATTAGCCCAACATCCAAGAAGCAAATCTCTGCATGGTATCCACTCTCATATAACTCTTCTAATCTCTTACACCACGCCTTATCGTCATCTCCCAATGCCAAAAGCTCCTCGGTGATTCTGTTTGTTTCATGTTCGTTACTAGACTTGACAATCTTGTACTCCTTTTTGTGTTTGAAATGCTCATTCTTGTAAAACCTCACAAGCATATTTCCAGGATGAAGATCTGCGTGAACAAAATTGTCTATAATTAACATCTGCAAGAAGGAATCAAGACCTTTATCACTGATTTCCTTAGAGAGATTTTTTCCGAAATTGTCTTTCAAGGACAACATCTTGGACATTGGAATCGCTTGAACGTAGTCTTCCACCAACACATCTCTAGTACTGAAATTCAAATAAGGCTTTGGGAAATGAATATCAAGCCTGTTTCTGAAGTTGTGGCGAAACTTCTCTAAATTGAGAGCTTCGATTCGAAGATCAAGCTGTAAACGCATCAATATAGAGAATTGCTCGACCTCATCTGGAAGCGAGAGCCACTCCATAGTCGGAATCACATTGATGACATTTGCAAAAAAGCTCATGATACGAAGATCTCTATTGATTTTCACCTCTACATTTGGATGCAACACTTTGATTGCAACCGCTTGTTTCGAGTCAATAGCACGTTCTTGTTGTGTAACAACCACATTTTCCCAAAACTGAGTCTGTTCCTTGTTTTGAGGGTCCAATGTGAGCTGAACTTTTTGATCTCCTTCAGTCCTGACCTTCTCAATCGCTTTGTCTGAAAGTTTTGCCAAATACACCTGTGCAATAGCACCCACTCCAAGGGGTTTCTCCTGAAACTCGGCGAAAATTTCGTCAAATGGCATGCCGAAACTATCGCTGAGGATACGCTTCGTTTTCTTAAACGAGTGTGCTTTTGCATTGGAATGCAAATGGGATAATTCCTCACACATTTCCTTGGAAAAAATGTCAGTTCTGGAGGCTGCCCACTGGCCCAATTTTATGAATGATGCACCAGCATGCTCAGCACTCCATCGCAAGTATCTAAACCAAAGCTTTGCTCCACTGCGAACATCTTCGCCGGTTCTGCGATCTTTACTTCCGATCCAACAGATTGGTGCCGATAAAAGTACTGGAACGAAAATGGCTGTCAACTCCAAAAATCTAGCAATGGTAATGCATGGATCCACCACGTAATCTGTTAGTGCAAATTTGATGTGGTAGAAAATCCTCAAGAAAAACGAACTCTCCGAGAGCCGTTTCTGTCTAAATTCATAGAAAAGATCTTTCTCCTCTTTCTGAGATGCTTGATAAAGTCCATTCTCCCAGGTGTCGGCAGCCTGGATAGGTTTAAGTCCGTGTATGGTATTATTCACTGGATAAACATCATTGAGAATGAAGTCCTTGTGATTATAAGCGGAAATCGCTCCGGAAAACACACATAAATTGATGAGAAGACCTCTCCTCGAGGAATTGGAGCTGTTGCCTTCGTACCCGTTCCATTGCTGTTGGCGAGTTCGAGTTGATAGCAACCTTGCCAGATTGACACTAGACAAATTGACAGACGCCGGACGAAATCGCGTGGTCAACAAGTCTACTGCTCTTCTAGAAGATGGCAAATTGAAGCTCCTCATTGGATTCTAACAAGTAGGTCTTGAGGATCGGGAACTTTGCTTAAGGTATATTTAGAAAGTGGTGCATGTAGCAAACTTGCTTGGTTCTTGCAAAGGTAGTGGATAACCTGCTCAACCTACTGTTAAAAGAGCTTACTGAAGAAATACAGAATATTGTTAATTATCTTGAAAACTTTTTTGTTTCTAATGCCTTTCATCATTCTCGATTTTATCTTCAGCACAATTAACCGTATAGCCTATCCATGGTGCACAAATATGCCTTGATATAGTAGAATGCTCCAATATAAAAGTACCTTTAACTGTTGTCAATGGTTGTAAATACCGTGAACTTTTCAAATGTGGTCCCGGATATGATTCCGAAGAATAGATGCCCAAAGATAAATCGTGCAAGTGCCCTTGGGATTTGATTTTTCTCCTCTTCTGGCAACTATTCCGTCATGCGCATTGAACAGATCGTGGTAAACGGCGATCTTAATCCAGTCCAATTTGTTTAAATTTTTCACGATTATTTTCTGCTCTTCAAGCAAGTCAAGCTTGCTATCTTCGGAAAAGAGCGGAATCTTTGACAAGTCGTTGTTTCTCAATGATTCCACATGCTCCCTCACTACCCGGTCATTTTTATCTGTCAGAATGTCGATAATATGCTTCTTTCTCAAAAAGGATGCAAATAACGATTTGTTGGTTTGGTTTGAGTCCGACTCTGAAAGCTCGGCTTGCTCCTCATCGTGTGCTTCCATACAAACAACTTTGTTTGAATCTTTATCTTCTTCGTCGGACGGTTCGTTCTCTTCTATAATCTTGGACTGACCTCCAACAAATTCGTCTTCTGCAAACAACATACCCTCCATGGCACTTTCGGTGAAGTTTGAAGTATCGCCTTTGAAGGTTTCGTGCTTGGCCAAATTGTGTCTTTGCTTTCTTCTGGATTCACCCTGCTCTGCATGCTCCGAGTCAATTACACCTTCGTGATACACAGACAGGCGAACTTCCTTCCAGTGCTCCTCTATCCTCATTGATCTAAGCAATTTCACTTTTAAGGCACTATATCCGGAGACGTAAAGCGACAAGCAGATGATTAGAGGGATATAAAAGGGCACTAATATAACTGCTGCTGAAAGGAGAATGGTACCACGAAGAATTTTGTTGGATCGAATGATGGAGGTGGCTTCCTGTCTGTTTCCTTGAAATTCTTGGGGATTCTCAACCCGGTGTGATTTCTCCATGTCTATGAATTTGGGCCATACCTTAGTAACTCCAATCCTCGAGGGGGGTAAGTCCTTCAAATATCTGATGTTGACAGAATCGATTTGGTCGAATGGCGAAAACTCAGTGATATAACTCGTGTAGAATGCCACACTTCGGTCATTTTTGACATTGGCCAATAGCAATCTGGACTCGAAAAGCTCCAACCCTTGAAAGAAGGCCGATTCTGGATCAGCCATTCTTACAAGCAATGAATCATTGTCGGCTACAAATAGTTGTAGACCAGTATAGCCGAACAAGAGCTTGCCTAACCTGTTGGCCACATAATCAAAGAGGTTGGGTCTGAAGAAATGCACACCTACATGAGGAGTAGCAAAGGTACAGAAAAACACTGGGGATACTTCATCGAAGAATCCCATAGAAAACAATTTTCCCACGACAAATCTAGAAATTAAGCCTCCCAACGAATATCCAATGATACTGATCTTGGATACTTTCAAGTGGTCTTTCTCTTTTAAAATCTCGATCTCGTAAAGTAAATCAGCAATGACCCGCTCAGCACATCTTTCGATTCCATCGTATGTTTTCCAGAACCGGAACGACGAGGGCTTGAGAGTGATAATTCTCTCGTTAGAAACTTCAGCAAGCGAGTTCTTGAGTGCTCTTTCCACTACCAGCATATGCTTCGGACTTCCCCAAAGCCCATGGACCAAAACAAAAAGGTGGGCATCTTCATCGGCGATTGGTGTTGCTTCCAGTGCAGCCAGAGCAGCCAGGGCCATTTTTTGATGAATCTTAAGTATAATTAAGATAATGCGTGTATCCAGAATTAGTTTTCTTATCGCGATCACTGCATATCGCACTAGACGATATGGCAATGTTGCTTGTGAGATGTACAATACTTAGATACCTCTAAAGTCGGGTTGTTCATGCCTTAGAATCCAAGGTAAAACTTTCAGATGATATGATAATTTGTAGCTGAATCAAATGTACCACTTATGTCTGGTTGCACGTGAAAATGAATCACTAATGTATTTGTATGGCAATCCATGTGGCTGTAAGCTCTCAAGTGAGTGTCAGTACGGCCCACTAGTTCAAATGTGGAATGAGATTGGCTGAGCATGTCAAGGAGTAAATCCGTGAAATAAAAAATAAGAATAATAGGAAGACAAGATTATATAGTCAGATATCATTACTTGCTACTGTTGGAAGCCCAAGAATAAATAAGAATGCTGTCGGGTATAACCTATTCAAAATTCAAACATTTGGCAACAACATATACGTCTTGCAAAATGACGAAACATCAAAATCCGACAAACATCAGAAACAAATATTAGAAAATCGAAACAAATCCATGAATCCCAGAAGAAAATCCAGAATATCTGTTACTAAAACTCAGACCTTACTACCTATCCAGTCAAGACGTGTGCTAACCAAAACAATTTTACTAACTTCGGCATACTACTGGCAGTTCACCATATCCAGCCATGGCACTCTTTGGAAGCGCTTCCTCCCAGGCGGCATCGCTGCAATCTCAGCAGATTAAAACACAGCTCCAAGAGCAGATCAGCCAGGAGTTGGCGGTGGCTAACGCCACGGAATTGGTCAACAAGATCACACAGAACTGCTTCGATAAGTGCATTTTACACCCTCAAGACTCTATCACGGCGCAACAAAATGGCTGTATCAATCAGTGTTTGGAGAAGTACATGAGATCGTGGAATGTGATTTCTAAGACCTACATCTCTCGGATCCAGAGCGAGAAATCTGCCTAAACTGTAAATACTAGATTAATGTACATATTATTGAGCATTAGCGTAGATGAAAATTTATTCGAGAACAAAGTTTTCTTCATTTAGATTGCTTCATTTTTTAATTTTGTTTAGCATTTTGGCTATAATTTTTTATTTCGAAATTTTCTATTCTTTCTCCTTTTCACCCGATAGTGATTTCCTTCATTTTTCTTCTTGTTCCTTTGGTTTCTTTCTCTCCACCTGCCTGTCCTGCCTGCACTAAGTGGCGACTACTCAAGTCTCAATTCTCAAGTCCAGTCAACTAATCAACTGGCATTCTCCACCACCATTCTGGATTAGCCAATTACACATTATATCACCACAATGAGCACAGTCGCTTCAGAATACTCCGCAGAGAGATCTTCTGTGCCCATCGAACACAGATTTAACCCATACACAGACAATGGAGGAACGGTGCTTGGAATCGCTGGTGAGGACTTTGCTGTTTTGGCAGGAGACACTCGTATTGTGTCTGGCTATAACATTGACTCGCGGTACGAGCCCAAGATCTTCGACGTTGGTGACGACATCGTGATGACCGCCAACGGCTTCGCCGCAGATGGTGCCGCTTTAATTGACCGTTTCAAGACCTCGTACAAGTGGTATAAGTTCGACAATAACAACAAGAAGTTGACCATCAAGAGTGCTGCCAGATACATCCAGCATTTGTTGTACGGTAAACGTTTCTTCCCATTTTATGTTAGTACACTTATTGCAGGTTTGGACGAAGAAGGAAAGGGTGCCGTGTACTCGTATGACCCAGTTGGCTCATACGAGCGTGAACAGTGTAGAGCCGGAGGTGCTGCTGCTTCGTTAATCATGCCATTCCTCGACAACCAGGTCAATTTCAAGAATCAGTATGTTCCAGGAACTGACGGAAAAGAAAAGAGACCAATCCGCTTTTTGAGCTTGGAGGAGGTCATTGAGTTGGTTAAGGATGCATTCACGTCCGCCACTGAAAGACATATTCAGGTGGGTGACGGTCTAGAGATCTTCATTGTCACGAAAGATGGTGTGCGCAAGGAGTACTATCCATTGAAGAGAGATTAATGCACGAGCTAGAAATGAATTACATTAAGACGCAATTTAGGTAGAGTAGACTATTCTCAGATTGATGTGACGTTTCTTCGATACTATACAATTCAGTTCGACTGAAAATTTGGGAAGAGCTGAGAACTGGAAGATAAGTTCACTTAAAAATGAAGTTATATTTCACATTTCCTTTTGTCTCCCATCCTCAATCCACTTACTCTTTCCTTCTTCTCCTTCATTCAATTTCTCATCCTCTTTCTCTTTTGAGCCTTCTACTACCTTCTTGCATATTCTTGGTGATCTACACGGGAAGTTCGAAACTCTTACCCTGCATGACCTTGGTATAGTAGATGTAGAAGAAGTCAGAGTACACAATCGTCTGCAAAATACCAGCCAAAATAGAAATGTAGTCAGACCAGCCTTCGAAAAAGTAACGATAGATCCAGTTCGGAATGTACAATGCTCGGTAAATCCCCAATGCAAAAATGTAATGAGTGGTGATGTTCTCCGCAGAGCCCGTTCTCTGCAACATATACAACTGAGGAATGATTGCAACAGACTCCAACCAAATAGAAAACGACCATGTCACCTCTCTGAACGTGTAGGCGTGAGTAAAAATCAACGACATCACAGCTGAGGGAATTACCAAGTACCGAACGGGAAACGTGTCGATGTTCTCGCGGATGGTTTTCTGGTATTTTCTCGTCATCAAATAAACCGTGTATGCGGAAGACCCCACGAAGAAAAGTTTCATGAACGTGTTGTAAAGAGAGAAGTAACTGGTAAACACATCGAGGTATCTCAACACGAACACAACCACGTAAAGAATCTGCGTACTCAAGGACAAGCCATTGATGGACTTATTACGGTGTATAGAGTATAGCAAGATGAGATGACTCGCCATGTGCGAGAGATCTGCCACAAGCCTAAAAATGTTCATGGTGTAAGAATCTAGTTGCTATGTTGGTTGACTGTGAGCAGTGAATTACAGCTGTCAATAGTCTATATGCAGTATGGAAGAGAGGCGACTTACCATATTAACAGAAAGTTGAACTTGGATTGTTTGTATAATCGGGTCAAATTAATAAAATGAGAAAAGACTCCATTTACTATATGGCATTGCTCCCCCAAAAATTCAATTGTTGAAAATCTCAGAGAATACTAGAGACCAATCTTAGAGAGTAGAAGCTCGTACTCCTCATCAGCATCCAAATTTAATTCTCTGCTTTCTATGAAATTCATGCCGGCCTTCCGCTGTTTGTGACCATCAAATTCCACCGAAGCAGCATACTGAGCAAGTGCATCGACGTTCTCAAACCAGAGGTTCTCCTCCTTGATGTCAGCATTCACAATCAACTTTCTGATCATCTCCTCAGTGAGTTTATAATTTACCATTTGGTTAGTAGAGACGGTGTTAAGAATCTTGACCGCTGGTCCGTCCAAAAACACTGCCGAAGGCATATTGCTGATATGGTACTGCTCCATCAACTCTGTACCAACCTCGTCGGCAAAAACAATTCCAAATTTTAATTCTGGAAACTCTCTGGACAACCTTTGGTAATAGTGGCCAGGATAGTAATAGGTCGACCAGTCATAACTTTGTCGTGAAATAAACACTAAAAGCACCTTTCCATGGGAACTCAAGGCTTCCACATCTTTTGGAGTAGCAACCTCTTCTACGACCGTAATGATATTGTCCAACTGGGGAATGGCATCCGTTTTATCTTGAAGAAACCTCTCAATATCTTCAACCGTTCTAGGATCTGAATATGTGAGTACTTTCTTTTGTGTTGTGTCATAAAGCTTGAGCGTGGGGAATGCTGCCACCTCAAACAACTTTACTAGATCTTTGTGGACTCTACCGTTCACCTTGACGACCTGGAGGTTCTCATTTCCGTTGTAGAGTGTGGAGATGTACTCAAAGTCCGGATTAAAGTCTGCGCAATATCGGCAATCAGGAGCGGAAAAGTATATGAGTGAGTAAGGTTTCTGCAAAATCTGTTGAGTCGAGCCAATTTCAATAACTTCCAGGACGGCTAATGTTGCCAAACATAATAGGATTGAAAGCCAGAGCATTACTGATGAAAAAGATAATTTCTGATGATGCGCTAGATGTAGGACAATTTTGATTTTGATTTGCTAATGCACGACAACATGAATATAGTCAGACATCAATCTTGTTCAGAATAAAATAGACTAGAAAAAAGAATGATTGGTTGATTTGAATATGAAAAGTAGGAGAGAATGTTGTCCGAAACTCAATCTAAAGCTGACTCTGAATGCCTTACATTATTTGCCATCTCAGCCAAGTCCAAATCAGAGCCTACTCCCTACTCAGGGCTAGTCCAATTCACATCCAGTATACACGGATACAAGATACAGAAAAGGCTCTGACATAGAAAGAAGCGCGACATGAAGGGCTATATCTGATCCAAAAGACAACAGTCACAGTTTGACAACAATCTTCCATATCACGTGCCCAATATCACATAGTCATATCTCATACAGATTACATGTTCAATTCCCATACTCAGAACGCAAACATGATATGTAAGGTCCTGAATTACAAACCTGACCTAATTTTCTCCGTCCTTTTTTATGTCTTCATCCTCATTTTCCTTGTTTTCACCGTAGCTTCCTTCAATCGGCTGTTCTCGATCCTCGGCTTTTCTGGTTTTCCTGTACAAAGACTCCAATTCCAAGTATGATGCTATGAAGCCATCCACACCGACTTCTATATGCTAAACCTTGGAGATGTGCTTTGAGAAGGAAACGACTCAAGTAATACGAGCAACTATTATGTTAGCTAAGAGACGGTAAGAACATCAAATTGTCTAGATTGAGGTCCTTCACTTAGCTTACAATAACCTCCTTTCGCAAGGGCCCGAATATTTGATCGATCATTGCATGATTTTGTGCACATACAACGATCCACCAAAAATATCGCCCGAGATTCTTGCGTTTCGATCCCAGCAACCGTTGAGCATTCCTTCTTGAGGCTCGCTTGGTGATAGCCGAGTCCAAGATGCATCTGCTTGATGGTTAATAGTATTCCAGATTCGGCATCGAAGTGGCAAGGGCAAAATCATTAGAGCCACATCGGGATAATGGACCAGCAATCAGTCCTCAAAAGAACAGAACCCAGCCATCTCCGGGTCATGTACGCTGCCAGATTTGGACGCAACAAGTACTTCCCCGTCTGCTGGTTTTGATCACGTGCAATGTGCCAGCCATACTCCATGCATGAAACCTTCTTTCGTGACGTGAATTTTTGTGGGACTTGTTCATCAGCTCATTGAACTACTCCTGATTTTAGAACAAAGAAAAAAGGATGGAATGGCGGCATAAGGGAAATCAAAAGAAATGAAATAGTTAAATTTTGAAAGAAGACACGATCCATATGGAGGACATAACAACGAAAGAAAGATAACAATAGTGGGGGAAATACAAAAAAAAAAAAAAAAAAAAAAACCTTGTACCTGCAATCAAGTCTTCAGCCCCTAATAAGAAAAGAAGCACCCTACTCGTCAAATCACCTTTGAATCCATCTCAATGTAGACAATGTTCCAAATTCTTTAGCGCCAGCCTTTGTCAGCAAAGTAAGTATTCAATGAGGATGCGACCTTCCGTATTTCTTCAATAGCTTCATTGGGATCTGCATCTGAAGCCAGAGAAGTCCAAATGAGACGATTTCAAACCCTGCGGGAATAGTCCTATGAGTGCCATTTGGAGTGGCCCGCAGTTCCGCACGGTCGGTCTGCAAGTAACGCATAAGGAATCGTCGAAAATAGCTGCATGACCTGCCGATAGGCTCCTAATTGCTGGGTAATTTCAAAACCCGTGCAGTAGCCAGCATCAATGGCTGCACACAGCCAGCGCACGAAGATTTATCCAGCATTGAGCGTCTTATTAAATGGCCAACTTGTGCAGCAAAATATGCAATTCGTAACAATTCTTCCGAAATCCCACTGGAAATAATTTCATTCCTGGTTCTTATATTAGCACTCCTTTCTCGCTAATACTCTGATTCCTCTTGCTTTTCGCTACGCACTTTTGTCATCCAGTTTCCGCTGTTAAAGCTTTACTTTCGATTCCATCTCAATGAAGTCGCTTTTGTTGGCTGCCTCCGGCCTTGCCTTTGCTGCTACCGCCGCTGCTGACATTGTCACTTACACTTCCACCCTTGTTTCTTCCACATGTTTGCTGCTGCAACCGTATTATGGGAACTCCACATCCACTGAAGGTGACACCATCATTTATGAGACCGAAGAGGTCACTGCCCAAGACACAATCACTTTCGTCAAAACCGTGTGTAATGCCGGTGCTTGTTATGTAACCACTGAGTTGGATTCTTTGACCACCGTCGTCACCACTGTGGACGGTGTGTTGACCACATACGTCACGGCCGTTCCTATTGCCGAAAATTCGGTTGTTACCGAGACCCACATCGAGTCTACGGTCGTCACCATCACTTCTTGCTCCAACAACAAGTGTCACGCTACTGCCGTCACCACTGGTCTTACGACTGTCACTGATGTTGTGGAAGGTGTTACTACTGTCTACACTACTTACTGCCCATTATCGACTGAGGCTGAGGACACAACCACTGTTCAGAAGACCACCGTCATCACTGTCACTTCTTGTGATGAGAATAAGTGCTCTGGTGTCCCAGTTACCACTGGTGTCACTGAAATCACTACGACCATTGCTGGTGAGGAGACCATTTACACTACTTTCTGTCCTTTGACCTCTACTACTGAGGCCGCCACCCCTGCTGAGACTACCGTCAAGACCAAGCCTACTGTCGAAGTTGAGACCACTGTCAAGACTAAGTCTGCCGCTGAGACTACTTCGTCTACTACAACCGTCGAAGTTGAGACCACTTTCAAGACTAAGCCTACTTCCGAGGCTAAGCCTGTAACCACAGTCCAGAAATCCGATGTTGAGACCACCGTCAACGTGATCACCAACAACATCGTCACTCAGTCCAACACTGTTGCTGCCGAATCCACCGCTCAGTCTACTCCTTCTGCTATTGTCACCTCCTACGAGGGTAGTGCCAACCGCATGTTGCCAGCTTTGCTCGGTGCTGTTCCAGCTTTCTTTATGCTTCTCTAAGCGAAAACTTGAATGTGAGCACTGGAGGGGTCCAGGTGCTTGCTTCTTTGTACTAATAGCCTATCGTAATAAAATAAATCGCGTTATGAACATGTAGTAGTCGTTGTCACATTTCGAAATTATCCATGTTTTCTTTTGTTTGCTTTCCCGAAATTATCAAAGGAAGTCACAAGAGGCATCGTAGAAGAGTTGCTACAGTTAATTTACTGGTGTAATTGCAAAATAAAGTAATCAAGTAAATAGAAAAAGTCAGAAGAAACTATACGACCTCTTCCATCAAAACTGGTGTACGGATCTTTTATTTGAACAACCACCTTTAACAATTGCAGAAACCTTCACCAGATCCCAATGGACGCTTACGATGTCTTCATAGAGCCGTCGGTGGTTTCTCATTGTCTTGGATGCAACCTTATCTCTTCATCCGTCAAACATTTGGTCACCGCCAAGTCGACGCTTTTGGAGGTATTTGAGGTGGTCAAAATTCCTCTGTCTACCGCCAACAATTCCTTGCAATCTCGTCTTAAATTAGTGGGACTGTTTAAACTACAAGGCGAAGTCACTGACCTCAAGCCAATCAGAACGGTGGAGAATCCTCAATTGGACTATTTGTTGGTTTCCACGAAAAATGCAAAAGTGTCTTGTGTCCGATGGGATCCTTTCAGAAACTCAATTCAAACAGTTTCCTTGCATTACTACGAACATACCCTTCAGAATTTGACATATGAGAACCTTAGTGAGTCTAAACTTGTGGTTGGACCAAAGTCCTCGCTGGTCTTCTGCTTACGTTCTAACAATCTACTTGTTTTTTTACCCTTTAACAAATTAGCTGAGGATGACGATGACGATGTCGATGAAGAAGCCACTGAGACTGTCGGAAAATCAAACGGAAAGGATGTGAAGATGGAAGATGCTGACAACGAAGTAGCAGGCAACGCAAATGGAGATAGTGTAGATAAGTCTGAACAGTCTAAGGATCAGAATGGGGGAGTTTCAAGCTCCTCCAATGCTTCACTTTTCGAGTCCAGCTACATCGTCGAAGCTTCTGACTTGGACGAAAATATCGGCGATATTGTGGACTTGCAGTTCTTGTACAGATACAGACAGCCAACTGTGGCTATAATATCTCAAAGGAGAGAGACCTGGGCCGGTCTTCTTCCAAAGACGAAGGATAATGTCATTTTTACCGTCTTGTCGCTTGACATACACACCAGATCTGCGACTGTGGTGTTGAAGGTGGAAAACTTGCCTTACGATCTCGATAGGATCATCCCCCTCCCATCGCCTTTGAATGGAAGTTTGTTGGTGGGATGTAACGAGCTTATTCATGTGGATAGCGGAGGAATTACGAGAAGAATTGCATTGAACAAATACACTGTTGATATCACCACATCTATCAAATCTTATGTCGACCAATCGCTGAAAGACTTGAAGCTTGAGGGATGTTCCATTGCTCCACTTCCAAATGATAACAAATTATTGATGATATTGCGAACTGGAGATTTGTACTATGTGAGATTTGAAGTCGATGGTAAGACCATCAAGCGAATGGTTGTAGAAGATGTTGACAAGGAGAAACGCAAGGATATTAACGTGGTCCGACCAGGCGAGATTACTACATTGGATACTAATTTGATCTTTGTTGCCTCGAAGGGCTCTAATTCGCTACTTTTAGAACTCAACTACGCCGAAGAAACTGCACCTAAAGTGAAAGAGGAAGAATCCATTGCCGAAGATGAGGATGACTTCTACGCAGAAGACGAGAAAGTCAAAGACGAGACTCTAAGATATGGTCCCCTCACCTTCATCAAGCAAGACGAACTCGCCAATAACGGCCCAATCTCGTCCTTCACTTTTGGCCAGTACTCCAAAGAGAAGTTTATTGCAAACTTGCCCAATCCTTCAAGTCAAGAGGTCTCTATTTTCGCAACTGGTGGAATTGACAGCGCAGGTCATATTAATGTTTTTACGCCCACAGTTCAACCTGTCATCAAGTCTTCTCTTCGATTCTCCGAGATTAATCGCTTGTGGGCGCTCAACAATAAGTACTTGATCACATCAGACGACACAAATCAAAAATCGGAAATTTTTGCAATTGATCAGGGCTACTCTAGATTGCCAGCAAAAAGCTTCATCAACAATGAGTTGACCATTGCCATGCATGAGTTGAATAACGGAAAATTTATTGTTCAGGTGACACCAAAGCATATTGTTCTATTCAACGATAAGTTCAAAAAGATCACTTCACTTGATGAAGAGTTGAAGGAATACAGTGATGCTGACATCATCAACAGTGTCTTTAATGACGAATTTCTCATGATCTTTTTCTCGACAGGTGAAGTGGTCATTTACAGTATTAACACTTACAACAAAACTTTCTCTAAGATTGAGCTTCCAAAATTGCTATCCGAGACGATCCTCACAACGGGCTACATCACTAATTCGAGGCTTCTAAACGTCGTGAGTAATGATGTTTCGGTGCTTGTCAATAGAGGTCACAAAAGAAAAAGAGATACTGATGTTCATTATCCTATGAAGTCAGACAACGCAGAGTTCCAAAATAATCCGAAACTGAAAACATTTGTTTTAGTGACTGGTGACAACAGAATCATCGTATTCAACAGATTCCACAACGAAAAGTGCTTCCAATTGAATTCTGTTGATAAGTTTACAGACACCTTATCATTAGGCTTTTTCGATATTAACGGTGAAGATCCAGATCCTCATATTAAACAAGTCATGTTGAATGATTTGGGTGATGAGTACTCTAAGGATGAATATTTGACCATTTTGACAGTGGGTGGAGAAATATTTTCGTACCAATTATTTTTTGATGGGGAAAACTACAGTTTCGTCAAGCAGACCTCACTACCTATCACTGGCGCACCTTTCAACGCGTATGCGCATGGAACTTCAATTGAAAGAAGATTGATCTACTTTCCCACTATAAGTGGTCTAACCTGTATTTTGGTGACTGGAGTGGTTCCATATTTAATCACCAGGTCAAGATACTCCACTGTTAAGATTTTCAAGTTCTCCAAGATACCTATAGTTTCATTTGTTCCATTTTCAGATGATAAGATCCACAATGGGCTTATCTATCTTGACACTCAAAAGAATGCAAGAATCGTCGAACTTCCTTCAGAATTCCGATACGATTTTAACTTGCCACTCCGCAAGATTCATATTGGTGCTACCGTCAAATCAGTAGCTTATCATGAAGGCTCTGATACTTTTGTGTTGTCTACATACAAGGAGATTCCATACAAGTGCATTGATGAAGAAGGAAACCCAATTGTGGGAATTAAACCTGATAAACCCACGGCAATCTCTTACCAAGGTCTGATCAAATTATTGTCACCAATCAACTGGTCTGTAATTGATCAAATCGAGTTGGCTGAGAATGAGGTTGGATTGCATGTTAAATCAGTGCCTCTTGATGTTGGAAGCGAAACTAAAAGATTCAAGAATAAGAAGGAGTTCATTTTGGTGGGCACAGGAAAGTATAGAATTGAAGATTTGGCCAGTAATGGATCATATATACTTCTAGAGATCATTGATATTGTCCCTGAACGTGGAAGACCAGAAACCAACCACAAGTTCAAGGAATTTACAAAAGAAGACACCAAGGGAGCTGTTACGTCCATTTGCGATGTCAGTGGACGATTCTTGGTTGCTCAAGGTCAAAAGATTATAGTTCGTGATATCAAAGACAACAGTGCCGTTCCCGTTGCATTCCTTGATACCTCAGTGTATGTCAGTGAAGCCAAAAGTTTTGGTAACTTGGTGATTCTTGGAGATACATTGAAAAGTGTATGGTTAGCTGGATTTGATGCCGAACCATTCCGTATGATCATGTTGGGTAAAGACTCACACAATTTCGATGCGTCTGCAGCTGATTTCTTGATCAAAGATGAAGAAATCTACATCGTTGTCGCAGATAACGATAAGGCTATCCATGTTCTTCATTACAATCCTGAGGATCCACACTCGGCTAATGGACAAAAACTTTTACACAAGTCAACCTTCAACACGAATTATTCTACCACTTGCATGAAATCGATCCCCAAGAACGAGCAGCTTCACCCAACAACGGATAACAGCAATGTTCCTTTTCAGACCATTGGCTCCTCTGTTGAAGGTGCAATGTATGTGGTGTGTCCTGTGAATGAGAACACCTACAGAAGAATGTATATTTTGCAGCAGCAACTCTCAGACAAAGAGTTCCACCACTGTGGATTGAATCCTAGACTTAACCGAATTGGAATTCAAGCAAGTAAAGATGGTAACTTGCGGCCAGTTCTTGATATTGAACTTTTGCGCAGATTTGCAAAGTTGAACGAAGACCGGAAGCGCACCTTAAGTCAAAAGGTTGGAATGCAAAACGTCCAGGTGGATCTCTGGAAGGACCTTATTGAGTTCGAAAATCTCTTGAATAATTTGTGATATACTTTTATAATCTTAACTACCTTATGAAGTTATGTGCAGTCTGATTTCCAAAACACATAAAGTTATACATTGTCAGTGTATAGTTCAACAAATCATGCCGCCCAAAGCAACTCGTAAAAGTGTATCGTTCCAGGCCAATGTTGGAGACACGACAGACCAACTGACCAATACTTTCAAAGCAGTTGTTCCACGGATCAAAAAGTCCGTCATGGTACTTCCATTCCATCTTTTGCTAAACTTATATGGTATGTTCCATTTTGGGCTTACAGCTGATCCTTTCAATAGCATTGTCAAGGGTTATGTGAACTTGGTTGTATTACAACTCGTATATGGGTACTTATATGCTACATCCTTTATTGAAAAGGCAGGCAAGAAGAAGAAGGTTGAAAATGACAATGCGCCGCTTTTGGTGGTTTCGGCCACGGTGATTTCTATCGGATTGGCGAACGTGGTTTTCGTCATATTGATTCTCTTTGGAGCTCCGTTGTCGTCAAACTTGAAGGAATCGTACGCTCTTGCATACCATCTTTCGTTGATCATATTTCAACCTCTTTTGATAGCTTACAAACTCAACTACGAACAATTCTTTAGTCTCTTCAAAATGGACAAGATATACCGGGCTGTTTTCACCAATCCCGTGCTTGCGAGCAGCTTTTTTGCTGTGGTGGGTACTTGGTTTGGAGTTCTTCCTATTCCTCTTGACTGGGACAGACCATGGCAGCAGTGGCCCATCACGTTGATGTGTGGAGGGTATCTTGGAGCATTTTTCGGCGCTGTGGTTGCGTTACTTCCAATTGACCAATTAACTTAAGGCATTCTATTAGAGACTATTGCAGCATTTTTTGAGTATAGATTATACTGGCTATTTAGTAATTGATTTATCCATGTTCTAACATTGATTAAGTCATCCTCTTCTCAACCTAAACAAGCCGTCGAGCCTATCCAAATCCTCTCTTGAGAGATTATACCAATGAAAATGAGAACCCACGACTCTGTCAGGACTTGGTGACACCCATGTATAGTTGTTAGTACTAACTTGAACTGGGAATGGAAATCTTCTGAATTGTGCACCAACAAGGTCAATTTCTGGAAGAACTCTAGGAATTTCCCAGTGGTTTTCTTGATTGGTATCTGATTGTAAGAGTAGGCGGCTTCTCTGTTGGTGTGAGCTTAGTTGTATCCGATCTGAGGTTGATTGTTGATCCAAGTTCGCCTCTTGATCCAAGTTTAGTTGAAGATTCAGATTGGGCTGTTGCTCGCAGATCAGGTCAGAATAAGGTTGATTTTGTTCCTCTGATTCATAAGGAAGCAGTAAATAACGAATGAGTTCTCCAGCGTTGACATCTAATCGCACGTCACTCAATCCAGATGATAATGGTGAATGCACCAGCTCTTCATCCTCCTGTGCCTCCTCTTGTTCCTCCTCATCTGGCAAAGGAGTGGTCAATGGAGTGTCAATCTTTGCATAGGTCTCTGCTTCAGTTTCAAACCCCGCCTTCAAAACATTGTCGCCCTCGTCATCAGAGCTGGAATCCGGGCATTGAATTTGGGAAACAAATCCATAAATCAAAAAGTTGGACATAATTTGACGACACAGTTTGACCCTCAATCTGGGATTGTTGTCCTTAAATAGCTTTGAAGATCGTGTAATTACATACCAAATACTTCGGAAGACTGGAAAGGACTCAGTCCTGAATTGTGATCGGCTAAATTCTTAAAGGATATCTATTTGGTTATCAGATCTTTTATATCTGTTAGACCTTTGTTATGCAAAACTATTTAGTTTTATTTTTTTGATTCATGATAATATTAGAGATGTTTGTGATTTGGCTGCAAAAGTTGCCTAAATTGTGAGAAAGTCAACTCTGCGAGAATTTGAGAAATATGGTTTCTTCATAAATAATCAATAAAACCAAATAATCATAAGTCAATGCAAAATGAAGTATTTAAGTTAAAACGTCTATATACTAGATTTCAGATAATTAAAAAAAGCATTTGAACCACAACTTAGCTATTTGAAGCTCCCTGTTTGTTAAACAATTCTGCGACCATTTCCTTCGCATAAACATACACGCGAACAAATGGAGTTTAATTATATGGCATCTTAACACACAACTTGTCCACGTTAATACACTGTCATAGCATAATCATAGTGACAATGGCAGGATTCCCAAAAGTTCCACTGATACGAGGTGACACCGACGATGACGCCTCCATACATTTACATACTCATGTCGGACCAGCTCGACCGCTCTCAAAAAGGAATTACGATCGTCAAATCATAGAGATTCTAAATCGAGGGCCCTTGCGGTCTTCTAGTGATGAAGACCTCCTCTTGGAACTGGATGATTTGAACGCACGATTTGAGCATTATTCGAAGCACAGAAGGCCCTCTTTCTATTCGGATGGAGAAGAAACGGAAGTTGAAGATGCACCAGACAAAGTCCACACAGGTGAAAGAGAAACCTTGAAAAGAAGACCTGCGCCGAAGTCGTCTATTAAATCTTGGTTGGAAGCTGATTTGGGCTTGTGGATTGTTGGGTTCGTGGTAGGAAATTTGTTGTTAGTTCTTATACCCTTTTTGCTTCGCAAATTTACCAACCAGGTGGTTCCGGATTTGTCTTCTGTTAGCAAGCGGATCGATTTAATTGGAAGCAAAGTGGATGTTCTCGATGACATAACACAAGCATTGAGTAATCAAGCCGATTCACTCGAATCGAAGCAACGGGCATTCATTACAAGCATCACTCAAAAGATCGACACCATTTCACAACGATTCGAGTCTGCCAACGAAGAGATTGGTACATCTATATTAGAAAGTCTTCAAGGTGAAATCGATGCATATAAGAAAAAGGTCGACACCATGGAGGTTCTTTTGAGTGATTCAGAGAAGTTAGAAGCAGATTTGGCTGTGGTGTCCCACAAACTCTCTCAATTGTCAACTATAAGTGAAGATTTCAACGCCTTCAAGAACGATATAATCTCCTCACTTGCGAGCGAATTGCCCAGTCACGTTCCAGTATACATAAAAGACAACAAGATCCACTATTTACCTGAGTTTCAGAGTTTCTTACATGCTTTTATCGAGAAGTTCATGGCCAAAAAGGGTTCATCATCTGACTTTGCGGATAACTCCTCCAAATTGGACATGATGGTCAAGAAACAGGTTTCCAAAGACTTGGGAGATACAGTTGCATCACTAGTCAGTAAAGAGGAATTGATGTCGATATTGAACAAAAGGCTCAATGAGACTAATGAGGCGTTGATGACTAAGTTGAATTCCATTCTCGATGAAATTGATTTAAGTGGAAACATCTCCAGAATTGACGTGGCACATGCAACAAATAAGGTGATGCTCGACAACTTGGTTGATATCGTCAGCAAGGGGTCTGTGAAAATGAACTTTGCAGACTACAAGAATGGAGCACGTATCTTGGGTTTCCTCACGTCTACGGGGCTCGACAGTTATAAACAAAAGTCCGTCATCAGACGGATCTTTTTAGGCTGGTACGATTACTTCAATTCGCATGGTTTGCGGACTCCGCAGAAATTGAAATATAATGCCAACAATCTTTTGAAAGATATGGGTTCTTACTGGGTTTGCGAAACCAACAGGTGTAACTTTGGTGTACGTTTGAGCAGTCCCGTCATCTTGACTGATTTCATTTTCAAGAACCCGTCGCAGTCAAACTTGGGGATCAGCTTGCCCACGAGAGCATCCATATATATCAAGCCCAGCAAGAAGAGCCAAGTTGCATCAGTTGAGGATTGCTTGAAACGGACCAAGCCAGAGTTTTTGGCAGCTGGTAAGGATAACAAATACTTGACAAAATTCTTCAAGATCCAAGAGGTTGCACTTGACACCAAGCCAGTGCAACATATTAGGCTTCCTGTTAGTCTAGTCAACCAAAAGATTCTTGCTAAAGACATTTATATCGAACTTTCGTCTCGAGAGGGGTGCACGGGATTGTACAATTTGAAGGTTTATGGCTTGACGGAGTTCAACTCTTTGGCATACGCAGAGCAATTCGAATCCATTCTTGATAATTTGCATGATGAACCCGGTTCTCAGAACCACTATTCATTCGAGTATGGACAGGAACTTGGAGACGACGAATATTACTGATCATCTAAAATGTTATGCATTAATCACTATTGATTGAAATTGTAGTATTTTTTGGACGGTAGAACATGTTTACTCGTCATCTTCGTCGTCCTCATCACCAGCCTGAATCTTGGCTTTGAGGTCCTTCCACAACTTACCTCTGTTGTGGTATTCGTACCATCTGGTGACAGCGGTGTCGAAGAAAGCCTGGAAGGCAAAAGCACCACCAAAAATCGTAGCGACGTAGACAGAGTTTCTCTTAAACAAAGCAGACAACTGGATGTTAGTATGAGCAAAAATTGCTTAAAGGTGAATTGAGAAATTCCCAGAGAATCAACGTTTTTGATCAAGGAGACGTAAGTACAGATTCAGGTAGCATTTGCGAATGGGATACGGTTCCTTCGACTTCATTGCATTTCGGTGGTCAAAGTTGTCCATTCAAAATGGACAATAGTTGTCGCTTGAAAATCACTGAAGTGTTCAATAAATCAATGTTCCTCAAAGGAAATTAGGTCTTGGAATCCAGCATATGGGTCGTAAAATCATGAGTATCACTTAGGCGCCTGTTGTGATGTGAAATGTACATACCATTTCTTGCAAGTCTAGTTATAAGAAACAAGTAAGGAAATTTACACTTGTATTGTATAATGCGAATTTTTGATTGGATGTTTTCAACCTCGAAGTATTGCATGTAACGCTCAACGAGTGGCTACTGGGTGGAATGGAACTTTGTATACAGTAAGGACACTAATGGGTGCCAAATCCAACTAATTGAATCTAATGTATACAAAAAAAAAAAAACTAAAGAACGTGACTTGTACTTCTCTATTCCCCTAGCCATACGCTTACTCGATCTTAGCACTCTCTAACTTCTGCTCCACTTCCTCCGTTCCAGTGGTCTTTCCAGCTCCAGGGTAGAAAGTTCCCTTGTTCTTAACCTTCTTAACCTTCTTTTCCTTAGGAGCTGCAACAGGGTATCCATTAGCAGCAGCTTCCTGGAAAGCCTTGTCATCTTCATACATTGCTCTGATAGGAGCCAACAATTCGTTGATCTTGTCAGAAACACCAGCCTTCAAATCCACTGGGGACAACTTTCCGGCAGCAAAGTCGTCCTTCAAGGCCAGCAACGAGTCATAGTTAATTGGGCCACCGTATTTCTCTGGTCTGTCAACGTAGAATTTGAAGACACCTTCCTTATCTTCCTTCAATTCCTGGATAGGCTGCACGACGTTCTCAAGGAAAGCAATCAAACCGTTATCGATGTCGCCAGGAGCGCAGAAAGCAGAGGCAATCTTCTTTTTGACCACCTTTGGCTCCTCAATGATGTCAATCTTGGAATTGGGGTCGGAAGCACTCATCTTACCACCCTGACCCAAACCCGGAACCATTGGGTTCATTAAGTGTGCTCTCTTCTTGTATCCAATGCCTGGCAATTGTTCCTCAGCGAGAACGAAAATCTTTCTCTGGTCCACACCTCCGAATTGCATGTCGACGTCCAAGTAATGCTCATCCAAGGCCTGCATCAATGGGTAAATCAATCCAGAAAGCAATGGATTGTCAACCTGCTTGACGACATCGGCACCGGCTCTCTTGGCATCGTTCTGAGACACCTTGTTTGACAACTTAAACAAATCCATGGTGTACTCAGCCTTCAACTGGTAGTCCGAGCCAGTAACAAACTTCAACTTTTCAATAGGTACACCAATGGACTTCAAGATGGACTTCACTACAGATGCATAGTAAGAACCTCGGTACTGGACCACTTCCAAAGGTGCTTTCATATTGTCCAAGTAGGCATGCAAGTCAGCAATCAAGACAGTGACCTCGCATCCAGCCTTCAAGAAATGAGCCAACTTGATCATTGGCACAAAGTAACCACAATGAGGTTTACCAGTAGGAGCAGTACCCCAGTAGACCTTGACAGGTCTGTTCTCATTTTCCAAGATGTTCTTGATAATTTGGGGGTTCAAGACTTCCTGCAAGCCTTTAGTGATCAAATTAAACTTCTCGTCGGCGTTCATCGTTGAAGATGTAGATTCTAGAGTAAATTTCGATATGCATAGCTTTGAAGAATTTTGACTAACATCCGTACCTCCGGCTATCAAAAGTATCTAACGCTTGTCAGTTTCGGAAGATCCAAAAGGGAAGGTTGTCATAAATTTGTTTTGGAATTCTAAGGGCTTGCTTGAGCATATCGTCAAACTTTTCTACCCGTCTATTCTTGTTATGAGATTATTTAATTTTATGCTTCGCTGATTAAGTTTGGCATTCTTCACTGCACCCATGTATTTGAGATGGCTACCTCAGGAATGTTATTTACAATTACTTTGGGTCATCTGCCACAAATATAATAGAGCGAATACAATAACAGTAGTATCAATTCTAGGAAAAGAAGGTCATCTCTTCTCCTTGAGATTCGTTATCACCCAGAAGAAATACCATACCCCCTCTCTCATCTACCATTTCCATCTCCGATCCCATCACCAGATTCCTGCACTACCTCCTCCTACCTATTGCCACAGCCATCCTCTCACGGGTTCTTGATCGGAAGCAGATTGGAGCATATCAGTAGCGGACATCCCAGAAAAATGGATGAACTAAAGCGCTATATTGTTCATTTGCCGCAGTCGCTAGGCTTTCGCGAAGAACGTAAGGTCAAAGTCAACCTCTATAAGGCATTGTACTATGCCATAACCGGGGAGGGCAAGTACATGGACTTGTTGTTTTCAGATGTCCCAGAGGATGAATTGGTTGCATTGAAAGATTATTCTTGGCCTCCTAAGCTCAACAGAACTAGGCCATTCTATAAGTATGTGACTCCATCAGGATATTCTCACCCCGAAGGTCTGACATGTGGGCGTGTCTTGAAAGAGAACGAGTCGGTTTACCGGTGCAGTGACTGTGGATACGATGATACGTGTGTGATTTGTGTACACTGCTTCAACCGTGAAGACCATGTGGGCCACAACGTGTCAGTTTATCAGTCTAGGGGAGACTCTGGAGGCATGTGCGATTGTGGAGACGAAGCAGCCTTCCTCCAGAAGCTCAATTGTGCATGTCAGAAGACTGATGAAGAAATTCAAGAGTTGCCCGAAGAATTCAAGCTTTTGATGAGAGAAACATTGACGGTGGTGTTGAACTATATATTGGATGTCGCCAACTTTTCCATCAATACCTTGCCCCTTATCCACGAGAACATCAACCGTCGTGGGAATTTACGAGTAACATCACAAACCATCTCAGACTACTGCTCACTCCCGTTTGAAGTGTACGGTGCCGATGATGTTAATTCCGAAGAATGGTATTTGGTGCTTTGGAACGATGAAAATCACGATTACCTTGAGGCTGAGACGGGCATTCGTGCAGCTACGGGCGTGCCTGATGATAAAGCAAAGGAGATTGCCAGCGAAATTAATGCAAATGGACGTGCAATTTTAAAAGTCGCTAAAAAATACACCGACCTATTGAAGGGCCAGAAACTGGCGGAGGCCGACGGCTTGGTTGCAACGATCATGTCCGCCAGAGACTATATGAGAGAGGTCATTGTGCTGAATATGTTCAGTTGGCTTATTGAAGTCGCTAGTTTCAGTGGAAACGCCGCATTCAGAGAAGCTTCTAGGGCCTTGTTGGCAGAGTTGTTCATGGAGCCTGGGTTCGAGTTTTCTAAGGTGCTCCCTAAGTCGTTTTTCCAAGCAGAAAATTTGGATGTGCAAAGAGAGTTTTTTAAAAATGGTTTACTTATGGACGGGGAGCTAGTGAACTTGGCATTGACAAGATTAAAACCTGGTATAACAGCTACATCATTGATGAAGAAATGTTCAGATATTTTTCGTCCCGCTTTAGAACAGAAAGTGGAGTATTCCAGAATCCAATATTTGTTTGCATTTGAGATCCGATTTGTCTCGGCTGTACGAAAGAAGTTCACTCTGCTGATCTTACCTCTTTTCTTCACTGATCCAGCAACAAAAGCACAGTTTTGCGAGCAATATATCGATATTTTCCCGATTTCGATTACTGTTTTGGCAGTCTCCGACAGAGAAGATCAACTTGCCTCAATCACTGCTGTTGCTAGTCAGCTTTTTACTTGCCCTCGCTCGAATAAGTGGATTGTCTCTTCCGGAAAGATCGGCAACATGATCGGTCCATTGTCTGCATTGATCGAGACTTATGCATCAAGAGTCAATTCTAGTGGCTTGCCAAATTTAATTGATATCGTCGTGGATGTTCGGAGTAAGCGTGAAAAGCTATCAATTCAGAAAACCATAGACAAGGCCATTGAATGCATCAATCACATCATGCACAAGAATGACGACTCCAACATTCTCAATGAATTCCTTGTCCACGATAATTTAATGATGTTGATCAATCTTTTGAAGTATTTCCAAGGTTCGTTGCCTATTGAAAGAAAGTATGGAGATCATGTGGAGCGGGATATGTTGGAAGATTTCTATACGTTTTTACAAAGATCGTTGCCAGTTTTGAGCATGGTTCAAAGTGTGTCCAAAGTTGAGGTTATGAATAAGACACTTGCCGTCAAGGCTGTCGTTTCAATTGTGGAATTTTTATCTATGCGGAAGTTGAATTCCAGCGCCCACGGAATCGCTGAATTTCGGGTGAGTAAGGAACCTGTATCGTTTGTCAATCCAATCAACTCTTTTCTTTCATACATTTTGCAAGATTGCGGAGTTGAGAACGTGAGTGATGATCTTAAGGCGTTAGTTCATCCTTTCATGTTTGTCTCGGATTTTTCGTTGAGAAGTTTAGTGTTGGCTGCCCAAGTGAAAATTGGATTTTGGATTCGAAACGGTGTCACCGTCTCCAGACAAGCTTCGTATTATTCTGATACCATCGCCGAGGTTTCTTTCTTCCGTGACTTTTTCTTGAATCAAGTTGCATGTGTCATTGATGATCCAAGAGAAACATTGCTAAACTTTCTTGATAGATGGGAGTTGCTTCAATGGTACACTGGAGAGATCAAGGAAGATAAAACAATTTATGAGGAAAGGTTTGGTTTCATTTGTGAACAATTCATACTCTTTTTGTACAATACCTTAACAGACAGGTTCTATTTTGATGAATTCGAGTGCGAAGAAGCTAGAGTTCACAGAGTCAAAAAGGCAATTTCTTATGCCTTGTGTGGAGAACCTAAATCTTACACTGCATTGAAATCAACTTTAGGATCGATGGCTGCAACAAGAAACTTTGATGACATATTATACGAATGCGCGGATTACAGCCCTCCTACAGGCTTGTATGATAGTGGAATTTACAGGTTGAAACCTTCTCTCTGTGAATCGTTGGACCCTATGAGTTTTCTCGTAGATTCCAGTAATTACCTGTCTATATCAGCATCCTTGATATCAAGCATTGCGAAGAGCAAGAATATTAGGGAAGAGGAAGTTGTGTTGAAACCCGAGATCTATCGATCTAGGAGTTCTTTTGTCAATGATAACATTGGTGAATTCACCAGAACTAAAGAGTTTGCAAAGTTGGTTTACAAATTATTGCAAGTGGCGCTCAATTCTCTGGATGAGCTTTTCTTGCCTCATTTGCTACACTTGATTCATGCAGTTATCTTGGACGACGAACAAGTTCACGGCAAGGGTCACTTGGTCGATTTTTTTGTCTCAATTCCTATAAGCGACTTGCTACTCTCAATTGCGGAATCTTCCATGTCGTCAGAGATAGTTCTGAAGGCTGATTTCTTACTCGATGAATTTGTAACTCGTGATGATCGTATCATGGAATCTTTAGTGGATTGTTTTGGAGAAGATCATGTACAGTTGTATAAAAAGAGAAAAGTTGGCATTTTTGAGTCGGAATCAGAGAAGAGGAAACGTCTTGCTGAGGAAAGGAAGGCGGCAGTGATGAGAAAATTTGCTAAGCAAAGAGAAAAATTCATGAAACAGAATGACCTCAAAGAAGATAAACAAGAAGAGGAAGAAAGAAAAGAAGAAGAAATTTCAAATACAAGGAAATGTGTTGCATGTGGAGAAGAGGAATCCTTAGATCGAGTTTTCGGACTACTTTTGTGCCATACTGAAAGTTCGATCTTTTGGAAGGTACCGGAATCTACTCAATATCGAGATTTGGCTTTCGGAAATTTGGATGCAAGAGCCAAACCAGAAGATGGAAAACTATACGCCCCTGGATATCCTTATCAAATGATGTCGAAGGATAATGGCATCCTGCTTAGTGCGGTAGTGGGATCGAGTTGTGCTCATGGCATGCATTATAAATGCTATGTTAGAGCTCGAACTCAACTCCAGACTTTTCCCTGTCCTTTATGTCACAATTTGCATGACTCGTTTATACCAAGCATGCTTGTGACAAATGGGACTATTCCCAAGAAAATTTTGGACGGTGAGCCGGAAATTGCAAAGTACAATCGCATACTTGCAAGTTGTGGTGGTGAAAAGATGAATGAAATCTCCAGGTCGATTTTCAGCAAAGAGTATTTTGATGATAATTCCTTTAAGGAAGACTTTGTCAAGCTTGCTATTAATACGGAGAGAACTACTTTGACCGAAAAGAAATTCCGCGATCTTAGTGTTCTTATCGCAGATTCAATTCGAGCAAATGAAATGACAACACGACTTGATGGCAACAAGGGTCTTTCAAATTTCATGGAAGAAATTCCGATGAGTTCGAAAGCGATGTTACGTTCGATGATTCAAACACGAATTTTTCTTCATTCTGCGTCCGAAACGATGATGGGAGATTTGCAGTCCGTTATATCAAAGATGGTCAATATCACTTGGGACCAGTCCTTCTACGTTGATGGTCAGTTTAATGAGGTGGTTTTATTGTTTTTTCAAACAAGTGAATCTTTAAGGACTTGCATGAGATTGGGCTATGCAAAGTTGGTTGCTGTGGCAGCGTACGCCCTATGCCGCAACTTTGGTTCGATGTTAAACGGGCCACCAATAAACCCTCGCTCAATGGATTCCTTGGATGATACGACCATTGGAGCAATGGTCGTATTTCTTTCGTCTTTCGAGCCCAATGACGATGAAGACTCTGAAAGCAATGAATATTCCAACCACTTTGCTTGCAACCTTTATTTCGCGATGGAAAGACTTCTTCTCCCATTCTTGAGGCAATGCGTCATTTTCTACGATCTTCTCACTTGTGAGGTACTGGGGGAGAACGAGTTTAAGTCTGTCGAAGGCATCACGAATCTCAAGTCAAGAATCGAATCACAGTCAAGTAAGGATTCATGTGACCTGTTGTGTGACATGTTGAACCTTCCAACATTAGCGGATTTCCTCAAAGGTATTGTTCTGGACGACCCAGCCTTTGAGTTTGAAGCTAGAATTTTGGATGTACATTTCAACGCCAAAATACCCAGTCGGTTGGAAAATGGAATATTAAACTTGCAATATCCGGGAGTAGTCCGTTTGATCGACCTCCCAGACGACTACAACGATTGCATCACTGACCCACAATACAAGTCCGCCAGTGGTGTTGACTCCATTTGCTTACAGTGTGGAACTTATCTCAATACATTGAGTCATGTGTCACATATGCAATGGTGTTCATTTATGCCAATCTACTTTTCGCCCTCATCAAACATGTTGAATGTTGTCATTCTCATCCCCAACAATCCGTTTGAGGTAAAGATACCTGCTCCTTATTTGACTGTTCATGGTGAAGTCAAGAGAGATCGTTTACCTGGGAAAGCCACATTAAATCACTTCAGATACAATTATCTAAGCAAACTATGGATTTCTCAAGGATTGTTCGGTTTTGTCACCAGAACATTTTTTGGTTTAAGAGGTAATGCTCCAATGGTACCCAATATGGATGATATTGGAGCAGAGCTTGAATTCGATGAGGATTCTGATGATGATTTTGGTTTCTGGGAATAATCATTAATGGTTTCCGGGCCTCGTCTCTATTAAATACATACTCTAGAGAGTTTCCCATCCTCCAGCATCAATCACACTGTCGAGCTTTCGCACAATATAATTGGGCACATTGTGCTGCAACCAGACATTTCTTGTAAAGTCGTCGTATCTTTCCTTCAGCAAGTATACAGTTTTCCCCTTTTTGTTCTCTCCCGGTATCTCCCCATGTTGATCAAGATAAGGCTCATCGTGAAATGAGCCTCCATTTTTGTGAATTAAATAAAGGCAACGTTCCTTGGGAAGCAAGAATATGCCAACACTATTTGAGCACTCCTTCAAATAGTGAGTAGTACATTGTCCAAAGTCTGATCCAATAGCACCCTTTTGAACATCGACAACCTCGCAGCAAAATAAGCAGATAGCAGGATTCTCAATCGATAAGTTTGGATTGTTATACTTGTCCAGATAATAGTATCTCGTGAAAAAGTTATCAAGCCTTTCGGGGAGTTTCGCCAACCGAACTATCCCGGGGTACTCAATCGTCTTTCTTATGTCGTGATCCTCTTTAGACACCTTTGCAGCCGATCTTTTGATGTACATAAGAAACGAGCTCAATTTTTTTGCTTCGAAAGGTAACTCCTCTTTACTGCTTGTTGAGCATAAACGACAAAGAGATTCACTTAAAGTGGGCAAGTTTAAGAACTGGCAGAGTGCATCGGACTCAAAAACTTGATCGAGAGATTGGCCCAATCTCACTCCTTCCATGTTGGAGCAGCAAACGTATGCATAAATTGCCGATTGTCTCAAAAATGGGTTAATGGACTTCATCAACATAGAAAAGAGCACATATCCAAATTTTGGATCAGATACAATGCCCGCATAAAGTGAAATGTCATGTGCTGGTAAAACAAACTTCTTGAAAAGTGTTAACACCCTTTGTGCATCAGCCTCTGTAATCATCTCAGAAAAAGGAACATCAAGAATATTGTAATCCCCTTCCAAGTAGAATTTGTGAGACACAATTTCGGTCGAAATAAGATATAAATTCTGAATAATAGAGCCTGTGAAGCATGCAGACAAAATTGCATTAAATGAGAATCCTGTTGAAGGTAAGGGGAAAATGTTCACAAGCAACGAAAAGAAGTCCAAGTTAAGTATACTGGAGTTGAAAGAGTCTGAAGATAATGCAAATAAGTTTGCTAAGATCTTGACATGTGCATCCGGACGATTAGAAGGTAATTGGAGCCAATTCGAGATTTTCATAAGTAAGCTTGTGATTCTAAATTCATTGAGCGCTCTGAGATTGATCAAGGTGTTATTAGAGATTTGATCAACTAAAAGCGCTGAGTGTGAGCTCACCCCTCTCAAGGAGATTTCCGTAGACTTGATGCTATTAATCAAAATATCCGGTGAATCTGCTTTGAAAATTTGAGGAAAAGTAAGCGACGATAGAATGTGGAACATGTTGGATAGTAGAGTTCTAAACTGAATAGTGCTTGCAGTTGACTCTGAATTTATCATTTCCTTTGCACTAGGAGTTAGAATAGATATCTGCTCCAAATCTGCGGAGGCTGTCCTGCAAAACTCCTTTAGCCATTCGTTCTCATGAATCTTCTGACTCAGTAGACCATCAAAAATATTGGGAACAGTGGAAGGTGTGATAAATCTTTCAAGAGATCTATCATTTGAGGACCACAATATAGGAATGAACATGTTGTTGATGGCCTTACATAAGGGACACAAAAACTCCCTATGTTCAATGCTGTCTGGAGTGTTCCTTGTGATCTGACTCAGACGGGTTCGGCTGCTGTAGAGAAATTGCATGTAGCAATTAAAATGCATTCCATGGCCACAAGTCAGAGAAACCAATTTATTATGTACAAGTCTTTGATTGCTGAAACCGGGACCAATAACATAATCTTCGTCGATTTTCTTCATGTAATGTTCCCATTTTTCACTATGGTGTTCGGGGACGTAATGCTCATTCTCAGTTTCGTTGAGGTTAGAGTGGTCTGAGAATGACTTAAGAAACCAATAGGGATCATCGAAAGGCACATCTCTAAACTCGGATGACTTTGAGATGAAAGTTATGATTCCAAATGGGCCAGCATCTTGAGCAGTATCCTGACATAAAATGCAATGAGGGTCAGGAAATTTCCAACCTTCTTCCTCTAGTTCTTCCATCTCAGTATCGCTGCAGTCTGTGCAAAAATTGTTCTTCTTGATGAACAGGCTCTGTTGTTTCTTGAATTTTGCCATTAGTTTCGCTTGTCGTTCCTTGGCAACTCTCTTCTTCCTCTCCAATTCGTTCTCACATACGCCTTCTTCCGTTACAAGTTCCAACTTCGATGGATTGAAATCATTGCATGTACCAGACAAGATCTTCACCAAAGTGTGATGCTTCTTATCGAGCACCTTGAAAATCTCTCTAATCTTGGAATGATGTGCTTTAAAGTCATCAATGGAAATGATGTGGTACAACTGAATAGCAAGAGAAGTCTGGAAAGTTTGTGAGATGTCACAAAACCTAGCAAAAAATGTGCCACACAGCTCGGTATCGATCATTTCTTCCATAGAACAAATATGGATGAGATGAAGAGTTGTTTCCAAGAGACCATCCATTTTGTGTACTCCTTCGTCAAATATAAACTTCAAAGTTCTAATAAGAAACTCAACAAATGATCTAGAAGTTGTAAAGTTGCCGAGATGTCTGTAAATTCCGAGCTCTGTAGCATTTCTCCTCTTTGGCTTGATAACAGCTTCGTGAAAATGATTTGTGGTCGACTTTGTGACTCTGTCTTTGACAAATTTAATTGCATCATCCTTCTTGTTAGCTGAATAATTAAAATAATAAGGATCAATTTCATCCAAATACTGCTCTTTCAAAGAGTAGGTTCCCGTGTCTTTAGAAGTCTTTGGTTTCTTGAAGTTTGTCAACTCCTCTAGAATCATGTCGAACCTCTTTTCCGAGCTGATATGTTCCGGGATTTGAGATGAAAGCCGAGAAAAACTCATAGGTCCGAAACACAAATTATGAATGATCTCATTTTTCACCCTCAAGTGAGTTGTCTCTTCGCTGCTCAAATGTCTTAAGAATACGTCTTCTGTAAGAACGTGAATGAAGAAACTAAGGCACTCCTCAAGAATGTAAGGCAAGATGTTCAGATCGTAGGCAACTTTAGAATTATCTGTGTTTGTGATCCAGCCTTCAGAAAGTAACCATCTCTTCAAGAAAAGATCACTAACGGTATTATAATCTGAACTGATCATAAACACCTGGATCAAGAACAAATCTCTCATGTAGCCTTGTTCACGGAGGCCAGTGTTCTTGTAAAGTTGAAGCTGGCTCCTGACGCTAAAACCATTGCGCACCCAGAAACCAGATTTAATTTGAGATGAAAGCACCACCGTCCGAACTGGATATTCAAAAATTCTCGAAAAGTCGTAATCTGCGACCTCTGATACTCTATTAGCAAGACAGTAAGTGTGGTAGGAGTCTTTAAATATGCTTAACATTTTGTCCAAAGAATCAAAATTGGAGAACTCTATGAGCCAAGATAGGAATGAATGTATAGGATGCAAAAGACTGACTTTGAAATCTTGGTCCCCGCTGTCGACATCAATTGATCTTTGACCGTAATCGACGTCATTATAGTCTGTCAAAATACCCTCATGATCCCAAACCTCGAGTTGAAGCAAGTAGTTCGTCACACAGCTAATCGCATTGTGTGAAATCTTCTCTCTCTCAGCTGGGTCCAAATTAGTCACAGAGTGAGCAATGTATTCGGCAAATTGGAAAATAACGGGGATGGCATGGAAAAACGCAGTGTAGTCAGAACTCTCGTATTCCACATGGCTTTCCCTTTCTCTTTTCATCACTGGCCTTCCCTGAAACAAAGAAAGGATGTCACAAGCCATGGGAATAATACTATTCGTAAGAATCAATTCCCTATCTTTTCCACGGCTCAATATGTAACCAATATCAAAAAAAATTTGGCCCCATCTGCGATTCTTTAAACTTGACATCAAAATCTTATTATCATCAAGCGGCAATGATGACGATGACTTAATTTGTCCAGTCTTCAAGAAGTTGTAAATAGATGAAAATATCCGAGAAACGTCACCATGAGCAATAATTGAGGTGGAATTCGAGGGACATGTAAAAAGCTGCGTGGAAAGAGTACACATAATATTGACTTCTGGTTCCCCGTCAAGAGTCAAAAACATGTCCGCTATAGTTGGATAAATATCCACATACTGGCAGCTGATAATTCCCTTGAATGTCAAATTAGTAATGAGTGAAGTGGCGTACATATCATGAAGAAACATGCGAATTGACTTCCAGAAACGGATGTCAAGGTACACCATGTATTGAAATCTGGACCCCAAATGGCCGCTATCCAATTGATAATCATCGAGACTGAGATTGTAATTACAGTCCTCGCATATTTGTTGAGGAAGATTCCATAGTGAAGGAGTAAATGACCAATGCTGTTTTTGCAAACTCAAGTTTGTACAGCAGTCAACTTTGGGAATGAGGAAGTAACTATCGAGTTTCCCTCTACAATACTCCCCTTGATGATTCGAAAGGTTGGTTAAGAGACCTTTATCCCATCGGCAGCAAAAAGCACGACAAAATAGATTCTTCAAAGTGTCATTTGACTTAAACACTTCACTCTCAGTGAGGCTTCCAAGCCATAAGATCATTTCATGACACATATCCTCTCTGAATTCGTCTCTTGCATTTCGGATACATGAGGCAAGACCAGTGGCACTAAGTGTTTTCTGTCGATCAAACAATAAACTGACGTCTCTTGATCTTATCACCGTTGCTCTTCCATGGTTCTGAACTTTTTCGGCCACCATTGTTGCGAACTCAGGCACTTTTTTACTTGCCAAATGGATCCTCTGAACTGCATCTCTGAAATGACGAACTTGATCATTGTAAGCTATCAAGCTATATTTTTCACTTGGCTTGTCATAATTTGAATCATTTAAAGTTTCGTAACCGTACTTTTTCGGATCTAAGTTGCAGTTAGCAGAGTATTTTTCCGGATTTGTAGCCACCTCCCATGGAGAATAGAATTGTAAATCTGCTTGACTCATTACATCAATAACATAATCTAGGAATATCTCAATCGTTCGAAAGAAGGAATACTGAAGTTCCTCTGGTACCTCTCTGGAACTAAAATTTGTATAGCTCCCATCTTCCAGTGCATACTTACAGAGAAAGGGACTAACCCAAGCCTCTGGATCACCACAATCACAGACGCCTCCATTTTCACGTTGGCAGATAGTGATGTGAACGGCATGATCCTTGTGATTCTCAGGCTGGTAGCAATGAGAACATAAAGCACATGTTTCATCAAAGCCACATGTTAAGCATTTGAAAATTGGTTCTCCACGACGAAATATCCTGGCACATGGAGAATTGGAATGGAATGCATGGTGATTATGGGTATTATGTGTTGGATCTCTGCTCTTGGAGACATTGGAATAGTATTCAGAGTACAGCCAATTGAGATCGTTTTCTAAGGTCTCAATTGCAACTTCACGATCGGTATTGCAAGAGAAAAGCTGAGGGAAAAGCCACTCGAGACATTGACCGTTATTCGATAATGAGACAAATAACGCCCTTCGGATGTCCTTCTTAGCCTCCTCGGTAAGCTGGTAATCATGGAAGGTTGGTAGATCGATCAAGAATCGCTTCAACACAGTGTCGAAGCGTAAGTCATGCATCATCTGTGGGATGGTCCAGGAAGAACGGGGGTAAATTTAACACTTCTGAAACCTTTTTCAAACTAATTATTTGGAATTGAATGACTTCTAACCACTGTCTTAGAAGGCAACTTGCCGGAAGGCGATACTGGCAAAGACTGAAGTGTGCAGATAATTTCAGTGTTGTCACGTGAGGGTTATTTGATATAGTCAACGAAAATGAATACGGGTTTTTTTTGCAAATTTCTACTTGCTACCATTCCTTCCAACTTGCCGGTTTTTACCCATAAAAGTGATCAATTGTATCTAGAAGAGCGTATGTAGCTGACAGGGCCCCTACTGAATGTGTTCTTCTTCTTCTCGCCCTTTGGGGATTTTAATCAATCAAAGCATTTATCTTCGACTCCCTTCCTCTTCATTAATAAATTATCTTTCAATTACACTGATGCTTCAATTTTTATTTCAAACAGACTTTAATATTGCCAAACTTCGGTAATACTTCCAGTGTGAGCTTCATTAAGTACTGCACATATTGATCAACAACCTTGTTCATTACGATCAACCTCAACCTCCGACGGCATCCTTCCACCATGGACCCATTGTACTTCCCTCCAAATATCCTTGCAAATAAGCAAAAACTACAGCGTCTTCAAGATGTCATGTCATTGGCCCTCGGAGTCGGGGCGGGTGTCTTATGTTTAGAGTCGTTGAATGGGTTTTTCTTCTTTTTAGTGACGTTTTCCTTGTCAAATTTGTCGTTTTTTCTACTTTGTTGTGAGGGGAAGCCAGAGAGCTTCTTTCAAAATCCGTGGAAAGAGATCTTCCTTGACGGTATCAGTTCCAGTTTGGCTGGCTACGTCATGATGTGGTGTTTAACGTATGCTCTCGTTAAGTAACCATCATAGCTGCAAGGAGAGATCTATTCCTGAGTTGATCTCACGGAGTTACCATTCCCTCAGCTGAGTGGCTTTAAGAAGGTTTGGGGAGTGAATGCTGCTTCAATGCCATCGTCACTCTTTAATGAACAATTGCGTTTCATGAAACTTGCACTTGGTGAATTTTCGTAAATGTCAATCAAAACCGATGACTAGTTGATTTAAACAGAGATCTCTGAATTTAACGGTCCAGCATTATCCTAATCTCGTTGAAGTGCTTTTGACCGCAATGTAGAAACTGTGGTTAAAGTATTGAACGGCATGCGAGCGGGTCGGATAATCTACAAGAACAGAAGAAAATGTTAGACTTAGTAATTAGCTACTGACTGCAAAGCTTCCCGGTCAGAAATACATAGCACTGTCGTCTCTTACAGATCAATTCGATCCCCTAGCGTCATGAAATGCCTGCATGAGCAATGGAGCGAGCCGATTCTCAGCCCCAAGCTTCGGAACCTCATAATTTGCTAGTACTTCAACGTGGCGATTGAATTCCATTGACAAAAAGCTCCAATAGGACCGTATTTCGCTCAATTATCAATCATGGAGAAGATTGACTTATCTACTAACTCGAAGAAGATCCAGGACCTCTACAACAAAGTGGTTCGTGGTGACCAATCGACCACCTACGGTGTGTTTTCGGTTGACAAGAATGGAGTGCTCGATGCTACCAGCGGCGGATCAGGAGATTTGGAGGAATTTGTCTCCGAGTTCTCTGATGGTCAAGTTCAGTTCGGTTTGACTCGTGTGACTCTTCCGGGATCTGACGTGGTTAAGAACCTCTTGCTTGGTTGGTGTCCCGACAATGCTCCAGCAAAGTTGAGATTGTCTTTTGCGGCCAACTTCGCAGATGTTTCGCGTGTTTTGAGCGGATATCATGTTCAAATCACCGCAAGAGATTCTGACGATTTGGATGTGGACGAGTTTCTTTCTAGAGTGGGAGCAGCTGCTGGTGCAAGATACGGAACAGCCAATGCTGCTCCATCTGTCAAGAAGGCTTCGCCACAACCAGTGCCTGCCGTTGTTTCGAAGCCTTCAAAGCCTTCCTCTTTTATTCCAAAGTCAACGGGGAAGCCCGTGGCCCCAATTACTCCAAAGCCAGCTTTTAAGTCTCCTACAGTGAAGCCATCCGAGCCAACTGCTCAAGACGAAGATGAATGGGGAGGAGAGAAAGAGATTGAAGAAAGAGACTTCGAGAAGCAGCCTCTAGAGTCTGTTCCTTCTGCTTATAAACCTACTAAGGTCGATATTGCTGAGTTGAGAAAGCAGAAATCTGACACCATCTCCTCTAAGATAGCTCCATCGAAGCCACAAGAGAGCAAGTCTGAACTGGCTGAACAGAAGACTTTGAGCGACAGAATGAAAGCATTTCAGCTGGCTGGCGATGACGGAAGACTTACGTCTTTACCAAAGCCAAAGGTTAACCACTCCGTGGCTTCCCGTTATACTGCTGCTTCATCCTCGAGTTCTGCGCCAACTTTTGGTGCTAAGCCACATTTTGGGCAGTCTTTGGACAAGAAGGATAAGTTGGTTGGTGGATTATCTCGTAATTTCGGTGCTGAGAATGGCAAAACACCTGCTCAGTTGTGGGCTGAAAAGAGAGGTAAGTTCAAGGATGTCAATCATGATGAGGAACCAGTCCATGCTTCTAGTACGTCTGATTCTAGGGAATTGGAGTCTGAGTTTAAGTCTTTTCAAGTGAAAGATAAGGAAGATGATAAAGAAACAGAAGAACCAGCGGTCGCTCCAAAGGATGAAGAAGAGGAAGAAGAGGAAGAAGAGGAAGAAGAGGAAGAAGAGGAAGAAGAAAAACATGATTTCAAGCCAACTATCATCAAGCCGGCTGTTGGTGGCTTCCCTGCTCCACCGAAGAGAGTCCTTCCATCTGCCCCAGCTGAAGAGGAGAAGGAGGAGGAAGAGGAAGAGGAGGTTCCTGCTCCAGCCCATGTTCCTTCATTGCCAGCTCGTAACTTGCCCCCACTTCCTACCAGAGAGGAGCCAAAGGCCGAACTGCCAACACCTTCTATGCCAAAGAGAGAAACTGAAGAAAGTAAGGTTGGTATCTCGGCTGTTGCACAATATGACTACGAGAAGGATGAAGACAATGAAGTTGAGTTCAATGAAGGTGATATTATTGTGGAGATAGAATTTGTTGACGAAGAATGGTGGTCGGGAAAGAATTCTAGAACTGGGAAGACCGGGTTGTTCCCAGGTTCTTATGTGACAGTTCAGGATGAAAGTGAACCTGCTGAAAAACCTTCGAGTGCTTCAGAGGCCCCTGCTACTGCTACCGATTCTCCTGCTGGTTCTGAAGGAAAGACTGCTGTTGCTGAATATGAGTACGAAAAAGAAGAGGACAATGAGATCACTTTCGCCGAGGGGGACTTGATCATAGAAATTGACTTTGTTGACGAAGACTGGTGGTCTGGTAAGAACTCCAAGACTGGAGACGTGGGATTGTTCCCAGCTAACTACGTCAAGTTACAGTAACGTTAGTTCTTCAATTGGCTCTATAAAAAATTTGAACGTTTCTATCAAAACAGAGATCTATGAACCCTATGGCATTCTCAAATACTGCTTAACTGCGTTTCCCCAGGCTTGTCTTCTCTTGTAAAATGCCAAGTCCGCAGGCAATGACTCGATTGCATTTGCCATGATTTCTCCTAAGCCCTCTTCACGAATTTGTTTGATAGGTGTCAAGTAGGTTCTCACTAGCATAATTACCGCTCTTGATTTTGGCAATCTGGTGAATACTTGTCTCTCACATCGCATAAAGCAAGCATTATCGAAGTCAATCTCGTCCATACTCAATTCTTTGGTTTCGTCGCCTTCCCTCCCGTGATGGCTGTCTAATTTGAATAAAACATTATTGGTTTGAACTGACCAGTTTCCTCTCTGCCACAAGTCCTTAGGCTCCAATCTATTAAAGAAACGAGCCATTGGTGATTCCAACCGCTCTTGATACTGAGGAACTGGGACGTGAATGAACGAAACTGGTTTATCAAAATTGACTGAGGGATCAAATCCCGCAGGAGTACCAGTCAAGCTTGCTCTAAGAATATACTCTTGACTGTGGTCCTTAGGGTCATCCTTGAGCAAAATTAGGAAATCTTCCTCGATGTTTCCCGTTAAAATCGTAATGAGTGTTCTTGGATCCTCCTGAACAGATGTGAGAGGAAGAGTATCATTGTTGATAAGGTTGAATACACTATTTTTCTCCTCGTCGATCTTGAAATACTGAGGATATCTTTCGCAGAGAAATTTAATGGTCATGTCATAAAACTCTCGTACTGCCTCCACGGATCTGGTGTTTGGGTTGCAGTGAATAATCTTGTCAGAATAATCATTCGCAACCTGGCGTCTGTGGTTTGTGATTTCCAAGTACGTCTTCTCAATGAGGAAGAGATTCTCCCGCTTATTAGAGATGTTATGCACAGACATGGACGGACGAAAATTTTTCTTTCCCACAAATGGGCGTAATTTATATGGTTCTGCTTCATGCCATTTGAAAGACGGATCCACAGGTTCAACTTCTGGAACTATCTGAGATGTCCCAACTGGAGCTTGTATCTGTGGATTTGGTGGGTAGTAATAATAGGCTACAATAGCAATAGCTATCACTAGAATGATGAAAAGAACCATCAAACCTTCCAAGCAAATATATGGACTAAATAAAGATCTGATCGATTTATGTAGGTAATAGTAAGTTCTGCAGATTAACTGTAAGCAGATAACAAAAGTGCGGAATCCCAATCCGACAACTCAATCCGCCATGCGGGATCGATACTCCGAAATTGACTTGAAGATTAGATAAAATGAGTGTGGATGTTCCTTTTGACAGTCTTTAACTATGAAGTGTAGTAATTAGCTGTATTTAGAATCAACGGCACAGATAATAGATCACTTACAGATCTTCGAATGGTTCCTATATTGGTGCTTTCGTCAATCAAAAGAGCTACACATTTGTGGCTCTATGCTCAGATACAGCGTAGGTTCTACTCTAATACACATTCTGGTGTAAGCCCATAGGGAAATGAGAAACGAGAAGTTTTCGGGAGCGAAATAACATTTCGTATCATATACAATGCACACTACAAGGTTTCGATTAAAACCATTTAACTTTTCGTATATCCTTCCTAAACCACTATTTCCCTAAAGCAAACTTCGGCTTCACTTGCAAGATCCACTCTCTCAAGGTTGGGGAAGTTGCGTAGTAATGCTTGCAATGGGTACAGTCTTTCACCGTTAAATTGGATGTCATCCAAGTACACTCCGCGAATTCTATGCAACATGAAGCTCATTTTCTTCAAGATGTCGTTAACAATGGTGACAATGTAGTTGAATTGAACAGAATCGCTCAACATCGAAGTGGGTTCCATCCCTAGGTCTGTGGCCACGGATGAATCAAAATAATAGTAGGAGTTGTTGAGAATGCTCAATCTTGCTTTGTGGAAATCTGGTGTGAATCCCATCACCAAAGAGCCATAGTAATCAATTACCTCACAAATGAAATTCTGTATATACTCAAGACCGTTAAAAAACATGAACACCGTTTTACCCTTAAAGTTTGTGGTTGGCGACATTGTTTCCATGTTAGTAATTCTCAAGTGTGTAACCAAATCTTCGAAAGAATCTAAGTATACAATAGTTGCATTGAGTGGAATATCATTGTCGGTCCGTTCGTTCAATTGATGGAGAGCCTGCTCTACTTGATGCACTGCACCGTTCGTGACAATAAGGACGTCGTATTCATCAACTGGCACACAGGTATATTTCTGGATCATGGCTTCACTATTATTAGGTACTATAATCTTATTGGCCTGTGATAAGCCAGAATTCCTTATCATTTTATAAGAAATCCACTTTTGTACGGCGTTTTGAAAACCCCACCACTACCCCAGGAAACTATAAGAATAGTGCGATTTTTCCGCAATTTCTCGTTTTTTCTTCTCCATGCACTCCAGATGTGTTTCACTTTGGGGGACAATACTGTGGGGTTTACTGCATTTAGATGATTCATATTCAAAGTGCCGTGTCCGAGTGAGTACATACAGTGGAATAAGTATGGCTATACGTAACCCTTTGGTGCATTCGGGAGTAGGGCCGAAGAGCGGGCCGTAAAATTGAAGAAAAACCACAACTGAGGGGACTACGTTCCGACTTATTCCTATGACCAAGGCTACATTCAAGTACTTTAACCCAATCATAAGATGTATGTATTAAAGTCCGATGTTGATGCACAAAATATCCCCTAGAATTGCCCATGAGACGAAGCAATACGAAAGTTGTTCTATTCACCCTCCTCTTCTGTGACTACTCCACTTATACCTTTGGAGTTGTCTGCATTCTGTTCTGTCCGAACTATTCCGTTAGGTTCATCCAAATCGATCTCCTCCACTTGCACATCATTTCTGTTTTCGGACTCAAGGGCATCAACCCCACAGTTTTGTGCATTGTCAATTGATGCCGATTCCCACGGTGCACCGACCCCTATTGATCCCGGCGGATCCAGGTCGGAGTCGTAACTCGGTGGTTTGTTGGGTATTAGGCTGTGCAACGTGATCCGCTCATCCAACGAGGCGTCACTATGGATATTGTAGCTGAATTTGTCTTGGTTTTCGTAGTCCTCACCATCTCTCTCTTGAAGATCCCAAAAATCTGGAGGAAAATCATTCATTCTTTCCGAAAGGTCGTTTTCTTCATCGATCTCTGATCGTTCCAACAAAATATCTCCATTGAACTTATTGTACGCTGGAGGGGCAGGACCTGTGCCTTCAAGAGGAGCAAATCCCCACTTCTTAACATTACCCTCAATGAAAACGTAACCCATCTGACCGATGTTAACATGTACGGAACAGAGATTGTTTGCTCCTATCACTGGGTAAAGCTGACCTTCATGAGGTATCTTGAAATTTTTAATGTGACCTCCAAGTTTCAGCTCGCTCACTTTCTTTCCATTCCTGGTAAAAAACACAGTTCCCGAACGAACTCGGTATCCGATACCGACAACATCACCCTCTATTAATTTTGGAAACGGACTTTCAGTGTTAAACTTGAATGGCTGGTTATGGCGTCTGAAGCCATCACTATCGTATGCAATGCTTTGTGTGTGGCGTCCAGGCAACCGAAACCAAGGATAAGGCTTGATGCCGATGCCGATGGAGATAAGTGTCTCTTCAGGCTTTGGCAAGGAGTATATTTTGCTTTCAAAGTAGTAAACTTCGTTAACTTGAGGAATAGGTAAATTCGTTTGTGCAGAGCACTCGAAGTTCTTGAAAAAGTTCAACTCACATTTGTTCACAATAAGCAAATCATTATTGGTCAACATTGGATCCTTTACAAACTCCCAAGCCTTAATAGCTTTCTCTTGAATGCTTAAGTTCTGCGACAAGGTCAAGTCTCCTCTTAAATAGGGATTCGCTTGCAAAAACTCTTTGGATTGAAAATAGAGCTCCTGTTCTTCCAGATCAAGTTCCAAGTATGCTTGGTTATCCTCCTCTCTGCTCAATACGTCCTCGCTGATACGCTTGTGAGTTCTGATGACGCAATAAATCAAAGAACTTAGTAACAACAATCCGAAGAGAGATATGAAAAGAATAAAAAGTATAAGCAAAGTACTTCCTTCATCATCTCCACCAAAGGGCACATCCTCCTCTATTAAAATCACTACCGGATATGACTTCACCACCTGTGTTAAGGTGTAAAATATGAAACTTTTGCTCCACATATGCCCAATAACTCAAACTCGATAAAGATAAGTCATAAAAGAAGGGACGACCAACCTTAGCCATGACACTATCTCAGGAGTGCATGTAGGTCGTATGGAGTGCATGCATTGATTGCGACTTCCATAAATCGATGGAAAAGGTGGAGAGATAAATGTTCTCTGGAAACGTCGATGTTGCGAAATTGTATTAATTGGATTTTAGGGAGCAATCCAGATTAACTGATACTTTATTTGTACCTCGTCAAGTTTATTAATTTTTTTTTGTTCTTGCCCATTTCTTCTTTCACATTCCAGCTCCATTAAAAGTATTGGAATATTCCAGGGATGGATAATCCTAATGGTTCGCCATTGAGCTCGACTACATCATAAAAATCCTACCTCGTCTCTTTATCGAAAGATATTTCGGCTCTGACCAGTTGCAAGGTGATAACCAGACTCATTAATAATGAACGCTGGTGATTAATACAAATCGGGTAGGTAAAACATGTCACGTGTGCAGATCACACTACCTTGCCATCCTTGATTTCGCACCACAGCCAGCCACCCGACCTATTAACATATGGTAACCAACATAGGCCAACTAGTCTTCTCCTTGTTACGAGCTGGTCTTCTGCAGCAGAGGCAAAAACTGCCAATTAAGTGGATGATTGCAATTCGCAAGTATTTTGAAATTGCCTGTCCTGATGGAAAATGGCCTCAAAAGGACCCTAAAATTATCACATTCGAAGGCGTAATTAGTGTCCGCTCGACTTAAGTTGGTAAACGAGATTTGATAAAGATTCGGGTGCCCCCTTCAGCCTAGGTCATTTAAGCAACGCGCGCAAATAACGTAAATATTTACACGCGGTCAAAAATAGATCAGACTAGCCTGAGATTCCTCCATAAAGAAGCACCGCCATGATCAGCAAGTTATATAAAGAGCATCTCCTGCCTTCTCTAGTTCCATTATTAACCTTTTTTCCTTTCTTTTCTGTACAGCTATCATGAGATTATCAAGTAGCCTTCTTGGGGCCGTCTTAGCTGCAACTGTATACGCATGCAACCCAACTCAAGGCAAATGTTCACCTGTTACAGCATTGGCATCCTCATTTAGAGAGGACTTTCATCTGCAATCTTCATACTTCGACGAGGTGAAGGCAACAGGTTTGTCGTACTCCAATGATGGCTTGAAGCTAGAGATCGCCAAGAGGTTTGACAATCCATCGATCAAGTCAAACTTCTATATCATGTTCGGAAAGGTTGAGGTTGTGATGCAAGCAGCCAAGGGAAAGGGAATAGTATCCTCATTTTATCTCCAGAGTGATGATTTGGACGAAATTGATATAGAATTGTTTGGTGGAGATGCTTACGAGTTCCAATCAAACTGGTTTTCGAAGGGTGACACTACCACTTACGACAGAGGTGAATATCACTCAACCTCAAATTCCCCATTAGAGAACTTTCACACTTACACCATTGAATGGACCAAGGATTCAATTACGTGGTCTCTTGATGGCTCGGTTGTCAGAACGTTGGAGCCTGATAATGGTCAGGGCTTCCCTCAAAGTCCTATGTACATAATGGCGGGCACTTGGGCTGGAGGCGACCCTTCTAATGAGCCTGGAACTATAGAGTGGGCTGGTGGATTGACTGACTATTCTGAAGCACCTTTCGACATGTATATTCAGTCTGTCATTGTGGCAGACTATTCCACAGGATCAGAATACGAGTATACTGACACTTCTGGAGAATGGACTTCTATTAAAGCAATCAATGGTGAGGTCAATGGCCGTGAGAGTCAGGCTTTGAAAGATTTCGATACTCTTCAAAATGGTGGTTCCGTCAGCAACGCGGCTAAGGCTTCATCTTCTCAACTGAAGACTTCATCGTCTTCCACTGTGGTGTCTCTGCAAAGCGCCTCAACTTTCACTTACTCGAGTGAGTCATCCTCCACTGCGAAGAGTTCGTTAAGCTCATCCGCCAAGTTAACTTCTTATTCAACTTCCCTGTCGACCACTCTGCTTGACTCGGCCCTGAAGTCTGCATCTTCCGTCACGTCCCTGAAGTCTGCATCTTCCGTCACGTCCCTGAAGTCTACTTCCTCATTGAGCGCTAAGACTACTTCATCGTTCGTGTTTTTTAATCCCTATGCCAGTATAAGCGCTCTGGATATACTATCTGGAAAAGTGTCATCCGCAACTACTACAAGTGGCATTCATCAAACTGGGTTAGGAAGTACTAGTATTCTGAGCTTGGCTTCATCTGGCACAACCGGAGTCCTCCAAAGTACTTTGCTGACTATTACTACTCTGCCATCTACAGTCTCTCTGGCCATCCAACAAGAGAACCTGGGTTCAAGAAAGGCTGTTCATTGGTTTGCACTCCTTGTGTTTACGGGTTATCTACTTTAAGAAATAGATAGGTATTTAGTTCGCCATAGATTTAATATAATTCGATTTAACTGACGTTCCCAATTTGCATAAACAAAAGATAGTTAGTACAAATTACTCCTTTGGATATCTAAAAAAACATAAAACGACCCCGGTGAGGATCGAACTCACGATCTCAAGATTAACAGTCTTACGCCTTAGCCAGCTTGGCCACGGAGTCGTTATGTTTCCTGTTAAGAAACGTAATCAACATATCCTCACGATTAATGGATCATAGCCCCAAGTTCCCTGGAAACGTGCTTTATCGACATCCAATTTTTCTGTAGTGCCCTGAGTTAAAGCTGACTTGTCGGTTGTTGCATCTGGACAAGTTATTTTTTGGGCATTGCAGTTTGCATAGCTGAATGGGGAGAGTTTTGACGAAGATGGTAATGTTCCAACACAACTAATTCAGATACTGCCTAACAGCTTTATGTTTACGTGTGTAGTCCCAGGTATAGAACTAAGTAGTCTATTGAAGAAATTGACTTCGAAAAGTTATGTCGTATCCAAATCGGCTGGTTTTTGCCTCATGGTGGCAGTACGTCGTCCAGGCACACTCGATATTACCAAATGATAGCTCAGTTCTAGCTGACTTTAACCATCGAAAGCTTGACTACCATTTTCACATCATATTGCATGTGTAACTGACACGGAAGTTCCATAATCAATCCGGGGACTCTCATCATTGACAACCACGTTTTACGTGGAAAAGTGAGGAATGATAATTTTGTCAGCTGCTGCGCCTGGTGGGGATCCGAAGAGGAGGGGGCAGCTTGTTTAGCCTATTTTTGAGAGCTTTAGTGATGATGACAACATTGATAACCGTATTCTACAGGTGTAGGCAAGAATGGTCCTGAACTTAAACGATCCTCAGACCGAAAAGCATCCGATTCCGGTGTTTACTTTCTCTGTCAAAGGTTCAAAGTTTATTCAATTTCATGCATGATTAACTGAAACCGGTCTCCTTTTCCAAGCCGTTGCAACCAAAGCACCTTGGGATGAACACATTCCTACTCTTTTGGGCATCCAACCCGAGCAAGATACATGTGGTACAGTAGATATTTGGATTTCCAGTGTGTCGAATTCAAGAACCTCTGACGATTTAATGGCTGCACCTCGGACACATATCACTATGGATCCATGATGCCTAAAAATGTAAACCTGGTGAAGAACATGTAAGTAGTTGGAGCCAGAGAACTACGCAGCCACATTGCGATAGTTCAATTGTGTCTCCATTATTGTATGTGAATCAGTTTTCAGAATGACATTAACAAGCAGTTAAATCTCCTACAAATTCACATCCTATAAACATCATAACATAGTTATCACTAACCATTGGTAAGAAATGTTTTAAATCTGAGACGAGTCCCCATGGATAAGTAAGAGAATACCTTGGTCAACTGTACTCTTTTTTTCGAGAATGAGCAAACCTTGAGCTTAAATTCAAAATTCTATTCTTGATACCATCCTACCGTACTACTAAGTGTTCACTTTCAGGTGATAGTATGGCTTATAAGCGATATCTACCAATCCAAATAGTTCTTGCGGCAGCATAGGATGCTATTTATAGTGGCTCTGGGAATCTGCATAATTGTGTGTACTAGTCCATTTCGAGTGCCATATTTGAATAATTGAAGTTTCCTATTGACCTTCTTGAGTGAGCATGTATAGGAGTAACAGATCTTGGACTAGGAGATACGAACCAACTCCATTCTAGTGGCTCGATTGAAATTGTGCTTCAGTAGCCAAAAAGTAATGATATCCCTGTTAGAGTTCTATTTCTTGTCAACTTTTGTACATAAGGAACCTTTTACCATTGAACACTTCAAGAAACTCAACTAAGGTACAGACGCATTCATTTCGAACTATTAATCAAACGACTTTTCAATTACTGGGTATAAATTGAGAGAAACTTAGAATTTACAGTCCAAATCGTACTTCAAGGAGTAGCTTGCGTCAAAAACACCCCAATACTTCTCAACATCACTGGTACCAGAGGTGTCTGGCTTCCATGCCTCATCGGCAGCCTCGAAAACACAAACATTCACACCCCAGGCTCTCATAGCACAAACAGCTTCCTGCCAGTATTGCTTGGCGTTGCTGACAGAAGGGTAAGCGGATTCGAAGTTGGTACCATCGGTCGGCCAGCCAGTCTCACCAACCCAAAAGTTGAGGTCAGTTGAACCCTTGGCGGTTTGGATAGTCTGCAAAGCTTGCATGATGTCATCAAAAAAGGAGTAAGAGGCATTCTTCATTGTCTGACCCTGCCAGTAAGAAAATGCGTTGGCGAAAACAAAGTCAGCGGCTTTGATGGCTGGAAGAGAACCACCGTCAACAAGAACATTCCAAGAGTCGACAGTTCCAACTGGCACACCACTGTATGAGTCACCGTTCTTGTCCTTGATGCCAGCCAAGACGTCCTTGATCGAATCAATAGCGTCAGCCAACTCGGAGGCGGTCATGTCATCTCTGTACAAAGCCTCGGAACCGACGGTAAACACCTTCACAGTATCCTTGGAGATGTTTGGCAAGTAGTTCTTCAAAGCTTCCTTCTCCTCCTCGAAATGAGCACTGTCGGTTGGCCAAATACCGAAGATAACCTGAAAGCCAGCCTTCTCGGCAGCTGGACCCAAAATTTGCAAAGTGTTACAATCTGAAACTGCGTAAGTCTTCACGATTGATGTGTAAGCGCTCAACTTTTCAAAGTCAGTTGCATATTCGCTAGCGGACTTACAGTTTCCAGCATTATCCTTGACACCCAAGTTAAAACCGAGCTATTCCTGTTAGTAGAGTTTCATGGAAGCACAGCCTGGGACATTAGCATGATATGAGCGCAAGTTATGTTACTTCGAAATACGTACATCACCGATAGCCAGAGCAGTGGCCAAAACTGCCGCAACAGTAGACAAGTATTTGAACTGCATTATAAACGAGTGTGTTGCCTAAGAGAAGTAGGAGTAACTGGATTTTAATAGGATTTGCGAACTGACGAACTTTTATGAAGCACAAAAAAAGCAACTATTTTTGGAAGTATCCTGTATGTAAAATAGGGTATCCCTAAACGGAAGTTCCTCACAACTAGAAAGAAGAATACAATGTTTGTGTATTTGGCATCATTCGGCTCCTGTATAACTAACGCTCTAAATTGAAACAACCTTATAAACTGTTGGCATCAAATGATGTGGGAATTAGTCAAACTTGAATTATATCCCCCTGTTTTGTTAGTAAACAAACTGCGACAACCATGGTTATATGTAGGAACCATAATAAGACCATGGATAGTGCGTGGTGGTTGTTTGTGAGTATTATTATGTAGAGCGGAATCTGCTCCAAAATTTTGGCCCCACTCCTTAATTTCGTGCATGATACAAGATTAGGTGTAGTAAGCAGATGTCAATCTATATTTCATAAGTGCATTCATTATTTTAATCACTTACAAGCCTGTACAAAAGGGATTTCTGGTAGTCTAGACTGAAAAGAGATGGTTCCATACAGGGATTCACTCCCATTTACCCGAATTACAAAACCTTCGTCAATCCAATCATTACGGCATCCTCAATTCGAAGTCCAGCGGGTACTTCAATCTCTCCATCAAACATATCAGTGACACTGTCCACTTCGGGAATGCTTTCCTGCGAGAATTTTTCTCGGAATTCTTCAAGCTTACCCACTATCAAAAGCACTTGTCCCTCTTCAATACTGTCGATTTTTTCTAAGGTAGTTTTCGTTGTTTTCGAAAAGTAATCGTTCGCTTGAATGAAAACTGATTTTGTGTAACCATTTGGAAAAGACAGTTCGGTGAAGATGGAGCTAAATGTCTTAGCGTAGCGAACTAAGTAACCAAAGGAAGACTTAGTGCCTGAAATTCCGTAAGCTACTTGAGGGCTAACAACTTTTTTGTTCTTAATATCAACGGTGACTCTCACGTTAATTGGGATCTCTGCTCCACTCAAGATAAGTGGAGTTTCATTTCCGATATTGATGTACTTCGTCACTTGCAACTTCTTTAGGGCGCTAACCTTCTTATTCTTTTTCTTGATTTTTGGAGTATGCTTAGGGACTGATAATCCCTCTTTAAAGATTTTCGTAACTTCGTTGTTGCTCATGAAGGGTAAAGTACTCAATTTCGGAAGTTTTTGTGCGTACTTGAATTTGTGTTTGAATATACTCTCCTGGAAAACACCCTTTACTAAATATGGGGGAGTAACGAAATATTGCATAAGAGTGGCAAATAATAGTCCATTATTTTCACTCTCATCCAGCTTTCTGGTGTTAACTTCCTGTTCCGTCATCTGTTCCGAAGCATCACTGTCATCGTTAGCTAGATTGAATGAAATCTTTTTATTTCCCCCCTCTCCAGCGACCGCCACAAACTTCTGCGCTTCGGTGTCTCTCTTGGCTTGCTTCTCTGCGGGACTTGGAATATCCAAGATGACGATCTCAGAAACATTATAGATTGTAGCTGCTCTTGCAACTTGGTATGCAATGTTGGTAATTTGTTCCAAATTTCTAGCGTTACTACCCGAAATTATTGAAGATGGGACACAAATAGCACATTTTCTACCCTGGTGACTTTTAATGGGTTCCATTGTTGGTTTTTGGGAAACTTGCACTTTTTCTTTAGCTATTGATATTAAGACGCTAAGCAGAGACGTGAAAAAAGTTCACCTCTTCGCAAATATCCTGCAGTATTAGATCAACTAGTTACCTACAGAGTGAGTGAGATATTCTATGGTTGTTTACTGATCTGTCTAAACAAAGCAAATAAAAGATAAACTGAATCTGTGGAAAATGATTTCAATGATATCTGCCTAAATCAAGCGTCCTCCTCTACTACCTCAGACTCTTCAACCTCTTCGTTTTCAGCGTCCTGAGCCTCGAGCTTTGCAATTTCAGCTTTTGCCTTTTCAACATTAACCTTAGTTTGCTCTTCTTGCTTATCTTGTAATGCTGACAAAGTCTCCTTCAAAATATCGATGGTATTTGGGACGTCATCAGCTTTTGTTGGCAATGGAATAGACAAGTCGGTCAATGAAATAATCACATCAGAATCAACAGTAAAATTTTTAGCCTTTGCTGACTTCTTCTTATTCCTCTTCTGTTTCGAACCCTCAAAGAATGACTGCTGCTCCTTCTTTAAGATAACAACATCCTCTGGCATTTCTACTTGACGAGTAGTAGTAGGCTTCTGGAAAGCAGTGGACTTCGTGGCTTCAGCAACGGCATTCACCTGAGGCTTTACATATGTCGGGTCGAAGTATGCCAACAAAGTGTGGATCTCATTGATTTCATGAGTAAAAGCAGGAATAGACGCTTCAGCCAATTTCTGATCAGCAATTTCCTTAAGCTTTGCTTGTTTCTGCTCTGCTTGTTGAGACTTATACTCTTCATCTCTCTTCTTTTGCTCTTCAGCTAATGCCTTCTTGAACTTAGCGAACTCTTCGTCAAACTCGGCTCTTAACTTTCTAATTTGATCGTACTTAGCGTCCTTAGTCTTTCTGATTTCATTTCTTTTGTTGATCAATTCAGTTCTCTTGTTGTAGATAGACTTGTTAGACTCGTTAATAGTATCCAACTCTTTCTGAATTCTCTCGAATTGCTGTTGAACCTCCTTGTTGCCTACTGCAGCCAACTTTTTCTTCAAATCAGCGATCTTGGCCTTTTCCTTGTCAATGGCTTCCTGTTGCTTCTCGACTTCAGCGAAGTCCTTGCGCAACTTTCTCAAGGATGTCATTTCTTTGACGTGTCTCCTTTCGTCGGCCAATTTCAAGTTACCAGCACCCACTAAGTCATCCAAGTATTTGACTCTGGAGTCAATCTCAGAAACAGACTTGTAGTTGTTCTTCGAAGTCAACTTCAGGATGTCTGCAAACATTCTTTTCAAGTTGGTGTCAACATTTCTGATTTGTTCTTGGATGGCATTCCTCTCCAGCTTCAAGTTGCCTTGCTTTGAAATCACTTCCTTCATTTCATTCTGCAATGTCTTTCTTTTTTCAGCGGTTTGGGGGTCAAGAACGGTCTTGTCAATTTGAGCATTGATCTCGTTGTTGGTCAAATCCAATTTCTTGATCTCATCCCTCAAAGCGTTGATGTCTTGGTTCATTGCCTTGTCATCTGGACGCTTGATGAAACGTCTTGGACGTTGAGTGCTCGACATATTCAATTCGTAATATAAAGAAAGTGGTGATAATGTAACTATGATCTGGTGAAAAATGGCCACCTTGCAATCTCGACGAAAGTCGTGTGCAGTCTAGAACTATACGCCGGGCATATACTTAACAACAAGAGACTATGAGAATTTCTTTGCTTGAGGTGCTTGAGCATATGATAATTATGTTTCAAGTAAGATTTTGGGTGACAAACTCATATCTAAATAAAATAGAACTATTTGGATGAGATTTGGAATTTTACGAACCAATTTACTCAAAATTACAATTCTCAAATTTCTGGGTTTCCGTCTTAAACGACAAAAAATAGAGAACCTTGATGACGCTACTTTCAAAAAAGAAAAGGAAACTTGTAAAAGAATGAAAATTTGGAATTACTGAATTTCAATAAATTAAATTCTTGAGTTATTCTTTCAAAATTCTATACGATATTTGGGGTCAACTAAATTCACCTCTACTGTCTCAAAAAATGAAAAGAAACCCATTTCCTACATATAACCACATTTCCTCGTTTAAAGTCTGCGATATAATCAAAAATATAGTCCAGTTGACATTTTTGAGAGTTTTTCAATGACTACATCAGATTACGCTAGATTGGTCGAGTCGCTTAAAGCATCTGACATTTTGTCCACATGGTCAGATGTGATCCCCTTGAAGGAGATTTCTGGCATTGCTACGGCATCTTCTAAAGATACAGATCTTAACAACAAGCTCTTTGAAGGTCACGATGAGGAACAGATAAGACTCATGGAAGAACTATGCATCGTTCTAGATTACGACGATATTCCAATCGGTGCTGGTACCAAGAAGTTGTGCCATATCATGGATAATATCAATGCTGGTTTGTTGCATCGGGCTTTCTCTGTTTTCCTTTTCAATGAGGATGGTAAGTTGTTGTTACAGCAAAGAGCTGACGAGAAGATCACATTTCCAAATATGTGGACCAATACATGTTGCTCACACCCTCTTTGTGTTCCGTCTGAATTGGGATTACTCCCTTCTGATACAGGCGACATAAATGATTTACCAACTGCCGTGAGAGGAGCAAAAGTTGCTGCACGCAGAAAGTTGTTTCACGAACTTGGAATCCCCGAGGCTGACTGTCCATTGGAAAATTTTGACTACTTGACCAGAATTCACTATAAATCAGCTAGTGGCGAAGAAACGTCAAAATGGGGGGAACACGAAATTGATTACATTCTTATTTTAAAGACTAAGAATGATATTACCGTTAATGCAAACTACAATGAGGTCAGAGATTATAAGTTTGTTAGTGCTGGTGAATTAAGGGCCATGTTCGAAGATGAAAAACTCGTCTTTACTCCTTGGTTTAAGTTGATTTGCGAGACATTTTTGTTCAAATGGTGGAGCAACCTTGACAACCTTAAACAATTCGAAGATGACAAGATTCATAGACTCCTTTAAGCGAATTATATGTTCTGTCTTATTTTGTAAGTATACTACGAACATCTTAAGTTAAGTATACTCTGTCTTAATTCAGAGTCAATCTAAGTTGAATACAGGAATCCAAAAGTACCGAGTCAGATCTTTTGTAAAGGATGCCCAAAAGAGGGCCATCTCTCGAACGTATACATCGCCTGATATAACTATGATCCCCAGAAAGATCCCAGGAAACTTGAATGGTCGGTTTATCAGATCTTTTGCTACCCTTGAGAATGCCAAAAAGACCAGAAGAAGAAGAACGGTGTTCACTGATGAATTGAACAAGGGCCCATCCTTCGATGACTTTGTTTCGGGTAAAGCAGCAGATGTATTCGTCGATCCCTTAGAAGCAGCTCGTAAAGATCCGGAGCTGAAGCTTCCAAAATGGTTAAAAGTTCCTATTCCGAAAGGAAAATCTTTTCATAACGTTAAGAAAGATGTACGTGAGCTCAAGCTAGCCACCGTGTGTGAAGAGGCCAAATGTCCCAATATTGGCGAATGTTGGGGTGGAAAGAAGTCAGAAGCTACCGCAACAATTATGTTGTTGGGAGATACGTGTACTAGAGGCTGTAGATTCTGCTCGGTGAAAACCAACAGGAACCCAGCCAAACCGGATCCTTTGGAGCCGGAAAACACAGCAGAAGCTATCCTGAGATGGGGCTTGGGCTATGTCGTATTGACCACAGTAGACAGAGATGACTTGGTTGATGGTGGTGCAAACCACTTGGCAGAAACTGTTCGTAGGATTAAGCAGAAAGCACCCCAAATCTTAGTGGAAGTTTTGGGAGGTGACTTCAGGGGTGATTTGAACAGCTGTGAGATCTTGGCAATGTCTGGTTTAGATGTGTATGCTCACAATTTGGAAACTGTTGAAGCGTTGACTCCTCATGTGAGAGATCGGAGAGCCACTTACAGACAATCATTATCAATTCTTCAGAAAGCAAAGCAAACCAATTCATCTCTAGTTACCAAAACCTCATTAATGCTTGGTTTTGGAGAAACTGATGCACAAATTATGCAAACCTTGAGGGATTTGCGTGAAATTAAGTGTGATGTCGTCACATTTGGTCAATACATGAGACCAACCAAGAGACATATGAAAGTTGTTGAATACGTGAAACCAGAAAAATTCGACTACTGGAGAGATATCGCTCTAGAAATGGGATTCTTGTACGTCGCAAGTGGTCCCTTGGTGAGATCTTCTTATAAAGCCGGAGAAGCTTTCATTGAAAATGTTTTGCGGAAAAGAAAGCACAATGTTGGCGAGGTTGCTCGTTTGGAGCAGGTTAACAACAAGGAGATCTCTCAGGTGTGATCGAACACACTTACGTACACTTATCTCAAGCAGTACAGTGACTGCCTCTTTACTCAATTAATCAGAATCATCTAGGAAAGTATAGAACAGGAATCTACAGTGTGTAGGTGTATTGAAGACGATTAACTTCACTTGATGAATTGTCAGGAAGCTTCAATAAAACTCCATCTAAACAGTCGCCCACCTTCATGGATCTCATCGAATTGCGCCTGAAGATTGCGGTTGTTCCCCGACACCCAAAGCATTATTTCTACTGATCAGGCATTAAAAATTTAAAGTTCCAAGAGTATGATTGTAGTGAGGCACAGAAAACGGGTGCGCAATTATTGGAAGTCAACCTTCGTGTACTTCCTGTATCACGTTTTTCTGTGGGTAGTTGCAACTCCATAGGTTCTGGACTCTGATTGCAGAACCCGTCTTCTTATAGCGAAGAGAGCATGGCAAAATTTAAAGAAGAGAATGAAGATGACAGTGAAGAGTCTTTAATTTCTCAGTTCGAGACTACATTATCAATCAGACCTTCGAACGACATTCCAGAAGATGAGGATCTATCAATCGATCATACGACTGTGATCCACGGAACAACAATTGGGCTCTACAACCGAGACCAATCCATCGTTGATATCGAAGAGCTCGAAGAAGAGGAACAACTTCTGGAACAGATTCCCAACTTCAAGGCCAAGAGACAATACAGACTTCAACCCGAAAATGCTATAAAAACAACAAAAATAAACCGGGCCGACAAGGGCCGATTTCAAAAAGCGGACACCTCAGAATACTTGTCGCTGCAAAATGCAGCTTTCAGAAAGACATTGGAGCCTTCTCCATATCTTGATATTGAGTTGTTACGCTTTAATCGAACATTTGAGGAGTTTATAGCGGCTAATCCCCAAATCATGTCGGAAAGTCCAAAGTTCCGAGTTAACACAGACAAAACTCTCGTTTTATTGTCGCCTTATTCACCAGAGCATGCTTTTGGTCGGAAGTGGGTATCAAAGTCGTACTTGGCAACGATTTTTGAACGCCCACAAAGATTATTGGCAGCTTCTATTGGAGTTTCAGCAGCACTCACAATGTTCCCATATTTCTATGAGGTTGCAAATTCAACAAAAAAGGGTTCTTTGTTTTCTGATCATGTTCTCAAAGTACACGGAAGGGACTGGCCTCGTAAATTGTTCGAATTATGCATTCAATCACATGAAAAGTTGAACGAAGGAAAACTTGAGGTACCAGAAGATTGGAATGTTGGTGATATTTATTTGACCCCTAAAACAATCACTGCTCTAGAAGGAGTATTGGGGACAATCGAGACATCAATTGACTCTTTATACGCTTCCAAGAATGAGGAAGATAATCATAAGCTCGCTTTTGTCGTCCTTCGACCCCCTGGACATCATTCACATGCTTGCTTACCTAGTGGTTTTTGTTTGTTGAATAACGCACAAATTGGAATTGAATACGCCTATGATAAGTATGGTGTTACTCATTGTGCGGTTCTTGATATCGATCTTCATCATGGAGATGGCTCTCAGGACATCTGTTGGGAACGAGCTGGGTTCAGGGGTGACTATGGTAAGAAGGATGATGAATTTTTTGACGCCAAAGAGAATCCAAGAAATGATTACGGGAAGAAATTCGCTCTGTTTCCAAAGGTTGGGTACTTCTCTTTGCATGATATCAAATCTTATCCAACAGAATTAGGTTATGCGACAAAGGAAAACATCAAAAATGCCTCCTTATGCATTATGGATCACGATTTGAATCTATGGAATGTTCACCTTCAAGACTGGTCAACAGAAGAGGAATTTTACAAGCATTACAGAACCAAATATGTTGCAATATTGAATCGTGCTAATCAATTCCTAAATCTGGCCAAGAAACAATACGAGCAGACTTACGCTTCGTATTTGACAGAACTTTCGAAGTATAACAAGTACTTGCTCAAGCCTCACTTGTATAAACAGGACATGAGCAAACCGATTCCTCCACCACCCTTCAAACCATTGATTGTCATTTCTGCTGGATTTGATGCTTCTGAGTATGAGAATCCCCAAATGCAGCGTCATGGCATCAATGTTCCAACGTCATTCTACGCAACATTCACAAAAGATGTTGTTAAACTTGCCAAGATTCATACTGAAGGAAAAGTTGTTTCTTTTTTGGAAGGTGGCTATTCAGATGGTGCTCTCATTTCTGGGATATTCTCTCATTTGATTGGCTTCACCAATAATCAGAAATACGATGATGAGAATGATGATTTGTTGTGGAATGATACTTGGGGGACAGAACAAGTCATAAAAGAATTATCCAAAGGGTGTAAGCGTTCCTGGGCAGCATACAAGAACCCCAAATCAGATATTACGATATGGGCCAACGAAGTTATTAAATTGGGTAGAGCAATGATGCCAAATTCCATATTACCTACTAACTACATTTATCAGTATAATGATCTGGCTAACAAAGTGGCTTTTGAGAGATCTGTATCGCCAGATGCAGTCGCTGGGAATAAGATGCTCAGGGAAATTTTAGATGAAGAGGGTAATCCGCATGAGTTTTCAAAAAGCCCTGTTAGAAATGACCCTGAAGACAACAGAAGGATAATACGACATACAAGGTCTTATTATAAGAAGAAAGGGTAAGTAGTGCTAGCAAATGAATTAGTTTCCTAATTAAGGTAAAATCTCAAACGGCTAACTCGACCACCAGTACACCAGGATTTGAGTAACACGCGGAGAGAGCGAGCAATTCTTAACATACACCGACATCACACTCAGAAATACGATTTACTGGTTCGTCATTCCTCTCAAAGTGGAGCCAGAAATTCACATCGATACTATTTGACGTAAACTCTAACCCAGATTTTACTATTTCGTGTTTCGAGTTGTGTTGACTAGGTGTCTAGCATTGTCACTAAATTGTCGTTCTTGAAAAATGTCCGATAGCGGTTCGGATTCAAAAGATGATGGACTTCATCATCAAATGATCGAAGACCAAGATGAAATGGTCAACAGAATGCTTCTGCCATCACATCCAAATTTCGATAGAAGGGAACACACATCTGAAGAATTTATAGAGCTTCTACTTTCCGAGATTAACGACTTAAAGATAGCTTTGAAGTCTAAAGATATCATGATTACAAACTTCCAAGCTCAATTGGAGCATTTTAATGTTGATTCAACAGGTGTCCTAATCGCCAATACCCACAGCCATCTGAGGACTCCTGATGAGGATGTCCCCCAACGCTCTGCGCGAAGAAAGCTTAGCCAAAAAGGTCCCGAAGAAGCAGTGAGCAGTGCTGAATCAGATTCTAGAAGAGAGAGTATTGCTTCGATTACATCGAATGGGCCAATCGCGGCCATCGATGGAATGCCACTTTCTAGCAATTTCAGATCTGAGCTTTCTGCTGCCCTTGGAATCACAACTTCAAATGAACTATCTCCACAAACTTCACGACATGACTTGAATGTACCGGGACTTGATGAAACTCCTCGAATATTGAACTCTGATGATGTTGTAGATTTGACAGTGTTAAATACAAATATTCAGGGTGTTGAATTCGATCAAAATGCGTCAAACAAAGATGTTGAAGGGACAGCGAACGAATTGGTTTCCTCTCGGAAGGCAAGTAACCCTTCAGTGAATTCTTACAAATCCAGGATTAAACTACCCCCAACACTCAAACAACCAGATTTGACATGCAACGCTCCTTCTACACCATTGATCAACCAGGAAAGCCACCCTATGAATAATCAGATTTCTTTCAAGAATAAAGCAGACCTTGCGGCTGAGGCAGCTAAGAACCAAGAACCAAGACTTCCACTTACTCCAGATGGACTCTCAAGCAATGGAAAATTCTTTGCGCGGACCGAAGCTTCTGGTCAATTGTCGGAGGATTCTCACAGCTATTTTGGTTCTCCATTTACCAACTCACCTCCTAATTCAAGCATGACTCCCACAACTAACTCGAATATGGAAATTTCTAAAACGCCAAACACACATACATTTGCATCCACAGATTCATTTCATAGCTACCAGAGACCATCTTCTCAAACTCCCGGCTCAAGTTTCCACGTCCTCTCCACTCCTAAGCTTGAGGATGAAAGTGTAGAGCTTTTTATCAAGCCAGAAGAGTTTCAATCTATCAGAATTCATGTCGTGAGTACTATTTCTGCTAACACAAAGAAGGCAGATGATCCTAATTGCACATTATCAATCAATGATAAGGAAACAAGCAAAGAAATGTGGAGAATTAGAAAAACATTGAGTCAATTGGTAGCATTTGACGCTGAAATACGACCAGTGGTCGAGTTTTTTGGCTTACCACCGTTGCCAGAAAAGTCATTATTCAGCTCTACTACTCCACTGAAGGTAGATTCTAGGCGAATTTCTCTTCAGAACTACTTTAATACGTTATTTGTGATGCCACACGTTCCACGACTGGTCTTGTTTCGAATTTGTCGGTTTCTATCTCTCGACTTTGTAAATCTTCTTGACGATTTCAGAACTGGGGCGAAAAAGGAAGGCTTCCTTATACGTCGATATAAAGGCTTGGGTCTCGGTACGGCTTGGAAAGTTCGATGGTGTCAAGTCGATGGGCCAGAACTAGAGATATATGACTCACCTGGTGGAAATTTATTGGAACTGATAAAGCTTATTGGTTCACAAATTGGACGCCAGTCTTCGGATACCGTCGCAGAACAACGAGGGTATCGGCACGCTTTCCTTATATTGGAGAATGCTAAAATATCCAAACTTTCCGCCTCGTCTTCCAAACATTTCTTTTGTTCTGAGTCTGACAGCGAAAGAGATGAATGGGTTGCCGCTATGGTTGAGTACACTGAGAATGACCCACTTGCTAGTAATGACGACCAGAATTCTTTACAAGAATTGGATAGTCCACATGTCATGTTAAATGAAGACTTTGATCAATCAAATCGATACTTATCGGGCACAAGTTCGAACTATGCACATCTGTCGTTTGAGGCAGACTCAAGTTTTGTGACGATTCTCGATGAGTCACAAAGGGAAGCTAAGAGAGCAACGAGAAAGAAGAGTCGCTTTCCATTCAGAAACAGGGTTTCCACGCACAGTGAAACTCATGTCAATCAACAAGAAAATCAGATTGTGTCAAGTCCTCAACGTAGTGAACTTCCAATGCAAACATATTTGGATCAAATGAAGCTCTCTGATGAACCAGCTCGTGTGATTTTTGGCAGAGATATCGAGGAGGCCTTCCGACTCTCCAACCATTCCTATAATGGTAGACAAGTCCCAAGTATCTGTTATAGATGTCTTGACTTTTTGAGCAAAACAGGTGCCGTCTATGAAGAAGGAATCTTTCGCTTGAGTGGCTCCGCTTCCAGTATAAGGCAGTTAAAAGAGAATTTCAATTCTGTTCACGATGTTGATTTATTTGAGTCTCCATTGAGACCCGATATGCATACTGTTGCAGGACTACTAAAAACTTACTTGAGGGAGTTGCCTAACCCAGTGTTTGGTAGGAAAGCTTATTCTGAACTTCAAAGCTTGGTTTCTCAAACTGGGGGTAGTCCAAATTCTTCGACGGTGTATATGATGAGGGACTTTTTGAGAGATTCTGGTTTGGTGAGTAAGGTCAATTTTGACTTCTGCGTAACGATATTTGGATATTTGAGGTCCGTTATAACCAAGAGCTCCACAAATAAAATGAGCTTAAGAAATGTTTGCATCGTTTTTGTTCCTACTTTGAACATTTCAATTGACATATTAAGTGTTTGTTTAACAGATTTTGACTGCATTTTTGGTAATGGAGACCCTATTCCCGATGAGAAGAGGCTAGTGCTTGATTTGCAAATACCAACCTTTTAATTCATAATAAGAATATAGCCATTTGATATCTAATAAATTTACACCATGTTGAAGACATGGCTTTAATCGAGTTGCTAGAGTTTGAAATTTTCACCACTCACTCTCACCAGTTGCTCTTTGAAATACAAAATCTCGACCTTCGATATTAGCAATTCCCTCCTTAAGACTACACTTCCACTTGTTCTTAACTCTTTGCACCTTGTCATAAAGGCAAAGCATTATTCGACCTTCCTGATCTGCATCATCATCATCAGATTTCTCAGAATCCAACTCGTCATCTAAATCCGAATTGATGTCGTCCGAGTCATTGAAAATGTCGTCGTCATCATCATCATCATCATCGCCGGCACCATCAACTTGTTTCCCTAGTTTTGATTTCAACTTTTCCATGGAAGCAATTGCTTCGGAACTTTCCATTTCTATTGTCAATTCGAAAGCTCCGTCACTCTGATTCACCTTTGGAATGATCAAACCAGTATCGTCATTGAACTCTTGTTTAATCGTTGGGATTTCAATTCCCATAGAATAGGCCCCTTCATTAGAACCACCAATACTTCCGCTGTGGATGGCACTCAGGCCAGAATCATATGGCATATTTGGTAGCTCCAAGCCGGAATTCAAGTGTAGATTATCGCTTCTGGCGTTGGATCCTCCTAGTATTGTCTGTTGGACATGCAAGTCCTGGTCTTCTTCATCCCAAGCAAAGTTGCATACTTTAGCATGGCTTAGTTTTTCACACCAAAGCCTTTTCAACTCTTGTAGCGTTGACTCATCTATACCACTATCCTCAAAGTCTTGTCTAGAATCAGTGATCACTTCGTCGATGACTGCTTCATATAACTTTCCTGCTTCGTAATTCGACATGTTAGAATAGAACAAAAATCCAGTTCAGAAACACCGTTATTCAGATTCAAAAAGTATAGATCACTTTATTTTTGATGTGATAATGGATTAGGCTCGTCTTTCCCTGTTGGATTAGGAACAAGCAAGTAGTGAAACGTTCAGTCATTCCTACAAAATTTCGATTTTCGCACTATATTTTATGTGCAAAACTGAATCATATAAGTCGATTCGGCCACTATTTCGGTGAATTAGTTTTCTCAAGCAATTGCAATAAGTAATTCTTCTCCTTCTCGCCCATATTAAGACGGCTTTCCAAACTCTCCAACTGACGAGCACTCAAATTAATTTGTTTGGTTTTCTCCTGAAGTTTCGCTTCATACTTCTCTTTCAATTGGTTTACCTTGAGCTCGTGTTTTTTTGAATATTGATGAAACAATTGCTCGGCAACCTCTTGTATTCGTTCCTCTGTTTTCAGTTGAGCATGAGAAATCTGACGTTTGAGATTAGCAATTTGACGTAATAGTTCGGTGTTTTGGGCAGAAGCCTGTTCTGGCGATGTTGTGAGTGTTGATAGGAGCAGTTTTTGCTTACCAAGCTCTTCCACTAACTGCGATAACTTCTTGGTGTCACCGCTAATAATCTGGTCTTTTTCTTCATTCTGCTTCTGCAAAGTATTTATCTGCTGTAGCAAATCCTGTTTCTCCTTTTGAAAAGCAAGAAGTTTGGCAACTTCTGACGATTTAAAGGATTCTTCCATCGCAGATTTCTCGTTCCGTACCGACTCAAGCTCCAAAGAGTAGTCTTTAATTTGGGATTCTTTCTCTGAGATGTCATTTTCCAATCGTTTATGAATTGTCTCAAAAGTAGTCATCTCTTCTTGTACCTTCTTGGTTTCCTCCATTAAGCCAAGGAATTTATCATTCAAATCTTCTCTGGCCAGTTCGCTCTTCTGCTTTGCTTCTTCAAGCTCACTGACGAGTGAAGAAAGTTCAATATTCTTTGATGAAACCATTTGTAGTTCTGATTTAATTTGATCGTTTTCACTGCACAATTCAATTATCTTTTGTTTAATACTGTAATTTCCTGACAGATCCATACCCAACACTTCTTGAGCATCCCCGAGTTCGATTTTTAATTCATCGAGTAAAGTCTGTTTTAATGCAAGTTCCCGCTTGAACCTTTCGACTGCTTCCTCCATCTCAACAATCTGATGGCTTGCATTTATGTGATTCTCTTCTATTCGCTTTTTCGAATGATCAAGCTTTTCATTTACCATGTATAAAAGAGAATCCTTTCGCTTCAATTTTTTAATTGCGCGAGCTAAGTCAATGACAACTTCCCTTAAATTGACATTCAAAGCGTCTATTTCAAACTGTAGATTCACAGCTTCACGCCTCTGCAGATTTAAATCTTGTTCCAACTTCAAATTAATTCGCTCTTGCTCGCTGACTCGAATTAAGAGATCACTCAGAAGATCATTCTTGGATGCAATTTCGATTTCAAGTTTTTTCACTTCATCTCGAAACTTGTTTTGAACCTTGTTAATATATCTCCTAGAAAATAATCGCTTGGACTCAGGCGATTCACCTAGAACAATGCTCAGATCTTCATTGTCAATCCGGACTATATCTTGTGGGGGGTTATGTGACTTTGTTTTGATATCCTCTGATTGTCCATCATTTGAACAACTATTCTTTGAACTTTTGGCTGTCGGCGAGGTGGCAATCTCCTGCAAAGCAATCAACTTATCTGAGCCTAACAGTGAGGTCTTGTTAATTTCAATATTATTTCCCAAGCCTTGTTCAGAAGACTGAATAGGACCTCGATGTTTTTTGATTGGCGAAAATTCATCACCATCGGACTCGATATTCTGGTGCACGGATATGCCCTTACCCAATCGATTAAGGTATTTATCAATACTGAAATTCGTTGCACTGCTTAGCCTCTTACTCCTTATTCCATATAATGGGCTTCCTGTGACATTATCTTCTGTGTCTGGAGGGAAAAGCGTCGGGATAACCAATCGAGGCGAAGTTAAGGCAAATCTCTGAGCCTTCTTTGCTGGAGTTTTATCAGTAATTGCCTGATGTATTGTATTCCTTCTGGCTTCATGCTTTGGTTTAAGTCCGTGTGGGTAAATTCTAGCGTGGTTGTTGTTCTCCAGATCAAGTATCGTCGCCTCAACTGGGGGAAGAGCAACAGTATTTTCCTTTCCTTCTGAGTTGAAAAGTTCCAAAGATGGGAACCTTATTGGAGAAAGCTGCTCTTCCAAGGTTAAGCTTTTTCTAGTCATACCTTTCAAATCTGGTTGGAGAAGAAGGGATTGATATAGAAAATTGTGCGCGGCACAAGACTTAATATAATACACAGAAGAATAATGGAATCATACATAACAACTAAACAATGAAATCAATTACCATTTCGGCAAAAAAAAAAGGCTATCCTACGCATCACGGTCAAAGAGTGCATCGCACCTTCGTATTCGTGAGTGCTTAATTTAATCAGAAGTCATAGAAGAGTCCTCTTCTGAGTCTCTTGTAAGACTGCGAAGTACCATTCTGTGGTGCACTGGATGCAGTCTGCAATGTAGAAACAGTCGTCTGGAACGAAGTCACTTCAACATAAGAGGTAACAGTAGTCGTAAAGTCACTAAGTGTAAACGTTGCGACAATAGGATAGGAGGACGAAAAAGTTTCAGTTATGGTTGAAACGTTCTGAGTCGCTGACGAAGGCTCAGCAGTCTCAGTTTTCGTCACAGTCACAGTGGTCGGAGTACAGGCTGCCTCTGTCACAGCTGCAGTAGTCACAGAGCCGTTAGCCTGGGTAACAGTTACAAAGTGAGTAATCGTGGAAGTTGTGGTTGGCAGTGAAACGGCGCCCGAGGTCGTTGTCAAGGTTGCCACTGCAGTTGTGACAATAGATCCGGAGACCGTTACAGTGCTATAGATTGTAACAATAGAAACATCTTCTTCATCGGAAGATGCCCTTGATGTTCCTTCGCTTGCTGTCGAGGCTACCCTCTCTGCTGAAGCGATTTCATCTGAGGCAGTGGCATCAAGAGTAAGTGTAGTATAAGGTAAAGTAATGGTCAGAAACTTGTCAACAGTTATAGTAGTATCCACTTCAGACGAGGATGTCAATGAAGTGTCAGTCACATTATCGTATCTCTTGAAGGGAACGGCAGTCACAAGAGTTGCAAGGGCCAATGTTGAAGCTAAGTTGAAGATCATAATTCTCTGTTAAAGGAATGGACGCGACTAGTATTCGCAGGAGTTGATTGTGATATAATTTTATGAATTATCTTAAGGCATTCTCAAGGTTATATAGGATCGCGAGTCTACGTGTTTCAATAAAGGATGTTACATGAGACACCCCAGGCGTTTGACAAAAGAATGACGCGCATTGCGTCCTATGGAAAGTAAATACAAACAAACACCCCCTTACTCTGCATACCGGACTATAGATGGTAACGGTTGGATCCTTGAGGTGGTGTATACAGTGAAAAATGATTGAAAACTACCTTTCACGAGTACTTGACTACTGAAGTTGGGTGAGTGTGAATTCATCATACTTAAGATTACGAATTGAATGTCGCGATTTCTAGTCAATGAGCATAAATCCATCATACTAAAGGCTACGAAGTGAAAGACGCGCTTTCTATCCAAATTTCAGATTGATCTGTAGTTGTAGTTACAGATAAAAATTTATAGCTCATTTCAAGTGGAAATGCTTACATTCAATCATGGGACACCATAAAGTTGCTAGTGGGGCTATGCTTGATCAACGTTGATCCTTCGCCACCCCCCTCCCCCTCATGGTTGCCCGTAAAACGAATACTAGAAATGGGACCACATCGATCCAACTCACTTCACATTTTCTAAGGCAATCTAAGTTCAAGACGCTTCATTTAGCTCCTTTCGACATTATTGGAAACCCATGAAACTCCGTACCTTCTCGATTTCTCCACCTGCAGGTTTCATGATGTGTTCAACATCCGCATTCATTTTAAATTTTCAGGAGTTGCTGGAGAACATGGAAAATTTAACCGACAATCTTGTGTGGAGGGAGTACCAAAAGATTCAGGTGACATACCAAAAGCTTCTTGATCGAAGCGTTCCTTTCTATGTACGAAGATGGTCAGCTTTTGGTGCTCTTCTTGTCATCTTCATGGTGAGAATCTTCATAGTTCAAGGTTGGTATATTATTTGCTATGCATTGGGAATTTACCTTCTCAATTTATTCCTTGCATTTCTCACTCCAAAATTTGATCCTTCATTGGAACAAGAGCTGAAATCATCCTCTCTTGAAGAGGGTGCAGAAGAATCTGTAACCGAAGAAGAATTCCGGCCCTTCATACGGAGATTGCCTGAATTTAAGTTCTGGTTAAATGCAACTAGAGCGACAATTATCTCCTTATTCTTGTCCATGTTTTCGATTTTTGATATTCCTGTCTTTTGGCCTATTCTTGTGATGTATTTCATCATTTTGTTCACTTTAACTATGAGAAAGCAAATTCAGCACATGATCAAGTACAAATACTTACCTTTTGATATTGGGAAGACGAAGTATGGACACTGATTCCCAACAGAATGTTTGAATACAACTAATATATATATCGATAAGACACAAGCAATAAAAGTAACAACCAATATTCAAGGCTTACGTAACACACAAGATTAAACACCTCTTGTCAACTTAAACCCAGACAACCAGCAAAACAATTGTCCTAAAAGTGTAAAAAAACATCTATTTTCGAATGCTCATCACACTATTCTACCAAACTCCTAAAGTGCGATGTACATTTCCTGATCTCTGTTCAATCTTCCTATAATTAGTCGTAATGTGAATTATCTTATTATTTCACTAAAAGATAACCCTAATCGATTCTTACTAGCAAACTATGAGATACTAGCGTCGCACTAAACTTTCCCCAAAAAATCATTTTTAAAAAAATTGTAAGAATAGTTTAACACTCTTAACATCAACTAATTTGTACGTAGCACAAAACTTATTCGTATATTTTAAAAAAACATCATTGATATTTTTTGTCTATCACGAAGAATGCCTCCTGATTCAAATAAAGACTTTCATAATCAATTCCAATTTGTTCTCACTTTTACATAAATGTAAAATTAAATTTGATTCAAGTAGTTACCAAGTGAATCGTTTAAGTATGAAACAATTGTATATTGTACTACATCAGCGACCATTCTAAACGCCATGGTCATAGTTCCGTTAAGTGCAAACACTAACGCTGCTGACATTCATCACCAAAGCTCTCATCATTTTCGTAAGCGAGTCCTCATTCCAAAAAGATCACAAAACCAGAAACGCAACAACCGACAAATCAGTTTTGAAGTAGTACAGAAAACTATTTCTCGAAGAATAGGTCCCGTGGCCGCAAGTATTCCGCCGATATAACTTGAACTGTTAAAAAACATGAATATACAAAAGAATCAGCAATTCAGAAGATTTTAAGTTTATTCAACCTTGTATCCAAGCATTACAAAAACACGCAATAGATTCATTGAAAAAGTGAATAAAGGAAGAAACAATATCGAACTATAACACTACTAAGCCTTCTAGTAAACAATACCCATTTTTCCACTACCAATTTAATATGGTATGTGTTATTGCCGTACATAATCACGACTAACTACTTGAATATTCACGGTACTTTTGAAATTATAGAATGTTGTATGACAACTATATAATTACAACGTCCAGTGGAGATCAATCAATATCTTCATTTCTACCGATGACATTTATTCAATCTATTCAAAAGCAAGACTAATTAGAAGAGTTGATTTTATTATCGGCAAAGGCTCCACACATTGTTTGAACTAATAGTCCTTAACAAAGGATGTAAACTGAAACGCTAATTACATTCGAAGAGAGGAGTCATTGTTGTCGAAAGAACAATAGAAATAAATTATTATAAGCAGTAGAGAAGTTGATTCTGATTGCAATATTGATTAATTCTTAGTTTAAACTTGAACTTCTTGTTAAGAATGTTATCCTTGACCCGCTGTTGCAATCTGTTCACATTTATATGCTGATGAAATAAACTTTCAAGAACATTAGGAGCAGATATATTGGTTATATTAACTGGGAAATTAGGAATGAAGTCGACTGGTGATTGTTGAATTGGACAGTAATCGTCGCTGCTTAATAGGTCATGACAAGTTCAAATGTTACTCTTGTCCTTAATCTCGAGGCTGATTTGATGATTTTAAATTGAACTTTCAAATTCAATGTAAGTGTTAATGAGTAATAATGTCGTTCCTTGTGTTTCCTCTTCTCACTATTTATGTTCTCACATCATGAGCGGAACTCTAGAAGAGTATGTTGAGACTATTCTCAAAGTTACGGTCGCATTTGAAGAATTATACGATCACACATTAATATCTTTCTATGTATTTAGCATTAATATCTTTCTATGTATTTAGCTCTGTAGTTGGTCCTGATGTTATTCTAGAGATATTACAGCGAAATTACCTTAACCTTTTGGAACATGGGGGGACAACTCGGCTTTTATAGAATTACGGAAAATTGTACATACTATGATCCTGGAAAACAAATGTGTATTTTATGATGATATCAGGCGGTTTCCAAAGTGTAGTTGTCTTGGTACCCAATTTTTCTGATTTCTGTAAGTTTCTTTCTTGCTGAGTTGAGCGCATTTTCAAGTTTGAGAATCTGAACTTGCTGCTCCATTTCGAGCGTCTTGCCTTCGTAAGGAGTTAATTTGCTCAAGTCAACAGTCTTTTCATTATTCTCCTCACGAGATATCAAGTGCTGAACTTTCGAAACTAGAGCTTTACATTTCAAGTTGACAAGCTTTGAAGAACTTTCTAAGTTCTCTTGAGTTGGAGACATGAAATTAGCTTTCACCCTGGATGCGGCAACTAGTTGTGCTGTGGAAGCAGCAACTTCGTTACATGCGACAATAAGTTGCTCATGCGAGTTGACCGTCTTGAGAACCCCATCTGCTGTTTGGATGAGAACATTGGTTGCACCTGCGACAGCTTTGGACGCACTTATCAATCCTTCGGTCCATCTATTATTTTTCTTGTAGAACTCTCTTCTCGAGCCAGACCCCTTATTACGGTTGACAATTTCACGTTGTGATTCAGCGGCATCCAAGATGAGTTTTGTTATGGCATCAGTAATCGCTAAGGCAGCAGCCAAGATGGCTTCATCAATCTCCACATTATCACCATTGGTTGCTGTCATCATAAGATTACTCAAAAATTCCGCAGCTGACTTGACAGCCTTTGCCGTTTCATCCAACTCGTTGTCAACGGCATCTTCGATATCACCTTTTAAAGAAATGCTCGAAGTGGACCTTCTCAATGTATCAACAAAGGAAGACATCTTTTGTAACAATTTCTGGAATGAAACGTTGCAGTCGATCACGAAATCAATTTTGTCATCATCAGTTTCCAAATCTTCAATAATATCGGTAGTCAAACTCAGGAAGAAGAGCTCCGCCCCTTCTAACACACCAGACACAAGCTGGGTGAGTTTTTCGTCGTCACCAGTTGGAATTACCATACTGAGACCTTTGGCGTTTAACATTAAGTCATTGACAGTTGCAGTGAGTTCAGAACTTGCTAAAATAATTGAAGCGTATGCACTATCATCAATGCCCTCATCTATGTTTCTTCCTTCTGCAATAAAATCGTTGAAAGCCAGGCCAAAGTCAGTAGCAGTGTCAGAGCATAAATCAATGATTGAAAGCAAGTATTCGGGAGTAGCATTTGGGTTTCCGGCTTGCATTGGGGAAGTCAATTCGTACTTTGAGTCTTGGATTCGTCTCACGTTGTTCGCCAAGATGACATCAAGCAAATTCAAAAGCTTCCCAACCCCTTCACCTCTTTTCGCAACTGCTAATTCCCTAAGTGCGGCGTCTAATGATTCATGCGTAATTTCCAAATCTATTTCTTTCTCCTTCAACTTTTCTTGAAGTCCAGAAAGGTCTCCCAAAGAAGTAAGTTGCAAATTCTTTTCCACTAGTTCTGCATTGAGACGGTCGAGTTCCCTTTGGTGCCTTGCAGCAATTGAAGTTATATTTGTGTCATGTAAGCGCCCTGAATCGCTTGCCTGCGCAGACAATTCCCGAATTTCTGCTTGCAATTTCTCGATCTCTTGATCTTTTGAGGCTCTCACCCTATCCAAATCAAGACGAGCACGATCACGTTCACGAATCAAGTCTGCCAATTCTAAATTCTTGGACTTGAGATCTTTTTCGAGCTTTTCTTTCTTCAAGATCGATTCCTGGGCACTGCTGATTCTTTGCTGAATCTTCTTGAACTTGGCCAAGAGATTCAAATGCTCCAGGCGCAATTGGGAGTACAATTTGGCCAAAGACTCATATTTTCTAGCCCAGCTGTTAACTTGCTCCTCCAAATTCCTGATTTGTTCATCTTTTGAAGCAATCTGTTGAGTGGCAGTATCATTGATGTTGGATAACTCAGTTTCCAAAGATTTCACTCTGGAATCATATTGCAGAAGAAGAGCTTGGTCATTGTCAAATTGGTTTTTGAACATTACGAGATCATGTTCTAATTCAGAGACCCTCAGTTGATTTGCATGAGTTTGCTGCTGCCTCAACATCTCCTGTTCTTGAAGGAGACGATCTTCCTGTTCTTTCTTCTGCTGTTCAAATAATTGCTGCCTTCTTGCTTGTTCTTCGAGTTGTTGTTGGCGTTGCAACTCTAATTGTTGTTGTTCTTGTTCAAACTGCTGTTGTTGATCAAAAATTCCGGTTTGCTGCAAATACACCAGATCAACAGGAGGGGGGGCTGCATTACCAACATCGATATTCGATGTAGGTTGCAAAGAAATCTGCGAGGCAGACTCGTTAGCTGATGGTGTGACTGCTTGGGCTTCGTCAGAAATTTTTAGATTTGGGGGATTTCCACCTAGTCTTGGAATAGTAATTAAGCTAGTCAAGAATTTAATTGATTGACAATCAGTGTAGAAATCCCTCAAAATAAAGTGTTGAGAGTAGAATCGGTCAAAAAGAGTACTCATGACATCGTCATCTCCCAACTGTTGGTACATGGCACGTAACATAGATGTCAAAAATTTGTAAACTCCGTATGATTCGGAAATCAAAGGTACCAATGCACTAACTTTGCAAAGGTTGTTTGGAGTCTGGTGGATGGTTGCAAAGATGAGTTTCTGTAAGTCATTGATCAGGTCTTGTAAATCCATCAATTGCAAAATGGATTCGTAGCCTTCATTGGGATCATTGACTGTCCTCAACGAAATATACTCTTCATACTCAAAAATTCCATTAAAACCGGGATTGTTGCGATGGAAGTCTAATTTTCTCAACAAAAACCGATCATATTGATTGATTAAACGGCCATAACTGCTTGAGCTTGGAAATACTGTCGACAAAGAATACAAGAAATCTTTATTCCGATAGCCATCCTTCAAAGTATTGGGGTGACCTTCCTGGAGAACCTTGTGAATCATTATCAAAGCTTTGAACAATTGGACCTCACTACTCTGTAAAGGTTGAATCTTGACAGCGTTCCAAAATGCTCTTGAATTTTTGTGGTCCCAAGTATACACAATGCAAGCACGAACATGCTTTCTCTTAGGAGGAACTTCCTCAGTGTTGCAAGCTTTTCGTACACTGATTTGTAAATCTACTTCAGCACGACTCATGTTCAAATGATATCTGAATGGGTAGGATATTTGAAGTGTTCAACGAATGGCCGACCTGCGCCACTCATACAGTCTACCCCCCACCCCGAGCTCCTCCGAGCCTTGACATTCTGCCGGACTAGGGAACTGTCGTGGATAATATTAAAATCTCTTATTTTCAAGTTTTGACCTCCAAGTTATTGGAAAAGTTTGGCGATAAGCTTCTTCAGATAATCTCAGTTTGAGATAATATTTTTTGTCTCAAATTTCCCCCTCTAGTAAGATATTTGCTGTATTTGATCTGTAGGGAAATTTGAGGTCCTATTACCCTGGAGTGATAAATGATGTTGGATTGCTTAACGAAGGGCTTATGAACTCTTTTGGTCTCATTAGACACCTCATCAGCATTTAAGCCTGAGCTGAGCTACGATTCTTATACACTTCGAAACAAAATTAGGATACTAATCACAGATCGAAATGTCACCTGAAAGATGTTCATTTAAGGGGCTCATTCCTGAACTTCAGATCCCAACGCTGTTAAATTGGGTGCTTTTCATTTTGAAAGTTGGCTTGTGGATTAATAAACTATTCACCACGTTCGATTATTATTATTTATTCATGACCAATGGTGTGCTCTGGTTCATTGAACTTAGACATCATAGAGTCAACTAAAGTAACGGATAAGTACCTGTTTGTTTGACTTTACGGACAAATTCATGCCCTTCTAATGGTTTGCACTCTCCGTACCCTTCAGATTCCATTCGGTTAGCTACTTAGGTTGCGCCCTAGTAGTTCACTTAAGCTATCATGATTTCTATTTTCTATTGCAATCTCCAATTCGATGTGCTAAAGATCAAGGTAACAACAAAACCAAGACCCCATTGTCCACTGCCAATTGGAATTGCTCAAAAGGACTCAAAATGTGACGGTTGAAGACATCAGAACTTTGCTGTGACATTGCACTCTCATGCCAAGCGTATTTAGTTACGCTTACAGATCTTCGTCTTGGAACCGATTCATCAGTTTCAAACCACAAGAGAATTGTCACCATTGAATGCGAAGTTTTTTAGAAGTATTACTGGTGAAATCACTCTTTTAAAGCCACCACTTCTGCCTTGTTAAAAAAATGCAAACCGTAGCAAGTTTCCTCTTTCTTTGCTCAATTGAGTATCCTGAACGATGTCGGTCTAAACACACATATGGTTCTCTTGCGATCCATTATGAACCGGCTTTGAGCCCAATGTCTTCTTAAGAGATGAAATTCAGTTTTAATAGCTTCTTTTCTTGAGCTTTCGATATTTTCATAAATCAAGTGTATGCCACCTCAAATGATTGAGATGATTTCTTTCCCAATCACTCAACGAGAAAGCGACTCTCATGGGGCTAGGAATGATCAATGTATGCAAGTAGCTGATTGAATACCAACAATTTCAGGTCTGAGATTGTCAATAATAAAGTGTGCAATAAAAATGACTATGGCTTCACAGATAGCTTGGCAAAGTAAGCAATTGTCCAAGTGAATCTTTGCAAATTACCGATTTCTGCTTCAAGATTCCAAGATACTCAATACGAACAGAAGCTGAGTCTATGGTGCACATAAGATAAATTCTGAGGTGTTGCTTGCATACTAGATTCATCCTGACAGTTGGACTTCTAATTGAGTCAAACGTGGAATGTTATGCTAACAAATGATGGATGTGTCATTTCATTCGGCTCAAGTATACTACATTGCTTTGCTTGAGTCGCATTGATTTTTCGAAGTTGGAGCACGAGCGATTCTGAACAATCCCGACTACAAGTAAGTTCTTAGTTTTGGTTAGTTTTGTAGAAAACAGAAGAGAATTAGGAACATATCGGCAGAAGATAATGCCTCCCCAAAAAAACGTCCCAACTCCACCCCCATGGGTGTATTTGAAACGAGAATCGTTCATAATTGTTGAGAATATCTCTATCTTTTACTTTCAATAACTAATGAATGGTAGTTGCATGTACGTCAAAATTCCCAAAAAGTACTTAGAGGGGATGCCCCGCTTCCGATGAGATGTTCCCGATTTTCGCCGAGAATCATTTTGAAAAGACAGAAAAACAACAGAAAGAACACAACAGGGAACACAATAAAGTGTTCGAAGTGCATTTCAATACCCTCGTACTAGTTTCAAGCATTTTCCATTTCATTCTTGGGTTCTGTTGGGTGTAATTTTACACTTTAGGTTCAGTATTCAGAGGTACTACATATAAACTTTTTCTTGATGTCCTGCTGCCTCTCGTAACGACCTTAGGTAATCGGCATTGTTGAACTCAACATCTCCCCTCACTTCTTTCTCTTCTTGAAGCACGTTTGCTGTAGTTTTCTCTCTATTTTTCTTCTTCTTATTCACAAGAAACAAACATGTCAGGAAAGAAAACTAAAGTCAGTTATCCGTATGTGTTCGCTTTTGTCTGCCTATCTAGACACTTTTACTAACCAAAAGATTCTGGTATGGAGGTGCTTCAAGTATGGCTGCTTGTTTGGTCACTCATCCATTAGATTTGGCAAAGGTTCGCTTGCAGACAGCATCAGTTCCTGGTCAATCATTGGTGTCTATGGTGTATCAAATCATTAGAAATGAAGGACTTTTCAAAATCTATTCCGGTTTGACAGCTTCTCTCTTAAGACAAGCAACATACTCTACTGTCAGATTTGGAGTATACGAGTTTATGAAGGAATATTATCAAGAAAAGTATGAAAAGATGCCCACGACTGCGGTTTTGTTACCTATGTCCATGTTGTCTGGTGCTTTAGGAGGATTAGTTGGAAACCCATCAGATGTTGTAAACATTAGAATGCAGAATGATTCTACATTACCTATGGATCAGAGAAGAAACTATAGGAATGCGTTCGATGGAATTTACCGTATTTCTAAAAGTGAAGGAATTTCGTCACTATTCAGAGGATTGACTCCCAATCTAGTCAGAGGTGTTCTAATGACGGCCTCTCAAGTTGTCACGTACGATATCGCCAAGCTGTTATTAGTCGACACTTTGAGAATGGATCCTCACAAGAAGGCCACACATTTTAGTGCTTCATTATTGGCAGGTCTTGTCGCTACAACAGTATGTTCACCTGCTGATGTTGTTAAGACCAGAATTATGAACGCCAAGGGAACTAGTGGAGGAGCAGTAACCATATTGTCGCAGGCAGTGAAGACTGAAGGAGTTGGGTTTATGTTTAGAGGTTGGTTGCCATCATTTATCAGATTGGGTCCTCACACAATCGTCACATTCTTGGTCTTGGAGCAATTGAGAAAATATGAAATTGGAATGTTCTAAGAAACATTACTCGCATTCTGAAGGCTTTTTTTTTATAGAAGTTATAGATATCTTCATTTTTATGCATTCATTGAAGCAACATGTAATATTTAGATCGTCGTGATTGTCTTGTTTTAGACCTCAATGTTGTCCAACTCGGCTTTCTCGAATGCTTCCTTCTCAGCCTCCAAGAGGTAAGGAATTAAGTAGTGTGTGTCCTCTTCTGGCTTGAGAGCTTTGCTTGGAGGCAACAATTGATGGGACAAAGCTAACTGATGGGCAGTAATCATTCTGTAGTTTCTAGCGTAGGTGACATCATCTGGTAATCTGGAAAGGGCTTTCTGAGCAACTGGAGTTTCTTCCAAAAGCAAATCGTTGAATCTATTTCGTTAGTGTTCGTTCAATTGTGATTTGAGCTAAAAATACATACTTCAAACCCATCTCTCTGTATCCAGCGTAGGCACAGAAAGTTTTAGCAACAGGAACGACAACCTTTGCCAAAGTTGGTCTCGACAAGATCCAATCAGCTGTCTTGACAATAGATGTGATGGAAGCCATGATTGATGAGGAACGAATGAGTGAACTCTGACAAAGATTCTTCGCGGGTGTTACGAAACGCTTCCCGTGATTGGCTGTTGTTGACTTCCTAATTGGGAATAGTGTAAATGAAACCTATAGCTTAGATTTACATGTTACATGTTACATGCAGTTCATCTAAAGAACAATACTTGACTTAATAATTATTTGAGGAAGTTTACGGACGGATTTGAGTAGGAGCATAGCTGTTGGAACCCGAGGATGGTGACCTATACCCGGATAGGGTGGAGCCAGATGAAACTCTGGTGGATGTTCTTCCGATTCTGACGAGCAAATCGATCGTCGATTCTGGGTATAGGGGCTATTTGTTTCCACACTCCACCAGTGCTACCACTGAACCAATTTTCCACTTTTTCTTCTTCGATTGAACAAAAAAATCGTTTGCTAATAATGATATTCATCACTTTTTTGGCCAGCTGTGCTTGGAAAGCCAACAGAACTGAGAATTGCAAGTGGTCCTTCAGACTTAACTAACCCAACTAAACTAGCATTCTTGCATAAGATGAGTCCCATGTATCCACATGAGTTGATACCCAAAGATCCTTGAAACTTCGCCTTTGATCTGGGAATCAACATAATAAACTTTGTAGTAGCTATAACGTTATATGAAATATGGCCTGCTTCATTATCTCTAAGTACAGTCAAAGTTCTTTGAAGTAAAGACAGGAAAGTCAATGCCAAAGTTTCCTCATCAAGTTCTGTGTTTTTCTCTGGCAACTTTGCTAAAAAGTGAGCAAAAGGCAAATTTCCATCCTGCAAGGGTTCTTGAAATTGATTGGGAATGAAGTGACCACTGGTATTCGCTAAAACTTCAGCAAATGGAGTGTAATTGTCGGGAAGAGGCATAAATTGCACATGCTTGTGTGGTTGAGAAGCACCACTTTGAGGACCACAATTGTAAAACGCGAACCATTTCTTGTTCAGATCTTGAGCTTCCAATTTATGCAAAAGCGAATAGGTAGAAGAAAGTTCAGATGGAGACAAAGGTGTATCTTGCGATTTAAATTGTTTGGTAACCATCATAAAATGAGCTGGAACTACTGGAAACTTGTTGAGAACAATTCGAAATTCGTCTTTATTACCGAATGACGAGAGGACAGTTAGCTCCGGCTCCGGCTTCTCGAATGGATTCTTATCTATGGTTCCAATTTCTGGGCGATGTTCGAGACTCTGAAGTTCAGTCAAATCAAACAAATACTCTGAACCACCCGAATGAGCAACGATAGATTCGTTAACAGCAGATTTTCCATTGAAAACCAAATGCTCACCATCTTGAGCAGTAGCATATTTACCAAACAATTGTTTAGCGAAGTTGTCTTGAATATCAGTCATGGAAAGTAGTTGAAACCTGGAAAGGACGCGGAAACTCTCGTGTACAGTTTCGCGAGACATCCGCACAGAACAGAAAGAAACATTCACAACTTTGTTTCCTTCTTTATATTGGCTAGAAAAAAGAAGAGTAGGACTTGACGGTCAATCTGTCGATATAATCTATATTAAACTTTTGGAGATGATCACCGAAACAAAACAGTTACAAGTTTCAGACGAAGACTGATTATTTCACTCTAAAAATCTTTAAGAAAGAGTTTTCTTCCTTTGCCTATTTAGTTGATGAACACTAAGTGTTCCAACAAGTTAACAATAAGGTTGTAACCAAAAAAAAAAAAAAAAAACAAAGCGAAAAAAAAACAACTTTGAACTGCAAAGACTAATCACGGGTATTTCTAGGCAAGTTCTCCAACTTAACCTTACCACTCTCAATCCAAGTAGGATCAATTAGCTTGTCCTTTTCCTCATACATGACTTTATAAGAAGTCTTTATTGTTCCATCGCTGACTCCTGTCTTACCTGCGATTTTAGAAGGAGTTATATCTGCTCCGAAGATCAAGGAAGCCATGTAAATTACCGTGGCAGCAATAGTGATAGGTGAGCGACCCGCCAAAATCCCCGACTCTTTACATTTTCTAGCAATGTATTCTGCAGCATTAGTGACTTCATTGTTCAAGCCCAAATGTGAACAGAAACGGCGAATTAAGTCCTCTGCCGAGGTTTGAGTGGTTTGTTCACTATCCTCGATCAAAGAGTATGCATTTGGATTGGTTTCATTCTTTTTTTGAATTACCAGCCTCATGATCTTGAAAACCTTCCCAATTTCCTTCTTTGGAACGTTGGTCAATGCCCAGATCTCTTTGAAAGTTCGAGCAACATTTGCCTTCCTACAACCTATGAAAATAGCGGCTGCCATGATAGATTCTTGGGACTTACCTCGTAGTGGTCGTTCATCGTAAACCAATTTGTACACTTCCTTCGCTCCATCTTGTACGATTTTAGGTAATTGATAACCATCGCACATCTGAGATATCTTTGCATAAGCTGCCGATAAGGCATTATCCTTCTTGTCAACCAATGACTTCGATTGTGCCCTATTCAATTCTCTACCAGCCTTAACATTTTCGGGAACGTAGGAAATCATCGTTGAGAGGTCTTCTGTGTCGAGCAAAGGATTTCCAGCATCACCCACACGACTGGGATCATCTCCATTTTGATCGTCATTGCTAAATGTTCTCCATTCAGATCTTGTGTCAACAACTCTATCACTCAAGACTAGGCCGCAACTCCCACAAACTATGTCGCCTTCACTAAATCTTTCAATCAAGTCTGGAGGGTAAATCTTACACTCCGGGCACACCAAAGTTATATTTAAATTGGGACCAACAAACGGCTCATCACTTGAAGGATTCATAGTTTGAGTACTCATGATTATGAACAATACACTAAGGATCGTTCCAATATCCAACAACAACGAGACACACCGAACAATTAAAGAACCAGTGACTTGATTCTTTTAAAATTTGTCAGCTTGCGCGGTGCAGGATATAGAATATAGTTCAGACACAACTACATTTATCGGTGCAAGCCAATGCCCTCCAAAAATTGAGTATTAAATTATGATACTTACTAACCTTTTATTTATGTCTTCTGAACCAGGATGAGAACCTGTCCGACTTCCGACGCCCTTGTTTCTTTAAAGTAGATGAACCATCATCAGTGGAATGCACATCTCCGATTGTTGCTTGCGTTGTTTCAGAACGCGATCCCACGTAGTCATTGGTCGTAGCTGTTCTGCTAACGCTTTTCGTCTTTCCCTGCTTTCGGAGGGGGGGTATCTCTGTCGAAGCCAAAATCTTCTTCTCACTAGGTGACATCGCCCGGCGAGAACTCCGACGAGATGCATTCTCTTGCCTGAATCCATCATTCTCTTGCCGGATGGATTCAAAGGAAGAACCTGAATTAAAATGCTCATTTGCTGGTGGTTTGGACAATGTCAAACTTTCACATTCAGTACTGACAACAATAATTGGAGTCGAGCTTCTCGACATCTCACTGGCACTAGTTTTCAAGCTTGATACAAGGACGTCTCCCTGAGACATAACCGAAGAATGATCTGTCGATGCTTCCCCAGCAGAAGTCACCGTAGAAGAGTACTCAGAGACCAAACTAGATGGACTATTTGATACCTTCGAGCTCGGTGGCGCATGTATGTTCTTCTTCTGCTTGCTCAGCCCAGAGTGTAGGTCAATAACTTTAGATTGAAGCTTTTTTGAAGGTGACAGAGTTACAGCATTCGATGTGATCGGAAGTGAACTGTTCGGGGACCTCGACAGGTGCTCCCGAAAAGCCGGAGTCTTGTTGATTTGCAGACAAACTTTACCAGCTTTAACATCCCGTTTGGTTCGGAAGTCGTTATATCTCACAGGTATGGGGCGCATGACGTTTGACTTTAAACTGGGTAGACTCGACGAGTGACCCAATATTTTCGAGCCCGTTGTGTTATTTTCCTTTCCAGAGGAAGCAATAACACAATTCACATTCTCAGAGCCTTGCGATGAAACTATTGGAATACTTTCCGTCGATGAGTATTTTAATGCACTCGAAATCTTGTACGATTGATCATAAAAAGATTGGTACCGCGTTGCCATAGCACTCGATCGCTTCGAAGTAGGAGTTCCATTGAATGAAAAAAATGTCGAAACTCCGGAATCCTTTGAAGAATTTGAAGAAGTTTTCTCAATCACGGACGGGAATAGCATTCGATTACCCCCGGTGGAAGGAAGACTGGAGTTCGATGAGTTCGCAGAGAGGGTCAGATAGAGACCGCTAAAAGTATCCTGGGGATTAGCGAAAACATCCGAGCCAACATCAATATCATTCTCGTCCAAAACAGTTGTACCTTCACTTCTTTCTTCAAGTATTTCCTCTTCAGCCAGTTGAAATTCATCCAAATCGTCTTCTTCAACTATGGCGTCAGCCGCTTGCTCACGAATTGGTTGCTTCATGTATGAAGGCGAGCTGTAAGTCTGTAAAGAGAAGGCAGACAGTCCCAGTTTCGTAAATGGTGATGCAAGAAAATCATCTTGATTTCTAAGTCCAAATTCGCAATCATGTACAGCGTTATCACCATTTGCAGTGTTTGCATTCAAGATTTCATCCAAATCTATTACAGGATCAGGTATATTCTCATTGTTTAAGGTTGTTTCCTCTGTTAAGAACAATTTTGGAGTTGACGGACAATTAATTGAAGATGCGTTCTTCGTATTTTTAAGTCTTATAGGTGAATTAAGACTAACGTCTCCATATTTGCGTATTGGAGATGCCATATACTTCGGAGTTGAAGGCAATGACAGCAGAAACATCTCCGGACTTTTGACAGGAAAATGAAATGGATCTTGCTGAGGCTTATTTGTGAAATCATCATCACTGGAACGCTGAAAACGCTTATCGGGGTCCTCGATAGCAGTTTTTGCTTGTGATAAGTATGAGCTCAGAAACAGTCTTTGATGCGAGGTGGAATGCGAAATCAAGTTCTGGGAACTTGAAGATATTGAAGTGTGTCTAGACGTCTTGGAGATTGGAGGAGGAGGAGAGAATAATCCTAGCCCAATAACATCAAAATCTCCAGAAATAGCGGCTGATCTCCTGTGGCGATGAATTCGATGGCCGCCAGGACCTGGAGTTGGCGATGCCGATAAATGAGATGAAGTGGGAACAGAACTCATCGATAAAGCTGCAGAATGAGCATAAACTTCGTGAAGAAATGGCAACAGGCAAATGAGGAAACGAGGATAGTTAACAATGAAATGACAGCCTGTGAAACAATACTCAAGCAGCCGCCAAAATCACAAGTAACCACGACTAGAAGGTGAATAAAGTAGAAAAGAAGGGACGCTATACGTGTAGCAATGCTGAATCTCTGTGGGAGGGACCCTTTCAAAGTACCACCCTTGTTCGGAAAACGGCCAACTTAGGTTGAGCGGAAGGAAGGGGTCCAATATTGGTCCACAACTAGTAGCACTTAGGTTTGAGTTGGTTGGGTATGGATGCCCGAGTTTGAAAAGGATAGGTCAGCTTGCGACGAAAGGTGATATGAAGAAAAAAGGTTGCCTCTTAATTAGCGACAATACTCTTATTATCTGAATAATGCTACCGCCAACGCTGAACTATCTTCAAGAATCGAGTAGCAAAGTGAACTGGTTCGGCTCTGAGATATAAGGAGTCGTCCTTAAAATTTTAGACATCGTTCCCTGCATTCATCACGTGAACAAGAAGTTTCAAGTAGAAATAAACTGGAATCGATTATAGAGTTTGTACATTATTTAATTGAAGAGCGTGAAGATGTTAAATAGTATTTTCTCATTCAATTATGCTTTGTTTTAGGTTCATGCTAGCTGATGAACAATAAAGTGGTATAATAGTAGCGCGAGATCCAGGAAACCTGCAAAAGTACTACTCACGGAAATATATTGACCCTCTCGAAAAAGAATGAATGCTTGATTCTTTTGCGTCATCGGCTTCAGAAAGTCACAAGAAGAAATCATCCGATATAATTTTAGCATTCAATTCGTTCAAAAGAACAATATGATTTTGAAAGTTACGCATCTGTTATAATCAAGAAGCGATGATATGAAATTTGCAACCATTGGAAGATTTTCAATGGAATTGAATTGACCATTTGAAACTGCCAACAAGGGATACCGTTTTATGAGATAACATCTCACACAAAAGTAATGATACTTGCACATTTACCTTGCAGGGGATTCTTGCAAATAATCAAAAAACTCCACAGAAGAGCGACAGTTTCCTGTCACGACGTTGAATCAAAAAACTTTTAATGTTCGTGATTTGCTGAAAGATGACGTATACCCCAAAGAGCCTTATTCGGTGCACGGAATATAGCAGTGTCAAGTGTGGTGGCTGCTTTTGTAAGTTCTCTGTATCTTTGTTGAACACCTAAAGTTACTTGTAATATTTATTAGTATTTGAAGTGTTTATGATTCTATATGATGTTTTCCTGGGCATTAACTTACAAGCCTGAATAATCTTCTTCGAATTTGACTGACAAAGTTTAAGCATTGCTTTCACCTGACACATGGTTCGAGACTGATTGCCATGAAACGAAAATGATCTCTCCTTAGGTATTGCAATAAGATAAGGCAGAAATGAAAGACAGCAAACGATCCTAGAACTCTGTTTATCGAAGGACGCGTATGAGAGGGGGTCTATTTATGCTTTTTTGCAATTCTCTTCAATGCTCGCAGCTCGTTCTTCATAACTCCATCCACCATCTTATATTTACCCTTAACACCTTTAGGTCTTCCACTCAAACCTCTGTTGTTGCCCTTAGCCACCACAAGAGTCGCCTTTGGTCTGGTCTTTTGCTTCTTTGTCAACCTTCTCATCAATCTCAGAATTTCGTCGGCCTTATCTCGCTCACTCTTAGCACTGTCCTCATTAATTATGTCGCTCTTCTTCTTAAGCTTCTCAAGTCTTCTTAATGCACGCATCTTCTTTCTACCTTGCGCTTCTAAGACTTTCTTGATAGGTCTGGCATTGAGTTCTTTCTGTTTCTCTCTAATTGCAGCAGCAGCTTCTTTTGTTATTGGCTTGATGATCTTGGAGTGTTTCTTTTCATCCTCAATGAACCATTCTGGCAAATCACGATCTCTAAAAGAGTATTTGTTGATACCTTCATTGATCAAATCATGCTTGTTCATCTTCCCTAATGCAACTTGATGGGCTAATGTCATGGCCTCGACTGTGGCTAAGTCAACTCTTTCCTTGTGTGATTGTGCCTTCCTCAACTGCAGACCTAATTTCTCCTCATTAGAGTCGTATTCAGAGTCACTGTCCACATCCTGCTCTTCAGCAACAATTTCGAAATCTGATTCCACGTCATCTGTGAGTGACGAGTCGTCTGCATTCGGAAATGTCTTGGACGAAGCTACCGGTATGGAAAGCAGAGTTTGTTGTGGTTTGGTGAAGGAAGTGAGAAGGTCGTCCTCATTAAGGTCTCCAAAAACAGAGTTCGACTCGAAGAAAATTTTAGCATTCTTTGAAAGCTCTTCCCTTCTCTTTTTTTCAATAATAGCTTCGATTTGGGCATCGTCGTCAGATTCATCATCTGAATCAATATCCATTTCGAAGTCCTTTTCGTACTCTTCGTCACTATTATCCTTGTCAGAAGTAATTCCATCCCACGCATCATCATCATGATCTCCCCTAGCAAGCCTTGCCTTGTAGTTTGAATCTTTTTCTGCCCTTTTTTGCTTGAATTGTTCATACATGGCGTCCATTTGGGCCTCCAAGGAATCTAATTCACCGTCCGTATCAAGATCCGACTGCTCATCACCAGCATCTATTTCGGTACCCCGCGCCCTCTCCTCTTCAGTAAAGATCATTCTTTTCTTTCCTTTTGCTAAATCTTCAATTTGTCCAGTTCTTTCTGCACTCTTTAGGTTGAATAAAGAATCTGAACCCATTTGTTCGGCTTCGATTCCAATACTCATGTCGGTTAACATGTTCATTTGCATACGTCTGATTTCCTTCTGTTTTTGCTCATTTGAGCGTTTCTTCTCCCTCCTCAACTTTTGGGATTGTTTCTTTTTCAACAGTTCAAGCTCGCGATTAATTTGCTCTTCCTCAGTGAGCGGCTCAACTTCGATCTGTTGCTGTCCACTTTCATCTTCATCGTCGAGTCCCAAAAGTGCCCTTGCTTCCTTCCGAAACTTCAAAATTAATTTGAAGTCTTTCTTTCCTAAAACTTTTAAATCTTTGATACATTCACGAAACTCGGGAGTGCAATGCCTCAACTTTCTAAGCATCTTCCATTCAGTATCCTCCTTTTCATACTCTGCAAGTTTGTTCAAAGTTCCAAGAGTATTGATCGGTTCATCGTCCCTGATGAATTCTGAAAGGGGCATTTCCTTGTATTGCAAATAATCCCCTTCATCATAACCTTCTCTCTTTCTAGTACGCTTTTCAGGATTGAACACCTTCGCTTCATTATTGATTTTTCCTGCCTCCAACTCTTCAAAGACCTCCTTAGGATCTAACAAGCGGGGATCCAATTTCTTTGGCGCTTTGAAACCTTTACAAACCACAAAAATTTCAGCCGAGACATTACGAGAAGCTGGAGGTTTGGTTGCTTCTACCTTTTCAAAAAGCTGCTGGAAAACCCACATCAAATTGTTGTAGTCCTTCGACCTGAAAACTTTGGTAACGAATGTTCCTCCTTGGGTCAAGTTCTCAACTGCAAGCTTTAAGGCTTTAAGCACCAACTGAGATTGAGTGAATGCATCTTGGACCCAACCTAAACCGACATTTGGAGCACCATCATGAAGAACAGTATCTGCTTTCCACGTTTTTAAGTGTCCTCTGAGTTTAGATCTACAGTCCTCAGTAGTGATATCAGACTGAAATGTTATACAGTTTGGAAGTGGTTTGATTGGAACAATATCCACACCAATGATTAAGGAGTTGATGGGACACAAATTAGAAGCAACCTGACACCATGAACCTGGAGCAGCACACAAATCAATCACAACTTTCGACTTCTCTAAAAAATGTCCATATTTCTCATTAATTTGGATAATCTTGAATGAAGAACGTGCTCTGTATCCTTTCTCTTTGGCAAGGTAATAGTAGCGATCTAAACGACCTTTACTATTCTTTTTCTGTGTTTTACCCATTCTATATAGTAGGCTAGTAATGGATGCGATGAGAAGAGGAAAAAAAGATAGGTTATTCCAACCTGCACATACAGTGTAGTGCATACTCTCACAAATCCCAATCTTTTTTTTCTTCGACTTGGTTTTCAAAGTCCACAAGATATTCATCAACAGAGTTAATACTGCTGTCATTGCATAACAAACAATTGGACAACAAAATGTCATCAAGCTCTCTTTCATCTGTAACCGAAGAATTTATCTTGAAGTTTTGGAAGATCTTTTTAAACCTGTAATCACCTCTCAGTTTAAGGTAATAACGAATAGCGCAGTCCTTGTGGAAACAATGATGACAATTGCGGAAAGCAAGAAAATTTTTATCAATAAGTAGTCGCTCACATAGTTTGCAAGGCTCACCGGGTTCGATAATTGTGAAAAGTGAACCGGACTTCTCACGTGCTTCAGAATTCAAGATTTGTCCTTTCAATTTATCAGCAATTTCAGCAGATTCTTGCATCTCAAGAGATAGTTGGTTGATGCGATTATTATAATTATCCAAGGAATCCACAATTTCTTCCTTGAAACTGGTTATCAAAACATCTTCTGGTAATAAGGGTAACAAATCCTTCAAAGTAAGAATACTTATAGTTTCATCTTCTCGATTAAGATGGAGAATGTAGTTCAAAACTTTATTCAACTCTTGGGATTTCAACTTGGTATCCGTATCTGCGCTACCTCTTTCACCAATTCCATTTGCTAAGATCACTTCATTGTTGCTTTTAATCTTCTTAAATTGTGAATTGGCAATCAGTAGTTCATTATTATTTTCCAAGGTATTAAAATGAACACCGTTGCAAACACTGGTAATTAAGTATTTTGCATAAATCATCCACAATCTCTTTCGGGAAGCAAAATTAGTATCCTCAAGTTTAATATGGTTTGTGAATTGACTTTCTTCTTCTTGACCAGTGGTAACATGCTCACCACTTCCTGGTTTGTTATTATTTGAGACATATTCGTTGAACAGCTGTAGAACGAATTCTGCAGCAGATACCAAATTTTGATCTATAGCAAGTTTCAAAGCAGTATCAAACAAATGCAAATCCTTAACAAGAATGAATATTGCTGCGTCAACCTTATTGTGCTTCAAACAAAGTCGAAGAAGATATTCAGAGTCGTACTGCTTTCCTTTTCGAAGTTGATTCAGATTCTCTTTCTTAAGATACTCTATAGTCTTAATAAGAGCTGTATTGATTTCATCCTCATCATCCTGCGGAGGATAAGTTACGAGAAGTGCTAGGTAGTAATCATTCATGACCTGGCTTTGTATGCCTTTTTCAAATATCAAACGCAGAAAAAATTGCATGGTGGGATTCTGATTGAATGGAGCATATTCGCCGTTTCTATTGTATGTTAAAATAGCGGGTAACAATGCTTCATAATAGACCTCAGGGAAGCGAAGCCAAGCCTCTATAGTGCCTGATGCATAGTTAATGAGAAGAACAGTAGAGGTGCGTTGCATTGCCTCGAGGGCTCTTTCCTTGCTTTTAACGAACAATTTCGAAAGAGCCTTAAGCGCATTGCTCCATTGTTCTCTTTCAATGTAATAGTTGAGGATAAAATCATATTCCTCCAATAATTCTGCAAACGAAAGCAATTTCAATGGGAACCCCATTCCCCGAAGAATTTCATAAATTGTAATGGAATCGACCAATTTGTAATTGGCTTTCAAAAATTCGTCGAGAGAACTGTTGAACTCATCAAGGGACTTCTTCAAAGCATCCTTTCCCGTATTATAATTTTCGGTATAACTAGCAAAATTATCGATATCATCAATCCTAAGTCGGGATTCCAAAGTTTGGATAACTCTTAACAGTAGTTGCACAATCCAACTCGACAATACTACAATTCGAGTTCTGTTGTTGGAATCCTTAGAAAGGGAAAATTTCACCTTCAAATACTCCAAGAGAAGTTTGTTCGCAACTAAAGATACATCAAAGTTTGATTCCTGCAAACCGAAAAGCATCAAACAAACTTTTTCGAATGGCTCCTTCAGTCTAGCCAATTGTCTAACTCCTTCAAGTTGAAGATTGTAAGCTTCATGACTATGGCTCAGTGGTTGGAGACCGAAATCTCCTTTTTGAAGTAAATCATAACCTTGTTTTACTAAAACCAAATTCTTCTTTAATGACGAGCTCGGCACATTACTGGCCTCCAATAATCTCAAAGCTTGTTCATAATTTCCAACTCTGTAGTAATTATACCAAACAGAAATAGATTCATTTGAAATAAGAATCTCATAGATCCCGTCAGAAGTGTAAATCCAATGTGTGTTACCCAAAACATCTGAAACAAGACCGAAAACCTGTTCCCGAGCTTCAATGTGAGGTCCAAGGGGAATGACAATAGGACTTTGAAGAACAAGCTTGCTAAATATAATCAAAGAATCTCGCGATTGTGACAAACAAATGATATGATGGGACGTCACGATGAAAGAGTTTCGTCCGCCGAATAAGCCAAATTCCCCTAGGTTCATTTTGTCAGTAGAGGACATTTGAATCTCTTCGTCATTGGAGTAAATGTCTCCAGTTAAGGGATCCACGAGGTAAAAGTTCAGTTGCTTTATAAAAAAGACCGGTTGCTCATTCAGGAGTGTAATGGGCAACTTCTTTGGAGGCTGCCGAAAGACTCTCGTGAGTTCCGCCATGACTGGCTCAAAACAGTCCCACACTAATATTTCATCATCCACGAATATCTGTATCTGTGTGCTATTGTTTGAGAATAAAAGTCCATGAATAGTCCCGTCAAGCCTGTGCAATTGCTTAACATACTTGTCGTCACGCTTCTTATCCTGAACTCCGGGTTCGTGAAATTTGATGCTTGCTACATAAATATTTCCATCTTTAGAGGATAAAAGAAAATCACCGGTGCTCTGATGGGAATGTTTATCTCCAAAGCATATATGTTCGATATTTAGCCCCTTGAATCTTGGGAGAATTTTGAATTTTAAATACTGACTGTGAAGATGAAAATACTGATTGTTATTGACTTGCACAATCAAGAACTTTCCATTGGGATGAAGCCACCAATTGGTGACTTTCAGTCCATCGTTCAGCATTGGGACCATAATTTTTGTAGGAATTGATGGATTGTCCAAATCGATTCTGAAAACAATGTTAGAAGACAAAACATACATGAAATTATTTGACACTAATAAGTTCTGGAGCCCATTTCGTAAATCAAATTGAAGTTGCACATTTTCGATATTGAATGACGGTTGGTCGGACTTCCACCCAGATGTATCATCTTCCAAAAAATCAGGAGTTGCTGATATGAATTGCCTTGAGGCAGTGGGTTTTATTGAATTAGACATGACTTTCGAGCTACTCACAAATGTTTAAGATCATGCTTGAATAGTGAGATGTAAGGATGTTTTCCAGACCCTGATGGTCGGAAAGGATAAGATGGAAAATGAAACACAGTTGTAAATATCATTTCCTCCAAGTGCTACTATTTTTTTTTTTTTTCGTTTGAAGTTTTCCTTCCTTGTGAAAAAAGAAAAAAATAATTCTGGAGTATTGATGGACTCATTTTGAGTCTAAGCTAACGTACAAAAAATTCTCGTGAAAAAGAATTGGTTTGGAAAAGAAGATCAAGAAGATAGTCATGAATCGCCCCGTACAGAGTCAATGCGAGTATGTGTATTGTCTCTCAGACAGCACTTCAATGTGTGATTCTTTGAACAAGGTCTCATGGACCCCTTTAAAATGTGGTAGTGTATAAACCAAAACACTGCCTGGGGGAATGACTTCACAATTAATGACTAACAAAAACACTCCCAATTGAAATTGTCCTTTTAATAGCTTCTCTTTTAATTGTGTGAAAGTTTTGAGGGAAAATGAACGTCTTAAAGTTACAGAAGAAGTTTCCCCAATTAGACCAGGGTGACATCTTCTCCATAATTGAAGATTTCCGGAATATCGATTTGGAAGAAAAGGGTTGGGTTGAGAAGAAGGATGTTATCAATGCAATCTCCAAAAAGGGCGAATTTACTTACGATCAAGCAAGAGAAACCTTGAAAGTCGTTGACGTGGATGCCTCTGGCCATGTCGAGTTAGATGACTATGTCGAGTTGGTGGCCAAATTGAAGAATGTCGATGGACCAGCACCTTCGCCAAGGGCTCCGTCCGGTGGGAAATCATTTGGTGCTTTGAGTTCCTCAGCTGCCTCGCCATCTAAGCGAGTGTCATCTGGAGTTGCGCCAATTGCGACGGCGAACACGGCACACAAGACATACATCAGTGGTAAGACTGATGGCACTACTCACACTATAAATGATGAAGAGAGATCTGAATTCACCCGTCATATCAATTCCGTTCTTTCCGGAGATTCAGATGTTGGTAGCAGATTGCCATTCGACACCGAGACGTTCCAAATCTTCGATGAATGTCGTGATGGTTTGGTATTATCCAAATTGATTAATGATTCGGTTCCTGACACAATTGATACTCGTGTTTTGAATCTTCCATCTGCGAAGAAGAAAACACTAAATAATTTTCAGATGTCAGAGAATGCCAACATTGTCATTAACTCGGCTAAAGCCATTGGATGTGTTGTTGTCAATGTTCATTCGGAGGATATTATTGATGGTAAGGAACACTTGATTTTGGGTTTGATTTGGCAGATTATCCGTCGCGGCTTGTTATCCAAGGTCGATATTAAATTACATCCCGAATTGTACCGCTTGTTGGAAGACGATGAAACTCTTGAGCAATTTTTGAGATTGCCTCCTGAACAGATCTTGCTACGTTGGTTCAATTACCATTTGAAGAACGCTGGTTGGCATAGAAGAGTTGGAAACTTCTCTAAAGACATAAGTGATGGAGAAAACTATACTGTGTTGTTGAACCAATTGCAACCAGAAAGTTGTGACTTGTCCCCATTGCAGACTGCAGACTTATTGCAACGTGCGGAGCAAATTTTGGAGAGTGCTGAGAGAATTGGAGTTCGTAAGTATTTGACTCCAACTTCTTTGGTAAGTGGAAATCCGAAATTGAATCTTGCATTCGTTGCGCATTTGTTCAACACATATCCTGGTTTGGACCCTATCGAGGAAAGTGAGAAGCCTGACATTGAAGACTTTGATGCTGAAGGAGAGAGAGAGGCCAGAGTGTTTACGTTGTGGTTAAACTCCATGGATGTTGATCCCCCAATTGTCTCTTTGTTTGAGGATTTGAAGGATGGGTTGGCGCTTTTGCAAGCTTACGACAAGGTTTTACCTGGCAGTGTCTCCTGGAAACATATCAATAAAAGGCCAGCCAATGGTAGCGAGTTGTCACGTTTCAAAGCCTTAGAAAATACTAACTATTCTGTGGAGATTGGCAAGGCTAACAACTTTTCGTTAGTTGGAATCGAGGGATCTGATATCGTTGATGGCAACAAGTTGTTGACATTGGGCCTTGTTTGGCAATTAATGAGAAGGAATATTGTTAACACACTTTCCAGCTTGGGTAATGGCAAGCATGTTTCAGATGCTGACATTTTGAAGTGGGCAAATGCTCAAGTTGCAAAGGGCGGAAGAACAAGTAACATCAGGTCATTTAAGGATTCCACTTTATCTAATGGTGTTTTCTTGTTGGATATATTGAACGGGATCAAGCCTGGTTATGTTGACTACGATTTGGTTTATCAAGGTGCAAATGTTACTGACGAGCAGAAATATGCTAACGCAAGATTAGCTATTTCGATTGCTAGAAAAATTGGTGCCTTAATTTGGTTGGTACCAGAGGATATCAACGAAGTGAGAAGTCGTTTGATCTTATCCTTTGTTGGAAGCTTGATGAACGTCAGTGACCAAAAGTAAATCGACTATATGTTGCCATGAATATTGTTAAGATAAGTGTTTTGTATTATAATGATGTAGCCAGTACGAAACTGCGCAAAATAATTTGTGCACTCCATTAACACCAGTACACCATTAACTCTCCGTCCAATAAAAGTTTTAGCATTTACAAGGCTCACATCTTTACGTTGATAGTGCTAACTTCTCGTACATCTGTTATAACAAGCACAGTATGAGCAAGTCCATTCTTCCTTTCACTGAAGCTAACAGCAAAAGAGTTGCCTCTTTGTTCAGACAAGCATTGAGAACAGCATTTGATTCTTCCCTCAAATTCGATGCATACAGAAGAGAGACAATCAAAATCAGAGCCCAATTTGAGTCCAACAAACATATCTCCGATCCAAATGAGTTGGAGGAAGTCATCACCAAAGCTCAATCAAAGTTGGCTGAATGGCAGCACCCGGATCCATACATTCCTCCTTGTAGACCAGGAGGAACCAAGTTTGAGAGAAACATTCCATTAGCCAAGGAAAATATTGTTCCAGGTGACTGGTGAACGAAGACAACGGGCTTCCAGTCTATGGAGATCCTCAATTACGTTTAATACGCTTGCATACGTGGCTAATACAGATTTGTGATGAAAATATGTAGGAGCCCTCCTGGGTGTCAAATCCATGTAATGTTGAATATTCTATTGGTATATATCTTGTAAATCTTCATAAAGTATTATGGAAAGAACAAGTCTCTAGCCTCAGAATGTAACTTGCTATCAAAGCTGTGATTTTTAGTAGTTCAATCGATCCCACAAAGTATGTATGAATCCAAAGCACATTGTTTGCCAGCAGGTTCTTGATATTATCATGCAAATGAAGAGATTTCTTTGCAAATATCAAAAATAACCAATAGCAAATTTTGAAGTGCTAAGTATCATAATCCTTTGGGAGTCTATGTTCATATATTTCTTGAAAGTGTGACTTGGTATCCGTTGATGTTCCAGTATTGTTTTTCGCGTCCTCCTAGATCAATTCTGAGTTCACTGTTTGGTTGACCATCCCAACTTTCAGACTAGAGTTACACTGTTTATTGCTTGTAACATGATATTGCCATGGAATATATTTAGTTCCTCATTGTGAGATAGTTTGACTTCTGACAATAGCTTGCAATTTGAGTGTTGCTTATAGCCAAAATGGGAATTGATCGCTCTTAATTTTAATTGCGCTTTACATACATGGTTCACGCCATTCAGCCTCAAGATTCTTTGCGAGATTAACTGGAGACACTTCGAGAATCTTGACTTTGACTGTCGAGGGATGTTCCATGGCGGCCCCGATGAGTACCCTTGCTCGTATTGTGCTTTCTAATGTCACAATCCTCTTATTATCCAAACTGGCAAATACATTTGAGACTCCTTGTCTATAGATCGCTAGGGCAGCATCCTATAATAACAGTTAAGTTGTGTGGTATTCAATCACGGATCTCATTTCAAGGCGGCATCATTCATGGCTGGCCTCTTAGGACTGGACAGTGGAACAGAGAAGTAATAATAGCCCCCGGTGTAGTAATCAAAACAGGAAACAAAATGCATTATAACAAATTTCATTATTAATATTCAGAAATTTATTTCTTCTGTGGATTTACCAAAATGAACTTCCAATCATTACGGTTGACATATTTCTTAATGGACAGTATTGTAACGGAGCCTTCTTACAATAGTCGCTCTGGACCACTATTAGATACCTTCACTTCCATACCCATAGTGTACAGAAAAATGAAAAAAGAAAACATGAAAAAACCCTCCTAGATCAATAGATTATAGAGATTTAATCTCTCTTGTTAGCTTCTTTCTACGAAGAGATTTAAGAGTTCTACAGAACAAACATATGCGTATGTATTGGGTCCTCCATCCAGGGGAATACTTCTTTTTTTTTTTTGGATTCGAAATGACATATAAACCTTTGATTATTTAGCTTGTCTTTCGGTTATATTTGAGCATTTTCTTTTCGTTATCTTGAGTTTCGCACAAGCATTTGTGAGTCTTAAAAACATTTTGAATGAAGATGAGAAGCACACCTATTTCAACATGCAATGTCGACGTAATGAGTCTCTTGCAATTAGTTGTTTTTCGGCAGTGACACTAATAGGTCCGATTAGTAGCTGGCAAATGTTTCTTGACCAAGACAAATCATGTATTCTGGGTTGTTAATGAATCACGTGAATTACTTCAATTTGAAAGTTGTTCGACATGACCAAAACATTTTAATGGTTCATATAACACGAGAGTTTTCTGAGCTTCTGACATTGAACCCCAAAACACACGATGCGAGATATCATGAAAGCATACAGTTATGCCTAGATCGATTAAGGTCGGTAGCGTACGGAGGTGACGTGCGAAGAATCTAAAAAACACTTTAGATTTAATTGCCAGGAAGTGTTCTTTTACGAAACAAATTTCGAACTTTGTCTCGCCCTGATTGGGAAACTGTAAACCTCGTCTTTACGTTAGTAGTGAATAATGCCAGCACTTCACTACCCTCGTACTCTATTCGTACATTACATTGAACTTCGAGTACGAGGTCCGAGCGAATTTCACTATCTTCGACAATCCGATTATGTATGTAGTAGAAGATGTGGAGCGCTAGTTCTGGGAAAATGCAATTCGGATCACGGAATACGGTCCACCATTCAACATGACAAGCGATCTATTCGTTAACGAGAAAAAAGCATCTAATTTTATTATCATCAGAGGCGCATTCGACCAAATGCAAAAAAAAAAAAAAAAATTCAAGTCAACTGCGTCCAGGTGTACTAGTCCCATCCAGGCGAACATGCTACCTTTGAACTGATACAGAGAATAAGCACATACCATCGCCCATTCTTTATTTTGATTGTATTTTCCTTCACTTGCAGTATGTTCTCGGTATAAACGCCTTCAAAATGTTTTATTTTAGAATGTTCTGTCATTGGAATGTGTGTTACATATGGTGGGTCACGTCTCACCGTTAGGTTCAGACAGATTGTCGATAAGAGTGAGTGTAGGTGTTAGGCACATCACAAGTCCGTCATTTGGGTAAAGATCAATTTCTGCAATTACGTCATTGACGTCTCCGCCCGACACTATTGTCCATAGAACCCAGGCTATTGCCTTTTTAATTGCCATTCCTTAAATGTACAATATTGCCACAACTATCTTCAGCGAGGAGCTGAACCATTTCAGAATCGACTCTCTTTTGCTCACTTATCGTTATACTTTTAATGTTTCGATGCGGCTGGTCTTTTCTAATTTAAACGGAATTGATCTTCTGTTATTTGTACCTGTCTTAACTGGAACAAGTTCTAGCCTTTCTCCACATAGTAGTGTCTTAAACAATGCAGCTTGCTGGAGTGTTTCTCTATCGCTCATGACTCCTTTGCAACTCTTATTGCGTGTCCTCGCCCTGACGGTAGTTCATAAACTATGCTGTTCACAAATATTAAGAAAATTAAAGTAAGCTTGCAAGATCTCGCTCGAGTGTAGAATGTAGGTCCATGAAAATACAAATGGACTACAGAATGAGGGTTTTAATAGATGTATTGCTCTCTGGGGCAAATAGGGTCACATCTTCTAAAGAACTATAGTTGTCTCTGGATTGATAATCAAGAGGAAAGCCCCTAATTATGATAACAAACATTTCCCTATGAGTTTTTCATTATGTGGCGTCTGGTAGATTTCAGATGTACGGATTTATAACACTAACATGCAGAACTCATCACCGAGATGCAATCACGTGATATAGAAATTTTCAACCCAGTAATTTGACCTCATCACTTCGAATCTAATACTACCTTTGAATATAATGCCAAGATCGAAACGTTCCAAGCTTGTTACTCTAGCTCAAACAGACAAAAAGGGTAAAGAGAACAAGACCCGGATTTTTGATGAGGTTAGAGAGGCCCTTGATGAGTTCAGATATGTTTGGGTTTTGCAGTTGGATGATGTGAGAACCCCAGTCTTACAAGACATCAGATCTGATTGGATTGGTTCTAAGTTGTTGTTGGGTAAGAGAAGAGTTTTGGAGAAAGCACTCGGTGATACCCCAGAAGAAGAATACAAAGACAACTTACACAGATTGTCGAAACTTTGTAATGGTGTTTCTGGCTTATTGTTCACCAACGAGACCCCAGAAACTGTCCTGGCATATTTCACTGCATACACGAAGGCTGATTACTGCAGAGCTAAGTCAAAGTCCCCAATTGACTTCACTATACCAGAAGGCATCATTTACTCTAGAGGTGGCCAACTTCCAATTGAAGAAGACATCCCGATGTCCCATTCTTTGGAGGAAACCATGAGAAACAAGTACAAGATCCCCACCAAGATCAAATCTGGAAAGATTTTCCTCAACGAACCACATCATGTGTGCTCAAAGGGAGACACCTTGAATGTGACACAGGCTCTAATCTTGAAACAATTTGGAGTTGCTGCATCTGAGTTTAAGGTTAAGACTATCGCTTACTTCGATGGTGAAAGTTCGGAGGTAACCAAGCTCGAATAGTCAATCATCTTACTATTCTTTTTTGTACATTAATTTCACCTCCACGGGTTACCCCTGTCTCAATATTCATATACTTTCTATAAGGAAATCCGAAAAGCATCATTATAGGTGGCATTGAACGAAAAATAACCTAGCATTTCCCCTACCAATGTTCTTGAAGTCGTAGGTATTCTTTTTCGGAATTTCGAAAGAGCAGCCTCGCGTGACAATGAAGGTCTGGGAACTTAGCGTGACTTTTATAAGACCTTTTGCAACATGGAAAATAAACAGAGAATCACCAGTCGTTTGCGAAGCTTTAAATCCATCCAATGGAAACTCAAGTAAACCAGCTCCAACTAATCCATTATCCGAATTGAAAAGTGTTGCAATTCTAAAAGTTCCCAACTCCAGTTGACCAGTTTTGAAATCCCCACCATCGGGCGACCAAGCTACAACCATTTTCATACGCGACTCCTCACTGTCAAATACTTCAGCCTCCATTAGTTTATCTTTGAACCACTCAGAACCTTCAATTTCAGGATCTGACTCATAGTCATAGTCTTCAGGTTTGGATTTTGGCTTTCTGCCCCTACCAGCCTGAGTCAAAATCTTTGGTGGTCTCCCACGTTTGCCTGTGGACTTTTTCTTTGAAGTTTCAGGAATATGAACAACTTCTCTGATCTCCTGAAGTGGTACTTTGCGAATATCATTGATAAGGGTGCTATCAGGGTCCGAAGTGTTTGTTTGAGCTCGTGAATAAACGATTCTCTCATTTCGCCAGTATGCTAAAGGTGCAATTTTTGTGCGCTTAGATCTTCGAAGTCCTTCTGGTGGTGGAGACGGAAGAGGGGAATCCTGATATGATTCAACCTGAGTCGCCTTGTAAGTACTACCTTGCGAATGCTGGCTCTCCGTGAAGTCAGAGTCAAAACCATCACCTCCATCAGAAGAGTAATTAGTCTGTTTTTCTTCCGCGGATTCTTGATCACCTTCTTCAGATTCGTATATCCTTGGGTGCCTCTTCTTTGCTGTTTGTGACAAGGCCATATTCTTTGTAAAGTTGCCCCCTGTTTTAGTTCCTCTTGCTGGTTCTGGAGTAGACTCAACTTCCAGTTCCTCAACTGATTCTTTACTGCTCTTTATCATCTGTAGTCTGATTGGAGAGAGTGTCGTGTTCTTTTCAAGGCCATCAAGAATATTCGAATCAAGAGTATTATCGCCACTTTCGTTAGTCACCAGAACTACTTCGGTTCTCTCTTGTCCATTCTCGTTGAACTCGCTGTAATTTTGCCTCTCATTATGTGCTGAACTATCATTGTCGTAAGGTATGCTAGTATCGCTAGCTCTGTTCTTAAGATCATCCAGGTTATTGGTTTCTTCATCAGCATCAAGATCATTAATATCTGCAAAAGTAGGAATTTCTTGATCAATTTCTTCAAAATCGGATTTGGTCGACTGCTTGACTTCCGGTTTATATGAGCGCTCTAGATCTAGAATAGGACCATCATGTCTTTTGTTTGAATTCCTTATTTTGCCAACCCCAAGCACCTTTCGCCTGCTGTTCATCAGTTCAGTTGAAGAAGTCACTCTGTGCTGTTGAGATGGTTTGGAGTCGATAGAAATCGATTGGGTCGGTTTCTTCGATTCAGACCATATGGTGTCTTCGAAGAACTCATCGATATCTTCCATGTCATATTTGTCTTTGGTAATGTTTGAGCGAGCTTTTAGCCCTGTTTTTCTTGCTTGCGAGCCCAACTTCAACAAGTCCATTGCCTGTTGTCTTGTATTTATGTGGTTTGTAAGTAACGCGGACCGCGATCAAAATAACTGCTATAGTGCAGGTAATGACTTCTAGTTGATGATGCTTGATGATTGTTACAATATACAGATTAATTCAAATGGCCTGATATAGAGATATTAATAAAGCAGGTCTTACACCCGCGTTTTAAAAATCAATATCGAGAACAGAGTCTCTGTGATCCTTTAGTTCATAAGTTAAAACCAAGCCGTCCGAATATATGATGTAAAGAAAGAACCTAAGGTTTTCATCTTCAATAGATAAATTCCGGACAGCTAGACCAGTAATACTTCGCAAATTACTCTCTGCTATAGAGAGACTCAACGCATTGGGAAAAAGATATTCCTGTCGCATACCGAACAACCCTCGATGCTCGCATAATCTCATGATAGTCACCAATCCTTGCTGGCTGACGGCAATGAAGCACAGGAGTTCTTTGACAACATGCGTAATCAGAATTCTCTTACACCACCTTGTTTCCTCATTTTCAGGTATATTGAGAGTGAACACATTCCTAGTTGCAGATGTGCAAAATAAAGTGTCTGCCCGAAATAAACCCAATCTTGAATCTGTAGATATAGCAAGAATTGTATTGTGCAACACATCTGAAGTGCCAGAGCAAAGACTTTTGTACGCTTGGTGTATTCGCTGATACTCCTCCTCACGACTCCCAAACTTGCTCGTATTATTCTCCGATAAGTTGCTGTCACCGCTCCCGGCAAGACAAACAACAGGTGAATCAAAAAACTGAAAGCGACTTGCACCTCCTAGGTCAGCTGTTTTGAGTGGATCAGGGGATAAATTGAGAATAGCAGACTCTGTGAGTATGTGCGATATTTCAGTTTGGTCATCGACAAACGGATCACCAGTCATTGCTTTCAAAGACTGAACCAGCTTAAAATACTTGGTTGCAACCGGTTTAGTTGTCCAACATTCGGAATCCAAATTTGTCCTGTGAAGAATCTGTGGCTCGAAAAACAATGCACAACCCTGCCTTTTTGGCCATTCTAATTCTGTCGGGGAGTCTACTGACCTCTCGGTCGCAAAATTTCCAACATAAAAGGAAAATCGAAAAACAATTAGTTCACCTGAGATCGATGAACAGCTAACTGTGGATTCATGCTTATCTTGTTCAATGGTGTAGTCAATAATGGAAACCTCTGGAATGTTGTGTAAGAGCTCAAGTGTTTCCACAGAAGACATTTCCCCAGTTCCTTTATCGAAATAGAAGAGTGTTGCGGTCTGCGAGTTGGATGAGGCAACTGCTACAAAGTGTTTCTCTCCCTTATTATCCACGGCAGATGCAAAATCTAGACCCCAAGCAGACATCTCCAATCTCAAAATAATATCTGCGGTAATTCTTAAATTATAGAGTCTGGGATAAGAGGTTCGATTCTCGTTACTCCGTTTTTTCAATTCTTGTCTCAATTTTGAAACATGCCAAATAAGAACCGAGCCATCATCTGTGCAAATTCCGACTGCGCTGCCATGCAACCAATCGTCTGTCCCTCTCATGAAATTAATTGTGTGTGGATAATATGGCCAAGTCAGCAGGTTACCATCGGCATTTGTGGTGCCAGGTGGTCTCGTTTCGAAACGGAAAGTCTCCTTTTCCTTAGGCTGGTGAAGACGTGAATCAAACCCATAAACGAATATTTCCGACACGCACGCTACAAGAAGAAGATCAGTATTTTCAGCATCATGGACTATAGTTGACAAGTTATTTTTATATCTTCTCGATGCAGTGAGCCCATTGAGGGTGGTAGAGCCCATGTAGTTGAGTTGGAGCAGGTCTCGGTACTTTGTAGCGGGTGCCAATTGCAATAAGGACGAAGCACTATCGATGGCGATATTTGATAGTCCCGGGCGAAATGGATCATAGAGTCCACCTTCGGAATAATCCGTTTCCTCTGTCGCCTCATTAGTCAATCCGCTCTCGTTAAGGATTGTCAGTCGTCTCTCCCACTCATTGTAAGCATCTTGAATAGATGTTGTCATTTTCTTAACATCTTTTAACAAAGTCGGCCTTCTCTCCGAATTATTTGAATATCTTCTGTCACTTTCCACCCCATTGCTGATATACTTGTAGCACGAGTCATCATCAGGTTGAAATTCTCTGGCATCCTTTGCTTGTGCTTGGTTGTAAAAGTTATCAGGATCTTTGGGTGCTGTTCCACCATCAGCTTGATATGCATCAATTGAATCAAAGAAGTAATTTTCAATATCATTTTCTTCTGTCATGAAAAAATTATTGCCATTGGATCTCGGATCATCGTCACTTTCACTCTCCACCTGAAAGTGTATTAGACGCAGTAGGTGGTTCGTTGGCCGTGATCTCTTAACCCAAAGTTTACGCAGAATCCCTCGATAGTCAAGGAATTCTAAGAACAGTTTGAGTGAATACTCAGGCGGAGGGCCCTTATGGCTTGCCATCTCATCTAATTTCTTCAGTAACTTAGATACGGAGGAGTGATTGGGGTGTGTAACTCATATGCATGACAGAAACCGTTGAGATAAAGTTGCTATTTACCAACACTTTTTTTTTGTCTTAAGTTATGATAGTTCATGTTATTCTTCCTTTGCAAGCCGCGTAGAAAATGAAATGTATCAATTCTAACCTTTTCTTTTCTCACTTGAAATGACAGTTTAGTAATATTATGTTTAGCACAAGTAATGATTGAGTGTTCCGTTTAAATAAAAAATTGTGCCAATAATGTGACTAACAGGCCGTTCAGATACCTATTTCTCTATCATTCAATATGATGTAACTGAAAATCAAAAATAATATAAAGTCGGTTCTGGTAAATTTAGTTGAGCATATCAAAAAATTGTATGGCATTCAGGAAATAGCTGGGGTATTTAAACAGAAGATGATGGTCATTCTATTACTCTAAAAGATATCAAAAAGTTGGGAGATATTCTCAGAGTTTGTACTTAATAATGGTTTCATCAACAATAGTGATTCTTCGCTTTGTCTCATTTTTCGTCTCTTTGAGCAAAGTGACTGAGGCGCAAATTAATAATTCACCTTGCCTTTCTCAAGAAAACCAACTGGTCGTGTACCCTCTCGATCCAAGAGATGACGATTGGAAGAATTTTAATTTCAGAAGTATTTTGCAAAGCCCTAAGAATGCACTCAGGGCAGAGTCTGGGGATCCGCCAGGTAGCTCAAGCCAAACTTTTGTTGTGCCGAATCGTAGTACGTTGAGAGATTCTGATAGATTTTTCAAGTCAAAAGACAATATTATCAAGTTGGAGGATACAAATGAGGTGATTTATTACGATGAAGGTTCTCAGAAGTGGTACCTTCACCTTTACAATAAAGAAAATGATGGGATCTTAGATGAAAATACACAGAAGGTACCAGTTTCATGGTGTTTAGATATGACCGATGGCAATGAAGGTTATATTTCTCCTTTAATCGAAATTGAATTGACCAGTGGAGGATCCAGTGGCATTTCAGGGGGCTTCGCTGGTCTTGGACAATACAAAGGAGATATTCTCAAACTTGCTTTCGGTGTATCACTTTCTACGTCTGTGAAATTCAGTGGTGGAGTGACATGTATTGTCAAGGCAGGCCAATATGGACAAGTGTTCATCCAGCCGTATGTTTACAAAGTGCCCAAAGGGAAAAGAGTCCAAGTTCAATTCGAGAAAGGAAAAGGCTTAATTGAGAAGGGTAAGTGGGAAAAGACAGAGTCTTACAATAGGTATTGGATTCGGCCACCTATGGTTGAATGTGCAGTCAGTTATCATTCCCTGTTATGTACAGGTTTTTTCCCTAGGTGATGATTGAAACCAGAGACAAATCAATTACTAAAATGGGGGAAGATAAACATCACGCAGATTACGCTGACTTTTCGGGTTTGCTGAAGGCTGAAACACTTCAGAATGTTGTCGATTCGTACGAGGCACTTTCCGAATCCTGCACCAATTGGGTAGCCAACTTAGCCAACGCATCTTCACTCCTATGGCACGCATATCATCTGCTTGGGGTTCCAGTCAATTGGGCGGGATTCTACGTGCTTGACCCAGAAGTTCTGGATCAACTTATTCTTGGACCCTTCCAAGGGAAAGTTGCCTGTCAGACAATACTGTTTGGTAAGGGCGTATGTGGAATGGCAGCAAAACTGAGAGAGACCCAGTTAGTTCCTGATGTGAACAAATATCCAGGCCACATTGCTTGTGACGGTGAAACGAATAGTGAGATTGTGGTACCAATTGTGGTGGACGGCGGAGTGGTTGGAGTTCTTGATATTGACTGCTTAAAGAAAGATGGATTCAACGAGGAGGATGTCAGATATCTTGTAAAGTTGACAAGCAAAATCTCCTCAACCAACAACTGGAAATTTTAATGATTGCAAATACTTGAATTGAACTTTATATATTTAAACATAGACATTAATAAGAATCTATAGTACACCAGGGGAAATACAACATAAGGTGACAATCCACAAGCATCGAATAAGATGGCCCCCGAACCATGGAACTAATCAATGGGCATAAATAAAACAAGCCGGATTTCAATCTTGCAATTCACTTTCAGCTTGGTTACGCCGGTGCTCCTCGCGTTCCAAATTATGATACAACAAACTCTTAGCTTTCTCAACAGCCTTGGGAGTTCCTGTGATAGTGAAGGTCCTACCGGATTGTCCTTCCTCCTCCTCAGAAATTCCAATAGTGGCCCCGCTAACCTTCCTTACACCCTGGATCCGCGCTCCATGTTTCCCAATCAAAGCTCCAACAATGTCATTGTGAAACGAAACTGTTGCTGTGATTTGCTTTTGCAAGACCAGACTGTTGGCTCCAACTCGTGAGCCTGTTACTCGTGGGATATAATAAGTAATAGTTGATGTCGCTGGAATATCTTCGATAAGACACCTCAGAACCAAACGGAGGGCGTCATACAAGTTGTCCACAGCTCCTTGAAGTTCAACCAACCTTTCGTTCAGGCCAGGCAAGAACAGCTTTGATGCTATCATCAGAACGTTACAATTACGTTGGATCTCCTGAATTCGCACTCCTCTAGGTCCTATAAGTGTTCCCATTTGAGCATTCGGAATCAAAAGTCGCAAGACTGTGGTTTCACCTTCCACATTAGGAATCAGCGACAATTGCTTGAGTGGAAAATACAGATATGTAAACTGTGCCTCTGCAAATGCATTGACTAGAGCCTGAGCAAAATAGCTTAGTGACTTGGCCACATCATCAATATTTCCGCTTACCGTCAAGATACGCTCATGCGACCCCGGTTGCAATTTAGAGATTCCAGCTCGAGTATTTGTTTCTTCACGAACAGAATCGATAACTGTTCCGTTCTGACCAATAAGGCAACCTGCTTCACGAGCAGAAACAAGCAAGCGAAGATTTATAGACTCTGTCGCCAACTCATCATCAAGAGTAGGCAATGCTGACAGTGAAAGGTCTCCTTGAAGGTCCTCCACAGGCTCTGAGGCAGTATCCATTGCCACAATGAAAAAATTAGAAAGGTATTCGACTATAATATAACTCTCCCTGAGAATCCTTAGCTTATTTAACGACTTTCAACGGCCGCTAGCCATAAATTGATCTTGCGATGTAAACCACACCCAAACTGATTACGAAAAAAGTGAACTAGCGCGAAATCGTTCCCAAAAACCTAAAAACGAAAACGTTGCAAACACTCAGCAAATCGTAAAGGTAAAGCTTCCTCTGACAGTAAACAGAGCAATTTTACTCCGCAATTGTTACCTCGAATTTTGTCAAAAAGATGGAGTGGTGTAATCGTTTGGAAATGGCCATCATGCAGGCATCATGTACTACGTCATAACATTGTGCGTTTAGATTAGTTCATGCCAGCAACCTGTGGCTGGTGCAAGTCTCAGGATAGGAAACAAAAAGTAAGTTTGTAACTACCAAGAAAAGGTAAAAAGGTCTAGGTATTTTGATGATGACGATTCTTGCTTCATGTAGATACAGTACTCGAAGTAAGCAATGTTGGAAAGAATCTCGTCAACTGATTAACCTGCCTCGATGATGCAATTGCTCCATTGACTCGTAGTTCGGGACCTTGACAATAACGGCACCATGAGGATTTCGTGAATGGTACCGCCTCACTTTTTCACTTGTTTCTCTTCTTTCTTAAATCCAACTTGGTGATTAGAGCAATTCAACCCATTGGGAGGGTGTGCATTCAGCGGTTTGAAGGTTGCTGTCCCTAGTATGCCAATCAAGGGGCTATTAGATACATTTGTATGTCGAAGTTTAATTATTTCGAGGTGATTTGCAGCAATCAATTGGATACCTTGATGAAGCTAAGTTTAGTAAAAGTAGGTGTGGGTTGACTGGTACGTAGGGCAACAGTAAGTAATCGAAGAGTAAAATTAGAGAACAAAGTTTCAAATTTCTAGTTGAAAGTGTAAACATGAAGGTCTCGATTAATCTCACGGGACGAATTAAGAACTTAATGACAGGTTGTCACAGCATACAATACAGATCCAGTCCTAACCCAGCACCAACTTATGAACACACACAATCATGCTCCTGCTAACCATAGAAGGCTATGTTAAGAACTCACTCATAGGCTGGGCGTTGAACTTCTCTAAATCATTCTCACCATTCACAACATCAGCAAACGAGTAGAAATTGATGGTTTTCCCCTCTGGAGACACAGGAGTTGTGAACTCTTCTGCGTCCTCCTTCTCCTCCTCACGGACTTCATCGGTGGTATCGAATGCTCCCATGAGACTATTGCAAATGAAAGAACGAGACTTGGAGCGACTTCTATTGAGTACGCCTGGCCGCAGAGAAGCCTTGCTGTCCTTGTGTCTGCTGTGTCTGGACCGGCATGCCGAATCATCACATTCGCATGAGACAATAGTGACTTCGCTGTAGTCGATTCCGGGGTCTGTCAAAATCTCTGTAGTCGTATCCAAAACAGGAGCAACGAAGTCCTCTGTACTGTAATGAGCCGGAATCAGGTTTAGGGAACACACCGACCCATTTGAAACCACCGACATGGACCTGCCATTGGGTCTTAAACCCACACGAGAATTTCTCCTCGACGGTGGTAATGACTTGAAAGGACTTGTACTGAGCGACCTCTCGAAAATACTCTCGGGGTCTTTGTATGAGGAAATGACGTCTTCGGCCTCGCTTTTACGGTCGATCTGCTTTGGAGCTTGAGAAGTATCCAGCATCAATCAATTCGAATAGGTTGTAATATGGTTGTAAAGATGAATTAGTGCTTGCTTCAGGTTTATTTAAACTCTTATGAAGCGTGGAGGATGTATTAGTGCACTGGTGTGTAAGCAATGAAAAGGGTGAAGGTCAGTCTTCTTTTTATAAATAATGTTCAGGGAGAGCAAATGGTTCAAGTGATAAGTCACGACGATCTTTCCAAAAAGGAACTACAGGACAAAAAAAAAAAAAAATAACGAGCTCTTTCTCAAAAATAGCGCAGCATGGCTAAATTCGAACAAGTCATACTTGGTAATCGGCGTCAACAAGGAGACAAACTCTACAACAGGGTCTAGACAAATAAATTTTATCACCTTCTACACGGAAACACGTTATTATCATCAGGGCAGTCACGTTTGCCTCATTATTACTGCTTCAGATGTGGCCCAGATTGGAAATATTCCAAGGTGTGACCAGTCGGCTACAAGGCAAAAAAAAAAAAAGCCGACTCATACAATTCCGCGCGCTGCATGGAAATCGATCCTTCTATCGATTCTGAAAGGCGTGGAAGTGGTGCAATGAGAATCATGTCAACTTGAAGTATGGTTTGTAATTATAGTCCTGTCGTGAATGACATTCGGACCTATATAGGTTTATATTGGCGGGTGAAATAGTTATGTGGACACGGTAGCAGAACGTTCTCTTGCGGCGTGGAACTTTCCAGGCATGCGGCAAAGAAGCTGGCACCACTTGAAGTCTTTTCCGAAATGCAGTCCTCACTGCACAATCTTTCTTCCAGGGCTATAATCTTGTTGTCCTCTGGAAGTGTATCAATGCAAATGCCATCACGATTGAAATTCTGTTCCCCATGGGGAAACCATCTTGCAGATTCTTTTGGATGTGGAATCGGCATTTCATTCTAAAATGAAGGTGGAGAACAAGTTGTCCTGCAAAAAGCGCAAATTGGCCGGATGCCCTGCCTAATGGGTATAGGAATTTTGAAGGAGTGTCTACTGTGCGTTCAATGTTAAGTTATTGTTTCTTTTCCTCTGTCATAAGTACCAGACTGCGACTAAATCAATATTTAGGAACCCTATAGACAGCTCACTATGTTATGTGACGTATGCAAAGTTTGAAACATTGGGGCGAAAGCCGTGAGTGGGTCTTGAGTCCGTCATCTCTGGTCCTGTATTGGTCAGTTTCAGGTGAGATGGCAAAGATTTGAAGTATTTCAATTGTATACTGTATGTAGCCAAACTCCACCAAAACATTGTTACTCCACCAACAAGCTTTACTGTCAGAACTACCATGCAAGTGAATCTCAATTCCACATTTGCAGAAATCTCGGCCCTAGACAAGTTAGCTATATTTGCTCCCCATTGGTTTTATTCGTATGGATTGAAGCCGGAAGTTGCGACTTTCAGCGTAATAATTTTCATTGCTACCACTCTCGTTGTTATTGGGTCCTATTCAACAATCAGCCAGCCCAAACTGGCATCAGATCCAATATATGATAGACATAGTTCCCTATGGGACCCCACTGACAGGGATGGTAGCTCATTGTATATTATGCTGCCCGAAAGTGCACTTAACTTGAATACGAACTTGATCGATTACAAATCAGCACTTACGCTACCTGTGATGGCCGCAAGTGCTTTGTTTGGACTTGATTACTTGATTCGTCATTTTGATATCCTGAAGATTAAAGTATTTATGATGTATATTACGACCATGGTCGTCCCCACGGCACATTTGACTTTGAATTTCTTGTTCACTGCGTTTTTGAGGAACATCGGTTACATATTGGGGCTCAAGCACAATCTGGGATATTTCTTCAGCAGATACCGGCTCACTCACTCCAATGATGATAAGTCACCTTTGGGTGTCATTGAGCAGTTTGACTTAAAGAGTATGAGCATGTCCAAATCTGAACTTAAAGACTTTCAGAATTGGATGCTTGAACGCAATAACGCCAAGCTTGTCAAGCTTCACAAAGTAGAGGTGAAGAAACAGAATTTTGCCATAGTTTGGGACGCAAAGTTCTTGTTCACTTTACCTATTGCGATTGCACTTCTGGTAGTGTTTCACGTCTATAATTCTGATACGTACAAGTTGAAGAATGTCAATTGGATCGTGAATAATGTCATTGCGTCAGTATTTGCGATATCGGGATGTATGTTTACTCGAGTGGGTTCATTTAAAGTGGGTACATTGATGTTACTTGCACTTTTCGCATACGACGTTTACTTCGTATTCGGCTCCACTCTCATGGTATCTGTGGCTACTGGGATTGACTTGCCGGTGAAGATCGTGGTTCCAACTTGTCCTCCTGAATTCTTCTCGTGGTCAGAAATTTGGAACAAACAGATGCATCAAATTAGAGGGGGCACTTCACTTCTAGGACTTGGAGATATTGCGATTCCTGGTGCGTTCATCTCGCTTTGTCTTCGCTATGATTATTTCCAGTATTACAACCGTACTAAATTGGCGTTCCACCACCTCAGAAGCATTGGAACACCCAAGTACTTTATTCTGGCAATTTCAGCTTACGTCACTGGACTCTGTATCACAATCACTGCTAACCATTACTCAGGCCGCGGACAGCCAGCACTTCTTTACATAGTTCCCTCGTTACTTATTTCCGTTTTCGGTCTTGCGACGTGGTGCAAAGAACTTTCTCAGTTGTGGGGATTTACTGAGGAGATCGAGGCTTATCCAGAAAAAACCGCCGAACAGGGGCCCATTGCCCCCCGCGAATCCGACGAATTTTCAGAGGTGGAGTCCGAGGAACCTTCATTGCAGGTCGTCGTTGACGAGGTCACGTATGAGTTTGAATTTACTGAGGATGAGTCTGACGACACCTACATTATTGAGGAAGATACAGATGACGATGAGGAGCTTTTCGATGAAGAAGATTTGAGCAATGAAATCGATTATTTGCTCCGTGACCAAGAAAAAGAGACACAATAGATATATGGCATGAAGACAAGTAGTAAAGAGGAATACTACGATCCATTCAAGCCGGAGGGAGTGTTGGCTATCACAAATTTAGGCGACATCAGGTGAAATGTTTAGCCGGGCGGTCTCATCTTTCGATGGGGTAAAAAATGTGTCAAGTGACGAAGAAGACTCTGCACACAGAGACGCACAGAAAAAAAATCTGTTGGTCAATGATTGCTGGCGCCAGAGTTTATCTCTGCCATCTGTGGCGTTACGAGGCAGTATCTCGCAAAAATCAATATTCAGAAGACTTAGGTAAAGTAGAAAAAAATATACACACCCCTCATGAATTTATATTGCAGGAAATGGGTCAAGTAGCAATGAGAAAATCATAGAGACAATAAGCAGAGTTCTCGAATCCGTGATCAAGTGGGTTAAGAATCACCCCCAAACCAGTTCATGAAACCCCCAAAATCCCCTCAAGAACAAAAAGGAATGATGTTTGGATCTCAAATGCAACTGGTGCGACGTATGACCAAACGGCACTATTGTTATCTTTTGCATGGCAGGAGATTAATCGCGGCCGATCATTGCTTTTGAGCCATTGTGGGAAAAAAGTCGCTCTTTTCTGGAGAACGCCAATGCCCACAGTGCCCCTATACTGTGGCATTGCATACATCAAGTGGGGCGCATTTTCAAAGATTTGAATTCTTATCTGTAAATATAATTGGTGCATTCGCTGTTGGTTATATGAATATATATATACATATATCTAACTATCTACCTTTTCATTCTACCCCGTCTTTTGTTTGATTTCTCCATCATTCAGCACAACCATGTATAAATCAAGCAAACGGATCAAGCTCGAGAAGGAGATTTTCTCCAAGTCGATCAAAGACATTGAGCGCATGTTCAAATTTTCATACGACGAGGATGAAGATGTCAAGCGCAAATTGCCATCAAACAACTCCTCACCATCCAACGATAGCAATCCCTCAGCACAATTTTACCGTCTGGATCTTCCGGCTGGAACGGGACTTCAAGAGACCACTTTTGATTACGATTGTGTCAACTTATCTTTCATGTTGTCTGACACACAGAGTGTCTACAAAGAGTGTGAGCCGGTCAAGCCACCAATCTTGCCATCCAGCTCACTAATACCCGGCCAACTTCCAAACATTAGTGTTGAAAATTTGCCACGTACTGTGCTTCTAGACCTCAATGAAGACGACGATATGGAAGACTTTAAATTCGAGCTGGACTTGAAAAGTTACTTACCACGCGTCAACTTAGAAAACGACTTGAACATGATCGACCAAATGTTCATGCGTCCTTTGCAATTCCTGAGGTCCGCTTTGTAATTAGCAAGTTACTTATCATAATAGCATGTCGCATAACCGATTATATGAGCCTGATGTAGAGCAACCTTCAGTAATGCAGGGTGCATCAGCAATTAGGCAATGAGGAATGTAGGTAACCACGAAGGTATCGAAATAGACTGAACCGACATTTCCACCTTAAATGATAACAAAAATCAAATCAAATACAATAAATTACGAGTACTACGAGAAACTTTAGAATTAGTGGTGCAAATCTCCATCATCAGAACATCACTACAAGGTATACATTATTCGATTTTCGTCATTTCTGATGGAAATTCTCCACTTTCGCACGCAAACCATCAAAACGGACTGCATCTACCATTCTCGCTTCGGGAACTGCCGAACTCAGACCTTGTCGGCGCTGAAAAAAATTCCGATGACAAGCGACACGGTGCACTTCGCGCAGACGAGAATGTGTAGTGTTGGGTGGCTCTTATCTGCCTTCGGTTTGTTACTTTGGGTGTGTTATCACTCTTCATTGTGATATCATGGGGGAATATGGTATCACTGTTGGGATGTGTTATCACACTTCCGGTCAACACTTAGGTGTGCCATCAGTAACAAAATCTAGGCCAACACCATCCCTCCTCTTTTCTACCTCCGCATTTCGTGCCCCCACATTTCACCCCACCAGAGCGTCCAACCGTTGGCTCTGGACAGAAATGGTATCGCGATGGCAGAGGCGGGGTGGGTGGATTTGGCAATTCGGTCCTCCGATAAGCTCCCCACAGTCAAGAAAGCCCTGCGATGCGCGGAATTCCAATTTTGGCCAATAGATCTTCAGTAGACAGCTGAGTCTACATCCCAATAAAGAAACCAAGAAATTGCTTCTGAGAATTAGCCGATAGTAAATAGACTCAAAGAATAGTGTTGAGCTGTTGTAGAGTCTCCATCTGGAGTTGGCCGGGTTGCTACTCTGCGTACATATTTTGATTGGCCTTGAGTTTATCTCAAAGCTCACATCCTGCACTAAATTCTATATCAATTGATAACGTTGTAGAGTAATCACGTGTTTCTCTTCATGTGATTAAAGTTCATGTTGAATGAGTATACACAGGATACAGAGTGACAAGAGTGCTAGTTAAATGTATTTGAGGGAACCTGGTGATCTGCGTTAAAAGGGGTAGTATTCCTTCTATGCCTTTAGTAAGCAAGAGGACTCCGTATGATTTGTGTAATAAATAATCCCTCAGGTTAATAATTTTGGGGGAATATTCAGTCATTCCACCATAACTATTAGGTAGATATCAGATGTACGGATTTTTATCTTATTTTACATGCAGAACTCAACAATCTAATGGTCAATGTTCTTCACTGCCTTTTTGAACCGCAGACGACCAAATCCTTTCTGGTCACCATGCGTGGTTCGCGGTGCACAGGTGTTCTCCCCAGCATTTTTTCGACATTCTTCACAACCACCGAAATCAATCCTTGAACCCAACATGGTGTTAGCTGACCTTGGCTCAAGATTGCGTAATGCTCTCGGTTCGGTAGAGTCCGGCTCGGAGACTGAAATCCAGTCGATGATTAAAGACATATGCTCGGCATTACTAGAAAGTGATGTGAACGTCAAGTTAGTGGCAAGGTTGAGAGACAATATCAGACAAAAGATTGCCGCTGAGATTAAGAATGAGTCAGAGTCATCGGCAAATAAGCGTAAAAAGCTACAGAAGATTGTGTTCGACGAGTTGTGTGCGCTCGTGGATTCCCATGAAGAACCTCCGAAGCCAAAGAAATTGAGCCAGGCAAGTAAGTCTGTCAGCAAGAACGGCAAAAAGACGAAAAAACTCGCTGCCGAATCTCACGTTATAATGTTTGTTGGTTTGCAAGGTGCTGGTAAGACCACATCTTGTACAAAGTTGGCAGTATACTACAAGAAGAGAGGATTCAAAGTTGGTTTGGTATGTGCCGATACGTTCAGAGCTGGTGCATTTGACCAGTTGAAGCAGAACGCTATCAAGTCATCGATTCCTTTCTATGGTTCCTACTTAGAGACTGACCCTGTGAAGGTGGCATATGAGGGTGTCAAAAAGTTCAAAGAGGATAAGTTCGATATCATTATTGTCGATACTTCTGGTCGTCATAAGCAAGAGCAGTCGCTTTTCAATGAAATGATTCAAATTAGTGAAGCTGTTCAGCCTACTCAAACCATTATGGTCATGGATGCTTCCATAGGTCAGGCTGCCGAGGGCCAAGCCAAGGCTTTCAAGGAGAGTTCCAACTTTGGTTCCATTATCTTAACTAAGATGGATGGACATGCCAAAGGAGGAGGAGCAATTTCCGCAGTGGCTGCTACACAGACACCAATTGTGTTTATCGGTACAGGAGAGCATGTTGGTGATTTCGAAGTGTTCAAGCCTTCAACTTTCATTTCCAAGATGTTGGGAATTGGTGACATTCAATCTTTGATTGAACATGTTCAGCTGTTGAACCTCCAGGACGACGAGGGCCATAAGAAAACCATCGAGAATTTTAAGGAGGGTAAATTCACATTGAGAGACTTCCAGACGCAGATGAACAACTTTTTGAAGATGGGTCCATTGACCAACATTGCTTCGATGATTCCTGGAATGTCCAATATTATGAATCAAGTGGGCGAGGAGGAGACGAGCAAAAAAATTAAAAATATGATCTACATTATGGATTCCATGACCTCCAGGGAGTTGGACAGTGATGGGCGTATTTTCACAAATGAACCCGAGAGAATAATAAGAGTTGCACGTGGAGCTGGATGCAGCGCCGTGGAGGTTGAGATGGTGTTACAACAGCAGAGAATGATGTCGTCAATGGCTGGTGCTGCAAAGAATATGAACGCAGCAGGTGGCGCCGGAGCTCCAGGTGGAATGAACATGCAGAGAATGATGCAACAGGCACAATCTAATCCAAATTTCATGCAGCAGGCCATGAACATGATGGGTGGAGGTGGAGCAGGTGGTATGCCAGACATGTCTGCAATGATGAATAATCCACAAATGATGCAGCAGGCCCAACAGATGATGAGACAGAATCCAAATTTGATGCAGCAGGCTCAGCAAATGATGCAGAACCCAGGTATGATGCAGAAGATGATGCAGCAGTTTGGAGGCATGGGGGGCATGGGTATGTAGGTGAAGTGGATCTTTGCAAACCCAGTACGACAATGCTTTGGCATTGCTGAGGTCGTAAGTTAATAGATGATCTCAAATCACCAGTAATACTATCTTTGGCATATTTCGTAGCAAATTTTTTCATATCTGATGCGCCGAAAACTTCTTATTGTGCGCGTGTGGAAGCTGTGCCCCTCACTCCACACTAAAAACTCAGATCATCGTAAACAAAGCTGGGGTTAGTTATCTGCAGTATTTACGTTTTTGCTTCACCAGTTTAACTTGAAATTGGGGCATTTAAACGTCAATGTCTACTGGCTAGTAAGCCTCTAGCTGTCCACGAATCATGCCATTAGTGTAATGAACTTATCTGATCTATGAGCGGCAACTTTCAGGAAATTGTCGTGTTTTTATTATTGTACATTGGATGTCCCCTGGTCGTCCCGCACAATTCCTCGGCTCGGAATAATAATCATTGATATCCGATGACAACTTCCAACATGAATAAAAAAAGGAAACAAAAAGGTAGTCAATAAATTTGAAACATCTCAAGTTGGAAATATATAAGGTGAATGCGGTCTGTATCTATCTTGTTTCCCCTCCAATTGGCTGTCAGCCCTATGCCCACGGCTTTTCAGCTGAGAGCGAATAGAATGGAGAATCTTCTGCATGTACTGTGTGGTAGTTGATGGTGATCTTTGGAGTGAGCCTCACCAAACAGTAACAGCAACAGAAGATGGCTGTTCGAGTCATGGCAAGAAGTATTGCCTGCAATAAAGTGGAGGTTCATGCATTTTTAAAATTGGCCGTATTCTGCCCTTCAAAAATAATATCAATCGCAGCGTAGACCTTGTTCCAATTTCCCCTTACTACCATTCCCCTGGTCAGCTGATCGAGTTGTATGACGGACCAAAGTCCTTGCTCCACTATCGGTCACTGATCACTATTATTCGTCACCTTCACAACAGTGCCTTCTACGAAACAAATCCGATTTAGCCACCTGAGTCCGTTCCGATTTCCACTGTCATTTGAACGCCAGGTGCTTTTTGTCGAATTTTGTTAAGCTATTACACTCTCATTTCGCCAGGTCCCGTGCTCAACTTCTGTACAACAAACATTTAATGGGTGACGAAAAGTCCCGCACACTAGACTGGGAGAAAGTCCACAGCTTCGTGTTGGAGCGGAGTAATGCCTTTCTTGAGAGCATTGGAAAGAACGACGTTGACTGGTTTCTTACCGACTCAAACGTCAAGGTGGAACCTCATATCAAGGAGCAGGAAGATGCTTCCAAGAAGGCAGAATATGCGTCGAAATTGCAAGAATTAAAGAAGCAAACGCTGAATGGTCTGCTAGTGACGCCTCCTTCGCCACATTTGGCGGTGTCTAACTCTAACGCCAATAGTGTCAACAAGACGAAACCTTCGATTCTGCCCATCTCTGAAGAGCAGGCTCATCATGATCCTTATCTTGAATACACCCCGAAGACACTGAGCTCTGCGATACCTAGACGAAAAAACAGTGTGTCAAGTGTGGCTAGTAATGGTAGCACTGCTAGCGCTGGTAGCTTGGGCAGTTCAGGCGGTTTCTTCTCCAAATTGAAGAACAAACTCCACCGGACCGAATCACAGTCATCTGCATCAGGCCCTTCGGCACAAGTTGTTTCTGAGGATGTGAATTCACCGCAAGCTCGCAGAACATCTAGGTCGAGTTCTGTTTCGGTTGCCATGTTGGAGAGTAATCTCAATGGTAACTCCACTGTGAATCCAATTTCTCGATCGGATGCACATGAACCAGTCGCCTCTGCTTCGCCTGTATTCAAGTCCAACTACAGAATGGAAAGCACTAGCGATTCAGCTGGCAAATCTGTCGCACCCTCCCTCAAACCAACCGACCCAGAACTCGGAGATCCAAGGCTTGAGGAATATATTCGATTTTACAGACGGCCCAGCAATAGGAGTCTGAGCCGTACTGGTTCACTCCGGGCGGAGAACAATATCTATCCCAACAGTTGTATCATTAACAATGAGGCACCTCCACCTAAGGTGGCAGAGCCACCTTCATCAGCAGGTAAAATCGGCTCATTGTTTAGAAGAATGTCTGTTTCTACTTCGTCCCCTTCAACTTCACACCAAGACAATAATAGCAATCCTCTGAAAACTTCGATGGAGTCGAATGCAAGCCTGGTGTCTACAGCGCCCACCGAAGTGCCTCCTCAATTCAAAGACATCAAGGACTTCAAGAGAGTCGCCTTCCACTCGCTGACATTCTTGATTGACCCCCCTCAGCAAATACCTTCTCGAACTCCAAGAAAGGGTAATGTGGAAATCCTCCCTTCTGGAACTGTTCGTATTAATCCTCTCACTGAGGCTGATAAACTTGCGATTGAAAAGTCTCAAAAGGGACTCGGTGGTGGTTTAGTTGTTGGAGGTACTGGAGCACTTGGATTAATCAAAAAAGAAGGAAATGACGATCTGGACGAAGGTTCTTCCATTGACGAGCCATTGGTAGGTAAGGATAGGTGTGGCGAAGAAGATACAGCTATTGACAAGCATGCTAAACTGTTGGCGATCGACAAGCCAATGCTTCATCATGTGGCTAGACCGGGATACACAGTTCCGGTAAAGAAAATGGCTTTAGACTTGATGTATACAAGGTGCTGTCATTTGAGAGAAATTCTTCCCATTCCAGCGATTGCAAAGCAGATTCCTAAGGGATCCATGACTCCTTTGCCATTGTTACAATTGAGAAATCCTACCCCAACAATGATCGAGATACAAACCTTTGCTGATTTCATTCGAATTGCTCCAATCATTTGTATCTCACTTGATGGAGTCTCGTTGTCTTACGAACAGTTCAAGATTCTTTTGAGTGCAATGTGCGCCAAGAAACAACTTGAAAAGTTAAGTTTGCGTAATACTCCGATTGATTCAGCAGGATGGTCTTTGTTGTGTTGGTTTCTCTCAAGAAATCGAGTTATAAACAAGTTGGATATTACTCAATGTCCCCCACTTTCTGTTAATGTCTTGAAGAAGAAGAAAAAGAAGCCTGAGAAGAAGATTGATGAAGAGACTATAGTTCGGATGACTTGCAACATGGAAAATAGATCCGATATGGACTGGTCATTATTTACTGCAACATTGGTCGCTCGAGGCGGTATTGAGGAATTGATTTTGACTGGTTGTTGCATAACTGATTTGGCAGTGTTTGAGCTGTTGATAAAGCAGGCCGTGACTTTAAGGACATACAAACTCGGACTCGCCTACAATCAGATTACTCCATCACAACTCAGGATTGTAATGGAGAACTGGGTTCTTTCAAGATTGAGTAGAGGTCTTGATCTTGGGTATAATGACATGACATCTCCCGCGTACATTAACACTTTCTTGGAATTGTCTAAGACTGCTAAATTCAAGAGGATGATTTCAAATTCAGAGCTTGGATTTTTGAGTTTGAATGCTACCAACTTGTATTTTGATGATCAATTCAAGGAAGTTTATGAGAAGGTGTTGTTGCGCCTTTCCAACTTGAAATACTTAGATTTGTCAAACAATCCAAAATTGTTTGGTGCTCACCTACTGGGATCAAGTCCAGGGTCGCCTCAGAAGTCCTCTCTTACCACCAATGAAAAGAATGACGAACTGAAGCTAGAAGGTATTTCTGGCAGTCTGAGTTCAAAAGCACCTTCGTCTTCAGAGGGAAGCAAATTGTACACTCAGGAGGCCATAAACAGTTATTTCTGCTCCAAGTTGCCATTGTTCCGCAAGTTGGTGCGTTTGAATTTGGAGAATTGTGGTCTTTCGAGTACTTCATTGATCCATATATTCGAGACGGTTCCATACTGTAAGAGTTTGGCTTATTTATCTGTTGTTGGTAATACTTTCGATGTCGAAGCAGGCACTGCCTTGATCCGTGGCCTAGAGAATTCAAACTCATTGATCACCGTTGATGGAGACTTCAATCAGTTACCAGAGATCATCAAAGAAAGAATTGGCTTGCATACCATGCGGAATATGGAGCTGTTCTTTAAGAGACACGTAGAGGAGGGAGAAACAGGTAGCAATTCTGTGGATTTGAAGAGTGAAGATTCTCAGGAAGAGTCTATAGCGGAAAAGTTGAGCAGTCTCTTGGAAAAGAAAAAGGATGAAAAGATTGATATGACATCACCAGAAGTTGTCAGTTTTATTAAGAGAATCCAGGATGACTCCAAGAAGTTGAAGGCAGCAATAGCAGACTTGTTCCACTTGCAGTGGAAGAATGAGTTGAGTATGGAAGGCAAAGAGACGTTGATTAAACTTCTATTTCTTGATTCGTCTTTGGAGCGTGGATTGAAACTCATTGATAGTTCACTCGTTGAAAACCAAGAGACCGTTTCCTCTTCAGATCTCATAAACATGAACCTTTCTGAAGATGAAAAGAATAAGGCAAGATCCGACGCTCATGAAAAGGTTCAAGGAGATAACACAGACCCAACCACATCCCTCTCTGTTAAGACCAGTTCGGTGCCTGTCTCGAGAACTCAATCCATGACGAGTTTGAGTAACCTCAACAAGGAAGAAGGTTCTGTTTTGAAGTTGCTGAATATCAGTAAGAATGATAATGGTCGGATGTTTGAAGATTTCTCCAAATTTTCTGGTGAAGAAATCAGAAGGAAATTGATTGATGTCAACTTGGACAAACTTGATACAGTTATTGATTATCTTGAGGATGCTGCTAAGAAGGGAATATCTTTGAAGAGTTTGTATCAAAATCGTAATAAGTCTAACACCGAGGAGGATGACCACAACCTATTGGATGAAATTCGTGAAAAACTTGTACTGTTGAGAGAATCTGTTCCCGTGAAGAAAGATGAAGCCAACTCTGATGAGAAACACCAAAAGGAAGATTTTGGAACTTTGGATTCTCAATCTCCCGAGGGTACTCACAAGAATGAAGAAGAAATCTTCAATATGCTTTTGAGCAAGTTTAATCAGAAATAGAAGCACGAATGCATCACTGCTTCAGACATTTTTATTTACCACACCAAGTGTCGAAATGTGTTGTATTATTTGTATATCTGTATTTTAGTAGTCATCTTCCACCTCATCTTCTTTTCTATGTGGAGTAGTTTCATCGTCACTGTATTCCTCTTCATCGTTCTCGGCATCCTCTCCCCTTTCATCCACTTCCTCGGCCAAGTCCTCACATGCATCAATCCAATCAGAGTAGACATCAACTGGTTGTGATAGGGAATTTATGGCGGTCTGGAATGTCTGACCACAGATCTTGCAATGTAAATCGCCAATGCTATTTCTCTTGTCTAAGGTGCAAATAACGGATTTCTCATGGTTGCAGAACAAGCAACGGAAAGTCACATCAAGCTTTTGTTTCACTTTTTTCACGGGCTTAGCAGCGGCTTTTCTCTTACCCATGTCTACAATGTGATTGTGAACACTAGTTCAAGATTGATTATGTCGAGTTATGGCGTGTGTAAACCATAATTAGCCTTATGTACTTTGCTAATTGCGGAGCATCAGTTGAGCCTTTTTCTTAAGCCTCATCTCCATTCGAACCTTCTCAAAAGCCATTTTGGCTGCTCGAGAATCTTCCGCTGTAGGAATTGATCTAGTCACTTCTGTTGACAGTTTAGGAGACGAAACTGCGCTCAGTGAATTGGAAGGGCTGTCTCCAGACGTGTAACCAACGCTAACCCTGAGTCGCGAATTATACTTCTTGTTGAGCTTGAGTCCATACTCGTAGAGTTTCAAGTCGTTATCCTTATTTTCGTAAAGGTGTAATGCATCTTTAAACACTTTATCGACAAATTCGGGATCCTGGTTTAATCTTGATGTGATTGGGAAATGCAAAAGGAGCGAAAGTGCTTCCGAAAAGTCACAAAGGACCAATTCAGTCTTGATATGCACCAATAGAACGGCAATGATAAACATGATTAAATCAGGAATGCATTGCTGGCCATTTCCAGCAAGCAGCTGACAGGCTGCAAGTTTGTCCCAAAGCAGGGACGGAATTTCCAAATTGCTTCCTAACTCTCTTAGAAGAAGCAATCTTAAGTACCTAATGATCCATAATTGAGACTCTAAACGAAGCTTGGTGATGAGGTTGTAGTGGATCAATTGGTCGGTCTTCATGAGCATGCCATTGAAGTGCTCAATGGATGCCATCAAGTGAGTTTCGGTCTGATAGAATTGGGAGATGACTCCGCTTGATATTAAGAACCGGTTCAAAATCGTGAATAAGTCATGCAGAAGGTAATGCACATCGTACAATGAAAGAATTCTCAAGTCGTCCGATGAGAAGGTATTGGTGTTAGGAATCTCCACAGACTCGGCAAGTAGATTTAAGTAGAGTAGTCCAAGTATCTCGTGGATTCCTTGCTTGTACCCAACCTGAGGGTTACACTTGGACCAAATATATAGAATAGAAACTAGCTGCTTTTTGGTTTGTAAAGCTGCGTTAGTTTCATCATGAAAAAGCTTCTCTCCAGGAAATAATCTATGTATATCCAAAATAATAGACTGCAATAGGTCCACATCTTCTTCAGAAATTTCGTATGGGCCCAGAGGAGTAGGTGACCTACTTTTCAGGACAAGTGGGTCATTCTGGACGTTCTGCACTCTCACCAACCTTTGTGGCTTAGACAGTTTAGTGATCCGATCTACTATCTCTGGCGCATAGAATGGACTATCAATATCTAGCTTCCACCACGGCAACTGCATCTCCTGTGATTGCCTAAGTTTATGGTAGATAACTCTTGAGGTTTTGAGATTCGTTTCCCATGCTTGGAGGTTCAAACTCTCAGTAATGAAGCAAGTCTTCCATACTAGAAGCCTTGTAAAGTTGCTTTTCTTGGACGTGTACTCATTGTTGAGGACGGAATTCTTGAAAATGTTCGCGTTCCCCTTGTACTGCTCGATAGTGAGGAGGACTTTTTGGATGATATCGTTTTCCTTGAGCATGGTGGAGATCTTTAGTGGAACCTTCAATGGTTTGAAAGTCAAAGACGATATCAGTCTGCATACTGTCTGAGGTGGTCGTATACAGCTAACGCCTAGCTTTTCAATTCAACAAGGTACCAAAGAAGCCATGATTGGTAATACCTGCGATTTCTTCTTTTCTTTCTCTCACATTCAGTTTTTTTCATTTATTCCTGCTCAACTACACTTTCATGTTATTCTTTTTGTTTTATGCTCTACTACGTACGAGTTGTTCCTCCGAGAGAAATCTCCAACTGGAATCCATCTCTAACTCCATATGTGTTACTACTGTTGAGTCTCTGAGATACATAGTATCCAGCATCCAAGTGTGCCCACTTGTTGAAAAACTTAAGACCAACTCCAGCACTGAAAACACCATCATCCTTAAAGACGTTGTCGCCAACACTACCCACGGCACCAGTAGCATACAATCTCAACGGGTTGGGTTCGACCGCATACTTGTCAGGTATAAGTGTTGGGAGCTTCGAATAGAGCGTCAAGCCGGCCTTGTAGAACTGTGATCCTCCTTGTTCGTTAACACTGTTACGAGCGAAACCTCTGAAAGAGCTAAAGCCTCCCAAGTAGAAACGATCAGCCAAGTGAATGCCGCTACCACTTGTTGAGCTTGTGTAGATAGCACCAGCTTCTTTGAAGAAATGTGCAGTTAATGCATTATTCAAGAAGGACTTATACAAGTTGAAAGTGGTTGCGGTTTTCACAAACACAGTCAGGTTGTTGGTTGTAACCTCCTGTTCTTGGTCCAGACAAATTTCATTTGAGAGCGTTGCACTGATTCCTGAAGCTGGGAAGCTGTGGCTACTACCCAAGTGTCCAACGTTAGAATATGCCAATCTACTCACAATTGACGATTTCAAGTAGTCCCCACCAAACACTTTTAGTGAGTCATGTGCACCGTCATCAATATCGTAGATGGTTCTTTTCGTCAATGCCAATCCATTGAATACAGAAAATGTCTTGGCCAGATTCAACCATGAGACACCAATGACACCACCTGTAGCTCTGCTAGAATTTTGCTGCCACAGCTGGTTGTTGTCGTGTGAATTGTACAAATCGAGAATAAACTTGAAGGTTGGGTTTCTTAAGTTGGAAACCACTCTCATAGTAGATACTAAATGTTCAGATGGCTTGTAAGGTCTGTAGTTGACTCCGATGTTGACCAACTCAGCGTTGTGATTGAAGTTATTGTTAACATAGCCCAAGTCCACAACCAAATTGTCTTCTGAATTGAAACCCAAGGAAGCTTCACCGGCACTAATTTCAGCTGGCTCCAAGTCAAAGATCACTTTGGCGACGATTGGCTTTTCGATATTGTAGCTAGGCTTTTCGGGTACTGGCAGGATATAGTCAATGTGGAACGAAGGAGATATTTGTTTGAATACCTGTGTCTTCTCCAAATTCACATAACTCTGATCGGCCTTCTCCAACAACTGTGAAAACGTATAGTCACTCTGTTCCACTAATGGTGTCAATAGCTTGTTAAAGAACTCTCTTGTAAAGCGATCACCGCCATTGACTTCGACCTTAGCCAAATACACGGGCTTAGTCTTCAAGTCTTCAAACGCATCCTGCTTGAGAATCTGCGCATGGAGATCTGACGTTGAAGGTGCCATTGTGGTGGAGTGTGGATTTGAAGGTGCACTAGTTATCTGATTGGCTCTGAGGTCGTGTGATACACATCCTATCATAGAAACTTTTAACAATCAGTGCTGACGTTGACAGAATGATGGCATTTAGGATTTTGGTATTTAGAGGACAATCGTTTATTTCTTCTATGTATCAATTTTCAAATTTCATTTGTATTAAGGAAGCATGTTTGTAGTTCGCAAGTATTCATGATTATCGGTCAGTGCGACGATTTTTTACATTATTCCAGTACTATTGGGAGAACTAGAAAATCTACAAAAGAGGATAAAAAATCGAGACTGGGAGCAACATGCAATAAACTGAAGAAAACTGGAAGGAATTGGAAAGAATCGGAAAGAATTGGCCATGAAGCATTTTTTTCCTTACGTTCCTAATATATTTCATGTCGAATGTTTCATTTCTTGTAATCGACTTGTGGTATATACAGAATCTATATCTATTCAACCGTGGCACCCTCGTAAGCCAAATCTAAGAGCTTCCACGAGCACTCCACACCATTCTCCTTGAAGATGCCAATAACACTGTCTGCAATCTGCTCAAAATTCTCAGTAGCCAAACACAAGATGGTAGGACCAGCTCCAGACAAACAGATTCCACACAAGCCTGGGTCACTAGTAGGAGTGACTTCTTCTAACACACGGGTCAAACCTGGAATGAGCAGCGCACGGTATGGTTGGTGGATCTTGTCTCTCATCGACTCGTAAATCATCTTATGGTTTGGTTTCTCGAGAGTTAAAGCGGTGGTCAAAACAGCCAATCTCTGCAAGTTGAACACAATGTCCTCCTTGTTGTACAGCTCAGGAAGGACTGCCCTAGCGTCGTCTGTCTTGACCTCAAATTTAGGAATGACAGTGACACAGCGAATTTGTTTGTTCCAGTTGTATTGCACATATTGTGCAATTTCAAAAGGTGGAGCTCTGGTCTCGTGATTTTCAACAGGAGTCAACTCATCGGGCAAAATATGCTCGAGAGGAACACTCTTAGCATCAGTCTCCTCGGCAGACAACTCATTTAAGTAGGAGCCCACAAATCCTCCCAACATAGCGGCAGCAATGTTATCTGGGTGTCTTTCTATTAGCAAAGCATAGTCAAGCATACGCTCCTTCGACAACTTGAATCCTCCGATCTCGTTACCCAACATTATACCTCCCACAATGGCTGCACCTGAAGATCCCAATCCTCTTCCCAAAGGAATTGGGTTGTTGACATAAATTTGAGTTCCGTTAGGAAACTTGTCGATTCCATTACATCTTAAAATGTACATAGCAGTTTGTGTCACCAAGTTCTTTTCACTTTGCAAAGGAACACCAGCGGCTCCCTCTCCATCGTAACTAAGTTTGGCGTTGTATTTATCTGCACTAGTATCCACAGATGGGTCAACCTTCACCTCGATTTCCAAATAAAGATTCAAACCAATACCCAACACATCGAATCCAGGTCCAATATTGGCACTCGACGCTGGCACCTTGAGCTTGAAAGACGTTGACATAATGTTTAACGTGTTCGAATTTTTTTCTGTGAAAGTAGACTTTGAGTCATACAAACACCCATACACCACACTATCTTGATCGCATGATGCAACCCAATTCCTTTCCATATTTGACCACGTTCATCGGTCTACGGATTCACTGATTTACAAGTTTCTCGGAAAAGCCTTCTATTAAGATTTATATGGAACCCAAGGGACTAGTACCTTGTTGCCAAAAAAAATTCCCTGTGTCTCTTACAACCTTTTCTCTTACAACGTACAGGTCTCTCTCTTCTCCCAAACAATTTCAGCAGGAGCCTCTGGCAAGGTCACCATCGATTGGTAGTCAACTGGTGGAAGGTGTCTACCCTTAGCATACAGCCACTTGATGCTGTAGACGAAGGTGGACAAAATCGTACCCAACTGCACGTAGGCAAACTGCTCACCAATACAACGATGTCTTCCTCCACCAAACGGCAAGTATGGAGAGGAAACACCCTTGGTGACTTTACCGAAACCGTAGTCAATACCGTCATCTTTCTCAGCTTCAGCAGCAGCCGAGTCGTCTGCATCCCATCTGTGAGGGTCAAAGCTGTTTGGGTTGGGGAACCATCTGTCGGAAGTGTGAGTGTAACCTGGAGAAACCAAAACGTAATGGCCCTTTGGAACCACATACAGGGTGTTTGGAACAACCAAGTTCTTCATAACCTTTCTGAAAATCGAGTGAATTGGCATGTGCATACGCAAGGTCTCCTTGATGGTGTTGTTGATCAAAGGCATTTCCTGCAAGTCTTCATAAGTCAAGTCGGTGATTGAGCCACCCTTGTTGGCCAACACTTTGAGAACTTCAGTGTACAATTCCTCCTGGAGCTCGGGCTTCTCAGCCAAGTGCAACAAGAACCACGCAGAGGTGGCAGCAGAGGTGTGCTGACCACCCATCAAGACACCAATCAACAAATTGGCGATTTCTTGGTCAGTCATCTTGACACCGTCCTTGTAAGTGGAGCTGAGCATAAGAGAGTCGATCAAGTCTCTGTCAGCAACAATGTCACCAGTCTTTCTTCTGTCATTGATCAAGGACATGTAAGTAGCCGAAATCTTCTGTTGAGCTTCATCTCTTCTTCTATAGGAAGGCAAGGGCAAGTGAGGGAAAACGAAGTTCATTGGAGTGAATCCCTTATCCAAATCAGCGTACAACTGGGCAAACGACGTGTCGAATCTAGCTCTCATGTCGTCACCCATCAAAGACTTCGAGGCAGTCAAAATGGTCATCTCAGGCTGAGTCTTCATGACATTAGCAACACCGGAGTTACGTTCAGTCATGGAGAAATCTGATGAGGTCTTGAAGTAGTCAAGCACCTCCTCCTGAATACGAGGAACATAACGTCTGAACAGATCCTTGGTCAAAGCGGTTTTAGTGAACTTCTTCTGGTCCATCAAACGGTGGTTAGGGCAGTCGTAAATGACACCCTTTCCGAAGACGGGAGTAGTCAAGTGAGCGTAAGCATCCTCGGCAGAAACGTCCGAGAGCTTGGAGTTGAGAACAAACTCATGGCCCTTAGGGCCCAAGTAGACAGTCATCACTCTGCCCAACATCATGAAAGCAAACACGTCACCGTACTTCAGACGACAAGCCTCGAAGAATTCATAAGGCTGCATTCCGTAAGGAACAGCAGAACCAAACCAGGGGATCCAGTGGAATACAAGCGGCACACGGTCCTTTCTAAGTGAGTAGACGAACTGCCACACTAAGTTATAGACGAATGGTACACCGACCACAACCAACACTTTGGAAAGAAGACTGAGCGAGCAAAAAAGCTCGTAAGCAGTCACAGCATACGCAGACAACGCCATGATGAAGCAAAAGGAAAACTGGGTAGAGAAAGAAACGACAAATCGGTGGTGATAAATAGATTTTTGGGTCTATACGAAGGTGCACGGGTGTCTCCCACACGCGGTAGCGGTAGCCATGCCATCGGAAGATAGTAATGTAGAGGAAACAGAATATATGGGACCAAAGTTCTGATTATTCTGCAAGAAATATGGATTAAGCTATATTGCTTGTTCGCTTTTGCAATTTTCCAAGTTATACAAGTGAAAAGGTCTGAATTCATAGAGCTCATCTTGGCATCTTTTTACGTTTCGCAACCTGTCAGCATAGTGAGCGCGCACATGAGTGGCTAAGTGGTCCCATACTAAACGAGTGGAATCAGACCAGAAATCTAAGATGTACGAAGAACGATGGAAATTAGTAAAGAAGACAGAGCATAGCATGATCTGCCACATACTATAGAGGTTGCGAAATCAAAACAGATAGCTGGACAACACGGAAGGGCAGGGCCAACCTGATATTCCGCTCCGAGATGCGCTCGCTTCAGATCACTGTGTCAAGATGTAACTCGAAGAATGGTGGCATGATACAACATCAGAAAAGACGAATACATTAGCCAATGCTGTCATGAATGAATGCACGAAGTGTCAAACATCGTTTACCATAAATCCTGCTAAAATCCTCTGCTCTTCGATCCATGTTACCTGAATAACCTGTTTCACTGCCTCATTGTCTTCGATCCACTAGATCCATCATTACTACAACCATACTGTCATTAACATTAATTTCATCGAACTATTACACCAATATAAACTCCCCAACACTCTACAATTTGTCCCGCACATGCTCATAGCATTAGTATAAATATCCTGACCAGTTCGTTCATCCAGGCCGTTCATAGTTGATCCCCGAACCATCACCCGTGGTGTCATCCAACACTATCCCAAGCATGCGGGCCCGTTCCATGAGCTGCTGGTGCTCCAACTTCATGCGATCGTTTTTCCTCTCCAAAAACTTGATATATTCCACCGATTTGGCTAAAATTGTACCCTTGTTTAGTTTCCTGGCAGGCTCCAAACCTTCTAGATCTTCCCTTCCCAGCGGCGGCAGGTAGTAGTACTCTTCTTCCTCGTCGTCGTCATCTGACCTCGTCTTGGATTTTTTGCGTGCAATTACCCTTAGCGTGGGCACAGAGTTCTGGAGCGCTGTGAACTTGTCGTTAATCTTATTACGGTACCGCTGTTCAATCACATTGTGTGCGCTCTTTGTACGTGGTTTCTCCCGTTTTCCCATTCCAGGGGGCTTGGGCAGCATTCCACTATCGTCATCATCGTCCTCTTTTTTGACAAAAGCGTCCATCCCCATGGGTATACTTCCAAGGGGCATGGAACGAGCCTCAGGCGCGAGTCGAGGATTTCCGATGTTGTTTGTGTTATTGTTGATGCTGTTGTTGATATTGTTGTTGATATTGTTGTTGATATTGTTGACGTTGTTGAGACCGCCGACACTAGCACCATTCAGGGTGTTCTGGGCGTTCTGATTGTTGATATTATTCATGTTGAGACCAGCATTCATGCCATTTTGAAGGCCGAACGAGTCGTTGAAGCCGGAGAAAGAGATACGCTCATACGGCTGACCACCGGAACCATAATCGAACATGTCAAGGCGTGGGTAGAGTTCTGGCTGGACTTTGGAATATGAGAGATCTAGCACGTCCATATCTGTCATTGGAGATTTGGAGTCTTCGTCGTAAAAAGAAGCCAACTGTCCAGAATTATATTCTTTTGACATGGTGGTGCATGTTTGGGTGGATCCGGGATTATAAAGAGTGGCCAGTTGCGGTTAGATTCGTAACTTTACCAATGACAATAACGGGAACAAATTGGCAAGTTGTGCATTTGACTCCATCACGCTACAAGAATCGTATGATAAGTTGACCGGAACTGGTTAGGTTAATTACGCGAAAGTCACGTGAATACAATGATTTCCGAGGGAGCAATGGTGTGTTCTCCAGCTTTCCGGACAAATAGCCTTGCAGATCCGGTTTTGACCGGCAAATACCCGTCATACTTGTTTCAATCTCTTCAAGGCTAGACTGTTTTATCTCGAATTTGTCCCTTTACTCGCCTTTTCTATGTTTGGTATTCCCACGGGCTACCACCTTTTGAAACAGCGGGGATCAAGATTGCTAAATTCCTTTGGGCTCGGTGTTACCGCGCGTCGAAGCACTGACAATCATTCTTCACGTGACTGTGACTATTCAAGCGATCTGCACACAAAAAGAAACTCTGGGTTGGGCTTTTGTCTTAACTCCTTTGTGTTTCGGAGATCGGAACATGTGCCATTCACCATCCTCTAGTGACCTATTGTTTGAGTTTCTTTTCTTTTCGATCAAAAGTTCATACTTTAATCTTCATCGTGGTCAATTTTGGCATCACCTTTCCCATTTGTGACTTCCGCCTCACGGTTTGGAGCGCACACACAGGCGGTTCATCCAACCGTTACAGGATAAGCAGAGACTTGATTCTGTCAATTTGTGGCATCGCAGCGGATGCCCGCCTTGCCTACGATCTTTTGATCTTAAAGGTTTGAATCTCTGGAAGCACATACTTTTTTTTTTGTCTTAACCCCTGGTGCCACACCAATCACCTTGGCTAACTTCCTGCAGTAGCCACCATTTTAACAATGCTTTGCAAACTTGATGGCCTGGTATTCTCACGTCACAAGTTAGCCGAATCTGATTTCGACCTGAAGAATTGAAGATAGCGTCGGCAGCAAAATCCCATTTAAAAAGTAGAATTGTGTGCTTCGCTTACGAGTTCGTTGCACAAAGTTGATTGACTATCACTGGAAGCTGGAATATACTCACAAGATCAACCTCATCACTTCCATTTTGCATTATGATTGGCTGTTGACGTAAGATCTAGAAAAGGGAAACGAAGAGAAGGAGAAAAATACACTAAGATTTCGGTAGATTTTTCCGTTCTTCATTTTTTCGACTTGTCCTCTGGGTCTACGGCGAAACACCGACCTACTGCTCATCACGACTGCAGATAACACGACTTGGTCTTCTCTACTTCAATCTGTTCTAATCATCAGAACACGAAATGTCCGATCTTCACGATTTGTGTAAATTTCTGGAGCGTCCAATCCTGTCCAAATACACTGATGAACTCAAGTACTACTTAAAAAATGGAATTCCATCCACCTATACCATCGAAGAGGCCTACAACTACACAAATGGCATCGAAGAAGAGCCCACCACTACCACCACGCCTTTACACTTGATTGCTACACATCTCCCAGAAGATGCCACTAAAGAGGAGTTGGAAATCGTCAACGAAATGGTGCTGATACTTTTTGAATACGGTGCAGGCTGGTGTCTCACAGATGTGAACGACGAAACACCAGGATGCATTTTGATTAGAAGGAAGCTTAACAAAAATGCCATCTACGATCAAATCGTTGATGCTGGAGTTCGTGCAGAGCTTCTTTTGAGAAAGGTTAGCGAGTATGATATGGAAATCATTGATGATACTGACGATCTTGATCATGAACAATTTGGCGAAATCCCAGAGTTAGTGACTGGAGAACCTGAACCCAATACCAAAACAGAGCAGCTGAGCGAGAAATCAAAAGAAGAAGCAGAAGGAGAAACTAAATTTGAAAGTGAAAGTGAAACTGTCACCGAGCCATCAGCGAAGTCCGAACCTGCTCCAGAGCTTGACCCTTCCCATAATCAAGACGCATACCTCAAGTCCAAATTGGAATACAAAAATGGTGCCCTAGTTACACAGTCCAACCAAGATGGTGTAATGATGGAGTGGGAGACTGACCTCATGAAACTTGGATGTGATTCCGTCTTCAAGGGAGCCTTGGTGAACGGAAAGCCCGAGTCTGAGGTTAACATCTTGAACATTGGTTTCGGAATGGGCATTATTGACACCATGATCAACAACAAAAATCCCACCAAGCACTATATCTGTGAGGCACACCCTGACGTGCTCCAGAAGTTAAAAGACGACGGTTGGTATGAGAAGTCAAACGTTATAATTCTTGAAGGAAGATGGCAGCAGGAGCTCGAAAAGTTGCTTAGTGCTGGGAATGTTTACTTCAACGGAATATACTATGATACATTTTCCGAGCATTACCAGGATATGTTGGAGCTTTTTGACTATGTTGTTGGTCTTTTGAAGCCACATGGTGTTTTTTCTTTTTTCAATGGCTTGGGAGCTGACCGTCAGGTGATTTATGAAGTATACAAGAAGTTGGTAGAAATTGATTTAGGAAATTATGGTCTCAAGTGTGAGTTCACTGAAGTTAAGGTTCCAGATGAAACTTTGAAGAAGGGCGATGACAGTGTCTGGGATGGTATTAGGAAAGCTTACTGGCTGTGTCCTACGTTCTATCACCCGGAAGCTAGATTCATGGATTTTGACTAATCATTCGGACTGCTTTTGAATGTGAAGATACCAATTAAAAAAGTTGAAATTGGATTATCCAACGGCTAGTGGGGAATCATCCCGCTTAACTATGGGGGTACGGATGTTATTAGCTGGTGTAAGGGTGTTTTCAAAGTTATGGTGTAAGGGTGTTCTGTTCGACTTTGTGGTTGAAACTTTGTGACTATTACTTCAAAGTCAACCCAGAACATGGAATATGTTTATGAGCAGCAATCATATTGCCGATCCTATTTAAACCAACCCCGATATATATATATTTTTTTAATACCAAGAAGAACGTAGCATCCGTTGTAAAGATGTTTTTGAATGATCCATCTCCAAATGCATGCATTAAACAACTCGATATCCCAGATGATTCTTTCAGAGGTTGAGGTTAAAGTATCCGGCTCAATTACGAACTAGTAGTTTCCCTTTGCCAGATTTCGTCTTGTTAATCTCTATTCCTCAGCTTCTTCGTTAATGGAGTTTCTGGCCACACACTACTATATACAGAAGCATCAGAACTTCCAAACCTCGAAGACCTAAGCACCTCCTCGCCACCTTCATCAGTATGCTATCCAGAAGTGCTCGGACTTTCAAACGAGCATTTTCGAAGGCTTCTTCGAATCTCGAATTAACCACGTTGAAAAATGGTGTTCGTGTCGTGACAGATTCCACTCCAGGACATTTCAGTGCACTTGGAGCCTATATCGATGCTGGATCCAGATATGAAACAGATTCGACCAGCGGATTATCTCACATGCTTGACCGTTTGGCATGGAAGTCGACAGCAAAGCGCTCGGGAGTTCAGATGATGGAGGACTTGGCCCGATTGGGTGGAAACTATATGTGCGGAGCCCAGCGAGAGCTGATTCTTTACCAGGCTTCGGTTTTCAACAAAGATACTCCCAAGATGTTTGATTGTATTGCAGAAACCGTCAGAGAACCTAAATTGTTAGATTCCGAGATTGAGGAGGCCAAGTATTCAGTGGAATATGAGCTTGATGAGCTCTCACATAAATATGATACATTTCTTCCGGAAGTTCTCCATGCCGCTGCATATCCCGATAACACCCTCGGAATGCCACTTTATGGGTCGATGGACTCACTTCCTAGAATAACTCCAGAATCTGTTCAGAGCTTCCACAAGTCGTTCTACAGACCAGAAAACACAGTGGTGGCCATGGTTGGCGTAGACCACGAGGCAGCAGTGAAGATGGCTGAGGCCCAATTGGGTGACTGGGTCAATCCTTCTGCTAATCCTTCTCAGAAGGCAAAGTCTCAGTACCAGGGTGGAGAAGTTTGGTTGCCTTACCAGGAACCAAGATACGCCAACTTGCCCAAATTGGTGCATATGCAAATTGCATTTGAAAATGCTGGTCTACTCAGCGATGACTTGTATGCATTAGCTACACTTCAGAAGCTTTTAGGTGGAGGCCTGTCATTCTCAGCTGGAGGTCCAGGAAAGGGTATGTTCCTGAGATTGTTTAGAGTTCTCAACCAATATCCATTCGTCGAAAACTGTCTGTGCTTCAACCACGCGTACAGCGACTCAGGACTTTTTGGAATCACTATCTCGTGCTATGTTGACCATGCCGAGTATATGGCACAGGTTGTGGCACATGAGCTTGCAAAGGTGATGGAAGAGGATGTGGGTAAAGGTGGAATCACCAAACAAGAATTACGCAGAGCCAAGAACCAATTGACCAGTGCACTTTTGATGAATGTTGAGAGTAAATTGGCAGCTTTAGAGGATATCGGTAGACAGGTACAATGCCAGGGTAAGGTCACGTCGGTGGACGAAATGGTGGAAAAGATCGAGGCACTCACTATTAAAGATGTCCAAGATGTGGCACGCAAGGTTCTTCTTGGAAACGGCAATGGAGAACAACTGGCTAGGCCTACGGTGGTGATGCAGGGAGACCGTGCACAATTCGGAGATGTTGAGTTTGTATTGAGGTACTTTGGATTAGGTAAGTGGGATGGAGCCATGCCCCTGGGGCCTAGGGACTATTCCAAACCACAATCTTCGTTCGGAAAGTGGTTTTCCTAAGATTCTCACCAATTGAACTCTTGTAAATATGTATTTGAACCATAGAGATAGTCGAATCAATAAAGTAGTTGCGAAGAATTACAGAGCCTGCTATGGAACTAAGGAGTCCTCGAATGCTTTTCTCTCAATGACCATCTGCTGGCATGCTACAATCAACCGGACAATCTCCAGTATAAGATTTCGATTGTCCAGGGAAGATGGAAACACCGTTGAAATAGCCAGTAACCGAATTAAAAAATCTTGAAGCTCACAATTAACTACTTCAAGATCAACGAGCAGCAGAGTACAGAATGCTGTAATGTAAATTCCAAGTTGTTCTTGTAGCTCAAGTAGTATTGCTTGCAGGTTCTCGGACCCCATTATTTTCTATTTTTACAAGTTAACACACTTTCGGTGCATTTATAGTTTGAGGCTTGGTTTCAACACTGTTAGAGATATGAAACATCATGAAAGACTTACTATCACCAGAAGCATTAATAAAATTTGACTAGATCTGCTTCTTAATCAATCTTGTTCCACTATGTTTCTGGACATTATTTTGCCTTTCGATCACCAAGTTTGCTACAGCTTTAAGATTCTGTGCACGTGTAATACTGTATACAATCTTATCACATTGCTTAGTGATTGGGGGACAGTAACTGTGTACTCCTCATCCTTATAAATGGTATTAAACAGATTGAAGAACAAAATTAGCTTGAGTGGGCCAAAGAACGAAAGTTCTGAAGCTTTGGCAGCTGCCGATGATGTTGACGAAATTGACACGGAGAACCAATCCATCCTAATGGGAATTATATCACAGTTGCGGCCCGGATGTGATTTGACAAGGATAACGTTGCCGACCTTCATCTTGGAAAAGAAGTCCATGCTAGAGAGAATTACGAACGCATTTTTCACTCCACAGATTCTATTTGAAGCTAATGCAACAGAGGATGAGGTTCAGCGTTTTTTGTTGGTGGTTAAATGGTACTTGTCTTGTTGGCACATTGCGCCTAAAGCTGTTAAAAAGCCATTGAACCCTGTCCTTGGAGAAATTTTCGGTTGCTATTGGAATGATTTACCAGATGATTCCACCGCATATTACTTCTCCGAGCAAACGTCTCACCATCCTCCAGAGTCATCATATTTCTATTTAGTTCCAGAAAAAAGGATAAGAGCGGATGGAGCAATTATCCCTAAATCAAAGTTTTTGGGAAATTCATCGGCTGCAATGATGGAGGGTGTCGCTCATCTCACTTTTGGCGAACATGCTAATGAAGTCTATTCAGTAACTCAACCTAATGTGTACTGTCGTGGAATCTTGTTTGGTAAGCTCAGATATGAGCTTGGTGACCATATGTTGATCAAATGTGAAGCAAATTCGTTGCTGGCTGACATTGAGTTTAAGACTAAAGGCTTCATCAGTGGCTCTTATGATGCAATTGAAGGTGTAGTTAGAGACACGAAAACTTCAAGAATATTGTACACAATAACGGGGAAGTGGAACGGTATCATAGAAATTCAGCAGGGACTGGATGGAAAAAAGGAAATGTTCCTCGACACTACGAATTTAGAGGTGTTCAAACCGAAGGTGAAAGATTTTGATGCTCAACTTCCAAACGAGTCTAGAAAGTTATGGCACAAGACACTTATGGCATTGGACAAAAGGGACCACGTTGCTGCAACAGATGAGAAGTTCAAAGTCGAAGAAGATCAGAGACTTAAAGCGAAGGAAAGAAGCGAGAAGGGCCACCACTATGAACCTGATTATTTTGTGCGGAACAATTCGAATGAGATTCCATTCTTGATAAAAACTGATATCAACATAGCAGAAGACTCACCAGAGGATATGGTTTCCAAATTATTGACACTTCATGATATTGTTGCCGAAGAAAGCGCCTGATTTCTTATTTTTCAACTATTGTAGACCTTAATATATGAACTGCATATAAAACCTAAATATTCATGAACATCCGGGCCACCTTGTCAAGAGTAAAATGTACTAGATCATGAAAGAGAACCAAGAAGATCTCATTAAAGCAATAAACTCTCCCAGTTTTGATTTATTGAGCTGTATTGATTACTTGAGGCGTTACTCGACTGATATCGGTATTCAATTTTACTTGACCAAGAAATTGAAGACTTTCAAGTATGAAGACATTGAATTCTTAATCCCCCAATTTCTTCAAATCTTGGTCTCTTTCGAGACTACTTCAATGGCTGTCGAAGAGTTTATAATGGAATACAGCGAAGAGTATCCTCATTTCAGCTTGATTGTTTTTTGGAACTTGCAAGCTTTCGTGTTCGAATTGAAGGACAACCCTAACTCATATTCTTTTCAGATGGTCAGAAGTCTAGTTAACAAGCTTCAGGATATTTTATTTAATGCTGAAGCCAATACACTGAGACTCGAATTCCGGGAAAATTTACAGCCTGCCTTGGTTTTATGCGGTGCCCTTGCCGCTTCGTTTGGTGTTCCCCTGATTCACGATTATGCCAAGCCAATAATTGAAGCACAGGCAAGACAGCAGAAGTCGTTCGTGTTTAGATTGGCAAATTTCCAAAAATCTCTCACTAGAAACTTGACCTTGAAGAATCGAAAGCTTTCTGCAGAGTCAAGAGCAGTGCATTCTGACGATGAAAAGGCTACACCTACTACGAAGAAGAGCATTAATCAAGAAAGACACTCCGAATCGTCTACAAGAATAAAGAGACTTTCAATGCAAACATTGGCTTCTGATGAATCTGAATTCTATACTAGTGACGAAGACGAACAACCTTCAAAATCAATTAGAAGAAAATCTTCTTTAAATGAAAGTGGGTCCCGGAACTCGGAAAGCATCAGTTTCATGCACAATATCGAAAGTCGCTTAGATGTGAATTCAGTACTTAAAAAGAAAGGGGACCAAATTAAAAGAATACTGGACCAACAACACCAATCATATTCAATGCCCGACCTCAGATCCTCCAATCTATCTGGTTCAATCAGGCCAGCTCTAACCACTGCAGTATCCGAAATCACGTTTGACACATATTCGGATGGTGAGCCTCATGAAAATGATGATAATCACACGGAAAAGGTGGATCCGGAAAGACTATTGAAGATAAACTACTCCAAAAAGGTTACCGAATTTATTCTTGCACTTCAAAATGTTTCTCTCAGACTCTCTCAGCTACCAAAGGAAGCAAGATTATCAGCACTTAGAGCTGAGCTTTCCATTATTAACGAAACATTACTCCCGTCAGAAGTTGACATCCCTCAATTACTACCTGTTACAAGCACGAAGAAGAAATTCCACAAAATCCTCAAATTAAGTGTTAATGAGGCATGCGTCTTGAACTCTGCAGAAAGAGTACCATTTTTGATCTTCGTGGAGTTTTTGAGTGATGAATTAGATTTCGATCCGTCAAGCCTCCAGAATAAGCGGATACTCGAAAATCGAACCAAGCAGCACAAAAAGGGTTATCCCGTCTCGAAGAACACAATGGAGAGATCTCAAGTAACGGATGAGCAACAGGATATGGCGAGCGCTTTATTCCAAGTGGAAACGGATTTGAGTGACTTAAAAGTAGTGTCTAAAGATAATTCCAGTTATGATTTGACGAATTTTAACTCAGGATTTGAGTTTATTGGCAAGCGTCCTGACAAGACTCGGGGCCAGATCGACGTCAATGCCAAAGATAAGGCAGATCAGATGAGGATCGCTGCCGTAATGTTACAACAGCTTGAAAGCTCTGGACAAGCTACTTCTGAGCAATCTTCTGCTATCAAAGAAAGAATTGTCAAGTCAATGATTGATTTGCAAGATCAATTTGAGTCAATCGATTATGATAAATACAATGAACTCAAGGGTACAGATGACAATGCAGGGGAGAGAAAATTAGAAAACGATTTCAAACTTGCAGAAGACTGGAAAGCCAAGAAGCAGAGAATTCGAAATGCGAGCGTGTATGGTCATCTTCCTAACTGGGATTTATGCTCTGTCATTGCAAAGAATGGCTCAGATCTTCCACAAGAAGCTTTTGCCTGCCAATTGATAGCTTTGATCTCGAATATTTGGACAAAGAAAAATATCCCCAGCTGGACAAAGAGAATGAAGATCTTAATCACTAGTGCTAATACTGGACTAGTTGAGACTATAACGAATGCAATTTCCATACACTCAGTAAAGAAATCCTTAACTGAGATTTCGATTGCGGAAGGTGAGAATACTAAGCGAAGAATTTTCACGTTGAAGGATTATTTTGAGAAAATTTTCAATGGGAGTCAGTCTTCAACATATAAAAGGGCCCAAGAGAACTTTGCAAGAAGCTTGGCATCATATTCTATTATTTGCTACATGCTTCAGATTAAAGATCGCCACAATGGAAACATAATGTTGGATAATGAAGGTCACATCATACACATTGATTTTGGATTTTTACTTTCTAATTCTCCCGGAAGTGTTGGCTTTGAAGCGGCACCATTCAAACTAACGATGGAGTATGTTGACTTGCTTGGTGGTTTGGAGAGTGAATTATTTTTATATTTCAAGGATATTTGCAAGAAGTGTTTTTTAGCATTGAGGGAGCATAGTGAGCAAATTATTAACATGGTTGAGATTATGCAAAAAGATTCGTCATTGCCATGTTTCAACAATGGAGAAAGTACAAGTGTCCTATTGAAGCAGAGACTACAACTTCAACTTAACGAGGAAGAAGCTTGCGACTTTGTTGAAACAGTCCTTATTGGGAAAAGTTTGGGAAGCATGTACACAAGATTGTACGACCAATTCCAGTTGATTACCCAAGGAATCTATAGTTAGGGCAGTTCATGTATACAAGATGTTAGATCTGCAAAGAAGGATGTGTATCTTCATTAATTGCCCCTTGGCTCCATGCTCTTTGCGAGATAAGTCCCACATTTTCTATAAGGATCCCCTTCCCTAATGTCTCAAGATAGCAGCAATATTAAATTCTTTAGCGTTTTAAAACTAAATGACCTACCACCTTTACCATCACCTTCAAAATGGTTACAGGAAATTTTGACTAGTATTAATTTTGCGGATCCTATGTATCATCCTTGTAAACTGAAGTCAAGGTACGAAAATCGAAAAAGGAAATCGAAAATTAACGGCTTTATTGCATTTCGGTCGTTCTACTCGAGGGCAATAAAAAGTCCAAAACCTCAACAAGAGATATCAGCTTCTCTAGCTGTGGCTTGGAAGCTGGAGCCAAATCGAAAAGTATGGAACTATTATGCTCTCCTCTACAATGAAACAGCAAAAGACGAAGAATTTCTATACTGGCTATATCGCAGCTTGGGGATTATTGACGATGCAAGCTGCTCTGTAAAACAGATCAGCAAAGTAAACGACACTTACTTCCTTTCGAAGATTGAAGACGTTTTCCTTCAATAATTGTCAAATTCATGCTATGGCAGGAGTAGAGGTCACACTCTTTGGTCTTTTGAGCTGATCTGCCTTGTTGTCCTTCTTCCTTTTTTTAGTTGATTTCACAGGTCGAGTTTCACCCTCAACATAAACATCATCAGGTAGATCATACAACTTCACATTTTTAATTTGAATAAAGTTCACCTTCTCATCAAATGCCTGCCAGCCTTTGCACAAATTGTAGAACTCAGAGCATGGGTACTGAATATCAAGCTTTCTAACTGTCCCTGTTCCAGTCTTCAACAAACTAACATCCAATCCAATAAAGAGCTTCGTGAGATGAATTACTGGTTGGGTATTCGAACTTTCTTCGGAAAGTGAGCCAGTTTTAACTGCTTCAAGTTTTGCAATTGTTTCGTTACCTTGTAGTGTACCATATGCACTAACCACCTCTTCCACTTTCTGTTCACCAAGCAAGTAAGAATTTGAGAAGTCTTTCACATAGGGATGAGCCACCGCTATCCCATCCGTAACCTCAAGTTTTTGAACCAATATTCTGAGCTTCGATTCTATCATTCCGCTCCACTTGTGATGCTCCTCATCAGTGGAGAGAGTTCCTGCTACAACGCAGAGATAGAACTTGTAGTCATGGAAGAAAGTGTGCCTGGCAAACAAATCGGACCAAATCTTTTGACCAGACGCCATCTCTTTCATGATTTCAGCACCGCGTTCCAATTCCTTCAAGATAACCTTCTGAGTGGAATTTGTAATGTTATGCGTAGCACACATAGATGGATACGCTGGAGTAATAACGGGCATCTTGTGCTGACGGTCATGAGGGTATAATCTAGGGTTCCAAACTCTGACCTGAAGGGGTCCATCCTCGATAGGCTTGAGCAATACTGGTTGGGGCCAGTTCCATTTTGTATAAATAGTGAAAAACTTCTCAACAATTGTGGCACTTACAGCGTTTGGATACAATTGACAAATTCGAGCCACGAGCATTGCCCATGCAACACCTCCAGGAAATCCGAACACATTCCCGTAAACAGCCCGTTGCTGAGCCCACATTTTGATACATCTTAAAGCATGTTTGAATACCGTGGGCTTGGGCACCAATTGTAAAATCTCATCGGTAACTCTTGTTCCGTTCAAAGATCTTAAGTCTTTCTCATCAATGTTCTTCAATAGATTCTTGTCTTCTAAGTTCATATCAGGAGGTACTCGTGGGACATTCAATCTGGCGTAAATCAAATCGATTGAAATACCATCAAATTCGATCTTTATAATGGGTACAAATGCGTCAGGAACTGAAGTAATTTCTTCTAATTCTGGTCTTTTCCTCAAAATCTGTTCGAAAACAGAGAAGAAATCCTCTCTAGCCACATGCTTAGGAACAACCACAAGAGTGTCTATATCAGAACCTGGTCCATAGACTCCAAGCCGATACGAACCGAAAGTAAAAATTTTGCCACCAGCGTCACGAGCCATTCCATCACTCATATTCTTCTTCTTTGACACGGTGAATACAAACTCTTGTACCATTCTTTGAAAGAGGGACAAGACTTCAACTCGTTTCTTCGTGGCCTGCTCACTTTCGAAAGAACCTTTGGCTTTGAGCTCCGCAATCAATGAATCATTCAATTGAATTTCACTTTGAGTCGGATTAGCGAGCGATACTGGCCCTGTAACTCCATATGTCTTAGTTGCCATGATCCTTCAAAGTACGAGCTCTACATACTACTGTGAGTGCTAATTCTTCTGAAATAGTTAATATGCAGACTTCAATACACTACCCATTCAACTTTCTTGACCAGTTCTTAATCACCTTGACGGGTACTCCCCGGTCATAACCCATAGTCACCACCCATGCTAGCCCCTCTGTATCTCCCCGATCTTGTCCCACCTTGAAAATTAAGTCTCCAAACTTGGCCATTGTCCGTGCACTCATCTTGCTCTTGTAGCCTAACTCCAGCATCTTGGTGCGAAACTTCTCAAAGAGATCGAGTCTGCCAGCTGGTGAAAGCTTGGAACTGCGTAAGATTCCAATCTGGAGTGCTTCCATGAGTGGCGTAGTCAAAAATGCCTTGTTCTTCCTATAGTTTTTCAAAATATCTATGCAGATTTCTGGATCGTCGTAAACAATGTGCTCGAAAAGGGATGCCTGGGTGATGGTGGAGTCAAAATTAAGTTTTGAAAGTACCTCTCGGATGGCCATTACGCCTTGTTTTGCCATGTGACTGTGATTCTTGTAGATAAAATGCATGGTTCGAGCGACCAATCGGTCAAAAATGTAGTTCTTTCCTGTGGCAGATTTGACAAACGTGAAAGACTCCAGATCCATAAACTTTCTGAGACCGTTGAGAATAGACGCAGTGTCTTCAGGACTTCCAAGTGAAATCGTCTGTGCAAGAGCTTGGACATTGAAGAGAAGCGCCTGCTTGTCCTTCTCGCTTGATGCCCGATAATACATGCGGAAATCGTCATTGCGTAAAGTGCTAGTGTGCTTCTGCTCTGAGTGTGCCACAGATGCCTGTCTATTTAAGGCATCCACATCCCATGTCTGATGGAGCATTCGATCCACAAGTCTGAATGTGTTGACATTGACAATTCGGTGACGGAAGGCGAATCTCATCACTTCTAGTAGATTGTACGCTGAAAAGTCAATCCTGAGAAGAAATTCGAGGTTATTAGTATCAGGACTCAATCGCTGAAGAAGTTTTCGAATAATCTGGGGATGGCCATTGCAAATGTCTATCAAAGTGAGAAGCGTCAGGTCTGGCAAGTCGGGATTGTCCGCTAGAAGGCCATCTATAGCCTTATTAAATTTTGATGGTTGTGTCTTTCTCAACTTTCTCAATACTTGGTTATTGGAAATAAAGATAGGAATCAACTGTATCCATGTCTCCACACTAATTGCCAGATGAAACTTCATAACCAATGTCTCAACGAGTGATACGTCAGGGATTGCCATATCGACCAAAAGCGACATGATCTGATCACTCTTGACAAGCCTTCTCTTGATATTCTTGCACATTGAAAGATAAACTGGATACAACAACGGTGGAGATGTTTTGAGTATGCAAAAGTAGTCAAAATCATTGAGATGTGACTTGCGGTCCGCTACTAGCAAAGTGACGGTTTCCAGTAGAACTCGGAGCAGCGCATCACTGGAAAGTATGAGAGACGCAAACCCAGGAATTTTGGTGAGTTCTTTGTCTATAGTATGCAAAAATGATGGAATGTCGTCGGAGGATATCAAGCCAGCCTGTCTTCTAACATAGAAAGCTCGATGTACAAGATTTGTTCTTAGAGTTTCTTCAGGCGAAACCTGTCTCAATGCATCAATGTTGGGAGCAGTCTGGATGGAAAATAAATAGTTGTAAAAGTTTTCAACTGAACCTTTGGGAAGTTCAAGCCGATACTCGGCGTTCTCACTAATAGCATTGAGAAGACCCAAGCTGGAGGTTACCAGATGAGCAGCAGCCAACGCCTGCCAGATTCCAAGTTTCAAATTATTATTGGAAATCAAACTTTCATGCACCAAGTCAAGCAACTCCTCCAAATCAGACATGGTGGTACCATCAGAGACTGCAACCAGCCAAAAATCGTACCAGAGATTATGGAATACCAAGTACTTTAGTAGTTCTGTCCGCTCCTGGGGCAAGATGGCCGGAATAGCCAGAAAATAATGCAACATCAAATGTGGAGGAACATTGATGGGATGATGGGTCAAAAGTAGAAGAAACCGCTGGTAGTCATCCACCTGAGCATCTAACTGTGCTCGAATGGATGGAGACAACGTAGATCTGTCAATATCAGGACCTGAATCGAGAGACTCGTCTATGTTCATAGACTCTCGTAGGATTTTGGATTCCTTCTGGATGAACCGGATAAGCATACCTGAAAGGCCACTATTTACATCTTGCTTACCATCGGTCGCCAGTAATGTGCTCTGATTTGAGATTTTCTCCTCATCGAGTTCGACTTTCTCGCAGTTGGACTGAAAGTCAAGAGAACTTTTCTTGATGGTAGAATACCTCACTATACCGATGCATGGATGGGGAAACATGCGATTCCACCGGCAGTTTCTTCGTAGAAACGATAGTCGGATGGGAAACATGTGATAATTGTTATGATTTGTCAGAGGGCCATAGAGCCTGTGGGTATGCGTAGATCCTGGGGTTGAAGGATTTGAGGTTTGAGGCTTTATGGTAGTGAATCTTTTTTGTGTGGAGGACGTAGGACAGAAGAGGTGGAGATGGATGTGATATGCAACGAACCTGGTAACGTTATAGAAAAAAACATAAGAAAGTTATTTGTATTTCAATTCCTTATAATCTAAATTAAATTTATTTACTGCTCAATTTGTTTCAATTTGGTTCCTTGCTGTAATTAGACAATCAGGTGGAAATCAAAAATACACCACAAATGGGAGAAGTTAATAATAAATAGAATGAAGTACAAAAATAAGAACTTCTTCGAAAAATCAATCTCTAGAACTTTGACTAATCTTCTAGAGCAATGCATCTCCAATCCCACCTCTACATATGTTCAACAGTAACCTAAATGGGCGGTGGCCACCCTAGCATAACTGAAACGTAAATAAAACCGACAACAAGTACAGAAATTCCAAATTCCAACAAGATTCAAATCCCAACCAATTACCAATTTTAAACTCCCAAAAAACCCAAGTCTTTCTCCCACCCTATCAACTCCTAATATAACCATATCTCCACCTTATATACCTGAACCAACATATCAAAGGCCAATAACCATCATACCGAAGTTAAGCCAGGGCCTCCGTCACACCCAAAATGGCACATGTGCTCTGGAATTCAGACATCGACGTGTATAACACGCAAGTTATTCCCCTCCTGGTAGCCCGCAACTTGGCCCTCTACCTAGCTATTCCAGACATCCTACTGTTCTCTTTAACATCCAAGAATGCCCATAAAGCTGCTAATGAGCCACAGCTATGGACGCTGAAATTAAAGGCAATGGGAGTGTGGAGCAATGCCCGTGTGGTTTCCAAAGATGAAATTAGGAATGCTGACTTTTCACTGTTGAATAACCCGTTGACTTGTTTCAGCTCAATTTACCAGGAGCTGCGAGTTGCAAAATTCCAGGTGCTCAAGATTTCCAAATGTCTTCAGAAATACTACGAAGATCTACAACTGAATGTTCCATATGAGCGCCTTCGTGTGTTCAAGAACTTCCATACGCCGCAGGATCAGGCCAAAATGTTGTCGAACTTACTCAGATACAATGCTATCGATGCAGACGCCACCAACCGGCGGTTCGTGAGGCAGAAAATCACAGATTTATTGGAAATATTTGAAAACGCCGTGTTGAGGGAGTTGGAAATCCATTACGATATCCAGGATTATGAGAATACTCGCAAGTTTGTGGAGATCTTAATCGAGCTTAAAAATGACCAGACGCTCATAGATTTCTTTTTACAAAAGACCTGTTTCGACAACGAATCGATCAAGTTTCTCAATCCGGAGACGTTCAATCTTTCAGAGTTTTTTGAGAAGAAAGAGGTGAGGAAAAAGAGTATGAATGTCGAACCTGAAGACTCAGTTTGGGCAGGAGAATCTACCATTGAGGAATCCACGAAGAAACTTGACGAATTGAAACTGGAAGACGAGGAGAAGACGGAAGAAGGGTCATATGCTGTGAATGTGGTCAAATTGGATGAGTTCATCAATGAACTTGCAGACGTTTTCAACGAGGAGGCCAGAATCATCGATCTTATCTTCCCTCAATCGGTTCCAATGATGTTCAAGGTGAGCGAAGAGCTCATCACGGGTCAATTACAGGAAATTGTACTCGTATTGTCATCAGCAGCCAAAGAAAGAAACGTCTACTTGGAGTTTGCTCCTATGCTTTACCACAAGCTAACTCACGACTTCCTCGACAAGCTTGCCCCTTCCAACAATGTGGGAGAGTCATACAAGACCTTGATGCACGAGCTTATTGATGCATCTTACGAATCCTATGCATCAGAATACATGAACGAGGAAAGACTCACATTCAGGCTTTTCTGCTCGCAAAAGATCCGGGAGTGGACACTCGAAGTCCAGAAAAGGGAGCACGAGAAAACACAAGACATTCTAAAGCATGTGAAGGTGGAAACGAAAAACGACTTCTTGACAAGTTTTAGAAAGGTATTCACCATAAATGGAGCTTCGACTCGAACCGATGAAACCGAAGACTTGGAGAATTACTCGGAAATGCAGGCGAGAGCACGTATTCTTGCAGAAAATATCAAATCTTTGAACGAAGTGTTTAGTCCCAAGTTGGCACTTACGATTTTAAATGAGGCAAAGAAGTCTCTTGAACGTCTTCTGCAGTTCAGAGAATTCACCGTTTCGGCTGTCGTCCACGAATTGAATTCTACCATGCAAGAGGAATTTCTGAATGTCATTGACTGCATTGGTGAAGACCACTTGAAGCTAGGGTTTCTGAAGGCGCTCAAATTTTTGAAAGATTACAATCCTAAAGAGCTTAACAACTTGATTGACGAATCCGAGGACAGCGCAATTGGCCCACTTGTGATATTCTTTGAGCTGATCAACATGGCAGACATGATTGTGCAAATGCTAGACATTTTCTACAAGGAGGAGATGATCAACCGAAAAGTAGTTAAACATGAGAATTCCGTTCTCAATCCATCACTCCAGTCTAAGAAGAAGCTTGAGAGTATGGTCGATAAATTTGTTGCTGATGGTTTGAACACAGGCATTGATGTTCTTTTCAAAGAAATCGAGTCTGTATACCTTTCAACGCTCAAAGAAACAGACTACAATCCTACACCAGGAGCAGCATTATTAGCAGTTGGACCAACCAAAGCCGCCAAGCGAGCTGTACATATCCTCGATGACAACATCGATTTGCTCGTGGACTCAGCTGACAAGTCTATTGTGGAGGTTTTCCAGCAAGAAGTGGCCGAGAGATTCTTCCAGTTAATTGTTAAGGTGTTGAAGCGTAGTACTGTTTCTGTGGATGGCGCCGTGACGCTCATTTCGGACTTGAATCTCTATTATGACTTTATTTTGACACATATTCGAAGCAACAAGCGCATGGTTTTTCCTTTGTTCCAGGCCTTAAAGAAGGTGGGGTCCATTTACATTATCGGAGGAGAAGACGCAAAAGCCATTGGTCAGATGGTGAGTGATTTGTCTAAATTCAACGGAATATTCAGTCAGGAGGAAATTTACGAGTTTGTCCAGCGACGCCAGGACTGGCCACTTATCAAGAAGCACGTGGAAAAAGTGATGTATGGACTTTCATTAGATTGTGTAATAGTCTGAAGTGAGGAATGCATATCCAGCCCAACTGACGAAATTGTGGAACAAAAACTTGGGTTTTTGATTTACAAATAATGTCAAGGAAGTTACTGGGAATGAAAAATTCAGCAACAGCAGTAAAATCTCGAAATCAATCAATCGATGTTTCAACCTTAGTCCATCTCTAGAATCCTACCTACTCCATCAACTGAAAGATGCAGGCACCAAATTTTTGAACCATATATGCTTCGTATCCCATTAGGACGGTGCACAGTCCGCCGATTTTCGAGCCGCCACCGACTATCAGGAAGGTTGTCAAGTTCCGAAGCAAGACTCTCAGCTGAGAAAAAAAACCAGCTCAAGGCCGCCAATAGACTTGTCAAGGTCGCTGAGCTTCTTGATTCATCCAAAAGATTGAAGTATACCACCATGGATTGCTACAAGATTTATGATTCAGAGAAATTCACACTTGTGGATGATTTTCTAGCTGTTAGGGATCACGAATCTCAGCACATCGTTTTTGCTAATTACAAGAATTCCAAACTGATGGCAGCATTTATCTTGGACCAAATCTCTACTATGCTCATCAAGGGAAGAGAGGAGCAGGCCGTGAAGTTTATGAGCATCATGGAAGAAAATGGCCTTCTTGATCGAAAAAATAGCTCAACGCTACATATGTTAGCGAATAATACCCTTCCTACATCTCGAATTCGGACTTATTTGAGCTGTGTGCTTGTGAGGGAGAACTTGAGAACGGGAGAGCCTTTAGTGGCTGCACTGTGTGCATTAAAATTGCTTGCCCATGATGCTGCCATCGATCCATCAACTCTTACTGCGTTGATTCAAAGTCTCTCAGTGAATACTCCAAACAGAAAAACTTACCATGCATATACCATTTGCAAGCTCTTGAAGACATTCAAGAACTACGACGTCAATGAACAGGTGAAAATTGATGCCGTACAGTCGATGATAGGGGGGCCCGTTGTTCCATATTTTGCCAATGTTTGCTTTGATGAGATGATGGAGCAAAAGGATATCATGAAGCACCCATCTTTTCTTCGACTTGCTGCCCAGCTTATTGATGCCAACTTGGAGAATGGCAATACCTTAAGGTGTGTTCAGGTCTGGAAGCAAATGTATGAACGAGATCCATCCTTTGCAGAGAAGTACATGGTGTTATTTTCCAAAATTATCGATAAACTTGCAGATCACGAACACGAGAGGGCCATGGAGCTCGCTGACAAATATTTCCCGGCAGAAATCAGAAAGGATCCACAAGCTATTGATTCGCTTTTATCACTTTATGGCCAGAATTCGAAGCTGGTTTCCAAATTCGAACAGTTAACTCATGAGCTCAAATCGCCGCTTCTGCGAAGCACCCTCTCGGTGCTTTTCGCTGCATTTTTATTTCAGAGCAATGAGGTGGCCGCTGAGCGGATTCTTCAGGCTATTTTCAGCACTAAAAACGGCTTGACACCAGACGATTTCAAGACGATTATTAAGAGGCTTCTCCGACAACAGAAGATCAAGCAATCTGTCACTATGTGCGAAAGCACAGACTTCAGTGTTGCCAAAGGAGGCTACGTTGGGACCATCGAGTTTTTATTGACTCATCCTCCACTGTCACTCCACTCTGCTTGTGACATTGAACCTCAGCAACTAGATAAGTTGAAACATGATTTCTTTGCATTGGCAGTTCGAAAATTCAAGCTTCTCGAAAGAGATGACCCTGCATTAACAAACCTTACTGTGTCCATATTCAAGTATTTGTCTGGCCACATCAGTAATAAAGCGAGCCGCAAGCTTTACATTGTCTTTCTGAGCACTTACGTTGCGCTGAAACCATATTTTGCATTCCAATCATACCAAATGCCTAAGGAGTTCAATGACCTTGTACATATCGACAAGTCGAATCGACTAACTTGTCTCACCATCATCTTGAACCGGGCTATTGGCGAGAAGGATCGCACTACCATTGAATGGGCCTTGGCTGAATTGGTTGCTATGGGACTTCTGGAAGGCGAGATTGAAGTCAATTATCTTACTCCAGAAGTGGCAGCCATACTTAACGACAAATGAACATTGAAACATGATGTCCATACGATTAAGGGTTAATTATCTATTTCCATTTCAATAGGTTTTGTCCCTAATAGGTAAGTAAAAACCTGTCTAATGAACTCTCACTTTCTAAATCAATCAGTATCTTGTTTCCCGTCGAAATGGTCACAGAGAATTATGACTTATCACGATAAAACCCTCTCCTCTAAATACTCCAGATTACTCCAAAACGAAGTCGACTTTTACTGTTGCCCTGGTAAACATCTCAATCTACTATCGCATAGATTACCAACTTATATTACTTTTCGTCCAGCTTTACTATGTACATGTCTATTTCTTAGCCTTCTTCTTGTCGTGAATCTTTCCTCCGGCCTGAACCTCAGTAACATTGTGGCCCATTAACTCCACGAAGTCATCGGACTTCTTCTCCTCAGCCTCCTCCGCTTGGAACTGCGAGAATCTCTTCTTAAACTTGTTCACCTTACCTGTTGCGTTAGGATCAGCAGTAACCAAGTCGCTTCTGTTAGGGTTCCACAATGGGCTGTTTCTCTGGTCGTTAATCATTCTCAACTCGTCCTTTGGTGCCTGCGATCTTCTCTTGATCACGGATCCGTCGGAGAGTTCCACCAAAGTGTCGAACTGGTGGAAAATGGCAGGTCTAGCCTTACCCATTTTGATTTTTCTCATGACTCTTCTGTTGGAGAGGTGTACCTCATTCTTCATGGCCACATTTCTCGACGCATTTCTAGTGAACTGGCACTGAACGCCCAACCCGAGTCTTCTAAGCATGGTGTAGTTCGTTTATGAAATTTTTCCCAGCCTGTGTATAGGATAATAGATGGAGTAGGTTGTGATTTTAACAGAATGAACTGAGATGATACAATGCCAATCACTTTATTATGATGGTAAATGAATTTCGAGTTTTGCGTGTATTCAAATAGTTTTTGTTATTTGTTGTTTTATGATCTAAGTGTCTTTCGTGTTCTACGCCCACAGTCAATTTGTCTTTATTCTCAGTGTTCTCAAGATTCTCACTATATTTCCACACATAATATTCATTACGGTATACTTCCATTTAACTTGAACCTTTGTATTTTCGACATTTAAGCTAATACTGCCTGTCGATGAACAATAACTTCGTTCGGTTCTTGAAAAATCACTGATTTCAATTTATATAAGTAAGTAACTAGAGTGCTACCTACTCTCAGGTCCTCATCAAAATTATCACATAATTAATCTGTCAAAAACTCCAAAGCTCTAAAATTGCCAATTTTCTAATCAATATATGATGTTGAACCTCTTCAAATACTATAAATACCCTCTTCAAGCACCAAAGTCAACCTCCACAACTTCGATCAGTAGTCGTGCATTCACCAATACACTCAAACTACTTGGAAGAAAATTCACGTTATCTACCTTCTACATCACCATGGCATTTTCTAACCAAACCCCAACTATCGTCGTGCTTAAGGAAGGCACCGACGCCTCGCAAGGTAAGGGCCAGATCTTGAACAACATCAATGCATGTCTCGCCATTCAGGAAACCTTAAAGCCTACTTTGGGACCTTTTGGATCAGACATCTTGATCAAGTCATCCAATGGCAAAACCACCATTTCAAACGATGGTGCCACCATCTTGAAGTTGTTGGACATTGTTCACCCGGCTGCTAAGATGTTGGTGGATATTTCCAGGGCACAAGATGCCGAGGTGGGAGACGGAACCACGTCGGTAACCATTTTGGCTGGTGAGTTCTTGAAAGAGAGCAAAACCTTTATTGAAGACGGAATTTCGTCTCATTTGATCATCAAGGGCTTGCGCAGAGCATGCGACTTGGCTGTGGCAAAAATTAAAGAGATTCAGGTCGACATAAAGAGAGAAGAATCTAAGGAATTTAGAGAGCTTTTGGAGCGTTGTGCCACCACGGCAATGTCTTCTAAGTTGATTAGCAAAAACTCCGAATTCTTCACCAAGATGGTCGTGGACGCCGTCTTGTCATTAGACGATGATTTGGACGAGAACATGATTGGAATTAAGAAGGTTGCAGGTGGAGCGATGGAGGACTCTCTCTTCGTGGACGGTGTGGCATTCAAGAAGACCTTCAGTTATGCCGGATTTGAGCAGCAGCCCAAAACGTTCACTGACCCTAAAATTTTATGTTTGAACGTCGAGTTGGAGCTCAAGGCTGAAAAGGATAACGCCGAAGTTCGTGTGGAGCAGGTCAAGGACTACCAGGACATCGTGGACGCCGAGTGGCAGATTATTTTCAATAAGTTGGAGGCCATCAAGGACTCGGGTGCCAACATTGTGTTGTCCAAGTTGCCTATTGGTGATTTGGCCACCCAGTACTTTGCTGACAGAAATATCTTCTGTGCTGGTAGAGTAGCTTCTGAAGATATGGAGAGAGTGATCAAGGCCGTTGGTGGAACTGTTCAATCTACAGTTACCAATGTCCAACCGAACGCATTGGGTACGTGTGCCAAGTTTGAAGAGGTTCAGATTGGTGGAGACCGTTACAACTTGTTCAAAGGATGTCCAGAAACCAAGACATGCACATTGGTTTTGCGTGGAGGTGCTGAGCAGGTGATTGCTGAAGTGGAGAGATCGCTTCACGATGCCATCATGATTGTCAAGCGTGCAGTCAAACACAGCTCTGTTGTTGCAGGAGGAGGTGCCATTGAGATGGAGTTGTCTAAGCATTTGAGAGAATTCTCCAAGACTGTGGCCGGAAAGCAGCAACTCATCATCGGAGCTTTTGCACGTGCATTGGAGGTGATTCCTCGCCAATTGTGTGAAAATGCTGGATTGGATACCATTGAGCTTTTGAATGTATTGAGAAGCTCTCATGCCAGAGGCGAGACATGGTTTGGTATTGATTTCCACAAAGAGTCTGTGTCTAACAATATGGAGTCGTTCATTTGGGAGCCATCTCTTGTGAAGATCAATGCCCTTCAGTCAGCCACCGAGGCTGCAACGCTATTACTTTCTGTTGATGAGACCATCAAGAACCAGGATGATCAAGCCAACGGAGGCCGTGGCCGCGGCGCATACTGAGAGATGGAGGAGAGACGGAGAATTCGTGAATCACTGGACCTATGTTAAGGTTTAGCGTCGCCTAATCATGTGGTTTATTCCGCAGTGTATCATATAGCTCAATAGAGCCGGTCTAGATTGAATGTAGGAGATATAAGGGACAGTAGGTTAGGGTTACGAGGAACTGGAGAAGTAGAAAAGACGAATGGGCGGTCCATGGGTGGCAGAAAACTACGAAGAATTGGAGTCAAACGACTTCACGAAGGAGGTGCATTGTGAGAAATAGCGAGGGCAAACCGACAAAGGGATCGAAGCACAGAAAAACAAGAAAAATGAAACAAAGGCATTTCTTAAACAATACTACTGGAGGAAACCTTTATTTTCAAGAAGGTAGAAATCCGTGCAGGAATAAGAAAGCACATAGACGGTGGAACGTGATAATCGCGACATGAACAAAGCAGAGAGGTCAATCAAAGAAAAGAAATTGATTAAAAAGACAATCGAGGGGAGTCGATTTTATGGTCCGATTAAAAGAGAAAGAAATTGAATATCTATAGAAGGTCACAAATTAATGCGTATTCCTATTCAAGAATTGTAAACTGTGGAGTTCTATCGTTGAACTATATTGTGAGCACATGAACTAAACTCTAGCCTAGAATGAAGTTACCTTGAATTGACTCCCCACACTCCACAACTCATTTTCACATTCAAAGCCATTCTCATCCCGAATTGTAGCTAACTAAAAGAAAAGCCGAGAAGGAGTCTAGAACGGAACGCAAGACCGGGAAAAAGCGTGCCAATATACGAGTAGAAGCATTCGACGCGAGCGCGGTCGAAACGAAAGATCGGAGGTGGTAAAAGCCAATCCGAGAATAGGTTGAGATGAGAAAGAGGAATGATTAAAATAACACACAAATAACCGACCAGAAAATGAAAGATAATTGAAACCTTGAAAGATTGAACGTATAATCTTCAAATAGATTTGATCATCAACAAGCAAACACGAATTGATAAGCGCAATAGATTGTATGGATAGATGGAAGATTGTACAAAATCTCATTTAAGTCCCGAAATAGCACCTTGTGCGGAGCTTTCCAACGCGCACTGCAGTCGTGCCAAAAAAGAAAAATACTGAGGAAATGAACATCTGAACCAAACATAATAGAACGAAAAGGGAGAGATACTTGAGAGATGAAAAATCTCTGAAGTGCTCTTAGTTATTTCTTTTTCTCATTAGATAAGAAGGGACAATACTATCAGCCTTATTTTTTCTTGATAGTCATAGTTAGTGGACCAAAGCCACTAACTTGTTGCTGAAAGCCTCGGACAATTCCATGTAAAATGCGTGGCTAAGTGGCTCCTGTTCCAGCCCCGTAGCCCTGGCACTTCGCGCCTGAGACACCCCAGTAACGGAAGGATTTTAGGCTCGCGAAAATCAGCCCCACCTAGTGCGTTTTGGCAGGACTGAAGCCGGCAGGCAGGTTTTGGCTAGGCGGCCAGGCAGGATGGTTAAACGGTTAGACAGGAGAAGTTGCGGAGACCGGAATGAAGTGATAGCCAAAATGTGCAAGATGGAACAGGCGGACCTAGAAATACGTTTGATTATTGGAACAATGAAACAAAATAAATCGAACTGGAACAATTAAATTTGAGTAGATGGAATTGCTGATGCAATGCCAGACAATCAACGGAAGTTAAGCATGTAATTAATTTCGAGACGAATTCGACTACCGCAGCTTTCTTGTCGCGCGGGCCAAAAACTCGCGGCCCCCAGACTGTAAGTCTGCGCATCTGACGTACAACCCCATTAAGGCTAAATGTCCAGAACAATTGAATAGGAATCAAAGATTAAAATCTGGGAAAGTTCAATAGCACATAATCCCAAACCCCAAAACCCCTTTTAAACCCTTTCATTCCATTTCCAAGCAATCCCGTTCGAGATCTCCCAGGTTACTTCTTTCTGCCTATCCACTTCCTGTCCATTTCCTGTCCCTTAACGTCACGACCACGACCGCTACCTGCACCGAGACTCGTGCCTTCGTCTTTTTTCGCAGTCGCGTCCTGGGCCTTTATAATCTCCATCCCAGCCAGGTATTCACTTTTGACCATCGGCGCTCTTCTACCTTCGTTCATTTCATCTTTTGACTTTGTGTTTGTGCCCTTCACATCCCCGTGCCATCTTCCTTTCCGTTTCCTTTCCGGTATCGTATTCCATCGTTCCTAATTGTGGTATTGTTTGGTGTATCCTGGTCCTGTGGTTCATATTCGGCTAACTCCTCCGTTTAAGTCCATTTCATTTTCACACCATCAAAAGTTCACCGCAAGTAAACCATCTGTTAATTCAAGTACTCCTTGTACCTCAAGTTAACTCGATTTTCCCATCGCATCCCGTCCGACCCTCCCCCTGTTGATACCCATGGTCAGAGCTTACGGCCCCCCTCCCCTCTCCAGGGCTAGACCTTACCCGTACCTTTTAGAGGTTCTCGAATCGCTGGCAAATAAGAAATTGCTCTCCGAGTACACCGGAGATGTCAAGCAATGGCTCTCAGTTTTAGAGGGCCAGTCGGGCGCTAATGCTCAGATGATCGACTTGCAACCCGAGGTCGAATGGTACATGCGTCCATACTTGTTGGACTTCCTCATCGAGTTGCACCAGCTGTTTCGTTTGCAGCCTGCCACACTCTTTCTCGCCATCAACATCATCGACCGCTATTGCGCAAAACGTATTGTGTTCAAGCGCCATTACCAATTGGTCGGGTGCACGGCGCTTTGGATCGCCGGAAAGTACGAAGACAAGAAACTGAGAGTGCCTACCCTCCGTGAGTTGGCCATCATGTGCCGTCAAGCTTACGATGAGGAGATGTTCTTGCAAATGGAGTTCCATATCTTGCTGACACTCGAATGGCTGTTGAGTCACCCGCTGTTGGAAGAGTGCTTACAGTTGGCTATCGTGGAGGCCGGTGTGTCTAATCAAGTGACGCCATGCAAGTACAATCGCTCATTGTCGGACCCACTGCTGCTGAAAGTTTCTGCAGTGACGGCGGTGGGCCGTTTTTTCTGCGAGTTGTCGCTCTACGACCGTTTTTTCTTGACGGTGCCAACTTCTCTCATCAGTATCTCCGCCACGCTTTTGGCGTGCTCCATGCTCGGCGTGCCTTCCGCCAGCTCATACTTGAAGGAGCTCCTCCGGCTGCTGGCTGGTCTGGAGTTGAGCTCGCAGTCGACTCTTGGAAGTCGCTCATCTTCTACATCGTCTATGAGCAACTCGGAGAACGAGGCCCCTATAGTCATGGGTCCTTTCTTGCTGGGACTCGACGACAATGCCATCGCTACCGTCCGCAAAATCGTCTTGATGCTTTTCCTTCAAACGGCTTCGCTTTCGGACGTGTTGCTGCGTAAATACCAGGCTCTCGGAGTCATTCCCGTGATCCACAACTACTCGAACAGACATCCACTCACTGTGCAAGCTGTTTTCGACAGCACGAAGCAGCTTCAGGCCGATGATCTCGTGATCTTGCCTGGCTCAGATTTGGCTCACACCGCCGATGTGTTGATGATGCTTGCACAGGAGTTGGCTCCTCACCAATTGGCTCCGCCTCCAGGGTTCGCCTCGCATGCTACACTCCCGCTGACCCCTCCGCTGGCCACGTCGCTGCTGGTATTCTCACTCAACGACAACTCCTCATACACGACTCCGGTTCTCCACCTGGACCTGGCGCAATTCTCCAGTTACCTGCCTAATCTAGACAGCGACTGGGCGCTGCCTATTCCGCTGTCTAAGACTCGAATCTGAAGGAAATCACAGAATCAGAAGTCCTAAAGCCGCTTTCCAGAAACTGTCGAAGCTCCATTTCATTCCCTACGGCAATTTGCTAACCGCAGCTTACCACAGTCATTATGGAGACGGCCTAGTGGGCCAGGTCGCCCTATTCATTCGCTACATTTTGACTCATATCACTCTCTGACACATTCTTCCATGTTTTGCACCCAGGCGCGTTCTGGTCTGGCATGGTTCCACGCTTACATAAATGCTTATGTAATTAATCTTACAGCACGTACATGCACCAATATTTGTACCCGAAGTAGACCCTACCGCGAAAAACGACTACAACAACCAGAATCGGAAACCAATATAAAAAGAAAAAATAAAAAAAAATATTAATAAGAAAGGAACTCTATCCAATCAAGGTCATGAAAAAAAAATCATGTCGTAAACTCAAACTCCTGTCGTGAATGGCAGCACACTCTGGCCCCTGCCTCCAGGATTTTTTGTGTATTTATCCGATTTGAGCTAAAAATTCATCAATGAATCACATCACGTGACCGATCGCCTATGATTTTCTTGTTTACACTTCTCTAGTCAACCGTCTTCAACAAATAGCTATGTCCGACGACGATTTCACCACAAATAATTGGGTGTGGGTTCCAGACAAGGACGAGGTATTTGTTCGGGGCTACATCTCCGAATATCTTGAAAATGGCTTGGTGAAAGTCACCGTGAAAAACGGAGCTCAAGAAGTTGTTAAGGAAGTTGACCAGAAGGTTTTGGAGAACTGTAATCCTTCCAAATTTAACAAATGTAATGACATGGCTGAACTCACGCATCTCAATGAGCCATCTGTCATCTACAACTTGTTTTTGCGCTACAATGACGATATGATCTACACGTATTCGGGTCTTTTTTTGGTTGCTATAAATCCATACAAAAAGTTGCCCATCTACGAATCAGCGGTGCTAAACAAGTTCCATGTGGAGCTGCTGGACGAGCGCTTGCCGCCACATATCTTTGCCATAGCAGAAAACACCTACCGGAACTTGGTGGCCAACAAAAAGGACCAGTCCATTTTGGTGACGGGAGAAAGTGGAGCAGGTAAGACAGAAAACACCAAAAAAATCATCCAATACTTATCTTCGATTTCCACCAGTGCAGACCATCACGATATTCATGAGAAGATCTTGCGGGCAAACCCGATTTTGGAAGCATTTGGAAATGCCAAAACTATCAAAAATAACAATTCTTCCAGATTCGGAAAGTTTATCAAGATCTTTTTTGAGAGCAAAGGATTGATAAGTGGCGCCATGATTGAGTATTATTTGTTGGAAAAGTCAAGGGTGCTGCACCAACTGAAGGATGAACGGAACTATCATGCATTCTACCAGCTTCTTAAAGGCATGGACGAGAATGACCTAAAAGAGAAGTACAACTTGACACAAAACATCCAAGACTACAAGTATTTGAGCATGTCGAACGGCACAGTCCCGCAAATGGACGATACACGAGAGTTCCGTGTCCTTCGCGAGGCATTCGAGATTATGGAGTTCACTGAAACCGAAGTGGAGAGCATTTTCACGTGTTTGGCGCTGATTCTCCACCTAGGAAACGTTGACTTTATGTCCTGGAAGTCTGAGCAGGCGAACTTTTCAGCAGATTCAAGAATCGACTTGATTGCTAAGATGCTTGGTGTGGATGAAGACAAATTGTCCAGGAACCTTCTTCGTCCTAAAGTAAAGGCAGGAAGAGAATTTGTTCAGAAGCTGCAGAGGGCCGCTGACGTGAAGAATACTATTGACGCCTTTGCCAAACACTTGTATGAAAGGATCTTTCAATTCATTATCTCGCGGATCAACAAGAGTCTTCTTGCGGAAGAGACCACTGGTGAGAACTTTATTGGTGTTTTAGACATTGCAGGATTTGAAATTTTTGACATCAATTCGTTTGAGCAGTTATGCATCAATTATACCAACGAGAAGTTGCAACAGTTTTTCAATCACCACTCATTTATCCTAGAACAGAGTGAATATCTCAGAGAAGATATCCAGTGGGAGTTCATTGATTTCGGATTGGACTTACAGCCCACAATAGACTTGATCGAAACAAAACGGCCCATGGGTGTTTTGGAGATCTTGAATGAGCAGTGTATATTGCCAAAGGCATCTGAGGAGACATTCATGAACAAGTTGCTCGAAACTTGGGGAAATGGCGAAAGCAAGACTTTCCGCCCAAACAAGGTTCGTTCAGGATTCATCATTGATCATTATGCTGGGTTGGTGGAGTACAACATTGAAAACTGGCTCCTGAAGAATACCGACCCTGTCAGCAACAATATATTGGAACTATTACAGGATTCCTCTGTACAATTCATCCGTGACTTAATTTCCGATGATGATCATTTAGTTCCAAAGCTGGGAAAGACTCCTAAACTCAAGACGGTCTCCCAGAAGCACAAAGAGCAGTTATCTTATTTGATGCTGCAGCTTGAAAGCACAGAGCCTCACTTCGTGAGATGTATTTTGCCCAACTTGTCTAAGCGCCCTAACAAATTTGATAAAGAATTAGTCCTTCATCAACTTCGATGCAACGGTGTGTTAGAGGGTATTAGAATTGCCAGAGCAGGATACCCCAATAAGATGACATTTGAGGAATTCTTCAATAGATATTCAATCCTCAATTCCAGCGAAGTCGTTTTCACGAAAAACATGAAAACGAATAGTGAAATCATTCTCAAGCATATCCAGTTGGATCCAGAAGTTTACAAGATCGGTATTACTAAATTGTTTTTCAAGAATGGCATTCTCGGAAAGCTTGAAGAACTTCGTGACGCAGGTTTGAAGAATGCTTTCACATCCTTCCAAAGCATGGTAAGAGGCCAGCTCGCAAGAAAGAGAATAGAGAAACAAATTGCGGTCATTAGAGCATCTCAAGTTCTTGCAAGAAATTTTGAGAAGTTAGATAAGCTTGTCAATAAGGGTGAAAGTCCATGGCTTAAGTTATTCTTGGGCTTGAAACCAATGCTTGAAGAATCTGTCAAAGTCTTAGATTCCAACGAGATGAACGAAAGCTTAAAGAAAATTAATGGAAAGCTCAAAGAGACCGAAAATGCTAAGGTTGCACTCAAGTCCGAAAACGACTCTTTGAAGGAGAGGTTGACGAGTTTGGAAGATGAAATAATTAAAGCGAATACGCAAGTGTCCGAAAAAGCAGATAGGTTGATGGTTTTGGAAAGAGATCAATCATCCAAGAGTGCCAAGGTGGAGGAAGTTTCCAGACAGCTTACTGAGATTAAAGCTGTGAATGAAAAACTTGGGAAGGAGAGGGCAGAACTCACCTCTAAACTTGAAGAATCGAAAAGCAAAATTGAGATGATGGATGAGCAATTCAAGAAATTGAACTCTGAACTCGAAACAAACAAACAAGCCGCAGATAGCCTTCAAAAGGATATCAGGGAGTTGAAACAGGTTAAAAACGAGCACGAGGAGGCAAAAATCAAAATTGCTGACCTTGAAAAGGAAGCTACATCCCTAAGGGCATCGGTTGCTGAGAAGAGCAATGTGTCTCAGTCCCAAATCGATAAGCTCGAGCTCAAACTCAAAGAATTCACCAGCATTTCCATTGCCTATGATGAATCCAGAAAGTCCGTTGCAGATCTTCAGGAGCAACATTCTGATATTTCAAAGAAACTTAAAGAATCACAGTACGAAACTGACAAATACAAGTCTGCCCATGAAGATCATTTGTCACAAATTGCGGATTTGAACACTCAAAAGACAGCACACGAGCAGAAGTCAACCGAATTAGCCAGTCAAATCAACCAATTAAAGGCAGACTTCGAGAAGAAGATCGATCGTTTACAAAATGAGTCCTCAGAGCTTACAAAGTTGAAAGCTCAGTTGACAAAAACGATTGAAAAAGTCGAATATTTGGAAGGTGAATTACGGGAGAAAAAATCTGGATACATCGACCTTTCAAGGCGTCATCTGGAGCTTGAACGCAAGTACGAGGTTCTCAATGTTCAACTCGAGGAGTCGAAGTCCTTAGAGAAGATGCTTTTGGAGGAGAAAAATAAAAACTCACAGTTGCTTGAACAAATTGAAGGAGAAAAAAGCAAACTCTCACAGAAAGTCAAAGAGTACGCTTCACTTGAACGATCTTTAGAGAACTTGAAGCATGAAACTCAATATTTGTCTCGAGCCAAGACAGAGTACCTGGAACAGATCACAAAGTTGAAAGAAGACGTCCTTACTTTGCAAGAAAAGCTTCACGACAAGGAGAATAGACCCCCAGCAGAATATCGTATGGATCCAAAGACAATGGAAGAATTTGCTAATCTTAAGTTGAAGCTTAATGAATCGAATGCTGCCGTTAGGCGGGAAAAGTTCGAAAACCAAAAGCTTTCTCAAGAGGTGAATCTTTTGAGAAAAAAAGTGGATGATACATTTGAGAGTCCTCTGAAACGCAGTGAGCTCAGGCGGTCATTGGCATGTAGTGAGGATCTTAAGTTCATGCAAGTGAACGAGTCCAGATATGCAATTGAAATCAAAAACTTGACCGGTCGTTTGCAGCAAGAGGAAGCAAATGTATCAAGAGCTGAAAACTATGCCATAGAACTACAAAAGAAGCTCAACAAGCTTCAAATGTCTAGAGGAATCAATGGTTTCACTGACTATGAATCGAAATTCAAGGATGCCCAGCATCAAATTGCAGACCTTGAAAAGAAGCTTGGAAATGCTTTGGATGTGTCAGGCTCATCTCTGACACCTGATACCGTCTCTCGGAGCTCAAGTATTGGCACTATTAATTCGTACACGGGGTCAGGGGACTTTGCGAAAATATACAAGGACATAACCAAAACTCTCAAGGTGACGAGGGAAGAGTTGAATGTGTCGAAGGGAGAAGTGTTGAGACTAAAGTCTTTATTGCGAGATAGCGAAGACGAGCTCTATGAACTTAAAAAGTCCAACGTTAAAACGTCTATCAGTGACTATGAACGCGAGTTGGCTCGAGTCAATGTCAATAATGAAACTTTGACCAAAAAGCAGGAGGAACTCCAACAAGCAGTGAAGAAATACAAGAACAGAAGTGAGGAGTATTATGCCAAACTCGAGCTAGCAGAGTCGGCTGTTTCAATCAGTAAAAGACACGAGCAGCAGTACCGCAAGGAGTTGGAAGAGAAGACCACTGAATTAATGCTTGTGAAGGAGGAAATCCGTGCAAGTGAGAAAGTCATCAAGCAGTTACGAATGGACAAAAATAGCTTGGATGGGCAGTTGGCTGAACAGCGCCATAAAGCGGAACAGTTAACCAACCAGATCAAGAGTTCCGAAGAGCAATTACGTTACTTGAATGACAATTACAGCGAGCGCAAGAACACCATCCACGAATATAAGGAGGAAATTAGAACACTTCACCAGGACCTCAAGTTCAAGTTAGAGAAGGAGACAGAGATCATCAAAGAGAACAAGAAGATCAAGATCGAGAATGAGGAATTATCCCGTGTGAAGAAGGATGTTCTTGCAGAAAATGAGGAAGTTAACGAGGAGAACGAGAAACTCTTGAAGCAAAACGAATCCTTGACGACCCAAGTTGAGCTGTTGAAGAACACCAAGCAAGTGAACGAACGGAAACTTGAGCAAAGCAACAAACAGATAGAAGCATTAAAGGAGCTCATTGAAGAGAATGGACGCCAAATTGAAAGAATCAATATTCTCAATGGTAATCTCGAAAGCACTAAAACTCGATTGGAGACGACACTTGCCGATGTTGAGGATCAGCTCAAGGAGTGCAACTTGAACTTAAGTTTGGTTCGCGGACACAACGAAACGTTAGAATCAGACAAGCAACAATTGAAGGAAGAGCTTGAGGTGGTTCGTCTGAAGTGGGACACAAGTGATGGCCAATACAAGACTGCTCGGACAGATAACTTGGTAATTGTGCAAGAGAATGAGACGTTGAAGAATGTCAATCAAGAGCTCAAGAAGAAGGTTGGAGAGTTGGAAGAGAAGCTTTATTCCAATGAACAGCTCAAATATTTGGAGGATAACATCAGTAAGCTTAATGGCGAGGTGGACAAGTTGAAGCAAGAAATCTTCGACCATGAATCACGCGAGCAGACACTTGCTAAGCAAGTGAAGGGTCTTGAGTATGATAATAACATCAAAAATACGCAAATGAAGCGGTACAATGACGAAAACTTCAACTACCAGAATATGATTGGTCAGTACAAGAGCAAGGTGGAGTTTCTTCATCAAGAGAACAGTGAGAAGGACTTGAAGATCAAGGCTCAGGAGCGGGAACTTTCGGAAATTCGAGAGAAGCTTCTCGTATTTGAGAAGGATTCGCTCACTACGCATTTCTAGAAGCAGTTGCATCATTCCTATGTGGTGAGGTCATACAGAGAAAGAAACAAGTAATTTCGAGCGGACTAGTATAGCGAACGTGGGGCGCGAGGCTAAATTTTGCACCCACGTGAAACAAAGGCTTCTCTTGATTTCACAAGCATAATTAGGGCCGCACTGATTATCTTGAGAGAAATAATAAAACCGGCGCCGGGAAGGTCGATTTTTGGTTACGATGACAGGTGTGTCAAATGCCACGTCTGCGAATGCATGAATCAATTTACTACAGTAGTCTAACACAATTGGGAAGTAGTCACACGTGCTTGATGATATGATATCAGTTCCATTTTGCCGTGTGCCGTACGTAAGCAGTATAGAAAAACTTTCATAATTACTACTAATCAGATGTCGTGTAATAACCGAAAAACGTGGTCGCACGATGGATACCGCATCCAAGCGACCATACTGCAGATAATCTAATCTCAACCGTGCGGCGTGCATGAAAAGTTGATATTTTCGATCTTTTGCACCCACGTGGGGACTAAGAGCCCAGGCACTAAATGGATACTATGGGTAAACGGTCACACTACCATAGAAATGCCCAGAGTTCCAAGACTTTTACTCAAGAAATGTTCTGCTTGTGAAGGTGTCAAAATCGTCAGACAAGACACTAATGGCCGTTTTGACAGCACACGTCAATGTTGCTAGTTTTAAGACCAAATTAAACCGTCTTAACATCCACATCTAAAATCCATGGCTTACCTACCCACGTTGGGTGGAGTTACGGAACTAATAGCATATATGTAGGCCGGCAACCCGTTAATAGCCCACGCGGACATGGGCGGGCTTTCCGTTTCTGTTCCTTCCCTCGGGCATGCAGATTCGCAACTGGCACCAGTTAAATTACTTAATTAATCGCTATACCGTCCGGGGTATATAAGACGTCAAGTCCCGAAATTTTAGGGAGGTCAGTTTTTTCTATCACTCACAACTTTAATGTCGGAAATTCAAACTGCTCACGAGGTTTCCACTGCTGGTGGTAAGACCGCCTTCAAGGACTACATTGGAAAGTTTGCTCATATTGAAGATCCATTGGAGAGAAGAAGATTGGCATTGGAAGAAATCGACAATGCTGGTTTCGGATGGACTCAAGCAAAGATGATTTTGATCGCTGGTGTTGGTTTCATGACTGACTCTTACGATATTTTCGCTATTAACTTGGGTGTCTCTATGTTGGGCCATGTCTACTGGAAGGGCTCCATTCCAGACTCAACCACTACTTTGATCAAGGTTTCCACTTCTGTTGGTACCGTTATTGGTCAGATTTCCTTCGGTTTCCTTGCCGACCACATCGGTAGAAAGAAGATTTACGGTACCGAATTGATTGTCATGATTTGTGCTACTATCTTGCAGTGTTGCTTGGGTGAATCTCCAGCTGTTAACTTCGTTGCCATTTACGCCTGTTTGAGAATTGTTATGGGTATTGGTATCGGTGGTGACTACCCATTGTCTTCTATTATTTCCTCTGAGTTTTCCACCACCAAGTGGAGAGGTGCTATCATGGCTGCTGTGTTCTCTAACCAGGGTTTGGGTCAGTTGATGGCTGGTCTTGTTGCTTTGGTGTGTGTCGCTGCCTACAAGGACGACTTGATCTTTGCTAACTCTGCCAAGGAGTGTGTTGGCCGTTGTATCAAGGCCAATGACCAGATGTGGAGAATCTTGGTTGGTTTCGGCTGTGTTCCAGGTTGTATTGCTTTGTACTACAGATTGACTATCGCTGAGTCTCCTCGTTACGCTTTGGATATCACTGAGCACGACAACTTGGAGAAGGTCGCTGATGCTGAGGCTGCTTTGGATGCTGTTGCCCACGACATCGCTCCACCAAAGGCTTCTTTCAAGGACTTCTGGAGACACTTCGGCCAGTGGAAGTACGGTAAGATCTTGCTTGGTACTGCTGGTTCCTGGTTCACCTTGGATGTTGCTTACTACGGTTTGGGTTTGAACTCTGCTGTCATCTTGAAGACTATTGGTTACGCATCTTCCAAGAACGTCTACAAGGGTTTGTACAACACCGCTGTCGGTAACTTGATTTTGATTTGTGCCGGTTCCTTGCCAGGTTACTGGGTTTCTGCTGCCACCATCGACACTGTCGGTAGAAAGCCAATCCAATTGGGAGGTTTCATTATCTTGACTGTCTTGTTCTGTATTCTTGGTTTCGCTTACCACAAGATCTCTGATCACGGTAAGTTGGCTCTTTACGTTCTTGCCCAGTTCTTCCAGAACTTCGGTCCTAACACCACCACCTTCATCATTCCAGGTGAGGTTTTCCCAACCAGATACAGATCGACTGCTCACGGTATCTCCGCTGCCTCCGGTAAGGTTGGTGCCATTATTGCCCAGACCTGTATTGGTACTTTGATTAACCACGGTTGTTCTAAGAAGGACAACTGTTTCTTGCCACACGTCATGGAGATCTTCGCCTTGTTCATGTTGCTTGGTGTCTTCACCACCTTGTTGGTTCCAGAGACCAAGAGAAAGACTTTGGAGGAGATCTGTGAACTTTACCATGATGAGGTGGATGTCACCAAGTTGGGCACTGACAGATACGCTACACAACAGGCTGAGTCTTACGACTCGGAGTTGAAAAATTAAGTGGTGGTCATAGAATTCAATTCTTTATTTAGCATGTTTAATAATTCAAATAATCGTTCTTAATGGGATGTTATAAAGGTATCGATTGTGAGTTCCGGTGATAAAAATTAGAGCGTTCCAATTAAATTGATTGATGTCGTTGCAAGTAAAATTTCTATTAGGCAATAGAGAAGAGTGCCCCTGTTCCAGGTTTGGTTGAATGTACGTCTTTAGACAATTAAACCTCATTGTGTTCAATTGAGCCGGAGTATTTGAGACCCTTTCTATTGATGCTAGATAGGTAAGCAGATAATGATTGTACTTTCTTTACAAGTCCATATCATTTGTCTCGTTAAAAGTAGAGTAGGACAATTCTTTAATTCAAAATTGGAATGGAGGTTAATGCCTATGAGTATGAAATAGAAGCAAACTCAGATAAGAAGCATTGTCTCTCTACATACTTATCACTTGTTTATTTCCAATTGTTGATAGATTAGTGAAAGTGACGCAATTTAAAGAAACAGATGGATTGGAGGCTCTTCTCATTGAGCGTTTGGCTGTAAAACATTCTTTTACCACTTTCACCTCAATAAAGTGCCACGGAACGATAAGACAAAAGATGAAATGTTTGAAGTGACCAAATTAAGAGATAGCGAGATCCTGAATTGCTATTACAATCCCGTCCACTCTTGCTGAACTTTCTAGGAATTACCTTCTACCACGGAAAAACTCAATCATTTCACATCCAAAATCACCATAAAAAAACTATGAGAAAGGGCCTCCACATCCAAAGTCATGATAACAGCATCATGAGAAAGGGTCTAGAGATGCTAAACATTATAGAATCCCATATCATGGAAATCGTCATAAACAACTATAAAGATTATAAACTAAATCACACATCGATTACCTCCCACCAGCAATATCATGCCAGCGATGCTACTCACCGCTCTTTTCGTGTCATCCGGCGAGAGACAAATCATTTCCGAGATAAGTTATGTTTGTATTGAGTCTTGTACTTACACACCCACTCCAAAACCAATTCTCGGTAGCAATTCGATACTATACAGATTCCTCCACTCAAAAGCATATCCATCTATTTAACTGTCAAGCGCTTCTCAGTTATTTCTTTCCTCCCTCATGTTAATCAAACAAATCCCAATTAGATCCTCTAAAGCTTCACTGGTATAGGCGTGCGGCTCACCATGACTCAATTAATCATTAATGACTAGGAACCCAGCCATACGAAATCAAAAATTAACGCTATTACTTCCAAACGAAATCCTCTAAATTTCATGCAACTCTTTAATCATCAAACTTTTTAATCATCAAAATAGACCTTTAAGCTTCCCAAATCTGCCATATCATCCTCAACAAAATCTCAGTTTCTTAACCACCTTATCTCATCGCGCTCCTACAGTATAGTGACGTCTTACCATATCTGGAGAAAAGATCCACGTGGTGACAAATATTGCCATATTCATCCATTCCACGACCAATTTCAGACCATCTACCGACTTCCAGAATCCTTTCCTTTGCCAATTTTTAGCCAATACCTCTTCCTCCCCACATCATCTTACTCCAAATCTCTCCAGGTGTTCAATCATCACCAACTTCAAATCTCCTGCACCCACCACCAACCACCATGTCTTCTTTCTCTAAAGACTGGCTCACCGTGGCTGTGCTTGTGGTAGCCTTTTTCGGGTACTTCGAACGGACTCAGCCTTTCTACCGCCAGTTCAAACTCTCGGACTCGCGTCTCCAACACCTGTTTGCTCATGAGGAACGTGTCACTGATCTCCAGCTCTACTTCCTCTGTACTGTGATCCCTATGGGGATTGTGGCGGGCGTTTACACAGCAAAAAGGAAATTAGCGCTTCTGCTGAAGTCCGTACATGCCACAATGGTTGGGTTGTGGATTTCATTGACTGTAGCAGCCGTTTTCACAGACATTTTAAAGGATTGGATTGGAAATCCTAGGCCAGACTTCTTGGAGCGGTGTGGAGCCAAACCAGGCACAGCCAGCGACGTTTATGTGGATGTGGCGGTGTGCAATGCTCCTCTTGGGCTCAATCGATTGGCGGATGGCATGAAGCTGACACCCTCGGGTCATTCTTCCATGATCTTTGCACTGATGTTCTACTTATACTTGTGGCTTGGAGAACATGGTGCAATTCTGCGGGTCAATAGGTGGATTTGGCAGTTTTTGCGTGTTGGGCCACTTCTTTTGGGATGCTACGTTGCATTTTCTCGAACTCAGGACTATAGACATCATTTTTTCGATGTTTGTCTTGGTCTGTCAATTGGTATAGCTGTTGGGTGGCTTCTGTACAAGAAGTACCATGCTGAAATTGAGGTGTAAGTGAGGGAAGATAAAGTGAATGATGAACAGATTATCAAGGAAAAATACGAGAGAAGTCGAAGAACAGAGCAGAAGGAACGAATGAAAAGAATTAACGAAGAGAAGCAGTATAGAGATAGAATATGAATTAATCAATCGATAGCTTAAGTGTTAAACCAACGTGTTTTTACAATGAGTAGCTAATTTGTATACCTTCTATTAACTTAATCGTCCGTTGAGGACCCCAATTAATGCAAAACTCTATCCCATAAAGCAAATGATAAGAAAAAATAAAGAGCGTGGAAGTAAATGTTTGTCAAACGAGTTGAGCGTTGACATGGTCGTGAGTCATCACATTAATTTGTTAAGTTTGCTCTCGCCACTTAGAACTTCAATTCCTTTGGCTGTTCCCAAGTGTTCTCCTGGTTGGTGAAGTGGCCGTAAGAGGCAGTCTTGAAGTAGATTGGTCTAGCCAAGTCCAACTCCTTGACAATCACACCTGGTCTCAAGTCGAAGTTGTTGTTGACAATCTCAACCAACTGCTCGGAGGTGTACTTGGAGGTACCGTAGGTGTCAACGTGGATGGACAATGGCTCAGCAACACCAATGGCGTAGGAGAACTGCACCAAAGCTCTTCTGGCCAAACCAGCGTGGACAATAGACTTGGCAACCCATCTGGCAGCGTAAGCAGCAGATCTGTCGACCTTGGAGAAATCCTTACCAGAGAAAGCACCTCCTCCGTGAGCACCCCATCCACCGTAGGTGTCAACAATAATCTTTCTACCGGTCAAACCGGCGTCACCCTGTGGACCACCAATGACGAATCTTCCAGATGGCTGGATGTGGTAGACAGTTTTGTCGTCCAACAAGTTGGCTGGAATGGTTCTCTTGACGATCTTCTCCAAGATCTCCTTTCTCAAGTCCTCGGTGGAGATCTCGTCAGCGTGCTGGGTGGAGATGACAACAGTGTCAACTCTCAAAGGCTTGACGGCTCCGTCAGCCTCCTTCTCGTATTCGACAGTGACCTGGGTCTTGGTGTCTGGTCTCAACCAGCCCAACTCACCGGATCTTCTGGCGTCAGACAAAGCCTTGTTCAACTTGTGCGACAACAAGATGGTCAAAGGCAACTTCTCCTCGGTCTCGTCGGTAGCGTAACCGAACATGATACCCTGATCACCGGCACCCAACTCCTCCAAAGCCTTCTCGTAGTGCAAACCCTGGGCAATATCTGGAGACTGCTGCTCAATGGCGACCAAAACGTTACAGGTCTGGTAGTCGAAACCCTTCTCAGAGTGGTCGTAACCAATGTGCTTGATGGTGTCTCTGACAATCTTCTGGAAGTCCAACTGGGCCTTGGTGGTGATCTCACCGAAAACCATGATCATACCAGTCTTGGCTGCGGTTTCACAGGCAACCTTAGACAATGGGTCAACTGCCAAACAAGCGTCCAAAATGGCGTCGGAGACCTGGTCACAGATCTTGTCTGGGTGGCCCTCGCCGACGGATTCAGATGTGAAAAAGAAAGTTTCTGGCATTTGGAAGAGGACTTGTGTTGGTGGTAACTGGATGGAAAACTTTTGGCGGAAACTGTGGATCTTTTATACACCGCGAAAAAAAATTTTGATGGAGGTTGTGCATCAGGCTCGCAAGGGCACGTGACTTGAATGAGTCGAACACAACGGTTTAAATAAAGAGAACCCTGTGATGTATTTTTTCTTGGTTAGGCTTGTGACTGCGGTACGTGTTTGCAGTCAATGGCGTTAAAAAGCGAATGTTCTGTTTTTTGTTTTGCAGTACTTGTATCCTTTTTCCTTTGATGCTTCTCAGAACGGATAACCCACGGGGCCTTTTCATGTGAAAATCGTGCAGGTGTAGCTAAACGAGATTATGCGAGTAAACGAGTGACAGATAGGGTTTCAAGAGCTGGAGAAGGCGAGAATAAAAAAAACAATTGGGTAGAATTTCGTAGAGAGGCGGGACTTAGGGTGGAGAAAAAGCAAGTAGTCGAGCGTTGGAGAGTGACATATGAGGGGATAGCCAACATTTATATACGACGGTGGCACCAAGTTGCAAGAAGTCAATGTCGCGATTTAAAATGATGATGAGATACGCAGTCAATGTCGCGATTTAGTGAAGATAGGCATACACAGTCAATGTCGCTGAAGAAAGGAATACACAGTCAATGTCGCAGATGAGACGTTGGTGCCGGCCCGGAAATATGTCTCACATGTCGCACCTGCATGTCGCGATCTAATCTTCCCTCTGACTAAATGTCTCCTGTCGAAATGTCTCCTGCCAACTATGCAAGTCGCGATGCTCCAACCGCGTATAGTAAATAACGCGTACCAACTTCTCCAACTACCAGCTACTCCAATTGTTCCTCATCAATGGCTGATTTAGATTTGTCTATACTTGACCGTGTCAAGAAAAGATTGTACGGCCTGGACACACAAGTGATTCCCAACTTCCAAGATTCGCTTCTATTTGGAAGCACCCAGGTAATAGGAGAGAAACATGAGGCAGAGACACAATTGGTCGAAAATCAAGAAGAAAATGCTCCAAATACCGAATTGAATACCCAAAATGGTACACAATTGACGGTATTGTCTACTCAAATTCCAGAAACGTCCACTCAGAGAGTCATCAGACTTCCACAACTAGCTTTGAACGAAGAAGATTTCGCCACTCCTCAGACTCAAGTAACCGCTCCACCTTTCATTCCAGGGCCCGAAGACGTTCCTGTGGAGCTCACAAGAGAAGAGAAACTTGCACGGCTCGTGGAGCTCAAACGCCGGGAGCGTATTCGCGAAGAGCAGCAGCTCCAGGCAGATATTTCACATACTACATTGACAGACGAAGAAAACGACTTGGACGATGCAGCAGATACCACGCGAGACTCTTCCGTGCAGAAAAATGCAACTACTAAGAAAGAGCTCGAAGAGATCGATCGTAAACTCAATGAAGAGAAGAGAAATCGCACTATTCAGCCGATTTTCCAGAAGAGCGAGACAAATCCCGTTAAACAATTATTGGCTGCGTTTGACTCGGATAGTGAGGGGGAAAATGCTCCCAGCAGCGAGCAGGTATTGAAGCTGAGCCCTACAACCTCTCCAATCAAGGTCGGTGCTACAAAAGGCGACATAGAATTGGACTCCGATTCAGATTTCGATACAACCAATGTTCTCGATTTGATCGCCAAGCCTCAGCTGCCCATTGCTAAGAATAGAAAGAATCCCATTGATGAATACGCCCAGAGGCTCAAAAAGAGAATGCTTTCGTCTCCGACGCGATCAGACGAAGGCGTCATAACTCTTGATGATTCTGGAGATGAAACTGCTGCTGAAGCGACTCCAAGTGATATTCCACAATTAACAAAGGAACAACAGTTTGTTCTTAAGCAACGGTACTCGAGGAAAAAGTTCGAGAGAATCAAAAGCAACATTGCATACTCAAAGTTTCATCAACCAAGAGGACGCGAAAAGAGCTTGAAGCTTTTCAATGAGCTCAGAGCAGCAAACGTTAAACAGTTGAATGAGTTGAAGGAAAGTAACCCTGACGCTGAGCTCTTGGAAGAAATCGAGAAAGAAGAAGAGGAAATGGGGAACTTGTTGGAACGTGAGATGGAGAGAGTGAGAAGAATCCGGAAGAAGGAAAAACTTCAGGAGAAAGCGAAGTTGCGATTGATCAATGGCGGCGATAATGATGAAGATGATGCCGACTACAACAGTAACGAAGGCAACGAAGATGTTCCTGACAGTGAAGTTGATTCCAATTCGGGAGAATCTGAGTTTAGCGACGAGAATGAGCTGGATGACGAGGAGACTGAAACAGTGTCTAGACCAAAACGAGTTGTTCTTTCTGATGATGAGGAAGACGCACCAACAGCCACCAATTCAAGTATCACGGAACCAGCAACAAAACGCCATGATGACAGTTACATGTTTGGAGGAACAAGTGATGAGGTCGAGGTTCCAGATGACGAAATGGAAGTCAGGGCTGGAGGTCATGACGACACTTCTGCAAGCACCATGGACCTCGAAGTGGAACACAGAGAGTCTAATCAATATGAGTTGTTTCTGAATCTAGCCCCCAGAAAAGCACAAGATGTTTCTTTTACAGAATCTACCATCGACGAATCCTTCCATGTACCTGAGTTGCCTTCTTTCCAGGATATCACTGAAACGCAGGAAACAAATGCTGATAATTTGCCAACTCAAGCAGATGCTCAAAGTTACCCTGCCACGCAGATCATTCCTTCTGCCACTCTAGCAGTCTCTCCTGCTACCCAGATCATTCCCTCAGCTACACATACCAGCAAAACGCTTGCTGATAAAACCCAGGAAGATGTTTATTCTGATGATGAAGAACAAGACTTGCCTGCAGCAGTCAATAGAGGGCGTCGACACATCAGCAAGAACGTCCTTCATTCAGTCCAGGAAGAAGACGAAGACGATGAAGCAGACAATGAGAAAGAACAAGAACTACTCAAGGAGAAGCTTGCTCTTTTCGAAGCTAAAATCAGAAGAAAGGAGCTTAAGGCACGTCGGTTGAGAAAAGAAATGGAACGCAGGGGAATTAAGAATGTTGTTGAAGGAGAAGCAGAGGAGTCTGAAGACGAGTGGAAGGGAATTGGTGGAGCAGAAAACGAGGAGAGTGACCAAGCAAACTCCGAAGACGAAAGAATGATTGATAACGACTTTAATATTGACCTCAACGATGAAGAAGTGAGAAAGAAGTTCATGGAGCAATATCAAATCAAGGATAGAAAAGAATTGGAGAAGTTAATTGATGATATCAAAAACCACAAGCTTACTAAGCGTGCTCGTGCCAATAGGTTTGATATCGAGCTTAGCGACGAGGAAGATGAGCTCTTGATGGCATACCGCCGTCAAAAGTTGCAAGAGCAGAAGCAAAGACTTTTGGCCAATCTGAAACTTATGAAGTTGGCTCTGAATGTAAAATCTAGAGCCTTCTTTGAGTCCATGGAAGAGGAGTCAAATATCATCACTTTAGACGATGAGCTGGGCGAAGAAGACTCTGCTAGCGAGAGCGAGCCTAAGCCGAGCGAAAACAACAGTCAGGGAACAGATGCAGATGAAGTCGAAGCTGCACCTATCAAAAAGGTCATTCGTATCCATGAAGCATTTGTCCAGAGACAATTATCGTTCCTCTCGAAAACAGATGACGATGACTACCTTGAAATTCAGCGTATGTCCAATGCTCAGCACGGAATTGCATCTGATGATGATATAGATGACTTGGCTACTCTCAAGAGTCGGAGCTTGAGCAATTTGTACACCAGAAATCCGACTCCAGAGGTTGTTGACCTGGACACACTTTCCAACAAGAGGACACACGATGAAATCCAGACCGACAACGATGAGGACGACGACGATGACGATGATGGTTTTTCTCACGTCTTCAAAAGGCCATCGATGGTGGCTTCATTCAGGTCCTTCCAAGAGAAGCAGGGAGTCCAAGTTTCTACGAAATCCTTCAGCGGAGTCACCGTCAACAAACAGTATAAGGTTGCCTCTGGCTCAAAGGCATCGATTACCTACATGTCAAAGTCAAACAAACAGAAGGGCATTCCAAGTTCGAAGTACGAAAGTTCGAAAGCTAAGGAGATCGAAGAAAGCATTGGTAGAGCCCACCGTGAAAGTTCCAGCTCTCTCTATAAAGCAGGTGGTACGTTCAGTTAAGGTGAATGTAATTGCATAATTAATAAAATGAAAAGTATTAAAATGAAAGGTTATGTATTATTGATGCACAGTGTATATCGTATGACGTCGTAAATATGTATAGAATGATATCCGTTGGTACCAACTGAGTCATCGACCAGTTAGTTGAACAACGATTCATTGAGAGCTTCTCGAAGCTTCGATTGGTTCATGGTCCGGACAGTAGGTCTCTTGAAAATGGAAAATTCTCCATGATTTAGGACCTTCGTGTTTCCGGGTCCGATCGTCAATGAGGAATGGCTCCCATTTTGAAGATTTCTATCAGGCGGAGGAAGGCGTTTGCTCTGAATATCGTTGCGAATTTCAATAGGGTCTCTGATTCCCTTTTTGAGTTTCTTAATCTTCTCAGGAGGAGAAAAATGTACCGATTTGGTGGTCTTCTCTGCCATCTTGCCCCTTTCGGTCGTGTCCACGGACTTTGCAACAAGACTCATGAGTCCAGACGCAAACGACTTGCTCATAAGGTCAATACTTCCACGTCGAGGAGGAGCACGTTCAGCAGGTTCTGTGGAGTGTTTGTTGAAGCCACTAGGAGAGCCCATTGGCGAATTCAAAAGATTGAAAATGGTGAATGTCGACTTCCTTCTCGGTGTGAGTGGCTTGAGCTTCGTTGGAGATTCTGGAATGTCCACCGGCTGTGTCAGTGGTTGCACCTCTTGTAGCAAACGTTGGGAGTGTTCTTTAAAATGTGACATAGCCGGAAGAATATCCATGTCCATGTTGGATTTGCTCGAACTGGAGTATATAGTCTCCACTGTAGGCTGATTGATGGTCTCCTTTGCGTGAGACTTCAACATTATTGCAGGGTTGTGGAACTTCGGTGGTGGAGGTTGCTGGGTAGGTATTTTCACTCCAGAGAAGACCGAATCATGAGATCGAGATTTCTGAAGGGGTGCTGGAAATGCCGTGCGTAGGTCCACACGAGATTGACGAAGATACTTATGGAAATTTTCAAGTTCTTCGGATGACGACGGTGAAACGTCCGAAAGATTGAAGTCATATTCTTCCAAGTCGTCTAGGTTCACATAATTCATATTGACCGGACTCATGGCTCCAAATGTAAACAGTCTTTCTTGAATCTTGGGCGAAGTTTGGTTTTCGAATGTGTCTTCAAGATTGTTGAAATCCTCATGGTCGATGAACGTTTCATGATGTATTTTAGAAGTATCTTCGCCAATTGACGTATCGGAGGAGTCAATTGTTTTGTTCTCCATAATACTCGAAAAGTTTGTCTCATGGGAACTTCTCAGGAAGTCTCGGTTCGGGTTTTCTTGCAAAGGATTGAGCGTATACGCTGCTGAGAGCCTGTAGCGAGACTTCTGTTTGGTGACCTTTGCATTTCGGCACCGAATAGGTTTTAATTCCAAATTGGAGATCGAAAGGGCGTTCTTCAATTTCTTATCCTCAACCACAAGAGGGGCCTCCGTAAGAGGTTGATCACTCAAATGGCGGACATTTTGATGCCCAAACGAAGTTAAAAGATATGAGTATTCTTTATTCAAGTTACTCAAGCTTGTTTCGTTGGTATAGAGCTGATTGAGATGGAGATTGGAGTCCAAGAAAAAGGATTTCTCGTGGAGTTTTTCGAATTCGTTAAGGCAGATATTATTCTTGTTGATTAGTTCTGTCATGGTATCGATTTCCGAGTCTGCTGCAGCAATAGACCCATTTACTTCGAGGATCAGACCAATAAGGTCGTTGGACTCACATATAGACGACACGATGCGGTCAGATTTGGTGCTAAGGCTGTCCACCATTGCGAGAAGCGTATCTAGCTTGGACATGGTGAAAAGTGTGAAAAATAATGGTCTTGTCTCAGGCTGTTATGAGTATATGAAAAGTATCTGTTTGACTGGAGAATGGACCAAATAAGTGGCAGCAGATATCAAGGTGAAGTCTTCAAGCTTTCCAGATAAGCATGTGGACGCTACTTGAAGGACCACACTATCTCTTTCTGGTCATCTCCATAGTCCCACTGTTTGTTTACATCTGCCTGCATCATTTTAGGATGACTTCCCAATCGGTGAGGCTATAGGTATAATGTGGAGGACTGCATTAGTCTGGAAAAACAAGATCCGACCAAAAACAGGAAGATTTGCGGATTAGTTAAATTTTTATTGTGATATTGAACTTTGCCGTTCGGAAAATTTCTTTCTTGCATCCTGAGATCTCTAATGTTGCCTGTTTTCGTATGGTTGTAGATGTTTACCTAATTGTTTAAACTTTTCGGCGAGGATAGTGTATGCATGATTGTTCTCTAAAGAGGTTCTGCAATAATGAGGGATTGTGAGAACTATGGGTATTTAATGTATTATTTTTTTGTGTAAGTTTAGGGAGTTGTAGTCTATCTATTTACTTGTTGTGTTTTTTTGTGATTGTTTATATTGGATTCTTTGTTTGACATATTTTCTTCAGATTAGCATTTTTTTATGTTTATTCACAAATATCATCTGACTTCTTTTCCACGTAACAAGGAACATGTAATTTTGAAATCACATGGTATATGAGAACTATGATAAAGATCCGATCTCTTTTTGGTTATCTCTTTTTAGGCTTGATGCTTTTGAAGCACATCTCAATTTTAGAGAAGAGGAAAAGAAAGAATGAGAGACAGAGGTCTTGGAGACACCACCAAATTCATTGTGTTAACTTAGAAATCAAAAGAGGTTTTGCCCAGCAGAGTTTTCAAGCAATGGTGTAGTACTAGATATTCTAAACTTGAGCTTTGCGGCAGCAATTACTTATGCATCAGCATAGCATTCAATTTTGTGACAGTGCCTGAGAAAATCAATCATATCCAGACCAGAGTATATATTACTTGGCAACCATCCACTATACCAATCTTGGAGTTTCAATTCAAGTATCAGTAAATTTAAGCAACGTAATAGAATAGCTAGGCAAAAAAGCACAAAAGTTTCATACAAATTCAATCACTGTGGATCAAATTCTTACTTCTCATCTTCAACAATACCTTCTTGTTGAGCCATGCTTCTGAAGTAACAAGAAGTACCGCATAATTACCTTCTGTAAGATGAAAATTCTTACAAATCAAATCCAATTGACACAAATATCATTTTTTCCTCAATCCCACTTTCTATACTGGTACTCCCATGTATTTAACCTGACAGACTTGCGCAGCCCATACGCGAAGGTCGCATGAGACATAACTAAATCCACCACCTCTTTATAAATTAATTTACGAATTGTTTTTCTTTGATTCAAAACATTAATGACTATTCAAATCAGATCTTTCATCCCTTCTTCAACTCAAATTCATTTTCCTATAGCCGTAAGTCTTCTGCAAAGATCAGAACAAAGTCAAAGTATGTTATGCTGGATCATGAAGAACGAAGCTCATATGCATTTTGAAACAGAAATTGGTCTATATGCAAAGAAAAGTCAATCAAATTATGCAACCCCGAAGTCATTCTTTTCCCTTTTAAGCAGATTTGGCTGCAAAATACCTTCGTATCTGCACCTTCATCATCTTACTGTCAACTACTTGCAGAAATCGGTCACGAGGCCGACCACAAACTTGCATAACATTCTTTCCCTCCATCGAATATAAAAGAAACCCCTGTCCCATAATTTTTCTCACTTTTTCAGATTATTTTTCACTTCCCCCAGCTCTTACCTAGGTACACCTCGTAATAGCTCTCAATCTTCCCCCAAGAACCCCCAAATTTTTCCAGAATTGCTTCAAGACCTAGTCGAACCTACTTCGATCCTCTGAATTTTACTTTTAGATTCATTACGCCGCCTCAATACCCAATGTTCTCTCACTCTGTCGGTACAGCCTACGCCCCTCTCTTATCGGCTTCCTCGATGGGAATGGGACCTCTGCCAGCTTCCAAGGGCAGAAGACGCCAAGCCAAAGCTCTCTTAAAATCTTTTTTCCACCGGAAGGACTCTGGCTGTAGGTATGAACAGCCCGCCTTTTGTGGCACGGGTGATACATCCTCTCCTCATCGTAGAGTGAGAGACAGAATTCGTACTGCTTTTCAAAGTTGGTTTCCTCCCAAAAAGTGCCGCTTGAATTCCTTGAACCCGTCTTCTACTAGTAGGCTCTTAGAGACCGCTAATTATTCAACTGCTCAAGGTGACTACTCGCCATGTTCGTTGTCCAGTAGTATTGCAACCGGCTGCGAAACAGACGCAGGTACCTGGAACCAAGTTCGCTTTTGCACCCAACCAACTTATGCCTCTGCCCCACGCTATGACGAGTATAGTAGCTCATTCATTTTGCCAGCTGACTATTCTTCTTTTGCCAATGAAGTCTTATCTGTCAGAATTCGAGTTAAAGACATTTCCATCAGCAAACTTGAGTCTATCGCTGAGGCTAATGAGCCTGACAATTATCACAAGTCTGACAAATATAATGAGTCTGATGAAACTTGTGTTGAGTCCTGTGATTCTCTTTCTTTGCCTGATTCAGCTTGTTTATCTTGCTGTGAGCCTCGCTACTACACTGCCAACTTGGACCTCAACAACTCCTCATCGTCGTCTCATTTCGCTGGTTCTTTCCAAGAGTCACTTCCTTTAAAGAAAATCCGCAAGTGTCCTACTCCATCATTGATTAATGCCTCTGACTCCGCCTCTGTTGACTCGATTAACCCATCTTACACTGCTGCTATGGTTTCTGGCTCAACAGCGATTGACCCAGAGCTCCCATTGATTGCCTACTTCTCGTTGCCAGAAGCTGAAATCTTTTCTGAGGGCTGGAAGGAATCAAACGTTGTAGTAGAAATTTCCTCTGCAGCTACTGACATGTGGGATGACTTGAATGCTTTCCAGAACCAACGTATGAAAGACGATCAAAACGAAGAGCCTAAGTGGGCCCAACAGGATTACGGAGATGCTTCAGAGTTCCAATTTGGCAACTACAAGTGCCAGCAGTCATTTGCTAAGGAATTCAAGAAAAACGTCGCTGAGGAGTTGGCTAACACCACCTATAGCATGATGCAAGCTGTTGATGGCGTTGATAGATCCAAGTACATTGTAGATGACGAGGAGTTTCTCGAGAATATCTATACTGAAAGCTATTTTGCTAATCTTCAGAACTGACTTTGACCATTGAAAAGTAATACCTATTTATATCTACAATTAAGTTGTTGAGTGTAAATTTATATGAGCGTAATAGAGAACAGGTCAGTTAGATTACTTGTACAGTGAGATTGAGTAGAATTTCAAACAAGGAAGTATGGTTGAAAAGAAATTTCAGTATCAGTTAGGGTTTCCTTGGATTATTTTTGAAGTGTTCTTCATCGACGGGTGCCCTTATGCATTCAAACGTCCTAAATTCTGCCCAAAGTATATTTTCGCTAAGCGCAAAGCATCAGCCTACAATCTTCTACATCCAAATCACCGAAAAGCGGACATACACTCATATACACAGCAACATCGTCATACCTCTGTGGATCAAGAGCGGAACGGCACTAATATTAACAATTAAATGCGAATGGAAACAAAGAAATAAAAAAAGGAGGACAAGCGGTTAAAAGAGGTTGTATCTTTGATTACAAAACAACACACTTCTTCTTCTTCTCCTTCTTTTCCTTGGTAACCAAGGATGCTCTAGTGGCAGTCTCAAAAACCTCTCTAACACCCTCGCCAGTTCTGGCAGAACACTCCAAGTAGTACTGAGTGCCAATCTTCTGGGCAACAGCCTGACCCTCGGAAGAGGAAACTGGCTGTTGGTTGTCTTGTTGCAATTGCTTGATAGTAACTGGGTCGTTTCTCAAATCAACCTTACATCCAACCAAGATGATTGGGACACCCTGGCAGAAATGCAAAACCTCAGAGATCCACTTCTCCAAAACGTTGTCCAAGGAGTCTGGCGAGTCGATGGAGAAACAGATCAAGATGACGTTGGAGTCTGGGTACGACAATGGTCTCAATCTATCGTAATCTTCCTGACCGGCAGTATCCCAGAGAGCCAACTCAACCTTTCTTCCGTCAACCTCAACATCAGCAACGTAGTTCTCGAACACAGTTGGGACGTAAACCTCTGGGAAAGTACCCTTGGAGAAGACAATCAAAAGACAAGTTTTACCACAGGCACCGTCACCAACGATGACCAACTTTCTGCGGATTTCTGCTGGAGGAGGAACCATTCTAGCTGTTAGTATGAGAAGATAATTGATAGGGAGATAGGTGGGCCTGATTTGGATACTGGAGGGCTGGAGTCGAGATTCTTGAAACCTCTATTGAAATTGGAGATGGCGGCAACATCTCGCCACCGGACACCATCAGAGTGTCAAGGTGCTTGGAAAGACGGTCAAATAACAGATGGGCCATCTGGGACGGTATTGCCATCCCTGCTCGACAACGGCGGCAAGTCTCAAGGATTCATCTCCAGAACTACAACCTCAACGATCCTGTCCCATCTAATAAGGGAAAACGGCCAAAACACATTGACGTCACCTTAGAGGAGTAGGTGATCATGGCCGCTAAGTTTGGCTCGCCGATTCGAGCGGTAGTACCGTCAAAACACGAAAGTGTCATATCCATCATAAGTCCCCTATCTGGAAGAGAAAACCCCTCCAATCCGTCGAAATTACAGGGCCCATAAAGGCAGAAATCGATACGTACATGCTGTGCGAATTTCTAGGTAGGATTTATTGGCAGTAACGAAAAGACAGCACTCGTAGAAGAATAAACCTGTTATCACCGTCTATGTTTTTTTCGTAGATTTTTGTTGCCTAGGGCTGTGGGTGCAGGGAGGTACGGGTGTGCGTGAGCGTGGTTTTTGCCAGGATATGATCCAGGGGGGGAAGGGTTTTAGAGAGGAAAGCGAAGGAAAGGTGAGGGTAAAAATTGCAAAATTTTTATAAACTTGTTAGGAGGTAGAGGTCTTTGAAAGGAATTTATCACAAAACAATCGTAAAATCATGACTAATCAATTTTTTTTCCTACAATTTGTAATATCTTTGTCTCCCGATTTCAATATTCAAGAAGCCACATTCCCTCCTTAGTCGCGATCGGGCCTAGTCCATGGTTGCATGCAGAGAATTAGAATGTCAAGTGACCGATACGGGTCACGTGGAAGAGTAGACAATAGAGTGTTTAGGATGTGAAATTTGTATGATGAGATAAATAGTGGGGAACGAGGGCTTGGAAGATTGATTTTAATGTAAACAATCAGACGAATTTAGAGTATTGGGATATTAAAGGAGATGATGTTTTGAGAGTTAGACGGCTAATCACCGAAAGGTGTCAAGTGAGAATTGAGTGAGAATTAAGTGAGGAATATTTTCTTTTTTGGGGTTATTTTTTTGTTTTAGGCATGGAAAGGCTAATGCAATAAATTTACGTTGGACTTCGACATTTCTGCTTGATCTTATATCCTGATAAGTTGGGATAGTGCTCAGATGAAGTGAAAATTGAGATCATTATTTGTTTGATCTTGTTCCAACGTGGTTGAGGATGGGAAGTGATGGACATTTCATATATAATCGAAAGGTCAGATCGTGTAATTGTCAAGAGGATGAAAACTCTTGTAAAAACTTTCAGGATCTTCAAAATGTCTTGTGTTGGCAAAAGATTCAATTATAGGTGTTGTCCCTGCCTTTCCGGGTACTTCGGTGTATTCCTATGCATTTCTACTATCCATATTTTATCTCTCTCCCCCTCTTTTCTCTCTTTTTCGCTTTGGCCTCTCAGCCGTGTGTAATTCTACAATTCAGATCCAGCTCTATTCTATCTTTATACATTACTCGTCAACTTCTCCATTTTCTTCATCTTCCTTTCCCTCGATATAGTTCTCTTCATCTCCTCCCTTTTCTTCTCCATCTATTTCCTCTTTCAACTCCAACTCCTTCACCTTCTTGTCCTGCTCACCCTCTTCTGCCTCTTCCGACTTTGCCTTCAATTTTCGTGGCGGAAGTACAGCATTGAATGCTTTCTCCCAGCTGTGGTCCATCTCAAACCACAACGCCATGATCTCATACACGTGAGACGTAGCCAACACATGACGGCCGTTCATCTCAATGTACTTACCAATAGGCAACCGGGCCACCTTCAATCCAAGCTCGTTGGCCTTGTTTAAACACAACTTCTTGTGTCTGTTTTTATCTACAATGCCTCCAATGATGTAGGTGTGACCCTCCTCCAACTCTTCAAGTTCATTTTCAGTGTCTGCGGTCAAATAAACATACTTGGCCAACTCGTCCTTGTTGGAGGGTAACAACTCAGCCAACGTATTGTTCTCCTTGAATGTCATGTTCTGCCATTTGGTGTAGTCCAGTACACTTTTCTCAAAACGGCCCTTCAACCGCTTGTTGAAAGACGACACAACCAAGTCCACCTCGTAGTCGGCATGCCTTTTGGCCGAATAACATCTCGTGATCTGGTTACTCATTGAAACGATTTCCTTATCGCTCATCAACTCGTCGAATTCACAGTCCATTATGATTTTGACTCCGCTTGGTTTCTGTGTCTGAGGAAGTGCCTTCTTTGCTTGCAGATGATAGTTGTCATCCAATTCTGTGCCATTGGCCTTACGCTCGGCTTTGCGAGCTCTAGCAGCCTTTTTCTTTTCCTTCCTCTTGTTTCTATACTCATCCTTCTGATCCTCCCATTTTTTTTGCTTTTGAAGCTTCTTCCATGCATTTTTGGACATTCCCTCGGGAATGTCGACCTTCTGCCTCTTGGCACTGGGTTCCTGGGACTCCACTTCCGACATCAGTAGCTTGGTGGTTGTAGACAAGGTGAATTTCGCGATGCCATCGAATTTCTGTACAGACGTTGAACGGTGAAGGAAGGCAGCTCAATGTGTACAAACATTTCAGCCCCAACCGATACTAAATTCCGCTTAATCCGTACCTCTTTTAGCTAGTGAATGGTGTTAAAGTTGTAAACGTGATAGTTTCACTGAAATTTCCGAGTCTACTAAGTTTGCAGAATCTAATTAATGTAGTATATTAATTTTGCTACAGATTCCCATGTTATCAAACGCCTGAAGCATTATATATACATTAAGGACTAAGTTAAACCATCAGGTATTCCCAATATAATTATCCTTTTAGAACTTCAACATTGTTCTCTGTCATACTTAATGATCTGCAGCAATTATCGTCTTACGTCAAACCGGTTATATGCCCGGCCCCCATTTGGGTGCCCCCACACTCCTAGAAACCCTCCAATTTATAATCCACACCTTCAACTTCTCCTGAAAATCATCCAAATGTCAAAGTATGTATAAAGAGCACGAATTACCCTTTGTATTCAGAAGTGGCCCCTCGAGTTCTCACTAACACGCTCAGAACCTTCAAATTGAATACCGGGAACTCTATCCCAGCCGTCGGACTTGGAACATGGCAATCCACCGACGAAGACGTCTACAATGCTGTCTTGAGTGCATTCAAAGCAGGTTACAGACACATCGATACGGCACTTGTGTATGGAAATGAGGTTCCTGTTGGAAAAGCCATCGCTGACAGTGGTATTCCACGCTCGGAGCTTTTCATCACCACTAAATTGGCTTCGATCGATCACTTGGACCCATTGAAGGCATTGAACAAATCGTTAAAGAATCTCGGCCTCGAGTACGTGGATTTGTATTTGATGCACTGGCCTGTGGCGTTGAACCCAAAAAACGACTCACACCCAACCTTTCCAACTTTACCCAATGGTAAGAGAGACATTCTATTGGATAGAGACTTTGTAACTACTTACGTGGATATGCAAGAATTGGTGGAGTTGGGACTTGCAAAGGCAATTGGAGTATCCAATTTCACTGTTAAAAACTTGAAGAAGCTCCTTGATTCGCCAGAAGTTACCATTCCTCCTGCTGCCAACCAGGTGGAGTTGCACCCATACTTGCCACAACCAAAACTCTTGGAGTTTTGCAAACAGAACGATATTATCTTGGAAGCATACAGTCCTTTGGGCTCCACTAACTCTCCGTTGTTGGAAAACGAAACGTTGGTGAAGTTGGCTGAGAAATATAAGGTGGACCCTGCTAATGTTCTTATCAGCTGGGCTGTATGGAGAGGCACTGTTGTTCTTCCAAAGTCGGTAACACCTAGCAGAATTGAGAGCAATTTCAATGTAGTGAACTTGTCCGACGAAGATGGAGAGGCAGTAAACGAGATATCTTCCAAATTGGGAACCAAGAGGCTCATTTCTCCGGACTGGGACCCTGTGGTTGTTTTCGATGACGATGAATAGTGTTAATCTACCTGCCTAGAGAGAAAAAGCTATAGATACTAGTGAATGAAATAGCAACGGATACTCGATTTTAAGCTAGATACCGAATGGGAAATACTAAGACAATATAAGACACATTCAAGAATCCTAAAAATTAAACATCTGGTCAAATGGCAAGTCACTGAACATATCAAACTTATTGGACATCTCAATGTCGTATCCAACACGATCAACGTTATTTGGTGCACCTCCTGGTGTATTAAGATCAAACCCAACAATGCTTTGGCGAGGCAGTTCATATAATCCCTCATTAGGTCCTACAGTAGGTGGAGGCATTGGTGTTTTTGCGTCCACATGTCCATCCTGGAAGTTCCCTGCCAACAGCAGATCGTGCTTCATAGAGAGAACTTGCAACCACAATTTATCGATTTCTGGATCGGCTGCCTTACTTGTGGCACCAGTGCTGGCCGTCAGTCCTTCAGAACGTACACTGTCAGGAGTGTAACCACAATTGAAAAACTTTTCCGCTTGCTTAGAAAATCCGTAAGTACAGAACTCAGAATGACGGTACTTGGACAAGGTAGCCTCACAAAGTTTAACAATCTCTTCGAGCTGTTCTGAAGAGTATTTCAGCGAGTACAACAGATAAGCATTGTGAAAGTTGGCTTCGTAGAAGTCATTGGAAGTGATCGTCTTTAACAAGAATGTCTGACCTTTTGCAATTCTCCAGGCATAGTAATACCGATTGCTGATCTTACTGATTGCACTGATAGTATACTCTGCTGCTCTTGTCAAACAGGACGACACTTGACATAAAAGCTGGAAATATGCTAAGTACTTCTTGTCTTCCTTGCAAAGCCGGCCATGCTCTGCGTTTTGTCTCATATTAAAGATCATGAAGTTCACCCTCACCATGGCAGACAAGTAGATCATATTGGACTTATGGACCGCAACTTCGAGGTTTGGATTGATGAACATATCACTGATCACTTCACTTTGGCCCAACAACGCAGAGTAATGAGGCATAATGTCAGATGTGGTAATGAGCAAGCATTTTTTCAAGTAGAAAAATGCAAGGTCTGAATTCTTAGCCTCGTAGTGTAAAGAAAGGTGGAAATAAATAGAAAGCAAGAACGCTTTGAATGCAAGGTATATCTTCACCTTCATATTTCTTTCCACAGCAAATGGTTCACCCTTTCCAGCACATGTCAAGCAATCCTTAAGAGTACCACAACGTGAGTGCCACTCAACCTCAATTTGAGATAAGCGAGAGCACAATTCGGGAAGTGGAACACGCGACTTAATATTCAAGCAAAGCTTCACTAAGCCTCGCAAAGCTGGGAATAAAAACTGACAACTTGCAAACCGCTCATTGATCAACCTATCTCTGTCCTTATCAATAATATTCTCTCCTCCAGGGACATAAGTCGGTAACCCTGTATCTGAATAAATGGAGTCAGTTGCCATAGGATTTCCAAAAGAATATGCCAGATTGATATCAGACATCACGAGATAATGCCATATCTTTCGCGAGAGATTGTTGATCTTCAAGTCTTTACACTACTCGTCAGGTTCACGATTTAAACCCAAGGAATAGGCCATTTGAATCAACACAGCATTCAAAACCTGCGAATCTCCTCCATCGGCACCATCTCCATCTTCAGGAGCATAAGTATGATAAAGACGAATGTAAAGTGCTAGCTGCAACACAGTGAAGTTGGTCCTTCTGAACACATGAAACTGATCTAAGCACAATTGTGCCACCTCGATGGTGTTGATATTAATGGGGTTATTCATCAAATACTTGGGGCCTTGCACCTCATGCGAGGGATCGTTCGAATTCAAGATTTCCTCATTCAACAGACTGTTATTGGAAAAAAGCGATAAATAGGAAAGTCTCAACACAATAAGAAGAATACCAACCGTAGCCAAGTCCAATTTCTTTTCAATTTTCAAATCCTTGATCGGTTCATCCTCCAAGGATGATGGTCCAATGATTCGTGCCACATCTCGTCTAAAGTACTCTTCATCCAAAAACGGCATGTAAGTATAGACCACCGAGAAGTAGCGATAAATCAACTTCCAGACCACACGCCTTTTTGGAAGCACAACTTGGATCTTCTCAATAAGCTGAAGTTCTCGGTCGATCTGACCGTCGTAGAATGTCAAACCAAGAGGTAAAGTCGTCCTGTTAAGATTCTGTTTTTGAATATTTCTCTCCCGTCGGGCCATAAGGATACTGTTGTAAGGGATCAAGTCATCGTAACCATCTGTCTGCAATGCACGCTTCTGGAATTGCTTTTCCAGCTGATCTGTGAACTTATCGGCAGAAAGAATTGTATTTGTCGTTTCCTGGGTGATATCAGCAGAATGCTGAGCAAACATCAAAGCTGTATTCTCGTCTTTGCTAGCAGTTTTGCCCTTTTGCTCAATTATATGGTCCCAAATGAGACGTAGCCCGTTATCACGACGCATTAATGACGACCACGCAAATGGCCCGAAACTAATTCGCCGAAGCGGATCCTTGTAATGCACCGAGGAGTATTTTTCATAGAAATTGATAGTATCGGTGGGGTGGTGGTAGATGTTGGTACCAATGAGGAAATCTTCGCTAGTCAGACACTGGCTCTTCGGAGTGCTTGAGTTCGAACTGGAATTACGGTTTCCATTGCTGTTCACACTGAAAGGGCTCCTCGTCAGCTCCGAGGATGAAGTTGACGGTACAGCAGAAGTAGCAGAAGTAGCGGAACTAGCAGAGTTAGCAGAGTTAGCAGACGAGCTAGGGACTGATGAATGGGCCAAGTCTGTTTCATACTTGACCTGCGCATTCAATGGAGGGAGCATCGAATTACGAAGTGGAGGCAGCGCCGCTTTGTCACCTGCAATACTGCCAGAGTACTGATAGGAAAACTGGGAGAACATTGGTGGGGGCATTTGCGAAGGAGCCAGTGACAAACTCGAAGAAACTGAAGAGCCCAGGTCTGGAAAGATCGGACCTTGCGACGTGGGAATCGTAACAGGCTGAGGGACCAGAGGAATTTGCATGGCACTCTGAGGTGTACCGTTCTGGGAGGTTCGAGAGAGTGGCTGTGGAAGCAGTCGAGTATTTGAACGAATCAGGTCAATGGACGAGTTCAGAGAAACTGAAGTGTGGTGGTCTCGAGGAGCTGAGCCTAGTAGAGACTGCTCAATCTGGTGAAGTCTTTCCTTGAGGAACTCGAGCTCCTTCTTCTCCACCATGCCATTGGACAGACTAGAACCTGAGTTGCGGCCAACCGGTACATTTGGTACATTTGGTTCATTCAGGGTAACAGGGCCATTCTGAGCAACAAGGCCATTCAGGGCGATATGGCCATTCTGGGTGGCATGGCCATTCTGGGTGGCATGGCCATTCAGGGTGATATGACCATTCATAGAACCTTGACCTATTGGACTGCCCTTTTGAACACTTTGACTATTGAATCCATTCTGATTATTTGAGGGAACTCTCCCGATTTGTGCCCGTTGCTCAACCAGACTCCTATTACCTGAAAATTCAGATGAGATGTTTGCTTGTCCCTGTGCACTAAGTTGTGCCAGATGTAACGAGTAATTCAGTGGATCCAGCGGTGGTACACCAACGCCTGTTCCGTTGTGCTGGTTGACATCATTTCTCCTCTTCTTGGCAATAGGACCTTTGTCGAGTGTGAACAGCCCCACATACCCTTCACCGGGCCCCGATGAGCTTCGAAACTCTTTCGTGAGTGGCATCTGCATTTCCATCTGAAATTCGTCCCCTGGTTTCCTATCCAACTGAGAGTCATAAGTACAACTATCACCCAAGTTCACTTTGACACAATTAGAGCACGGCAACTGCTTGTCACACTTGATTTTGCGTTTGCGGCAGTGGGTACAAACCACCACGGGTCTCAGACGTTTCTTCTTCTGACTCTGTTCCATTTGGTAGGCTGGGGCCTAATGGCTAGAGATTACGTGAGTAGTAACAATGTTTGAGAAGTGAGAAGTTCGAGATAGCACAATAAACTGAAAGTGAGCCAACGTGCAGAACTTTTGAGGTCTCCAATACAAGATTTGCCACCTTGTTTCAGTACGGCTTGAATTTTTTGAAGAAAAAAAAGTCCGATATGTCTCTTATTACTCAGTGGGATAAGAATGCGGAGTTTGCGGCCCAATGTGGAAATTCTCCGCTTGTGCGCAGGATCTGACAGCCGCATAACCTTGAGAGGAAGCGGACGGCAAAAGAAGAAATTGACCGGAGACCAGGAAGTTGTTTTAAGTGTCAAACCGGTGGATGAACCAGAACGGATGGTCATAAGAAGTGACTAAAAGTGTGGATTAGTTGTGGGGTGGGAGAGAAATCTCGTCCGGAGAAAACGGAATGTAGACGGAATAGACTCAGCGTTCGATGCATGAATCTCCAATAATATTTATAATATACAACTAAGCGTCTTTCTTGGGATTTCCACGGAGTGTTGAATATTCACGGGCTCCTTGGAAGTTACAAGAGCATGACTTCAATAATTGTTTTTCTTAAACCTTTCTTCTTTTTCTCGATCATTTCCTCTTGAAGACCCTCTTCAATTTCCCAGATTCAACATTTGTGTCCCAATTTCACATTTCAAAACCTAGTTTTCGAAATATCCCTGCCAGGCTGCCCGTTCTAACTGCTCGTGCTTTTGCAATCTTTGAGAAGACATTTGTTGCCACAAAGTGTCCACCTCGTAATTGTTGAACGCATGAACATCATCCATACCAACAAGATGCCAGTCCAAAATTTTGTTCAAGTCTCCAATATCAAGTGGAACCTCTGGCAGTATCTCTGCGGTTTCATCAAACGTACTCTTGGGCACCTGCATTCCTTGTGGAGTTTCCGCTGAAGTGGCATGGGGTGTTGGTGTTGCAGGCGTAGAATTTTCCTCGCCTTTGGTGTGCTCATTTATGATTATGGGGATTTCCACCTTGGTAGGCTTTCCCCAGACTTTCTCCAAAGAAAGCTCTTCACTATTTTCACTAACCTGCTTCTCCACAAATGAGAGAGCCTTCTTGAGAATATCAATGAGTTCCTGGAGCTGCGACGTCGTGAAATTGTGGGGACCTTCAGTCGACGAGATTTCTGGATTTATACCGACATATTCGTAGAATTCAGGCTTAGCCATAGCACTCACAAACAGTTGGTGCGACTTGAGAACTTTCCAGGCCATGTAGTATCTATTACTCATGATGGATTCGACAACTACACAAAGCTTGCAAAATCTTTGAAGGAGGACAACTAAATCGCAAACTCTCTGGAAATGTCCGAAGTAGTCAGGATCATTGGCCATTCTCAGCTCGTGATCTGCAGATTTGGTTCTGTAATAGATGTAGTTGTTGCACCTGAGGATGTTAGCGATGAAGATTTCATTCACACGGAAAATGGCATCAATCATCATGGGATTCATAAACAAACAGATACCTTCGCCGAATATTATCTCAAACTTGGTCACGAACGCAGGAACCACTGCCATGATTTCATTGGCAACGATGAAGAGCATCTTCTTAGTGTAAAAGTAGAAAAGCTGGCTATTCTGTTTGGCCTTGTAGTATTCAGTCAAATGCATCAACACAGTGACCGAGAACACATGCAAAGACAACAAAATAAAAGATTTCATCAACTTTCCATATGAATACGCTGAATTGTACGTCTCAAGAGGTCGCAAGTAGTCTTTGAGACTTCCAAATGCTGTTGCGAAACATGTCTCGAGCATATTGAGAAGGGAGGTGAAGTATGACAAGTATACTGGCTTTCGAACATTCAAACTCAAGTCAACCATCTGCTTCATGGCACCATCAATGAGCATGTCGCTGATGTTCATTAATTTGGTGACCGCTCTGTCCGATTCCTTGTCGTACACGTTTTCAATACCATTACCTACACTAGGGTACTCTGTGTCGAAGAAGTTGAGATTAGTAGACGTTGGGTTGCCATATCGGTAGCCCTCGTAAACGTCGTTGATGCAGACAAAAAACCAAGCCTTTCTGATGAAATTAGTTTTTCTTCCGTCGAGTTGGCCAGGGAAATTATTTGGGTCTCGATTGAACCCAAGACTGTAGCCCATATTCAATAGCAAACTATTGAAATTTGGAAGATTGTCGCCCTCTTCACCGTAAGCAACCTCTGGTGCATGGAATCTGTACCCTCCAAGAAGTAAAGCAAGCAGAAAGAGGGGAACGGTTACTTTTGAGCGATGAAGGAACTGGTGAAGACAATTTTCGCAAATCTCGATCACATTGACATCAATTGGATGAGTTAGCAAGTACTTTAACTCGTTATGAATAGGATCATTCGACCGAATAACGGCTTCGTTTACGCTTTCCCGGTTGGAGAAAAGAGAGACGAAACTAAAGCGTAACATCACTAAAAGCGTAGCCAACTGAATGAAATCGAGTTTACTGGTAACATTCAAGACAACTTCTACCTCTTCATAAGATTCGGGGCCTATCACATTGGTTATGGCCTCTCTAAAATCCAACTCATCTAGGGCAGGACAGAAAGCATATAGAGACTGGAAATAGCGCTTGACTAAGGTCCATACCACCCTTTTGTTGGGCAACATAAGTCTCAATTGCTCCACGGCATTCAAGTCGAATTGAACGTTTCCATCGTAAAGCACAAGTCCCAAAGTGTTGGTAGGCGAGATTAACCTTTGAGGAGAATCTGAAAATCCACCAGAAGATCTATTTTCGTATTTTACCTCTGGTGAACCCTTGCGACTCGGACACCGTTGTCTGAACCCTTCTTGCTTATTAGAATCAGACTCTTCAGAATTAGCTTTTTCAGACTCTTCAGCAGTAAACTTCAAAATCAGAGAAAGCCATACATCCTTTGCCTGCAATGTTTTCCACGAGTAGACACCGTAATGCTCCCACACTGTTCCAGCAGATGGATCACTTTTGGTGAACGGAGCACTCAAAGTGAGGTGTTCATCTCGATTCATGAAGGGATTCACACCCACGAAGTCATTTTTGACTAGTTTGATGATATGCGTACCGAAGGAGAGAGATCGGCTTGACATTAACGATGGAAGCACTCCCGGAAACTTCGGATCGTGCAATGTACCTTTGATCTCGCCAATGTTGGAATTGAGTGCTTTCTGGCCTGAATCTCCGAGGATCACCGGGGCAACCGTCACTTGGAGGACCAGATGCATGGGGGTTTGGAGCAGGAGCGGTAGAAGCTGCTCGTACGTACTTTGCGGCATCAAAACCATCTCCTCGATGGCACTGGCCGACCATGGATTCTTGAGGTTTGGAATTATTGTCTTGTGATCCAATTCGTTCTGTGCTATAGACGACACAGAATTTTGCGATTCGAGCAATTGAGTGGCCACTAGAGCATCGTGACTGACGCTATCACCGTTCAGCTGAGGCTCGGGCCCGGGGGCCCAGTTTGATTCGTAAGAGCATGGGTAGTTCATCTTCACGCAATTAGAGCATGGTTTGTTCTTGTCACATTTGATTTTGCGCCGTTTACAGCGATTGCACACTTGCGTTGCACGGATTCTTCGTCTAACAGGAGCCCTTGGTAGCAGCATCGCTATTCGGAGAATTATACGATGAGTAATCTAGCTTGATATCACTGAGCACCTGTAGACCAATTAGTAGTGCATAAGGCAGGAACACCCTAGCAACTTGCAAGTCCTCAAGAGGAAAGGAGAGGGGAAAGGGAATAATTAAGGTGAAGAGTTGTGATTGTGATTGAAAGAAAGGAATTAAAAATAGGAATTGGCTCAACTATAATAAAGTTGATGTCGATGAGCAGCCGGAATAGAAATTTTGTTAATGAGGCTGAACAGATGATAATGGGAAGAGAATAATTAATGATGAGAAGAAAAAATGGATAGGACTGAAAATATCAATACGAATCATAAAGAAAGTGATGATGCGTAATCAAATGAAAACGTTCATCATGATAACGAAGAAAGGAATAGTCAAGTGAACATAGTTGGGATGTCGTTCATCGATATAAAGGTACGTAACATACGAATTGTTAAAAGTGATCTAGTATCCAAATTGAATTCTCAAATTGCTCAATGTGACCACTTACTGAAGCTCTACTCATCAATCAATGCATTTCTGTCTACTTTCCTATGAATAATATACAAGGCCCTCAGGCACATACATGAACCCAACAGATCACTCTACAAGGAATTGTAATTCTCCGAGGGAGTGGTCAAAAGTCCCTCTGTATCGCTGGTCTTGCAAGAGCTCTCGTCATCAACATTCTCGTTGTACAAGAAGAACTGAACGAAAATGGTAAAGTCCAAGCCCAATGTACCCAATGAACCTGCCAACCAAGACGAGTTGACCAATAAGTAGTTCCAGCTAATGTCGATAGCCAAAATGGAAATCACGTAGGTCAAATTACCCAAGCAGGCAAAAAGAAAGAACATAAACGAGATACCCTCGCACGACTTACGCTTGTAGTTGAGCAAAATCTGGGGAACACGCGAACCCAAGTAGAATACAGCACAGAGCCAACCAAAGAACTGGGCCAATGGGTCGAAAACAAGTTCAGATGGCGGTCCCTTCTTCTTGCCGTGGTCTTTCACGTACGAGATATACCAGCCAATCAAACCGGCCATGAAGACAAGCAAAACCATCAGGGTCTTGAGAATCACTGCCTTGAGTGGGGAAATGGTGGACTCGTCATCGATAACAGCATCATCCAAGTTGTCATAGTCGGAGTCGTCTTCGTGGTGTCTTTCTCTGGACAAAACCGTCTCCAAAACATCTTCACTGAGCGGATTAGCAGGCGATAAATGGACATAATCGGGCTCTTCTCCATGGCCATAGATAAGGCACTGCACTAAAAGAACAATGTCAGCCAAAGTGTAGTAAACTGCCAATATGATCATGGTGGGCAAAACTCCCTGCAAGACAGCACCTAGAACGTTGAAAATATCACCAGCCAACCATAGAATAATAAACATTAAGGACAAACCTTCGGATGACTTTCTTCTGAAATTCTCATAAATCTGCGGAACAAACACGATAATCCAACATGCGATGGAGATCGAACCTGTGATCCCAGAGACGACCTGGGCGTCGATAATGATTGGTGGAGGAGGCGCCATGGACTTTAGCTAGGGAAAATGGAGACTTTTAGCGATATTCGATAACTGATAGATTCGAAAAAAAATGTTCGGTAGCAAGTGACCGGCACGTGAGTCATGATGGAGAAACCAGCCCTAAACGGCAAGTACACGCGACACATACAATTGGAATCTAATGACGAAATGGAGGTCAAAACTTGGGCAAACTGGAATGGTAAGGAAAAAATCGACAGGTTTTCAAGTATTTCAGTCATGGTGAAAAGGAGAAGAAAAACAAAGTCTCGAAAAGAGAATGATAAGTCAATTGATCACGTAACCAAATGAACTCATCATTAAACATGAAGCCCAAATACCAACTTCAAATCAATTCAACTGACTGAACTTCCTCATGATTGAAATTTCATTATTGCTAAAATCATTTTCTCTTTCGATTATTATTTCGTGTTGTTCAATGACAATACCAGTCTTTCTCTTTCTCCATTACTTTCTCATCACTTCCCTTGATTCCACATTCCCGCAATTGAATAACAATTCCAACTATGCTTATGTCATCTTTCATAGCTCTCCCCTTCACCTCCGATCACGCTCTAAGCATTTGTTGATGTGCAGCGCAAACCTTCCTCCGGCTATCTGTCGACCACAGTTTCCACACTCAAAATACCGGGAAGTTTCAGACGTTTTAAGCTTCGTTTTATCCTGACCATATATATCTTTGTTTTTTAGCGTATAATTTATCACTGCGTCTTTGTAATCGCCCTCAACGTATCCATCCATGGTTCTATAACGAGAAATGTTGCTGAGAGATACTTGACGAACGATATTGGACATGATATCGTCAAAAATTGACTGAGCCTTGAATGTTAGAAACTTTTGGCTCTTATTTTGCTTCTTGAGTACATACGAGTTGGTCCATGGTCACATCCGACGTCATAGTGCCAGGTTTTATAGGAATTTCCCATTAGTGATCTGGACCGGTATACCACTTTGACAGGGATGTACGGGTCTCCATCTGGAGCTAGACTACTTACATGAAGAATAGCAGCAATTTGTAAGGTCCAACATAAGAAATTTTGAAATTGTGATCATAACTTGATTGTTGGGAACATTTGGAATTGTATGGGAGTGTTATTTTCAGGATTTTTTTGCCCATACTGCCAAAATACACACACCATCTTTTTCCAATGGATGAAAACGACAAGATCACCGCCTCCCAGGAAGACTTGGACGATGAAGTTCTTCCTGATTGGGGCATCATTAATAAAGCCCCGGGTGGAGTATATATTGATACTCAGACGGAATTGATTCCAAGACGCTCAGACAAGTATTTTGACCCCGATGGATCCAATACCCAGAATGCCAAACTTGAAGAGTCCAGAAGACAAATGTATTTGGCACTCCTGAGCGTTCGTTGTCATCACATGAAGCTGTTTTTGGCAGCAGTTTGGATTCCCTCTCAGAAAATGGCATTGGTTCCTCACGCAAAAGGTAACTTCTTCAAAGACATTGGCGTGGCTCACAATTTCAAGAATAAGAAGAAACTACAAGGCATGTGGCTAACTCCCGTGGAGACCGTGTATTTGACAGAGAGAGGGTCTATGGTTACATACTTGGCCGATGAGAACTTTATGAATTTTGTCGACTCGAACGACGTGGAATTTGAATACCTGTCACTCACCCAGCTCTCCATGGCTCATCTCTATAGTCTAGCTTTGGGATCTGAACCGGATCTCATCGATAAGTACCAAGTATATGCATTGCTTAAGAGGTCTGGGTATATGATTATGGAATTCCGTCAGCATTACAACCAATATGATAGCTGGAATGAACTTCACTTGAAGTTGGAAACAGCTCATCAATCTCTATGGTGTAAGGTTACCGGTTGGTTTGCCTCTCTAGGACTTTACTCACGCAGTTTGAGCAAGTCATTTTACCAACAGAGTTCGCACTATTTTAATTACACTCTGGTCTTTGAGTCCCTTCAAATACTGAACTCATACTCTGCATTCGAATCTTTATGGCTGCCTCCACTTCCAGACAAGAGGTACGAAATTACATATAATGTGTGGAAACCAAACCAGGCATTCAGCAAGAAAAATCCTCCCATGCCAGACTTTCAAGTATGTGTGCTCAATATTGAACGGGTGCCATTTCCACCCTTAGATGCCATTAAGAGCATGTGGAACCAGCTAAACGTCTCGTTTACCGCTCAGAAAATACCAGAACCCGCCCCAAAGAAGACCAGCAATAAGCAACAGCAGCTTTCCAAGAAGCAAATGCAGTTGCAAAGGAAAAAAGAGCGAGAGTCCAAGCTCGATTCCAGAATTATCGAGAGAAACAAATACCTCAAGTTGCGAGACTCCAAGTTAAAAAGCGGAGTTAGTGGTCGGTCTATTATTCTAGCCACCATAGATAATGGTATTATCAACTTTAACGCTCTTAACGAGACAGAGTTCAAGTTAACTACTAAGCTCTGTGTGAGAGACTTGGATGAAATTACACCGAAGACTTCTCATGGAATGATGTGGAATCCGCCAATAAAGCTCTGACATCCTTGATCATGGAAGGAGGTGCCGCTGTCGCATCGTTCGTCTTCTTCTTCTTCTTTGGCCGAGGTTTCGAAATTGTCTTGGACTTTGCGTTCTGCTTGTCCCATTTAAATTTGAAGTTATCAAACTTCAGCCCAGCATACGCCTGGCGGAAACTGAAAATGCTGTCTTTGAAAAGTTGCTCAAACAACTTCTCATTCTCTGCATTTTGTAAATAGAATTCAATAAGATCCTCCGCCCAATCATTGCAGTACTTGGCATCCAAGCGGTAGCAAACACCAAAGAATCGGTCGAAAATATTGGCCAAGATCTTCACCACCTTCTCGTTCGTATCCTGTTCTGATTCATCCATGCTCAGCAAGGCAAATTTGTAATCCCTATAAGGAAGTAGTCTATCCATCAAACGACTTCTACTAGCTACAATTGCCTTGACGATCTCGATATCACTTCCATCTTCGACCGTACTATTAGCAGCATGGTATCCTTCAAATGGGCTGTGGATGGTTTTCTCTGGGTCTGAATTACGCAAGTATCGCTTGACAACAATCTTGAATGCTTGCGAACCTTCCAAGGATTGGGCTACCATGAAGTTTTGTAATTTCAACACAGGAACAGTGCTTCGAGAGCGCTTTAAGAAGGTTTCTAGAACATTCGGATCATTCACCATGGTAGCTAGAAGATTAAGTGGGTAATGGCCCATACTTAAGCCTTTTCGTAGAACAAGAGGGTCAGTGGTGATTTGCTTGAATGGCTGATAGAAGAGAACATCAGGAAAGTCAAACTTGAAATGTTCCCTATTCGGTAGGTGTAAACCATCGACTAATAGCGACGAACTGAGGTTCTTTAACTTTGAAGTGAGCGATGCTAGTGTAGGCAGAGGCAACTCTCCAAACTGACGACCGAGAGTCTCCAAGGCGTTAACGTCAGGGTCCAATTTGCGAAGGTACCGGTCCTTGAATATGGACAAATATTGGCCGTAAATGTTTTTAGTTGTTTCTGGCGAAACCAGCTGGAATACATCGTACTGGTTCACGATCTCGAGTGAATTGAGCACTTGGATAACTTTATATTCAAACACATCAGTTCCCAAGCTGCGGAAGAATTTCTGGGAAAAGTTTTCCGAATCAACAGATGTTCTAGTAGCTTCTGCTACCGTGACCTGCTCCTCATGTGATGCTGACTCGGCATCGTGCAAAATGGTTAAGATCTTCTCCATGGTATGGACAGATGACTCAACAGGATCCAACGTACGAGCGAAGGGAATGTTGGTTTTCTTATTCAGGAGATACATTCTAGAAGACGATAATCGACGAATGCCGTTAGGACTTCGTAGGTATCTGAGCATGGTTTACTAATTGGAGAGTTTGGTGATGTAACTAGATAAAGTTGGATTTTAGTGTGCACGATCACTTGTGGAGAGAGTAATCTCTGGACCAATGAAAGAATTATGCGAGGATAATTCGAGACTTATTTGAAAAAATTATTGATCAAGTAGTGTAATAATTATTCATTAGTGTCTATAAACGGTCGGAAGCATTCAGAACCATAGTAAGAAACGGAATTCGCAGCCAGCTGTCTCCAGGATAGAAGTGGAATAAATGGAATAAACGATGGCTCATACCAATTTGAACGATCGACTTGGTCAGTCTGAGCGATTGAAAAAGTGCTCTACTTTTCAGCAGGAGTGGCTGCATCCGATTTTTCTCGGTTCTTGGTGGGATTTTCTATGTTTTTTGGTTTCTGACCATTCTCTGTCGATACGTTCTCCCTTGAACCACCATCCTTATCCTTTTTGTTGGGTTTCTTCTTCTTTTGAACCTTTTTCTTCTGTCCATTGGTCTCTGCTCCATTCGCTGGCATTGATACTGATCCATTCTGTTGCTGCTGTGTTTCTGACCCATTCTGCTTTTGGTCGTCATGTTTTTCTTTCGGTGGTTTGTTCTTTTTCTTTTTCTTCAGTCCCTCCGCAGGAGAGTTGATTTGTTCAGTATTATCCTTAGCCTCAGGAGCTTTCTTTTTGGATTTGTTCTTCTTTTTTGATTTAGAACCTGAACCAGCGTTATGGCTTTCCTCGGCACCTAGAACAGCACCAGTATCCTTACCAACATCAGCAGTAACGGAACCATTAGCTTCATTATGAAGATCGGGAGTTTGACCACCTGTCTTTTTCTTCTTGGATCTCTTCTTTTTCTTTTTCTTGAGTTCTGGGTCTGTCACAGTCGTCTCTCTTTCTTGTTTTCCTTCCTTGCTCTTCTCAATATTCAACTTCTCCTTCTTTTTCTTCTTCTTTTCCTTGACTTTATTATTTTGCTTTTTCGCCAATTTCTTTTGTCTCTCCTCTGCTTGTAATTCACGCTGCACCTCCGCGAGATTGACGGCTGGTCCCTTCTCTTCCCGTACTTGCAAGTACCTGGTATAAAGTGGAATAGTGGAGAAATCTTCCGACTCAGAAGAATTCAGAGACTGTCCAACTGCTCCAAATATGGACTTCATGGTCTGGCACATGAAGTGGTCGCCGGTGTCTGACTCCTCAAAGGTAAGATTGTTCAATTCATTCATGTAGTTGTTCGCAAGCTGTTTGGATGGAAACTGAAAGTACGCTCGCGAGAAGACAGGCTCCTCGAACAATTTTACATTCCGGGAACCTGGCTCGTAATAGAATTTCGTATAGGGAGAGTTTTCTTTCGAAAAGATACCCTTTTGGATCAATTGTTCCAAGAACTGATCTTGATTTAGTGAAGGTGGAAGCAACCGCACCACCACTTTCAACTCAGGATTGTCGTACACCACATGGTACTGCTTGCTTTTAACCTTTTGTTTTCCACTTTTGTTGGCGGAAATTTCGGGTGCAACGGCTGCCATTTGTGGGGTCACGAAGAGTAGTGGTATTGGAGATGATATATATGATGATATGAAGGAATGAGAGGTGATGAAGGTGGACTAGAAAGACATTGGTTTCATGAGGTTTTTGTCCGGTGAGAAGATGAAAATCTTTGAAAAGCAGGTATTCTAGCTTACCACAAACTTATATTTCTCTTTTTCGTATAATGTGATAGAATATGTAAATGAGTATATGATTACTGACCTGTAAAGCATAGGCTGCGAATGCCCAATGAAACGGTCCCATGGGAAGTAGACATAGGACTAGCATATATATGAAGAGGGATTATCAAGTCAAATCACAGAACAAATCGAACTCTTCAGTTTTTCTTCGATTTTAAAATTTCACTTCAGCGTGAATTTACCTCTTGTCAACACTCACATCTCCATCCCACCTACATCTCGTGTATTACACACTACCAAATCACTATCTTCAAGTCTTCAGCTGCCCCATGAACGCTCTAGACAATTACCTCATGCAGGTGCAGCAGGCCACCAGGCTGCGTTCCAAGAAGCTGTCTGAACAGCTCGTCACTTTGTTGCTGCTCCATCCGCAAGTCAACCCTGCGGTGGTGATGTTCAACAATCTTGGAAATTTGGATAAAACCCAAATCGCCAACGCCGTGGACGCCCGAAAATTCTACAATGACGACTGGATAGCATTCAACCAAGTTGTGGTGTCATTTATTCACCTCGCCAACCAGATCAACCCATGGTCGTCGCTCGAGTCCTTTGACTTATACTCAACATACATAAATGACTTGCTGATAGCGTTCACCAACAAGAACCACGGATATTTGTTGTCGCCATTGATAGAAAGTTCGATGGAGTTTGTGATTCCATTGGCTACTCAATTGGATTTCCAGCTTGTGGCGAAGGAAATGAACAGAAAGCCTCGCTTGACGTATTTGGCAGCCATTTTGTTGAAAATTTTCAACAACATCCGGTCCCAACTTGGGGCTGGGGACCAGGCCGAGACAGTTAAAAGGTCCATCATCCTCTACATTGGAACTAAGCTCTGTCTGACGTATTTTAAGCTCTCCAACCCACTTCTTTGTCGAAATGTGTTCTCAAACATGAACAACGCCAGCTTGCAGTTCAAGAGGTTCCCCATGAACCAGCAAATTCAGTATCGCTACTATTTGGCCAAGTTCTACTTGGTTAAGTACCAGTTTGTTGATGCGTACCAGCACTTCAAGTGGTGTCTAGACCACTGTCCAATTAACTACCTAAAGAACAACGCCAATGTGTCAAGAATTCTTCGGGAATTGATTCCAGTGGCCATCATCTTGGGCAAAACCCCGAACTTCGGCTCCATATACCAGACATTCTACACCTCTGCTAGCAAGGCTCCGCTGTTTCTTGCCATATACCTGGAATTGATGAGCATTGTACGTAAAGGATGTTTCTATGAGTTCCAGAGATTCATTACTGCCAACTTCGAGGTGTTGCAGTACCACAAACAGCTCCTTTTCATCTCCAACAAGTCCGCAGTGGTTCTCCTTAGAAACTTGTTGAAACGAGTGTGGCTAATTGAAGGGTCTACCACCAGACTTTCCTACGATAGTGTATCCATTGCACTAGCCACATCACTACAAGGTGTACCATTGGGTTCTGTGGCTGATTTTGTGCATACAAAGGCTGGAAACAATAGTGTTGACGACCAATTGGTTGAAAATTGTCTCGTAACCCTCATTGACCAGAATCTACTCAAAGGAAAGCTTTTCCCCAGATTACGGGTGGTTTCACTTAGTAAAACTGGCGCCTTCCCTTCCGTTGATACCATTGACTTTGTCAAGTTTGGCAACGGAAGTGAAGGTACCTTGAACTATACGGACAAGTGGATGGAATAGTGGACTAAAGGACCAGTGGTTAAGTGTATGGAAATGTGAACCCGTGGCACGGTATAGTGGACCAGAGGATGAAACAGTGGACTAATGGAATCGCGGAGGTTAAACACCGAAGACTTAATGCAAGCCACAACCATAACCGGAAATCCTACAGTTTAAAATTGCTTAACCAAAAATATACCGAAAATAGTCTTCGTTTCAAGCTTGTGGTGAAACTGTCAACATTTCGGAATTGCAAAGCCTCAATTATTAGGAGAAGATTCCTGGTGACCGGAATCCGCCCTGTGTGGCATTCGCAGTGTGGGGCACATGACCGTGGAGGATGACTGATGGGGAAGAGCAAAAGGACACCAAAATCAGGAAAACGAGACTGACCAAAAGCAACGTATAACCACCAAAATTCGTTTCAACTCCACACATACTCCACCTTGGAATCCAATTTTTTTCTCCTCATTACAACCCTTTTTTTTTCCAAATCTTCCTAGGTTTCTCCTTTTTATTACTCATCCCGTCAGTCCGTCTATGGCATTCGGTCACAGGCCTGCACACTTTAGGGTTGGCATTTCTTAGCTTCTATTATTGCCATTCCAGACCGCCTGTGGTTGCAAAAATTCATTTAAAAGTGCTTGATCCACAGGTACTTGCTCATTGACTGAAATTTATTCCTTCAGAGCCTTTCATTTTTCTGTTTTTTTCCTGTTGCATTCTCTCTGTATAACTCAGTGCCATGTCCCTCACCGAACTTCCATACAATGTGTTGGACGACATTGTGATGTTCTCGTCCCGGCTGCTGCAGTTACGATTGGCCCAACTCAACAATTACCTCCGTCACAGAGTCAATCTGACTTTGTACAGAAACATCATGATCGTGGATACCGTGACTGACCTCGTCTCCACATCCTCCACCTTAGTGTGCACAGACAATGTGCAACAATTCGCAGCCTGCTTGAATCTCCACACTTTTGGCTACATCGACAAGATCGTGGTCAACACCCATGGCTCCAATTCGGCACAAGTCCTTCGTGGTCTCTACGAAAAACTTCTGGCGTTGTGGAATTACTGCGATCATGCAATCCACTTTGTCAACTACGATGTGCTTTCTCTTCGTTCTGCTAACTCACTCGATAGCTACTTGGCCCAAAACTCCCTCCAGGTCATGGACATCGAGGAGGAGAACTGCATCGTTACCAGGAAAGATAACAAGACCATGAACTTGCGAAACTGGTTTCTCGTGGACACCTCAGAGTTCTTGAATGCTCCATACAACGAAGAGTTACAACAACTCAACTTGTACGTAGAGAGCAACGCATACGGCTATCACGCGGATGAAATGAACCATATGAGCTCTTCTGATGCAGCTATGCGCAACTTGGAGAACATCAACGAAGTCTTTTTACATTCACCTTTAGCATACCTCAAGTTTACCGAAATGTTGGACACTCTTAACGCTCCCAGATTGCTGTTAAAGAGATTGTCAGTGACCTGTTCTCATCGTGTGCGTAACAATGCTCCTCTTGACTTTGCCCACATGAACAAGTTCTTTGACTTGAACAATTTGGAAGAGCTAGAAATCCAGCTGAGCTGTATATATCATCAAGAGTGCTCGAACCTGTGCATGGTGAAGTTCTTCGAAGATTGGAAACACCACAACATCCAGACTATGTCGTTGACAAAGTTGAAAAAGTTTGCCTTGGTCAATTATAAGACTATGGGCGAAGCAGTGCAGTTCAAATGGATTGTGGAGAACTACGTGTTGAGTCCACTTTTCGCCAACCTTGTGGAGTGCTACTTTAACTACGACTTGAGTTCGACCACTCTTAGCATGGACTGGACCAAAGTGTGTGAAGGTTTGAGACATCTTCCAGATCTTGAGGTTCTCCACATCTCCAAATTTGTTAACGACTGGCTGCATGGGCTCCTGAGCTTACTTCAGGAACGCGAGCTTAGAACTTGGGAAGTAATGCTCAATCGCTGTACCTGCGACCAATGCTGCCAATACCGGAGCAGCTTCATCGAATTGGCCCGTGCAGACAAACGCAACCACTACAACCACAAGATTCGTCTTCGTGATATCGACACCCACAACGCTTCCACCTCCAGCATCGACTTCAATCTCGAAGAAAACGTCAAGTACCTTCGGTATATGGCGGGCCAACTCAGAAAGGAGGAGGTGATCATGGAGCAAAACTTGCACAGTACAGGTACTATGTTGAACATGAACGACATGCCTATTGTGCATAATCAGGAGTTGGATCCATTCCGGGAGATGCTCAAGCATTCATGTCTCGAGGAGGTGTTCCAGGTGTTGAAGGGCTGGAGTCCACACTTACGAAAGGTGAATTTTGGAGGAGTTGTTCTCACAGATTAATGATAATGATTACTTTCGCTTCGACTCGCAAATAGCGTATAATTGCATAATACTAATGAATGAAAATAAATTATTATTGAGTAGGAAGACTTATTCTAAAAATTAAACATTAAGAAGTTTTCAAAGTCCGAAGTCCAAAAAGTAATTCTGACAAGAACCTTCCTGTTGTATCTGATCTGCAGTAGAGCAATCCGCACCTACTACTGGTTCATTTTATCTCCATATCCAATATGCCAATTAACAACCTCAATAAGGAGCGCATGGACCAAATAACCAATCAGATGCTACATGCTGGTGCCATTGGATTTCTCAAAGGAACCCTCATCGCGTTGGTGACTGGCTACTACTTTAACTATCGATTCAACCATGGTCACAATGCCAGATTCTTCCTGATGCCATATAAGACCTGGTATTTGGTGTCGTGGGGAATCGTGGGGATTACGTTTTCGGCTGAAGTTGCCAAATTGAATATCACCAAGGAACTAGCCGAAGAGGAGGATCTTAAGAGAAATCAGTACTTCTCACAAGAGTTAGGAGGAAAGTAACATATGAGTTTGTATGTTCTCTCGATCTCCCTATTTCCTACAGCTTGCTGGTCCATGCTTCACTTAAATCTCATGTATATATTCAATTTCTAATTAATGCATTACACGTAGAAGGCCTCTTCGTGGTATTTGAGGCCATTCTCACTAGCCCAGAGTTTCACATTCTTCACAAGCGATTTCGGCCCGGCCGAAATGACCCACACCTTCTCCACATCCGGAAGTTGTTGTGCTGCATTCATCTGGTGTCTGCCCGGAAGATCACGGCAACAAACGAGATTGCTCGATTCATCTAGAACTGGGCCCGAGCATTGTGTGAAAATGTCTGTGGCATTGGCACACCAGTTGTAATATCTATAGTTCAACTTGGGCCGGCCCTTGTAGATGTGGTGCTCGAGATGGAGTCGTTGTACAGTCTTTTTATAGTACTCGTGACACTCGTTGCCCTTCTCCAACTGTGGAATGAACTGCTCGTTGATCGAGTACGACCGGCTGGACCGTCTGGAGTGTCTGGACCTGACATCATCATATTGGACCACATCTTCGCCAACTTGTACTTCTCCATCACTATTCTCTTCTGATGTATATGGCGAATCATGGAACAGATTGGATGTACAGTCACGCTCCAAGTCGTCCTCGTCTTCTTCATCGGATAAGTCAACAATGACGTTTTCCATTTCCTGATTGGAGGTGAAATCTTCAGGGTCATTGGTAACCAATCGGGAAAAATCATTGTTTTCCAAATCCAGCCTAGCTGACCTGAAGGTTCCGTAGCTGGTTGCATTTCTTAAGGCTGCAAGATCAAACCCATCGTCGATGGCAGGGCTGCCCGTGACAAAAATCTCGAAATCCTCACCTTGAATGAACCCGTCGAAGTAGCGAAGGACAGCAATGTCACGAAAGTCTCTAATCACCCAAATTACCTTGACTGGAATGCCGTGGTAATTCAGAACTCTTAAAATTGGGAGGGCAAACGAAATTGCAGAACCTCCGATAACAATCAAGATCTTTCTAGCATTGACTGCCAACTTTGAGATGGAGAAATTACTTTTCGGATCGTTCCGTGATTTGACGAGAAGCAACTTAGGATCAAAGGAGCCATTGACAATGTAACGTTGCCCATTGACCCATTTGAACGAACTTTTCCGAATGATGAGTCTCTGGTAGCGGTCCAGAGGCAACGATGCCAAAGTGTAAGGATGATAATTGGGGATGAGCTGCTTGTATGCTCTCACAATAAAATTAGGATGGTAGTTCGTAATGCGAACATGAGCACCAGGATTGATGGCTCTATTTTTGATCAAATAGTTTGGGAATTCGACAAATGCAATGTTAGGTGAAACATCAATGATCTTGAAGTCGTGAGGCGATGATGCCACCATTGTAAGCTTCAAACGGTTGTACACCTGGTACGAGAGAATCAGAACGTTCAAAATGTTGGCGTAGGTGGTGTTTACTGGACGGACATGGAAGGGAAGACAAAGAACGATCACCCAACTCCAAAAGTAATGGTTGAGGAAGAAAAGCTTATAGAAACGATCACGGGCTTTCAGCAACGAAGTGATCAAAATCATTAAAAAGCCAAAAAGTGACATCCAGCCATATAAGTTGGCCGTTTTGCCTGCTTTGGCCCAGCTATTCGTTTTGTGGAAGTATCCCAAGTAGATGATCGTGTGAACCACAGCCAGAAGAACCACCACACGTGCCAACCACTTGTGGATGGGCAACAACGCCAAGTAGAGGGTATTGGGGAGTGGACTTGGTCTCAAAGTAAGGAAAAACACCGTTGGAAGTGCTACCACTGCGAGTCTTCCAAGACGTTTGGTGACAAAGATCAAGTCTCCATGATGGATGTCCGTTAACGCCAAAACCAGGAAGATTGACATCCATAAGAAGATCTGGAACATTGTACTGCTATTTAAGTACAACTTGTAGGCGACGGCCTTGATTGCCGTGCACGTTCTGCCTACCAATGGCCTATTGGAGTGCTCAGACCACAGAATGACCTTATCAAGTCTCAGATTCAACGGTCCCAACACATGAACGCGACTGAAGTACCATTTACCTCGTGATAAGAGGTAGTTTTGGATGGGAATCCACGTGAGCACCGCCATGGTGATACAACCCATGATCAAGCCGTACTTCATGGTGACACATTGACGGAATTCGACATACTCTTTGGTTTTACCATTAGGGTAGTGGAAATAGTCCGCGATGACACCGATTTGGTCCATTTTGGATACTGACAGGAAAGCCACGGAGACAAAGTGCCTGGATCCGTAGAGATATAGACGGTATTTAAGGGTGGGAAGGAAAAAAAAATCTCGATTAGTCCTGGTGATCAAATAGATAAAAGAAAGGTACGACCAGGTGCAGGTGATCACGGAAAGGTGAGGTAGAGAAGAACCATAGGTAGATTTACAGTACAATGGCGGAACTTTGTCGTTTTCTTTTTCTTTTAATGGACTGTTACTGGATTTTCCAGAGTTAGATCAATATTTTCGGATTTATAAGTACCTTTAGTGGGATTTCGATGATTGGGTTGCTACTATGATTTCCTACATGTGGCTGCCCGAGCTCGGATCGAGGAGTAATATTAAGTGTGTGCTTACAAATGAAGTGTGCAGCTGGAACCAATAATAGATGCGAATTGTGTCATGAAAATGACGAGATTGTCTGTGGATATATTTGGTCTCAGGCAAAGATTTAAAAAGAAATGAATTCAAAGTGTAATTTGAGGGTGGGACTGTCAAAATAAAAATCTCGCTTTTTTACGAGCATTTCAGAAAATGTCCAACCTTGTCTCAATCTCTTAACTTTTCAATCTAAAATAAATTGCTCACTCAGTTTATTCCGTAATGACCACCAGCGCTTTTCCAAAAACTAGACCCTTTCCTTCTAGTATAAAACCTGTATGTTTCCGTTGCGTTTCTTGCCTTTCATCACTCCAGACCGATTTGGCTTGGCTCCCTTCTTGGGAAGGTATCCTGTGCGACTGGCCTGAGATGGTCTCGGAGGAAGTTGTGACTTCTTCTTATTGGTATTTGATGCAATGAACCCCGACCGTGAAGGTTGTGCATTGTTGTATGAGTTCACGGTCGAGTTGTTGTTGTTGTTGGAATTGTAGTTCCTATAGTTGTTGTTCGAGCCGTTCGAATTGAAATTATTATAGTTCGAGTTGTAATTCGAGTTGTAATTCAGGTTCGAATTGTACCCCAGACTATATCCCAGATTGTAATTGCGCAGATTGCCTGAATCTTCATAGTTTCTCTTCTTAGGTCCGTTTGGTCGCGATGTACCCCTATTGAGCGAGTCAAAGTACACCGACCGCAAGTGTTTGGGCAAGTTGGTGCCGCTGAATGCGCTGCCGTTAAAGTTGGGCACTCTAGATGACCGCTGCTGGGGACACTCGTCTCCAAAATGCGTATTATCTCCACAGTTGTAACAGAAGATCACCGGGAGCACATATTCCTCGTCTTTAGCAACTTTCGTGATGTACGACCGCCATATACTGGGACAGTTGAAATCGCCGTGGTTGAATGTGTCGCATGTCTTACAGTACTGTTTCTTTCTGGTCTTGCTCTTGCATGCACTGAACAAATGGCCCCTTTCGCCACATCTTGAGCAGATCATCGTAGTCGGACATTGTGTCTCATAATGATCGCCCACCACACCACATTTGTGGCAAACCACTGTCTTACATTTGGACCTGATATGACCTCTTTTGTGACAGTTATCACATAATGGACCTAAGCTCTGTTGAGCATTGATGGTGGCTCCAGTATCTGGGTCAGTCACACCGAAGTACCTTCCCTCTCCTCTGAGCTCAATAAGTTCGTCTGCGTTGTCGTTGACTTGGTCAAAAGATAACGAATATAGGCCATCATCCAGCTTGGATTGTTTTTGCTTCACTTTCTCTTTTTGCTGGGGCTTGGAAGGTTCTGCCAGAGCAGAGCTCTCCTTCCACTTCATTTTGTCATCCACGTGAGAAGGCTGAGTGTCTTCAGCAAACGATAGTAGACCCATGTTTTGTTTAAGTAGTTGATATAATTTTTTTTATTTTTGATAAAGGTAATGCGTGTATGCAGTACGGGATGAAGTTGGGGTAGATGGTAATAAAAGACAAATTTGAAGGAAGAGGATGAAAATTGTAAAATAACCACAGTGTAATCTAAGTAGCGAGTGGATTTCGCATTCTTTCGATCCCAATATTCCGAAAATCAAATTTTTTTGGCCGCTACGTAAGTGAACATGTAGGCTGAAACTTAGTCCATGTCAAGAGAATTAGAGTCAAGGAGTCCAAAAACTAGAATAATACATTTTCATAAGTAACAAGATACACTTTGGCAACTTGCATTTTATTGAGTGACTCTCTCGTCGCAACCTTATAGTGATTAAACCAAACATCGGCATCCAATCAATAAACACCACTGTCAGCCCTCTGACTTGGACCAAGTCGTCTTACAACACATTTCTGACGATATGGTTGGCAGCCTGGCTCTCCAAGTCAGTGCCATTGCCTCCCACGTTGAAAGAGGACTTGATGTACTCTTGATGCTTGAGAGCAGCGAAAAGGTAGCACAAACTGGCAAGAAGGAAAAACACCGCCACTACAATAAGCGAGGTGGCTTGAAGCGTCAAACTCAAGAATTGGATCACGCTCATCAACAAGTAGAAGCCGCAACGTGGCCAGTTGTCGTCAAAGTTACGGATGAAGTTGGTGAATGTATCAGTCAAAGGACAGATTCTCAACAAGAATGGGATCTCGACGAAAAGAACCACCAAGCCTTGCACAAGACAGATGATGGAGAAGATGATCACCAAGTTGAAGTGAAAGATATTGGCCACTCCCAACGCAATACACAAGAAGATTGTGAAGATTCCGATCCATTGACCATAAAGTGAGAAGTTTTTCTTCTTAAAATCCTGGGAGAACCCATTGAAGATATTGGAAAAGACGGTCAGTACGTTCAATGCCATGGTTGATGTTTTATGGCTGTACGTAGAGTAGTTTGTAGAAAGAAAGTAAGTCTGGATGTTAAGAAATGAGTGGCCATATACAGAGTGATTGTCTGCAGACTGGCTAATGACGAGGTGGCTGAGGTTATTTGATAGAGAATTTGGGGTTGGAGGCGAATTTGAAACTTATAAACCAAAGAACGTATGAAGACCATTTTGGAGAATCTGTCTTGTCTTGTTCAAAAATTGGCAGAATTCGAGTAACATGGAGTCAGACTTGTAGATAGTGAGAAGTGGTATGAGTAATAATGAGTGAATGAAATGAACGAAAAAGGAGAAGAAAGGAAGATTCAATCCAATACAATATAAATCGGTTTTTCTTATAAATCCTTTATTTTCTAATACATACACCCGTGGTCAAGCCGTGAAATTATCCAATCATTCAATTCATCTCCATCTCTCTCAAGGCATCTCTAATTGTACAGTCCCGCAACTTAAAAAAATTCAACTGATAGTCATTATGGGTAGAGAAACCGTGATTGGGCTTGTGGGAAAACCTTCCAGTGGAAAATCGACTACGTTGAATGCTCTAACAGACGCCAACGCAAAGGTCGGCGCCTTTCCATTCACAACCATAGACCCAAACAAGGCTACTGGGTACCTTGAAGTGGAATGTGCATGTAAAAGAGTTGGCAAGCAGCTGCTATGCAAGCCCAACTACGGCTACTGCCGAGACGGAATTAGAGGTGTACCTGTGATGATGTTGGATGTGGCTGGTTTAGTTCCCAACGCTCATTTGGGCCGTGGTTTGGGTAATAAGTTTCTTAGTGACTTGACTGAAGCTGATTGTCTTATCCATATTGTCGATGTGAGTGGAACCACCGATGCAGAGGGCAAAGAGACTAGAGGATACGATCCTCTCAAGGATATTGAGTGGCTCCAGGACGAAATCTTCCAGTGGATCTTGGGAAATCTCACCGAGAAATGGGGCTCAGTGGTGAGAAGACATATTGCAACTAAATCGTCCACTTTGGAGACGTTGCGTGCACAATTGGGTGGATACTACGCCAACAAACAGCTTATAGCGAAGGCATTGGATGCTGTTCCCAACTTGGGACCTCTCCAGGAGTGGGACCAGGAGACCATTGAGGAAGTGGTGAGACTGTTTATGAACACCAAGTTCCCCACCGTTCTAGCTCTCAATAAAATGGACCATGCAGATGCAGACAAGAACGTGTCGAAGATCATGTTGAAATATCCGGAACTGAAGTGTGTGCTCACGTCATCGCTCACTGAGGTTTTCCTCCGAAAGTTGGCTTCACAGAATTTCATTAAGTATGAACTGGGAACCGAATTTGTCGACACCGCCGAGGATCTCCCCGACGAGGGCCTTCGTCCCTTGGATGAGAAGTTATTGAACAGAATCGAAAACATCCGTGACTTGGTACTCTACCGTTTCGGATCCACTGGCGTGGTCCAACTTCTTCAAAGTGCTGCCCAGCTCTTGGACTTGGTGCCCGTGTATCCAGTGAGAAACATTCATACGTTTGGCGGAAGTTCCGGTCCCAATGTGTTCCGAGACTGTGTTCTCGTGAAGAGAGGCACGCCTGTAATTTCCGTTGCTCGTAAGATCATGGGTGATGTCACCATTGCTGCCATTGAAGGTGTTGGAGGAATGAGAATTGGCGAAGAGGATACGGTTGATGTGGGAAAGAACGATATTCTTTCTTTCCGTCTTGTTCCTGGTGGACACTGATAGATGTATATAGAAAGATAGAAGTAATGGTTATAAATTGATGACATTCGTTGTTATTATTGGGTGTAGTAGTGGCTGCGAAATTCTTTCACATACTTGAATATATCTTCGTATCTGAATATCAGTAGAGAATCTTAAAAGTTCAGTGCTACAGTAATTCAGCTCAATACAAGTTTACCAGTAGATCCGTCGAAAAGTAATCCATATTCTACAGTCAAGTCATGTAACTGGTCAACCTTGATTTCTTGGTCATTTCTTGGTCATTTGAAAACGGCGATATCGGTCTGACCATTTCTTCACTTGATCTTCTTGGATTTGCGAAATATGGAGTATTCGCAGGTTTCCACCTATATGCACTTAAGGTAATCATTCTAATATAATGAACAGGTCAAAAAATCAAGCAAATGAATCATAAAAAGTTACAAAAGATCAAAAAATGATTAAAGTCACACTACCAAAGAAAATATTTGTCAAAATTCCCAAATTGTTGTACAACTTCCAGTATTTCTTCCCTCTATTATTATTCTCTTCATGCAACCCTGTATGGCCGACTCGGACAAGAGTATTTATACTTCTACCATTTCAAATCTACACCGATTTCACCTCATATTTCAACTCACCTAATTCTTTCGCTTATGGCATCTCCTACCATTTCACACAAACTCTCCTCGGACCAGTTGACCAAGCTCACTGAGCTCATCTCTGCCATCCCAGACATTTTGGCAGCCACCGATAACGCCGACTATGACGAAATCTACGGCTACAGAATAGCGCCCGATGGTGAAGAATTCGTCAACGAGGCCATCAGAAACGAGATTTTGCACAAGTTTCTTGCAGCCACCGAGTACGACGTGGAGGAAGCCAAAAAGAAAGTGACAAAGTCTCTCAACTGGAGACGAGAGTTCCAGGTACTCAATGCCGCCTTTGGAGAGTCCTACGACGCCGATTTGGAGAAATTGGGAGTCATTACAGACTATGAGGGTAACAAGGACAATTTCCGCGTGGTGACTTGGAACTTGTATGCCAATTTGAAGAATCCCAAGAAGCTTTTCGCAAAGTTTGGAGTAGGTGTGGAAGAAAAGGACTCTGCAGACAAATTGCCAGGTACGATGTTCTTGAGATGGCGTGTGGGACTTATGGAGCGTTCCTTGCTGTTGTTGGATTTTACCGACACACACAACAGCAAGATCGCCCAGGTCCACGATTACAACAACGTGTCTATGTTCAGAATGGATCCAGGCATGAAGTCTGCCACCAAAGAGATCATCACGGTGTTCAGCGACAACTACCCCGAGCTTCTCTCGAAAAAGTACTTTATTAATGTTCCTCTCATCATGGGTTGGGTGTTCGCCTTCTTCAAGGCCACCGGATTGATGAGTGCTGCCACATTGAAGAAGTTTGAAATGCAAAATCACGGAAATTTGGCCGATGCTTTTGGCAAGGACAACTTACCCAAGGACTACAATGGTGGAGTTGAGAACACGAAGGTGCCCACCATCTTCTCACTGGCAATTGCTTCTGAGAATATTAAGATTCCAGAGTATGCGGAGGTGATAATACAGAAGTTTTTCAACAAGACTGGAGAGACCGAGACTAATGTCGTTGCAGAGGGAAATCTCGAAGATGAAGCAAAGAGCATTGATTAGACTGTAATCTTGTGATATATTTTTAGTGTATGATGGAGCTATAGAGTAGATCAGTAGGGATGTATAGAAAACCAATAGGACAGAGCTGAGGAGTAAATAAATAACCACCATGGAAAGCCGTAACTTGAATTTCATCAACTTGGCTGCGCTATTTTACGAACGTAGTAATTATTCTAATGCTGGAACCTCCTTCCATCAGATAAATTCCTGTTCTGGCTTTGGTGACTTCAAGTCTGGACACATGCCAAAACATTCAGTCATGAGTGTCCAGTTAAAAGTAGTCTCTCCGTTTGCCGATTTTAACCAAGTTTGATCCTTTTTTTTTATTTTCTAAATTCCCCACATAATAATCCTTTGCATCAAGTCCTCAATACTTGCTACTGCCGTACCCTCGCAATCTAGTTTGTATAATAAATTCGCCCACTACAACTAAAAATTGTCTTCCAAATTTTCCAAAATTGAAAATCCAAAATGATCACCAATATTTTTATTTCCATTTCATTTTCCTCCCCAAATTCCTCCCAACTCTTTACCCATTTCCCAAACATCCACCATCCTGCAGATAAATACCATTTATTATTGTTCCAGATCACCAATTTCAAACTCCAACTACAATGCCCGCCGACTATTACGGTGTGCTTGGTCTAGCGCCATCCGCAACCGCAGATGAAATCAAGAGATCATACAAGAAACTCGCTGTCAAGTTTCATCCTGACAAAACGAACGATCCGTCACTTCACAATAAGTTTCTTCTAATTAATGAAGCTTACGAAACCCTCAAGGATGACACCCTGAGAAAGACCTACGACCTCAAGAACGGTATATCCAGCCTGTCAAGCTCCTCAAAAAGCGATCCATTCCATCGTGATGGCTTTCGAAGTCACCACGGCTTCTCATACTTTCTGAGTACTCGAAACGGACCAGGTTCATACTTCAATTGGCAACAGCTGAACTTCCGTGCGTATGAGGACGCATATTACCGCCACTCCCGTCAGGAGAAGGAGGACGCCGCTGCGGCAGCTACAGCCGCGGCAGCACAGGCTGCCAAATTGGCACAGAAGCAAATGGAAGCAGAAATGAAGCGCAGGCAAGATGAGTACATGGAGAAAGCAAGGCAACAGCGTGAAAGGGAGCAGCTCGAAGAACTTGATAGGAAGATGAGAAAACAAAAGGAGGCGAAAGAGCGAGAGGAACGCGAAAGAAGGAAACAGCAAACCGAGGAGCTAGAGGAAATGTACAGAGGAGTTAAACAGAGAGCATTCCAGCGGCTGTGGCACGGCGTAAATGGCTATGACAATAGTTACGAGCAGCCAGGAACCAACTCCAGCGAGCCAATAATAGTCGAGGACGAAGTGGGGTCGGATAGCGACACAGATGATGCTAGTGATTTTCATGATGCGAACATTGGTGACGAGAGTGTGGACTTGGATGCAGACGACGGGTGGACAGAGGACATTCATGATGTGGAAGTGGAATCTGAGATCATCGAGGATTCAGGCATTTCAGACGCAGCTTCAGGTTTAGATGAGTCTCACAATGGTGTCCATGATTGGCAAAGTCGGCCCCCGACTGCTGAGGAACCAGATCAATCGTTCAACCAAGACCATGATGGTTCGGACGCGAACGTTACGGATGCCTCACTGAAAGGTGCTCCTGAAACTCCAAATGATGGTCCGGAAGTGGTAGAGATCCCAGAGGATGGAGATATTGATGGTCTGAGTGGTATATTCTCACATGAGGAACCAAAGAGTCCACAGCGGAAACCATTGTACAGCATGTCTTCGCCACAAGCGAAGGTAAAGACTCAGAAATTCCTTAACGAACAGCGGCGTCGTGAGGCATCGTTTCAGCATGGTCCAACCAGTGCTAAGAAGCCACGGTTCGCCGATATGAGCGATTTGAGGGATACACTTGGAACTGATTTGGACGACGTGAGTTTTGATGATATGCGAGACAACTTGCCAGAAACAGGGCCAAAGACTCGGAAAGCCAGTGGGTCTGTTCAATCCCCCTTCAAGAGAGCCAGAACAGAATATACTGATGGCACGTCGAGAGCACAAACTCTTTTCACCCCGATCAATAAGCTGAGTGCACGGTTCACAAACTCTACGATTTCTCCATCTGACTTGACACCTGATGTTGACGAGAATAGTATCATGTTTACAGCCACACCTCCGCAAATCGATATAGGGCTGAGTCTCACCCACAAACAATGGGACGAATACGTTCAGAATATCAACAATTACGAACGCAAGTTTGCAGAATATCGGAAGGCGGTGCTACAGTACCAAATAGGACGTCTTGAAAAGGACGAGCGTCACCGCAACATCATCTACTCTGACACGTCGTGCGTTGAGGCGTACCTGTCTTGTTTGTTCAATGACATGCTCATTATTCAGAATTATCACCGGACTCTTCTGGAATTCCGGGAGACACTCAAGACATTCAAGCGCAACTGCGACGAGGTCAATGCAATGCAAACACTGGGAAATGTATAATTATTAGGTTAGGATAAAGGATTATAGGTGGAGGCACCGTTATTGTAGAGGCAGATTAAGCGTGAAGATTAGTTTCAGGCTCCAAAAATGACTGGCTCCCTGTTCCAATTTATTGTATACTAATCTTTCTATTAACCTTCCACGTCGACTGTGAGTTCCTTTTACTTCCTTGATTCACATCCTTCTGATTATCTTCCATTTGTTTCGCTTCCCGATTCGTTCCTACTGATTCAAAATAAAAATGAAAAAAAAATGCTTTTTGATATTATCTACTGTTACACTTTGCTTCTTTTTCTTTTTTTTCCCCCTTTCGTTTTCCTTTTATTTCCATTTTTTTTTTCTTTTGTATCGCTTGTATAGTTAGTATATTATCGTAACCTCCATTGTAGCTACGCGGTCGCGACTAAAATTATACAGTTGCGATCCGGACATTATACTTGTCAAGAAATCAAAGGTATACGTGAAAAAAATCCGCTCAAAATGAGCTTCCACCGTCAGCTTTTCATTGTAGTGGGTGTTCTCTTCCACTTCTACTACCTCTGGCTGATTTTCGACATCTACTTCGTGTCTCCATTGGTTCATGGTATGGACCAGCACAAGTCGACGTCAGAACCTCCAGCGAAAAGACTATTCTTGATTGTGGGCGATGGCTTGAGAGCAGACAAGACATTCAAGAAGGTTTTACACCCGACCACTGGCAACGAGGAATATTTGGCTCCATACTTGCGTAGCTTGGTTTTGAATGAGGCCACCTGGGGTGTCTCCAACACCAGAATGCCCACGGAGTCTAGACCAGGCCATGTAGCCATGATTGCTGGATTCTACGAGGATGTGAGTGCTGTAACCAAGGGCTGGAAGGAGAATCCAGTGGATTTCGACTCATTCTTCAACCAATCAACCCATACTTATTCGTTTGGATCCCCGGACATCTTACCCATGTTCGCCTACGGCGAAAACGTTGTTCCTGGTAAAATTGACTGCCACATGTACGGCCACGAGTTTGAGGACTTCACCCTGGACTCTATTGAATTGGATGCTTTCGTGTTTAACCATTTGGACGAGCTCTTAGAGGATGCTAAGACCAATAAGACATTGAATGACGAATTGAAACAGGACGGTAACGTATTCTTCTTGCACTTGCTTGGAATTGATACTGCTGGCCATGCCTATCGTCCATACTCGGCCGAGTACTACGACAATATCAAGTATATCGACACCAAGTTGGCTGAATTGGTTCCAAGACTCCATGAGTTTTTCGGGGACGACGACACCGCTTTTGTTTTTACTGCCGATCACGGAATGTCTGATTTTGGCTCTCACGGAGACGGTCACCCAGATAATACCAGAACTCCACTTGTTGTATGGGGTGCTGGTGTGAATAAGCCTGAGGCGGCTCTGGACCAGCAAAAGACCAAACAGGACCCTGTTGCATCCGGTTATGAAGAGGAGTATTTTGAGACTTGGGGTTTTGACCATTTGACGCGTCATGATGTCAAACAGGCAGATATTGCTCCCTTGATGGCTTATCTTATTGGTGCTAACTACCCTGCCAACTCGGTAGGAGAGTTGCCCTTGCCATATGTTCAAGGGTCTCCTGTGAACAAGATTAAGGCCTTGTATGAAAACGCTCTTGTCATCGTTGAGCAGTACCTCGTCAAGGAGAGCGAGGTGTACAATCACCAGTTCCAGTACAAGCCGTTTGATCCATTTGTACATAAGCCTATTTCCGTCTACAAACACGAGATAGAAAGTCTTATCTCACTTATGGAGGTGGATTATACTGACGAGTTCTTTGATCAAGCAATTGAGTTGACTGAGCTGTTGATGAAGTGTGGTTTGGATGGTTTGAACTACTTGCAAACATACAACTGGCTCTTGCTCAGATCCATTGTTACGCTTGGATTTTTTGGATGGATCATATACTCATTCAACGTTTTCTTGAAGTTGTTCATCTTGACCAGCTTTGAGCAGCCACCAAACTCCACCCCACTCCTTGCTGCCTTCGGTGGTATTGCATTGTCCTTGAACTACTTGCTTTTCTACCAAAAGTCTCCGTTCAACTATTACATGTATGCGGCATTCCCAATCTACTTCTGGTACACCATTTTAAACGAGAGAACTTTGTTTGTTAAGGGATTGAATACATTCTTGTTTGGTATTTCTGGCCCAACAAAGCTCTTCACTCTTGTCTCCTTCCTTGGCATGTACGAGAGTATTGTCTACGGTTTTTCTAACAGAATTATGTTCTCCATCTTGTTTGTGTTGATTGGCTTGTACCCATTTGCATGGACCAAGGAGTTGTCGTTTGGCACCAAGTTGACCTGGTTGATCAGTTGTATTAGTATGTGCACTTTCACGAACTTGAATGCTGTGAAGACAGAGAGCTTGTGGCAGATAAATGTTAGTACTGCTGCGGCTTTTATTGTTGGAGTAATTGGCACGGGTAAGGTGTTTAAGAGAAACCCGGCCGAATTTACCAAGAAGGTTGTGATTGCTCAATTGGCTTGCATTCTTGTGATTTTGTATGCAACGAATGTAGCTGTCGCTTCCTTGCAGGCTAGAGATGGACTTCCATTGCATGCTCAAGTCACTGGTTGGATAACATTCATTGTTTCGTTGTTTGTGTTGCCTGTGTTGCATACGTTCAAGGCATCTTCTGATTATCAATTAAGACTCTTGATTATTTATTTGACTTTCGTCCCAACATTCATCATTTTGACCATTTCATTTGAATTGTTCTTCTTTGTCGGATACTCGTTGGTTTTGTTGCAGTGGTTAAACATTGAAACACAATTGAAATTTTCAAAGAAGGAAATCACTAAAAGCTTGGAAGAAAACCATACTTTGCCAAAGGGTTACTGGTTGCAAACTATCCGTATATCCATTATCGGATTTTTCTTCTTGCAGTTTGCCTTCTTCGGCACTGGTAACTTGGCATCAATCTCCACCTTCTCTCTTGACTCAGTTTACAGATTGATTCCTGTGTTTGCGCCATTCCCCATGGGTGCATTGCTCATGCTTAAGTTGATCATTCCTTACGTCTTGTTGTCTACATGCTTTGGAATCATGAACCATCAACTCGAGATCCGGAAATTCACCATCTCAACGTTAATCATCTCCACTTCAGACTTTTTGTCTTTGAACTTCTTCTACTTAGTCAAAACGGAAGGCTCATGGCTTGACATCGGAGTCACCATTTCAAACTACGTTTTGGCAATTTTATCCTCGTTGTTCATGCTCATTCTAGAGCTTGTCAGTACGGTGATGTTGCGGGGAGTTGAATTCGATGATGATAAGCGTGCCCATGAAGAGCACATCAACAAGATTTTAGAGGATGATGCACCAATCAGCTCACGTATCAGAAACAGAAAAAGAGACTAAATAATCAGGTAAATAAAAGATTTTGTGGTAATTGCAACCATATGTTAATTGTTAACATCTTGAGAATAGACTCATTACTAGAAAATGATTCGGACTACATGCAGGTCATGAGTCAAAGTTTCCAGTAGTGAGAAAGTAACACAACCATTTCTCCAAATTCTAATACCTAGCAACTTCGTGGGAAAAATGGTGGGAAAACTCGACAAGAAGCATGTGCTAATGATCGATAACTATGACTCGTTCACTTGGAACTTGTACCAATACCTCTGTCAATCAGAGCTTTGTGAGAAAGTAGACGTCTTTCGTAACGATGAAATAGACATTGAAACAATTGAAAACGTCATTAAGCCAGACATTTTGTTCATCTCACCAGGTCCAGGTAACCCAGAGGATGATTCAGGTATTTCCAAGGCCGCTATCGAGCATTTTGCCGGGAAAATCCCTGTTTTCGGTGTCTGCATGGGCCAACAATGTATGGTTGAAGTTTTCGGGGGAAAGGTCACTTTCGCCGGAGAAATTGTCCACGGAAAGACTTCCACCATTAAGCATGATAACAAGGGTGCCTTTGCTAGTATTCCCCAGGGAATTGCCGCCACCAGATACCACTCTTTGGCAGGCTTGAAGGAGTCTCTTCCAGAATGCTTAGAAGTGACTGCCACCACTGAACTGGATCCAAAGGTGATCATGGGTGTAAGACACAAGAAGTACACAGTGGAGGGAGTTCAATTCCATCCTGAATCGATCTTGACTGAGGCGGGCCATGTCCTCATCGAGAATGTCTTGAAGATGACTGGAGGCACCTGGGAAGAGCACGAAGAAAAGCCGGCTTCTATTAAGCCCAAGGGAAACATCTTGACTACCATCTACAACCAGAGAATAGAGGACTATAAGACCATTGAGGCACTTCCTGGAAAGTCGTTTGCGGACTTGGAGACATCTTTGAGCCTAGGTGTTGCACCTCCACTCATCAACTTCTATGAGCGTCTTATTGCCACAAAAGAGAAGAAGGAGACGATAATATTGTCTGAATTCAAGCGTGCCTCGCCATCCAAGGGTGACATCAACATTTCTGCTCATCCAGGTAAGCAGGCATTGACTTACGCACAAAATGGATGTTCGGCCATTTCTGTATTGACAGAACCAAAATGGTTCAAGGGATCCTTGGATGACTTGTCTTTGATAAGGAAAGTCATCGACTCTGTTCCTTCCAGACCAGCTGTGTTGAGAAAAGAATTTGTGTTTAATAAGTACCAGATCTTAGAAGCTCGTTTGGCAGGTGCTGACACCGTTCTATTGATTGTTAAAATGTTGCAAGATTTTGAATTGTTACAGTCGCTTTATGAGTACTCCTTATCTTTGGGTATGGTACCTTTAGTGGAGGTGAATGATGCTGTTGAGTTGAAGTCCGCACTTGCATTGAAATACAACAACTCCACTGAGGATCCACTCATCATTGGAGTCAACAACAGAAACCTTGCCACGTTTGATGTCGATTTGAACACTACCAGTTCTTTGGTTGAGGCTGCAAAGAACTCTAGAGATGGCGATGTGTTGGTCTTGGCCTTGTCTGGAATTACGTCTGTGGATGATGTTAAGAAGTACAAGTACGAGGATGATGTCGATGGCTTTTTGATCGGTGAGAGTTTGATGAGAGCTGAGGAGAGAGGTGAAGCTGGCAAGTTCTTGAATGAGCTTATCCATGCGTAATTATTAAACTACTAATAAATGAAACAGTTAAGTAATTAGTTATAAATAGAGAGAATGGGGCGAGTGGAAGAAAAGAGCAAAGAGAATATAGGACGAATGAACAAAGAAGGGGAATAAAACAAGAAAATCGAATAAATGCAACTGGCATACTTATTAGTATGAATATCCATCAAAGAATGTACTTTTTTGTCTCCCGATACGGTGACATTCTTTAAAGTGTCTAAGATAATTCAGAAGTGGCTTGTGCTTTGAAGTAGACGACCAGCACCTCACTTCTGAAAGATTGTAACACACTGGACACACAACACATTCATGCTCTCTAACCCTAGCAATTGTTTTTCTATTGGGATTAGCATTCTTGGCCACAGCATAACGACCAGCTTGAACTGGATTTGGAGCCAAATAGTCATCTGTGTAGATGCCATGCAGATGGCTCATGTGTTGAGCGTAGCACAGGTTCTTCAATTCGAAGAAGCTAGGATGCTCACAATAGGCACACAAGGCACATCTAGTTTCATTTTTGGGAGATCCATCCTCGAGTTCAACTCTGGTGAATTGCTGTTGATAGGGTCTGCTGACGTCAAAGTAGTCATTGTACTCATAGAAGACATCTTTGTGCTTGAGATTCAAGAAAGCGTTCTTGTCTCTGACATATCTAGTTCTCACAATAGTCTGAAGCTCTCTCTTCTTCTGACCTTCGTAAAGCTCAATGCATTTGTCGCGGTGTTGACCAGGATTTAGTTCCAACGCTCTTGCATTGTTAGTTAGCTGAGAAGCATCTTCAATGTAGTATGGAATGCTTTCGAGAGGATACTCGAGTTCTGGTTTGATTCTTGGGCTCCAGCTTCTAGCCTTGCCGCTAGTCTTAGGCTTTTTTCTTGGAGGGTCGATCTTATGGTGGAACTGAACTGGGGTCTGATCACCGGAGTATCCATCTTGTGCCTGTGGGTATGAGAGGCTCTGGTTACCGTAGTTCTGGCTCAGCACCCCATTTTGAGAGATCAGCCTGTGATAGTGTTGAGAGAATTGCAGAGGCTGATAGTCGTTTTGGCAAGTGTCATAGGTGAATTGCTGATTAGCGTGATTCTGAGCATCATAAAGTTGCCGTTCAGCAGCCTCAGCAGCCTTAGCAGCTTCGTCTGCGTGTGTCTGAGCAACAGCAAGTGCTTGTACGGCAGCTTTAGCAGCAGCCTGAGCCTCGGCAGCCTCACTGATCTGCTTAATCACACGGGCTTGGCTGGCCCTGGGAACACTGGAAAGTCTTTTGAACTTTGCAGCATTGCTCTTCATCACACGGGCATCTGTGTAAGTATAGTTAATAGGCTTAGAAACATCATTAATACGCTCTAATTTTGTTGCTGTTGTAGTGGCTTTGGAGCCAGCAGACTTTGTAAGAGTCGATAGATCTGCCTTTGCCAAATTCTGGGACTTGACTGCCATGTGTTTGATGCTCCTGGGTCTGAATGTATTCGGACGCCGTCTGTGAATAAAAACCAGAGCCTCTTTAGGACGAGGCACTTTCTTAACTGTGGTGAAGGAATTGACAGATTGTTGGAGAGACAATTCATCAATCTTTCCAACAGTAACCTCAGAAGGTTGGGGCTCAGCAATAGCACCTTCCAAATCAACCAAGGTGTCCTCGCCGAAGGCATTTTGGTTGGCTTCAGGATATGAATACTGTTCAATATAATCTTGAGCACATAATGTTTGATCACTGAACTGCTGGGAGTATATATTGTCTTGAATAGGGACAATTAAAGGATCGTTAGCACCTTTTGAAAAATTGATAGCATCGGTCTGAGGGTACAGACCAGGAAAGAAACCAATTTCGGCAAAGATGTCGTCCATCAAATCCAGAGGAGAGGCTACTTGTTGTGCTTTGAAAGCAGCTTGGGTTTGTTCACTGAAGTCAATCTTATTAGCAGACAACTTGGCTTCCTTCTCCTCCTCCCAAGTGATGTTGAAATCTGGAGAGTGAGTGTAGTCACAAGGCTCATTATTTCTAATGGTGGCAGATGCATTGTTGTGAGGGTCAACAAGCATATCGTCGGTGATGTTTTCTGTGTTTAGGAAACTTGTTTCTCCGAAAAGTGGGATCAAGGCATCAGCGTCCAAAGGCAGGGCTAGCTCGGTATTCTTAAGGCCGGAAACAGGGAGTGATTCCCCAATGCAAAATTGCTCAAACTCAACGGTATCAAAGCCCCCATTGAAGAATGGAACAAAGGAATCTTTGGGGTCCATGGTGGCAGGCTCCATGGGAACAGGTGGTTCAGTAGATACTTTAGTGAAAATCGGGACAGGCTGGTCATGAGGAGAGAGTTTAGTAGAGTCACATAAGGGAACAAGCTTAGAACCCACATCTTCACCAAAAAAGTTGTAAGTGAAAGAATTTGTTGAAGGCTTGAGAGTAGTTTCGACAGGAGTGTTTAAGTTCATGAATTCAGAAAAGACTTCATTAGGAGAGGAAGGGAAAATTTCCAGAAGCAGATAAGTAGCAGCAAGAGTATCAGGGTTGGGTTCAGTGGAACCAGGAATGGGTTTAATTTCAATGGGTTGCATAGTTGGGACAGGTTGAAAATTGTTAGTGGGTTCGGTGATGGGTTCAGACATTTTGGGAAATTGGAACCAGGCCAGCTCATCAACAGAGAGAGGATCATTAGGATGCAAAGCAGTAGGCTGAAGAGCAACAGAATAATCTGGAAGAGGGTATTTCACAACCGCAGCACTAGCTGATTCATTAGCCAGTTGCTCCCTGAGGGCTTCGTTAAGCTCGGCGTCGATTTGGTCAATAACCAGATCGTTATCAGAAAAGTCAGAGAAAAGGCTACGGAGATCGTCTTGGGCGGACATTTTGTAAGCAATTAGAGTTCTGAGAAGATGGAGTGATCAGAAAAATTGGGGAATTGAGCAGGGTCCACTTTCTTTTATGTGTTTTTGTCAAGTTTATTCTGCTAAAGCTTTCCCTACTTGACAGCGATGATAGAGACATCTGGAACATTTAGACTTGTCTGTAAGAAGGATTTGGAGACAAAAAAGGTAACCGATAAATATCTAGATATACATTTTGGGATTTGTTATGCTAGATTCTGTCATGGCATAACAAGATCACTAGAAATGGAAAGTCGAAGGAGATTTCGCAGCCATTTGGCATAATACAAAGTTGTGTGCAGTGCTGTTATGCCAGAACAGAATCTGACCAACAAAGAGATATTTGGTATGCTGGAAGAAAATCAGATACAATATCACAGATGATTAAACAGGTTTTCAATTCTAACTGGGTCACAGTTTCACACATACGGCCGGAGAAGATAATCGGAGATACCTCTTGTACATATTAAAAGATACAGAATGGTTCCATTGAAAAATAACGACAGAATGTCGAATTATTCGATTTTCAATAGTTAAGATAGCGCAAGTCATACACATCGCATTCTAGACATGGCTTATTGCTTAAATATCTCTCTTATCCTTCTTCATCTTTTCTTTTCCTTTCCACTACGAGATACTCATTACCAGATGTACGGGTGTACACCTCCACTAAAAACGCGTTTTCAACTACTTCTACTTCATCAAAAATGGATGCTGCCAGTGTTAGAGTTAACTCGACTACCTTAAGAGAATTCGCAGGGAGAATTGTCAGAGTGGTTGGCAAAGTTGAATCCTTTGATGGTGCCTCAGAATTGGCCCGCTTGAATGCGGGTGGCCCAGTCGATGTGCTAGTTCCTCCAGGTAGCCATCTAGAGGAGGGTAAAATCTATGAGATTATCGGAAAGGCTAGCGTTTCAGATTTCAAAATCAATGCTTACTCCATGTTGGAAGTCTCCGACAACACAAACCTTGATGTTGCCAACAAGTTGGCCACTTATGTCCAGAAAGTGCCTGAGCTCTTCTATTCTACGTGATCTCGACATTCATGACTGTTTCATGACAATTTAGCTTCTTTTATTGAATGTGTGGCGCCACATCTAATATATTTTCGTATTTGCTTAGAACACCTGTACCCAATATCATACGTCCTTGAGACTTCAAGAGTTCTATTCGTGAATGAACGTTCTAAAGAGCCTTATAGACTTCTTGAAATCTGGCTTCGGTGTAAACTTTTTCACTAGTAGATAGCCACTGTGGATTTGAGTTTGTAGCTCCAAGCACCTTCAAATTTCCGAAGGCAACACACAATCTGTAGGTAGACTCCTCGTCCTCGTTGATGATATCTTCAGCAACGTCATCTAGGAATGACGATACAGGCTGCAACGAGCCGGCATTGAAATTCAACGACTTGTTGGACAATGGATAAGCGGAAAGATCGAAGATGAATGATGCGAAGGCTGACAATGCACTCTTGTAAAGTTTGTGGGACTGGGATGCTGGGGAGGTTGTGAAGATCTTAATCACAATTGAGCTTCTCTCCACAAGCGTATCAAAATATGTGCTCAACCCCACACTGTTGTCGTCTCCGATAGTGAGGAAAAGTTGGGCGAAAAGAGTACTAGCAGTTAATCCACACAAGACCTTGGAAATCATCATAAAGAGAGGGACATCATTCTCTTCAAGCTCCTCGAGACTCAGCAAAAGCATCTCCACTATGTTTTCCGCAGCTTCAGTTGATTGGAGCAAATCAATGGTAGAAACGCGAGGTATACTGATTCGAAGCATATCGAACGCAATTAACTTTTGTGACTTGCCCCATTCCTTGAGGATCTTAGGGATGATCGAATTGATCAAGAAAAGTGCTTGCTTTGATTTCAAGTCGTTCAATGCGGTCTCCACTGATTTTTCTTCCAGAGTGGAGAACTTCTTCTCTTCATTCATCTGCGAATTGAACTTGATAAATCCCTTGATCAACTGCTCTGACTTGTAATCCTTAAATGTGATAAGGGTAGATTGTGGGAAAAGAGAACTTGCTGAGGCGACGGGTGCACTCGAGGCTGGAGTGTTAACCTTTGGAGCTTCTGATGCGGCTCCCGGAGTAGCACCCAGTTGCTCGTCAAGTTGGAAGCCAGCAGTATTCTGATTGATAAATCTCACCACTTCATCTGCGTATGATCCAGGCAAGTCATTATTGGCCAAAAAACGCTCTGCAGCAGTGTATGGGTTTTCACCCGCATTATATGGCAACTTCAAAGGTGGTTTTCCATCTTCCACATCCACGTCAAACACGTAGTCGTACTCTACTCCATTGTAGTCTTTCTTCCCGCTACTTCCTCCCGCAGAATCGACAACATCTCCAATCTTCACCCACTCGCCTCCCGTCCATTGATGGGCTTCAATGACTCCAGCAGGATTCTTGACCATGATAGTGGAACCTTCCTCTTTTCCTGGCTTTTGCAACCTGTCGTAGCCTGGAATGTCGGTCTTCTTTAAGTTGTCCAATGACTGCTCAGAGATTGTTGATTTCTCCACAAGTGCCTTGAACTGGGCCACACCTTCTGCAGTGGCTGCTCTCTCTTTGTCAGTAGTAAAGACGTAGATCAGCTTATCTGAGCCACCTACAGCAATATCATCATTGGGCAAAACTGCCACGCTCCACACAGAGATGCATGGAAGTGTGATTGCTTGTGCCACTGTGCCGTTGTGCCAGATTCTAACGGATCTGTCTTCTGCAGTAGATACAAGATCGCCATTGGACAAGATGCCTATGTCATAGATAAAGGAGTCATGTCCAACAAGCGTTTGCAAGACGTTTCCGGAAGCCAAATCCCACACCTTGAGGGTACAATCGTTGGACGCAGAGACGAACTTGGTTCCACAAGGCAAAACCAACAACTTTCTGATCACATCGTTGTGGCCTGTGTACTTGGCGATTTCGACATCACCTCGCCATTTTCTGATGGTTCTATCTGCGGAGCAAGTAAGGTAAATGCCCTCGGTGGCATCAACAATCTGTGCGTCCCAAACTGAGGCCGTATGGCCCACCAAATCATACTTGACTCCAAAATTGGTGAGATCCCACACCTTCGCCGTACAATCCCAGGAGCTCGAAATTAATGAGCCGTCCTTGTAATTAAGAGAGCAAACATTGCCCTGGTGGCCAATCAACTGGTATTTGCCGAAATCATCACCTTGTTTAACAAAACTATCATGAATATCGCTGATATAGATCACAGCATCCTTACCTCCAATGGCAACAAGAGGGTTGGCTGGATCGATTGGTAAGGATTCCACTGCGTTGATGAATGCTCCAGTTGGCGACAGAAAGCAGATCTCGTTGTTGCTGGAGATATCCATATTGTATTGTATGTCCCACAGTCTGGCTGTGCCGTCTCTTGAGCCAGAAACAATGACATTCTCAGAGATGGCAGTGACTCCTCTAACGTCCAGCTCGTGGCCTGTGAGTGTTGATCTCAATTGATACATGTATGAAGTTTATTGGTAACGGTAGATTATTGAATAAGTCAATCAGTTGGTGAACGGAACTGCCTGCAGATACGTCTATGAAGGCAATCTGGAAGAGAGCTGAAGCAGTGAATGGGATTGTTCTAGAAGAATAGTATTGGTGAATACGAAGTTTATTTACTTGAGGTTCTATTCGAGTTTAAATTCACGATGTAAGTTTGGTTTGAAGTTGTCGTTTGTGGTGAAAACATGAACATTCATGATTTCGCAGTTTCTGATGATAATAGTAATAATCCGAGGATTGAGCACCTTTTCAATGAGGGTTCACCTCTTACAAATCGCCAAGTAACTAACCAAAAGTCTTCTGGAACAAATTAAAAATAATCATTCAAGTTTGATTTTTGAAGATATCCTTAGCATGACTAAAATTAAAACTCGGAGTGCAACGCCTTTATTAATTGGGATTGTGAATCGTGAGCTCTGAGGTGAAATTCCATTTGTGCAACCATGATTACCGAGGATGATCCAAGCGGTGGCTCAGAAGTCAGGCCAGTAATAAAAGGTCAAAATATCAGAAATATCAAAGTTTGATATTTCACTCTGAAAAGATTCAGGCAAGAATGGCCCTCACGATTACCCAATTCTCTCAGTCATCACGTCCATATCAGATTAGTTATGAATAAATATAGATTATGGTCACCAGTTCAAAAAATGACAAAAAATAATAGGATCTCAAAGTCAGATATGTTGTTATGCTGATGATTTCATGATGACCAGTATTGTTTAAATTAAGAACCAAGCACATGTAGCGTTATTGTGATGCTCCGAAATTCTCTCATTGTTGAGCATCAAGTAAATGGGCACTGTGCAAACAATGAAAAAGTATTCCAACACAAACCTTGCAGCTTACGTACTCATTAAAACAAGAAAATACATTGACCCAGGTCTCAAATTATTGGGGGTCCAACTCAAGTTGGTGAGTAGCTTTCTTTTATGTTAGGTAAACGAATCTTGAAAAGTGCAAAAATAACAAAGTTTTAAAGTTGAATGTAATGGTATCCAGGTTATGCTGTGAAGATTGCTACTATTTAGACTAGGATATACGTTGATGTGGAAGAGTCACCAGAATTTTAAAAAGGCAAGAACCTACAAAGTAAGCCAATATCTGAAATCAACAAACCATCATCCGAAAAAAAGCTTGCTTCTAAACAGCATACAAATTGAATAAACCAGCAATAATAGCAGAGTCAAGTAAAGTTGAGGAAGAAGCATAAGAGTAACTTGTAACTTCATTTTACTTCGCAATTTAGCACTTCCCTGAAAAGAAGATATTCACTTGATTTTGATGTATTGTTCACCCTATGTGAGAATCGTAAAATTTTCAAAGGAAGATTCCTGGCAGGCTTGAAGATTTCTTGATTAACAGGCAATTTACGGAAACTTGAGATCTGTCATCGTCTCGATTTACAAGTAATATGAACTGGAGTTTATCTAACAATTCATCAAATTATCTCGCCAGCCTGTTCATGTTGTTTAATCTAGAAAGGGTCTGAAATTATTATAAGGCAGAATCAAAGAAAAAGATATTGTTTGCTGTCAGAAAAGAAATTGCTTTCCTTGGTAGCGTTCTCAAATTAGAACAAACATGCCCAATCGGGAAGTCTGAGGCAAGAGAGTATGCTCGAGATTTTTTGGCCAAGATTCCAGAAGAAATGAAACTGTGAAACACAGAACTGACCAAGAGATGCCAAGTCTAATGCAGTAAGCTAGTACCATTAACAGATTATGTGAAAGGTGAACTAGTCCAAGCGGAATGGTTGAATGAGAGACACTCACTTGAGAAACAATTGAAGGTCAGAACCTAAGTATTCACAACTTGCAATAAATCTATCTTTCCTCGTATGTTCTCTCGTAACTTTTCGTCGAGTGACATTTATGATACAATAGTCTGCATGGATGATAAATAGATGTTCGCAGCCAATCCAATCTAAGCCATAAGAATTGGTACATTCAAATTTGCTGAAAATATCTAGGATGCTGAAACCAATTAATTATGGGCATATTCGTCAAACCAAACGATTCCGAAGTCTTAAATCTTAAACAACACAGGATATCTTTACTAGCTGGTTTTGCAATTTAGTAGAGATAAATCCTATTGACAGAACCACAAATAATGCAGGGCAGATATATAGATCATGGCTGCGAAAACGCCATGGTCCATCAATTCCAAAAGAGTCTGAATTTGTTTAACGTTCTGAAGTTAAGGTTGGATGAAAGCAATCCATTCAAAATCCTTATTTCTAATACTTGGTCACGAATCCTGTGTTTCTCGTAATTGGGTACTTCTCTATCCACAGGAAAAACATGGCCCGTCTAATTAATACGGTTAGCTCCACTATTCCTAATTTATGGTGCCTGCCTAGCTCCTCTGCTCTATATCCAATTATTGTTTTCTGGTGCTCTGTAGTCAATGGGAAACTCAATTTCAAGTGCTTATCAGACTATCCCCCTAGAGACGCCTCTCCCCAACATCTTAACAGTCGATGCCACTAAGATCTTCCACGGCACCTCTTACGATATCCGAGCGCCAGGGCTGTTTCGTATCATCAGTGCTGATCAGTTGTTTGGTGTTTTCAGCAGTTTAAAGTTCTGTGATGGTCTAAACGAAGTACCATTTATGATCGTGGGGTTTGAGCGAGAATATTATCGCTTTGTGATAGGATTAGCAGCTTCTCCACGCGAGGGGCTTAGAAGTAGAGTTGAATATGCCATTATGGACAATTCAAATGGCCCCGTTGTGTGGTTCGAGCTAGATATTGGCCATGGTACTTCCCGTCATAAAGAGTACTTTGAATGGAGAAATGTCGGTCGAAGAACTTGGAATCTAGTGAAGTCTATTAGATACTCAAACACTCCATGCGAAGTGGTGGCAGTATGGGCTTCGGGATTAAAGTATCTGTGGGGTCAGTTTGAGTTCCGGGGAAGTGGAGCATCAGAGCAATTGGGAGAAACTTTCAAGTTGATGGCTTTGGCTACAGCTTTTGCAATTGAGTATGATGCGTTCCAAACATTGTCTCCAGAATTTCTCAAGATCAGAAGAAGAAGAAGGTATACTAGTGGAGACGGAGGAGGAGGAAGTGGTGGTGGAGGAGACGGTGGAGGCGGAGATGGCGGAGGAGATGGAGGCGGTGGCTGAGATTGGATAGAACTTGCTGGTAATGTTCTTTGAAAGATCGATGTCTTTCCACCAGTTGTTGAATTGAAACATTGAGAGGGTCAGCTGCGTTGATGCTTGCCGAAATGAAAATAATCAAATGGGACAAAAGATGAAGTACAAGCAACTTTGGCTTGCATTTTACCTGACTCATGAATGCTGATGCTAAATGCCTTCCTTGAAAAGGGAGTGAGTGATCAGTTGTTTTGAAGCGAAAATTAGTATCATCATGGTATAAACATTTGCTAAACAGTCTCTACGCTTCGTTGTTTCTCAAGATATGACAATGACTTAATGTCATATCTCTTGTCCTTGGCTACCATCGTGATGCAAGACTCAATCAGTACTCCAATAACCGAACGTGAATGACTGAGTAGCTTGACAAGTGACGTCCATGAATGTACTTCATTATTCCAGCTCACCAAATGATTGAGAATGGAAACACAAGTTCACACTCTCAATGAATTTCTACATCCTAAATCATCGGGTCAAGCCTGCAATTTCGTAACTTCAGGTTCATTTTCTTTTTCGAGTTCTCGAACGTTACTTTGTGGAAATTCTAGTTCTGGTCAAATTGTTTTCATTATGTTTACAACTTAAGCCCAGTCCTCGTATCTTGGCTAGGTTGTGCCAACTGTTGCTCCTATATATGGACCTGGACGGCTCTGTGAATTTCCTTGACTATTGGTGCCATTTGTACACATTGATTAAGAATAAACAGCGAGAGCGAGATAGCAAGACTATGCCAGAAAAGTAGTAGAAAACCTTATTCCGAGTTTAACTGAGAAAATGCATGTTGACATAATATTTCGAGGGAAGCTTGGATTAAGCTATACTCAAGTGAAACCGAGACCAAGACTTGTTGCCAATTAAGTTGTAGTGATACAAAATATGGGTAAATAACAGTGATAACAAGGTAAGCGAGTATCGATTAATCCGGAACTAGAAAGTTTTTCAATAATTATCTCTCCTTTTGAGATTTGATGTCAAAATTCATCATCTCCTATCATCTTTAGTATGCATGTTAGCTACTTCAAGATTATTATCTGTAGGTGCAGTTCCTCGAATCTCAAGTGACCTGAGGCTTAGTGTGCGGCTCCATCTTATCTTCATTCGCTCTTAATCACTGTCTCTATTCTCCAAGTTTCTTTTCATCGCTCGTCTACAATGAAGGACGATACTGAGCTAGATACGTTTCTTCCTAAGACCAGCTTGGACTCCTCAACTACAGTGGCTGCGAACTCTGGACGGGGAAAGACAAGAACCAAAGTTCAGTTCGTGACAGTAGACTCTGATGGTTGGGTAAAAAGGGCAGACGTTGTATTTGTTTTTGATGAAGACTACACTATCATACAAGCTGCAGAGCACGCTATTGCTCATTTTCCAGACCCAGAATCGGCTCCGCCTTTTAATGAAGTTTGCGTTTTCTTCCAAGAGGGTGACGGGAAGAAGAGGATCGCGATTACAGATGTCAATGTAAACGTACATTCCATGTTCTCGAATATCGATACAATGATAGTGGCAAATGACCGTAATGTGTTCAAGATTGAAGCACATATGGAGGATAAGTGTGCGTGCATTGTTTTCTTGGTTGTTTTTGTCTTATTCTGCGCATTTATAGGCACAATGACATATTTTGCTAGGCACAATCGATAATTGGGCTTCTTATGGAACTTTTATCTTCCATTCTCCCTCCAAGGCTGTGTGTCATGCTACATTCCGTGATTCTTTACTCAATATACCCAGTAATAACCGTTTTGTAGAGCTTCAACTCCCCATTCTTCTTTAAGCTAATCAAAACTCTGAAGTATATAAATAATTACCTTTCAACTGTCGCCGATTCAGTATCTGTTCCACGGTTTTCACTTTCAAAATTGGTTAGAATGATGGGTCGAATGCGTCAATATCGACTTGGGATTTTAAGATCAACTACACCTTTTCAATTCCCATACTTCATTAGCAATGGGCCAAAAAAAGGGAATTGCAGTCATTCTTGCCAAAATCAAGCTTAGAAGCTGACTCTCCAATTGTGGCTAGCTCTTCTCAACTGAGATCTTCCTTGAGAACAAAAGTTAGATTCCTCACCAAGAATAAGAACCCTACATACACCAACCTTTTCTCGAGTATTGATGCTGTATATGTGTTTGAACCAGAAAGTACTATTCAGCAGGCTGCAATGTATGCTGCTTCTCATTACCCAGAATCAAAATCACACCCAGTACCCGACTTTAATGATGTTTGGGTTTTCGGATGGTTTTAGGTCATCGAGAGGGCCGTTCCAGACGTGGTGTAAATGTCCATTCCTTGTTCAAAGAAAATGATCTCATGATAGTAAGCAATGATCGTGATATCTACGATATTTCCAAGACGCAGGGAGAACATTATCTGGTCATATTTTTGTCGTTCGTTTTGGGTTTCTGTGGTTTGATAGCTGTTGTCATAAACTTTACAAGCGAATGAGTATAATCTGGAGGTCCATTTCTAGTTAGATCTCCGGAACTCTATTTGTCGAGTTGCATCCTCTTTTCTTGGAATAGGCGATCTTGATGACCGTTCTGAGACCTAAATGGCATTTATAAGACGCAAACACAAAATTCACAGTAAGATCTCGTAGTTACTATTCCACATTTGGTGCAAAGATTGCAAAGATATATGTCATCAAGATACGTTTGGTGGAGGAGCTTCTTCTAGACCTGAAATCGTGGTGCTTTCAACTATAGCCTCTTCGAAAGGATGTTCAGGTTTGTTCCTTATCGTTAGAGCAGGTCACTGACCACATAGTAATCAGTCTATGGAGTGTTGCGCATATCTTTCAATACAACGGCTATCTTTTTCCATATTCCTTCCACAGAATCAAGACTGCCATGCGTCGGATTCGGTTAGCTTTGAATTTTCCATGATTTTGCATCTTCGCGTACGTTTCAACATTCAATCTTCCTTTTGGTTATGGAGCGATGGCGCGAATGTGTCAATTCCAATGACGTGAGATCTCAAGATAAACCACTCCTTCTCAAAACCTCCTTCCCTCATTTCAGTTGCAATGTCCCAATACACGGAATTGCAATCATTCTTGCCAAAATCAAGCTTGGACTCGGATTCAGCAACTGTGGCTGGTACTTCACAAGCGAGATTGTCTTCTAGAATAAAAGTTAGATTCATCACGAAGAATACGAACCCTACTTACACCAATATTGTTTCGGAAGTCGACGCTGTTTATGTCTTTGGACCAGACAGTAGTATCCAGCAGGCTGCCGAGTATGCTGCATCAAATTATCCTGCAACAGAATCACGTCCAGCACCCATCTTTAATGAAGTGTCTGTTTTCTTTTTGGGTGGTTCTCTTCTCCAGATGAACAGAAGAATGGCCGTGCCAGACGTCGGAGCTAATGTCCATTCTATGTTCAAGGAAGATGATACCATGATAGTTAGTAATGACCCGAATATTTTCGCTATCCAAGTCAAACAGGCCAACCATGGATTGGCCATATTTGGGGCATCCTTTTTAGGTTTCCTCGCTCTGATAGCTGCAATCATAGCGATTTGTGTCTGGTTGTCCAGTCCCTGATACTTTCTTCTGCTTTGATTGTCTTCAGCTAGCCATCCTCTACCATAGTTGCGATCTTGTTGGCCAATCCGAGGGAGACACATAACCTGAAAGCACTCCTTACTTTGGCGTCTTTGAATTACTTCTCTATGTCGTTGTTAAGGCGTGGTGTAAACAAGTTTTGTAGTTGTCAAGATAGGACGCAAAGAGGAGCTCCTTCCAGTTCTCCTTGAATTTAGTGACCTTCAAGTTTGCACAGGCAGAAAGCGACTTTTGATAGTATTGGAGTATTGGAGCTTATGTTCAATTCCTGATAACAGTCAATGTCCTTGGCCAGATCTTGATAGAAGATAACGAATTTTGAAAATCGCCATTAGTCTCGGTTCCACAAAATGGAGCGTAAATCGATCAGTACATTTTAAAATGGTCAGTGACGACATTTTCTACAGAATAAACATAGCCAAACATCTGAATTACTTACCTCTGTATTGTCTACGAATTTGAACTCTCTTAAAACTTATTATTGGGTCTCCATGGTTATGGAGCGCTGGCGCGGAAATGCTAGTGTCAAATACTTGAGATTCACCTATCTGCTTGTTTTCAAACCTGACGAAACTTCCTTCGCTATTCTATAAGCTATGTCTCGAGACACGGAGTTGCAATCATTCTTGCCCAAATCTGGCTTGGATTAGGACTCTGCAACTGTGACAGGTTCATCTCCGAGTTTTCTTCCAGAACGAAGGTGATATTCTTCACTAAGAAGAAAGACCTGATCTTTTTCAATAGTTTTGCTCAAGAAGGAGCCGTGTTTGCTTTTCCACCAAATAGTACCGTGCAGCAGGCTTCAGAGTACGCTGTCGCCCGATATCCACAATCAAAATCACATCCACCACCTCTCTTTCATAACGTGTGGATTTTCTTTTCGAAATCCAGTTCCCTCGATAGTACAATTGCTATCACAGACCTTGGAGAGAGTGTACATTCGATGTTTAAGGATAAGGATTATATGGTGGTGACAAATGACCCAGATGTTATTTCTGTGTATCAGGAACAGTTTAAGCGCATAGTATTGTTGTTCATGGTAGCAGTCGCAACTTTTACAGTTTCCATCTTATATTTCACAACTTTCCGACAAAGATAGTCCTTCATTTTAATATCAGTCTTCAACGGCTGAATCACTCTTAATTTCTTGTTGCAATCTCAACCATACAAGTGATATTTGCTAAGGATTGGGCACTATTTGACATCCTTTATGCCAAATATATTCTGATGTCTTGAATTGACTTCTCAATCTTTGAGAAGTGACAAGTGGGGAGAATCTGGCAAGCTCATTCACAGCAAGAAGTTGTGGCTACAAATCACCTCTCCTGCTTTCATTTCCGTGAATGTAATGACAAGAAACTCCCTTTGAATAAGACTGAAATGTCTTTCCAAGTCGCTGTGTTAGCCTTATTGGTGATCTGCTGGAAAGAATCAAGATTGAAGTATCAAGATAAGTGAAGGGTATAAAATCAACAGTGAGCAGCCGACATCGATCAATACAATGCTCAATCCAGGAAACAATTTCCATTTATTTCCTACACAACAATAAGTCCACCTGAATACATATACGACAGAATAATAATCACTTGAATCTAACTTCAGTGTTTTACATGTTGTTCCACATTTCTGACATCACTTTTCACATTCAATACCTTGATGGTATCACAGGAACATCGAAAAGTGCGGGATGAAATTCATTAATATTAACAGTAAAATTACCCAAACACGCAAATTACCTACACTAAGCCAAAATCCAACCAAATGAAATTCCTTTCATGCATTTGGAATCTTTATTAAAATTATGTAGAACTACAATTCCCCAATAACTTCAACTCTCCAACATAACATCCACATCCCCCGGTCCTCCAACCACAACCCCCAAACTTAACAAATAATACAAGCACCAAGAATTAGACCATCCCACCTTCGATTTCACAGCCATGAACCCCTTAATTATCCTTCCCAAATCCTTCAAGTACTCCTCCTACCCCAGTCACATGGCCGGCCTGCACGGCGGAGGTACGGATCCTCCCATACAAATATTGATCGTGTCAACTAAATAGCACCGATTACAGATCCCATCGTCAATTTCGAAACTTTTCCTTTCAGAACTTTTGCTAGAGGCTTATATTTCTGACTGCCATGACGTTGACTCACTCCATCGGAAATGATGGCACCCATGTGCTTTACCTGTCCGTATCCGGCAAGTATCTCTTAGTAAACGGTTCTACTATCGAGGTGGTAGACGAAATACCGCTTGCTTACTCCAAGGAAACCGCCACCCCTGTTTCATGTGTTTTGGGAACCATCAAGTTGAAAATCAACAAATACCTTATTCTCGCTGATAGGCACGAGATCACTGGATCTATCATGGGCAAACACATCGCCAAGGTGTCTTCGTTCAAGATCTATACCCTCGGTAATGATAGCATTTCCAAGAAGGATGCCGAGGAGGGCCAGTATTTGAGCTTGTTGAACCAGCACTTGACTAACGCCACGTTGTTTTACTCCGTGGACAATGCCTACGATTTGACCAATTCTTTGCAGAGGCAAATTGCTGGGGTCAAGCCAATCAAGACCGATGCTCGTTTCTGGTGGAACAAGTATTTGTCAGAGGAATTGCTCTCTTCTGGAGCGGTAGACTTTGTGTCGCCGGTTATTTACGGATACTTCAAGTCACACTCTGCGTTCTTCAACGGTGGACAGCTGTTGGAATTTGCGTTGCTCACACGTAGATCGTGGCTCCGTGCTGGTACAAGATACTTCCGTCGTGGAGTTGATGAGGAAGGAAACGTCGCCAATTTTAACGAGACTGAGCAGATCTTCACAACAAGTAATAACCAGATCTACTCGTTCTTGCAGACCAGAGGCTCTGTGCCAGTGTACTGGTCAGAAATCAACAACTTGAAGTACAAGCCTAACTTGGTCCTTTCCTCCAGGCCAGCACAGGAGGCTACTGCTAAGCACTTCAAGGAGCAGGTGGAACTCTATGGTGATAACTATTTGGTCAATTTGGTCAACCAGAGTGGTTACGAGCAACCTATCAAGGACGCTTACGGAAAGGCCGTGGAAACCTTGCCGGAAAGCATCGCCGAACATGTCAAGTACATTTACTTTGACTTCCACCACGAGTGCAGACGTATGCGTTGGGACAGAGTCAAGCTCCTTATTGAGCATTTGATTGAGTTGGGTTTCACCAGCGACAACTACTTCCACTTTGACCTCACCGCCAACAACGTCAAGAATTTACAGAACAAGGTAGTTAGAACCAACTGTATGGACTGTTTGGATCGTACCAACGTCGTACAGTCGATGTTGGGCAGGTGGGTGTTGCAGTCCCAAATGGAGGACTCACACTATTTGTCCAGGGACAACACCACGCCTTGGGAGATCATAGATCCACAGTTTAACCTTTTCTTCCAGAGCTTCTGGGCTGATAACGCAGATGCAGTGTCTTGTGCATACTCGGGTACTGGTGCCTTGAAGACCGATTACACCAGAACTGGTAAGAGAACCAAGTTGGGAGTACTCAATGATGGAATCAATTCCGTAACCAGATATTACCTCAACAACTACAAGGACGGATACAGACAGGATTCCTACGACTTGTTTTTGGGTAATTATAGGCCGTTCCAGGACTCTATCTCGAACCCATTCATTGACAGAAGATCTCCTTACATACAGTTGCTTCCGTACTTGATTGGTGCATCATTTTTGGTACTTGTGGCGCTTGTTATGTACCCAAGCGGGTCCCTTTTCAGCTGGAAGAACCTTATTTTCGTGGGTACATGCGTGTACTTTGGCTTCCGCAATACCAGCTACGTGTTCAAGAATGGCTACCAGTTTGTCAACTGGCCACTGTTGATGCCATTGGACTACTTGAAGAAGTCAGACGTGTTCAACTTGGACGGTAAGTTTGTGGGTATCCGTTATGATGAGCACGAGAACTTCAAGACCTCCAAGAAGCGCAATTAGACCTGTACTATTAATTGATGTTTTATTGTATAATGTGGTTTTTTAGCACCCAATGGTGACCGTCCTGCAGAAACCCTCCCCGCGAAAAGTCAACTTTCAACGAATCTAGCTTTTTCCAACTTCTAACTCAAGTTATCAATGTCTGGCGTTCTAGAACAGTCCTTAGACGAAATTATTGGTGATAACCAGCCCCGCAGAAGAGAACGTTCTGGTAGACCGAGAGGCTCCCGAGGCGCAAGCTCTCGCAGACCAGCACCAAGTGTATGTATTATCTGAAGGAAGTGAGCTACGTCAACGAACAAAATCATCAAAAATTAGATATTTACATGATTACCAACGAGGTAAAGACGTAAGTCACTGTTAGAGATTTTCCTCATCCATACTAACCTATTCAGTTTCGTCCATCCCACGGAAGCGGAATCCCTTCACAGATTTTCAGAGACGCTAATGGCAGACCTTTGTTGAGACTCAAGAACGTCCATGGCGACTTGGACGGCGAGGACTTAAACAACTTGTTTCTAAATATTGCTCCTGTCGATTTTGTCAAGTTTGACCCTCGCGAGGAGACCACGGCGTACGTGTGTTTCCAACTGAACAATAGCGAGAACAACGCTCGTGCCATTCAGAAGTTCGATGGCAAAAAGGCCATGGGAAACACCTTGATCGTGGAGAACGCCACATCATTGGCTGATAGAATTGCTCCTTCGCGTCCTCAGCGTGACACTGTGCGTGGAGGACGTGATTCTCGTCCCCCAAGAGACGATTCTGCCAAGGAGGCTCCAAGAGTAAGAGCCAGAAAGCCTAAGGCCAGAAAACCTAAGCCAGTCAAGAAGACCGCCGAAGATTTGGATGCAGAGTTGTCTGCTTACATGGGTGAGACCTCGGAGCCAGCACCTGCTTTCTCCGCACAGGATAATGGTGAGATGGCAGATTGAGTAAGAGGAGCAAGTAAAGGCGTATTGAACCAGGAGAGGTGTTAGGAAGATGGAAATTAGGATTGGCTGCAGAATTTGGAGTCGGGAGAGCAAAATTCATGCAAATGTCAAGTGGAATCACGTTGTTCCTCAGTCGTTGATGCTGATACATATGTGTCAATCAATGCACTATCTATATTAAATAAATGACAAGTCAAATCTAAGAATATTAACTAGGGGTATCTGCCTGGGGTATATATAGTCTTTATTCCATACCCTGTGAGAGCTCCACCAACTCAATGTAGAGTCCCTTGGTTGCTCTTCTCCATGACTTACCCCAGTATAAGGTAGGAACAATAAATGCAATAGAAACAACGTCAATGACCGCCAAAATAATGTAGGTGTTCAGAGTACCTGCCTTGTCCAAGAATAATGAACAAGTGAAAGTAAAGATACATGCCAAAGTGTTGTTGATGATGGAAACTCCGACCATACCCTGGATGACGATCTCTGGGTAAGCATCCATCAAGTACGACATGGCTGTGTCACCAATGGAACCCCAGCCAAATCCGATAAATGCCAATCCTCCGTAGACGACCCACGCGGGCCAATCTCCACCCTTGTCGGCACCGACTCCGAACATGATGAGACCAATGGGAGAAACCACCAATGTGATGAAAAGAAGCCACAATCTATACTCTGGCTCGTACATACCGTTATTTCTCTTGGCCAACCAAAGAACATGCTTGTCAGAGAGAATACCGGACATAATACAGCCGATGACGGCACCAATTAAAGTAGCCACATTCATCAAAGCAACTCCTGTCTCGCTCTTATTCCATGGGTCGTCGTAGAAAAATGTATCTTGGGTCGTCAAGAAGAAAGACATGTATGCGTCCTGTAATCCCCACAAAATACCAGACAACCAAACAGCAGGCAAAGTGAAAACCTTGAAGTAGACAACAAATCTCTTGAGGTACTGCTTGAAACCAAATCCCTCGATGTACGAAGATGGAGTGATGAGAGCAATACGCTTGTGGTAAGGAATAAGCTTCTCCTTCGAAGGATCGGCTTCCTCATCAATAGAGAGATCATTAGGTCTGGAATTTTCAACCGATTCTGAACTGCGTGCAACTTGCACCTTCTCATTGACCTCACTTTCACCAATGTTGTCGCCATTCTTATCATCACAAATCTTCTCCACCTCATCTTTCGTTTCTTCCAAGTTTTCCACGCTCTGTAAGTTCTCCGACTCGTAAACAGGGAAGTACTTGCTACGGTCAAACACTGTTTCCTCACAAGCGAAAACGATCAAAATTAAGGTAGCACCACTCACTATGGCACCCCACCAGCCAACCCATCTGAAACCTTGGGCTTCTGAAATCAAGTGAGCAATTAAAGGACCCAAAAACGAACCAATCGAAGTGGCCATAATGTAAACGGTCAAAACAGAACCAAGCTGGTGCTGAAAGAAGATATCAGCCAAAGACTGTTGGACTTGAGCCTCGGCACAGGCTTCGGACATACCAACAAAAGCCTGAGACCAAATTGTGTCGGAAGTTCTTCTCGAAACAGCAAACCACACCGAGCCAAGAGTACCAGCCAAAATACACACAATGTATGTGATTCTGCGGCCATACAATGACGAGGCTGGAGCAAAGAAGATACACGACCAGCCAATGAATAGAAACAACACACCAGCACCGGTGTTCATGGCGTCATAGGAGATTCCGTAGGTTTCATTAAGCGAATCTTGGGCGGCACCAGCATCGTTGGAAATGGCAGCAGTGAGGGCAGTTATAAAGGATACCAAAAGGAAATGCCACATTTTTCTGGATTTGGACCAATTCAAAGGATCATTGGGCGAGTCCGAGGGTTGAGGAAGCAAGATAATGCCATTAGCAGTCCTTTTTAAAGGCTTTCCAGTGTGGTTGCTGGACGAATCATCCAGAGAAACCAAGATGTTAGTTGTTCCAGGAACATAATCTTCAGCAAAGTAGTTGTTGTTCATCACCAGTTAGAATTCAAGAATTAAAATGAGGAAATATGTGTAAGTGAATGAATTTACTGGAGATGTCAAAGGAGCATAATAGGGTTGAAGAGAAGAAGTGATCTGTAAAAAATTTCTGAATTCACTTGCTCAAGTTACTTTTTTTTTCTCTCTCTAGACCTGTACCTGTTTCTGCAACCGCCCATCAATGTCACGTGCATGACATCGGGGAACCATTCATGAGGACCGAAGGTTAGATTATTGAAGGGTGCTGGGGGTTGTATTTGATTGGATCACCTGAGAATTTGCAAGTTTTTGTGACATATTTTCTAATTTCGAAGAGGACAAGTTATGATTCTTGTTGATTTGCTCAAATATATGATGGCCTTATGTGCATGTTTAGATGCATCTCTATGGAGGTTTTGCGTAGGTTATGTATAGGTAGAGTACATTAATTAGATTCAACTAGGTTGAGTAAACACGGATGATGGAAAATAGTTTGGTGGCGGAGAAATGGAATGATTAGAGTTTGGAAGAATTTTGAAAGTGAGTCTCGAATTTAATGACATCCAAAGAATATTCATGTTACCCATCTCTGCAACTTTCGCCAAGTTCACTAATGCCGCACCATGGAAGTGCCTCGACGTACTGCATTCGATTTCAAGTTTAGCCAATAACATTCCCATACAATTTTTGAAGCAGATTTAACATTGTAGTTCTACTCAATCCTATATACATCAATCACTTCCAAATCTCCTGTACACTTCCAAGTTTCCTGAATTCTACTTCCCATCTCATACAATCACAACCTCCAACATTTCTGTGCTTCGCACGCCCCCTCACTAACTTAACGTCCATCCTACATCTCTCCATCTCTAAACATTCTTCTTTGTAGAGATTCTCCCAGAGACTCTCCCTCCCGTAGTAGACGCCGACTGTTAGCCTGCGTCGTCCCCCACAAACACCCCCCTTTATGGCTTCAGACGACTTTCTAACTTGGTGCGATGACCTCCACCAGGTCAAGGGTAATATTTCACAACTCCAGGCTACGCTTAACCATGTGTTAAACAAAGCACCTAGTGTCGCACAGTATAAGCACTTGGATAAAGTGTATTCTCAGGGAGCCGCTGAGGCCGACCAGCCGCTCATGGAGAAGCTCCACACCTCGCTTCAATCTCCACAGGTAAAAGTTGCCGTGAGGATCAAAAGTCTCTTTGACCGGGGCTACTTGCCGTTCTTGAAGACATTGACCAAAATCAACTTTAAATCACCTAAAGTGGACCGATATGTGGGCTACTTGTTGGACTACCAGCCATCACGAAAGGATATTAAGGCCATAGGGCCTGAAGATCCTCCAAAGAAACATGACAAAAGTGCTGTAGGAGACGACCATGCTCCTTACCCTCCATCATTGCCACCATTGGAAAACTCGCTGTTGCTTCGATTGGTTCTCACGGATAAATCATTAAGGCAACCGTCTGATTATTTAGAGCTGGAGACTGATGACGGTCATCATGACTTCAACAACAACCACAATCGCAAGTTGGCACTTCATGGTGCAAGATTGCTTGATATGGCCCTTTTAGATGTTCTTGACGAAACTTTCCCAAAGGCTCACGAGGACGATCTTGAGTACTTAAGGTACAAGCTCACCAATGGTCACCTTTTGGCCAACTTGTCATACTGCTACAACTTTCCGGAATCTGTCATGCATAACGTATCAAAGGAATTGACCAGCAAGGAGAAATTATCCATCTTCAAGAATGTTTTTTTGGCTTATTTGGGCGCCATGTCCAAAAGCGACTACTCGTATGACGAAATTAAAATGTGGGTTGGAAAACTATATGGCCCGGTCATTTCTCGCTTGCATGAGGAGAGCTCCCAACAAGGAAAACTCAGGGATCCGTATGAAATTGCAAATGCGGAGTTTAGATTCTTGGTTGATCGAGACTCTGGGTTCTTGAGCTCAGGAAGAAAAAAGATCAATTACGAGTTCGAATTCAATTCCGAAGAGAGTCCATTAACGTGTCAACTAAGTGTAGGCGACATTAAGTTGGGTATCGGAATCGGTGTCTCATATGTTGAAGCCAAGAAGAAAGCTATGTTCGCTACTTTCGAAGACAAGGAATTACGTACGAAGTTCTTCGAGTATTTGCTTGAACACTATGCAAGTGGTGAGAGTAAAGAGAATAACAAACCTGAAACGACCACGCAACAAAATCTTGCTGAGGGTGGAGATGACATGCAAGACGACAACGAGGACAACGAAGATCAAGAAATTGAAATAGCCTACAACGAACAATCCACTCAATCCAATGCTGATGATCCAGAGGAATCTGATGATGAGGCTTATTCCCCGGTACTTAATGGAGAAGATGGTATTGACTCGGCGCCAGAAGTTACACAACCGCCTTCCACATCTACTGAAGCATTAGCCGGCTTCGAAACTGCTTCAAGTACCACTTTTGCACCAACTGCACCAACTGCACCAACTACTGCTGCCACTACTGCAACCACCACAGCACCTACAACGACTTCAGTATCATCAACTTCGACATCCGCATCTCCGTCCACCGCACCAACGGCTCCGACCCCTAGTCCTTCCTCCGAATCCTACGCACGCATGCCCTTGCCCTACGGAGTATTACCACCAATTCCCAACTTAAAAAAACGGGGCCCCAGAAGATAAATGGGGATGTTGTATGGTGAGTTATTATCTGAAGTCAGGCACACATGCCATGATTGTGCATGCCTTTTTAATTGTGCTTTTAATTTCCCAGATTTTGCATCCAGTTGCTTTTTATTAGGTGTTGACATCTTGGTTGCAACTTTGGCGTCCGCGACCTGCAGACTACTCGCACTCCTCACCAAAAAGAAAAATTGGTACTTTCCGGCACATTCGCGGGCCGATCCACACATATAATTGCAAACGAGCCATAGTCAGCCATTGCCACCAAAATGAAGGAAAGTTGAAGCATTTACAAGATAATTGATCACAGCTCCGCAACGCCACCCGTACGGATTTAAGCCTAATCTGCATAACTCCGCAATACCCCAACAGTCACTATTCCTCTCCCGGCCATAAACGGGAAGAAAAAAGCAACACCAGGTCTGTACCTGCGCGCTTTTTCCGGCCCCAAAAAGCAACCGGCGCACGACAACCCCCCGGCCCTAAACCAATAGAAAGAGGGCGTGCGATAGTGCGCGAGAAAAAATGTTTCTCATATAACCAAGGCTAAATCACCTCGCATTCGGATTTTCTTCTTCTCTTCTTTCTGACATTTGTACATATATTCACAATGGCTCAAGCTCAAGCAATTCCAACTTTTACCGTCGGTGACTACGCTTCCTTCGCCCTTGCCGGTGCTATGGGTTGTGGTTTAACCCACGGTGCTATGACTCCTATTGATGTCATCAAGACCAGAATCCAGTTGGAGCCTACCGTTTACAACAAGGGTATGGTTGGTTCTTTCAAGCAGATTGTGTCCACTGAGGGTGCTGGCGCTTTGTTGACCGGTTTGGGCCCAACCGTCTTGGGTTACTCTTTGCAGGGTGCTTTCAAGTTCGGTGGTTACGAATTGTTCAAGAAGACCTTCATTGAGCAGTTGGGTCTTGAGACCGCCGCTCAGTACAAGAACTCCGTCTACATCGGTTCCGCTGCTTTGGCTGAGTTCTTCGCTGACATTGCTTTGTGTCCATTGGAGGCTACCAGAATTAGATTGGTGTCTCAGCCAACCTTTGCCAACGGTTTGATTGGTGGTTTCTCTAGAATCTTGAAGGAGGAGGGTGCTGGTTCTTTCTACAACGGTTTCACCCCAATCTTGTTCAAGCAGATTCCTTACAACATTGCTAAGTTCTTGGTGTTCGAGAGAGCTGCCGAGGCTATCTACGGTACCATCTCTACCCCAAAGAACCAGTTGGACGCTTCTACCACCACCGCTGTTAACTTGGCTTCTGGTATCATTGCTGGATGTGCTGCCGCTTTCGTTTCCCAGCCAGCTGACACCTTGTTGTCCAAGGTCAACAAGACCAAGAAGGCTGAGGGTCAGTCCACTGTTGGTTTGTTGATCCAGTTGGCCAAGCAGTTGGGTATCAAGGGTTCTTTCACCGGTTTGCCAACCAGATTGGTCATGGTCGGTACCTTGACCTCTTTGCAGTTCACCATCTACGGTTCCTTGAAGTCTGTGTTGAACTGTCCTCCAGGTATCGAGTTGAAGAAGTAAATGTTATAGATATTTATTTAATACACTTAGGCTTATCCACGTTCTTTCTGTATGCAGGGTAGAGAATAGAATTGTCACTTTCCAAGGAAGGAGTAGAAGTTGTGCATATAATTAAGATATTCCGGTATATACGGAAAACCTCCAAGAACATGCCATTCTTACTTCTTCTGTTCACGGTAACAACAACAAAAGATCAAGAACATGCCACCATCTGACACCATCAAAGGGTCCACAAACCCAGGCTATTTGCTTGTTGCACTTCCAGCTTCCCCCTTTGGGTCAAGGTTCGTATCGAAATTTCTCAAAACTTCCTCATTAGGTGATGTAATTGCTCCCCACGTCATGGTGCAGTCCACTAAAAATAGGAACATTCGCAGCCAATACATCATGACTACTATAGTCAGCCAGCATATAGTGCATACAGGTGGAAATTGCTGGCTGCGAGTGCCAATCAGGAATACTATATAAGTCCACATAGTTCTGCTGCTGGTTGAATGTCCATATCCATCCATTTTTTGATCCAGCCATGCACATTGCATTTCTCATTAACCTTTTAATCTTTGTCTCCACAATCAATGCCTTCCCTTTATGGAAGAGACTCTATAGACCATCGTCGCCGGTATTTTCAGTGATTGCCCACCATGAAGGTAAAGTCTTTCAATACCATCTTTTAAAGTGGGATGGAACAGACCTCGTGCTTAACACCGATGAGCAAGCCTTTTTTGGCAGAGTCCGGGCTTCCGAAGGTTACATTTTGAATCTTCCAGGAAGCAACAAGACTGCCAACTCTACCCAGGGCCTTGCTGATACCACGAATGTTTATGTGGACCCTAAGACATACAAGTTGTCTACTACCAAATCTCCACTGAACTCCACCACTGGCTTTGGTATTGATGCTCAGAAGTTGACCTATAAGAACTCCACTGAGTTTTTGGCATGTCCTGGAAACTCTTACAGAGGCGAGTATTATGTGTATTGGGGTAACAACAACAAGACAGTTTGTCCCAACGATGCTCGGGGCTACACTATTGATCTTATTGTTCAGACTGATGCAACCATCAACTACAATCCTGAGACCAACAACCGCAATCTGACAATTCCTCCAATCTCCAACAAGAGAAAGAGATTCTTCTTCCTTTAGTTGGCGTACAAAAGGATTGGTCTCTATGTTTGCGTTAATCGCATGATTTTCACGTTTGCTTCTTTTTGCATGTTTTTTACGTTTGCTTCATCCACATGATATTCACGTCTTTCTTCTCTCGCTAATTTTTGCTTCTCTACGATGCGCTTACCATTTGTGCCGTTTTTTGATGCTTGTACCATAGATTACCCGATACACGTTTACGAATCAAAAATAACAATTTGAGATTTATTTTAATACTTGTAAGAATATCATTCTAAGAACTTTGTTAAGACATTCGACCAATTTTGAGAATTTAATAAAAAAGTCAATAATCGCATCCGACTAAATGAAAAGTTGGGTATCAACCCGAATAAGTATAGGACTTGAGAATTCAACAGTCCTGGCAACTTAGTTTCGTTGGCGTTCCGCCTTCAATACTCCCTTCATTGACTGCTCTCTGATTGAGCTGACTGGATCAGAATTTGATGAATTGTTAGTTCTTTTGTTTTCGAGCAACAATTGCTCGCTTGGGTGTTTCAAATCGAACCAGTACTTAGTCATCAAGAGCGAAGCAGTAATGAACTCCATGGTTGTCGACAACACATATTCGTAAACGACCAACTTGTGGTTGACTTTTCCTTCCTCATCATAATTGGAAAACTGGAAGTAGTTCATTTCCGTGATGTAGATGGAGAGAACACCAAAAATACCTCTGACCAAAATAAATGGTGATCCACACAACACTGCAATGGTGGTATGGTTTCTCACCTTCTCTACAACAAAGACATAGATGGTCAAGAAAATCAGGCACAACGTCATGGATAAAAATATGGCCTGGCCTGTGGTCCGGAGTGCCTTGGAGGTCATAACAGTGTTGTGCTCCTTTGCCATGTCATCGTACAGAATGCCTGCCAACATGGAACCTCCAGAAATGACAAGTGCGTTTGCTGGAATAAGAGTCAAATGGAAGATGCGGCTCCATGATTTACAAAGACGCTTGAGAATAAATAGATTTCCAACGTTTGGACCTTTGTGGAGCATCCACGACTCTCCAAATTTCTCATACTGGGCCCTGCAAGTGAAGCGGAATCCAGCAAAGATAAGTGCAAAATAACCTTCGGCCCCCAACACAAGATACGCAATGAGCCATTTATAATGCAGTGGACCCAATGCGGCGTAGACGACACCACACAATTGGCCTCCAAAACGGAACAAGGTGAAGAAGAAAATGAAAGTGTAGACGTTCTTGAAGCCTCTTTTGATCATAATGTATGTCATCTGGCCCAAGAAGAGCGTGTACAAGGCAAGGAATACCGAGGCTGCAATGCCGGAGTCTGGTGAATGGAATCCCATGATTTCAAGCTGAGACAATATAGACTGAACTGGGAATTCATCCCTTTTTATGTTGTCATCTAGACTAGGGTTTCTGTTTAAGCGCTTATGTAAGCGGAAACAACGCAGCCGCACTGCTCCTGTCATGAATTAGCCACGACGGAATGACAGGCAAAGCCCCTACTGCATGAAGAGAAATACGAGAAACTGTTTCAATTTTTTTGTCAAAAGCTTCTGAAAGGGAATTTGTTGGATAAGGGGTCCCAATGGTCTTAACTACGCAAAGCCACACCTTTCTTTCTTCGGTACTGATGTTTTGTAGACAGCTGAACCAGGGCCATTTGGTTATGTGATGCGGCGATAAGACGGACGCCGGAGAAACACACTTCACAGCTGCATATTGTTGAAATTATGACATTCTAATTAATTTTCGTATGATAAGTCACATATTTTCGCGTCACAACGGTCAACTTCGCCTGGGTTGAGGTCGCGACCTGGAGATCTCGAGCGAGCTCCGTGACGTCAAAGTGGCAGGCACTTGTATCAAGGAGAGAACAAGTAACTCCCGTCTTCTATGGCAACTTGGTGAGTGGAGAGTATTAATTGTAGTTCAAAGTGAAATGGATTGTACACCGAATGTGTCTCAGTCACTTAGAAATGCAATAAAAGTCCCACAGGTACAACGTCTGTGAACAATCTCGTTATAATTTATGTGAACGAACGATTTGAAGCTCGCTATATTTCGTTTTTGCTATCCTTTGCTTTCTGCCATCACCCCTCATCTTCTTCCAACCCTGCAACAATAAGCATCAATCAAAGATGACCCAATAAGTCATTATTGATGATGATTGCAGAGCATGAACACTTGACCACAATGCTGAGGTATGAAGATGATAATTGTTTTGTCCTGTTACGAACTCTACGTGTGCAATGATTTCCAGACCGTCTGTTAACAAATTTGGCTAAAAGATAGCATGCGACGATCTGTAGCCGGAGTTTGTGTCCCCATTTTACCGAAAAGTACGACTTAAGAATATCTTATTGATGGTGTGAGAAATTCAGGTTGCGATGCAAGAATGCCAGATCCCACCTATGAGGTTGTTGTGTAAATAGTAATCCTCGGACTGTTCGAGTCTGACATTTGAGAGCAAAGTTATACGGCTTCAACTTGGGTGTGGCCTCGCGGCAGGTGTTAATACGGCGATGATATCGTACGCATAAAGAATGAGGGTTGCAACGTGGATCTTGTAAATTAAGTCAATTAGATTGAAGCCACGCACCACCATGAAGAATGAAACTGGTAGACAAGAGGAATGAGTTTTTAGGAGTTTGTAGTTTTCAAGATTATCCACTATTCATCTTGTATCCTCTGATTCTGCCGAACGTTAGTAACCGAGGTTTTCTTTTGTCATAAGTCACATCTGCCTATTATACATCTTTATGCCTTGAATGGCAAGCCAATTGGTTTGTGGAAGAAAAATGAATTGTAGAAATTTATAGCTTCCCAGGTTAACGTGTGTTGCAAATGCATATTTCCGCACCGTGGTTGATTCTCCCGATAAATACGAAAGTATGCCTCTAAGTTGTGCAAAGTGATTTCTTAAAAATATTTAAATTTTTACAGAAAGAATTTTTTGAGGGATGAATTGAAATTGGAAGTGTGTGAACTAGAGAATTTAGATCTTGTTCAATACAACTAATCATTGAATGCGACACTTGTGACAAAGTTCACAACGAAGAGAAAGGTAACTCGATATTGGTATTGAAGTAACAAATGATTTTTTTTTTAATTTTTTGAGAAGCCAGACTTTCGTTTTTCTTCTTTTCTCCTTCCACTTTTTCAAAGTTTACCTTTTGACACTTCTAATCAAGCACGTGCAATGCCCATAAATGCACAAACATAGGAATCCATTCTCCGCCTGCACATCTCATCAAGTTTTTCTCTGATGAGCATCACCTCTTGTTAATCCACATCATGTCTTCCAAACACAAATCGGAGGAATTTGTATATGACTCAGAGAGTGGCTCGGACTTCGAGGATGTGGGATTTGAAGCTCCAAAACACTTTGAGAAGGTGCCTTTGCTCACACCAAAAACCAAGATTGGTAACAGTGAAGTATGGTTGATCAAGGCTCCCAAAGGGTTCCCTGTCTCAAAATTGAAGTCATTGCCAGTCTCCTTCACATCTTCCAAGGTGTCCGACAAGGGAGTTAAACCATTTGACCTAGAAGGAAAGAGCTTTCAGGTGAATGAGGAGACTTTTGCTTCGGACTCTGCAAAGTACACCATCATCCATGAGAGCTTGCTTAACAAGAAAATCGACAGATACTACACGGTAAGACAAGTTGTCGAGATCCCGGAGATCAATTACAGCAGGGCCATCCAGGCCAGAACGGATGTGCCTAAGGAAGAGAACTTGAGAATGAGACACTTTCCCACCGGCTACTCTGCCAGCAACTACATTGAAGCACAGCCTATCCCTGAGTCGAGACTAGATGAGGACGGCAAAGTCATTAAGAAGATGAGAATCGAGCCCGCATCTGAGAAGAAGGAGAAGAAGGACAAGAAGGAAAAGAAGGAAAAGAAGGACAAAAAGGACAAAAAGAAGGATAAGAAGAAGAAGAAGGATTGATCAAACGATCTGTACCATATTCAATAGACATATATTTTGAGACAATGTAGACGGTGTTGACTGTGAGAACGTCAAGAACATAATTGGTAATATAGAAGTGATAGGAGCAAAGAACGAAATTCTAAATTGAAAAATCATCATTTACAATACCAACTGATAACGACAGCTTATCATCTATTTCAAGTTTTCAGTCCAAACATTTTTGTCATGGAACCTCTTCCTCATACATTTCTTCCTACTCCATCTTACATCTTTCTGCACACCCATCCGCAAATCATCATTCTCCAATTAATAAACCATGGGAAACAAAGCATCGAGACCCGCCAGAAAACTCGCAAATACAGTTGTCAACACGGGTTCGGTGGCCAGATCCTCAAAACCTCAGCTTCCCTCGGCGGAGTTGAAGCAGCAATATGAGAATCAGGCAAGTGGTGGAGAAACAAAGAAACAAAACGCTGCTGGAAAGCAAGAAGCGCAAGAAGAAAAGAGCGAAAAGACGCAATTGTCAGTTTCAGATGATGGTGCTCATCGACAGTTTGGCGGAAAGTCCGGGCCCGAAGGCAAGGATGGAATGGATCCCACCGCTGACAAAGCCTTCATTGATTCTATCAACAGACTAGGAAGACAGATCCAGTCACATTCAGCCAGAGACCCAAAGGATCAACTCAATGTGACAGCACTTAAACAACTCTTGAACAGAAAGACTCTTTACGAGAAGGGTCAAAGTGAGGTCAAGGCTCAACTTCTGTCGCTGCACGATTCAAGGTCGATGATCCATCCACGTACGTTGACGGCCATTTTGAACGCAATAAACGAGCACAAGACTTCATCAGAGGACGTGATGAAAGACTACCAGGTGGAGAAAGCGTTTCTTGATAACTTGAATCGGTTCAAGGTGGCATCAAACGTGGTGATCATCGAAGAGGACAGAAAAGACGATGAGATCGGACCCAAGATGGGCCAACCACGGGCCAGGGCAGCTGCAGAAGGCTCTATGATTGACTATGATGGTGATATGTCGGAAACAGTGAATCAGGACCGTATCAAGCAGCTCCGGAAGAGGCTAGAGTAGTTGAAGGATATTAATCGAAGGTGTTAGGCGATTGAGTCAGATTCATGGCCACTTGTATATATAATGAATGGATTCTGGTTAGTAGCATTAGAATTGGAGGAGGAGGATTAAGATGGTAATTATTGGAGATAGATAGACCAATGTACGTCATTTGAAGAATTCTACAGAATATTTGCAATGATAAACCCCTGTAAATCTTTGATTCTCGACATCGACCAATGGAAGAGCAGTCAGATGTCTCAATAGTGTCCTTTTAACTTGCTACATGTCTATTCATCAGTTGTGTTACTTTCGTAGGTCACAGGTCACACTTGTAGTGTCATTTCAATTCAGTCAATTCAGTTCAAAAATAACCCATCATTTTCTCCTAATAGATACTTTCTGTCAGGTCTCAGCATAAATTTCCTTTCAACACTTGATCATACTTGAACTCTCAATTCACTCATGCAATGTATCACCTAGATGTTCGCGTCACAGTGTCTCTATCACCATTCACCTAAAACTTTCATTGTAAACCAAATATATCATTGCATTCTTTCCATTCAAATCAACTATATGTTACATAGAAATCCGGATATTTGACCAAATTCGATATGAACTTTGCTTATCTTTTCTATCTTCTTCTTTAAAGTACCCTTTTCGCCGAACTCCCGGACCCCGGCTTTAGTGCGGAGCCCCACTATTACATATTAGACATTCTCCATCTTCCTACTAGCCCATGTCTGTTCGATCAATTCTTTCCAAATTCACTCCGTGTGATGTCTCCGATGCGCTTGTCAACTTCGGTGTTAAAAATGGCGGCTACATCCCTAATTTGATCCAGAGGTCCTCAATCGGAAACACTCCCAATAGTGGAGCATCGTCTGTGGTGGGACAAGCGTACACGGTGCTCTATGCTGCCAAAAGCGACCCTCGCCCGGCCGTCAAGCAATCTTACATTGATGAAATCCCTAAAGACAGCGTGTTGGTGCTCGGGCTCACTCCCGATCTCCAGACACCAGATGCACCATACGTAACCATCAATAATGCACTCTATGGCGGATTGATGTCCACCAGAGCAAACTACCGAGAGGCGGCAGGATCGGTAGTTTTGGGAAGGATCCGTGACTTGGATGAGCACAGAAACCTAAAGTATCCCGTATGGTCCTATGGAGTGGGATCTACAGCTCCAGGACCAGTTGTGAAGGTTGTGGGGATTAATGTACCGATTTCCGTGAAGGTGGCCGGTGCTCTGGAGCCAATTATCATAAAACCACAGGATTACATCATTGCAGATGAAAATGGCGTGGTACGTTTGCCTGTTGGTCACGAGAAGGGTGACGAAGCCAAGGTTGAGTTGGAGAAGGTATTGAAGTACATTCCAAAGAGAGTTGATGCAGACGAACATGTGAGGGAGGACATTACGAAAGGACGCCCTGCTGCTGAGGCACAGAAATTCTGGAGAAGCAAGATTTGAAAAGATTCAGAGAATGTGGAGAATGAGAAGAAATAGGAATATGAAAGGCAAAGAGAATGATATAAAGACTCAGGAGAACAATGTAGATGGATAAAAGATCCTTTTTAGAATGACATAAATTGGTTCATTCTTCAAAGTACATAAGACTTTGAATTAATGCATTTTGTGATCTCCAGTTATAAGTTGATCCATTAGATTGAACGATCATCATCTCTTACAACTCACGTTCAAAATTTGCTCAGCAACAATTAGGAACAATAATTCCAGATTCTCTGTCACTAAGAGTATTCAATCCATCAACTGTCCATCGAAACTTTCATTCTCGAAATGTTGCTTCCATATGTCACACTCCACTGTGCATTCTCCATAATACAAATCATCAAACACCACAAAGGACATAGCGTTCAGAAAACCCAAATTCATACCTCCAGTCTCCCTAATCACTAAGGATTACCCAATTCCTAAAGTCTATCATTTTCGTTGAAGAATCACAAATCATCCAAATCCTATCTGCCTCCTTCCATCTTCCTACCTCACTTCCTGTCCTCAATCTTATCGTGCGCATACTCTCCCCACACCTATCACCAACTCCTCATCAAAACCTTCACCAAAATGCCCATGGATGATTACACACACTACCATGGCGCCTCAAATGCGTTGCTGAACACAGATGCCATTTCTGAGCTCCGTTTTGCGCTCATTGGCAACAACGATCTCAAGCTTCGTTTGGTGACTGATGAAGGTTTCCTTGGATGGTTCTCCAAGCAACTACTGTCCGGATTGGACTCATTGGTTGCTGCAGAAACGCCCACACTACTGATTGTTAATGATTTGAACGTCCGGGTTCTTGTTCTCAGGATGTTGGTGACGTTTGCGGGGTCAAAGTCCCAGCCTCCACTGGTGGACGGTGTGGACGTGGCAAAGCTTCGATTCTGCGTGCCACTTCTTTCTGATTTGCTCAAATATGTGCTTGACTCGTTTCTTCCACGAGTAATGGATCCTTCCGCTGCTGATCAAACTGACAAGGCAGAATTGGCCGAAATAACCGACGTTATAGATACCGTGGTGTGTGATTCGTTCCATGTCATCTTAGTACTAGCAAATGCGCTGAAACTGGCGCTGGAAGATGTACGGTTTGACTCCATTATGCGGCTTGTCACTACTCTTATGGTTCTTGCCGATGGTCCCATCTCTAAGGGCTCTCTCAGAATGGAGAAGGTGTTGATAACAGGGTTAGAAATGATTCCCTACTGCTTGGAAAGAGGGCCCCATGAACGTATGGAAACCTATGCCGAGGGTTTACTAGCGGTGTCGCTCACTCGTCTCTTTAATGAGCTTCTGTCGATGGGGAGCCTGGCTGATGAAGATAACACAAATATTGATGTAATTCTTCCAAACTCTGATGCAGACATGAATAGACTAACGGCATTAGTGGTGGCTGTGGTGCAGATTCTCAATTATTTCGGTGGATCTGGTCGCAGAGAAGTGCTTCCTATCGAACGGGAGTTCTTCACCTCCTCCGCTACTTACAAGAGCGTTCTCTATCTTCTTAAGTATGAAGACAATAAGTTGATGAACGTGGCAGCTCTCAACCTCATTCGGTTCTACTTCACGTTCATGGATGATGCCAATCCATCAGTCAAAACTGTCAATCTTATTTTCGAGAAGCTCTTCCCGAGAATTATCGAACTTCTCGATTACGACTATTCGGCTTCCAACGATCAGCCCAACCCCAGGTATATCCAGTTGCCCGTGACGATTCTTTCTGACTTGTGTCTCAAGAATCCCGAAATATGCGATCATTTACGCAATACCAACGTGGATATCCGCATGATGAACGAGCTCGAGAACCTCTTTGGTCAGGTCCACTTGTTCCGGCAGTTACATGCACTTAAGTCAGCTGCTCAGAACACCAGCAAATTGGCTGATTTCACGATACTAAGGAAGTCTACTGCAGAATTGGAATCAACCGGATCTCTGAATTTGTTACTGGTGCAGAGCTTGCAATTGGACATGATCTCCAACTACTTGCTTCTTTTGGGAGTCTTCACTAGTTCGAGCGAGGAGTTTCGTCGCCGCATCACATCATATAAGAGCGATAAGAATTCCCATTCGGGACCCAATTTCTTGTGCTTGATGATTTTCGAGATCATGGACGATTTCAGATTTTTGGTGACTCAAACACTCATGAGTTACAATACTTTCGCTCAGTTGCAGCAACTGACGATTGTGGATGAAGTGTTTCTTACATGGTTTGGCAGTAACATTGGCGTCCTCTTTACATTGTTGGAGAACTCTATATTCTCCAATACTTTGTACCTTCTCAGATCACTTTCTCGGTCAGTAGCCACACTTAGAACGTTCTTTGTTGATTTGAATTCAGTGAAAAGTGTTTTGGATGCTGAATCTCAAGTGTCGGAGTACTTGACATTGGACCCACTGAAACATAGCGAGTCCATTGTGGATATCGTCAGTGCGGGTTATGATCGGGAGATTTCTTTTGACAGAAAGGGTAGTTTTGTTACCAGCATGCTTGAAATCTTGAGTCTGCTTGAAGATGTACACGTTGTAAAGGAATACTTTGTGTCTGTGAAAAACGACGTTGATAATCAAAGGATCTTGTCTCGTAAATCCCTTTGTGTCAAGAAAGTTATGTTGCTAGGTTCAATTGCAAATTTCGGTCTTGATTTCAGCTCATTTAGGGCGGGAATTATTAACCATGAAAATTTCCTTAAAGATTTGGCAAACATCAACATGAATGCGATAGAAGCCAAGCGTGCTTACGACTACTCCGAATTTAAAGATGTTGCTGCAAGAGACTCCATTTATGAGCAATTGAAAGTACAACTTGGAGTATTCAAAGTGTTGAAAAATTACTTATACAATGAAACTGAAGAAAACAAAGCGATCGTTTGGGAATTCTTTCCACTTTCATTGATATATGAGAAGTCCCTATATGGTATTATCGATGAATGGGAGGAGGATCCAGAAATTCATAAACTTTTCTTGGAGCATAAAGTGATCGCTTTTGGAATCATGAGAAATCTCGCGGCGGCTTCCACATACTTCAGTGAAGACATCAAGAATTCCTACTTAAAGTATGCGAAGGAAAAGCATGACAATGGACAGTTATATGTTCCTCAATCTTGGAACGATTATCTTCACGATAACATAATGTGCTACGATCTTTTCGTTGATTTGCAAGGCGACGAAAATTCACTCGAGAAGAAATTCTTCAATGACGATGAGTTTTTACTCAGATTGATCCTGGACGAACAGTACTTTAACCTTGTGGTGAATATATGCTACTTGGAGGGTAACCGTTACGCAAACATAACCGAGTTTCGCCGGTCTGATTTCCCTCGTTCTAACTTTCTTGATGTTTGGAAACGACTTCTCGAAGTCAAGTTGCTGTATAAACTAGAAGCCAGAATTTGCGGTCTGAATGAGAAGGACAGAGTGAACTTATCAACTCTGCTCTGCAAAGTGAAATTAGCTGTTACTTGGATATTGGTCAACTTGACCTATATTGAACAGGCTCATGGTTATCAGTTGTCTGACAAGATTAGTTTTGGACTATTCGATACAGTTACGTCTTCACAGGCTTCGCACACAGCTTCAGGTAGTAACAGATTACTCACGCCATCCAACATTGTTATTGAAGAGAGTGATGAAGAGGAAGAAGAAGACGAAGACGAACAAGATCATCAGGCAAATAATCAAGAGTCTACAACGCTGGAGGAGAACGGATTACTCACTCAACTAGACAGAGCAAAGCTCCTCAACAAGCATGGATTCACCGATGTTTTGGAGAATTTGATCTACGACATGTCTACACCAAAGTATGAGGTAGCCGAGAGTAAAGAGAGAAGTTCGCTAGAGCGTTTTGACAACGTGAATGCCAACAGTCTTTATGAGAAGTGCAAGACTTCGCATCAACAGATTGTGTCGTTATTAGCCGGAACATCGGATGATGCAGGGAAAAAATTTAGAAACCAGCAATATCCCAAGTCTAAGCGCACACATCCATTACGGAGAGCCAGCAACGTGAGTTGGTCGCAAAGAGAATTTTATGGAACATCGCAAGAGAGGCTTGGCCAGGTCGGTAGGTCACAAGGTGAACAACAAGAGAGGAACAATGAAGAGGCAGTCGTAGATGGCGACGAAGAAGAAGACTTTGATGAGCCTTGGATTCGATGAATTTTAAGCCACTGTGCGACTACGAGAAGTACATATGCGACTAGGAGAATTGCGACTACGGCAGGAGGAGAGATAACAAGCTGCGATGCATGAACCGATGGGACGAATATAGCGGAACGAGTCATGGCGAGGCGGACATGCACAGTTCAACGATCATAGGAGGGATCTGACGTCAATCGTCAGAGATGACAGGCTAGAATGGGAGAAAACTTGGAGTCCAACATGCTAGAAAATAATGTTCAACAAAAGATGTCGCCCGAAGAAATAACGCACCCTAAAGTTACTCGTACACACACAAGGAAATTTTCCAGGTATCCAGAAGAAGGTACAAAGAAACAAGAACGAATGTTTCCCAGTACGACGACGTAAGTGTATCAACCACGATCATCAGATCGATGAATGCAAATCTTTTACCTCAAAGCATATCCTCTCTATGGATCCACTATAACGGTAGGCGAGGATGATGCAGTCGTCGCGGGCATGTTCGCAACCACTGAGCCATTTGAGCCAATGGCAGCCATTCACGTTGGTGAAAATTTTCAACGACCTGCCGAGAATGGTCAAACCCCCCCCGCGCCATGCACTCGTTAATGCTTTGACGTTGGGCATGCATGGCGGGGCAATAATGCATGTTGAATCAGATGGACCGAAGGGCCCTAAGATATACAAGCAAGTGATGGAGGCCATGCACAATAGGATTTCGTGGATGGTGCCATATCCCATCTGTGATAGCCAAGTGGCTCAAACTGTGCTTGGAGGATTCGGGGTGTTTTTTTTTTGGCACATAACGGATATGCCTGGATGAGATATATATGCGCCACGGTTATGTGGTTGTTGCTCCTATCCAAGGATTTTAGGAACTCTACCTCCGGACCAAGTGCCCAACAATGCTGCGGCGTGAAGAAGAATGGCTTATTGCGAGGGCTGTGATGGGTCAATCGATTGGAAAGGAGCTAACGAGAACAGGAAGGTATAGCATACAAAGAAAAATGCGAAGTAAATCACAGATTGCTACCATAATTTATCGTAAGTCACCATCAAATGAGAAAACCATGAGTAATTGATCAAAAACATAACCACATAAACCACGAAACAAAACACATTCAAGAATACAGACGAGTATAAACAGAATTATGATATACCCGCATTTTAAGAGGTAATCATCTACTCGTCCATGATGGCACAACGCATCCAAAACTTCAAAACGGTCAACATCGCATCGTCACCGACCCTTACTGACTAAATTTGGCATATGACGAAGCTGAAAAAGAAACGGTTGCTCACATTGTAGATCCTCCGAAGATAAAAAAAAAATATCATACACCAAGAAACATAATCGAAAGTGTGAAAAACAATGTCACACACCAATTCAATAATCTTCTGTCGTTTCTGCCACGACTACTTTTCCTTTCTTTTATATTTTTGACCTTTTGTCACTGGGTCCGCTATCTACGAATCTGATACTGCTTACAAGGGGCGAGCCTTTTTTTATTTAATCTTTTTTTTTTTTTTTATTTTCTGGATATATTACACCTACGTCTTTTTTCACAGCATCTCTATAACCACCCTTGGTGATTATTCCATAGAGACCTCCGCCGAGAATTCTAGTCCGTGCTGTCCCTTCGACCACCCAAATCTTGTCCTAGTTTGCTTATTTTTTATTTTCCTTTCGTCAGCTCCAACTTCCATCCACCTCCTCCATCCAGTCGTAATGGAGTCCTACCCAGCAAAGAGCAAAGTAGCTGCTAAAGACACTACAACCAAGGGCAAATACTCTTTGAATGACTTCCAGATTCTCAGAACATTGGGCACAGGGTCGTTTGGACGAGTGCATTTGGCCAGATCCGTCCACAACGGACGTTTCTATGCAATGAAGACATTGAAGAAGGACAGGGTTGTTCAGATGAAGCAAGTGGAACACACTAACGATGAGCGCAGAATGTTGAGGTTGGCACAGCATCCATTCATCATCAGAATGTGGGGCACCTTCCAGGACTGCCACAATTTGTTCATGATCATGGACTACATCGAGGGAGGAGAGCTCTTCTCGTTGTTGAGAAAGTCCCAGCGGTTTCCTACGCCTGTGGCAAAGTTCTATGCCGCAGAAGTGTTTTTGGCCATCGAGTACTTGCACAATCTCGATATCATCTACAGAGATTTGAAACCAGAGAACATTTTGTTGGATAAGAACGGTCATATCAAGTTGACGGATTTCGGCTTTGCCAAGGAGGTTACCGATGTCACATACACTTTGTGTGGAACTCCCGACTATATTGCACCCGAGGTGGTGGCCACTAAACCTTACAATAAGTCTGTGGACTGGTGGTCTTTCGGAATCTTGATTTTCGAGATGCTCACAGGTTATACGCCGTTCTACGACCCCACGCCCATGAAAACATATGAAAATATTTTGAATGGAACCATCACATATCCAGACTACTTACCTCCAGACATTCTCGACTTGTTGCAGAAGCTCATCGTCAAGGATTTGACGCAACGGTTGGGTAATCTTCAGAATGGGTCCGATGACGTGAAAAACCACCCGTGGTTTAAGGAGGTTATTTGGGAAAGATTGCTCTCGAGAGACATCGAGACGCCCTATGAGCCTCCAATCACCTCAGGTGTCGGAGACACCTCGCAGTTCGACAGATACCCAGAAGACAAGAATTTGGACTACGGAATTTCTGGCGTGGCAGACCCTTACGCAGATAAGTTTACCGACTTCTAACCATTCCATGCATTTCTTGACGGGGATTGACAGGGACTTCCCCTCGTCTAGATTTATTTCCTTCCGCACTCCACTGGCTCCTTGTGAGCTACACAGCTTGACATAATTAGATCATCCGGAAAAGTCAGCCCAAGCATCACACTTCTTGCGTTTGTACATACTATTCGCAACAGCATTCTACTGGACTCAACCAATCGCTCCTCAACACCATATCCACGCTAGCTCTCGTGCGTGCATTGATGTCGAGCAATTTGTAGATGAAGTACTTTCGTAGAAGAAAGTCGTCTTCCTCAAACTCAGCATCTCTTTCGAACATCGAACCGTCATCCTTAGCATCGAATAATGTTTCTATGGGGAGAAATTTTCCTGGTGAGTGAATTGTCCATTCTTTGGTGTTCTTGTCGTAGTCTGCAACCATAGCACTTCTCACGTACTCGTCAAACACTTCATCCTTATATTTTCTGTGTTTGGAAAGTGAGATTGTCTTTGCCTCAGTAGTGCGCCACAAGTATGACGAGCTGTAGTTCTTTGTGGTGTCCTCATGTGCCTGTTCATCGTAGTATCCCAATTGACACACCTCGCCATATTTCCCCACGAAATACGACCGCCGAACATTGAAAAGAACCAATATTAGAACTCCAAGTGCCCAGCAGTCTTTTTTAATGAGCGAGTACCCTTTCTTTGTTGGAATGTACTCTTCGGGCGCAATGTATGGACCGGAACCAACTGGTCCACTAGTAGACAACTGTTCCTCGGCGTCCCATTTCGTCCGCACGACATTAGACTTTCCAAAGTCCGAAAGCTTTAAATTCATTTTGCCTCTTTGGCCCTCTTGTGGCGTCCTGGTGTCATATGTGATCAAAATGTTCTCCAACTTTAAGTCACAATGGGCAACTCCATGATTGTGCATGTACCACAACCCTTTGGTGATCTGTTTGACCATGCAATCGATTTCGTCGATGGAGATGTACTGTCGAGAGGCAAGCGACTGTTTGATGTAAGAGAAAAAGTCACCTCCATTTGTGCAATCCATCACCTGGCTGATTTTAAGACTATTCTCGGAAATCTCCACAGGTATACCAGATTTACTTCTGGGAGGTAATGTCACCAAGAAATCCAACGTGCGGACTATATGCTTGTTGTTCAAAGTGGAGGAAATGATGAATTCCGACACTGCACGTTCGAGAAAGAGCTCTCTAGTCTCTTTGTTTTTGTCGGTGCTCGTACGTTGCTGGAGTTCCTTCACGGCATAAACCTTATTCTTAATAGCAAATCCGTCTGCGTTGTCGTCTGGATCTACAATCTTTATCACTCCATAGGCGCCTCTGCCAATGACATCCTTGAAATTTCCGTATCTATCAAACAAGGTTCTGTGGTCATCAACAAGACGGTACTGAACGTCTAGATCCAGCAGAGCGTCCATGAGGTTATTAAGCTGGCTGGTAAGTGCATTGATAAGTTTCATTTGTAAGTCGCCGATGACAGACTCAAAAAGATGGGGATCCGAAGTGCTCATAGTTGGCAGAAGTCTATTGATCTTCAAGTCGGAGGAAATCAACGAAAACGTGCGCCTCAGCTCTTCATTAGCAAGCTTTTTAAGTGCCTCTTTTGTATGAGAAAGTCCTACAAGTCCCATGAGCGCAGATAATTGGGAAACCGTAGCAGTATGTCTTGGAATCAATGCATGAGTATGTTCTTCGTAATCATCGTCCTCACTTTCAAAATCCGAAGCATCGTCTTCGTTTTCAAAGTCATCGCCTTCAAAATCAGCGTGCTGCTCATCTTCAACGATAGTACTGACTCGCCTGTTGCGGTCATTGGTCTCAATCTTAACGTCATTTGTCACGATCGTTGGAATCAATAAGTTTTTGTCTACGGGCACTTCTGTTTGAGGCTTAGGCTTCAAAAGCAGCTTCAATGTATGTACAGAATGAGTAGAGGTATTTGAAGGAACCTTGGTGATGACTGGCACCGCTGGATCCTTTTTCCTGGAGAAGAAACCCATAAGTGTAGAATCAGTCAGATCGATCGGTCATGTCAGTGATATCGGATGGGTGCAGGAGTGACAAGCAAGTGAAGGTTTGATGTATTAACAGAGGGAAAGCAGGTAAACGGAGAAAAAAATTAACTAAAAAGGGGATTATGTGTTTATGAATGTGCATAATGTCGAGAAATTTTTATGATTTTTTGGATTTTGTTGGTGCTTTATGATGATTATTTGAGAAAGGAAATGTATTGCGTAATTCCGCACATTCTTCGGTTGGTGGGGTAAATGTTGCGAAATGATAGCAATTAGTAACATAAAAGAGATAGTTGAATGAGAATAAAATGGAAAGAAAAGAATTTTCAAAAGACTCATTTAGAAGTTTTGCATGTCATCTTGTGAAATTGTGGACCCTTATTGTTTGTTGATGTGAATATGAATTTGACTTTGCTTATTAATCAGATCAGAAGGCACCGTGTTAATGGATATGATTACGAAGAAACAAGTTCCGGGAAAGGAGAAGATGGAGTTGACACAGAAGTCTCCGGAACTTCAGATTGTAGACATTTTCTTACTATAGCGATAATTTCAAGTTATCTATGTCAATTGAGCAATTAGGAACAATAGAATGATGGATTCAGGGACAGCAACTCTCGGCCCAACTCTAAGACCTAGAGCTATAGAAGGAACTATTATATGTCGACGAGACAAAGTAACACATATGGTACCATATAGAATCCTGGTCCGGTAAAATGGTTATCTCTTCTTGACTCATAGAAGGAATACACTATTAGGAATTATGTCGATTAACTGGTCCGTTAGACGTGAAAATGTAGATTCTGTCGTGTGGAGCAAACACCTCCAATTTAAAAATAAGTCTTGCAAAACGGAACGTTTTCAAGCAGTCAATCACAAGCTTCCAGTTATACCTTATCTCCAAAGAATAGCACGTATGATTTGCTCACAGTATCTAGTGCAATTTTGAACGTTCAGAAATACACGCTCTAGAGTAAAGAACTCAAACTTGTTACGTATTTTGACAGCCTCTATTCAAGAAGACCATACCGCTGAGTAAACCTTTGCCAAATTTATCAATGGCTGTCATCTGCACATGTGCATAGACATGTAAATCCTAAAGCCAAAAACAAAAACAAAGTTTGGGATGCAATGTCGATCAAACATATCTACAAATGCAAATTAATGTTTAGGTTTGAATTTTCTAGACTAAGTTGGCTCGGTAGAACACTCATTATTCCGTAGGTTGGAAAAATTCCACTGCAGTACGACGAATATGGTCAAGGTGTAAATAGTAACGTCCGCACGAACTTCTATATTCTCCAGATAACCCTAGGAACGTGAGAAAAATCAATGAAAAACATGAAAAAATAATTGCAAAAATATGAAAACAAACACAAGTTGTCAACAGTTCTAGTTGGAATAAATCAAGATCGAATATTAAATGTCCAGAGAAAGCTGGACTTTTAGAAACAGTAGCTGACCACCTACCAACAAGCCGAACTAAGTAAAAAGCCACAGAAAATACAAGTTAAGAAAGAAAAAGTCCTCTTAATCATAAAAATAACATTCTCTCTTCTCTTCAGATCGATCTTCATGCCTCAGCTCGTCTACATCCATCTCTTCTCTCAAAGCTATTTCTGTATCCTCCTGCACCGGCAATCACCAATCGCAACTATTCAGTCCGACATTCAATGGTTCCTGGCACCGATTGGGGTGTTTACCTGCTGATAAACTCAGGGAGAGATGCACAACTTTGTGGCCCGGCCTGCACGGTCGACGAATTCACACCCCCTTCTGTCAGCCACGACTATGCATTTGAAGGCTGGGGGGAAGGATCATCACCGTTAAGGAGCGGTTCACGATGAAACATGAGGATGAAACAAGCCAGATGGACGGTAAAACCGTTTCATCATCAAACATTCTGAAACACAATAAGAATATTCATCCACTCAAGCTTTTTTTAAACAAAAACCTCCATCCCATAAACCTCCAAATAATTATCCATAGTCTCATTCCTAGATCTCACTTCCTTCCTTCCGCTCCTAAGGCCCTGTACGTTATTTGGGTATTTCCTATTCTCGTTGCGACACGTCTTCCCTGCAATCCTCTCGTGTAACTGTCTCCCCACTACATACACTCCGCTAGCTACTCAACCATTTCCATTCTCTTAAAACCTCCCGGCTCCCTGCTGTTCTTTGTCTCTGCTGGTTACACCATGACCTCCATCTACACGTCCAACATCAAAAACCATAGGCGTGCACCGCCGCCACCGGGCGCCAATGCTGACACCAGCGTACCTTTCACTATGGCAGCAAGAAAACAAAGTGGATGGGTGTATTTGAAAGACGACGGCATTTTTACGTCATTCCGTTGGAACAAGCGGTATATGGCAATTTCAGACCGTACCCTCAATTTTTATAAGCTGGAACCGGCACCTGGTGACTTGTCGGCCGAAGTGGACTTGCTGTTTCCTTTGAGTTTCATCAGTGCCATCAACTTGAAACCCAACTCAGGCTATAGCAAGACTTCCTACACCATAGAAATTGCCCCCAAGAATGGAAACAAGCCCATGTTGGTGTCCATCAAGAACAACAACGATTATTTGGATTGGCTCGACACCTTCACCACCAAATGTCCATTGGCCACCATTGGCCAGAATGGTGTTACGGGTCCTGGCAATACTGGGGTGTCCAACCCCATAAACTTCACGCATAAGGTCCATGTGGGATTTGATCCTGCCAGTGGCAACTTCACGGGTTTGCCTGAGGCATGGAAGAGTATGCTTCAGCATTCGAAAATCACCAACGAGGACTGGAAAAAGGATCCTGTGGCCGTCATAGAGGTGTTGGAGTTTTATTCAGACATCAACGGCTCTAGCAACAACACGCCTGTTTCTTCTCCGGCGCTTAATGCTAATACAAGGGCAAAGATGAACTTGCAAGATTGGACAAAGCATCCAACTGCCAAGTCTCCTCCAGATTCCTCAGATCTCAGACCGACCAGAGCAGCTCCCAAACCGCCAGTGCCATACCACCTCGCTAAGCTCCAACTGCTGCTGCTGCTGCTGCTGTTGTCGTCGACACTGCTGCAGAATCCACAGCCAATCAAGGACGATCTTTCACCTTTGACTAATCTAATGAACGTCCAGAAAAACGACGACTTGGTGCCGGGCAGAAGGGCTCCTCCTCCACCCGTTCCAAGTTCATCTGCGTCATCTATAGCGGGAAGCTACCGTGAGAAGCCGCAGCTTACGTCAACATCAAGTTCGTCTCACAATCAGAATGCTGGTCTCAAAACGCCTGCTGGTTTAGGCATTTACACACAAGCACCGAGAACGGCGCCACCAACATTACCTCATAACGTTCATCCAAATGTTAAGATTCAAACACAAGACAACAAACCTGGATTGTCGTCCCAAACGAGCGTCGACCAAGGGAGAGCACATGTTACCCCAAACCTTAAACAATTGACCTTGAAGGCATCGACGCAGAACACAATCGGCGAAAAGCCTAAAGTAAAGGAACACCATACTGCGGGTCCAGCCCCCGTGAAGACTGCCAAGCAACTCAAAAAAGAGAGAGAACAGTTGAATGACCGCCAGGTGATTGCAAAATTGAGAACCGTGGTCAACAACAATGACCCCTCGTCGTTATTCCGTATCATCTCCAAGGCTGGTCAAGGTGCATCTGGAGAAGTTTACCTCGCTGAATCGCTCATACCCAATGAACGTGGTAAGAAAGTGGCCATTAAGCAGATGGATCTTCAAGCCCAGGTCAGAAAGGAACTCATTATCAATGAGATTTTGGTTATGAAGGACTCTCGTCATGATAATATTGTCAACTTCCTTGACTCATACTTACGTGGAACAAATGATCTCTTGGTTATCATGGAATACATGGAGGGAGGTTCGTTGACGGAGGTGATTGAGAACAATGAGTGCAAGTTGAACGAGAGACAAATTGCTACCATTTGTAATGAGACTTTGAAAGGGCTCCAGTTCTTGCATAAGAAGCACATCATCCACAGGGACATTAAGTCCGACAATGTGTTGCTTAGCGCAACAGGAAACGTTAAAATTACCGATTTTGGCTTTTGTGCTAAGTTGACTGACCAGCGCTCCAAAAGAGCTACAATGGTGGGTACGCCATACTGGATGGCACCAGAAGTTGTCAAGCAGAAAGAGTATGATGAAAAAGTTGATGTCTGGTCGTTGGGTATCATGACAATCGAAATGATTGAAGGTGAGCCACCGTACTTGAACGAGGAGCCATTGAAGGCACTTTATTTGATCGCTACCAATGGTACGCCCAAATTGAAGAAGCCCGAGCTCCTCAGTAATGCCATCAAAAAGTTTTTGTCCATTTGTCTCTGTGTTGATGTCGGTTTTAGAGCAACTACAGACGAGTTATTACAGCATTCATTTATTCTCTACAAGAGTGGACTGGTAAAGGATTTGGCGCCACTATTAGAATGGAAGAAATCGCCTCCTCCTCTGGATTCCCCATAAAAGCATTTATAATTGTGGCGGACATTTTATTAATACATGGTTCATAGATTATGGCAGACGTCACAAGTAAAATCACACATGGCCCACCGGCAATAAAACAAAACAAGAACAGAAATTTTTCCACCCATCAGTTATAATTATAAGGCTCCTCGGCCGGAGCGAAGTACTCAGGATATTCCACAGACCGTTTCGAAACAGAGGAGGTTTGGGTGGTTCCACTGGCATTCAGTGGCATGACCCCTCCATAAAACCCTGCTCGATGCCCACTGCCATAGTCTGCTGACTGGGGCAGATGTTGCGGTTGCTGCAAAGTCTGTGGTTGTGAATCTGTTGAAGATAAAACCTGCGGTGGTGGTTGCTGAACTTGTTGAGACGTTAAACCAGGAACATTTCCTGTTGGAGGAAGATTAGTGTTCGCTGGTTGCACGATTTGGCCGCCTCCTGGGTTAAAATAAGCGGTGCTATTGTACAATTGATAGGGCACACCAGGGTACTGACCAGGATAGCCCTGTGGATAGGCCCCATCCTGGGTCAAGTAGTGTTGGTCCAGTGTGCCTGAGGGCCCGGGTAAAGAATACATCTGCTGAGGGTGGTGTGGATGATGATGGTGATGGTGGTGTAGCAGTTGGTCGTAGAGGGGGTACTGAGTAGTCTGCGTTGGACCAAACTGCAGCAGCAGCAGCGGAATTTCGGGGGACCGTTGTTCAGGATAACCATATGTGTTGGGATGGTTGTAGGTCTGCAAAGATGTAGGGGCCGAGTAAGTCGACACTGAGCCCAACTCGGCGGAATCGTCCTCTTTTTTCATCGTGTCTATGGAGTTTGCGCTAGACTGTTTGCCCAGCTGTTGAAATAAAGGAGGAACATAATCGGCGTGAAACGCAATCGGCGGAGCAGGTCCCGCAAAGGGCACTGGTAACACATATGGCAACTTGGAGGGATTGTGTTGGACTGATTTAGCAGCAGGTTGGTGAGTTGAACCTACAGAAGCAACCGAGCCCACGGAACCCACTGATGTCAGCGGTTGTTTTTTGGCAGTATCAGCCCGACTGTTAAGCAATACTGACATATTTTGGAGCTGGTAGTTGGAATCCAAGTAATAGTAGGCCTCGTCCTCTATGGGGATTTTCCCACCCAAGGACGACTTCTTAACAGCTTCCCAAAGCAGTGGAGGGACTGGCAAATTCTTCAAATTGCCATGAGAGGGGCGGGACAATTTGCCCAGCAACACATCGTGTGCTGAATAATAAGAAATTAAGTGGATGGTCTGCTTGTTTTCTTTGCTGGTAACGGAATTTTCTTTCCCTGTAGTGACCGAAAGGGTCTTTTTGATGAGGCCGTGATCCTGGACCACTTGGTGAGGGGTTTCTCGGGAATACTGTCTTGGATAGACGTTTAATGGAGCGCCTGGAGCATTTGGAGCTGATAAAGATGCAGATGGGGCGGTGTTGATGGCGCTTAAAGGCACATAATCTGGAGCGACCAGTTCATAAGGTCGATAATCGAGGTGTGAGCGATGGAAATCGGAGACAAGATTAGCATCTGATTGATAATCAACAGGTTGCAGTTTCCTCAGAGGTATCAGTTCCAGATGCTTTCGTCTTTTTCGTTTGTCGTCCTTCTCATTCATGCTGGAAGGGTCCAACTCGCGATACACCAAAAAACGGCCAAGAATCCTCGAAGCAGACCACGAAATGCCATCGGTCCAACGTTTTATGCCAGAGGACTCTTCGATAAACACAAATACATTTCCACTTTTTATTAGCTCTGCCCGTTCGCGATCCTGGGGCCGATGGTCCACCAAGGGGAAATCACCAAGCAACACGGCTTGGATCACCAAAACGGCATCCTTTGTGGAGCCGATAAACCCCGTGTACGACGGCGTCAACAGCAGGGACATTGATTATTGTGAATGAAATAGTAAATTTGGAGATTTCGGAGGTATTTCACCGGTATCACCGTTGGAGTTGGCGCGAGATAGGAAAATGTGGAGAAGCGACACAAAAAGTACAACAACAGAGACAGTTGGCAGCCCAAATAAAAAAAAACAAAATAGCGATGTGGAAAAGATTAGGGAGAGATCGCTAAGATTGACGACAAATCACAGCGGCGATGGCTGGAAAAACCACACACTTTCCGTGACAAAAAACCACCCGATCGGAGTAGGATAATATGGATAAGGTAAGAGTGACAAAACCCCAGAACAGCAAGTGGCGGCGAGGGGGGAATGGCCGGCGGGAACACAACAAACAGTAACACCCCACGTGCAACAAGTGGAACAGTGGAATTAGAAAAATGGGAGGAAATTGGGGCTAAATCACTGGTGTCGAAACCACACAGACATGGTGTCGGAGCAGGAGGAATAGCGGCGAGTTGCACAGGAAAAGAGGGAGGAGGAGTGCAAGAGAAGAATTGATGGACAAAAAGTTGAGCAAAGGTTTCATTCAAAGACAAAGAGTCTTAGATAAAAAATAAAAGAGAATTCAAAAAAAGGAAGAATAGAAGAAGAAAATTATAAACCCAGTTCCGCCAGTGGAAAACAAAAACACCTCATCCTAAAACAGATTGCCGGTTTCGAGAAACCTTAATCTTGAGCGATGCCAGTCGAGCAATCTTGCGGGTCGCATCCGTACATGCCAAAGGTTAAGGTGAACGACTATGGGGGAGACATAGAAGGTGACTTTAATTATCGTTTTTTTTTTATTTTTATTTTCCTAAAAAGCTTAGGGTATCGTGCCAGGGTGGCGAGTGGAACAAATGAAGTGGTAGGATTGGAGGGGATATTACTGGGGGACTTTGAAGTATTTTTTTTTCTTTTCCAGTTACCATTGGGGTGGTCTGGGGTCCAGGGTTGTGACTGGAGGTTGCGGGAGGGGGTCAGTTAAGCTTTAACTAGTCGCCAATGTCACTTAACCCACTGTGCATGACGGGGCGAGTGAGACCACCATCGGTGAGCATGGGGGAGGTCATGGTGAAAGGGAGAAACGGCGAGTGAATGGGAATAATATTGAAATAAAAAAATAAAAAAAATACGGTAACTGGGAAAAAGTGTGACGTGGGTTGGTAAGAGGGCTGGCAGGACAGGTCAGGGATATATTGGAGGGAGGGACGGAGACAGCGGGTGAGGAAGATTTCGTTTGATAGGAGTCCAGAAGCCATAGCGATTATTATTATCTGTCCTCTGCCTCCCTTGGGTAATGCTGCTCTGGTATATTGCGTACATTAACAGGCCAGGGTCCATGGTGCTGATGCATGTCATAAGGTTTCAGAGCCACTTGGAGGCGGAAGGGCTTAAGTTGGGTTTACCCGGTCAGGGATCCGCCCCACACCCTTCAGTCATCAGTTCGGCTTCCGAAGCTCACCAAGGCTAATGGCTGAAAGTTAGTGAATGGAGTATTCTGGTTCTGTCAATAAGGTACGACTGACGCTCCGAAGATAACAGTGTGCGCTTTGCTCCATGCATCTTCCGGTTTAGTGTGGGGGCCGGCATATCGGCCACAGGCATTGTCCTACATTGTCGTCGGGGCCACGTCTGTTGTGGTTGCCGTGGCGCCGGAAGGGGAAGCAAGAGCGATTGAAAATGGTGTACAAGTAGATGCACTTGGGGGTAAAAATGGATGACAAGTTTTTAGCCACTCGAAGTTGGCAGCCCTTAACAGCCTGCGTATGAAGTTCGTCGGTGCTCCTTCCCGAGAGGAGAACCAGGAACCAACTGGGTTAGCGATGCCCGTGTCCAGCTTCATGTACAGACGTGTGCAGTGGATGTGCAGATGCGCCTCGTCAAGACTAGTCATGGCGCATGCACCACTCCCTTAAGTCGCATTGTTAGCTGCAGAGAGTCCCTGCAGATATTTTGAAGATTCGTCGTAAATGTTCTTTCATCGCCCGCATCAAATCGTGATGGGACGGTGCCATTCGCCAGCTCCCTCACCTCGGCATGGTATACGGCCAGCAGGCCCAGGTGCGTGCGTAGAATATGCATCCTGGCGGGGTTCGCATCGTGCTCCTTTTTTTTTACTCCTGTTCTGCGCCGCTCAACCTCATGTCAGTTTTTTCCTTTCTTTTGCTGGTCGGCATTCCTTCGACTTCGCTGCCTTGCCGATCCGTGATTGCTCTGACGCCTTGTAGTAGGAATACTTCCTTTGTTAACGCAGATCTGGCCCACTTTGTGCTGCGCCTCGATGTATCTATTGCAGCAGGAGTTTTACACCCCGACATCTACAGAATTTCATCACTCGTCACCATTCAATCTGAAATTCCATGTGCTTCTCCAGCCTAGAACGCCTTGACAATACATTTCCGTTCTCGATATGCAACATGACTCGCAGCATCGTTTGCATCATGATGCATCAGGTTACTAATGCAGGTCGGAGTCATGACTAATGCTTGACTTCAACTCTTAGACTTACCACATGTGGCGCCAATCTTGACATCAAGGGGGATCAGCTTCCTTCGAAGCAATAGCCACATGAAGATCTGATATTTTTCAAAGATAATTTCTATTTTATGATTTTAGCTTTAGCATCTAAGCCTCGGAATCTGTGTTTTTTTTTTGGTCTACTTTTAAACTTTACTGTCATTCCATTGAATGTGTCGGAACGGAAATTCCTGTAATATGCGATGTACGGATGTTTGTTTTGGGGTTTGGGTCTTTTTTTTGTTGTCTTTACACCATGCATGAATTCAAAATAAGACCAAGTTTGGTTGATGCACGTGCGTTTATCTTGGTGTACGGATCCACACTCCCAAGAAATGTACGGGTTTAAAGTTAACGAAGATGTACGGGTGCGAAAATGTGTTCTCGCATGTACGGGTGTAGGATAAACTCACACCCGATCACCCCAATCAGGGATGTACGGGTGCATTCCCAAATTCCCTCTTGTGCCGATGCACGGATTGTTTTAATTCAGGATGTACAGGTGTCATATGCCTATCAGTTTGTTATTGTCAACAGACTTTATTACCATTTTACTAATATCTTATGTGGTATCAACCGCACACATCTGTGCACCGCCTCCTATTCCAACCACTTTGTCTACCTCGGTATTGCCCCTATTATTCATTGAAACTTGTCGCTTTCCTGCAGGACGGCTGCCCCCTCTTTTTGTGGAGGTTGCAACTAATCATGGCGGAGGCCATATAGCAACTCAAGTATTGAACATCCCAGATTTCTAGAAAATTTCTAAACAGCCGCCACGAACAAGAATCTCTCCTTTGTGGATCCCTCCCCTGTAAAAAGTATATAAATAACACCCATTCCCCGACCAGGATTCCATGCATTATTTTTTTTTTCCCATCACTGCCACATCCCCAAGCCAACGGCTAGACTGCACGGCGCCTCAACTATCTCGCGATCTCTAACCAGAGCCCCCTCTCCTGTTTCGGGCTAAAAGTATTGCTTCAGGGGACTGAAAACAACACCACGCCACAAGAACATTAGCACCACATCCACCAACACAGTTTTTTTTTGTTTTTGTTTTTCAAACGCTTTTCTGCTGCTGGTGCCGCTCAATATTTATATTCGCTGCTCCCATTAGTATCCTCACCCCTCCCCCGCAATATTCCATGGATGTTGAATACCATAAGTATCTTCCCTCGTATCGCTCACTTTTGACTCCAAACGCTCAATATGATTACAAGACCCACCAGGTGGTGCAGCTCAGCCAGCTGGACTTGAAGAACATCATCTCACGCTTCCAGCTGAAACAGAGCTCGTCTCTGACTATCAAAATGAAGTACAAGTCACTCCTCAGCGATGTTTCTCGCAAGGCGCTGATTCTCTCCATGAAGATGCAATCAAGCTTACAGAATCACTCTATGTCTCAAGCACAGAACACGTTGAAGGCAACTCAGGCATTGTGGAACCGCTGCAAGCACTTTTCGCAACTCCCGACGGAGATCCAGATCCATATATTCACATTCGTGGATGATCACGAGGCCTACCGCAACTGCCTCTTGACCAGTAAGCGGTTCTACCAGCTCAGCAAGCCGTTTTTGTATCGCTCCATCCGCTTTACATCAACTTATCGCTTTGCTCAGTTCATTACTTGTATCCGGATCAATTCCGCTCTCGGCTGCTATGTATATGAAGTTGATTTATCACAGCTCAAACCTGGAAACTGGGAGTTGGAGATGAATGCGGAAGAGGGAAACGATGCCATGGAATCCGACGATTTATTTGAGAATCCGGCCTCTATTTTGGCAGGTTGGCGTGACTGGAAATTCAAGAACAACCCATTGTATGCGTTGCATCCAGCCGCTGCAATTCCCTTGACCAAGGCAATTTCCAACAGTTCGCTCAACTCGAACCACGCACCAAAAACTGCCAAGCTTACAAGGTACTTCAAGAAACGAAGAAGATCCTCGGGATCTGTCTCGTATGCTCAGGTAAACCACCACACGAATCATCCAACGAACCACAACACTCATGCCAATACAAATGCAATCCACAACAGTTCAGCAATTAGCAATAACTGGCATACTCACGCCAATGCGCCACATCCTAATATCAATAAGTTTCTCATGAATTATTCTAGCTCCAAGGATGTGCCCGTTGGCTACGTGCTTCACTTGATCAATTTGTGTCCAAATCTCGAGCGCTTGAACTTTGGAAATCTCTCCTTGTCTTCCGATTATAGAATCGTTCAACCCATGGCCCACAAGTACCAGTCGTATGACGTGATGAACAATTACCATAAGGACTTGTTCAAGGTGATTGATTCCATCTCCCCAAAATCAATGGATTCATCGCTTCCACCATTCAACGAGGAGTTTCTGTCTTGGTCCAAGGACAACCGATTTGAGTCGTCTGCGTCGTCGGTTTTTTCAATCAACACATTCTCCAAACCTATCAGAAAGTACAATAGTTTGCTCCCACCATTACCCAAATCCGTGGTGGATTTCCTGTACTTGTCCAAGGGTGACGGCAGAGTCTATTTGAGTGATTTAAACTTGAAATCCATCACCAACATGCATTTGGAGGTGGTTAACGAGTCTGAAGTCTTCCAGTGTCTCAGCTTGCGCTCTGAGAGGTTGCAAAACGTCAATTTGTCCTCCATGATTTCCATCAACATGAAGATGGTGCGTGAATTTTTGGTTAAGATGCTCATGGCAGACTTAGAGCACAAGAATATTGATGGAAGGGAATTGTTACTTTTCTGTGGAAAGTACTTCGAGGTTGGCGAACCCATCTCCAACAAGGAAGATTCCCGCAAAGTCGCCTTGGGAGCTCGCCGGTCGGGGCTCAAGGTTCTTGATCTTACGGATTCGGGTATGTACAAAAACTTACAGTGGGCGCAGAAGATCGACACCGATACTTACGAGGGTCAGAAGCTAATTCACAGAATCATCAACGAAGAGTTGATCAGCAGCTTCGAGGAGTACGTGATCCGCGAGCGAATTCGCCGTGGCCGTATCGGGGAGAATTATTTCTCGTAAGGTTGGTACATGCTTCTCGGACAAATGTACCCCGGAATACTTGATGAAAAGAGAAGAAAATGTAGAAGAAGAAAATGTCCCAACAGTCAGGTCATCACTGTTTCATGAGTCTGCTCAGATCCTTGCGGACCGGCGACCTCCAACAGCAATGGTTTTAGAGCTGGCTTTTTGATCTCGGACATTCGTTCTAGCAGACGCCTAGGCTCGATGTTAATGCCTTGGCGACGCCAGTAGAACGAAAGCTCGTGGGTTCAAAATTTTCTGCGCATGGGGGTTTTTATAGTCGGTTTACAGGGCTACGCACGACCTAGGGCTGGGTAAATGCCTGCAAGAGTAGGGCAAGTTTGAGTACACCCACACCGTATCTACACTACCTTTTTTCAAAATAGTGACTGTAAATCGATGCTTTCAATTTTGTAAACGATACTATGAAAGCCTTAGTTGTCATAATTTAAAAAAATGAACCGCCAACATTTAAAACAAGTATGCTTTACTTTGGCCCACACCCGTACACCAGCGCATACCACCAAAAGTCATGGTTACTTATATCCTTTACTCCCTAAGGTTCCACCATCATGTCTGATTTATCTTCGCAGTTGTCTGCTTTTAAAAATAGAATCAGAAGTGGACCTTCGGTGGCCGTCAGACGTGCTGTGACACCCAAACCTGTGGTGCAGACCCCAGAACAGGTGAAAAGGGTCAACGATCCCATAGACTCAGTAGCCCAAGCTATTAAGCGCCAAAAGCAGTCTGACAACAGTATTCTGGGCTCACATTTGTCTACAAGGTTGCATTTGGCTGTGGAGTACATCAAACAGCAAGATGCTCCTGTGTCTGTGTCCAAATTGCTGGGATATCTCTCATTTGACATCAAGGATACCTTGCTTCCGCTCCTTAAGGAGATCGACCGAATCAAGTATGATCCTGTGGCGGGTACTTTGGAGTACATGTCGCTTCACAACATTAGTAGCGCTGACGACTTGTTGAATTTCCTCCGTTCTCAGGCAACATTCAAAGGCACACCAGTCAAGGAGCTTCGAGATGGTTGGGCGGGATGTTTGGAGGCAATTACCATGTTAGAAGAGGAGAACAAGATTTTGGTTTTGCGCAACAAGAAGGAAAACGCCCCGCGGCTTGTGTGGGCCAATCTTGGCGGAGACATTGGCACAGTCGATGACGAGTTTGTGGAGATGTGGAACAAGATTAGGGTGCCGGACAGAGACAATCTCTACCAGGCACTTATTGATAACTCTTTGAAGCCTACTGGTGCTGATCCTCACGAGCTCAAGAAGAAGCCACAGCAGCAGGAGAAGAAGCAGAAGAAGGCTAGAAGAGGAAAGATCACCAACACTCACATGAAGGGTATTTTGAAGGACTACTCGCAGTTGGTGTGAGTAGAAAAGTGGGAGCATAAGGGTGGAGACAAGGAATTGAGCTGAGAGGGAACGAAGTAAGCTCAGAGGGAGGGAGATCATTCGAGAGAAAGACGACAACTAGAGATAGATAAGGGTGATTAATATGGTTGGAGAGGAACAGAGATTTGATGTGAGAAAAGAAAATTGCCCAAATTGAAGGAACTCAGGATAGTCATAGCTTATTAACCAAAAATTGACACCGTTGAATGTCTCTCGTTAGGCAATCAACCTATTCAAACGAAGGGAATCTAAAGGTGAAACGCACCCTCCCACTGAGAGCAGCGTTTTCCTAGAGACAATGGATAAGGAAAAGAATACAACATACAAAAAATGAGAAAAAAATAAATAAAATAAAACTTTCACGAATGATCATTAGTTTATATACAAATTCATAGTAGATAGTACACCCGTCAACACCTACATATTTCGTGCACGCACACCGCACTCAGGAGAAAATTCTTTACTTACCTCTCATATAATCATAATGTCTGGTATGTATCAAAATGGATCCCAAGGGAGGTCTTGAGTATTGTGAAAGTTCTAAGATTCCAATCCTTTCAATACAATGAACAATGTCTAATTTGTTGACGGTCTTACTTCACATTTAACATCCAAAACCATGAGTTAAAGTTTGAACATCAGTTTGGATGTGAAGGCATTTGCATATGTTGAATCAACTGTATGAAAAGAATGATTATTCCAGTTGAATGAATATTTCACTTCAATGAGACGATTTGAAAATCTCCAAATCAGGACCTACGACTCTTGAGCCAACAATCTTTACTTCCTACTAACACACAGTCGACTTCAACACCGTAGCCACCGAGTTCTGCAACTTCTACTACCAGCAGTTCGACTCGGACAGAAACCAATTGGGTAACTTGTACAGAGAACAGTCCATGTTGACGTTCGAGACTGCCCAGTTGCAAGGTGCTAAGGATATCGTGGAGAAGTTGGTGTCATTGCCATTCCAGAAGGTTGCTCACAGAATCTCCACCTTGGACGCCCAGCCAGCATCGCCAAATGGCGATATTTTGGTGATGGTGACTGGTGAGTTGTTGATTGACGAGGAGCAGAACGCTCAGCGTTACTCCCAGGTGTTCCACTTGATTCCAGATGGAAACTCCTATTATGTTTTCAACGATATCTTCAGATTGAACTACTCCTAATCAATGACTTAGAGTGCTGGTGTAGTTGAATAGTGCTAAATGTATGTGACATTAGGTGTATCAAATTGATGTGTTTGGGAAGTTGCTACTGTAATTTTGATTCATCAAACTCTCGTCTACGTTCGACTTGTCAGTCAAACTCTACCTTCTTCCAGCCTAATTCTTTCTTGACATCCTCTATATGTTTTGCTTATTTTATTGGCGAATGCTCTACTCTCAGGATCTTGTGAGTTGCTGGAAACAAGAAATAATTTCAAGAGCACCAATTGACAGTTTATACCAAATTCAATTTACATGTGCTTGAATCTTGTATCCTCTACTTGATACCTCAGTCTTCAATCACTTTTCATCCGTCTTCTCTTCCTTCTACTGTTAAGTTAATACCGAAGTCTACATTCCACCGTCTACCTTCATATAGCTAAAGGTACTAATTAGAGTGACCCTACTAGTATATCGACATCAATGTCAGACTCTCCAATCCCACAAATCCCACAAATTCCACAGAGGCCCAAAAGACCATCCAAAACACCATCGAACTCGACGTTTGATCTGGAAATTGCCGAGCATTCTCCTCAATCTGACACCTCAACTCCACAGCCTGTGATTCCTCTGCGTCCCAAGAGGAAATCCAAGGAGCCCGAAGATCCCAGTGAGGAGCCAGTGAAGGAACAGAGTCTTTTTGACAAGTTAGCATCAACAGTGGCGCCCTTAGTCGGCATTGATGCTGAAAACGATGTAGATGAAGAGGAAAAGACTGTAGGAGAGGCGGTCGGAGAGAATGTTGGCGAAACTCATGCAACTAACCAGGAAATCGGAAACCAGAGAATTGATACTGAAAAGGAAATCAGAAAGTCTGTAGAGATCCCAACTGGTTTGGATGCAGACGATGTAGTTAACGATATTGATGAGGTTGATGTTTCATCGAAAGTGAAGGGGGAAGAATGGGAGGGAGACAATAATCAGAAATTGAAGGCTGATTCAATTCCGGTAGTCATTCCTCCACGCCCAATTAAGCATAAAGAGACAGCTGAAGACAAGCTTGATGAGAAACCTGAACCCGAGGCTGCTTTACTGGAGGCTGAGTCCCCGGTTGTGCCTCAACGTCCGCTGAAGATTGCTAAGGTGATTGAGGAGTCCCTTAATGATGAAAACGAAAATACAAAAGACGAAGTTGATTCGGATGATGAAATCATTCTGACTGGTGAGGGTCCTGAGGTTCAAAAGAATGATGTTCCAGTAGACTCTGAACCTACTGCGACTGCTCCAATTGAGACTGCCCCAATTGAGACGGACACAGAGAATGCTCTGCCAAATAAGAAAGCTGTTACAGTAGACCACTATGACAAGACCTCTGAAGTATATGCTGAACCCGAGGTGCCAAAGGTGTTGGCTGAGGCTTCTAGTCAGGGAATAAAGGTTCCAGTTTCAGAGACTGTCGAGGATTCAGATGTTCAAGACAATGAAGTTGACAAAATGCAGACTAATGCTGACTCAAAGTCCGGTGTTGCAGAAGTGGAAGAACTTCAATCAGAAGAGGAAGAATCACAGCCCAAGGTGGAAGAGCCAGAGACTGCGAAAGAAATCTCTCCCTCAGAAGTGCTTGAAGAGAAGACTAAAACTCAAGAAAATGTCTCTACTACTGAAACCGAACAGATCCCTGTCATTCCTTCGAGGCCCTCAAAGCAACCTTCAATTCCTAGCAGACCGGTGAAATCTAAAACCAACTCTTCAGAAGTGGTGCCTTCTGCCTCTCCAGCTATTCCTCATCGCCCTGTGAAATCCGATGAAACCAAGAAGGCGCCACCTCCAAAACCCAAGAAGTTGTCCTCCAAGATCGCAGCGTTCCAGCAAATGTTCAACCAGCCAGCACCAGAAGCTCCCAAGCCAGACTCTCGCGGTGTCAGGTCTTCCGGACGTCTTTCTTCTGATAAGAAGGACTTTGCCTCCAACTTGCAGAATATGATGGGCAGAGGAATTGCTTTGCCAGGCATGGCCAACCCTGAAATGCTCCAAAAACTTAAGGCAAGCAACGAGGAAGAGACAACTGCTGACACTACTTCTGAATCTATTCCTGGTGTTCCCCGTCGTGCTCGTGGACCAAAGGGTAAAAGATTACCCAAAGCTATCCAAGAGACAACCGTTACTGTGGAATCTCCATACAAGGTTTCAGTCCATGATGTGTGGGAAATTGAATTTACTAAGCAAGAAATCAACGACGAGGTTGAGGTGGTTCAAGAGAATGCCAGCGGAGATATTATTGATGAGCGCTTTGAGAGCGACGAATTAGACAAGCATATCACAGAAAATTCAGAGTTAGGCAATGAAGACAAGTCTAAGCGTGTGAGAAGCATCGAGGAGGTGGAATTAGCAATTGAAGAGTTGAGAGAAAGTCGCGAAGTGCTGGTGGAAGCACTGGGTGTTTCTGAATTGAGGGATTCATCACTGAACGAGGTTGAAGTTCCTGAACTCTTTGAACCAGAAACTCAGACTCCCGAAAAGGTTGGACTCGAAACTCAAGTTCCAGAAGACGTTAATCTGGAGACTGAAGTCTCAGACAAGGCTCAAGTTACAAAGAAGGGCGAGGCTGAAGTTCCAGAGATAGGCGAGACTGAAGTCTCAGAGGATATTAGACCGGAGACTGAAATTCCAGATGATATCATTGCGGAGAAGACCTACCACGTCAATGAAGAAGTTGTGAGGAGCCCAGAAGGTGAAATTCCCGGTGCTCCGGTTTCTGTTGGTGTTTCTCATGTTTCACAAGATGTAGGCGGCATTGAACCAGTCAAAGTACCTAGCGAAAGTGATGCTTCAGAAATTCCTGCTTCGTTGGACTCTATTTCTCAAGAAACAGGGCATACTGGCACTCAAGATGGAGAGATTATTGAAGATGCGGAGCCAATCAAGGTCGAAGTTTTACATACCCTGGAAGGTATTTAACTGCATTTATTATGATTTCATTCATTCATTCATTATTTTTGTATTCTATCGATTTGCGTATCGAGGTACGTAGGCCTGGACGTTGGACTCAATCTTTTCAGTCTTCTCAGTTTTCTCAGTTTTCTCAGTTTTCTCAGATTTCAAAGTCTTTGGCTTATCTTTGCTAATGTTAGTTACTTTGCTCTTCTTCTCTTCAACAACCGGGCTCGTCTCCTTATTCTCTTCAACACCATCTTCTTCGTTCCTCTCAATTATCTTCCCAGGTCGCAGTCCCTCGGTCAATTCTCTTCTCAACTCAGCAACTTGCTTTTCCACCTCTTCATCATCAACGTCATCATCCTCCAATTTATCTCGAAGCTCCATACATTTCACTTCTATCAATCTTTTCATATCATGATCGACAATCTCGCCACCAGCACTATGTCTAATCATCTTCTTCTTCGCTTTAGATTCCCTTATGCGGTCCTCCTGCGCTTCTCGTTCCCGCTTTTGGCGCAACCCTTCCCTTTTCAGTCCGCTTAAACTCTTCTGTACATATCCCGAGGTTCCTGATCCACGTGGGGTGTGTAATCCAATGCCGTTGTACGACATGGTGATGATGATTTAGGACAATCTTGTGGTTAGACAGGATCAGGTACTTGGTTGCAGGATGTGTGTACAGGAACAACATACTTTACGATTTGCACCTATTGATTAATTTCATGGCCGATCGTCATTTCTGCATCTCAAAACCCAATTCCGCCTCTTTATACAAATACAATCGCTAATCAGCTAGAACAAGTTTTGAATACGTCCAAATTTTCGAAGAATTTCCTCGTCTTTCCAAAATTCCGTCTTCCTATTAGTTTCCGCACGTGGACTGGAAACTACTGATAAATTACAACTACCCACTTACATACTGATTGACAGAAAACGGTTCAAAAATCTCTCACGTGCTGATAACTATAAATAGAGAGACATTTTCCACTTTCTGAGCCACATATCCAATCTTCATCTCCACAATTCTCCATGATTTGGGCTTCTCTCTACTTAGTGGCTGTTGCATTGGCTGGCGAGGCTCGAGTGCCAACACACTACCCTCCGATCGTTAATGAGATCACTAACTTGACAGACGTCTTCAATGATGAATTGGATACCAACGGGGGCCACTACAATGGCTCTTATGTTTCTCCAGAGGCTTATGGTGAGTATAACTTCTGTAACATGCCCCACGTTAGAAAGCTGGAGTACTTAGTTCCAGAGTCGGGTTTCAAGTTGCAGTATGTGGAGGTAATCCATCGTCACCACAAGAGAACTCCATACCAAGACAACACTTTCCCAGAGGAAGATACTGAACTCTCGTGTTCTACAGTTAGAAACATGTACTACTCCAACGTTCTTACTCGCGGTAACGAGAACGTCAATGTTGGCTGGAGCAACTACCAGGATCCCGTGAATCCCTTTGCGTTTGAGCTGCCAGGGTTCAATGGAACGTGTCAATTTCCGCAGATCAGCGATGGAGGCCTCAACGACTCATACTACCATGGAGTCGATCTCTATGCAAATTATCACACCAACTTGAACTTTTTGCCAGAGAAATACAACTCATCGTTGGTGCAGTTTTATGTCACCTCCAATGTTATTACCTCGCAAGTGGCAGGAGCTTTGATTGCTGGAATGTTCCCATTGGAGTCCAACGAGAACATCGATGTAAACATGCAAAGAGCCATTTCAGACTCGTTAGAACCAAAATATGAATGTGATGGTGCAGACGCTACGAAAGCATCCATTTACCTCGAGCAGGGATGGTTGGACCACTTGTCTGATTCTAAGTTTCTCTTTGAGGAATTGGATCTGATTTCAGGCGTATCCAACACTTCTCTGTCGTGGCATACCTCGTGGGACCACTACTTTGACAACTTGGCCCACCGGACTTGTCATAATATGGCATTACCATGCAGTTTGAAGTCTGATGAATGTATTAGCGAAATTCAAGCTAACCAAGTGTTCAGATTGGGAGATTTCGAATACAATTATTTGTACAGACAGTCGTTGAATTCTACCTTGTACTCGGTTGCTCGTTATGGTGTCTTTTTAATGGAGCTCCAACAGCATTTGAAGGATGCAAAGGATGGCAGTAGCACTATCAAATATAGACACAACATTGCGCATGATGGGTCTGTTTCTCCTTTGCTCGGTGCTCTCCAGATTGAGTACATGAGATGGCCAGGAATGGGTGCTGAAGTTGTGTTTGAATTGTGGCAGAAGCCCACCGATGAAACCTCCTACGTGAGAGTTTTGTATGGTGGACAGCCATTGAAGACTAGTGGACCTTTGGGAACCATTGATATGGTCCCTTACGAGGAATTCAACGATTACTTAGAGTCGCTTGTGGGTGATGGTAATGTTGTTGCTCTCTGTGCTAATTAGAGTTTGAGCATTTAAGAAAAGTTACTTTGTTTTTACCTTCAATTGTTTCATATATTGAAATTGTAGCTATAATTCGACAGAGGTGGCGTTAAAATCTATAAGACTATTAGCCCAATAGAAGCTTCTAGGATACTCATAGTATCTCATGAGAACTTGATCGCATGATTATTTTTTGATATATTGGCAGATTTGGCAGATTTGGCAGATTTTACTCTCTCAGTCCTTGTATATTAACTTTGAAAGGTCCTTCTGGAAATAGATATTTTTGATGTAGCAAACATTGATCATTGGAAAGGATTGAAAAGAGTCTACTTTTGAAGAGAGAATGCTGTGATTTCAGTTTCAGTGTACCACCTTCGTTGATCTTATCTCTCACTCTCTAGTATTTACCGATATATGGTTTTCAGCCTTTTTCATTTGAATTTTGGAAACTTTCTTTGCAGAAACCACGAATGTTGGAGATCAAAATGATCCCAAAACGGAGATGTGAAGTTCTAGCTCGCATTTAAATCGATTGATTTCCAGAAAGATGATGAAAGACTTAGACAAGGCATATGCCTTAAAAGAAAATGAAAGAAAAATTAGCATTTGTTTTGTGAAATGTGAAAGTACTATAAGGTTTCTCAGATATTGTATAGACTATCCCTTATCTACCGTTGTCCACTGTCAGCATCCTGTACCATACGACATAATCCACCTTAACAATCTACTATCTAAATCAGCAACATCTCACTATATCTACACTTTCCTACCATGACGAAATGGATCAAGCAGGTTAGAGCACTACCATCAGATCCATCATCCAATGACTTTTTGAAAATCGAGTACATCGACGTCAATCTCAACAACTCGAGGAAGTTGATTGCCAATGTGACATCTTTAGCTTCCACCAGCAAAACTACCACTGAACAAACAGAGGATGCCATTGAGAATATGCTTCGGTTGAGGAATATTAAGAGTGAATTGTCTTGGTTAGACGATTTGGTAGACTGAACAAGTCAATATAAACGGATCATACGGTAGTGATTACTTTCAAAGTTTTTCTAACTAAACTTGCACTCCAATCTATAAAATTACACCAATCTAATGTCTATCAGAGGACGCAGAAGAAGACGCCGAGTCATCATCTGAAATATTGAACTCTTCCATAACGATATCTTCCGCACGATGATACTTGACAGCATCATGCTCCAAGTCCCGAGGACGCTCTTCCTCCGGGACAGTTGGCTTGTACTTGATAACAATATATGCATTTCCAATGATGAGAGCCATTCCCAAGATGCTCAAAATACCTGGCAAATGGCCCCATATGGCAAAGTCCCAAAATAAGGCAAACACCATGTTGAAATAGATCATTAGCGACGATTTACCTGCCTTTTCTCTCTGGAGACCCGCTGCCAAACAGAATTGCATAAAGAAACCTGAAACACCAATCAAAAAAAACAAAAACCACTGATAAAGTGTTGTAGGCATCTGGAACGAGAGCGAGGGCGTCACCAAAGTGGCAACAAATGTGATTACACATGTCAGCAACGCAAAGTAGCTGACACTAATTAATGGATGTGCCAGTTTGCCGATTTTACGAAGAACAACGTAGACACCGGAAGCACCACAGACGCCGATAAGACCTACTCCAGTTGCTAATAATCTCAACTTGCTAGAGGAGGATTCTGCTGAGTCATTATGAGAAACCTCAGTGTCTGTCCCGAAAAGAAAGTCCGGCTTAGCGATAAGAAGGACGCCAGCCAACGAAAGAACCGCACACACGGCCTCTAGAACCGAATACTTTTCGCCCAACATTATGAAGGCAAAGAACGCAGTCACCATGGGAATCAAAAACGTGATGGATACAGCGTCCGAGAGACTCAAGTACTGCAATGAGTAGTATAAGCCGAAAACACCAAAGAATCCAATGATTCCTCGCAACAATAAAAATGGTCTTTGGCTCTTGGGCCCGAATGGAGCATCCTCCACACTTCTAGTGATCACCATGTATAAAACGCAGAGTACATATGTAACAAACATTCTGACGAACAAAATCTGCACCGGATGGAGCGGAGTTTCAAAGTCCTTGTCTCCTTCCAACAATTTACATGTGAGGATCATGATGGAGTTGAGGAACTGTGACAAGAGTAAAAGACTCACACCCATGTTGGGTTCCACTACATCTCTGTAGAACCTGCGAGCCTTATCACTTAGAGATTCTGATTCCAGCATGAATATATGGGAAAATGACTTTAGCAACTATGGATACGAACCACAGCCAGAGTTCAAGACTAGTTCAGAAGAAAAAGGAGGAGTATGATGAAACTTTTTTTTCTTCCGGAGAAAGACTAGATAGGCACCCTGCATCATTGATCCCAGTGCGGGAAATTACTTGCGTCTTCCTGTGTTAAAACACCGCCTCCAGCAAGCATGATCGTGAGGAGAACAACCTGGAAAAGAAGGTTTGAGTTGGGTGTGCTGAGGTTATTGTTGGGGTTGGAGGAAATTTTGACATCAGGCTTGAACTTCTAGGTAATCATTGAATGTGTTTCTCGGATAGTTGATTAATGCTTCCGATGACGCTATTATATGCATGACGGTGTCACAGCCTTCCCCAGGAAACGGATGATGATCAGAACGGACTTTCGGGTTTGTAAATATGATTATTAGGGTGGTGGTGAGAGAGAATAGGCAATTAATGGGAGGAAGAAGATGAGATTATCTGTTGGTGTGGTTTCAGTGTGGAGTTGATTGTGGGTTTTTTTTGTAAAGTGTGGGTTTATATAGTGCGGCAAAGTGTGGGGGATCTGACGTTGACAGGGTGGAGGGTCAAAGACTAGAACAACAAGCTATATAAACAATGTTCTCCGGGTGCGTACTGTAGATGTCGATGTTTTCGATTGGCTGGAAATTATCCTTGGATGTATGTTAAGAGTAACTCATAACGGTATTGTTTCATAGTTTGAATGGTGCTACCGCATTTGCAAGCGGTTGGGAGACATTGACTCTGATGTGTAAATGCATTTGAAAACAAAATTGAGTGAATTAGAGCAGACATGGATGGCATGTTTGTAGAAGCATTGGAGATTCGGATTTTCGGTTTAGAAAATCTTGAATTTCATCTAAAGAGGACTTGGTAATTTTCTTCCTCTTCAGGTTTCAGTATACTCTTATTCAAGAACACGAACCCTACAGCATCATTATCTCAAAAATTGATAATACACGACAAACCTGGAGAGGTTGAATAGGTTTTGCACTTTGACACATACACTATAATTCATACTGATTTGTGAAAGCTGTTACTGGATAAATCTAACATGTAGGCCCGAAAGATACGAAGTCAAAGGTCATTGTCACCACTACTGAGTGGGTCCAATAGAACTGGATAACTTGTTTCTGTTCCGTTTTCTCTATTCTTCACATTTTGAGAACAATTAAATATAACGAATCTGGATGGTCATAGTTGAAAGGACCGATATTACAGTTCGAAGACTAGAAAAAGCTGATGTAGACCCATCTAGTATCAACACTTTGTAGAAGCTGATTGTTCTTGGAACAGATTCTACGTTCTGTCTGTTCTCCTGTAGAAATTGACGACAGGAAGCCAGAGATCTTTTTCGAAAGACAGTTGGGCAAGTTTTTAGGGACTTGAGAGTAGATTATTTTTATGAAGTCCCATTTCTTGACAGAAACATTCCCAAGCCCTAAAGACTTTCGTTGGCCGTATCCTCCTCATTCATGGTCTCCATAACAGGAGATGTCAAAGTCTATTTCAGCACATGCATTTAGAACACACACACGCCAGTAACAATCACATTGTCCCAACTGAGCCCAATCCACAGAAAAAAGGGAATCAATAGTCGAATCTTTCGTTCAGATTTAATCGCCAATATGAGTGACCAACCGATGATGATAGACACCCACAAATTTCTTTTCCATTGTTCACACTATCGATCTATGACAAGTCATTTATGGCAATTGTTCATCTTTGTCGAAATGTCTGTATTCTCTCTTCTACATAATTATGATTCCCATCATATTCCCACTTTTTGCCCCATGTCTTAGTTTTCTTTTCTATTCTACCCAAGTTCAGGTCGCTTACTACTCAACTTTAATTGCTGCGAAATCTAGAGGTTTCAAAATTTCTAAAAGCCTTTCAAGAATACTGTAATGACATTTCAGCTCCGCCCCCTCTACATTCTCTCCCACACCGCCTTTAACTATTTCACTTCGCCTTGTTCACCGTTTTGTCCAGTCTTCAATTCAAATCACACCCAGTCCTCTGACAAAGCAACCATTTGTCATCTCAAGTTCTAGGACACCCCCACATACAGTACCAACTGGCAACAATCATATAAAGGCCATCACACTCCACTTGCTATCAAGACATTACATTCAATCTTTCAATTGAGACATCCCTTCAATTGCATCCCATCAATTAATTCTCCATGCCATATCCTAATCCATTGAAGATCGTCACTCAGAAGCTCACAGACAACATCTTGTTAGCAGCCAGTGGGTTCAAGAGATTCGACAAGATCAACTTCGGTGGCCGTATGGCCTTATTCCATTACAATAACTCAGTAATTGTGTGGTCTGCCATGCCATTTGGAGACGAGGTCCACAAAGCCATCGAGAAACTCACAGGTCAGTCTTCTAGCCCCGTGGCGTATCTTATCATTCCAGATACCGAGCACACTATCGCAGCCAAGCTGTTCAAGGCGAAATATCCAGAATTGAAGATCATTTCCGTGGAGCTGGTGGATTTGGGCCCTGAGACTCCCATTGACTACGTGGTGACTTCCAAATACAGCAAGAAACTCATCGACAAGCAGGTGTTGCAGGAAATCGGTATCACTGACCCCACCATCACTGACCACTTCGAGTTCGTCTACCTTCCTGACCACGCCAACAAGGAACTTGTAATGTACGATAAGAACAGCAAGACTCTTTTCGAGGCAGATTTGCTCTTCAACTTGAGCACTCAACAACCACAAGAGCAGTTCAGTGAAGAGTTGGGATTCCCCAAAAATTACTTCCCATTCTCTGGATACTCATTTCTTGCTCGGTACTTGAATCCCGACTCGAGTATCGGCAATAAGATCTTGAACAAAATTGCAAACTCAACAGCATCTGCCGAAGGCTTGCGTATTATCTATGGATGGGACTTTGACAAGATAGTTATGTGCCATGGCAATGTCATCAAGGCTAATGCGAAGAATGAATTCAAGAAGGTTTTCGGCAAGGTTTTGTGAGCAGCTATAACACAATACGAATAATATATAATTTTTAATGAAATGTGTGCAAATATCTTAATATCTAAGTATTCACAATAATCGCGTAAATATATCAGGTGGTTTCTTTCAATAAATAATTACACGATTCTTTACTTGTTCCTCGGATCCTGCCCCCCACAATCTTCTCCGGACACATGCAGGCTTATCTTCCGTGGGTATAAAGCCGTCCCATATTCCACAGATGATCATTACTCATAATTTCCGTTTTTTTTTATACATTTTTGATTTTTTTTATACATTATGGAAGCTTCTACCTTGGTTAACACAGCCGCAAGCTCTGTGCTTGACTTGACCTCGGGTCTGCAAAAAGTCATCGAGCTGACCTTGTACAGCCACCCAATCTTCCAGTACTATGAGAACGTGAATCTCAACCACAGTATCGCCAACAAGAAAAATGCCCTCATCGAGGAGAACATCTGGCCACATTTGACAGGTCACACATTAGTGGGGCCAGACAAAATCAACCTCAGATCTCGCGGGCTTTACGTAATCGACGAGAAGTTCTTAACGGAATTTGAAGACATCGATGAGCTTGAACCAGATCAGCATAATCACAGCTACACGTTTTTCCACTTGGGAAGCAAGTTGTCTGGACACACTCTGATCATTCACGGTGGGTTGTTGGCCACCATTCTTGATGAGTTGACGTGTAGACTTGCATTTCAGAGCTTTGAGTCTAAGAAAGGTGTGACTGCCAACTTACAGCTCAACTACTTCAAGCCTTGCTTCGTGGACTCGTACGTGATGCTCAAGTGTACTTTATTAGACAAAAAGGGCAGAAAATGTCGCGTTAAAGGTCAGGTGTTCCTGGTGGACTTGAAAGCAGACTTGGAAGGCAAGCCTGTTCCAGAATTTGTGGAGGACAAGGCCAACTTGTTGACTGAGTGCATTTGTTTAGTGATTGAACCTAAGTGGGTCAACGAGTTGAACAATACCCGGCACTAGGGCTGGAATTATTTATTGATTACCTCATTACACATTAGGCATTGGTATTAAATGCTGGTATCATAATTGGTATAAGATGCTGGTCTTAGAATTGGTATAAGAAGCCAGTTTAACTATTTATTGGAATGGATATTCTCATACAAAGTCTCCTATTTCAACATGTAAAATCACTTGCTAGCCAACAGATCTGTTCCTTTCGTTTTGCTCTGTCCAACTTCTAATTTGGCACTCTTCGCACCAAACTGGATGGCTCGCTTGATCTCGTCTGCTGCCATATTCAAATTTAGATCTCTAGCCAAGCACCGTAGAATATGCTTACGCACAAACTGCTTGACTGTCTTCTCTCCTTTCTTTGTCTTGACTGTTGTCCACTCGTACTTAATCTTGAACTGTGGTTCAATCTGATTGACCACGAACTTGATCACGGCATTATCAAGAAATGGATATCGTAACTCTTTTCCCCAACATGACATTGCCCTGTCGTCTCTTCCTAGGTTTCTTTCGTAGATGATCTCTATATCGCTGATCAAGGAAGCTGAGAGTTCCCGATATTTCTCTTGAATCACAAGTGGCTCTGCTGCTTGATCTAGATCGTTGAAAATGTTCTCATGACGGGAATATCCGCCAAATAGCTCATCTGCTCCAAGCCCAGAGAATAAAACTTTGGCCTCCGACGTGTAGTTTTCGATTTTCAACACCTGATTAGCCATATCAGTGGAGAAGGTTTGCCAGTCAATTTTTGAAAGATCTGCAGTCACTTCCAATGCTTCACACAGCTGTGAGCGGCAAGCAAAGTAGAATGCTATGGCAATGGACAAGTCCATCTCAGTGGTGCATGGGTATATGAGATCAAGGACATGATTCTTGTGAGCAAGCCATTGTGAGTACAGAACATCCACCTGCACCAATCTGAATTTAACAGACGTACCGTGGAAAGCCCTTGCAAGTTCGAAAAACGACCTTTCACTTAACTTTCTGTCTGGAGACTCTCGAGCTCCAAGCCCCGTACGAGGATTCTCAAATCCAACGGTAAGAAGATCTATCACAGCATTTGCTCCCATCTGAATATAATTTTTGGCTATTAACCCTGCTACCACTGTGCAATCGAGACCTCCACTGAACAAAATTCCAAGATCGAGATGCTCACGGCTAGGATGGAGAGGGTGGATGGTATTTTGTCTTAAAAATGTAGCACGCAGTAGAACTTCCAGTAAGACTTGTGTACGAGACACCAAATCCTCCTCTGAAAATGTAATTTCCAGGTTAATTGGACATAGGGACAATTGGTGGTCCTGAGTATGTGTTTTCCACAATTCAGCGTAGAGCTTGGATGACAAAGTCTTGTGTTCAAGATCGTAGATATGAATGCGGTCACTTTTACACTCAATAACATTTTCATGACGGCCATGATACACAGACGAGATAATTAGTCCATGATCATGAGTGGAATACAAAAGAGATCTTTTTCCGACAACATCTTTGCCGAAATAAACCCTGTTTTCAAGCAAGTCTGTGAGTACGAAAGCAAACTCACCATCTAGCAGACATACGACAGACATAATCGCTTCTTCACGCAGCTTACTCAGTTGAAGTTCCAGATTGAGCTTGTCTGATATAAACGTTGTGTCATTGGTTTCTAAACACTCCTCGTTGTAGAGTTCACCATTGAATTGAAGAATGTAGTCTTCTTGAACGACTGGCTGAGTAGCAAACGGTTGTCTGAGGGATAATACAGATGAAAGCATTTGAAATAGCATATTTCTCAGTCTTAGTTGTCTATATTGTGCATAATCGGGCCCTCTAGCTAGGATCTCGGGAATTATGGAATGGATCACTTCTTGGTCATCACGAGGTGGAGGAGTATCTTCCACGGCCAATACAGACATTTGTTGCATAACCTGGCTAACCATATCTTCATTTCGGGCATTTTTGTATTTGTTGAGTAGCAATTGAAGTTTCTGAAGCTCGTGAAGATTGTCTAATTTCTGCTGGTCTTGGTAAGATAATCGTGTCTGGGATGAAATGTGCTCCAACAAAATCAGAGCGATTTCACTTTCGTGAAGCTCGGCACTACACGAACACTGATCTTGAGCTCTTATGAGATGATCTAGACATCGAGGTCTGGTTTGACGTTGTGTGCTGGCGGAGAAGAATATTCCACACATTGAAGACTCAGATTGTACATACTGCGCAGAACAATCAAACCATCCAACGCATCGACAATATGACGAATTAACGTCGAGATATGAATATATTCCGAATTGTTTCCCGTCGCTTTGATTCTCGTGACAATTACCAATCCTACTGAATCTACTGTTTGTACTTGGAAAACTGGCTCTGCTTACATCGAGAGTATGAAGAATGTGAAATTCCCATCTACTCTCAAAATACTATAAGCCGGTGGACACTGCATTGGGGACTATGAGAAAACCAGAATTCCTGACGGCTTAATAGAGTTGGAGATACATGACAAGGGAAAGCCACAGAGATTATCGCTCAATGTAACTCTTGCAAACTTTGGGAAATCAAAGTTCTCTCTCCTCAACCTCCCAGCTAGCCTTCTAAACCTTGCAGTATCAAATGAAATATGTACAAAATTCGACTGGAAGCTACCCAATTTGGAGAGATTGAAATTGAAAAATTTTCGTGGTCAATTAAGGGTACCTCACTCAGTAGCAAAATTTAGAGTTACTCGTTAAAAATCGAAAATGGTTAGAAGACTTAGTGGTTCCTCACATATTGGACTATTGTGACATCCGCGGAGAAGAGGACTATTTCAATCGAGGTATAAACATGACGATTGCACGACAAAGGGGTAAAATTTACCATCAAGTAAGACGAAGTGTTGCATGACGTAACATTCAGAAATGAATCCAAAGAGTTCAATAAAGATGAAACAGCAAAATTCTCCTTCCAAATTGTTGCAATTCATAGTCAAATAACTCTTACAATTTATATTAACACCAAGCTGCTAAATCGTACTTCACTCAATTTGCAATAATTAATCACTTTAACAAAATTCAGAATTACGAAATTGGTTGCAGTTTTTGCAACCATGGTAGTACTTCTCTAATGTCTCTTTACATACAAGACGTCTGATTGAGGCCGAAAACAAATAAGTGTGAGTGCTAGTTGCTTGATGCTTGTAAGTCAAGATCGCCCTTGAAGATAAGACATGTTTATTCTGCTTAAGTAGGGATGTTTCATGAGTCAATTTACCTCTAGAAAATCCCCGATTATTTACGAATTCGGCAAACGGGACCTATTCTGCAGCCCTGCTTGAGCTTCGCTGATTTCTATTTTCGTAAATTATGAGTGATCGGTGACGAAAACGGACTGCAACAAGAGTGAGTAATTACTTGTCGATTCATTCGTATAAATCAGAATTGCCCTCGAAGGTGAGTCATGTTCCTGATACTTAAGGTCCAATGATCTATCTATACTTTATGATCATTACTTAAGGCTAGTCACCATGTCTGATATACTTATTGATATCTTCCCTTTAGATGTCATAGACAATGTTCTTCTCTTCTTATCCAAGAAAGCATTGAAAACTTTCTTCCAGGGATTAACCGAACATTCGATACTTCGGGAACTTGTACTCTCCAGAATCTACGAAGTATTCGAGGTCTATAAGTTAGATCAACTAGTTGAAGCCGCAAGTCTTCATGCTCCGGTAGGAATGATGGGTTTGCAGGCTCGTGACGATTATCTTACATTTTTCATAGAGAACCCAACCTTTGTTTCGAATATTTCAGACGTTTATCTATTGCTTGGGTGTTTTCATGATTACAAGAAATGGAGAGAGATACCGTTTCGGAGTATTTCATGTCTCGTTCTCAAGCTATGTGAATGTTTTAATCCATCTGATGTTCCACACAACTTGAAACTGATAGTACTCTACGCTTATCAATCGAATCAAATGGAATTGAAAGGATGGCCGCCTTCGTTGACTTGCATGACTGTCGAAAATCACACAAACTTGAAACTTATAGACCTACCAAGGAACCTTAAAGAGCTCTCTTGCCTGGGTCTGGGCGGGTTATGGGACCTGCTTCCTCCAAAACTCGAAACATTTAGACTTCTGAACATAAAACCTTTCGCTTCAAATCAACTTCTCCTTCCTGAATCGCTCCAGGAGTTGCTGATTAGTCGCTGTCCTGCTTCTGACACGGAGGAACTAATGTCGAGATTACCAAACAGGTTGAAAAGGTTGAACTTTCACCTTTGCAAACCAGTTTCTTTGCATCTTTATTCTTTTCCAGAGTCACTAGAGGTTTTGCTGATTCGTTGTTGTTGCGTTACTGAAATTGAGATGATAGTGGCCACCTTGCCTGTGAAGTTGAAAAACTTTCAACTAAAATATCGTTTCAGTAGCAAATTGGCATCTCTCCAATTCCCTGACTCTCTCAAAGTTTTAAATCTTTCGGAATGTGGAATTGAGAGTCTTGAAGGTATTATATTCCCAAAGTGTCTTGTTGAACTTGAGTTAGGGTGTAACAAGATCAACCTGTTGCAAAACTTGAAGTTTCCAGAATCTCTTATGGTACTAAATTTGCGATGGAACAAGATTATGAAGGTAGACTCTTGTGAATTTCCAGAATCCCTCACGGTACTAAATTTAGATTACAATGTGATCACGACGATTGACTCTTGTGAATTTCCAGAATCCCTCACAGTACTAAATTTAGAGCACAATAGGATCACGACGATAGATTCCTGTAAATTTCCAGAATCCCTTACGGTACTTAATTTGGATGAAAACAAGATAACGATGTTAGACTGTTGTGAATTTCCAGAATCTCTCAGGGTACTAAATTTAGAAGAAAACAAGGTCAGATCACTCAAATGTGACTTCCCCGGTCTTCGAAAATTGCATGCGTCGAACAGTTGTTTGACCAGATTGGATGGAGTTAAGTTCCCTAAATTGGAGGTTCTTGATATCTCTACGGAATCCACACCTAGCATCCGAAGTATGAGAAATGTGAAATTTCCGTCCACTCTTCGGATCCTCAGGGCCAGTGGTCACTGTGTCAGTGACTTTCGGCAAACCAGTCTTCCTGCCAGCTTGAGAGAATTGGCAATAAAAGTCAGGGGGAACCCGCTGAGGTTGTCCTTTCCCCCGAAGCTAAGAGTCCTCGAACTAACATTTCTCAAGAAATCTAAAGTTGCTCTTCTCAATCTTCCTGAGACACTTGAAGATCTTACAATATTAAATGGGACATATACTGAATTCGACTGGAAGCTCCCTTACTTGAGGAAGTTGGATTTGGATTTCAGAGGTCGAGTTAAAATTCCTCCTTCGGTGAACAATTTAACCATAGTACTTCCACAAGACAAGCAATGGAGGGAGCACTGGAGGAATATTGTGCTTACTCACGAATTGAAGTACCTTTGGATTAACGAGTACATTTTTCAAAAAGACTTAGATGGTGACATGTTCAAATTTATTGAGAGTATGGTGTCAATGAATGATGATCACTGAGTAACATTGAAAAATAGGACAATTTGTAAGATAGTGTGTTTACTGAAATGTTTGCAATTGTTTGATGCAGAATCAAATTCCCTTCTGAATCCAGCAGCTCTCTGCATGTCAGCTAATCGTAAAGTTCAACAATAATTTGATTGCATAATATCAAGGGATCTATTGTGCCAAGTTTAGCAACCATGCTCATGTCTTCTTGTTTCATTCATTAATTCGAGCACGCCGACCACGTAATAATAACTGGACACCCCTCACAAAACAAGCATAACAAGACGATTCTACTATGACTCTTCATGACTACCTCACTGCAGAAGGCGTAAACTCCTCATTTGAACATGAGACGTAGGTGACTCCCTTACCTGCTCGAAAAATCGTAGATTTGATCTTATATGACTAATTTTCATGGGGGAAAAGAGCAATTTCAAACACAGTTTGAAAGTATAAGAATTTGTCCATAAAACGATTACCATGACTGATATCCTTGTCGATGTATTTCCCTCAAAAGTCACGGCGAATGTTCTTCTATTCTTATCAGATAGAGCATTGACAACTCTCCTCCGGGGGTTACCTGAGGAATCTGAGCTCAGACCTTTTGTACTATCTAGAATGTATAAAACTTTGGAAGTATTTCGCTCAGAGCAACTAGTTGAAGCAGCAAATCTCAATGCTCCCGTGGAAACTTTGTATTTGCGAGGTGAGAATGATTATGTCACATTTTTCGAACAAAATCCAGGTTTTGTTTCCCTCATCTCTGATGTTCATCTCTGGCTTGACTGCTTTCATGACTACGAGAAGTATAGCAAGATGGAATTCCGGAGTATTCATTTGAACCTCGAACTGGCTGCAAATTTAAAACTATCTGAAGCACCTCGCAACTTGAAACTGATACATATTGCTTATGGTGGGTCAAACCCCATCAAGATGAAAGCGTGGCTCCCTTCATTGACATGCTTCAAAGTAAGTTGTCATGCAAATTTGAGACTCATAGACCTACCAGAAGACCTTAAAGAGCTCAGTTGCGAAGATCTGTATGGTTTTTGGGGCTTGCTACCTCCAAGGCTCGAGAAGCTAGAGTTGATCCTGATGGAATCATTGTCATCAAATCTAACTTTCTTTCCGGAATCGCTCAAAGAATTACTGATTAAACACTGTACTGGATTTACTATTGGTAAGCTATTAACCAGATTACCCGTGACATTGAAAAAGTTAAGGTTGAAACACGTAACTAGATTTTCTTCGAATGAAATACTCTTACCAGAATCACTCGAGGAATTGCTGATTCGGAATTGTTCTATTTCTAATATGGAGAGCTTGACCTCCAGATTACCTTCTAGCTTGAAAAAATTGGACTTGATCCTAACAGAACCATCCTTTTCCAATCAGATTCTCTTTCCGAGTGCGCTAAGGGAGTTGATTATTGGTTGTATTTCAGATATTGAAGATGCTGTCGCTAGATTACCTGCCAGTTTAAAAAAGTTGACTTTGGAACTTGACATCGGTAGCAAGTTGGCATCTCTCGAGTTCCCTGACTCCCTTGAAGTTCTAAATCTTTCCTATTGTGAAATTGAAAGTCTTGAAGGTTTTAAATTCCCAAATTGTCTTGTTGAATTTAACTTAGGATGGAACAATATCAAGGAGTTGAAAAAATCGAAATTTCCCGAGTCCCTTACTGTACTAAATTTGGAAAGGAATGAAATTACGACGATTGATTCTTGTGCATTTCCACAATCTCTTATGGTACTAAATTTGGAAAGAAACAATTTCAGTTCGCTCAATTGTGAGTTCCCCAAACTTCGGGAATTATATGCATCGGAAAATAGTTTGATTGCTTTGGATGGAGCTACATTCCCTGAATTAGAAGTACTTGATATCTCAAATTACCCTAGTGGAGAGATCAGGAGTATGATGAATGTCAAATTTCCGTCCAGTCTAAAAGTCCTCAAAGCCGTTGGGCACTGTATTAGAGATTATCCGCAGACCAGACTTCCCCTGGGCTTAGAAGAATTGGAGATCAATGTCAGTGAAAAAGCTCACAGATTACTATTTCCACCCAAGTTGAAATGTCTCAATCTTACACTTCCTAACACTGCGAATTCCGAGTTTTCTCTCCTAAATCTCCCGGCTACCCTTATCAAGCTTGAAATAACAAATGGGATATGTACTGAATTTGACTGGAGGCTCCCCCATTTGGAGGAACTAAATTTGAATTATTTCCAAGGTCGACTTCGAGTTCCTCCATCAGTGAAGACTTTATTCATACACGTAGAAGATGCAGAACAGTTGAAGAGCATAGTGGTTACTAATAAGTTGGGATACTGTCGCATTAATAGTTCATCTGGAACTTTCAATGAAGCTATAACGGATTTAATTGAGTTTCAAAGAAGCTAATCACATAGCATTCCAAAATGTCACATGATACTAAATATTCGGATCAACCGAGTTGACTAAGGCGATATCAGCCTAGTGCGCTAAAGCAATAACAACATAATTTGGTTTCTAAATTGAATGCAATTATGTAGTGAAGAATCCTCTATTTGTTTCCCGGAGATTACACTGTACATGATTGTCAATGATAACAAATAGCATTCTATTATATTCAGGAATCGGCATTTGGGATAAGTTTTGCAACCCGTGGTCACATTTCTCTGATTTTACCAGGATCTACAACAATATTTAGTGACCAGTAACTGGACTACAATAAGCGTGTAGAGAGTGCCATAGTGTGAAAACTGCTGTTTCTACCTTATTATTGAAGGCTTAATTTCCGCATTGAACGTTATGTGAGTCCTGAATGATGCATAAAAGGTGACTTACACATGACTAAAGCCCCATAATCCTCAACGGCAAAGTTCAGTCTCCGAATAGTACTTTGAATCATAGATTCATTAAGAACTGAAAACCATGTCTGGCATCTTAGTCGATATCTTCCCATTAGAGGTTGTAGACAATATTTTTCTCTTTTTATCAGAGAAAACTTTGAAACGTCTCATCCATGGATTAAACGAGAACACAGAGCTTAGAGCACTTGCAATTTCTAGATTGTATAATCAGTTCACCGTCTATCGGGTGGAGGAACTAGCTGAGGCAGCTGGTCTCAATGCTCGCGTGGGAACGATGTGTTTGCATGGTGACGAAGAATGTATCAAATTTCTTAGGGAACATCCGTCTTTTGTTTCCAATATTTCGAATGTTAAACTTCACGTTCCTTTTTACAGTGACTACAAGGAATATGAAGACATCCCGTTTCGGAATGTTGAGGTGTACATGTACAGATGTTTCGATCCATCAGAAATACCACCCAACTTGAAACTGATAGAGGTCTTTGAGTCAGACCCGGGCATGTCGGTGAAGTGGCCGCTTTCGTTGACAAGCATCATACTCTATGATCAAACGAACTTGAAATTGATCGAACTTCCAAGGAATCTACGAGAACTCCACTGCCATTCTCTGGATAAACTATGGGACCTGTTACCTCCAAAACTCGAAAAGTTAGAGTTATCCTTGATGAATCTATTGTCACACGAATTCATTTTTCCGGAGTCGCTCAAGGAACTATACATTGAGCAATGTTATTTTCCTCACTTGGAGGAAGTAATGACTAGACTACCTTTGAGCTTGAAAAAGTTAGATTTGTTGCTCATAGGCTTAGCATTCTCAAGCAAAATCTTCTTTCCAGAGTCGCTCAATGAGTTGCTGGTTCGATATTGTTCTTTTATTGATATAGTGCAGCTGGTTGCCAGTTTACCTGCGAGTTTGAAAAGTTTGAAATTGGAACTTGATATAGGACAAAAGTTGCCTTCTCTTGTGTTTCCTGATTCAATCGAAGAACTTGATCTTTCAGGTTGTGGACTTGATAGCCTTGAAGGCTTCAAATATCCCAAGTCTCTCTCAATATTCAGAATCAAGAATAATAAGATCAAGGAATTGCATAACTCGAAGTTACTAGAATCGCTTACTGTACTAAATTTGGAAATGAATCAGATCAGCACGCTTAGTTGTCGGTTTCCTGCTCTTAAGGAATTGTATTTGTCTCGAAATATTTTGACCACTATGGACGGAACTACGTTTCCTGAATTGGAAGTTCTTGATATCACAGCCTTTCCTAGTGGAGGAATCAGGAGTATAAAAAACGTCCAATGGCCATCCACTCTTAAAATTCTTAAAGCAAATGGACACTGCATTAGTGACTATGGACAAACTAGGCTTCCTAAAGGCTTAGAGGAATTGGAAATCAATATCACGGGAAAACTGCCAAGACTAAAATTTCCACCCAGGTTGGAGAACCTCAAGCTAACACTTCGGGCTCATAGAAAGTATGATGTCTCTCAAATTGGCCTCCCCACAACTCTACAAAAGCTTGAAATAACAAATGTTCGAAGTAGAGGGCTCGACTGGAAGCTACCCCACTTGGAGAAGTTAAAATTGACAAATTTCAAAGGTCGACTTCGGGTTCCCAAATCTGTCAGGAAACTAAACATACTTGTTGAGAAGGGAGAACACTTGAAAAACATTTCGCTTCCCCTGAAGTTATATCGGTGTGGCATTTACTGTTCTTCAGGCGAATTCAATGATGCTTTATCCAAACTACTACTTGATTATGATTCAATGTAACTTGGGGCTCACAGATCACCAATTTGTGGGCAAGAAGACGATTTCAAAAGGCTACAATTTGATATTCTATCAATTTTAGACTTTTTAGAAGGTTTAACATGGTTCCATCCAGGTTAACTATATTTATGGCCTTTTACGAAGTTCACAACATCAGGAGTTGCCTGTTAAAATTTGCAACCTTGATCACACGTCATCTTCGAATAAAAAGCGTCAGATACAAAAACATTAAATAATAAGCGTGACAAAAATGTTGTTGGTTGTGCTGACGCAGGCTACTATAGCCCTCGATAATTAGTCAAGTTGTTAATACATACTAGTCTTCGAGTAATAAATCGATTTCAAAAGCTTTTCGGTGCTCGGGTTAGATATCATTGTTGATATTCTTAACTGAATATGCTGGACAATATTTTTCTTTTATTGATGGAAGAAGAATGATTCGGTGCTCGGGCTACTTGCAAATCGGAGAAAATATAAATAGTTCCCTGTCTGTAGGTGGATCAACTAGCCGAAACATCAAGTCTACGCGCTCCTGAGGGATCTATGCACTTCAAATGTCGAGATGAGAATATTTAATCTCTAATTTTGAATGAAGAAACCAAGAGAGCGGCGTTTTTCAACTGAAATCCTCTCAAATAGTAAGCAGCTCTGGAAGGTAGTTCTCCATGATCTTACACTTACCGTTGTAGGCAGGCAAGATTGTAGAGCAGAGATCCATGTCGTGATCAGAACGTTTCGGGATAATCACTTCCACGGGCAACCTTGGGGCCCGAAGCAAGCAACAAGGAGATGGAAAGTAAAACAGGCTGGTTGTATTTATCACCACCCAAGTACACGACACCGTCGACACGTATGAATCACTAAGGAACTCTTCGTTTTGTCACTAATATCAATGAAGTTGAACTCAAGCTCAAAATTTTTGGCCCCTGTAAGAAATAAAGCGGCATTGCATTTCGGAGAATTCATTTTGACATCGAACTGGCAAAACGAAGTTTCCAATATTCGTCGCAACTCAAATTGATGCAAATCTTTCCTTCTGGGAAAGCATGGTTGGCGCTTTTATCATACACGAGAAACTTAGAGCACATGAAATAGAGATTTACCTTCCAAAATCGCTCCAGGACTAGCTGATTCGACAATTCTCTGCCTCTAATATAGGAGAGCTAATGAGCAGAGTACCTGCGAGATTGAGAAAGTTAATAATATGCCTGCTGAACAAACTGTTGTCGAATCAAATAACTTTCTCGGAATCACCCGAAGAATTGATCGTAGATTGCTTCTCTGATATTGAAGAGCTAGTTGCCAAATTACTTTCGAGATTGAGAAAATTAAGTTTAAGTCTTGATATTGGTAGCAAGTTAACTTCGCTTGGATTTCCAGCTTCCGTGGAGTTTCTTGAGCTTTCGGATTGTGAAGTTTTCAGAAGGCTTCAAGTTTCCCGTGTCTCTCTCAGTACTCAGCACTAAAATAATGAGATCAGGGAATTGCAAAATTCAAACCTTAGTACAATTTACCTTATTGAAATTGGGAGGGACCAACATGGGTACCCTCGAATGTCAGTTTCCTATTTTCGAATACTATGCACCTGGCAATTGTTTGATAAGTTTGGACAGAGTTCATTTTCCGGAATCGGGATTTCTTGACATTACTACCAAATCTACAGAAAGCATCTGATGGATGAAAAATGTCAAATTTCCGTCCACTTTTACAACTCTCAAAGCCAGTGGACACTGGTGACTTTGAGCAAACTAGACTTACAGAAAGCTTAGAAAACTTAGAGATCGATATCTCCGGAAGGCCGCAGAAATTAATTTTCCCACCCGTATTGATAAGACTTAAGCTAACACTTCCAGCCCGTCAAAGGACCGAAATATCTTGTCTTGACTTACCTAAAACTCTACGAGAGCTTGTTATAGCAAATGGACGAAGTACTGGAATCGACTGGAAGCTTCCTCGCTTGAAGGAATTGGACTTGACAGATTTTAAGTGTCGACTTAAGGTCCCACCGTCTGTCAGGCATTTAAACTTACATTTCCAAAATGGTGAACATTTGAATAGCATACTGCTTGCTCAGGAATTGGACTGGTGTAGCATTTAATGTTCTTTCGGTTTATTCAATCCAGCTATTACGGAACTAATTGAACGGCAGAAACGTCTATAACAATGCAACACAAAGTTTTTTTGACACCCCACAAATTAAGATCCAACAGAATATATGTACCTATTCCAAATTTTAGACTAGTTCCTGACATAAGTTAATTTTATGTGTCAATCGGAACTTCTCGCAAATTTAAGTGAAACTACGCAAAAATCGCAATCAACAGTCAGTGAATAAGGTTTTGACTGAATCATAGAAGATCGCCCCTGGACACCGAATGGCTCCAATGCAACCCAATACGGAGCAATCATCGGCGAAAGTGGAGCAATTCCTGGCAATCATCGCCCGCAAAGGAACTTGTGCATAGATTTGGTGCAGAATCAATGACTGTTCAAGGTACTCCGCAGCCATAGCTCATAACAACTGGGTGCAAAATTGCTGAGGACTGGCACCACGGAGCATTCGGACCAGGCAGGATTGGTGAATTTTCGTAACGCTGGAGCAATCGGAAGTATGTTCATAAATTTGTAGTTTCCCACTTCCTTCTTCTCTATACTCCTCCAGAATGAAGATTTCACTCCCATTTTTGGTTGGCGTAGTCTCAGCAGTATTAGTTCCGAGACCGGGCGGAACGTCTGGTTTGGTGTTGGATAGGAGATTGACAAACTCATCATCTACGAACTCCACCAATTCAACTTCGCTGAACTCTACTTCCTCGAATTCTCAAGAAACTGTTCCAATTGAGCTCACCTGGGGTATTACTCAGGTTCCCAACGTACTCAATGAAACTGCAGTGGACGCTAATGCAGTTGCCCCAGGATACTTATTGGTCAATGTGACTAGAAATGCTTGTGGTGTTACTGGAATTTTGAAATTGATCAAGGAATCCAACATTTACGGCTACGATTTTGACTACTTGCGCTTCAATGCTCTGTATCAGGCTGACACAAGGTTATCAGTGCACATCGAGCCCACCACGCCAGATGATGTATTTGTTCTTCCTAGTGATTGGGTTAAAAAGCCGGGAAATGAAAATGGAAACGAATCGTGTACTAATTTCGCCAAGCAAGACTTACTGTTCAGACACTCCAGAGTCAATGAATCGTTCTGGTTTGAAGTAGTGAGACTTTCAACCTCTGATGTTATCTTCTCCACTAAGAACAACCCATTGGTCTTTGCTAATCAGTTTGTACAATTCAACACCTCTCTTCCTCTTGGACATGTCATCACAGGCTTGGGTGAGGCCATCCATGGTTTCACCAATCCTCCAGGAACAGTAAGAACTCTCTATGCCAACGATGTGGGAGACCCTATCGATGGAAACATTTACGGTGTTCATCCATTCTACATTGATCAACGATACTCAATTCAAAGCAAAACACCTGACGCTAATGCCACCTTTAACTTCACAGCCTACCCAGGAGTCAATGGAACCAAGGTTCTCACTGGCTACAATGGAACCAGCATCAACACCACGAATGCAACCTACACGTATAACAGCACGTTTTACCAGGGTTCCAACCAGGTGAATTCTTCATGGGCCCATGGTGTCTGGTGGAGAACTGCTGCTCCTCAGGAGGTTATCATTGAAGAAGAGTCCCTCACTTGGAGATCTCTCAATGGAGTGATTGATTTGTACTTTTTCCTGGGACCCACGCCTAAAGACGTGATTCAGCAATACGTTGCAGAAATTGGACTTCCAGCCTTGCAGCCATACTGGGCTTTTGGTTACCACCAATGTAGATGGGGATACAGCGATGTGGATGAACTTGCAGAGGTGGTTGATTTGTTCAAAGCTGGTGGGCTTCAGCTTGAAACCATTTGGTCCGACATTGACTACATGGACTCTTATAAGGATTTCACAACCGACCCTCATAGGTTTCCTGAAGATGATTTCAGAGACTTTTTGGACGAGTTACATGATAATCACCAGCATTATGTTCCTATTGTTGATGCTGCCATCTACCACCCCAACCCTAACAACAAGACCGACGACAACTACACAACATTCCATGAAGGAATGGACCAAGATATTTTCTTGAAGAATCCAGATGGCTCCTTGTACATTGGAGCAGTGTGGCCAGGATACACCGTGTTCCCCGACTTCTTGGCCAAGAACATCACTGAGTACTGGAACGACCAGTTTCTCAATTGGTTTGAAAAGGTTCCATTCGATGGTATCTGGTTGGATATGAACGAGGTTTCTTCTTTCTGTGTTGGATCTTGTGGAACCGGCCGTATTGACACTAATCCAGTACACCCTCCATTTGCTGTTGGCAACAAGCAGACAGAATTCCCTGAAGGCTTTGAGAACAGTAACAGTTCGCAATATTCGTCTATGGAAGCATACATTTCGTCCCTTAGTGCAGCCTCCGCTTCATCTTCTGTCAGCAGTGTACCAAGTGGAAACTCAACGGTTGCTAATTCCGGTAATGTAACCACTACCACCACCACTATCACCGTCGCCAGCACCACTTACGTCAACTACACTGCTTCAAAGTATTATAACACATTGGAAACTGGTGTGGGAAACATCAATTATCCACCATATGTTATCAACAACGCACAAGAGGGCAACGGCTTGGAAGTCCATGCTGTTTCTCCAAATGCTACTCATCAAGATGGAACTATCGAGTACAACATCCATAACTTGTACGGACTCATGCAAACGAAGGCAACCTACCACGCCCTTACTAAGGTGTTCCCTAATAAGCGGCCATTTATCATTTCCAGATCCACTTATTCTGGATCTGGAAACTATACTGGCCATTGGGGTGGAGACAATGCCTCGAAATGGGCATATGCGTACTTTTCCATTCCACAAGCTTTAACCATGGGTATGCTTGGATTACCATTCTTTGGAGTCGATGTCTGCGGCTTCAACGGAAATTCGGACTTGGAATTGTGTTCCAGATGGATGCAGCTAGGCTCTTTCTTCCCATTCTACCGTAACCATAATGTTTTGGGAGCTCTTCCTCAGGAGCCATACGTTTGGGACGAGGTGTTGAGAGCTTCCAAAATCACCATGGACATCAGATATTCACTTCTTCCATACTATTACACCTTGATGTATGTTGCTCACCAGACTGGCTTGCCCGTATTGAGAGCATTGCTGTGGGAATTCCCAGATGACCCTAAGCTCGCGGATGTTTCTACTCAGTTCTTCGTTGGAGAAGCACTTATTGTCACTCCTGTGTTGGAGCCAAATGTGACAAGTGTTAAGGGAACATTCCCAGGTTCTGGATCTAAGGAGGTGTACTACGACTGGTACACTCACCAAGAGCAAGAGTTTGAGGATGGCAAGAATGAGACATTGAAGGCACCTTTAGGTCACATTCCACTTCACATCAGAGGAGGTAATGTGCTTCCAATGCAAGAGCCCAAGATGACAACTGCTGAGTGCCGTAACAGCTCTTGGTCACTTTTGGTGGCTTTGGATCTCGATGAGTCTGCACTGGGAAAGCTTTATGTTGACGATGGTGAATCTTTGGATCCAGAATCGCTCTTTGTGGACTTCTCTGCCTTGAGCGGACAGTTGTCTGCCACATCCTATGGAGAGTACAACGTAACTCAGCCTTTGGCTAACATTACCATCTTAGGAGTTCTTGATGAGCCATCAGATGTTCAATTCAACGATGAAGCGGTTGATTTCAAATTCACAAACAATACCATCTACATCACGAACTTGGAGGACCAGACCAAAGACGGTGCATTCGCTAACGACTTCAGTCTTACTTGGGAGTAAGCTGCTCACTTATGAATCACGAAATACAATTGATGAGACACCAAAAATATTGATGAATCATGAGCTTCTGAATTATTATTCGGGTACTAAAACTGTTCTTCTTTTCGCTGTTATTATTTTCGAATACTATTTTTGGGTTCAAGAGTACATCTATACTTGCACCACAATGAGCAGTGTGTTCAATTAACCCGATAAATATCTTTAAACTTTTATACCAATCTTTCGTCGAATATTTCATATTCCTATTCATATTCGTATTCATATTCCTATTCTTATTCATATTCATTACATCATGAATTGCTGGGAGTGTATGGAATCAAATCAAAAATGTAAATATCAACTTCTTCCTCCTGTAATGCTTAGAAGACCAGCCACCACCATTAAACTAACCCCAGAGGATATCCTCGAGTACGATGACTCGGTCCTTTTGCAGCAGAGTGCCAGTATTTCTCTGGTAGATCACAATCAGGAACAAGACAAATCTCTGACAGGAATCATATTCAAAGAGCCATTACAGAACAAGAATGAGAGAATCGGAGTTACGAGAAACGAAAGAAGCTAGTGATGATTTCAATGTTGCTTGTACATACATCTCATCGTCCAGCTATAATGTGACTACAACATCATATGTCTAGAATTATATGTCTACAACAGCATGTCGCTAACCTAACTTGACAGGACTACTGTATAGTCCCAGAATCTGGAGCAGGACTTCAAAATACCTAAAATAAATGCTGATTTTCATTCCGTATGCAAAATCCTATAGATTCCTACTTCTTTCCCAACGATGCTCTCTCCAACCAAGCCTTTTTGCTGTCAAGAATACTCTTTTCTGCCCTTGGAGCCTGCTTCTTGGAGTTGAACCTCTGCACTTGCACAACAACAGGTCCCTTATTCAATGCAGCATTGCGCTGTTCCTTGATCAATCTCAACTTCTCCAACTTCATCTTCTTACGCATAGCAGCATGCTCTTTCTCGAAGTCCTCGGAGCGTAGGTGCTTTCCTTTTTTGGTTTCTTCTTCGTGATCCGATTCAAGAGCTTCTTCAGGCAATAAGTCAGGTAGTTCCTCTGCTGCGGCAAGCTCTTTAAGTTTGGCTTTCTTGGCCTCTTGCTGTTGCTTAAACACCAAATCCTGTTGCTTTCTACGCTCTCTTTCTTGCTTTCTCAAGTCCTGCTTCAATTGTTCCTGTTCCTTTTGTTTCTGAATCAATGCTTGTTTGGATGTGGAAATAGACTCGGCCTCAGGTGCCTCGTCAGAGTCTGAGTCCGACTCTTCTTCACTTTCTTCTTGAGGCTGTTCTTCAGGTTCTCTTGTTGATTCGACGCTGAAAACCTCGACCTGCTCGGGCATTTCACCGTCATCTGTGAATTTGATCTTCTTGGCAGTTTCACGCGTGGATCTACCACTTCTGGTTACCACCATGTCTAATAGTCTTCGCGTTAGCTTCATCTCATCTCATCCTGTCTGTTTCGCATAGTTTTTTGATGTTCGTGCCGAGTCCAAATGGACTACCGCTGATTTTGGACAACATCTTGTACAAATGAATTTATGCCATACTGGCGCCATTTGGCCTTTAAAGGGTCGCAAGTAACTTTTGTCACTAGTTCTCGTTTGGAAAGTAAGGATAATGTCAGTTTGTTGATGCTAAGCCCATCCAAAATGAGCTCGTCAAATTGTAACGTAGATGCCTCACTTGGTTGCGAATAGGATGCATTGACAAGATTCATCAAGCCGATACCATCAATCTGGTGACAAAATGACAAGTCAAGCACTTTAAGAGGACATTCTGTATACCCTGTGACTTTCACGAGGTCATTATGCAAAAATTTCATCGAGACATTATCCAAGTCCAATTCATTCAAGTAAAGATTTTGAAGTCCAGGAACAAGCTCAAAGACCTGACCGAAGTTCAAAACTTCTCGTCCACGGACAAAACTGTCTCTCTTAAGATAGATATAGCAGGAATTTCCAATATTGAGCGATTGAAGCTGGAATTGATGGTTGGCTATCGACAACATTTTCAATAATCCTCGGCATGAGAGCGAGCTACCATATATATCTAAATGCTTCAAGGAATGAAGACACCTAATACCCTCAACATCCATTTCTGCCATTCCGTATGAAGGCTGTGGTTGCTTTTCACGCATTGTAAGTCTATCGAGGTGGAATTCTGGCTCGTACAGTCGAAGAACAGTTAGAAAGTCCTTCATGCTGAGGTTGGTGTTATTCTCCAAGTAGAGGTCTTTCAATTGCAGATTGAAAGATAAAAAGCGACCTAAATCAATTTCCAAATTTGAAAAGTCGAAATTGACGGCAGTTAATTTCCTTAAGTTTGTCATTTTGATCGCTAGAAAGCGTGGTTTAGTGTAATATGTCCGATCCCCGGACCCTCTACTTTGAAAATCTTTTGTTAATGCCGTATGGTTGACTAACGAAAGACTCTCCAATATGTCATTCGATTCAAGCATCTCTGATTCCTTGAGGAATAGGTTCATATTTGTCAAGTCAAGAGGAAGAAAGAATTTGTTTGTCTCTCGGAATTTCTGATCAATGATGATAATGTCCAACGACCGCAACTGGGGGAACAACTTTAGAAATGCCCGGTATGATGGGATCGAAGAGTTCAAACCTAAGCGTAAATATTCAATTGTCTGTAACGCTTCGTAGTTCCAGTTGCACTTATCTAGCACTTTTATTAGATACTCAAAGCAGACCAGCTTGTTGATAATCTCAAGTCTATTGAGCCGCAACGTTTTATCTGTTATAATACTTTCGAGAATCTTGTTTAGGTTGGGAAGATTGGTCGTAGATCCTAATCTTATGGCATGAACAGATCTGGAGTAACGGATCTGCAGAACCCTCTTGACCAATTTAAGGCCCTGAAAGTACTCTGACGGAGTGATGCCGTGCTTAAGAGTAAAAATATGTTTGTATAAGTCTGGCAAGGATGTGAGTGACTGGTACCAGTATCGACAGACTTTGTGGCATGTCAAAAGAGTGCTGGGAGGAAGAAGTGAGAATATATGTTGGATAACATCTCCAGGAAGAACTCGGAAGAGGTCTTGAGGAGAAAAATTTTGAACTTTCTGCTTCTTTACCTCCATATGCGAGCTTGACTTGCTTCTTTTGAGAGGTAGCATCTCATCAAGCTTCATTTGTAAGGCTGACGGGAAACTCTTGGATTTACCAGCAGAAAGCGATGATTTGGACGCCGGATGTTTCACAGACAAAACAGTGGAGAGTTTCAGAGACTTTTCCTTTGTTTGTTTCAGAGAACTCCCTTTTTCTCGCTCTCGTTCAATCTTTAAGTGAGCATTAAGTTTCTGATACTCAGCTTCCAATTTGGCTAGCAACCTGTCGGAAACTTCCACACCAAGCTGCTCCTTTGCTCTTTTCACATAATATCTACCTTGCTGGAAACATTGATAAGCTTCTCTCGTATTTGTTTCACGAAGAAGGAGCTTACCTTTTCGTAGGTAGCCTCGACAGTCACTGGGCTTGATGGAGATGATTGTGTGAGCATCTTTCATGGCCTTCTGGAATTCACCAAGCTTCTCGTAGGTAGCAGCTCGCAAGTCAAGCACCGTGGCTAGTTGTGGATGCACAAGCTTCTCTCCAGGTATGGGATCGGAAGGTAGAGCATAGTGTTTCCTAATTGCTTTAAGTTCGTGTCGATCCAACGACAGGAAAGATGCAGTGATTTCGTTGAAGAGCTCGAGACATTTGGAGAAGTTTTTCGATCGAAAATGATGGGTGGCCAAGTCTATTTTCCCTTGTATAACCTCCTCCTCCAACTCCATAACTCAAAAGGTTGATCAAACACGTCTGTACGCGAAGTGTGTATGTGAAGATCTAGTTGTAAGAGACTACGAATCACCAAAATTTGGAATTGTGAAAAACAGCAGAACGAATGTCTAAAAGTCTGTGAATTTCATACTTGATGACTTTTCAACAATTATCATGCGTAGAATTTGGACAATGTATTTATCTTCTTTTTTCGCAGCCGAAGCATGTTTGACGTCTTCTGGATGTTCCATGCGTTGACAACTTAGTATCTAGACATGAAGCAAAAATCCACCAATTGTCACTTTTTCATTTAATCCTTGATAAAATAGCTATTCCATTTCTCCCCTACTTCAATGGAAATTCAAAATTATCCTCTACTCCGATTTCCATCAAAGCTCTCCCCACCTACTTTTTCCTCTTCCCCAGGTTATATCGGCCCATCTTCACCTGCACATCCGGAATCACCAACTGTAGTTACTTCAATACCTCTTCATGACAACGTTTCTATGGTTGCTCCTCTTAAGCGTGATCATGGCCATCACGTCGCTTGCAGTTGGCCTTTTTCCACTTAAGGCTCGCGTGGCACTTCACCACATGAATCTAGCCTCTGCTCTCAGTATGGGTATCTTGGTTGGAACAGCCTTGGCTGCGGTCATTCCCGAAGGTGTTCAAATGTTGCTAGACTCAGGGTATTCAAACAATCCTGACTCGGGAATGGCACTTAGTGGAGTTATCGGGCTCTCACTAATTGTTGGCTTTGCCGTGATGTTTTTGGTTGACCACTATGAGCAATTAATTACAACTGGTGAGGTGTCAAATACGCTGCCAGAGCAAGACTCCATTTGGAAGTCTTTCCTCCGGTCTCCATTGACATTGGGTTTACTTCTTCATTCGTTTGTGGACGGTATAGCATTAGGAACGGCGTTTGTCAACAATGACGACTCCTTCCAAATCTTGTTCTTATTGATGATCACCATCCATAAGTTACCTACGGCATTTTCACTCTCGGTGATGCTACATCAAGAGGGTTTACTAGACAGTGTTGTACAGATTCATCTTCTAGTTTTTTCTGTCATGACTCCAGTGAGCTCGATATTGACATATTTATTCGTGTTGTTGCTCAAATTAAACAACAACTTCGTGGTAGGAGTCCTTTTCCTATTCAGTGCTGGCACCTTCTTGTACAGTGTGATTCACGTAATGATGGAGGTCATGAACAAAAAGGATGACTACTCTCTGGTAGCTGTCTCAGACCCGCTGGTCGCAGCCACCGCTCACCAACACGGCTCCACCTTCTCCAGATCGGAGGTGCTTTTGTCTATGATTGGAATCTTTATCCCAGTCATCTTCACCTTTGCAGGCGATCATTAATCATAAGCGAAATATTCGGCGGGATGCTCCTCCTCCTCCTCCTCGAAAGAAAACTTTTTCCTCAATCCATTATCTTCTCTTTCCGTTTCCTCATCGTCCACATCTGCCTCTGTGGAGATGGCCTCGGCATTGTCCGAGTTATGGCTGTTGCTTTCATCGGTTTCTTCGGATGTCTCCACCTTTTCAGACCCCGAATCTTTGTTCGCCAAATTCGAGAAAGAGACTTTGGGGCTTCGCTTGATCTTGGATGGTGAAGTTGCTGTAGCCATATTTGTCACCACTCCAGGACGAAGATTGGCAAAATACCGGTGCAATTTCGGTGAGTCAAGGACTTTCGATGCTAGCTCCTCATCAGTGTATAGTTCTCTCAAATTCTGTGAAGAGTTGTTTGTTGAATTAAATGAGGAATTGTTCACAGTATTGGTTGAAGAATTCCTATTTGACCATGGTTGGTCTTTCAATCTGTTCAATCCGATGTATGAATTTTTGACCGAATTGGGCTTAGAGAGGCGAGGAAGGTTTGCCTTCTCTTTCCCCGACTCGACCTTGTCACCTCCGATGAATTTCTTAGCGAGTTTGTCATAATCCAAACCAAAATGAATGGTCTTTTCAAACTTTGGACTAGCACGGAAGCTGTAGGAGTTGGCTAGAGTCTCGACTAGTTCGTTATCCATTTGAGAATGGAAGTTGCCAGAACTGCGTGCCTTGCGCATGGGCTTCTTGATGACAGCACTTTGAGGCTCTGAATAGGTCCCAAGGTTAACATCATAACCTTCTTGGAATAACTTTGCGAAGTTGGCGTCAGATGTGGCGACAGCAGAAACGGCTCCGCTTGAGCTTGCGTTGAAAGTAGTTTTCAATGCTTGCAATGAAGTGGTTGACTTCCCTCTTTGGACAGCCTTGGCATGCTCGCCAGCGCTGATTGTGTTGCGCTTCTTGCGAATGTTAAAGCTCTTTGTTCCTGAAGCTAATTGACCATTCGATTGCGACTTATATCTCCGAATGCCTGGAGCCTGTGACCTATCAGGTCGAGTGGGGCTCACCAGATCCCTCTCGAAACTAAGGACGGGAGAACTAATCAAATAAGAGTTTGATTCGCCTTGTCTCATCAAAGATGCAGCTGTCTTCATTGGTACGCTTTCAGTGTAGGTCAATCTCTTATTGGCAGATGACACCAAGCGGCCACGTAAGTAGGAAATCTCTTTGTCAAGAGCAAATTCAACTCGGCAATGATTGTTAATAACGGTGATTTTGGGCCATGCTGCTCTTGCACCCTTCAAGGTAAACTCAAGCAAGAATTCAGGAGTGGGGTTCTGAAAGATCTTTAAAAAGTCTTTAAAGTTCAACTCAGGCAAAATGGTAATGTCACCAGAATACTTCTGCGAGAGAATTGAAACCGCTTTTAAAGTCAAGTTCTTGTACAAATTCATTTCGTGAAGAACTTGCAAATAGTGGATCATTTCGTTGGTGACGAAGTCATAGCAGTCATTCATGACACCACGCAACGTGTTTCTCAATTCGGTGTCCAACTCCCCTCCAATATTTCCAAGGGCGATTTTTAAGATAGGAGAAACATGCGGGTTCACCTGGACCGCAATGATGTGATCCACATTGAACATTTCAGAAAGTCTAGCAATGGGTAAGTCTCCGTCCACAGAGCCGTCCACATACTTGGAAGTGTTGTCATTATTCCATTCATGGATCTCATTCGTACGAGGGTTCTTCTCGTAAATGGTATAGGAAGGGAAAATACCTGGTAAGGAACAAGATGCACATACCGCAGACCAGATCAAGCAGTTTGGGGCAGTCAAGTAATTTAACAAACGAGTTTGCTCGTGCATGGAGGCAGGCGATACAGTGATGTTCAAGATCTTGCCCGTTCTATTGTAGGCCTCTCTGAATGTCAAATCTCCCACAAAGTTGAAAATTGTTTCCTGTAAGCCCGAAATATCGTAGAAGGTGCCGAACTTTAAGAAGTGGCTGACCCTCTCAAGCACGAACTTGAGCTTGCTGGTTCCAGCTGCTTTGCTCGCTTCACCAAAGATTCTAAACTTCTGGTCAGCAATACCCATCAAAAGCTCATGGATTTCCTCATTGGTATGACAGCATAAGATACTGGCGATGATGGAGCCTGAGGACGAACCACTGATGATACGGGGAACCAAGTTATTCTCTATTAGAGCAATCAAAACACCGATGTGGGAAATTCCAAAAGTAGAGCCTCCACTCAACAAGAGTGCTGTACGGCCGATATTCTTTCTGGTCTGGATAAGCATTCCTAAGAGGTAGCGGTCATCTAAATTGACATCCTCATTGGTCACCAAGCAATGCAAAGACTCTTGGCACTCATCGATGTACTCTTCAATGAGTTTTTTGGTTCCCACATGTGAATGTCTGTAAAGATTAAGGTCACCCATATTGGCGAAATTACGGGTCCATCGAGTACGAATCAAGTAAATAAGTAACCTGTAGTCCTTATTTATCCGAGCATTTCGCATATGCATCATGTTCTCATATACCAGGTCATAGTCGTAATGGACAGATTCAGGACTCAACTTCCAGGTATTGTTGCCAGTAAGTTCGTCTAAACGAGCGGAGATGGCGTACCATGCTCTGTAGGAAACGGCCTCTTTCTGCTCAACCAACAAACGGGCGATTTCCTCGGCCCTTTCGTCTGCTGCTGGTAATATACGGCCAATAAGTGGAAGCATTTTTAGCGTCGAAAGCACTTTCGTTCTTGCACTGGTATCGTACTTGGGACCCTCGGGTGGCCTGAGGTGAGGGCTGACGGCAAAGATGGACTCGATTATTTCCGCGGTGGGGGCCAACTCTGTCATTTTGTGTATGTGTTGCTAGTCTGACTTGGTGTTTGGGTATGTTTTGCTTGTCAGAATTGTATTGCTAGGTGTATTTGAGATATGATTGTAGTGGGTGCGAAAGTCTGGGGAATCGGCCTGTGATTTTGGGAAGCAAAGACTGAACCACCCTGAGCAAAGGAACTTGTAGCCACATGAAAATCTATTGATTCATAGAGATAAATACAGAAAAAAAAAGAAACTAAAAAAATAGGTCAGTTCAATGGATTTATTGTTAATATGAATATGTTTCATGATGAGTAATTGAGGTTCTATCGAGAATGCTCCACTGTTCATTCCATGCTGCCAGGGCCCCATGTAGCCTGTATCGTAAATTCCTCCTTTATATTTGTATGATCACCACTCTTCTAATGATCCATTAGAGTTAGTACTACAAATTTCACTATTTCCTTTATTGCTAACATCTCCACTATAAGCATGAATTCCTATTCCTTGTTTCTTATCATCTCTTTTTTCTACCATTTCCCTCTGATCCCTCAAGTCCCATGATTCATCGTCCTCTACTTGGGTGCGAAAAAAAATATACCATCGCACTCATCGAATTCACCGTTTCTCGCCTCAAGGTGATGTTCGCATCTTCACAGCACTAATCATATCATCAGCGTTGTTTTCTTCAGCGAGTCGGCCTTCTCTACCCCGGACTCCCGTGTTCCTCACTGCACTTCGTGTCAAATCCTCGTCTACTCCCAAAAAGAAGAAAAGACACTTCATTCGAGGCTCTGGAACTGTTGCTCCCAAGTTCTTTGATTCTGCCGACCACCACTCTCGTTTCTTCGACAGTTACGCAGACTCAAACACATACTCGTCGCTCATGTTCTCCATCACTACCATTTCCCACAAAACCAGCGACTGTAAGCAGCCGTTGGTGATGCTTACCAACAGAGAAGGCTACCGATACTTCTTTGGCAAAATCCCCGAGGGAACCCAGCGTGTGCTCAATGAAAATGGCGTAAAGCTCGGAAAGTTGAAGAGCATCTTCTTGACGGGAACAATCCGCACATGGGAGGATATCGGTGGCCTTCCGGGCTTGTTCTTGACCATCAGCGATGCCACCAGCAGAGGTATTGATGTGTTCACGAACTCCAGCAGAGTCATGGCGTTCGTAGTTGCTACTTGGCGTTACTTCGTATTTCGCCGAGGCATTGAACTCAACATTCTTGATACCGATAACCAGAACTTTATTGGGGACTCCAGCACTGTTTTCAGACCTGTCAAGATCCAAAGTAATGCGGCCACCAACTCTATGGATGAACTGCTTGCTCAGAAAATCCACTCACAACTCAAAAAATTGACTTCGTTGATGTTTCCGTTAGACACATCCAAGGCCAACGATCCGGACCCAGAGTCTTACAAGTCAGATCCCAGTGAAACTGAAATCCAGACCCACGTGAGACTTCCAGACCCGTCAATGTTGGCCCAGGTTGCTGACCAACCTTCGCTTAATTTTGTTATCCGATTCATCCCTGTAAGAGGAAAGTTCGACCCCCAAAAGGCAAAAGCTTTCGGTGTCAAGCCTGGCGTGAACTTCAGAAATCTCACCAATGGAGAATCGGTGTTGAACGATAAAGACGAGTTGGTGCATCCTCACCAAGTCATGGAACCTTCCAAGTCTTTCCGTAAGCTCATTATCCTTGATATTCCAAACTCACGTTACTTGGACAACACCATCTCCAGTGGAGAGTGGTTTTCTGAATCTGAAGATGCTGGACCCGAAACTGCCGGTTTAGTGTACCATTTCTTGGGGGACGACATCGAATTCTGGCTGGACAAGTATATTAACTTCATCTCGAAGTTCCCTGCTGACTGTAAGCATGTTATTAGTCACTCGCTGATCGCAGATGATACTTTGGTATTCAAGACTTATGCCATCCATTTGCTCAAGCTCAAATGCATTCTTAATGACAGCTTCAGCTTACCTCATATTGAAGAACACAAGCCATTGGAAGAGCGTCCCAACATTTTAAAGCTTCAATCGCTTCAACAGTTCAGTATTGATCCTTCTGGAATCCTGGAAATCAACGATAATGTTGTCAGTGAAACATGGTCTACTTTGTATGACAAGGAGATTTCGCAAACTGAGCTTTCCAAAACGTCGAAGCAAGAATTGTTGCAGAAAGCAATTCTCCCATTGCTGTTGCCTGAAGTTCCCAACTCGCTCAAGGATTTAGTGCAAGTCGTGACTTTGGGTACTGGTTCTGCATTGCCTTCCATCCACAGAAATGTTCTTTCTAATTTATTGAGAATTCCGTATGTTGATCCAGCCACCAACGAGGTCAAATACAACTCCATTTTGTTGGATGGCGGTGAAAATACCATTGGTTCTTTGACCAGGAATTTCGGTCATAATGGACATGAGCATCTTAAGCAAATTTTTGACGAGTTGAGACTTATTCATCTCAGTCATTTGCATGCTGACCACCATCTTGGAATCATTTCCGTCATCAGCGCATGGTTTGAGGCCAACAAATACAACAACAAAAAATTGTACCTCATCATTCCCTGGCAATACAATAACTTCGTATCGGAATGGTATCGACTCGAGCATCTTACCAGTGCTATTGATTTGCACCGGATTGTATATATTAGCTGTGAAGAGTTTATGAGATACCCCGAGCAAGAGTTGGAGCAATTCTCGATTGACGAATTTGAGCAGAAGTTCGACAATGGCAGGCTTAATGATCACATTCCAAAAGCCGCTCCTTGTCCTCCAAGCACTGCTTTGATCGAGCAACTTTATCATGACTTGAATATTCAAAGAATTCAAACTGTTCGTGCAATCCATTGTTATTGGTCCTACTCTATTAGTTTGACATTCAATTTGACTGCCTCAGAGACTTTCAAGGTGTCATTCTCCGGAGACACAAGACCAAGCACCAGATTTGTTGACTCTGGGCGTGGAAGCGATTTGCTTATTCATGAGGCATCTCTCGAGAACGAACTTATCGAAGAGGCCATTGCCAAAAAGCATTCTACTGTGGTGGAGGCAGTGAAGGTGTCCCAGTTGATGGATTGTCCAAAGGTTATTTTAACTCATTTCAGTGCCAGATTCTCGGAGAAACACAGTTTCATTGAAAATGCTGGCCAATACGAAGAGTTGACCAATCATCTTAAATCTTACCTTGGCAGGACCACCTCCAACATTTTTGGCATGGACGGTAGAAACAAATATTCATTCGACGATCTACAGATATGCTACGCTTACGATCTCATGAACGTTCGTTACAAGGACTTGAATTGCCAGAAACCATTTTTCGCAGCAATCAATGGACTCTCCTCCAGTGAGAAAACCGAAGACCAAATATTGAAAGACAAGAAAGAGATGTTGAGGAAATCTGAAAAGCGAGAAGCTAAGCGTTTGCTCAGACTTTCTGGGAATAGGAAACGCCGTCTATCTGGCGAAGGTATATAGTTCTTCAAATCCACATTATACAGTGTACATATCCAGGTCTTGCACAGGAACACATCTCTCCATTAGATAGTACCAACTCATGGTTTATCCTATAGTTTTACTCAGTTCATGGCTTGTCAAAACAATTAATGATAAGGTCGAGGACCAACAGACTTACCTGAATAACATTGTAGCCAAAGGGTTTATCAATTACCAGGGGCCTGGTAAATGTAACATTGATTGGACACCTATACTTCGGGTGTTCAAGTATACTAATACGACAGCCAAGAAGGAGATCTGTGCCATATTGAATGAGTCATCACATAAGATATTGGTGTTATTCACACGTGAATGCATTAGCAACTTTGAATCGGAATACAGCCAGCGACTCACCAGCTGTCCAGTTCATTCATTGATCATTATACGACTGGCCAATCTCCGGTTTGCGACAAACTCGTTTCTTCGAGACAACTTCAAAGGCATTAAAATCGAGTTGGAGAGGGGAACGGAAGTTGTTTACTTGGAGATTTTGGAGATTGAGGTGTTTTATAGAACAGCGATGAGAGTAGAAGCCAGGCATGAAAACAAACTTCGGTTCGTATACGGAGCCGAAAATTACCGGGAAAAGTTTAACAAAGAAAATATAAATAATGATGGCTTGAAATGGAGTATTCTAGCAATGAACGATGGGATGATTTCAGACGAAGAATGAGGGATCGAGGAGATAAATAGTGTGATGGTGTAACTGGTAATGAGACGAAATGATAAGAGTTAAAATTAAAGGAGTACCAGTATAGACTCGCATGAAAGGCAAAATGAATAGGATTCAAGGAACGTTACAGTAGAGACCTTTCATATCTGAAATCGCACTGATTTGTGAATCCATTTTGCAACCATTATGACTTTCTCCTTTGGTCGCAAAGCAGACAAGCGTTCTCTCTCTCAAAAACTCGACTCTGTGGCTCGATATGCTCACAATATGGTCGGCAATATCGAACAGGAAAACGACTTGGAGCTGCAGACCGTCGTTGATACTGTGGATTCTGGTGCAAATTTGGGAATGGAATGTCAACCACCTGAACTTCAAGGGCCATCAGTTCAAAAGTCAACAGAGAAGCCGAAAAACCTATCGCCGCAATTTCCCACAGTTCAAAGACCTAATGTTCCTCCAATTCAAATACAGCTGTCGTCATATACAGAATTGACACCGTTGGCCACTTCTTTCGGTGAGGGAAGCTTCCGTTCTACACCTCAACAGCCCAGTCAACTTTCCCAGATCATTCAATGTTTCATTTGTGCTGGTAGCCCCGCTGCCTTGATTCAAATGGTCTTATCCAGCCGGTGGAAAGCCGCCTTGGCTATCGCTTTGATAGGAGGGCTCATATTTAGTCTGTACCAAAACCCTGATCTCTTTCTTCGAGTTCTGTGTTGGCTCGAAATGTTGATATTCTCAGAAGACAGGCTCAATATATGTGAAATATAGCCCTACATTTATAATCTAGTTATCAAAGCCTCTGTATGAAGATATATGTACAGATATTATTTACAAGCTCCCTCAACGTCTTGGTCTGTCCTTCACCTTCCATCTGTTCACGTTCTTGAATTTTCTCGTCTTAGCAAACTTCTTAAGTCCCCACATAGACTGCGATACCTTGTTGGACTTGGACTTACCTCTACCACCTCCATGAGGGTGATCAAATGCATTCATGGCCACACCTCTCACTTGAGGTCTGAAACCTCTGTGACGGTTTCTACCAGCCTTACCCCACGAGGTGGCCTGGTGCTCTTTGTTGGACACAATGCCCAAGGTGGCGTGGCAGTTCATGTTAACGTAACGGTGTTCACCAGAACTCAATCTCACAATCACTTTACCCATGTCTGGATGCTTGGACAACAATCTGGCAAACGTTCCGGCTGCCTTGACCAACTGTCCACGACCATTGGGGTGCAAACCAATGTTGTGGATGATGGAGCCCACTGGTAACATGTTTAATGGTAAACAGTTACCTCTCTGCATGATACGGGAGTTCAATAAGGCCTCGTCGATTTCTCCATTGTTGTGCTCGTTCATCTCCTGCAAGAAGTCGCTAGGCAATCCAGGACGGAATGACTCCACCTCATCACCTGCTCTCAATCCAGACGAAGCCAAAATGTACGACAAGTCGCCTGTCTGGTTATGCTTAAGCAAAGCAATATGGCCCGATCTGTTTGGGTCGTACTCGATACGAACCACGGTCTGCTTGCCGCCAACAAGTCTATGGGAGTCCACAAGTCTTACACGACGCTTGTGTCCTCCACCACGGCCTCTGATGGTGATGTGGCCGGTGTTGTTTCTACCTGCGGTCTGCTTCTTAGCCACAGTCAACTCTCTGATAGGTCTACCCTTGTGAAGGTGGTCATGCACTGGTTTTTTATAGTGAGTGGAACCTGGCTGCAAGTGGCCGTTGGCATAAGACTTGACCTTGACCTGAGCCATCGCTAGCTTTCTCTGTCTGATGTAGATCTCGTCTTTTCTCTCCAACTCCGTGATATCTTCGCCGAATGTGAGACTTGGAGTCTGCGAAACGGGGGCTGCACTGGTGCTCAGGAACCTGGCAAGAACCTTGGAGCTGAGCGCCCACGAACGCCTGGATAGAGAGAACATTAGTGGATGAATAGTATGGAGAGTTGGTTGACAGAATTTTCGGTGAGAAAATCTCTGGTGCACGGGTGTGGGACTCAGGTAGGGAGAAGAGTCAACGAAAGGTAAAAAAGGGATAGAGCTAAGAATATTACAATACCATAAATAAATTTGGGTTCGTACTTACACTGAGAATCATTTTAATTTTTCTTTTTTGACATTGGCTTGTTGTCTACATGATGTTATGGTATTCTCATTCCATTGACTCAATCCACTTATATGAATCAATTCCGCGTATCACTACGGTTTCAGAAAAAAAAATACTTAAATATCAATTCGAGCTCATTCCAATAGTTTTGATTACCATACTCTATGAAAACGTTGTATAATCTCATGGTCTATTGAACACTTACTTCGTATACTCTATGAATTAAGTACCTGCATATACTTTCCAAACATGTAATAACACCTCCCATTAATCTGCGCCAAAGTTAGCTTAAATTTTAGAAGTAACACCTTCGAGATTCTCAATTCACATAATCAATGTCTTCAACTTCCTCCTCCTTTACCTCTTCGCCACACCTCCCCAATTTTTTCCAGCCCTCCAGTCCTCCGGTTCTGGCCTCCGCACGACCTCACAGCCAATCACTTCTCGCTCCTGGGCCGAGTGCGAAAAATCAAAATCGATTCTTAACTACATCCAAGTCTTATACAACAACTACTTCTGATCATGTTGGCTTCCCGTACTTTTGCCCGTTCTATGGCCACCGCCGCCAAGTCCGTCAAGCCTCCTATCCAATTGTTCGGTGTGGACGGCACTTACGCCAACGCCTTATACACGGCCTCTGCTCAGCTGTCTTCCATTGACGCTTCCTACGAGGGATTGACCAAGCTCGCCAACTTGATTAAGGAGGACCCAAAGGTCAACGAATTCTTGACCAACCCAGCCTTGTCTAAGGACGACAGAAAGACCGTCATCGACACCCTTTCGTCCAACTTGAAGTTGGACAAGACCGTGACCAACTTCTTGGGTGTTTTGTCTGAGAACAACAGATTGAGCGAGTTTAACGCCATCTACAAGAACTTTGGCTTGTTGTTCGACGCCTACAAGGGTGTTGTTGAGGCCACCATCACCTCTTCCAAGCCATTGGACTCCAAGATCTTGAAGAGATTGCAAGCTGCCATCCAGAAGTCTTCTTTTGTTGGTGAGGGTAAGACCTTGAAGGTTTCCAACCCAGTCAACCCAGACATTTTGGGTGGTTTGGTTGTTGAAGTTGGTGACAAGACTGTCGACTTGTCTGTTGCTTCCAAGGTTGCCAAGTTGAACCAGGTCATTGGTGAGGCTTTGTAAGTTGCATGTACGTAGTACGCTAGAAAAAGTGACGACATATTCAGTTGAATGAAAAACACGAGTTAGATGAATGTAGAAGGCGTAGTAGATGTGTGGAAGTTAAAAGTGTCCCGAATATATGATTCTCGGATTTATTCAAGTACATGTCAAAGACTACTGTTCAAACTATGTTCGCCTCAATTGTTATCTTTCATTCCCATACTTATCATAAAGTTTTCATATTTTCCATTCATTCTTCCCCTATATTTTTCGTGGATTCCATTTATCATGACTGATAATATTATTCACTCTAAGCCTCCCTCACCAGACTCATCTTTACTTTAGCAATAATTTCGCGTCTTTGTATAACTTCAACTAATATCAAAATGCCCACATATAAAATACGAAACAGAATCCAAAATGATACAAAATTATCAATTTCACATAAAAAAATGTTCAAATGCTTTCCAAGATTTCTCACATATATCAAAATCCATAAAACTTTCATTATTCAATGCCGTTCTCTTCATGGGCCAATATGCCCTTCCTGCACCACCAGCCTTTGCAAATAATACTGCTTCGTTAAAAGTACTTACTCCGCCATGAGTAAACTGTTTCTATCCAAGATTAAGTGGGGAGTCACGCTTATCACCGTGGCTCTCAATTTCTTTGTCTACTTTTACCCCAACATCGTTAACGACTTTGACCAATGTCTGTGGAAAGGCACCCAGCTTAGAAGTAAGCATGACTTCATCAATGATGTGCTTCCACTCAATCTGAATTGGGTACAGATGCTTCTACTTAACTTCCCAAGCTTGCAAGAGGAGCAGGAACCACTCATTTATGATAACGGCAAGGTCTCTGACATTCACATGCTCACGTTTGGAGACCCCCAGATCAATGGAAACTGGAAATCTACTCCATACATCAAACGTCTCGATAATTTTGGGAACGACTACTATTTGGGCCATATCTACCGACTCATGCAAGAAAGATTGCATCCCAGTCATGTTGCTGTCATGGGAGACCAATTTTCGTCGCAATGGATCTTGGACTCTGAGTTCTACAACAGAACTTATAGGTTTGTGGAAAGGCTCTTTCCACGAGACGATTTGCACAAGCTGACGGTGATCGAAGCGTGGAAAAAGCACGAGGACTACGACTGGGAGGCGTGGATGCAACAGGAAGAATTATTAGACCCTGAAGACCGATTCAAATCAAGAACTTATTATGATACGTACGACTGGTACAAGCCTGAGAGCAAATTGCCCAACATTGAAAACCCACTTTTCATTAACTTGACTGGAAACCATGATATTGGCTACAGCGGAGATGCTACATGGCAACACATGGCCAGATTCCATTTACTTTTTGGCCAGAACAACTATGTCATCTACTACAATAAGGGAACACCAGAAGAATGGAGAATTGTTGTACTTGACTCGCTCACTTTGGAGGGTCCAGCACTTCAAGAGGAATTCAGAAACTACACATGGGACTTTTTGCAAAAACTTGATGATTCAAACTCGGAGTTTCATGGTTCCACGGTTCTTTTCACTCATATCCCTTTCTACAAACGGGAAGGGCTTTGTGCTGATGGACCAGAACACAAATACTATGTTGACTACGAAAGAGAGCCATACAAGAATGGCAAGCTCCGGTCCCAGAACCACTTGTTGTATGAAACATCCCAAAAAGTATTGAACATTGTGTTTCCTAACAAGGACAAAGAGGGTATTATCTTGACTGGCCATGATCACGTTGGCTGTGATTCGTGGTACAGTCATGTGAATGACCACTGGGTGGCAGATAAAGAGGCACAGCCAGGAGACAGAAAGCCAATCCACGAGGTGGTAGTGAGAGCAATGATGGGAGAGTTCGAGGGTCAGACCGGATTAGTAACTGGTCAATTTGACTATGAGGAGAAAGCCTGGAAGTTTAATTTCTCATACTGTTCTTTTACTGTTCAGCATATCTGGTGGGCATCGAAGGTTGCAACATTGTTGTCGATTCTCTTGCATTCTGTTGCATTTGTTCTTAAGTAGGGGTCATAAAAAACTGTTCATTGATAATCTTACAAAAGTACAAAATTCTGATCCTGGTCCTAAGCTTCGGCACCTTTTTCACCGTTCTCACCATTTTCGTTTTCACCATTTTCGTTCTCTTCAACTCCATTGTCTACCTTAACTTCTTCTTTCACTTCTTCCTTCTTTTCCTCCTCTTTTGTATCGTTTTTTTCTTCAGTCTCGTCTTTATTTTCCTCTTCTTTCGAGCCCTCCTTCTCTTCTTCCTTCACATCCCTCACATCCTTCTCATCCTCTGCATCCTCTCTTAACTTCTCAATGTCCTCCAAGGCACTGTTAACACTTACCTCTGGGCTGATTTGGATCTTCTTGATCTTGAGCACACCATCAACAAAGATCCAGTGTGATCTCTTGATTCCACTTGGAGACTTCTTGGCTCCCAATAACCCAATCAACTCACTTGTGGGGTCAGACAACAAAGGATACTCCAACTTCTGCTTAGTGACGAAATTAAGCTGAGACTTGGGCTTATCGGCCGATAATCCAAACACAGTGGTGTCCAATTCCGTCAACTTTTGATAGTTCTTCTGGAACCCACATACTTGTCTAGTACATCCAGGCGTGGAGGCCTTGGGGTAAGCGAAAATCACCAAATACTTTCTCTTCTTAGCTGCATCTCTCAAACTGACCTCGTTCTCATTTTCGTCCAAAAGCGTCAAGTCTGGGATCTCGTCGCCCTCCAGCAATTCTTTGGAGGTGGCCTTCTTCTTGGGTTCAGCCACATTTTTCACTTTTCCCACCTTTTCTGCCTCGGACTTAGGCTTTTTTGACTCGGGCACTGGGGCCAGCGAGACTCTCTTAGAACGGCGCAATTCGGGCATTGATAAATGTAAGTACTTTTAAAAATGGAAAAATTATAGAAAAAATAGGTGTTTGAAGCGGGTCGTCTTTAGGTTGGGATTTCATGAGCTTTATATTGCACCCCACTGTGTAGTTATGGTGTACGGGTCTAAGTGCTTGCTCTAGAATGGCGAGATGCATTAGGTAGGGGAAGTGACCAATGGGAGAATCCTCGAGGGGGAGTTCGTTATAGGTGTTTTGCTGGGAGGTGTGGATGTCAAGCAGTTTGAGAAGGAAATTTGCAGCGGTTGCAGAACGTTGGATGTTTCCATTCCGTGGGACTTGGTGATTATGGAGTGCAGATGGGAAATGGTGGCATGAATGAAATTGGCAGGTAAAAAGTTCGAGCGGAAAGTGTCAGATAAAAAGAGATTAGAGATAAAAGTGAAAGAAATGTGGAACCAAAATTTATTGTTAAAATTTTGCAATTCATCATTATTTAAAAAACAATTTTCCCCCCTATTCATATCAATGAACCTTCTAAGCCTCCCCAGTTCATCCAGTCTCCTATTTCCAGATTCTGTCGATCTCTCGGTATGTTTGGGTGCGAATATCCGGCTCCTTATCACCTGCACCAATATCATTAAAACCCAGCCGCACCCTAGACTACTAATTGCTGATAAATACTACTCATTCTTAACATGAGAAACTTTTTCAGGCGAAGGAGCACTTCAGGAAGCCTGGCACAACCAGCGGAAATGCGCCGTCGCTTCAGCTTGCCGTCTCACCAGGAAATTGAGGTTTTGCACTGGATGAATACACCTCAGAATGATCTGACTCCACGGTCTGAGGATATTCTGCCCACCACGTCTGCGAGGCCCGAAGTGACACCGCAAGTGACATCTTCAGACGTGGAGTCGGTTGCTCTTTCGGAGACCGAGACATTGGCGTATTCGCGTCAGCAGCGAATGGAGCTACAGGAGACATTTGACGATAATTACGTGGCATACTTGCCATTTGTCATTCGGCGTCTACGCCAGGAGAGCGAGCGGGAAACTGCAGATTCTACGGGACTTAATGCTAGAAGTGCCGAAGGTTCGGGGGATTATGGAGCTAGCGCCGAGGATCCCTTCGATTCAGACGATGAGAAGACAGTGGCCTCCTTAGTTGATGAGCTGAATCTTATTATGCGCAGACAAACGGCCGAGTACAACCACAAGCGGCTGATGATAGTGGTGTCTGAATTCATTAAGAATACGACTTACGTGTTCCCTGACGCTGAGAGCTTTAGAACATTCAAGTATTTGAGGTCCAACAACAAGAGACTACGGAAGAACTCACTTATTGTATACGAGGCAGATGGCAAAATCAAGCGTATTCTGGGAAAAGCGTCCGTGCCCGAGCTTTCTGGATCCTCACTTGCCGCCGACAACATTGTGGATATGAGGCAGCATGTGATTCCTTTAGAGTATAAACTTAAAGGCTCGGGGCTTCCATTGTTCAAAATCCTGGTGCCCTACATGTCGTCTTTCCGTAAGAGGGTGCCATATATGGTGTTCCGCAAGTATAAGGAGGTACCTGCGCCGCCAAATTCCAGAACGGAGTCTGAGGAAGATGAAAAGTACGAGACATACGACTTCTGCACCGTCCACTTGAAGGTGTTCCAACAGTATAAGCGCTATGTGCTCCACTTCACACCTGAGAACGCAGCTCCATTCAAAATCATAGCTTTCCAGAATAATTACAGACCCTTCACGGACTTCAATTACAAGGGTACTCGCTTCAGGGTCGTGGGATCGTCACTTGTCACGGCCTACTTAATGAATTACAACCCGGAGCTAAAGTTGATTGTCATTGACCAAGAGCAGACGTCTCTTTGTGATCACATTGTAAACCGACCACTGCATCTGCACCGCCGGGCAAGTACGGTCAATCAGGGTCGACCAGTGGCCATCGAAGAAGTTGCTCCAGAGGATCTCGACGATCCTGTTCCTGACGAAAATAATAGAGTATTGAAGGAAGACGAAGGTGGGTTCTTCCAGGTAATTAAAAGAAACTACATTCCCAACAAAATGCCTCCTTTTGGTCGATTCTTGGATTCGTGTGTGTACCCAATTGAGCTGCTGATTCTCCCCAGAAAGTTCTCTGAAGTCGGAAAGATTGAGCTTTACCAGCCACTTTCGGAAAATACCCATCCAGATTTGACAAGCACATTGTCAGTGAACATGGACCAGTTGGTTCTCTCTACGGTACTTCTCATGTTGCGAGAAACGGCTTTAAGAACCACTAACCGGTATTCCAACGGCTCATTGGTAAGTCGAATGAGCACCATTGGTGCAGCACCAGGCGTAGGTCCAACAGCTGGGATCGGTTACTCATATACCGCTACATTGTAGGTAATTATATACATCATGGGTATCCAACTCCGTACTTGAATTGATTCTACACCATTGCTTTTTCACTTTTGGTATTATAAATTACTGAGTCATGACTCATGCTAATGTTACATTGTTTTTAGCGACTTGGAGAACGTGATCTGGAACGCTCTCTCTTTGGTGACGCCGACCTCGAAAAACGGCCCCGGCCATACTCCTCGCGATCACCTCTGTCACCTCTCTCGCCTCTTTCACCATCGTGGCCCTCTTCTCGTGGCCCCTCTCTGGGGTAGGCGTCGGCAGGTCTACCTCCATTCTCATAGTTGCGGTCACTTCCGTCCCTTCTGCCGGTATTGTGATATCTGTCTCTGGGATCGTAGCCTGGGTCTCTGTCATCTGGACCAGCTCTGTAGTCATCATAACCACGGTATCCGTACGCCTCTCTGCCGTATGGTCCACCGTAACCTCCATAGTATGGCTCTCGGCCAGGACGGGCTGGGTATGCGCCACCGTAGCCGCCACCACCGTAACCACCTCTCTCATATCCATAACCTGGGTAGCCATAGCCGCCGCGACCTCTTGGAGGTGGATATGGACCACCATAGCCGTATCCTGGAGCGGCTCCTCCTCCTCGTCCTCCGTATCCCCCACGTCTATATCTGGGGCCGTTTCTGTATCCTCTTCTTGCTGAATATGGGTCGGAACGCGCGAGTTGAACTACGAGTCCATCCTTCATGGCATATGGCAACTGTTTTCCATCAAGTTCAAGGGCTTTCTCGCAATCTTCTGGATTCTTATATTCAACGAACGCATACTTTTCTCCGTCGTCTGTTCTGGGCGGAGGAATGTCGAGACGTACAAGCTCGCCGTATCTGGAATTGGTTAGTCTGGATCGGATGAAGAGGAGGATCAGAAACGAGGTTCAGGGAGGGAAAGGGATGGGGAATCAGAATTAGTCGTAGTGTCTGGATTATGCCATCAAGAGAGAAAGGAATGGAGATATGGGGAGGAAGGAACGTACTTTTCGAAGTCGGGAGCCAAGTCTGCGGCTTTGGACTCTTTGGTAAAGCCGGTGACGTATAATGTGTTTTTTGGCATTGAAGGACTAGGAGTAGGAAACAGTAGGAAATTTGTCGAAAACTATTCTGGAGTGTTTGCATGTGACTCATATCACGTGACACGGAACATAAAATTCTTCTGGCAAATTGAGCATGAAAAATCAATGAATTCGGGATGATTTTGAGGTAGTGGTTGACTGTTAGTAACGTTATAACTTTTAAACCTTAGTATACATTTTGGCAGATTAGAATAATGGATATTTCGAAGTTGATTTGGTAAATGCAACTATGCAGGTCTAGTGAAGAATTCCATAGATTAAAGAAGATTTGGAAGCATAGACAAGGTTGATTTCTGAAGGTTGAAGAGAGAAACAAAAGATTAGCCGTATGTGTTCAATTCGAAATCGAAAACGTTTCATACTGAAAATTTAAAGTTAAAAGTTAAAAATCATGTAGAAAAAGGGTCATTTAATCTTTCGCTCATTCTCGCTTTCTTCATTAAGTCCCTCTCATTCTCACTTCCCCTGATCACTTGACTTCACTTTCCTCATCTTCTTTATCTTCAACTTAATATCTCTCTAAATGCTTTTATGGCCTATAAATATCTTTTCAATCTAAGCAGTGTAGAAACCTTGCTCAAACAAGTAACCAACAATAGCCTCTAAAACCTTGGTCACAGACTCAACATCGTTAGAGCCCAACGAGAACACGTTTCCGGCAGACTCCAGAGCGCCGAATTTCACAATAGCACTGTTGGAGTCTCCAACAGCCTTGACAATGTCCGAGTAGTCACCGTTGGCAGTGATGATCACACCAGAACCAGCCTTAACAAGCTCATTGACCAAAGAGGCATCATTGAACTGAGTTGGCAACTTGGTAATACGACGGCTTCCCGAAAACTGGTTCAAGGTTGATTGCAATGCAAAAGACAAGTACTCAGCGTTAGAGCCCTCGTAGTTGGCAGCATCGATGATGATAGCGAAACCCTGGCTGTATCTTGGAGGGTTGGACTCTCTCAAGATCTTGACAACCTCTGGGTACGAGAACCACTCAGGAATTTCAGTACCGTCTCTCAAACGCTGTCTCAACTCGGTACCCGAGATGTTGGCAGTCTTGACCTTGGAGGTGTCGATGGTGTCAATTGGAGCGTATCTGTCCTCGTCTGGCAAGTAAGTGACCATTCTGAAGGGAACAATCTTGATCTTGTTCTCGAGCTCAGACTTGAGCAGTTCCAAGAGCTCCTGAGCATCGTAAGGTCCATAGAAGTCCACACCCTGAGAGTTCTTACCTGGACCAGCATGGTCTCTACCAACAATGAAGTGGTCGACACCGTAGTTCATTCTGATCAATGCGTGCCACAAGGCCTCACGATCACCACCCATTCTCATGGCCAATGGCAACAACGAGATGGTGGCCAATCCGTCTGGGTACTTCTTCAAGATCTGCTGGTACACCTTGACTCTAGTGTGGTGGTCAATGTCACCAGGCTTGGTCAAACCAACGACTGGGTGCACCAAGATGTGGCCATCGTCACCAAGATCCTTAGCAGCTCTCACAGTCAACTCTCTGTGAGCTCTGTGCATAGGGTTTCTGGTCTGGAAAGCCACGATTTTCTGCTGGTCCCAACCCAAGTTCTGGAACTCCTTTCTCAACTCGGTAGGAGTCTTTCTGAGGGAAACGTAGTCGTAATGAGTTGGGTAGTCAAGACCCTGGATAGAACCACCAATGTAGTACTCACCGGCAGTGTTGGTGAGGTACTTGACGGCTGGGTGCTCTGGGTCTCCTCTGAACACCTTCTCGGCTTCAACTTGCTTGTTTGGCTTGTAGATAGTCTCAATGGTCAACACAGCCAACTTCTTGTGGTCTCTCAAGTCGGCCAACACAACCTTGTCGCCAACAGAGTAACTCTTAGCGGTTTCCTCAGAAACATCAAGAGTGATAGGAATGGACCACAACAAGCCCTTGCCAGACTCCTTGTCCTTGACAGAGGTCAATCTCATGTCATTGACGACGGAGTTGTAGTCTTCCTCGTTCAAGAAACCGGTCAAAGGAGAGAAACCACCGTTCAAAATCAACTCCAAATCACAGAGCTGTCTCTCAGTCAAGGTGTAGACAGGCAAATTCTGCTGGTCGATCTGGGCCAAAAGGTCCTGCTTTGAAGCAGCGTCTCTGATGACGAGGTCTTGCAAAACACCTCCGTGAGGGACTGGAATGGGCATTTTTTAAATTTTGTTTCTGTTCCTTTAGATTTTACTAGAGAGTAGAAATGATTTTTACTATTTAAACGTTTGGCCGCAAAATATTCAATCAGACAATCTCACGTGACCAAGTGAAACTTCTTTGCAAGATTTTGTGTGGAAGTAGTGATAGATTAGAACTTTGGAAGTTCTGGGCGTTGAATGGTCGAAATGAGGCTTCTTGAGGTCTTGGCGATATCCACAGTTTCATTTTGTCTTGACGAGAATGTGATTTTTGAAGGGTACTTAAATGTATCAACTTGTCGTTCATCAATGATGACATAAGCACTGATCACCAGAATTTTTTTTTTGCAATTTTTTGTTGTCATACATCGGATGTACGGGTGTTGCTTGCATATCGCATGTAACATTGCATTTTATGGGCCATGGACGATTTTATCACCTTTTATATCACCTTCCAGAATTTATCCTACATGAAGGAGCACAATTTTTTTTCGGTTCTCCACTCATCCATGAGAGGTACGGGTGTATTAGTGATAGGATGAAAGGAAACTTCATATTCACAATGGATATCAATTTTCCCCGAAAAAAAAAAAATCCATTCCATTCCCCCATATCTTCTAGGTTCTCCATTCGTCCCGATGTTGCTCTATCTAGGTTTCTCACGTTTATCCCTCCCACCCGGACTTTCCGTAGTAATCTTCTCCAATTCGCACACACCGGAAAAACCATGTCGGATGAATCATCCCCATAGAAAACTACCAAAAAAGCCCTCCCCAGTTTATATTCCCCCACCTACTTAGCATCCCCCAAACTTCCCCATTGAATTCCTTTCGATACCACAAACAGTATCAGTATTACCGCACCCTCAGGGGTCTCCCCCACTGTCTACAAACCTTCCTCCAAATCCCACCATCAAGAACGAAAACTGCCCCACCTGGCGTGGGGGACCTGTGCACAGGTTGCTAACTACTGAGCTGACAAACATTTCTTAGTCTCGGTTGTCCTTTTTCCGACTCACGGTTATCGCACGTGATATGTCCAATCCCATGGCCTTTGGCATGTCTCCACCTCCACTTCCAACACCTTTACAGTTACACATTTGAAATTGCCGGAACTTCCATACGATACCCGTGACCGGACACTGTTTTGCACAATGGCAAAGGTGCAGAAAATCCTAAGGTTATATTAAATATACAATTTTTGGTGGGTGTGCGCACACTGTCCCCCGACTCCGAAGTTGGACTCCTGTGTATATAAATGAACGGCGATTCCCAACAAACGCTACCTACTGGTTTTTTCAACAACTCTTCTTGTTTGAAAATCTTCACGCAAATTTTGAATATGTCTGCTCCAAAGTATGTATCTGTGGCATTGGCCCGTTTGCACGGGCCGTAGGTTTGTTTTTGGAGGGCTCAATTGATCCCGGGGGCACAAATGACTAAGTCTCCAATGATAGTCAAAAAAATTCTTTTTGGTTGCTACTACCGAGGTTGACTATTAGATCCCACGGTTCGGCGAGTTGGAGAAGTTGCAGGGTTTTTTTCTTATTGTGTATAAAGAGTGCGAGGTCACCTGTAATTGAGAAAGTGAGAAACAATTTAAAGCAATCGGATTCTGGATAGTTTGACCAGTATCAATCAGACTGAATCAATTATAAAGTTTGACATCACACATCCAGACATACACTCTCACAACTCGACAACTTCACGATTCGATAACTTCCGAATCTGTCCATTGATATCTGAAACTTGCCAATTGAACCCATTGGCAATCATTCTCAGCACCAATCCCTTCCACAATCTATCCCATCTTCGTCCCCTCCCCCACATCTCATTATGGGTATCCAAGAACGAATCTCCTCCATTTCGTCACATCTTACTAACTCTCCCAGAGGTGATATCGGTTTGATTGGTTTGGCCGTCATGGGTCAGAACTTGATCTTGAACGCCGCTGACCACGGCTTCACTGTCGTTGCCTACAACAGAACCACCTCCAAGGTTGACGACTTCTTGGCCCACGAGGCTAAGGGCAAGTCCATCATCGGTGCTCACTCCATTGAGGAGCTTTGCGCCAACTTGAAGAGACCAAGAAGAATCATCTTGTTGGTCAAGGCTGGTTCTCCAGTCGATGCCTTCATTGAGCAATTGTTGCCTCACTTGGAGAAGGGTGACATCATCATTGACGGTGGTAACTCTCACTTCCCAGACTCTAACCGTCGTTACGAAGAGTTGAACAAGAAGGGAATCCTCTTTGTTGGCTCCGGTGTTTCCGGTGGTGAGGAGGGTGCTCGTTACGGTCCATCTTTGATGCCTGGTGGACACCCAGACGCTTGGCCACACATCAAGGAGATCTTCCAGTCTATTGCTGCCAAGTCCGACGGTGAGCCATGTTGTGACTGGGTCGGAGATGCCGGTGCCGGCCACTACGTCAAGATGGTCCACAACGGTATCGAATACGGAGACATGCAGTTGATTTGTGAGGCTTACGACTTGATGAAGAGAGTTGGTAAGTTCTCTAACAAGGAGATTGGTGACGTTTTCGCTACCTGGAACAAGGGTGTCTTGGACTCTTTCTTGATTGAGATCACCAGAGACATTATGTACTACAACGACCCAACTGACGGCAAGCCATTGTTGGAGAAGATCTTGGACACTGCCGGTCAGAAGGGTACTGGTAAGTGGACTGCCATCAACGCCTTGGACTTGGGTATGCCTGTCACCTTGATCGGTGAGGCTGTCTTCGCCAGATGTTTGTCTGCCATCAAGGACGAGAGAGTCAGAGCTTCCAAGGTTTTGACTGGCCCATCCGTTGAGGGTGAGTCTCCTATCACCGACAAGAAGAAGTTTGTCGACGACTTGGAGCAGGCTTTGTACGCTTCCAAGATCATCTCCTACGCTCAAGGTTTCATGTTGATCAGAGAGGCCGCTAAGGAGTACGGTTGGAAGTTGAACAACCCAGCTATTGCCTTGATGTGGAGAGGTGGATGTATCATCAGATCCGTCTTCTTGGGTGAGATCACCGCTGCTTACAGAGAGAACCCAGACTTGGAGAACTTGTTGTTCCACCCATTCTTCTACGAGGCCATCACCAAGGCTCAGCAGGGTTGGAGATCCACCATTGCCAAGGCTGTTGAGTATGGTGTTCCATCTCCAGCTTTCTCCACTGCCTTGTCTTTCTACGACGGTTACAGATCTGCACAGTTGCCAGCTAACTTGTTGCAGGCCCAGAGAGACTACTTCGGTGCTCACACCTTCAAGGTTTTGCCAGGCCAGGAGAACGACTTCTTGAAGAAGGACGAGTGGATCCACGTCAACTGGACCGGTAGAGGTGGTAACATTTCTGCCACCACTTACGATGCTTAGGTAATTATGGCTTAGTGTAATCAATCGTGGCTTTTAAATCATGTAGATTAGTAGGAGCTTTTGAAGGCTGAGTTCGAAGGCTGAGCATAGATTATTTGAACGCTTGTTACTCCATGTTTCAGTAAATCAGAATATTCTGGCAAGGCTAATTTTTCTTCCTGGTTTCGGATTTACAATTCAGGTTAATCTTTATTCCTCCATTATATTACTGTCTGGGTTAATCATTCTTCCTGACCTGTCGATGATAACCTGCATTGAATTTACCTGTCAAACGTGGAGGCATTCCAAAAAGTCTTAAATAATATTATCTATGAAACCTAACACAACGTCTAGTTTGCAGCCAATGGATCCCTCTTCTCAAACTCCAAAATGAGATCGTCCTTAGGGAAAATGGTTGCAAACACCTTGATCTCCTCAGACAATGGGGTAACATGATGCTTGAGGTTGGAGAACAAGGCAAACTTACCCAACAATCCAGTGAACAACATCATCACGTACTGCTGGCCCAAACAAACATGTGGACCAGAGCCGAAAACCAACCAACTTCTTTTTTCCATGTCAGCGGTTGGGTTTTCCCAACGCTCGGGGATAAACGTGTCTGGGTCGGGGTAAACTTCTGGGTCGTGCAAGGTTGGATACAAGGTTGGAATGAGCATGGAGCCTTTTGGAGCGGTGTACTCTGGGGTGACAGGGAATGGCTGCTTGACAACGTATGGAACCATCAAAACTGGTGGTCTGTAACGCAAAGATTCCTTGACAACGTTATTAGTGAAGCTCATGCTGTTAATCAAGTCAAGGTCCAATCTCTTCAGAGGGTCGTTGTTTCTCACCTCCAACTGCTCCTTTCTGATCTTGGCAAGAACGTCTGGACGGTCAGCCACAATCTGGAACAACCAACAAGCCAACGAAGACGAAGCGTCTTGGGATGCAAACAAGAAGGTGAAAATGGCCTCAGAAACCTCTCTGTCGGAAAATTCTCTGATCAATAACTTCGACTCAGGATCTTCCTTGTGGTTATCACGAGCCTGCTTCATCAAGTAGATCCACTCATCCATCACACAGGTTGGAGAACCGCCGTTTTGAATGTGGATCTTGGCCTGCTCAGAACACTTCTCAAAGATCTTCATGGTGTCATCAGCAATCTTCTTACCGTACCAGGTCTTGGTGTAAGGAATGATGATTGGGAAGTTGACCAACTCCAAAGCAGCGGTGACTTTGTAGTAGTTGTCGGCGATAAGCTTGATCTGGGGCTCGGTGATGTAGTCACCGCAGAAAGTTCTGAGCGATAAAGCACACATCAACTCTCTAAACTCGGGGAAGAACTCCCTTGGGCCATCATAGTTGCAGAAGATTTCAAGGTACTTGTCCATGTACTTCTCAAGCACAGGGATGTAGATTTCCAAGGCTTTACGCACAAACAAGCCGTTCAACGACTTTCTATAGTCTACATGTTCCTTTCCATCCAAGAACACCCAATTGGTGGGTCTAAGGATCTTGATAGCCACGTCCACCACACAGGGCTTGACGTATTTGGGCGAAGATAAGATTTTTCTTGCAAGTTCTCTGGTGGAGGCAATCACCACAAACTTATGGAAAATGGACACACATGACAATGGGCCCGAGTTCCACTTAGCCAAGTACTCCTCGAATTTGGGGTCCAACGACTCCAAGAAGGGGCCAATGATTGGCCAGAACTTGAATTTGGGACCAGCAATGCTACCTTTTCTGATCTGGTACATAATCTGGTCATAAGCAAGGACAGAAATAATTACGGTAGTAATTACCTGCCACCAACTGAGGGAATTCCATAATGAGAGTACCTGGGTAGCAATACCAGAGGCACCGGAGGAGGCCCTGACAACGCCTGCGGCGTCAGCCAAAGCCGATGTGTTATTAAATTCCATTTCTGGGATGAAAGCGTACGTAGGGGCCCAGAAAGACTGATGTTTATGTTTCAGGGACAAGAGCCATATTATATACTACCGGAGCCGGGATTTTTTTTTCCCTCTGCGCGGGCTCGGCACCAGTTTATACGACAGATAGCGAGGAAAGTAGTGGAAGGTCTGGAAGTGGAGGAGAAAATTGGAGAGAATTAGAAATTTCAGAAGTGATGAGAGATATGTTTGCATGGAGTTTTGGAAGTTACCAAATAATTTTTTCAATGTTTATGGTGTTTTTGCTCTTGATGTTTGAAATGATGGCTCCATTTGTTACTGTCTTGACTGCAGGAACAGCTTATTAAGTCGTATAGTCGTACCGTAAGTGGCCCAATAATCCCTTGCTAAATCATGCGAGGGAGAGACGTGTGATTGCTAGATATGTAGAAGTGGGTGGATTTTCTCATGTATGATGAAGTTTAGGGGTACTTATGAGTTTCTTGCGCTGTTTCTGGACCCAAACACTATCGGTGGAATCTGATAAGTTGCCGAAGAGGCGGGCCGCGTAGAGTTGGATATCACGTGCCACATACTAATCAGATGTGTACTTGTGAAGTGGTAGGAGATACGGACCTTAATCAAGAAAAGATATGTTATGAGAACTTATGTGGTTTCTTATGTCAGTTGGGTCATTGGTGGGGTGTGCTTTGGCATTTTCGCTAATTTTTTCTTTTCGGCGATTAAGACGATTATCACACTTTTCGGCTTACATAAAAAATTTTGTTTGTAGTATTACGAAGTAGGGACGGAGTTTGGCATAAATGAGCAGATGAAAACTAACATGGAGTTTTTGCAAAAATCTAGAAAACTGGAATTGAAAATTTTGTGAAATTTGAAGAATGGGTCAAAATGAGTTTTTAATCGACAAATGTAGTGACGGAGAGATGTGAATGCTGTATGAGCAATGGTTGAATTATCTTCTTCTCACAACTTAGTCTAGGGTAGATGATAGTCAATAATGAGTTGCTGGTTATCATACTGGGTAAACTAATTTAAGTTCCAGTTATGCTCAACACTCTGCTCTGTTCACTTAAGTTCCAATTCAGATTCAAATTCAAATTCTTGTGAATTATTTCCTGTTTAATTGTGAGCAAGCTGATCTCCTTCTAAAGTTTTCCTCATTCTTAAATCTACTGAGTTTTCTAAGGTTCATTTTCCGCACCTCAATCACGTGACACAGAGCACGTGCAAATATCACCATCAAGATGAGATGCCCTCTTCCCATTTAAACATCAACCATGGCTAAACGAACATCTGGCGCAGTGGAAAGCCGCAGAAAAAAGCAACGTGCCCATAATGACTCGTTACTTCTGTCTGGAGTTTTTTCGAAAGGATCAGCGGACGTGGAGGACTGGGAAAACGCAGAACAAGACTATGAATTGGCACCAAGATCTCTTGACACAAAAGAAGTGGTAGAGGGATTGCCTATCAAAAGAGGAAAAGTGGTGGAAAGAGTGGTGAGAGAAAAGGAAGTTCAGGAAGAAGATGAAGACAATGAAGAGGAGGAAAAAGTCGAGGAACAGCCTGTGGAGCCAGAAAGTGAGGTCGACGAGAAGATCGAAGAGGATAATTTAACTCCACAAGAAAAACTTGCCAAAATCAAAGAGGAAATCGCCTCATTAGCATCACAGTTAATGGAAGACCCCGAGGAAAACATTTCTGCGCTTACAAAGCTCAGAGTACTTGCTGAATCCGAGGAGTTTGCAACTAGTCAGTTAGCTATTTTGGCTCTTGTGCCAGTGTTCAAGTCTCTTGCTCCAGGCTACCAGATCAGACCATTGACGGAAGTCGAGCAGAAGGAACGTGTCAGCAAGGAAGTGGCCAAAATGAGAAACTTCGAGCAGGGCTTAGTCCACAACTACCGTCACTATATTGATCTTCTCAGCAAGCTTGCCAGAGTGCTGGCACTGAACTCTAGCGGAAACAAGAAGGTTACGCCATTCCAGATTAAGCAGGGCCACACAGCCACAAACGCAGCTTGTGAGTTGTGTCTTTCATCGTTGAGACACTTCAACTTCAAGCTCGATCTTTTCACTATTCCTGTCCGCAGACTCAACAAGAAGCCGCTGGATAAGTCTGATGTGCAGTTGTTCTACAAGTGTTTGAGAACACTTGAGACCTTGCTCAAGGACGATAAGGACCATGGAAGCATCACTTTTGACATAGTAAGAATCATGACCAAAACCATCAAGGACAAAAAGTTCCGTGTGGACGAGTCTGTCATTAATGTCTTCTTGAGTCTTTCCTTGTTGGCTGACTACGATCCTCATGGCATGAAAGATACAGACAACAAAGTCAAGACTAAAAAGAAGGACAGAGTACATCTCTCGAAGAAGGAAAAGAAAGCCAGAAAAGAAATGAAAGCCATTGACGAGGAAATGCGTAAGGCAGAGCAAACTATTACGGCAGAGGAACGTGAGAGATTTCAAGCTCAGACTTTGAAATTGCTCTTGAAGTTCTACCTTGAGATCTTGAGGGCCGCATCTACATCAGTGGATGAAAAGTCTGAAGCGTCGCTATTAATGGCTGCCGTCCTCGAAGGATTATCGAGATTTGGTCTGATGGCCAATTTTGACTTGTTTGGAGATTTCCTCGAAGTTTTAAGAGAAACGATGTTCAACATTATCGAAGAACACACCCTCGAAACCGACAAATACGGAGTCGGCGAGGTGTCTGATTCTGGAGGAGTCTACACTAAAGATGAGGCTAGAAAGTTGCTTCTTTCTATTGTCGCTGCATTTGCATTGATGGTTAACCACAAGGAAGTGGGAAGACTTCCGATTTCCGTAGACTTGTCCAAGTTTGTGTCGTCCCTTTACACCATTCTTGCCGACTTGAGTCTTGATACCGACATGGAATTTTCTCACAAATCGCTCAGACTCGCAGATCCACTCGATGACTCTGGTTTTGCTTTCAAACCCGCAGTCAACGTTTCAACGGAAGCAGAATTGCTCTTGAAGAGTCTTGACTTTATCTTTTTCCGTTCCAGGGTTGGCAGTCAGGCTCGTGCCATGCCTTTCATTAAGAGACTCTATATGAGTGCATTGCAAACTCCAGAAAAGACAACCATTGCTTTGTTGAAGTTTGTAGGTAAGCTTCTTGGAAAATATGGAGATGGATTGAAAGGATTGTGGAGCACAGAGGATACAATTGGCGGAGAAGGGGACTACGTTCTCGGCATCGAGAAAGAAGGTTTCGAGGTGGACTACGAGAGAAGTAATGTGGGTTCGGCTGTTCTTTGGGAGAACGTTTTGCTCGACAAGCACTACTGTCCCGTAATTAGAGACGGATCAAGAAGTTTGATGAAGAGCAGCAAAGCCAGCAACAGCCGTTAATAACTGAAGCGAATAGAATTAATGCAAAGCGTACATTTCAATAACCAATAAATGCAGAAGAACAGTCAGTCTATTTTGACACAAGGTCCAAGTTCTCGTAAACACCACCAGCAGACTTGTACAAGTCAGTGGCCTTAACACCTTCACCAGAGGCTTCGTTGGCCTTCAACTGTTGCAACATCAATCTGGCCTTCTCTCTCTCTTTGAAGCCATGCAAACACTCAAAGTAGTCATCAAAAACTGGAGTGCACTCTTTTTTGGTCACGGTGTCAGCAGACGTGTAGCAGGCCACAAGAGTCTGGAACTCATAGAAGCACTTTCTAGTACCGCCGGATCTGGAGTATGGTTGCATTGTAGATTTTGATTCCGGATACTTGGTTTTCTTATTTGAACATTGTGCAATTGGTTGGTGAGAAAGTGGGCCACACACGACGAACTCTTACAAATGTGCAGGAAACAACAGACTTTTTCGACCTCAGTTTTCGCATCCTTTTTCGCAGCCAGCCATTAGACATAAGCGAGAAGTTCCCGGATACATTTCTTTACCTGGTAATAAAGTGGACCCACCTGGCCGTCGATGATAATATCTCCCGTATCTTCTCCTTGTAAGTTGTCAGTAGAGATCTTTTTGATGGCTATGGCGTTGTTGACAACGAGCGTACCCTCACCTTTGAACTCAGCGTTCAAATCTTTACTAATAAGCTTTTTCTTCAACTCCGGCAACCTGATATTGCCAATAGCTATGGTAGAACCAAAATCCACCAGTTGTGATTGGCCAGAAGAGCTTTGGGGATCCGAAGATACCTTGGTTATAGGTTTGGATGAAGGTTTCAATACAAACTGTGTACCCGAATTAACCAAAGCATCGACACTGCCACTGGCGGCCCCATTGCCATCGAAAATCTCCAATTCTCCATGGATCTGCGAAACCTTGTAATTTGCACCCAATGACTGCCACACAAGAGACTTGTTGAACTCCTCATCCAATTTGACCTCGAAATCACTTAATCTACCATGGCCATCGCTTCCAATCTGCAATGTCTGGTTTCCGTTAGCAACAAATACTCCCATTTCTGTAAACAAGTTCTTCGCAATACCTCTACGCGAATGCAACATCAAATCGAATTTCCCCGTGGAAGCCAACGCATCTTGCGACACGTCGTTCATCTTCTCTATTTTTTGTTTGCTGAACGCAGCTTCCACCTGCTTGAGCCCATTGAGCGAGTCCAGATACATGGGGTTGTAAGTAAAATCGGGAAGCAATACCAAGTTATATGGACGTAAAACCGAAATGATCATATTCATGGACCGTAAGTCCACCAAACCACTGAGATCTACGAAAGATAATCCACATCTCATTTTCAACTCAACATTACGCAGAAGTGCGGATGCAGCTCCCAACGGGATTCTCTTGACAGGCTTAAATAATGTGTCGAGGTACTTCTGGAGCACTTGGTTGTTCAACACTTCCTGTGGAGTCAACTTGTTGCTATTATGGTTTCTGTCTTTGCCGTTTCTGCCCCTTCTATCGTCATCCATTCCATCGCTTTCGCCCCATCCACCCTTATCGCTGAGTTCAAATTTTCTCTTGCTCTCGCTAATGAGCTTGTTATTTGCGCTGTTCTCGTCCGACTTCTGGAAATCGTTGGCGTTGATAACCTCTCCGTAGTCATCAAACTTTCTCTTCTTACCCACCACAAACGGGAACATTGCCTGCCGGGGCCTGAGCTTGTGGGTAACACGAATGTCCACTGGCTGGTTGGCTTCAAGTCTCTCCATCACGTAGTCGGTGAGGAAAACCTCATGCGAAGTCAACGATGTGGTGGTATTAGTTTGTGTCACGGCGACGGAAGGTGCGTTCACCTCTGTCTTGATGGTTTCTTCAATCTGTTCCTCTTCACTGGAAACCTCATCGTCAGATGAGGATGAGTCGTCGGAATTCAAGTCTGCGTTAAGAATGTTCTTGTTTTTCTTATCACGAACCTTGGCCATCAATTTTTGTTTCCGGAGATGCGCCGTTCTATCTTTAAAGCTGGCCAATTCTTGGTTGTTAAGAGGTTCCTCACGAGTCCATGATGAGAGAGAAAATGATCTCTCTAATGGAACTGGAATGCCGTCTTCGGCAACACCGTTGTTTTTCTGGCTTGCTAGAGTGTACCACTCGTCAAAGAGATTTGACGAGATGGTCTCCTTGGTCGAAAACGGCGATTTCTCTGTGAGAATTATGGTGGTTTTCTCATCTTGGCAGAGAAGTTGAAGTGCTTGTGACGACAAGTCTCCATCCATGAAATTCAAACCTGAAGCAAACACGATTTTAGGTCCTGGAAGCTGGACCAACTCACGAGCATCCAGTAACAAGTCCACTTTGGAAGGTTCAAATGGAACTCGACTATATGCTCTGTCTTCTGCAGCAATGCCTTCGTATTCCTTGATCAACAGCGACGACATCCAGTCGAGCAAATTCGATGCATAGCTCAACACCTTGGTACCAGAGTACGAGAGAAAGTAAACGGGAATGGCTGCACCCTGAAGGTCTGCAAGATGGTCATCGATAATGTGCAACAACTCAAGGAAACGGCCCGAGATGCTTGTAGGTAATAACACCGCACCTCCATTAGCAAGCGTGGCATCCACGAGTTGAAGAAACTTCTCTGTTCTCTTTTTATGTGACATGGTAGAGCCCAAATCTGTTCCTGTGATGATAGCACTAGGTCTGACCAAAGCCGAGATGGGATTGCCAGTCGTAGGCGAGAGGAAACTAGCACTATTCAAGAACGAGTCTTTAGAGTGGTTCCAAGTTGGCGCATAAACTATACGCTCCAATCTCTTTGTTATGAGCCAGAATGATCCACCTAAAGAGTGACCGGAGTTGTAGGCCGTAAGTAAAATTCTATTCTCCAACGTGGACATGTTTTGGAAGTACTTGATCAGAGTGATTTTGTCAAACCACTCGTCCACATCGTTGACCTCCATAAATGCCGATTCTAAGGGCCCCAAATGTCCCTTAGTACGGTAAAATTCCACAGTAGCCACTCTTCCCAACTGACTTACAGCCACTGTAGCGTAGACTGGAATAGTTGACATAAGACTGGGGAACTTGGTGCAAAGAAGAATGTATCCACCGATATATTCTGGAGTGGAGTGGGAAAGAAGAATCAATTCCACGTCTTTCAAGTATTTTTCCATGAAAAGCACATCGTCGGGGTTTTCTCCATTCCATCCTGGGTCTGCAAGAATATGAAGCTCATTGTCAAAATTCAACAACGAAGCCCGAAAGGCACTATTGGAGTCACTTGGCGTTAGCAACGTGAAGGTGAACATGGTAGTTCGGTTGGAAATCTTTGAATGAAAGAACTCAGGTTGGAAGATTAGGTGGTTTTCTTTTGAAGCCGGAGGTTTTTGAGGTTTTGGTGGTTTTGGTGATTTCGCTACTTGAAGACTTACACACATGCAGTGCCTTAGTAAATGTACATTAAGATAAATATAAGAATGAAAAAAATCGGAAGGAAAATAAATGCATCGGAACGATTAACGGTCAAAACTAATACTGTTCCGTGTGTGATATGTTAACAACGTTTCTGCTTGCGTTAAGCCTGGAATTCCATGCGTGGTGCTAATTCTGTCAAGTGAGTTTCTCGCAGTCTTGTACTCTCCTCTCTTGATCATGTCTTGTCTCAATTGATTCAAGTCGATTGGCATGTTGAGAAGCTGCTGGTTGTATTTGGCCTTATCGTTGATCGTTCCATGTCTGGATCTATTAATGGTTCCACGTCTGGATCTCGAAATTGTTGCTCTTCTGGTAATGGACTTAAAAGCTCTGGAGAGCTTGTGGTCTTCGTTTATCGAATGGTCTGACCCAGTATCATGGGCGCCTACAGCATTCTCAACCTTCTCCAAAAGCTCTGTGTCTCCCTCGTTAAGACGCTGGAGAATTCTGTGTTTTTCAATATCCTCCAAATTTGTGGGATCGTAGCCCTGTGGGTAGTCCTTGAACTCTCCAGCTCTTACTTGCTCACGAATGATGTCAATGTCTCTTGGCTTGAAGTTTCTGAGCAAGAAATCGTAGGTGAAACGAGGCAACACACAAATTACCACCGAAACCAAAAAGCATGGCCAGAATCCCAAAGTACCCAAAAGATAGGTACCGCACTTATAAAACTCACCCACATAGGCGCTAGCAGACCAAACTCCAACCCAGAAGAAGACAACAAGAGTTGACAACGCATTGATCAACAAGGACAACCAATCCCATCTATACTGTTGCAACAACACGTATATGTTACATGATGTCACAGAGATTGCACAAATCAAGACACCGACCCAGAATCTATGGTCAACTGGCAACCCTTCGTGATTCTGGAAACTCACGTAGTACATGAGGTAAGGGAAAAAGAAGGAGACCACAGATTGGTAAAGTCCATCAAACATGTACCAAATAAATTTATACTGCGACCACTCAAGTCCCAAAACTCCAGCACGATACAACTGTGGAACAATCAAAGACACCGTATCGGATACATCCTGATCGAAAACACCAAGGATGATAACAGGAAGCGAAGTAAATGCCAAGTTGTAGAACATCAAGAAAGTGTACTCATAAAGGTAAGAACCGTCGAAGCTGTTGTAGATACCGTACCAGAAACAAGTGAAAGTGAACACAACATTCTTGTAAAAGAAACTTGGAATCATTTCAGCCAATCTCTTGTACGACCATCTGCCATGCACAAGAAGTAATCTGGTCAAGAAACGGAATTGTCCAATGGCATAGTCCGACGACATGACTGCCTGTCTTCCTTCCTCACCAGCAATTCCAACACCAACGTTAGCGGCCTGAATCATGGCCACATCGTTGGCACCATCTCCAATAGCTAAGGTCATAACCTTGAGATTTTCCTTGACAACTTTAACAACTTGAGCCTTCTGAGCAGGCGACACACGACAGCAAATCACAGACTTACACTGCTTACCTAAAAGGAGGAACTTTTGGCGAACAAGTTCGTTCTCACTGAAAACCAATGTCAAAGCAGCACCATCGATAATCAAAGCAGTGTTGGATGTTGGAATTGAGTGATCACCCTTGGCAGCTGCTATAGCCTCTTTGACATCATCAGCACTGTTGAGGTTGATATTGAAATTCTCAGATAAGTATTTTGTGATGAGGCCATCAATGTAATCCACATTGGACATATCATCATTTTCAGGTCTCACAACAAGCAACTTCATATCGTTCCCAAGAAGGTTACAGGAGAAGCCGATGTTGATGGCAGTTTCGATTCTGTCACCAGTAAGAACCCACAACTTGATACCAGCTTCACTCAAAATAGAAATAGAGTCAGGCACTCCTTGCTGAAGTCTGTCCTCAATAGCAGTACCACCAAGCAAAGTTAATCCCTGTTCCAATTCAGCATTGAGTCTATCAATAATTTCGTCTTTGGAATCTTCAATCAGGGCATTTGCCTCCCGGAAACGTTCATACCAGGAGTAGAATTGCGACTCGTCCATAGATTTCTGAGCAATACAAAGCGTTCTGAGACCTTCCTTCGCAAAGTCTTCCAAATGCAAGGCTGTCTTTTTCAACAAATCATCAGGTGTAGAAGGAGACAATCTTTGGTAAATAACATTGTCAGCACCCTTGCAAATGAGAAGGAGAGATCCCTCTGGAGTTTTCAAGATACAAGACATTCTCTTACGAGCAGATGTGAATGGAATAATGTGGAGCAATTCATACTCTCTTTCCTTGCCGTAAATGTCTAAAAGCAATGTCTTTCTCATTCTCTTCTTGAACACAATTCCCAAGTCTCTGGCGACTGCAACCAAGGCCGCTTCATCGGGAGACTCTGCCTTCAAATCATTCAAAAACTCATCCTCACTATTTCTTTCTGTTACGACAGTGTGACACAATGCAAGAGCAAGCATGAACTCTTCGTTCGACTGTTTTCTTGATTGAATCAAAGTGTTTGGAACAATGGTGTCCTCCACATAGTCATTGGAGACAAAAGTCAAGAGGTTCTCTCTGAACTGATCGTTTTGCACAAAATTCTGCAAGTTCTCAATCATATCAGATCTGTCCTTTTTGATAGCCTGGTTCCATCTCTCGCTTTCTTTGACAGTATCAACTCCATTTCTCTTATCCATACCTTGCTTGGCTTCAGTATAAGCCAAACCATAGGAAATACCTCCAATGGTACATTTCTTAAACTCCATGACATTTTGGGTTAAAGTACCTGTTTTATCACTGAAAACATACTCTATCTGTCCCAAATCGTCCGAAATACTCCACGACTTCGGAGTACATGGAAAATCTAGACGCTCGTAGTACATCTTAACATCCGAATAAATGAAAAATGCTTGAGCGGTTTTGATAATTTCAATGGAAATGTACAAGGAAATCGGGACTAAAGACTGATAAATGATCAAAGCCACAAAGAATGCCAAGACACCATTTCCGGCTGAAGTCTTAGAGTATGGTGCAAACTCAAAATAAACTCTGGAGGTTTCGGAATCATTGTAAAATAGACCATTTATAAGACCAGAGACAAAACATAACACGAATAAGACCACGAAATTGATTACCACAGAAAGATTCAATTCACGGGAAATCTTGGACATTTTCTCGGGAGTGATGCCACTATTCAACACAATCTTAGTCTCAGAGCCAGTGTACACTACTACACCAATGGCCCATTTAGTGTTTCTCAAAGTACATCCTCTCAAAAGAATGTTGTCACTGGTTATAGCCTCTCTCTCGTCAGCATTCACCAACTGGCCATACTCGTCGTAATTCTCGTAGTGGATGGTACCTCTGAAGGAATACAAGTGGGTGTTTGGAGCATCACATTCAATCCAAAACTTTGTGTTTCCAAGATCAGTGGAGTGTTTCAAATTGGAGGAGCCTCCACAGGCTAAAGTGGTTTTGGTCTTCAAGTTAGTTTCTCCGTCCAAGTTCTTTGTTTCAATGTAACAGTTACCCTCCTCATCAGAACACGAAATAAGTACGATGTCGGCTGGAATCTCCTCATTAGCTCTAACACGAATGAAGTCTCCAACACTAATATCTTTCCATCTACGGTTCTTGAAATGGGTCTGCTTCAGAGTTGGGTCCTTTTGGTGTTCCTGTTGCAACACAGGATTGAGAAGACTGTCAGGAAGTGGTTTGGTTGGCGCATGTGAAATACGTTGCAGTTGATGGGACTTTTTAGGTCTCTTCGTGCTGACGGATGGTCGAAGATCCAATGAGTTGAAGCTATAGTCGGACTGGACTGTGGATACTCTTCGCAACTCATTCTCACGTTCTTGAGCCTCCTTACGCACATACTCGACCTTTTTCGCCTTGGAGCCAAACAATTTGATCACGACTTTCTTTAAAACCTTCACGATGGCCCAAAGAATTCTCGAACATAACTTTTTAAATCTTCTCCAGGCGCCCACCTCATCCACTTCAACGTTGACGTTATGGATGCCCACTAGCAAATGCACAGGGCTATTATTGAGCTCAGCGTCACTGGAGGCTCTTCTGTAGTCCTCAAAGCCATCCTTTATGGCAGTGATGGTGACAATGACAATCAAAGGAACGGCAGCCAACCCCGGACTGGCCACACCGAACACTTGGAACGCACCCAAAATCACCAAGATCAAGAAATAGGTGTTAGCCACTTTCCGGAACTGGAATAGCAAGTTCTTGGGAATGAAGGAGAGCGGAGTATACTTTGTCGATCTGATTTTGTTTCTGGGATATTGAAGGACCGGCTTTCCATCGCCGGTCAGCATGTTTGAGGGCAAAGCCTCATTGACATAGATCTGACGGGGAGTGTTGTCGTAGATATCTTGCAAATACTGTGGTCTGTCGGCCAAACCTTTGTTAAAGAAATATGTCTGGAGTTTCAGCTTGAAGTCTGGAGGTTTGGCAGCCAACAAATCATCGATGGAGTATTTCTTCAGAGCCAAACCTTGCGATTGCAGACCTTGTCCCTCTATGGATCGCTCCTGCTTGGAGTTGTTTTCCATGGACAAGGTCGATAGCTTTGATTCAGTATCTTCCTTCTGCATGGGGAGTGAGACTAGGGATTTGGGAATAGACGGCGATTTGGCAGCGTCGACGAGGTAACAGCAGAACAGAAGGCCGTAGACGTCAGCAGCAGGCTTGTTTCACCTAAATAGCTAGCACCAGTACCTAAAAGAAGTAGCTGGATCAAGAAAAGTGTGTGAGAAAATAAAATATTGCCTTGAGTCGGGTCGGAAGTAACAACGGAGAAGTTACACCAGTACACCAGGCGATAGTTCGGGGCCGTTGTGGTTTTAGACGATGGGATAGATGTTCTTGGCCGAAACAGGCGGAGTTAATGATGATGGGGGTATTGGGATATCAATGACTTTCAGAGATAAATTGGCAATGGACGTAAATGCAATGGTTTTGTTAGTAAGCAGGGACATTGGACAATTTCGGCAGTTGCGGGTTTTGATGGTATGGGCCGGCCATGCCGGTAGTTGACGCAAGAAGTTTAGTGGAATGAGACATTATTTTTCTTTTTTTTTAAAGAAAGATTTTGTCAAATTTCAACTTGAATTTCGTATTAAATAGTTTTAAGTATTTTCAAATTAACTCGTACACATATCATGCATCACCAATTTGCTTTTTGGATTTAATTACGGTGGGATCTTTTTCCAATGGAGTCTTTTCATGTGGTTTATGGCCAATTCATGGGGATTTTTGTAGTGCATGGAGATAATTCTTCCGATGAATGTACGGCTCGCGCGGCCGGAATACGACTTCTGTGCGTGGATTAATGACTAAACTGGAAGATGGAAGAGATGAAAGGAAACGGAAATTGCAAGATGGATACGACTTAGATTGCCATTTTGAGCAGAGTTTATAGTGGCTTTTCATGGCGGCTTTGAACTGGGTTTTGTTGTGAGTTTTCATCGCTGATATCTGGACGGAGAATAGTAAGTTCCGTGATGGTTAGTGGATTAGTAATGGCAGAAGAAGAGGAAATGTAAACACCAGCATGATACTTTAGTACTGGGATGATTGCCATTCCGGGCGTTGATTATGCATGTCAATGGTACAGTAACATAGTCAACTTGGGGTCTGGTAAAGGTTGAGTATATGGAGGTTTTGCAGTGGACTTTCTAGTATTTGGTACTATTAACTTACAGGTTATAACATATTGAAGGTTCAATTGAATGACTTTTTGCTTCTCTTTTATTTTTTTTTTTTCAAAGTAGCATTTTGATCAATCTCGACCAATTCTTCTAATTGCTACTGAACACATCATTTTACTCTGAATCCTACTAGAAAGATCGGTGTCAACTAAATAATACCTATCAGTCCAAAATCTATAGCATTTACCAAATCCGTCATATCTCCGACTAGACACCCGTACATCTCATACACCAATAGCAACGAAATTTAACCCGCTTAGTTCTACAAAACTACAAATTTTTGCTTTTCAAAAACAACGCTCTATTAAACGTTTGACGTCTAGATCTTTATTATCATCAAAAGCACCCACCAGAATTCCTTCCCCGGGTCGTGCCAAACACATTGTACCTGGCACACCCTCCACCAATTTTCTCGACGAAACTGAAAAAAAACTGGAGTAATTACAACCCACTACAAAATGTCCGTCGAAGAAATCCCACAAGGTGCCGAAATCAACATCATCTCTAAGAACGAGAAGAAGGCCAGAGAATTGATCAAGAAATTGAACTTGAAGCAGATCAAGGGCGTTTCTAGAGTCACCTTCAAGCAGAGAGGTAACTTGATCTATGCCATTGACCAACCAGATGTCTACAAGTCCGCTGCCGGTACCTACGTTGTATTCGGTGAGGCCAAGGTCGATGACATGAACCAGAGATTGGCTGAGGCTCAGGCTGCTCAGGCTCAGGCTCAGGGCCAGGCCCAGGCTGAGGAGGAAGAGGTTGCTGACAAGTCTCCAGAGTCCATTACTGCTGACTTGGAGAAGGCTTCTTTGAACCAGAACAAGGTCGAGGAAGTTGTTGACGAAGAGGGTGAGGTCGATGAGTCTGGATTGGATGCCAGTGACATTGCCATCATCGTTGAGCAGACCCAAGTTTCCAGAGCCAAGGCTGTTGCTGCTTTGAGAAAGCACAAGGGTGACATGGTCAATGCCATCATGGACTTGTCTTAAGCGGACAAGAATGTGTATAGTCAATGATTCTTGCTATAGAACCTGTAGTTGACCATGGGAAGTAAATTAGGGTAATTAACTATAAGAATACACTAATTAGACTCGAATGGATGCTACTTATTCGGGCTTTTGCGCTTTCGAAATGTCCTCTAGAACATCTGTAGCGTCACTCTTTGTTTCTTTCGTTTCTCCCTTCGATTCATCAACAATTTCCGCCTCCACGGCATCCACATCCACCGGATCCAAAGTATTGGATTTCTCTGCACTGTCTAAACTAGGGCTCGTCACAATAAATGTTGGAGAAGCTTGATTGGAAAGAGGCATAGAGCTAGCCACAGATTCCGCCCCGCTGCCTGGCGTCCCGGAACTTGGTGGTGTGTCCAATGCTCCATTGATGTATCCACATTGTCGACAGATATACGTGACAGTATGAGGATCAGTGCATCCTGGAGGTGCCAATCCGTTATGGGTATAACAATTGGAGCAAATGAGAGCATACCGGCTCTCGACGCTCTCGTTATGTTCAGATCCAATGATATAATCAAGAAGCCGATCTTGTAGACTTTTATGTACTGGGCCCTGGACAGGAGCAGAGCGACGGACACTTGCATCAGTTTGACGGGTATCAGATTGGCCATGGGGGCCCCCTACTGGGTAATTGGCTCCATTGCCCTGAGGGTTGCTACCATTTACCTGGATATTGGGTCGATTGATAGTAGCCGGTAGCTTCTTTGGTCGTTGGTCACTTTGTCCCAATGAAGAGCCCGTTGAAGTGCCCGAGTTCACGCCAGGTTTTTGACTGGCATTTGCCTGGTTCTGACCTTTTGCTTTCTTCTTGCCTCCATTGTCGCTAGACAATTGAGGGTCGCCTTCCTTGCTATATTTCTGAAGCAACAGCGACGTGGTATTGAAGTTCGTCACACGCTTTAGGTCTTCAATCTTGGCCTTGTGACGCTTTAACAACCCTTGCAATGACTTATTCTTGCTGGATATCCACAAATCAAATAAAGTATCCAAGAGAAAGACCAAGGTTGCTATCACCAAAGGAAACAACACCGTATAGAGCAAGTCCAGGGTGTTCTGACCCGACAAGAATATGGAAAAATGAGACTTCCCCAATGCTAGAGGACCCAAGTTGTTTAAGGATACTCTGTACCTATAAGCGATCCATGCCACGTAAGCAATCACCAGAGGGTAAGTAATATTTCTACTTACAGCCTTGCGTTTGACCGATAATGCAGTCACCTGGTTTCTTGTTCTAGAAATTGCTTGGGTTAGAGCGGTCAATTCCTTGTCGAAGGCGTCTGGATCGAACAGATTCAGCTTAAAGAAGCTGAGGAACCCCATTGAGAGAAGAAAAGTGTGGAGTATTGAATTGGTGAAACTCAAGATTGATAGGCGAGTATGCACTCTTAAAGGTGACAGTTTATGGATGTTGATAATGAGACGAAGCATGGATGAGGAAGAAACTCGGAAAAATAAATGATAGGTTGTATGGGATGGATATTGGTGTAATATTTCCTAATTTTGGTGTCTGATGGTCATGTCAGCATATATGGCATGGTCATGATCATGCGACAGATATAATAAATACACCGAAGATTACACTTGCAATATGGTGACGGGAGACAGTTGAAGGAGGGGGAATGAGGTAAAGCAAGGTTTATTAGAATTCGAGAGAATAATTGAGAGTAGAATTGTGTCACTAATGAACCAGAGGATATGACCAGGGATAGTACGTAGTTGAGATCGTCTTCAATTATTGTTGCCTACATGGTGGATTTTCAGTATTCTAAACACAACTTTCATTATACAAATTATGAAACAGACGATACTACTCCTTCTATTGCATCCTTTGAATCCCCTACTGCATCCTTGGCATTTTCTGCTGCATCCTCTTAATCTTCAATACATGTGCACCAAAAAGAGATCTGCTGCAATGGAAATACATCAATTCCATATCATCATGATTCAATTCATAAAGCATTGATTTCAATTCTAAAGATAAGTTTAAAGTACAGTGTTATAGAGGACCCTACATTTCTGTCTAATAAGCAACAAGATTCATAAACAACTTCTATGATGGAGTAGATCGTACAAGCTGGCAGTAGCAGATTGAATTAATCGATAGACCATGTCAAAGTCAATAACGTTGAATAGAGTATCTGAATTGAAACTGAAAATCAGAAACCGGTATACTCCAATATTCCGAAGAAACCTTTCCTGTCAAGCGCATTAACGATTACAAATCCCAAATGTCATCAATTGACGACATACTTCAACTAACAGAATATCTGACCAGACAGATTCCCAAGAAGCAAATCCAAGGAAACATGATTCAATTAATTTCAAACCTAATTATCTCAAAACTTGTCCTCTCAGGTCTTCATTTAAGATCCACGACCCATTCACTTCTCACCTTCACTCCGTCCACTACCTACATCATTAACACAAGCCTAATTAACCAAATAAATAGAAAAAAAGAGAAGCTAAATTATTTGAATAACACACAATCTCCGGAATTCTTTTCAGAAACCTAACGATTCCTTTCATGTAAGACCCCACCATATAAATCCAAGTACCATGGACCCTTATCGTAGTAGTGTCAAACCAAATTGTGAAAAGCGTCATCCACCCACCAACTTACAAATCCACACCCATGACCTACACCATCGGAGACCGGATCATCACGTTCAGTGCCAAGGGCCTCACTCCCGAAGATGAACGTATCGTCCGTGCCCATCCTGACATGCTTCGTTACTGTCTCAACTCCACAGTCCACAGTTATCTACTCAGTATGAAGAAAATAGTCCATCTTTACACCGACATCATTACCATCTACAGCACGCTTCTCCTGAAGGTGCCCAACTACGATGATGTCACGAACATGACCAATAAAACCAAATTGAATTTTGTTCGTTTGGAAGAGGATTTGAACGTTGTCTTCGGCAAGAGTCTATCAGCAGTCAATGAAGGCTGGGAACAGAAACACTATGAGAAACAGCTCAAACCTATGGTGGTTCTTATCTTGAAGAGCTGTAATGAGCTGTTTAATCACCTTTTTAAAACACTCAACTGCATCGACGTGTTCTTTCTGTCATTTGATAATCTCAAGAAACTTCTCATTCCATGTCTACTCACTCACACCCAAATGATCCAGAAACTGATTGCAGGCGCCATCTACTTCTTTGGTCTAACCACCATCACCGACGAGTTAGCCAACGTGGGCGACTTCGATGCCACCATCATTAGACAACTCACCAAGATCGACTCTATCACTTCAGGCCTCGAACGTGAAGCCAAGTTGCTCGATATGGTATTCACAACCATCGATACGTCATTGCAACAGTACACAAACATTCTTCTTGGACGAGCCATTCTCAAAAGAGACGTGGAAGAGGTGGACTGTCGCATCATTCGTAGAAGAGACGTTTGCTTCCAGGCTGCTGAACATGTGGTCAGCATCCCACTCACGGGGGATCAACTTACAGCATTGTCGATGCTGCATTTCACTAAGCATATTTTTTACTTCATTTCGGCAATACTAGTGGTGGTTGTCGTTGTACTTTATAGGCTTTATGCCGTGATCTTTGGGTAGGCTATGGTTTAATATTTGCATGAAATTTGTAGAATGGACTCCTGTCCAGCTTCAAATATACCTCCATGACTTCTACCTTCAACATTTTAATTTCGTAGTATCTTCATTTTCATGATTCTCTTAACCATCATTCAGCCTTCTGTGTCACGTGCACAATTCATCTTTCACGCACTATACACTAATCTTAGAGGTAAACACCAAACTCAAAACCCTACTACATTATAGTCGGGAATCACGATCCAAACCATCCTGTTTTCCCTGTCCGGCTTCATAATTCACGTCCGGTTGTTTCCAGGTGTTCCCATTGTTGCAATTCTCCAACTTTTACCACGGTTGTGTTGTGTTTCTGTCAGAATAAACTCACTCCCATTGTTGGACATAGACCCGCTGCTTCTTTGCTACCAACGCCGTCCAAAGTGGTGAACCTCCACCCTTTTTCACCTCACATACCCCAACCAGTCACTTTTTGTGCATTGTCACCATGGCTGACAATCCTGATCAGATCTACTCGGCCACCTACTCCAATGTCCCAGTATTTGAGTTTGTGACGGAAGAGGGCCCAATTATGCGTCGAAAGTCCGACTCATGGATCAACGCCACGCATATCTTGAAGATAGCCAAGTTTCCTAAGGCTCGTCGAACAAGGATCTTGGAAAAAGACGTCCAGACGGGCATCCACGAAAAAGTCCAGGGAGGTTACGGTAAATACCAGGGAACGTACGTTCCGCTCAACTTGGGCGCCGAAATCGCTAAGACTTTTGGCGTATTTGATATTTTACGGCCCATTTTTGAATTCGAGTACGTGGAAGGTAAGTCCGACACTCCTCCACCAGCTCCGAAACATAACCATGCGTCTGCTTCCAACGTGGCTCGTAGACAACAACAGCAGCAGCGAAAGGCCGAGGCAGCCCTCCAGGATGAACATTCTGCCAAACGAATGAAAGTTTCTGCTAGCGAAGGTACTGAAATACTGAAAAAGAGAGGAAGACCTAAAAGAGTCGCTTTGACTGCCAGAGAAAAACCAGATTTGCGCCATAGCAGGACAATGCCAGTAGAGTCCAGTGGACCCAGCATGGGCACTTTCAATGCTCGCAGAGAACTGTCATACTCGCAATCACTGCAGTTACCTCCCCTAATGCGTCAGGACACCGAGAGGGACGCTTTACAAATTATGGCCAGCAATTTGAACGTTAAGCGAGAGGATCTTGAGGCAGCTAGCAGTGATAACGAAGATCATGGACCAGGCAACACATTGCGTCCTGACTTTGGCCTCAAAGACACCGACGAAGACGAGCTAATGTCTGGGCGAGAGCTATTCGGATCGCGAGACTCCTTTGCTACACGCGATTCGTTCGAAAAAATTGTCCACATGCATAACAAGCACTCTCGGAGCATGAATCTGAACAACATTCCTCGTTTGTTAAGTCTCAATGGCAGCGTTTCTGCTGATGGTTACGGCTTGAACCAATACCATCACAACAACCATTTCACGTCACAGTCGCCAACAACTAGCATCAGAGGAGATCCTGAATCAGTGGAATACTTTAATACTTTGCTTAATTTTTTCTTGGAAGATGAGGGTTCGCCCACTCATTCTGTCAAGGGCCACAATGGCAATTTGGAGCTCCCCGAAAGCATCTTGAACCCACCGCAGCCATTGAACAAAATCAACATCAACCAAGCCATTGATAACGACGGAAATACTATCTTTCACTGGGCTTGCTCCATGGGTAACATCGCAATGATTGAGTTTTTGTTGTCCATTTTCACGAATTTCATCGACAGTCAAGTTAAGAACTATCATGGAGAAACGCCGTTAATGTTTTTGATACAATTCAATAACAGCTTTCAACTCAAAAATTTTCCTGCCATTCTTGACCTTCTTTTTGATTCCATTTTGTCGGTCGACAATTATGGAAGAACAGTTTTGCACCACATTGTTCTCGCGTGTAGTTCGGGCCGCAAAGATGTATCCTTACGATCAGGAAAAGATGATGAGCCTCGTAAGAAGAAAGAGCGCTTCTCAAAGTACTATATGGACGTTGTCTTTGGCAAGATCATTGAGTTCCCCGACTACCAACTACTGCAAGGTAACGAGAACAGAAATCTAGAGGATAAGAAAGAGCTCATTGCCAAGTTCATTAATCACCAAGATAATGAGGGTAACACTGCGTTTCATATTGCAGCTTACAACATGACCAAGAAGTTGATTAAAATATTCATCAGTCACCACAAGTATATTGACTTTGGCTTGAAGAACTTGGTCAATTATACTATTGAGGATTACTTGGCATCGCACAACTATGTGCTACGTTTGGAGAATGGTGAGGATGAATTAGTTCCTACTCAGGAGGATAAGCACCAGATTAAACCCACCTTGTTTCCAGCCGAACATACGCAGAGTTTCGAATCGCAGTTGCACAAGACCAATTTGGCCATCAATTTGCAGAATTCGACAGCAAACATCATCACAGAAAAGCTAAGTGAATTAGCATTTGCCATAGACAAAGAACTTGGAGAAAAAGATGACAAGTTGCTCGCACTTTACAAGGTATTCCGCTTCATTGCTTATGACAAGTTCCGCTCGCAAAAGGCAATTCTTGAAATCTTCAATCTTGATAACTTAGTGGAAGACATTGAGAAGGACTTCGAAACCAGCACGGATGATTTATCCAAACCTGGAAACACTGAGTCTTTGGTTATTGATGGATCTAGAGATAAGATTATTCAAGACGAGATCAGTCGACTTCACAATGACTTGCTCTTCCAATATCTCAGCATCAAGGATGAAATTGACTTTGAGCTCAAAAGGTTCACCTACATAATGGAAAATCTCGCTTCTCAGCGGTTAGCGGAGTTGGAGAATAAGTTCAAAGTTGCGGGGAGTGAAGAAGAAAGTGATGAACAAAAGCTAGAACTTGCTACAAAGTTGCAACAGGAGATTCTCAAGCGCGTGGAGTTGTCTACTCGAGTATACGAAGAAGGCAGCAAGGTGCCAGTATTGGTTCAAAATCCAGACGAGTTCAAAGAGAATGTTGATGGAGACGAAAATTCTGACGGCAACAGTTCGGGGCATCGAGAAAAAGAAGTGACATATCCACAGTCATCTGAGGCTGGCACGAAGTCTGCCATTGCTGACTTTCCTCAGGTGGACAAGCTTTATAAGTACTGCAAGTTAATCTCTTTAAGCTGTGGCATGTCATTTTCGGAGGTTGAGAACTCCATTGATCTCATCGAGCAGTCGCTTGAGAAGTCTGCTTCGAACTCAACTGCATAGATAATAAACATAGTAGCGAACAAATAGAAATAGAAATAGAAATGAAAATGAAAATGAAATCGAAATAAAAAATTATAGAGAAAAAAAATTCAAACAAGATAGTCAACACTAAACAATTAACGTTATTACGGGGTTATACCTACAATATCCACCGGATAATGGATGCCGCACGGTGCACGGAAAGTCCGCTATTAGCCGAGATCTTGCGATTAAGTACTGGTGCAGCGACCTAGCTTTTTTGCACCCGGATAATAATACCCTGGTAACGCAGAAGAAGCTTGTGGATAAAACACAGTAAATATAGAGTAAAATTTTTAAGTAAAATTTTTACAGAATACAAAGCACTCACTTCCACACTTTCTTACCTTCAAATGCTGGCCAACGAAGACAAAAAAGACCCAATTGAGGACTCTGTTGAACATGCTGTAGACATTTATCCCAGCTCTTCAGATAGTAGCGACTTCGATGGTCCAGTAACATTTACGGGCAAAGAAACAACGGAACTGCCTAGATCATTGAGAGGATCGTTTTCTAGTTTAAGAAGAGCTGTGAATGGAAATTCTACTGAAGATGCTGACGAAATTAAAAGGTATACAGAAGAGGAAATCAGAGGTAGCCTTGATGAGGCCGAATTTGACCTTCAGAGGAACGCTACTAGACAAACTATTATCAGCCATATTGTGGACACAAAAGATATCGATGATTCAGATTACAAGATTGAGGAAGACAGATTGCCCATCGAGAATGATGGTGAGAAATTTACTAATATTGACCCAGAGCTCATTACGTGGGGATACAATAACCCCGAGGATCCAAGAAACTGGAGAACATCTAAGAAAGTGTTTGTGGTGATTTTTGTGTCTCTCTACACTCTTATTTCGCCCATGTCGTCATCGATCTTGTCTCCAGCAATGTCAGATTTGGCAAAAGATTTCAATATCACCTCTACTACTGTTCAAGCATTGGTTATTTCTATCCACATTTTAGCATGGGCCGTTGGTCCCTTGGTGATTGCACCGCTCTCTGAAGATGACAGACTCGGAAGAAAAACTGTTTTGAGTGTTTCGTGCTGGCTCTCCCTTGCGTTCAACCTTGGATGTGCTCTCTCTCGCAACACTACCGAGATTATTGTGTTTCGGTTTATCTCTGGCCTTTTCAGTGCTACCCCACTCAATGTTTCGCCAGCCGTGGTAAGTGACCTTTTCGATGCCAAAACTAGAAACCTCAGTTTGGCTGGAGTGTTCTTAGTGCCATTTGTTGGACCCGCCATTGCACCCATTATTGGAGGATTCATGGTAGAGGCCAAAGGCTGGCGTTGGGTGTTATATACGCTCTGCATCATCAATGCCGTGGTAGCGGTACTTGGAACCTTCTTCTATGTGGAGACATACACCCCTGCTCTCCTCAAGAAGAAGGCTCAAGCATTAAGAAAGAAAACTGGCAATATGAACTTGCATACCATCTATGAGATCTCCAACGGAGAAACGACTTTGGCGAAGTTGCAAGGAACGGTTTCTCGCCCACTCATGTTGCTTTTCACCCATCCTATGATCATTGGCTTGGGATCCTTTATGGCATTCATTTATGGATTCTTGTACCTTATGATCATTACATTTCCATCAGTGTTTGGCAAAACATACGGGTTCAGTCAGAGCCAAACTGGCCTCATGTATTCATCACTTGGTATCGGCTTCATCTTGGGAATGCTTTTTTGGACATATGTTCTTGGTGTCGTATACAACCATCTCACTGAAAAAAACAACGGTGTTGCTGAGCCCGAATTCCGCCTTCCGTGCCTCTTCATTGCAGCCGCCATCATTCCTATTGGCTTACTCTGGTATGGCTGGTCTGCACAGCTTAAGCTCCATTGGATTATGCCATGTATTGGCAGTGCAATCTTTGCATTTGGCCTAGTGTGTGTGTTCCAGACTTTACAGGCATACTTGATCGATATGAACCCAAGATTTGCCGCCTCTTCCATCGCGGCAGCAGCTATCTTCAGATGTCTCTTTGGGTTCGCTTTTCCCCTCTTTGCACCAATTATGTATGCCCGTCTTGATTACGGGTGGGCCAACACCATGTGTGCAATCATTGCGGTGTTTTTGGCAGTACCGTTCCCAATCTTATGCTACAAATATGGTAAGCGTATCCGGGAGTGGGCCAACGTCAGAATGGAGAAGAGTCAAGAGAAGAGAGATGAAAGATTGAAAGCAAAACTAGCACAAAAAATTTAAGGGAAGGATCAAGAACAGAGAAAATATGAAAAAGAAAATTAAAAAAAAATAAAAAACAAAGCAAATATACAAAGAGACAGTGAACAATATACAGTAATATGTAATCGAAAATTTGAGTCAACACTTGAAGCAAGTAGTAGGTGCTATCTATAATCTGTAGTGTGTAGTGCGATCCAGACTCTAATAACTACAACTATTATACTACTAATGGATCACACCGCTCAACCCCTTACCATTGCGCTGCTACATGCATTTCCACTTCCTCGAACCCTTGAGGTTCTTCCTCCACATGTGCTCCAAGACTTTTCTCGACAATACGACTTGGTGAAAGGCTATATTAAACAGCTAGATGCCTATACTCAAACGGAAACCAATCTCCGTAACATTATCCACGAGCAGATTTCCACCATAAATAAGATCATAGTTTTGTTGGATGCATATGAGAAGAACTCGAGTGCCATTGCAAGTGCAATCAGCAAGATGAACGAGTTATACAAGGAGTTCTTGAATTACGAGACATATCAGTACCAGCTATTAAGTTCGAACTTCAACCAGAATTTTTTGAAGTTGAAATTCTCCAAGTTAACTAGTGCAAGCGACGAGGAGTCTATGAATGCGGTGAAAGAATATCGGAACTCGGGCGAACTGCTACTGAACTTTCTTCAGGATTTTAGGCAGAAAAGGAAACTGTACCATCTTTTAAAGGAGAAGTTGAACCGGTGGGATGAAGAGCGCATAAGTGGGCTCATTTAGATAGATTTGAGAGTAATCTCTTCATCTTGGGCGTGAATTGACTGGTCAATGTGTCCATTCTTTATCTAGGTTGATGTCAATGCTTTGATACTTCTCGTTGATGCTTCTCGAGGAGATACTAATCGTCTCAGAAGATAACGAGCTTATGGGTTTAAGTGACATGGATGGAAGGAGAGTCTGATGATTATATTGTTGCATCGATCAAGGAGGGGTAAAATGGCAATGAAAGATAAAATTGTCAGTCAACAACCACAATTCATGATGAAAAGCTAGAGTACTTCACAGAGTAGCGAACTCCATCTACACGATTGGATCATAGGTATAAACTTACAGATTGAAGGTCGAGGTGTTGTTTAGAGTATGAGATCACAAATACGACTTGGATATCAATTATGCCTATCCTACTAACTATTTCGATGATTCAGATCCTCTTGATCTTACATAAATTTTGACTTTGCACATTGGTATCGATAGAGTTGATTGCCCCGGCCATAAGCTCTCCCCAAATGACTTCTCACTCAATCCGACAATGTACGAAATATTGGTATGCCACTCCTCCAATCTTCCTGACAATTCTACAATTCTCATGCCAATTCTACACTACATGACTTTGAATTGCTCATTTCAAAAGAAATCATCCATATTTCTGCCCAGGTTCCCTTTTCTTGATCATTCATCAATTCAATTACAGTTGTAGATCTTACCTATACACAATTCCACAAGCGAACATTTTCAATACAATTGATCAGCAAAATCCATACCTGTAACCATTCATTATTTTGCATCAAGACAATTATGTCAAGCCACAGACTCATAAAACCTTTTAATTCATATCAAATTCTCTCTAATTTCTCAAGTGTTATATCTTTCATTCATTTCATGAGGGTTCAACCCTCCAAATCCTCATTTATATTCCTACACAGTATCCACCAACGTCGTCTGACTCACTACGACTCACAAAAGTTGACGCATTATCAAAACGATCAGATGGCCAGTCCTCTCCATCCTATTAAGTTCCGACAATTTCCGACACCCACAACCAATCAAGACATCCATACCTTCAACATCCGAGCATATCCATCAAACCGCCTTACGGACTTCAGTCATCGGTAGTCAATGCCCATTCGCTGTAGGATTTGCGATGGTGCTGCACCGTCAGGTGAGCCGCAACAATTTTTTTCTCTCTGATAATGTGCAAATGAATAATCCACACTCGGGTCTATGGAAGCTCTACTCACGCACCCCTTCTATCCGAACATGGCCAATGACAGAATACTAGCCACTAGTCACAATTCAAATTCTCAACTTACGTCAATTCCGACTAGTCCGGTACCAACACAATAAGTAAACTATCATATTGCCCCGCTATCTGCACAAGAACCCGGTTGCATATGACCCGAAAACAGGATTTGTCGCTATATGAGTGCACATACGACAATCTCCCCGTCGGTGTCTTAAACTCCGAAATATCGCGAGCGAAAACGCACTTGGATAATTTATACCGTTGGAACCAGTTTCTTTCTCAATGTTCAGTACTCGCCCAATGTTGCGAACTGCGCAAATGTTCAGAGCTGCGGCAAGCAAGGCTACCAAGCCACTGCTGGCGTCCGTGTCGAGTCGTTTGTTCTCGACCAGTCCTAGAGCATTCAATGCGGTGCCAAAATCTTCTCCAGGTGTCATCAAGAAGACATTCAGAACTCTCACTGCTGTGACTGTGTTGACGTTGGTTGGTGCTGCTTCATACTTGAGTTATAAGGTACACCTCGAGTCCAATCCTGCCGAACAGGTCAAGCAGACCTCGACATTTGAAAATGGTCGTAAGAAGAAGACCTTGGTCATTTTGGGTTCTGGTTGGGGTTCTATCTCCCTCTTGAAGAACTTGGACACCACTTTGTATAACGTGGTTGTCGTTTCTCCTCGTAACTACTTTCTTTTCACCCCATTGTTGCCATCTTGTCCTACCGGAACCGTCGAATTGAGATCCATTGTCGAGCCTGTCAGAGCAATCACCAGAAGACGCCCTGGAGAAGTTATCTACTTGGAGGCTGAGGCTACTGCAATTGACCACGTTAACAACAAGATCACTATTAAGCAATCCACCACCGTTCACTCCGGCCATTCCGGTAAGGATACCAGTTCGGCCAAATCTACTCTTAGTGAAGACATTGTCACTTCTTTGAACTACGACTACTTGGTTGTGGGTGTTGGAGCCCAGCCTTCTACTTTTGGAATTCCAGGAGTTGCTGAGCACTCCACATTCTTGAAGGAAGTGAGTGACTCCATCCAGATCAGAAGAAGACTTATGGATATCATTGAAGCTGCCAACATCTTGCCAAAGGATGACCCTGAGAGACAGAGATTGTTGTCTATTGTTGTTTGTGGTGGAGGTCCTACTGGTGTGGAAGTTGCAGGTGAATTGCAGGACTACATTGACCAGGATCTCCGTAACTGGATGCCTGAGGTTGCTTCCGAGTTGAAGGTTACCTTGGTGGAGGCTTTGCCAAATGTGTTGAACATGTTCAACAAGAAATTGGTGGACTACACTAAGCAGGTTTTCCAGGACACAAACATTGATTTGAGAACAAACACCATGGTCAAGAAGGTGGACGACAAGGCAGTGATTGCCCAGACTAAGGACAAAGATGGTACTGCCCAAACAGTGGAAATTCCATATGGTATGTTGATCTGGGCTACTGGTAACGCCCCTAGATCTTTTGTTAGAAACTTGTCCTCCAATATCGAGGAACAGAAGAACGCTAGAAGGGGTTTGCTTGTGGATGACAGATTACTAGTGGACGGAACAGACAATATATTCGCTTTGGGTGACTGTACCTTCACCAAGTACGCTCCTACCGCTCAGGTTGCCTTCCAGGAGGGTATCTTCTTGGCTGGTCACTTGCAGAGATTGAATGAAATCGAGTCCTTGAAGTACAGAGTCGCCAACCCTCAAGGCGAGGAGCACGTCGACAGATTGTCCAAGAAGTTGGTCAAGTTGGAGTCTTCCTTGGAGCCATTCAAGTACAACCACCAGGGTTCATTGGCATACATTGGATCTGAAAGAGCTGTGGCTGACTTGGTGTGGGGTGACTGGTCCAACGTCAGTTCTGGAGGTACCTTCACCTACTTGTTCTGGAGATCGGCTTACATCTACATGTGTCTTTCTGTCAAGAACCAGATCTTGGTGTGTCTTGACTGGGCCAAGGTGTCGATGTTCGGTAGAGACATCTCCAAGGAGTAGAATTAACAAATTTTTTATGTCTATTCATTATTATAGCTACTTACAATATAACTCATAGTCTACGCGTAAGTAAGGTATTTAGAAATGGAAGTCGGAGATGTTATCATCGTCAGCATTGTGACGATTCTTTTCATAAAAGTAGTCATCTTTGGGGTAAGGTGGAGACTGTGCACCTGGTGACGGTTCTTGTTGGGCAAAGTCGAATGACTTGTCGTTAACGGTGGAGTACAGTCCAGTACCTTGAGTATAGCTGTCTTCTTCCTCGTTCTCCGATGGGTAATAACTCTGCTCAGCAGTGACGATGTTTCTGACTTGCTTAGGAAGTCTGTCTGGACGGTAGAATCTCAAATCCACTCTTCCCACGATATAAAGAACATTAATGAGCGACTCGAAGCCACCCCAGCAAATATACATGATAAATGGTTGGCATAAATTGCTCAGATGTCTGTTAATCCTGTTTTGAAAAAGAGTAATACTTCTCAAGACCGCACCGATAAAAATCAATATCGTAGTGACCACAATAAGAAGCATGGAAACGTTGTGGTCCAATGTACCTCTCTGGTTGGTCAAACCTTCCACCATATTGTAGTGGTGATGAGTGGCTGCGATGACTCTGATGGCATGTCTATGGTTGTGATTTCTCTTCATAAACGTTTCTGCTGCATCCCGAGCAGCGTTTCGTTTGACAAAGTAGAATGGCTTGAACGACTCAATCCACCATGGCTGGTAAGTGTACAAATTTTCATCCTTCTTGGTGGGAGGGAACAAGTACGACAAGCCAATCAAGGACATGGATGTCAACGAGTACAAGATAACACAAATCGAGGTTACCATCACCACAATTTTCCAGTTCTCGTAGGCTCTGTGACTAAGGAAGTTAATGTATGGAACAAAAGCAGCAAGAATGGTGACAATAAGAATCAAAATCACGCCAATGTAGGTTCCCCACATAAAGCCCCAAAATAATTTTCTGGATCCACCCACTGGATGTCTCCAGGTAAACAATCTTTGAGCAAGAATCAAGTCAAAAGAAGCAAAAATGACCGAGGTCAAAATGAGGAAGATCTCACTAACTAAACCAACGTTGACCCAGGAAATGTCCCTGGCCCATTCGACACGAAACACGAAACCAAGCATGGTTATCATACAATTGAGAAACCATGCAAATGAAATCCAGAAATGATGGCCCCTCCATGTGTTGATGCTGAAAATAACAATATGGAATAGGCCCAAGATTCCAAAAATGCATGCAAACACAATACTCGGTGCAATGTCTGAGCTAGTGGGATAACCACCAAAAAGATTATTTTGCATACTCACAGAATAATCGGTGATGATCTGGGGAATGACGGGGCCCATTAAGTTGTGGCAAATATCTACCAAATTTCGAATACCAGTACCATCCGCAGCACCATTATTAATCGTTTGCGTGAGACGAAGAAGGCCTTTCACCGCTGGGTACCCATCGAAGTTGTATGGGTCATTGAAGGAATCGGCCATTGCTGAGTTCCACTAAATATCACCAGTATAAGAAGGGAAGAAAATCAGAGAAAAAAAAGCCTTGGAGGTATGATTCCACTAAAATGTCGAGGATGAAGAAGTGAAGGTATTGCTATAAAAAAAATCCGGGCGTGATGGGGATCATTGGGTTTTATCTCTTAGGAACTAATTTGGGTAACTCTAGCTATTACATCCCGAATAGGAATTTGTTTAATGCCCTGCCCCGCAGTCTCCTGCAGACGTCGGTATCTCATTGACTTGTAAACCGAAATCGAAGTACACTATTTGAAATGATCATCAACGATGTAAACATGGAGACTGTCAAGTTGGGAAAGTAGTAAAGGATTTGAATTTATATATTTTTCTATTAGTAATGTATTATTTGTTGGTCTACGTGGCCTACGCTGTGAACAGCGAACGTTTTTGTATGCGAAGCTGATGGGTTTCCTGTTTGGGCAAGTATGCATGGCTGCTCTTTCTGGATGAGTTGAACTTGGTCCCAGGTCGGGCACAGGTGAGGGTTTGTCCATGTGAACAACTAATAGTGGAGATGGTTGATTTGTGTATTTCGGCGAAAATCAGCGGTTTTATTGGTACTGGTATCGTTGGGTGAGTATGGAATTTGTATTTGTAGGTGATAAATTTATAAGGCTGTTCCATCTTCTATTAGTTTTATGTGACTTTTTTAACTTTGTTGATGAATGCTACTGTTTATGGCAGTTTGGTCGCTATATCTATTCCATTGTCAGATTGCCTTTTCCATGTTTTCGTTACGAATCAGGCAGCCATGATTGCCAGTCTTTGACTAATTTCCTAAACGGGTTAATTGCCTGCTTCTCGTGCAGGAATTAGAACCTAATAGAGATGCCTACCATAATTGTATTATAATGTTCACCAGTGGGAAAGAGGAAATTGGAGGTTTTCTGTGGTAAAAATGTCATTCTGTTGAAAATAGAATATGAGTTTTTTAAAAGTCTTATGTCAAATGACCATGAGATGAGGGCAAATGTTCAACTATCGCTGAAGTCATAGAGAGATCTCCAATTTTGGTAATGCACGGCAGAGCAGTCCATTCAATTTCTTGACATTTACATTCATTTCCATTGTTTTCTCAAGAGCGTCTTTTAGTTCAAAGTTTTATCTCCATTTACTCAAGCCTCTATCCATCTTTCATATTCCAGTCTTCCAGATGTTAAAAGAGGTCATAGAAATAGTTTCGGAAACAAGAAATTTGAAACATTTCCCTTGCCTTATCAATTTCAATTCATTCAACTAATCGATTTCAATTTATTCAAATCTCTAATTTTTTCATCAAAATTTCTTCTCGTCCCACTCTACCGAACATTCCTGCATTCCACCATAGACGTGTCTCATCTTCAACTCCAATGCCCACCACAAATATCGACTATACGGAGATAACTCAGGCTCTAAATACTCCCAAAGACTCATATGTCCCTGGAGATTGCATAATCTCCACGCCATTTGGGCTTCTGGTGTTAGAAATCCAAGGTGAACTCAACCTACCGTTGAGTGCTCCTCAAGACCCAGCATCTGTGGATCCTGAATACTTGGCCAACTTCGCCACTGTTGACGATGTCTACCATGCTGTAAAGTTTGGAAGAATGGAATTTGATGCCAAAGATCCATCCAAAGTGGTGTTGTTCATAGGAAACTCTCAGAGACTCATTGGATCTGTTGAAAAGTTAAGAGAACCACTTGGAGTCCTACGAGTGTCGACCAACGACGACCAATCCATGAAGTTTATGGATATTATTGAAAAGAAGGTCATTTTCAAGCAACGACCATTACCAATCATGTAAATCTAATGCATACAACATACCATGTTCAATTGCAAAGTAACCTAACGGCTTGTAGTTATTAACTTTAATCTTCGTGTAACCTCTATTTTATTTGTGTGTAAGTCTAGGTTATGTTATCTTGATTCTTCACATCAACTCAACCTAATACATTTTTTCTAAAACTTCGAAACCTCTCCCGATGTTAAGAATGGCTCATTCTTGCAACTGTCCGTGAACACTAAGTTGTTGAATATCTTCTTGATATCGTGTTCGCTGAAGTCCAACACGTTCTTCATATACTCCACAATACCTCCGTATTTGGTATCAAGAAGGTCTATAGTATCTAACATCGCCTCATGCCTGGAACTAATCAAGTTTGCAAATCCATCGTCCTCAATGGACCAATTCTTACGTCCACGTGAGATGAGCTCCTCTAATGCAGCTGCTCCTTCTTTACTTCTGAGTTTTTGCATCTGTGTCACGTACTTCTGTTTGATCTTTGCATGGTCGGGAAGCAATCCGTACGTGGTCAACTCGTACTCCCCTGCAATGGTATGACGGTCCAAACCAGCTAACCTCAACGCCAACATGGCAAACACTCCGGTACGATCTTTGCCTGCAGTGCAATGGAATACAAGAGGACGATCTGGATGATCCCGAATATGTTCAAACATGGTCCGGAACAGGCTGGTACCACTGTCCAACATGTGCTCATAAATATTAACGTAAGTATGCCACGATGTGATCAAATGTGACAACCGAACAGCAATCAGTTGAGGCGAGTAATCCTCGTTTCTGAACACAGGAGCATGGAAGCGTTCGACGTCGACGGTCTCGAAAAGTGGTGAGACTCCATCTTTCTCACATTCTTGGATTGATCGAAGATCGTAAACCGAACGAATTCCCAAGTTCTTGAGTGCTTCTGCGCCAGTCTCACTAATGTCTATAGTATTAGCACAGCGGAACAAATATCCTGGGCGCATGTAGTAGCAGGTACCAGGTTGTGTAGCCGTGTGGAACGTAGGAGCATTGATTTTCCAGCCCCCAACGTCTCTAAAGTTGGCGATTCCATCCACAGTTTTGGATCTTGGGATACCGCCAATATACTTCGTCTGCGTCGCAAAACGAAGTAGTTCCTGGTCGTATCGAAGGTATTTGGTGATAATTGCACTCACCAAATAGTTGTAGTTAATCCTCTTCTTCTTGTTCAATGGGTATCCGTTGGGATTCATATCCTCCTGGAGATCATCGGTAACAGCCTTTCTTCCGTAAAAGTTATGGTCGGCGCCCTCGATAAGCTCTAGTTGGTGGGTGTATGGACCCCTGTTTAGAGCGTTGGCGTAGTAGGCACAATCCTCTCTGGGGATAATATGGTCCTCGAGTCCGTAGACACTCAAAACAGACCATGCAGTGGATAACTTGCGCACCACAGAGAGATCAGGCGATGACAATGAGAGAAGTTCAGCCTTGGTGACCTTTGTGGGTTGGTACTTGCCAAACCGCATGGCAGTCTGCTCTATAAACTCGAAATCCTGATCCAAGAAGGTGTATCTCTCATAGATGGTCTCCAGACGGTATCTGGCGGAGCAATTGATCAAGTTGGGCACGATCACAGCCTTTTCACCTTTCCCGCTACGAACAAGCTCCTCCTGTTGCACTGCCCACAAGAACATCGCAGCACTTCCTCTCGAGTGTGCAATGATTGACAGAAGAAGAAAGTTGATGTTAACAGCATTCCGCGAGCTATCCAATAAATATTCCACGCATGTCTGAATATCCTCAATGTCTCTGGTCAATGTGCGGCCCTCCTTTGTGTCTGGATGGTCGTCCAGATAGCCACAGCCTCGGAAGTCGATTCTCAATGAGTAGTGGCCCAAGTCAGCAGCCAACCGATGCGCTACCAACTTCTGGTAGCAATAGTCTCTATGACCTCCTTGGCCATGAAGAATGAGCGCCACCTTTTTGGTTGGTGGAGCGTAGCCGAGCTGGAGGAAGTCGTCCAAGTCTACAGAGTGTGGAATGGTCAATGTGCCCTTGATTCCATTCCCGATGTCCACGTCGATCTCACGTGGAGGCTCGACTTCTCCAATGCCGTAGGTCCGGTCCTTAGCTAACTTTTCGTCCATTGGCGAGTTGCTGGATGTTGTTTGGGTTCAGATGGTAGAGAAGAGGTGGATTTGAATTTCACGTGAGTGTCTCCACAGAGTATCTCCACACAGTCCCCGGACAGGTTATTGGCGATTGGGCCGAGAGACGATGGGCCGAGGGAACAAAATTTAAAAGTGGACAATTTGATTGTTTTGGGGTTTTAAAGTTTCAAGCAGGGTAATCCGAACCTGTGTTTGGAATTATTTGATGGTGTTACTGAGACTTAATTGTAGTAAGTTGGAACAGGTGAGAAACCTGGGAGTTTTTGGTGCGGAGTTCATGATGTGATTCCGAGGAACCATGAATACTATTAAGTCTGAGGATTTTAGCATCAGAAATAATAAAAAAATTCAAAAAGTAACTTTAATTGTGATTTTAATTGAAACATATATGTGACAGTATGAGAGGTTGTTGCATACACAAAATTGTACCCTTCATTGGATTTAATTGTATTTTGTGCATTAAATTGGGAAACATTATTGTACATTCCACAATCTATCTGCTACCTTCACTACTGCACACTCACATACCACCACCATGAAGAGATTTGATGTAGATCGAGGGGCCTACACCCAACTCGGCCAGCAACTCAGCCAAAGACATTCGGATGAACTCTCAGCACAACTTGCCGTTTACCAATCGGCACTCATCAACTTTGCCAGCGAACATGAGGATACTATCAAGAACAATCCAGAATTCAGAAGCAACTTCACCCAGATGTGCTACCTGATCGGTGTGGATCCGCTTGAGCTTCTTCTCTTCCTGTCGTCGAAACAGAAAAGAAAAGACAACTTCTATTTGGCTCTTGCCGTTAGAGTGGTTGAAATCTGCCAGGAAACAAGAGACCTAAATGGAGGGCTTATATCGTTAAAGGAACTACGGTCTCGATTCCAGGACTCACTGAATGTGCCCACGCAAATCACGGACGATGACATAGCCAAGGCAATGACGGTATTGGACGCGCTAGGCAAAGCCTTTGAGGTGTTGGAGATCAATCACAAGAAGTGGATCAAATTCGTTGAAGGTTCAGGCTCTAGGGGAATCTCTAACGACCACAAGAAGATCTATGAGCTCTGTGAGTTCATGGGAGGCTATGTAACCCTGAGACTTCTCCGTGACAACTACGGGTGGGATTCCGTGCGGCTGAAGAGTGTAATGGACGATATGATTCTGAACGGGTTTCTATGGATCGATAACCAGGGGCCCACAGGCGAATGGCAGTTCTGGGAGCCATCGTGGATCTCAAAGTAGATTTTAACGGTATGGAGTAATGTTACAGTGTAGTGGAATATAAGGGTATGTTTCTGTGTTTGGTCTAATCCATAGTTGATCTACTTAACCCTAGTTAGATCTTCTAATTATTCAACAGAGTCGTTTCTCCTCTAATTGGCCTCTCCCTTTTTCTGCTTCTTTTCCCGATGTCTGGCATTGACAGTCTCCACCGTGTCACCTAGCTCTCTCTTTGAAAGTGGAACATAGCATTTGAAGTTGCGGCCCCGACCGTCTCCAACATTGATGGTGCCCGCATCTTGATGCTGGCTCTCATTTTCAAACTCCTTGACAAATACGGACTCAACCATTTGGGCAATGGATGACTTAAGCTGGTAATCTAGAAGCATAGCGTTGAAGCGCCCATGCTCCTTGGCGAGTTTCTGTTTCTGGGTGCCCTCAAAGTCATCTGCAGAGTTGAGCCATTCCATTTCTGGAAAAACACAGTCGTACAACACCAAAGGAATGTCGTTGGCCATCTCGTATACGGGTTTGCTAGGGTATTTTCCTATGTTAAGCAAGTCGTCAACAATGGATGGTAGTTCCAACTTTTGGCCTGCCATGAACAATACAGCAACCATGCACCGTACCTGGTGCCAGAGAAACGCCGTTCCCTTCAAGTCAAACACGTATAAGTCATCGTGGAGATGAACGATCTTGGCCGAGTACACCTCACGGCAATGGTTGGTGATTTGTTTGGATCCGTCAATTTTGCAGAAATTCCGGAAGTCGTGGGGTCCTTCGTACCTTGCAGCAGCATCTTTCATCAAATCAATGTTTAAGTCGGCCTTCTTGAAAATGTACTTGTAGTGTCTGTACGAGCAACTGAAACGGGCATCGAAACCCTCTGGCGGACGCAAACACACGGCTGTGATTCTGATATCTGGTGGCAAAAGTGCATTTAAAATGGTAAGGTACGGAAGCTCCTTCTTGTCGTTCAGCTGAATTTTCTGGTCTTCAGCAGAAAGTGAAGACCGAACATCCAACGAGATAACCTGGTTCAATGCACTCACACCTTTGTCTGTACGGCCACAACGACTGAAATTGCAACTGGCTGGATCAGCCTCAGGCACCAATTTGGCTTTGGTCATGGCTAAAAGAATCTCCTCCTCCACTGTAGGTAGCGGAGTTGGCTCGTACTGGAAGTTGAGCCCGTTATAGTTCCAGCCCATATAGGCAAAACGGAACGCAACGAACCGTTTGGGATGCGATGAGAAGTCGAATTTTCTCTTTTTGGCTTTTGTTGCAATGTTTCCACCGGCGATTTCACTTCCAACTTCTCCTATGCTAGTAGGTGCGACTTCGCCAGCGTCGCCGGAGTTTTCAAGTTCCTGGAGCCTTTTGATGAGCTGTTTTTTCAGCATCTTCTCATATTCAACAGCCCGGACAGCGGCCTTCTCTGCATTGAAAATGGCTGCCATGACTCTTTTGAACATCCAGTAGTGAGTAGTGCAGAAAAATGTTACTGCATGTGCACGCAGAGATGAGATGGAGATCATCATCACTTACTTATCTATATCAAGTAACCAATTAGGAAACCAAATTCCAGAGCCCCTAATTTGGAGATCCAACTCAAATCTATAAAAGAATGTCATCGCTACTGTGGGAAAAACTTAACGGAACCATCCATCCGTGGATCCAGGAAGCCATCACTTCCTTGGGCTTTACCTCCATGACTCCAGTCCAGGCATCCACCATCCCACTTTTCTGTGGAAATAAAGACGTGGTGGTCGAGTCTGTCACAGGTTCGGGAAAAACTCTAGCGTTTGCCATTCCCGTGTTGCAGCATGTGTCCAACAGATTGTATGGACCAATTGATTCAACTGAGAAGCCTGAGCCAGTAAAAAAGGGCCACATGCTTGCAGTCATCGTGTCGCCAACTAGAGAGTTGGCCAGTCAGATTCAGAAGGTGTTGGAAAGCATTTTGGAGTATTTGCCGGAGCATCTCCCCCAAATTAAGACCCAGTTGGTGTTGGGGTCTCTCAACACTGTTCGTGGAGACTTGGAAGAATTCCTCACAAGCAAGAACCACATTATTATTGCCACACCAGGTCGTCTTCTCGATCTTTTAGCCTCTCAGAAAGTGCATACGCTGTCGGTTGAAATTGCAGTGTTGGATGAGGCAGATAAACTCTTGGATATGTCGTTCGAGATGGACGTCGTGTCGATTTTGAAGCAGCTTCCTAAACAGAGAAGAACTGGTCTCTTCTCGGCCACACTTTCCGCTGCTGGTGATAAGATCTTCCGTACGGGAATGCAGAATCCTGTGAGAATCGCTGTCAAGTCGAAATCGGCAGGTAAGGCTGCTCCCTCGTCCTTGACTATCCAGTATATGCTCGTTGAGCCAGAGAAAAAGCTTACTACCATGTTGAAGATTGCTAACGACTACCGTTTCAAAAAATGCATTGTTTACTTCCCCACTTGCAGCTCGGTCAAGCATTTCATCAACGTTTTCAGCATCTTGAAGCTGGACCCTAACTATCCCGTTAAATTCCATTCCTTGCACGGACAACTTTCAACCAGTGCGAGATTGAAAACACTCAATAATTTCTCCGATGGAGATTCTAATGTTTCCAAGCACGTACTCATGACTACTGATGTAGCCGCTAGAGGTATTGACATTCCTGACGTGGATCTTGTCATCCAACTTGATCCTCCTACTGATCCGGAAATGTTTTTGCATAGATGTGGAAGAACAGGACGAGCTAATAAGGTTGGGCGGGCAGTGGTGATGTTGAACAAAGATTCCATGGAGGAGGACTACGTTGATTTCATGGAGGTAAAGGGTGTTCAAATGTCAGAAATGGCTGCTCCAGACCTTGGCGATTTCCACCAGGATTTTCAGGAAAAAGCTCAGAAGTACATGCTCGCAGATCGGGCACGTCATGAGATTGCTGTAAAGTCATATGTTGCATTCGTCAGATACTATCAGAAACATGTTGCATCATCCATTTTCCGCATGCAATCTCTCGACTACTTAGGCATTGCTAGAATGTATGCTTTACTTCGGTTGCCGAAAATGCCAGAGACGAGGTACATTTCGCAGGAACTGATGCCTGAGAATGGATGGTTGACCTCGGCTTTGTCTGACATGAACACCTACGCCTACGCAGATGAGGCCAGGGAAAAATCCAGATTGGAGACCATGGAGGAGGAGAAGCAGAAGAAGATCAATGATGCTAAAGCCAGAAAGATTCTCAAGAAGAAGAACGAGTCGTGGTCGCTGAAAGCAGATGCAAAGGAGACTAAGGCAGAGAGACGTGAAAAGAATAAGCGAAAGAGAGAGGCTATTCAGCAACAACTCATGGAAGAGTCTTCAGAGGATGAAGAAACACAGGTGGACTGGAAGGATTTGGTAAGACAGAACAAGAAACCAAAAAGCAATTCGCAAATGCAAGGATCTTTTGACGATTTATGATTTTGGCAGCATTCATTTAGTCTATTAGCTATGAAATCGTACATTTCACACTTTCCACTTACAACTCACTGACCGGATCCCGTCGTACACATACAAGTTGTCAAGTGGGATATACTGCTCGGTTGTTATTTTCAAGATTTCCTGAGCAGCTATACCGCCAATAAAGCTGCCGATGTTGTGGTAATTGGATGTTTGGTGCACGAAGATTTCCTTCAATACGTTGAGGACTTTTTCTGATAGTTTCAATTCGTCTGTAGACAATAAAGTTTTGAAAAAGTTCAAATAGCTCGCTAAGGAATCAGTTTCTCTCACCTCCATCCATTCATATAACGCCAAAATACCAAAGTGTATCGCCAATATACTAGCATTACTCGAATAGTCATTTGAATCTTCTAGAAGTTCCTTCTTGAGCGCTGGTGAGTACGAGTAAGGACTTCCATGTGACATGAACAAGAACGCAGCATTCTTGCAGAAGGTGGAGATAGACTCATCGTCGAGTTCAGACTCTGAGCGGCCAATTCTTCTGTAGAGCTCAAGAAGCAACATTTTGAAGATGTTCTGGTCTTCAAGACATTTTGCACGGAAGATATTTTGAAGATTGACGTAGTTGGATGTCTTGGAGGCCATGTCTGGAAGATTCCCTGGCAACGGTAATTGCCCTTTATGGGCCACGAAGTCCTTGAGAGCTCTCACATAGAGCCAGAATGGCGGAGTGTTCAAGTTCAAGTTTGAATCATCAATAATGCTATTGTCAAAGAGTTTCCGGATTGAATCAGGCACCGCAGTGACCTGCAATGCTCGATGCACCGACTGAGATGCTTCCATGAAGTTCGTCTCGAGTCTGATATCCCGAGACATTCCCTCGATGTACTCGGAGCGGAACTGCTTCTTTTCCGCGTAATTGAGTGGTGCATTACCGTTGTGGCGTAGTTTCCACTCACGAAGTGCCTTGATGAAGATAACTATGTATGGCACATGGGCATGTTCAGTATCGTCAAGATCTTCCAAAACGAATGAATCGGCGTACTTCTCCAATTCTGGCCAAGGACAGTCGATTCGTAAGTCATACAACTTGGACGGGTCGTGGGTTTCCACCACGGTTGTTTCTTTATTGATGATGTGAACGGTTCCGTAGAATCCACATGTTGACACTACCAAAAGTGGCGTGCCCTTGTCCCACAACAACTGCTTCAATGACAGCAAGATCAATGAGTTGACTCTCTCGCTGACTATGACAGCGCTGAAATTGGCCCAGAAATCAGGCTGTTGGATCAACGATTCCAAGTCCTGAGAAATACCGATACCTCGAACCTCGGGATTCAACTCCCCGAGACATTGACTCATTGCCTGGGCAATGTTCCTGCCCAAATCCAGCTGCTGCAAGAAGAAATTGCCACTAAGGTCGTCCTCCTCGACATTCCTGCTGTCGACAATGGTGAACGAACCTATTCCGGGAAGTACCAAGTTTTTCAAGATCTCCGAGCCGGTGCTGGTGGCATTGACGAGGCAAACATGTGACTTTTCCAATCTTGTTTGGCCGTCCTGTGCCCAAAGACGTAGCTGACGATCATATCTGGTGGATTTATCCATGGTAGTGGACTATTAGGTGAGCACTTCCTACACAGTCTTTATGATCTCAAGATGTGCTATATTAGCGATTAACACCATAATGAAATACGATTCTAAACTCCTAAATATCCAAACTATAAGATCACCTCTTCTAATCCTCCTCTTTTACTTCTTTTCTTGCTTTCCCTTCTCTCTTTTTTCTCCACATCTCAATCTCTGTCTCAGTTAAGAAATAGTGCACTGCTTGTTGTGGACATCTCCAAACTTCTCACGATCCACCTCCTTCAACTTCTCCTTGACCTCCCTCGGAAAGTATTTCTGCATCATTGCCATGGTTTCCGTGTCCAAATTGCTGGAATCTGCATTGACAACGGCATTTTTAGCACGACAGAACGGACAGTCCAACTTGTGACGCTGTTTCAACTTCACCAAGCATCTAACACAGAAAAAGTGGCCACACTCAAGCCGAATAGGCTTGAATGCAATGGACATGCAAATTGCACATGTGTAGTCGTCGATCTGGGGAATGAGCGTGAGAAGCTTGTTCTGCATCACAAAGCAGATGGACTGTGCTAACGATGACCCAGTGATAAAGATATGATCTTTTGAAATGAGGTCTGGGAACTTAGCTGAGATATTCAACGCCGTTTGCTTGTCGAATTTCTTCAAGATCTTTCTCAACGCTGTGCTGTTGATGGCCTGGAACAGAAGGATCTTTAAAAGTCGCTCATTGAGCTCAACAAACTCACTGAAGGCAGTCACCGACCTCTTCTTGTCAAGAGTATTAACGACGTTAGATTTCTGGACACGGCCCATGAATTCATCGAGATTGGCTCTGATCTGCTCCGAGCTCCGCTGCAGCTGCAACAGCGTCGTCTCGTTGTACCTGAAGAATACCTCCGAGTCAAGATAAATCCGAAATAGCTCTCTCCACTTGTACATATCAGTTTTTTTATGTGAAAGAGACAGCACTACATCACTGATCTGCTCAATGTGGTCGATCAACGACTTCTCCTCCTGGTTCCGAATGCTATCAAGATTTCCAAGCTCAGAGTTTAGCATCTTGAAGAATTTGGTGTCTGACTTGAGCATGATAATGATCTCGTTGTTGTTCTGCACCGTCACCATCTCTTCCTTTCGAGATGTAGTTGGAGACAACACTAAACGGTCATCTTCCTCTTTGATCTCCACAATATGATGGTCCTCTTCATCGGTGGATGTCGCCTTGTCAATCCGGGCCCGAATCTGGTCCGCTAGCTCCTGGATATGGTTTTCGTTATACGTTTTCTCAGTATCATTCAAGGTGATCTTCAAGTATGCCACGATATCTTCAGAGTTTCTCAGCTTTTTGAGCGAATACTCGGCAACAATAGGATTGGTTGGCACCGTTTCTTCGTCATTTAACTCCACCGTCCGCTTGGTGGTTTCATCATCTAGCAAAAGCTTCAAGTCGGACTTGGAAAGACCCAAGAACTCCAACTCATGCACAACCTTGCCGATATATTTCTTGAGCGCTTTGTATTGAATAGCAGCCTCCACCCATTCTTCTGGAATATCTTCCTCTAATAAAGTCTGCTGGAGCACCTTGGCGAACTTCATTGCACACACTCTTGACAGGTGAGATGAGCACTAACAATAAATTAACAAATTGGGGGAGAACACTGGTGTTCACAAGTACATATGAAGAATTCTGCCTCGATTTTGGTTAGATTAATGGCACAGTAATATGGTGCTGCTCAAAAGGTCATGAGCTGGGGGCTCTTTTCAGTAATTTTAATTGCTAGTCCGTTTTCGAAGGTTTCTTTTTTTATTTTTTTGCACTGGTCAAGGTGTCATCCGTTATACAGCCGTGCTGGTAGATAGGGCGGTACTCCACACGTGGGATACGAATCTGGAGGTAAGAAGCAAAAAATTTGGATAGATGGACTAAAAGGCTTCTATAATTGAAATCGAAACCAAAAAAGAAAAAAAAAATATTGACTCCGATACCGGGAGTCGAACCCGGGTCTGCTCGGTGAAAGCGAACCGTGATAGCCGTTACACTATATCGGAAGTATTCTATATAATTTGTCATTGTTTGACTAGGGAAATCATTTTGATGATTCTCTTAAAATTCACAAATTTTTATATTTTCACCTTGTTTCTGTCATATTTTGTCTTTTCTTGCCTGATAATGAGTTTTTTTACAAATTTCGAGTGGTGGACGTCGAGTAGATGGGAAAACATTTTGGCTGCGAAAAGTCAACTGTAAAAACTTGGTCAAAGTGGAGCGTGGCCAGATGAATTTAAATTGTCAGGAATCAAAAGAGGTTTTAGAAAGGGTTGTAATGGAGTTTTTATTTTAATTCCGAGGTGGTAGTGGAGGCTTCGTGTTCCTCTTTGAGATGGACCGTTTGTCTCATTACAGCAAAAGAGAAGTATGGCCGGCTCTTTTCCAGTTGACAAGATCATCCCGCTTAGTGTAATTTGGCAAAAGTGGTATGTGATTCATATCCCCGTATCACTATAGTGCTCATGATTATTCCTCAACTTATCTAATATGTTGCTTCCACACTTCAATCTCACGAGCATACCTTATTCATGGCAAATTGACCCGTCTCACTTATGGCATAAGCTTTTATGTGTATAAAAGAAGTTAAAGCTCCGTAATTACTTCTCCTTTTTTTATTTTCTGTCTTTGATGCGCATTATACACTTGCTGATGTGCTCCTTGTACATCATTGCGCTTGGTATCTGTCTTGCACATCCAATAATCGCCAACTCCAATACCACATTCAACGTTTCCAGCATTTTAACAGATTCGCTACAACTTGAAAATGAATACACTCTCCTTAAGCAAACTAGTGTTTATTCGGAATCCCCCATAGGGGAATACCAAAACAAGCCAATTAAGCGAATGAGGATGAGCAGCTGTGAAGCCATCACCAAGGCTCAAGTTGAACGCTTGATCACAGAGTATCCCAATTTTATTGTTACATGCGAGAAGGAAATGACACTCCTCTATCCGTCTGAGATCGACAACGCTTCCATTCAGAGAAAGCTGACTTCTGTTCAGAAGAAGCTGAAAATGTCCGAAGTTATTCAGAAGTCACTTGGCAAGATCCAATTCACCGAAATGAAAGTGAGTCTGAAGCAGGAATTAGACTCTTTACAGATCCTGTTGTCTTCGTGTATTTATCTTTCTAATAAGAATACTTCTGGAGCTCTAGAATTCAAATTCACCATTGGTGCAGGTGGAGCAACCACTGGCGGAGTCACAGTTGGAGCACCCATTCCATTCTTCGGAATTAAGTCAGCATTGGGAATAGGAACTTCTCTGTCGAGAAAATTTGTAATTGACCATAGTTGTAACTTCGATGGCTATGGTGTACGGCCAGTTGTTACCTTAACTACCATCGAGTGTCATGTGAGAAGCAGGATATGGGAAATTGGGCAATTTCCTTCTATCAGCTGGAAACAATCTAAATGGAACAACCAGAAACAAGCTGTTTTTACAGATGATGCTCCAATCTTCTCTTGTCTTAGTGAATTATATGTTCCTGGGGTATGTCGGTGGCCATCAGATCGAGCACGAGATGAAGATGGCGATGAAGTTAGAATTATTGAAGTTGGACATTGAGACTTATTTTTTTAATGATACGAGTTTCTCGATATGTTGATGATGAGTATATTTTAAGAATAAATTTTTCGAGGTGAGAGTACATCTTCAGTTAGTAACCGATCACTGGGGTAACAGGTAGCCTTCAACAACGAGAGAGAAGATGAACGATGAGAAAAAAAAAGAACAAGGGGGGACAAAATATCCAAGGTAAAGCATTCTGAATCCAAATTCATTTATTCTCTTTTCATTCCTCCCACATTACACTTAATCTCCTCTACATGCCATCTACATCTCCAAATCTCTCGCCTGCACAGCAATAGAAGCATATAGAAAAGCCAGCGAACCTGGACTGAAATCACCATTCTTACTACAAATTAATTAACATGGACTTCGAATTGGAACCTACGCTTGAGTCGATTATCCAGCAGGACTCCTTGAAGTGGATTTTCGTTGGAGGTAAAGGTGGTGTCGGTAAAACCACCACGTCATCTTCGGTAGCAGTGCAGTTGGCATTGGCATACCCAAATGACCAATTTTTGCTTATTTCCACCGACCCAGCTCACAACTTGTCGGATGCTTTCTGCCAGAAGTTTGGTAAGGACGCCAGAAAAGTGGAGGGTTTGCCTAACCTCTCGTGTATGGAGATCGACCCAGAGGCTGCCATGACCGACTTGCAAAACCAGGCCCAGCAGTACAATAACGACCCCAACGACCCATTGAAGAGTATGATGGGCGACTTCACGGGCTCCATTCCAGGTATTGATGAGGCCTTGTCGTTCATGGAGGTTTTGAAGCACATCAAGAACCAAAAGGCTGCTGATGAACAGACTGACAGCAATGCCGTTTCCTACAAGACCATTATCTTCGACACTGCCCCTACCGGCCACACTTTGAGATTTCTTCAGTTGCCTGCTACTTTGGAGAAGTTGTTGGGCAAGTTCCAGGCTTTGTCTGGCAAGCTTGGACCAATGATGAACATGTTGGGAGGTGGTGCTGGCCAGCAACAGGACATGTTTGCAAAGTTGAACGAGATCCAGAAGAACGTTAGCGAGGTCAATGAGCAATTTACCAACCCAGACTTGACGACGTTCGTGTGCGTGTGTATCTCCGAGTTTTTGTCGTTGTACGAGACCGAGAGAATGATCCAGGAATTGATGAGCTACAACATGGATGTGAACTCCATTGTGGTGAACCAGTTGCTTTTCGCCGAGGAGGACGACTGTAAGAGATGTCAGTCACGTTGGAAGATGCAGAAGAAGTACTTGGACCAGATGGGTGAATTGTATGAGGACTACCATTTGGTAAAGATGCCATTGCTTGGAGGCGAGATCCGAGGTGTGGAGAACTTGAAGAAATTTTCCAAGTTTCTTTTAAAGCCATATGATCCGAAGGTGGACAAGGACGTTGTGTTTGAGTTGGAGGAAGCCAAATAATTTATGAGAAGCACAATTGATGTAGGATGCGGTGTCAAATAAATGGGAAAGAAGGAATGAATTAGTAGGGACAATTTGATATAAAGAAACCCAAGATATAGTAGAAAATAAATTGAACTAAAGAAATTGTTAAGAAATTCTATTTAAATAATCGAATAATTATAGAATAGGTTTTAGATTTATGGTCTGTGGTCACGTGCCGTATCACCAATAGTTTTCATCCCACAAGAGAATTTCTTTCCAACCACCAACCATGGCAAGAGGCAACCAAAGAGATTTGGCAAGAGCCAAAAACCAGAAGAAGCAGCAGGAGCAGAGCAAGAGCCAGAAGAAGGCAGGCGATCCATCCAAGAGAATGGAGTCGGACGCTGAGAAAATGAGAAGAAAACAAGCTGAAGGTATGTAGTCAGGGAATGTGTTACTGTGCAATGAAACTAACGACTAGCGGATGCAAGAAAGGCAGCAGGAGAGACTAAGAAATAATTGATATGAAAGTCGATAGACTACGTAGAAATATACAAAAGGTAGAGTAAAGACATGTAGAGTAAGACAATGGTCTTTTGCTACCATTGAGGTGGAATCAGACCCTTATCGATCAAGATTCATACATTCTGATAAGCTTCAATATATTTATTAAAATCAACATATTCTCAAATTTCAGATTCTATCATTCTTAAGTTTTCAGGTCAATTTCCATGTGTGTGACCTTGTTCTCAATTTTACATATTCCCCACGATCTACCAAATGCTCGACCAATTCCACAATCTCCAACAAAACAAAATTTCCACAACTTCTCAGCCAGAATATGCTTTGCTCCTCATAATTTCAAAATTTCAAAATTTCAAGCCATTTATCAAATTATTATCTCTGCAACTCTCTTCAACTCACATTTAACTCACCCTCCCCATAACTTCCTCCTCACACCCTCCAAGTGCATACGGAACTACACAGGTAAAGACGATCGTTCTCACTTATTTTCTTCCTACTCCTATCTTCCAATTCATAACTACTACTATCACTATGTTGCTCAAAGAATCCTTCCATGATGTCAAGACCTCCTACGGAACCACCATGAGACTTTTCGTCTACCATCCCGTGGTTCCCAACTACCCTCACGCCAAATTTCCTGGAGTCATTGTCTACTCGGAAATTTACCAGGTCACCGGCCCTGTGGCCAGATTCGCCAAAGATATCGCCGGACAGGGTTTCGTGGTTGTTGCTCCATCTATCTACCACAACTTTGAGTCGCACGAGGCATTGGCCTACGACGAAGAGGGTACAGATAAGGGAAACCGTTACAAGATCGAGAAAGAGCTCAAGTCTTACGATGAAGACAACAACTTGGCCATTGAGTACTTGCGCAACTTACCTACTTGCACAGGCAAGATTGGAGCCACCGGAATGTGTTTGGGAGGCCATTTGGCCTTCAGAGCAGCCTTGGATGCTCGTGTTCTGGCTGCCTTCTGCTTCTTCGCTACCGACATCCACATCCATGCTCTTGGAAAGGGAAAGAACGATGACTCGTTGAAGAGAAGTGGTGAGATCCAGGGTGAGTTGGTGATGGTGTTTGGAGACAAGGATACGCACGTTCCACTTGAGGGTAGAGACTTGATTCGTTCGACATTGAGAAAGAACAAGGTTCAACTTACATTCATTGAGGTCAACGATGCGCAGCATGCATTCATTCGTGATGAGCAGTCGAAGGACAGATACGATCCCGGTGTGACAAAGGTGTGTTTCGAGTGGCTTCTTGACTTGTTTAACCGGAAGTTGAAGTTGGACTTGGGAGAGAAGGACACCAAGCCTGTGGCGATCGAGCATGTCTGTTAATGGTAGAAAGCAGAATGAGAAGAGAGAAATAAGCGAAATAAAATGAGAAGACGGTGTGGTTTTTATGAGTTGTTGATGAAGAAACGATAAGGAAACAAAATAACAAAAAAAAAAATTTCGATAAAAAGAGAGGTTGGAAAGACGATGAAATTATTTCGGAAAAAAATGATACAAAATTAAGTAAGTACACAAATACATGTTTGTTACTGAAAAGGCAAGAATAGTATAGATGACAAGATTGGGGGATCTTCAGGGTAAGTGAGCTCGACGGTAGAAATGGCATTAGAATGAAACAGGCAGTTCATTTAAGAATGGATGAATCCAAGTAGTATGAGTGAAATAAGCTTAATGTAAATGGGCAGATCACTGGTTTCAGTAGTATTGATTTTAAACGATTTCCAAATAGGGTCCAATACTATTTTGCCAATCTCTTCAAAAATGAATTTGCACATGTTCTAAATGTATGGAGAGAGTCCGATTGATTAGTGGAGCCTTCCAGAGTAAGTTAATACCACGGCAATTTACACCGTCAAATCTCAAGTCCTCTATCAATACATAACAGTCGATATGTAATCCATTAGCAAGAATTTCTCCTTGACCCCAGATTCATCACTTCATGCAGCAAGTGTTGGCCAATCAATACTCATACCTATACTTATACTCAAACAGTTTCGACAACACCCAAGAAAATTTTAAATTTCTTTGGATTAGTAGTTAAAATAAAATGAAAGATAATTGATAGTTCATTTAGCCAAAGAACCTTGTTCACAGAGACAATCCTTGGTCCATGATCTGAAGCATTCACTAGGGGAAGAACAAATTCCCAAAAACGGTGCACCCTAATCGAAACTCTGATAGCCCATAAGATAGAATTTCAACCTTCCGAACCCATTTACTGAAGTACCCAGAGAAATCCACTACCCATAGATCTATTCGTTCAAATGGCTGCGAAATGTCTGGTAAAGTCAGCCAGAGTCATCTCAAGAGATCATGATTTTTCAAACAAAACTTCTCTCCACCTTCAAAACTTTTGAATTCAATTTTATATATATATAAATTACAATTAATTAAAATATCAGTCGAACTTCACGTTCAAATATTTCAATCATTCTCCATCTTTCCTCCTCCAACTATGTGCCTTACACGACCGCACTCTAATGAAAAGTTTTTCTGTACATTCCATCATTATCAAAAACTACAACCATGAGACCGATCAAATTGATGGGACACGAGCGTTCGTTGACCCAGGTCAAGTTCAACAGAGAGGGAGATCTTCTCTTTTCCGTGGCCAAGGACTCGTCTGCATCCATCTGGTACTCGTCTAACGGAGAAAGACTCGGAACCTTGGAAGGACATCAAGGTACCATCTGGTCCATCGACGTGGACTCCAAAACCGTGCTTTGTGCCACCGGAAGTGCCGATCTTACCATCAGATTGTGGAAAGCCGAGACTGGAGAGTGTGTTTACAAGTGGGAGACATCTTCTCCTGTGAGAAGAGTGGCATTTTCGCCAGACAATAAGAAGTTGTTGGCAGTGACCGACAAGGTTATGGGCAGCAAAGGTGCCATTTCCGTTTATGACATAAATTACGACAACTTGACTCAGCAGAAGGACGAGCCCAGCCTCGTGATCGAGACCAGAGAAGACGCCACTAAGGTGACAATTGCTGGATGGTCTGCTGAGGGTAAGTACATCATTGCTGGCCACGAGGACGGATATGTGTCCAAGTACGACGGCCAAACAGGTCAGTTCATCCAGACCGTCAAGGCTCACGGCATCCACAACGAGGAGAAGGTTGTCTCCATCACCGACATCCAGTTTGCTCCAGAGGACAGACTGTACTTCATCACCGCATCCAAAGACAAGAACGCCACATTGATTGATGTGGACACGTTTGAAGTGTTGAAGGTTTACAAAGCCGATGCGCCTATGAACACTGCTGCCATTACGCCAAAGAAGAACTTTGTCATTTTGGGTGGAGGTCAGGAAGCCAGAAACGTCACCACCACTGCCGAATCTCAAGGTAAATTCGAGGCTAGATTCTATCACAAAATCTTCATGGATGAAATCGGTAGAGTGAAGGGTCATTTCGGTCCTTTGAACACAGTGGCTGTTCACCCAGATGGACTTGGGTATGTTTCCGGAGGAGAAGATGGTTTCATCAGAGTGCACTACTACGACAAGTCGTACTTTGACTTTGAGTTTGATGCTGAGAGAACCGATAGAGTGATGGCCAACTCGCAGAACCAGGCTGCTGTTGCCAACTAGGGTGTATAGTAATACGGAACGAATGTGAGAAGGGTGTAAGAGAGGGAAACAGAAGAAAGAACATAGAAATGAGTGAAAAGAGAGAATGTGGAGATGGTCCCCATACATTGGCGACGATTTGGAAGGGTTTGAAAAGTCGAGAATGTGGAGATGATGTAGTGTTGGGGAATGATGTGTGGAGAAACCTAAAGTGTGGAGAATCCTCTCTTTGCATTAGAAACTACACGTCAATATCAAATAAGAACGTAAACATGATTCTACGGTAGTAATCCATTCTTTTTCATGATTGAGTCAATCATGAATGTCCCTTAACTCAATCACTGATGTCAACCCATCCCGATCGAGTTTGACGTCACTAACAAGATCTTGGAGAACACGTTCAGGCATACTGCTTAGAGTCTAATTCAATAGACCCTGGAAAAAACACGCCAAACACGATAAAGCATGGAAAGCCAATTTCTTTCCTTCTGTGCATTGCCTAGAATGTAACTAATTCTGGCGAGCGTCTATGCACCAAGAGTAAATCAGAAGCGGGAAATACACCTTCGTCACGGTTCTCTGCAGTTGCTCCAATTGCTTGGGGTTAATTGCTGCAATGGCTTCTAGTGGTTGTTGTCTCTCTGGCTCATCAATTCATTAACACTAATATACAATTCTATCATTCAGTTCCAATTAATAAGTAGCTCCCCTCAAGGAAAGCAATCCGTGAACACACTGCAGCTCGCTGCCCTTTCCAGCAGTAGAAGGGATGTTGACATCAATGACACCCAATGGCTTTCTCTCCTTGGATGGTGCCAACTTGAATGTTCTCACCTGTGTAGCAGCAGCAGGCGAATGACGAGCGAACTCAGGCTGTTTCTTGTTGGTCAAATTCAACACAAGCTCCGACTTCTTCTTCTCGTCGTCAGCACTTGCAAGCATCTTGGTGAGAAGGGCAGAGTTGGGGTTCTTAGTCAACAAGGCATGCTTCTGCGACAAGTTGGAAGTGGAATATGACCGGATAGGCGACAGTTCTGCCAACGTGGAGAATTCCGTGTACAGCTGGGAATGCGCCTTAGCTAGAGTAGGCTTAATTGGCGTAGACTCCTGCAAAGGAGTTGGAACAGCCTCAGTAGTCATGCCCGACATTACGCTGGATGAATCTGGCGTAGGAGGCAATTCAGTCACCTCTCTGTCGGTGGATTTGAGACGACGAAGTGACTGTCTCTTGTTCTGAAACCAAATCTGCACGGCCTTCTCAGACATATTGACCCTCTCAGCAATCTCGGTTCTTCTAGCCTTACTAGGCGTAGATCCCAACTGGAACTCCTGGTTCAAGATCGACAACTCGTAAGGTGAAGTTCTTCTTCTCTTTCTTCTGGCCAACGATGCGTTGTCAATGGATGGCTCCTGGGATGGGTAAGTGGCAGGCGAATGGGAGATGAAGGCGAAATCTCTAGAGGGAGATGTCGCGGAAGTCTTCCTCTTCGACACCTTGATCATGGAGTCGTTGATGGAAGTGTCTGCGTCGGAGTCCATAGTGGAATTGACCAATTTGGACGAATCCACTGGTGACACAACTTCTGACTTCACTGCGGGTGTTCTGCTAGTGGTGGTGGCCACGGGCGTCTTGGTGGTGACCGAAAGCATGGGTTTATCGAATCTGGGCTCAGATCCAGTGGCGTTTCCACTGTTGACAGTCGAGGTGTTCACTGAAGATCCTGGAGCCAAATAGCTCGAGGTGTAGGGCGTAGCAAACGAGTCGATAGATGGTAATTTGGGTCTGAAGGGAGTGGATTCGTTGAGCAACGACGATAATGGGGGAAGCAGCATTCTAGGAGTTCTGAAGGCGTCCAAAGAGGGCAAAACAGGTCTCTGTCTTTCGGGAGTAGTAGTGAGCATCATGGAATGGAAAAAAATAATGAACGAAAGTGAGAGATGTCACCAATAGATGAGACGATGCAAGCCAATGATTCAGCAATATATAAAACACAACAATTTGTGTGGGACCAGATTAAATAGGTGGGATAGGGTAGGGGCAGAAAAAGGCGGCAGTGCACCTTTAAGTAGACAGCGGAACTATTTCATTATTTTGCCTGATCCACCCAAATTGCAGGCACCATGCAAGTAATTACCGAATGTTTTGTGTTGTTTACTTCGCGGATAATTACGTGCGTGAATACGCGAACCGTGAATAAGGTGGGATTCAGGCTGATTTATATGTGTTGGGGTTGGTTGGTTTTGTGGACAGCTGCAAACAAAATAACGAGATCGGTCAGAGTAAGTATCTGATTGGCTCGATTTTAAGGTGAGCATGTGTTGATTCTTTCGTGGATTTTGAAGCTCTCCATACCAAGCATCGTTCGCCTCTTTGCAACTTTGTTTACAGGTTGTCCATTCTCTGGAGTATTTACACCTGCACATAAGCGTGGATATGGTCTACGTATTTCCTAAATTGGTAGCGTGAACAATCATAACCATTGAATTTAATTTTTTGTTTTTGGTGTTTTTCCACGCTATGCGTTCATGTACCAGCCGTTAATGGAGGCCGAGGCCAACGCGATCCGCTGTGAGTCTAGCAATTTAGGCGAAATGTCCTTCGTCTACGGTAAGGGACGCGACATATTCTGAATTAGAGTTATCATGGAAATATGGAAGGGTTTGATGTACGCTTTCCAATTCACGGTGAGTGTCCAATAGTTTAAACCAATCAACTTCGGTAATTTTACAAGGTCTGAGTAATCCAATTCTATCTATCCGATATCCAATCATTTGTGTCCAAATAACCTTGTATTCGGAAAGCCCGATCTATCTATGTGATTTGGATTGTCTATTCTATTTAATTGTATTTACCTTCTTTTATATTCGATTATGTGTGAAATCAAGTACCAATTTTAATCCTCTTCCTTCCCCTATATTTCTTCCCGTATCTATTTAGTCTAATGTATGTTAAATTCTACGTCTATTAATTCCATTTCTATTAATTCCATCTCTATTAATTCCATCTCTATTAATTCCATCTCTATTGATTCCATCTCCATTAATTCCGTCTCTATTATATATCCTATTTTGGTGTTGGATGCCTTGGATTTCTTGAATGTCATCCCTGCATTTCAATACCCCTGTGTCAATGTGCAACCAAATACATGTCAAATGTTCCTTTTCCTAGCGTGGCCCTTCACGCTCTGGCCTGTATCCACTTTACTGGTTTGGGCTAATTGGCCCTCATCTTCTCTGCCTGTGTGCACTCTAGAACGTGTTCTCTCATAACCGAACGACTTCTGTAAGAATGAGGAAATAATTAAAAGGCAAAGCACCAGTATGTGATTTCTCCCAATAAGAAATCCCTTTTCCCTTTTTTTTTTTCTTCTCCAATATTAATTGATTCTATTTCCTCTCAATCTCCTAAAATGCTAATCACATTCTATGTGTAATACCCATTTTATATATATTTTTTTTCTTAGCCACTCACGTGACCGGGTCGGGTTTAATTAATACTCACCATGTCAGCCTTACCATACCACTTCCTAAGAACCACATGAGTAGCCGTATAGTTCTCGCCATTTTGGCGGCTCTAGCTGCTAGTTTCTTGGTGCTCTCGTCCAGTCTTTCTGTGCCACTTTTCCTGCTCGCTGCATCCCCTCGTACTTCAACTGTGAAGTACACATCTGTTCCACTTTCCACTGAACAGAAGGAACACCTTAAGCGCTTGGGATTGACCCCCAAAAACCCCGTGAACATCACAGATCCACTCACTGGTGCTACCCGAACCATCCATGGCAGGTTTGTCCATATCACAGACATGCATCCAGATTCTCATTACAAGCCCGGGTCTTTGCATGATGAGATGTGCCATTCTGGTAAAGGAGAATCTGGAAAATACGGAGACGCCATCTTGGGGTGTGACTCGCCCATGGAGTTGGTTGAGGAAACAATCGATTGGGTGGCTGACAATTTAAAAGACAAGGTGGATTTTATTGTCTGGACTGGGGATAATATGCGTCATGACAACGATAGAAAGCATCCGAGAACGGAGCTGTCTATTTTTGAAATGAATGAGATCATGGCCAATATGATGCATGATAAGTTCGGTACGTTGCCCATTCCTTCCTTGGGTAATAATGACGTTTTCCCCCACAATTTGTTTGCACCTGGTCCTACTTTACAGACCAGAGAGTTCTTCAAAGTGTGGCAGAAGTTCATTCCACAACTGCAGTTGCATATTTTCAACAGCGGAGCTTATTTCTTCCAGGAGGTAATTCCCAACCAATTGGCGGTGCTTTCCATTAATACTCTTTATCTTTTCCAGTCTAATCCCCTTGTTGACTCGTGTGACCGGAAAAAGGACCCTGGCTACAAACTTTTCTTGTGGTTGGGCAACGTATTAAAAGAGATGCGGAAGAGAAAGATGAAGGTCTGGTTAACTGGACATGTTCCTCCCAATGCAAAGAACTATGACATCTCGTGTCTTCGGAAGTACATTGCTTGGACTCATGAGTTTAGAGACGTTATTGTTGGAGGTTTGTATGGACATATGAACATTGATCATTTCATTCCATTGGATTCCGTGCAAGCATACAAGTCGTTGCAGAAGAAATTTAAGAATGAGAAGTTTGACTTCTCCACGTTTGACGACGATATTTCTGCTGAAGAAGTTGATGACATCCCAGATCTTGAGCTTGAAGACTTGTACAAGATTTTCAACAGTCCAATTTACAATGACGATGCTGACTCCGAGCTTGGATTCAACTTTGATTTTTCCAACAACGTAAGAATTGAAGGTGGTATTCCTAGCGGAAAGGTTGAATACTTAGAATCGCTCCGTGAGGCTTATTACGCCAATGTCAAAGGTATTAAGAAGTCAGGTAAGAACTCTGAAAGATACTCTATTGTTCATGTGACTGCTAGTGTGGTGCCAACGTTCAATCCAGGTGTTAGAGTGTGGGAATACAACATCACCGAGTTGTGCGACATTGAAACACTACAAGTGGAGAGTTGGGATGACTTTTTCACCAGGATTGACGGTATTTTGGACGCTGACGACGACAGTGAGGATGAAGGATTCTCCATTTTCAAGAAGAAAAAGAAAGATAAGACTTTCCCACCTAAAATGCCAGCCGATGCCAAATTGGGTCCAGGATACGTTCCTCAATTGTTCACACCCGAGAGATATGTTCAATACTATCTTGATTTGGACGCGGTGAATAAGGGCGATAAGAAGTTTGAGTACGAGATCGAATACTGTACCGATGATCCATTTCTTGAGATGAAGGACTCAACTGTTGGAGAATGGCTCAAGATGGCACGTGAACTAGGTGATCCTATCAAGAGATTGAAAAAGAATAAAGCCAAGAAGGGTAAAGACGAAAAGAGAGAGGTGGAGGAAACGAAGAAAAGCAAGGACCTTGACGATGATTTCTTGGAACAGCTCTGGGAGTTGTTTCTTCAATATACATTTGTCAGCTCTGGCTATGAGCATCGGGGCTATGGTTGAGTATATACGAATTGATATAATGAACAGAAAAAGAAAGTTAAAGATTGACAGTGTTTTCTGGCAACAAGTGATGCGAAGGGAACGAAGTATCAGCCGAATAATAAGACAATTGAGTTGAATTTTAATGCCGCTAATGAGTGGATACTATGGGCTAAACCAGAGCGACTGTTTCAGCCGTAATTGGCACTGGAAATAGATTGCAAGATTCATACCATCAAGCAGCTAGTTGAAACGATGATTAACAATGTTAGGGCTACAGAAATTTTGAAGCTTTTTAATAGTACATTATTTGATCGCTACTTGAAATTCTAACGCAGTGACAATTTTCAAGAAGAATAAATTTTGCAAGGTTGGATAAACCATGTCAAGTTCAATCAAGTATGATGGTATCTCAGAATATATAACAATTTGTCATAGAGAATGTCTGGCACCAAAAAATAAGGATATACCTCTGAGATACTATTGAATTTTATTCCACCACTTTTTAATTGATGTCTACTCACAATTTTTTATTAATTTCTTCCATACATGTTAAGTTGATTTCAAAAGTTGCAACCTTCATTCATGCATATTCGAATCTGGAGAATACAATACAACACCACCAATAACATCCAAGAGTATTCGAAAAGGCTGCCAGTTGTCTTGTCAAATCACCATTTATGACCTTTGAAAACTCTATTTATCCCAATTATCAAATAAGTAGATGAACTTTTGCTTGATAACAATCTCCAATTGATTACTCACGTGTCACTATATAGGGCTCCATAGCCCTAATTATATCACGTGACTTGCGAAAATCTCACCCACTCACAAAAAACTTTTCATCAATATTTCTAAAACTCATCTTCATTAGAGACCATTAAAAATCCTAACGAACAAATAAATCGAAATGGGTGGAACTCGTGACAAAAAGATTCAGTACTTCGCTAAGTTGAAGGAGTTGTTGACCGACTACAAGTCGATCTTCATTGTCGGTGTCGACAACGTCTCCTCCCAGCAGATGCACGAGGTCAGAAAGAACTTGAGAGGTGAGGCTGTTGTGTTGATGGGTAAGAACACCATGGTCAGAAGAGCCATCAGAGGTTTCTTGTCTGAGTTGCCAGAGTACGAGAAGTTGTTGCCTTACGTCAAGGGTAACGTTGGTTTCATCTTCACCAACGCTGACTTGAAGGAGATCAGAGAGGTTATTGTGTCCAACGTCGTTGCCGCTCCAGCCAGAGCCGGTGCCGTTGCTCCAAAGGACGTCTGGGTCCCAGCCGGTAACACCGGTATGGAGCCAGGTAAGACCTCTTTCTTCCAGGCTTTGGGTGTCCCAACCAAGATTGCCAGAGGTACCATTGAGATTGTCTCTGACGTCAAGGTCGTTGAGGCTAACAACAAGGTCGGTCCATCTGAGGCTTCTTTGTTGAACTTGTTGAACATCTCCCCATTCACTTACGGTTTGACTGTGGTGCAGGTGTACGACAACGGTCAGGTGTTCCCACCATCCATCTTGGACATCACCGATGACGAGTTGGTCGGTCACTTCGTCTCTGCCATCAACACCATCGCTTCCATCTCTTTGGCTGCTGGTTACCCAACCTTGCCATCTGTTGGTCACTCCGTCGTCAACCACTACAAGAACGTTTTGGCTTTGTCGATTGCCACTGACTACACCTTCGAGGGCTCTGAGGCCATCAAGGACAGATTGGCCAACCCAGAGGCTTACGCTGCTGCCGCTCCAGCTGCTGCTGCTGCCGGTGGTGACTCTTCTGCTGCTGCTGAGGATGCTCCAGCTGAAGAGGAGGAGGAGTCTGACGACGACATGGGTTTCGGTTTGTTCGATTAAGCGTGTGTAAGCATAATAGATTGAGCTGATTGAGTTATAGTAGAGAGTGTAGAGTGAGTGTGATTGCGGATTGAACTTAGAAGGGTGAGTAGTGACAGGCAATTAGTGTTTGTATTCCCTTAGTTCATCGGTGATATTTTCGTATTGTTTTGAGTTCTGTCTATTTCCGGGGTCATGAAAGCATCATTTGCGACGGTACCACTCTGCGAACTCGCTCACTGCGTCTCTCAAAGGGTACGTCCTTAGATCACCTAGAGCTTTGAGTATACATCTATTTCATCTTATTCTTTGATTCTTCCTCATTTCTTTGTTCTCTATACTACTTGATCTAAGCATTACTTTTACCTATTTTTTGTGAAAATAATTTAAGCTTTTGTGTATTTCTACCTTCCTCATCATCACTTCTTGTAATTTCTCCAATCTCTATCGCAGTGCGTCTAGTTTGCACCCATTTGTACAATTGTTCCTTTTCTCATATCCCCCACCAATGACATCCCTCTACCTTTCTCACGAACCTCCCACTGAAACTACATTCTCCACAAAGAGAATCTATACTGACTACCCCACAATCCGTTCGGACGAATCGCACTTCGACTTCTCAGATGTAACCCTTTCGCAAACGTTAGCCTTGATCAAGTATATAGGGCTGTGTGGATACACGGAATTCGATATGGTCCACATTGTGATTGCCAGATTGAGAAATGCTATCGTGATTCTGCTTAAGCGTTGTGTGAGAGCCAACCGTGAAGAGTACTCGGAGTTCATATATGCTCTCCAGAAGAATTCTGATATGGTTATGGAGAAGTTGGTGGTTAGGTGCATTAATGAGTGCTGTCAACAGGTGGAGCTGAGCACTTGTCACTTGGTGATCAAGGAGGTGTACAGTTTGGTGGCTCTCATCTACTCTCTTACCAATCCAATCAATCTTCCTCGCATCTTGACTGAAGATTATGGCCTCCCGGCTCAACATGGGTTGAGTGTCTCAAGTATCCAAACCAATTATCTACTTGAGGCACTTCATGACTTCCGAAATGCTCTCAATGTCTACTATGGGACGCTTGAGGGGGATCGAACTGACGACACTTCCGTTAACTTGACTCCCTTGAAGCTCTATACGTCGATGATGCTCTACACTTTAGAGAAAACGTCTCAAACCATCACTACACTTACATCAAATGCTGTTCCAACAAATGTTCTCTTCCTCTACTTCAAAACGCTTTTGCAGGGTCACAACGTTCTAATCACAGACATCGAGCACTTTGAGAACTTCGTCTGTCATTTCAGAGACGTCGACCAGCTAGCGTTGAAACTCAAATATACTCCACTCTATGACTTTCAGAAAAGTCTCATCAAGCCCACATTTCTCCTGATCATTTCCGAATTTCCTCTACATCCACTTACGTGGTGCACCCCGGCTCAATCCGTCAATTACATCCAGATGTTTGTAGACGTCTTTAACGGAATCTACGACGAGAATTTGTACATCGAACAGATTTGGGATAATTCTTCAAAAAGAGAGACAACTGTAATTCGGAAAAAGGGAACAAACGATAGAATGGATGCTGGCCCCTATATGCTACCGATTGGAAACTTAGAGCCTTTGCCAGTACCTGATTTCGTTAAAGTATTTGATGGTCTAGATATGAGCACAGCCGAGTCACCCGAAAACTTGGTGTTTTCTCCACGAATTGGGAGTTCTGATGATCCATTGGTTTCAGATTCACCAGGGGATAGTCCAGAGTTGAAGATAGGCAGTAGTCACATGCATCAAGATTATCACATATTGAAATCCTCTGAAAATCATCGAGACTGCCAAGTGTCAGAATCCACAACAAATCGGCAACCTTACCAACACCATAATATTCAAGATATTCAAAACTCCCACGTCTACTCCCGCAGCCATGTCCCCACAGATAAAGAGTATCTCCAGGTGTACCAACTCAATGAACTCGTTGCACTCGACGTCAAAGATGCCAGAGCTGAACTGGAGAAAAAGCTCCGTAATCGAGTCTTTTTGCGTGATTCATCTTGCTTCAAGTGCAAATACGTGCCATGGCACAAGCATAAGTTCTAGCTCCTACCGTTCTTCTTTCTTAGCTTCGATTCAGCTATGTATATATACACGAATAATGCCAGTATTTCAGTCTTCCCTAAACTCTTGGTCTGAACAATGCCTTGGGCTCTTCCACCTCCTCCCTGAGATCCTCCACCACGGGTTTCTCAACAATCTGTGTCAACTTGTTAGGCTTGGGCCACAGCTCAGGAAGTAGTCCTGCTCTCTTGAATAAAAACGTCACTCTGTCGGAGACATCGGCTCCAACACCCAACCAGTACTTGGATCTGTCAAAGTCCAACTCGATGTTCTTGTAAGGCTTCACACCTTTGGCTTTTTCCTCTGGACTCAAAGGAATTGGCGTAGGGTTGTAAGTCCCGAGAACCTCGATTGGTAGCGAGTCTCTCGCGGATTTTTTATTGGCAACCACGATGTTGTATAGTGGCTGATACTTTCTGCCGAAACGGGCCAATCTAATTTTGATAGGCGATTTGATAGGCATGGTGACGGTTTATAAAGAAATCACTATTGGTGAAATCTTCAAATTTTCCACGATGCGCGCACTACCAAGTGGGAATGCACTTTAATATATTGACATCTTTCGAGGTTTCCAATTGTCTAATTTTTTATCTTCTAATTTTCAATTTTCTTTTTCTAATTTTTCTCTGATAATCCTAAATATACATATTTAAAGCTTCTTTCTGGCCTTAAACTTTTGCTTGGGCTTCGTCACTCTCGATCTCTTGTCAGCCTTACTCTTCAATTTACGAGGCTTCTCGTCTTCCGAGTCTGACCAGTCTTCTTCATCCTTCGTCTTCTTGAACTTCAACTTGTTCTTCTGTCCTCTCACTGGTGCTTGCTTCACAGCATCCAAGTAGGCGTCAATACCTGAGCCCTTGCTCAAAAGGTCCTCGTCATCGTCTTCTCTCACAACAATCTTACCATCCTTCATCTTCATCTTGGCCTCTTTCATGTCGCTCTTGGTGAACTTCTTAGGCTTGGACGAAGAAATGTGTGTCAAGGTCTGACGGTCCAACAAGTTCAATGGTTCGTCTCCAGTGTCCAAGATATATCTGTCAGCACCCTTTCCTCTTCTGGACTTCTTGTTCTGGTCTTCCTGCTCGTCGCCAGAGTCATCCGACTCCGAGTCGTAAACGGCCTCCTCGTAAGCAGACATAAACTTCTTGCCCTGTTTGTTATCTGACTCTTCGGCTGCAGCCTCCTTCTTCTTAGCTCTGGCTCTGGTCTTCTTGATATTGGCAACAAGCTTCTTGTCCTCCTCAGGAATGGCCTCCTCAACGGCTTCAATGCCGAATTTACGAATCAATCTCTCCACGATGTGCTTCACCTTTGACTTGAAGTGGCCCTTATGTTCGTGAGACCACTTCATCAACTTGGTAAGAAGCTCCTTCAAGTTGGCACGCACAAGATCTTCTGGTAAAGACAAAACTTCGACCTTGACGAATCCAATGGCAGACTTTGCGATTTCTCTAGAGTTATGCGTCAAGAACAACTCCACAGTCGAAGCAATCTCAATCAACAACTCTTGTGGCATCTGGTCCTTGAACTCATACACCAAGCACGAAATGGCGGTAATAGTAGCAGAAATCATGTGCTGGGACTGAGCAGCCAAACCTGCGCTCACCATAGTGAAGTACTCAGTCAAACTGGCTTCAGTGGCCTCCGCGTTGGCATCAAAGCCTGCAACCTTGCTATTTTCGATGACACCACCTTGTGCCATCTTGTGTCCGATCTGGATCAAGAGGGAGTACGAAGCTTCACGAGATCTCTCGTTTACATCCTTAGTGGACATGATGACTTCTTGCAAGATGGATGGGATAAAATGCAAATCAGTGGAAGGTAACATGTTAACCACCACCTCCAACGCAGCCAATCTCGATGCTCTGGCAGAGGTGTGGGTGGTTCCGATGGTGTCAACAAACACTTTCTCGAGCTCGGCGATGAACTGCGAAATAATTTGCTGGCCACGCTCACTCTCGTTCAACTTGTTAATGATTCTGTATGATCTCTTCTGCATCAAAGCATCGTTTTGCAAATTGACGGTAGTTGAAAAGATAGAAAGCAAAGCATTGTAAGAGGAAGATGGAACGTACTTGGCCATAGCAACCACAAGGTCCATCATAGTGACACTAAGCTTTGGAGGCTGGTCCTTTCTTGGTTTCTCATTCTCAGCAGCTTCGTCGTCCATGGCCTTCTTCAACAAGCCACAAACTTTGTTGAAGGTAACCTCCAAGTCTGCGTCAGGAATAATTTGCAAGTAGGTATCGATGGTTTCGAGAACAAAACCTCTAGATTCTGGCATGGTGGAAGAGAAAACATTGAACAACACAGACAAGATGTTGGACGATTTAGTGGCTAAGTAAGCCAAGTTCTTCTCGCACTCAGAGAATGGGAAATCCTCCTGGATCATAAGGTCATCCGACAAGGCTCCCTGGCTGTATGCCAAGTTGGATTCAACCATCAATCTCAAGGCATGACAGATGGTTACACGCAATTCCACCTTCGAGTAGAGTAGATCGGCTAAGCTGGCAGCAAAGTCATCGGAAAATGCAGAAATGAGATCCGTGGGCAAGTCAGCGAAGTGAGGAAACAACGACCAGATCTGATCAACAATGGTCTCGAAGATCTTGATGTGCATGGACTCCTTGTTAGAAGAAGCTTCAATTTTCTCTCCAAAGAACGTGACAAGTGGGAGAATGTTCTGCTTATAGTAACCCAACGAGGCAAATCTGACATTGTCTCTTAAAATAGGTAACATCCATGCTCTTCCTGGCTCGTTCTTGTTTGAACCAGTTAGGTTAAGGGGAAGGGAACCCAAAACAGCCTCTGGGCCCATGGTGGAAATACAAGCTGCGATCATGTCCTCGGCTTCCTTGTTGTACGGGAAGTTGGACTCTTCATTCGATCTCCATTGACCCACCGACTCAAGGATATTAAGGAAGTCAGGGTTGGATCTCTTTCTGAACTTGAGCACGGAAGCAGTAATAAGCTCCAAGATCTCCTTTGTAGCATGCTGGAACTTGATTGAGAGCAACTCCTTCTCAATGAATTCCGCAATGTAGGTGATTGCCTCGTCCACCTCCTCATAAATTTCAGCAGTGACACCGTTGGTTGCACTAGGCTGAAGAAGGTAGTCATCAGGGATACTTTCGCTAACGATGGCAATGAGACATTGAGATGCAGAGACATAGATGTCCTTAGACTCCGAAATGAGGAATTCGGACACAATGGGGAAAATGCTTTGAATCTTTGCCAAGCAAGTCTTAGGCAGCAACTTGGCAAATGACTGAATACCATTGGCGACCACCGCAAGCCACGAGGCAGCCAAGTGGGCATCATCCACAGGAGGCTTTAACTCGAAAATAATGTCAAGCACTCTGGTGAACTTCTCCACATCGATATCGTTCGACATGGAAGAAAACAAGCCGTCAAATGCGGAGAATGCAGCACCTACCAAGTATTGGTCGGAAGTTCTAGAAACGTCAAGCAAAACGTCACAAAGGGCCTCAACTTGAGAAGGAGGCCATGAGTTGGCAGATGTGATGGCTGAAATTAACTGCAATGCATGTATGATGGCGGAAACAGACTCCTTGTTGTTGGAATGCTTCTTGCTCTTGGGAGCATTTTCGATCAACATCACCAATCTCTTCAATGACAACTCTCCACACAACACTGCAGCAATGTGCACAGGCGAAGGCGAAGGAGGAGGGTTAGCCAAGATCTTGTGCACGGCCTCCTGAGCTCTCTTTCTGACCTTGGGTCTAGGATCAAACGACAACTCCAACATACCTACCAAAGCTCTTCTGGGAGACACATTTCCAGTTGATGACCATTGCTGGTTGTCTTGAGCCAACAACAAGCTTTCCAAGGATCCCACTGAAGATCTCACAAGAGCAGCTTCTGCATCTGGACTGGTCAACACTGGTGCAAGTCTGGTCAAGATCTGGCCAAACTTCTGCTTCAAAAGTGGAGCTGGAGTGAATGGAAGAACCAAGTCCAAGAAGTAGGCGGCAGCCGCAGCAACTTTTCCATCGCTGACTCCGTTGTCTCCAACTGACTGCTCCAACAAGGCAAGGAACGAGACGAAATAGGCAACGGGAGTCTTCTCGTTATTCTGCTCATTGATATTCTCTTCCACAGCATTAAGAATAAGGGCGAGGTTTCTCTGGTTGTCCAACTTAGAAGTGACCTGCGATCTGATTTTGGCCAATTTGTCCTCCATGTCAAAGACGTCTAACGAGACGCCTCCGTCAGGGTTATTGTCGGCCATTATGATAGGGTAGAGTCTTGGAGATGAGTTGATTGTAGTATTTTTTTGAGATGAGGGTCACGTGCGAGATGACTAGGAGGATAAGAATGGGAAACGAATGAAAGATCGGGATGAGGTGTGACGGGGTTATAATTTATATAGAGATAAAATATTTCTTTCTTTCAATTTGGCAGGTTACGTTGGATCTTTTTTATTTTTGTTCCATGATTTGAAATATCTAGTCTTGCAATAATTTAGTGTGAGTTATATCACCTTTCTTGGAGATATGCCCCCACCAAATCAGCAGATTCTATCAATTCTCCCAGAAGCAGAAAAAGAAATAAAAATCCAGGGTTAATCTATATCAAGGTATTATCAGATTTAATAAGTTAATGAATCATTAACCCATAAATCAGAATGGGTCAATTCGTAACTTGATTCACGTGACTGATCACGTGCTCGCTTTCGCACGACGTTTTCCACCAGTCAAAAGCAGCACATTACTCTCTCAACCAACTCAACTATTCATCGAAATGTCCAAGTTTGTTGTGTCCACTGCATTGAAGGAGTTGAGATTCCATTTGTCCCAAACAGGTGAGGCCTCTGTGCCTTTGAGAAACTTTTTGGTGAAGAACTACGCAGGTCTCAAGTCGTCTACAAGCAACAAGTTGCCTATCTTGATCAGAGAGTCCTTTGGTGTTCCCCCTAGCATAACCGCCAGATTCGAGAAGGGTAAGGAGGTTAAGAGCAGCTTGGATGGCTTGGACGAGAAGGCTGTTGAAGATGCTGTCAAGTCCTTGTTGAAGTAGTGTAAAATAGTGGCATAGCATGTAATAAACATTTGGTATTGAGCCGTGTAGAGTGATTGGTCAGAGAGGAAGTAGAGAAGGCTAAGATGATCTGTGGCTAAATTTTGTTAGTTTCAATTTCAACGAAATTTGAGAGAAACCACATATCGTTGAAGTTCTTTGGGTCTGTAGGTCTGTGACTCGTTGGCCCTAGAATTACTGAGATTCGACCGGCTATTCGGGTCGATCTGGGCCCATTCACAATGGTAAAAATGCTGTCAATTGAAAAAATGCATTAATTGATATGTTAAACTATATGGGCCAAAAGGCTAGTGCGTTTATAAATTTGGAAACGATAGCCTTCTGACCTCGTTCTATTCATCACCACCTCAAAGCTTAGGATCCTCTCCGAATTGATAGATTCCCCATCCCAAGGAAAGCTCCTCTGAATTGAATACTTCCTTGATCTGCTGATCGGGATGGTCTTTGAGAAGTCCTCCACCAACAACGATTGGAACGAAATGCTCCAAAGTTGGGTGTGCCTGGAAAAGCAACGAGCCGTTCTCTGTCTTGATCTTGTTCAAGTTGTCCAACAAATCGGGAGTGTTAACCATTGTCTTTGTGAGCAACTTGTTGAAAGTTGCAGCATATGGCATAGGCTTGCCGTATGACATGGCTCTGCCTAAATCTCTCAAGTTGTGAACAGACATTCCCGACACAATCACCATTCCTTTCAAATACTTCTCTCTCACGGGGTCCCAGATCAAGTTGTCTCTGTAGTAGCTCAACACTTCACCCAACTTGTAGTGGGTATCGAAGTCTTTTTCGTTTCCAGTCAACGACACTTGCACAAGCGAGGTTTCTGGCAAATCTAGTCCAACATCTACGCCTTCTGGAGCTGGCTTCAACGTGTTGTAATCGGAAAAGGCAACCTTAAATGGTACCCAAACTCCATGGTCGATTCCTCTCTTGGTAAGGTCAGCATGGAATCCGTTCTTCTTCAAACGGTCACGGATCTCACCTGAAACGAATCTGGAGTTCATGGTACGAAATTGCTCCTTGTACATGTGGCGAGGGAACCCATAGAAGTCGTAAACCAAGGCGTTCTCCTCCAAGTCTCCTCCATTTCTGGCGGGTGGAATGGCAATCTCGATAGCCTTAGAGCCTGTCAGTTGCCAATGTGCAGAAACCACAACGATGTAGTCTGGCTTCCATACATTTTTTATTTTCTTTCCCAATCTCTTGACTGTCTTGAAAGCACCTTTGTCATTTTCATACATAAAGGTAGGACCTCCATGTGAGAAGAAAAACGAGGGGAATGGATTTGGGTTTGGAATGTCTGGCTTGAGAGCAGAGCTGACAGCACTAGCAGTAGCGGCAGCAGCACCAGTAGTACTGGAGACTGAACGAACAGTTTCGGCGATAAGTGGTTTGGTAGATTGAGTAGCCATTTTTAAGATCATAAAACCTAGTATAATTGGAACAAGGTATAAGAAAAACGATCGAATGAACATTTATACCATCCGAAGGCGAAGTTAGGTGGGTCTATATATGTCAGAAGCTAACACATGTTTGTCAGTAAGTTAGTCATGTTATATTACCAACCTCGCGACTGGGTTTAGTAATGATTAGAAATGTGCACTCCACGATTGGAAATGTAGACTAAGAAGGGTATGGAACGGTATGGAGGCAGATAGAATCTGGGGAAAAGAGTATGATACCAGAGGGGAGAGTATGGCTATGTAATCAATATGTAAGCGGAGTGGTAAAGAGAGGTTTTTCCGTGACGTTGTATTGTTGTGTAGATTGTGAGACAACATTTCAAACCTCGATAAGCCTCCATTTGAGATTTGATTTGAAAGCATTTGACAGATCGTCGAGGAGATCGTGAGGGGCATAATTACTAACTTATTTCCAATTTTTGTTTTTATTTCTTCCTCCTGTCAATTTGATAGTTGGAATTTCCTGTGGCTGCGAAATGAATGAGGCACTATTTTGACGGTATTGTCTTTGACAGCTGTGAAGCAGGAACATATCCGATTGGCCACTTCGTATCAGAATGTATAAGTTCTTCATAGTTATTTTGATTTCGCTTTAAGTTTCTCTAATTTTAGGTGACTTTACTGTTAATTCTCTATTTACTGTTTTTCTTCTTTTCCAATTCTTTTAATATGCCACGTCTGGAGTTGCTTCATCTTTAATTGACTTTTCTTGCTTTTCCTTAGCTATAGCGTTTTTGCCTCTCAAACAACCTCATTGTCTCTATCGCACCATTCTCAACTTTCACGAAAGGGACATTGTTGTTATGCGAAGTTGCACTCTTCAATTTTCTCGTGACTAGTGGCTGATCTTTTGTTGCTGAACTCAATCAATGTTGAAGGTCATGGACTGTTCATGCATGGAAGAACAATAACCCCTTGAACAGTTTTACGACTCGATTGCTGGATCATTTCAATATATTCATCGGTGATGCGCACGGCACTATTGACTATGCTGAAATACAAAGGAGAGGGCTGGGTTACAGTATTTATCAAGAAAAGTGAACAAACATGTAAAAAGGCGAAAGGAAAATTTGTTATGATCTGAAAACAGATAAATGCATGGCAGTGGAACGGTTGAGACAACAAGAGAAGAAGGATGAATCAAACCATAGTCCAGTCTCATCTGAAATCAATTTCACATGTGGATTGGTTTTGATCCAAAGGTTGCTTCCTTCATGAAATCCAGAGATGCAGATCGTGTAGAATTCAGGTCAATTCGACATAAACGACGTTGGAAAATGTTGAGGAGGCTCAAGTACGGCGATCACGGTGATCACTATTGTCATTATTTAATGTCTTTTTTTGTTGTTTTCCAAATCAAGCACTTTTGTAGCGAAATCGTCCCTTTATAGCCTTTCCGCAGCTTTTTCTTGAGATACAGTGAACCACAAAATAAGGGGGCATAAGAATAGGCCCGAGTGTACGGTTGAACTTCGTAAACAATAAAACATAGAGAAGAAAGAATTTCCAAGTTCAAGTTCATTCTTGAAATGTTATGATGCTATATGTAGCAAGCAAAGTGTTGGCAATGACAATCCAATTGTGGGCCAGCAGAACTGAGACATGAACTCGCAGTGAACCTGAACAGAAAACAAAGCAACCATACTCAACTCAACGACCACAAAATCCACAAAACAAGAGGGAAAAAATTCTCCAAAAAATTTCCACCGCTTATCTCCTCTACTAAAATCCACTTTTCTTAGCCCAAATTCTCAAAATTAAACTTCATTCAGCTCAACCTTCCCTACATTCCTTCTGTCTTTTCATGCGCAATGATGTTTCCTGTGTGCCGTCCCGGCCTGTCCCCAGACTGTGTTCTTGCGTCACAAGTTAAACATCTGAAGCCTACTTTTTTTCCATCCAAGTAATCGTTCATTTGTCTTTTCCATAATAAGAATGGTCGGCTTTTTCTCTAGGAAGGTATGTTACGATTTCTTTGTTAATGCTACTTGTGATGTGTCCGCAATCCCTGGCTACTTAATGCATATTAATGGTTGGTTGATAATATCCAGATGGTTGTGGCATTACCGCCCTTCATGTCTTCACAAATGATCCTCATGAGCCGCCTCTCTTGATTCACATTACTAACGAGCCAAGAAAAACAACCAGTACCAAGGTTTTGCAAAGTACACAGACGAATATGTGCGTGCCCCAATTCCCCAGTCCTCGTCCAGGTCTCAATCTATGAACAGCGCCAGTCAGGCAGCGCTAGCTGCATTGCAGATGCACTCAAAGCCAACGTCTCCTGCTCCGGCTCCACTGGTCTCTACCCATCGCTCCAATTCGCTCTCCAACTACGGAAGAAGCAATTCCATGAGAACTTACACCTACACACCAAAACCATCTTACCAAACTGGACCCACATACAATACGGCCTCTCTGAGCCTGCCAAGACAGCCTCACCACCCTGGCCCAACATACCAACAGGTTCCATCCTTGAGATCCAACAGCTTGCGCTCCAATAGCTTGAGATCAGGATCACTAAGAAATGCTCCTTTGCAGAGACCGCAATCATACCACCACCGCCAGAATTCGGCCGATCGGTCACTCGCTGAGGAAGATGATGATGCAGACAGTATTGTTATCACCACGAAAACCACGAAGGTTGTGGACTCGATGGGACGCACCAAATCCATCACGACGGAAACCATTAAGACCATGCCAGATGGGTCCAACATCATCGAGACAAAAACGACAAATATTTCAAGACCTACATCTCGGTCCAATTCGTTACGCAATAACTCATTGAGCCATGGAATCAATAATAACTACAATTTGGATAAGATCGAAGAGGACTTACAGGATTTTGATTACACCTACTTGGACCACGAGGATAGAAATCCTCCGCCACGTCTAAACGACGGAAACATCAACCAAAGTCCACGAACTCAAAAGTATATTCAAGAACAGCGCAAAGCGATTGCTCCTGTCCTCCACTCGCCTGGCAAGCCCGAAGAACGTGCTGGCTCCCTATCCAGCAACCAGTCTCCCAAGCGCCTCAAATCTATTTTGAAAAACAGTTCCAGTATCAGCTACCAGTCGTCTCCAGTGCAAGATAGTCATGAAGAAGCATCAATCCAAGACGTCATTTCGCAGAACGAGCATACATATTCTCCCCATAAGAAGGATCCAGCTGCACTTGGCCACGACTTCCCGCAGCAAACTTCAGTTGCTTCGGGAGCGTCAATCAAATTTAGAGAAACAGTCGAGACGATTTCGTATCCTGCCGAGTCTCATAATTTGGCAGAACTTCTGCGTGAAGAAGCACTCAAGAAAGACTTAGAGAAAAAGAAGAACGTCGACATGTACTCCCAAGCTATGAGGGTAGCCATGGAGAGAGTCTATGGAAGAAATAGTGAGGATAATGCTGGTTTTCATACACCACCTCAATCTCCTGTGGTTCATGAGCCAGGGCAGGATTTGGATGCATTAGCCGAAAAGAAATTGAAGAAAGACCACAAGAGAGACAAGGTTGAATCAGCTGGAATCAGCAAGAACTACATATATGAGAATCATCATCGAGACTTTTCAGTACGCTCATTGCGTGGTGGTCCACACGGAGAAGAAGCCCATGGCTCGACGAGAAAAGAGAGAGCTAAAGAGGAGAAGCGGCTATTGAAGGAGGAGGAAAAGAGAAACGCAGAATTATTAAAGGCTGCCGAGAAGGAAAGAATAAAGGAGGAGAAATTTAGAAAGAAGAAGGACAAGAAACCTTTCTCCCTTTTTGGAAAGAAAAAGCGGAAGGACGTGACAGTGTACGACTCGACTATGTATGAGCAGACACCAGATTCGCTGGCTGTCATCGAGGAGAGCGCTGTTGAGAATTCGTACCCTGAGCAATCGCCCAAGAGCTCTCAACCCTCTAATTATTCCACCCCTCCGCAAGAAGCAATTCATGAGAATCATGAAGATACTGTAATTCCTGATGGATCATCCGCCGCTGACAGCTCGTCAAATTTCGTGGATGTTCCTGATATCGTGGATGATTATGAAGAAGAAGGTCATGCTGAACAGCCAAGTATACAACCAGCACCTGTTTCATCCCATACCGATGTTATAGAAGATCCAAACGTTCCTGCGAGAGGTGACATTGCAGAGCTTCATCAGAACAACTCTGATGTTCCTCCCCGTGGCGATCTACAGCTCCTAAATTCGGAGGATGTTCAGGTACAACCGATTCCAGAGGAAAAGCTTCCCACATTAATTTCTGGGGATAGCAGCCGTCCACAAGTGATCCTTGATGAAACTATCAATGACCCTGGAAGCCTCACTGGTGTAAAATCACAAGCAGGTTCTCTGGAGTATCCTGTGCCTAATGTTGACGGTACTGTCCCAAAAGAACCTGTCTTTCCACAGTCACAAAGTACTTCCAATGGTCCTAAGATATACGTTGGTTCCTATTCATCGAGTGAAGTTCTACGCGCACCCAACAGAATCACAAAACCTGAACTTCAAGTACTAGATGAGAATTTTTCTCAGCCAATTGATCAGTCAGAAGTGAAACATGCTTTCCAACCTGATTTGTCTAGTGTTTCGAACCTTGATCACTTGACCAACGAGGCTTCTGAATTATCAAAGCAGCCAGGAATTCATAGTCACTCAGAAGTTCATGATAATAACGTCGTCTCTGGGTCCGCTGCATCTGAGGAAAGCGAACGCACGTTGCAATCCAGTGGTGATCACGAGCCTGTTAAAGTAACGCTTGACTTGAGTACACCGGTTCACATTAGCAATGGGGAGCGTTTTAAAGAAGTCCCCGCAATTGGTCACCAAGAGCAAACACCGGCATCAGTTACGGCAACTTCGGATCAATTGAACCCTACAACCTCTGGTAAGGAGAACCTTGAATCCGACACTGACAAAGTTCAGGTCCAGGAAGTGTCGGGGCCAGTGGCAACGGTGGCTCCAGAACTGGGAGTTAATTTAGGATCACCAATCCAACTTACTCTGTCATACAAGCAACAACAGCAAGTACTTGCAGCTTCGAAACAAAAGTTTGCTTCTGAAGAGAAGATTTCAATCCCCAGGATTGCAATATCGGAGCAAAAGGAGGTTGTGCCTGAGGAAAAGATCGCCACTCCAGAACAAAATATTCTAACTCCAGAACAAAATACTGCAAATCATGAGAAGCATGGAAAGCATGAAAAGCTTGCAGATACTAAGGAAACTAAGGAGAGCAAAAAATCGCCAAAGAAGCGTACGCAGAGGTTCAAGAAGATAATCGACAAGTACTTCATCAACAACTATTCCCGCTAAAGCAGCTGCGCCGCTAGGGATTTTCATTTCGGCCAAACTGTGTATTTAATATGATTCAGATTATTTCTTTAGCTCTTGCAAACGTAAGGAGGCATAACATGTCAGAGCTTATCATTGTCCATGTGGATCCCCACAATTCGCAATTCTGGTTGATGGATTCACAATCAGAAATACTTAGAACTTCCAAATGTTCAAGCTTACATTAATCAGATTCCTGCTTTCGTCTAATCGACCCCAAGTAAGTCTCTCAAATCGGTATTTTATCTACCTCGATTCTCTAAGATACTCGTCTCATGCCTCATTGATTTGATTGACATTTGTTCGCGCATTAAGAACGACATCCACAGGCTACATGTAATTCATAGGACTTTCTTCTGTTCTTCTTTATTGCTTACTTTACCTCAGCAACAGGTCTTTGTCACGCTTTGATTATATCATGTCACCAGGCATAGATAATAATGATAATGTGGTGGTAAATCTCCCCATGGACTTTGTTAACATTTCCCACAGTGAACCCTCAGTCAACAACGAAGACTTCGAGCTCAAGAAGGAATATGAACAACTTCTGTTAGCATGTCGAACAGGCGATGCGGATGCAGTGGATTCACTCACGCTGATTCCCAACTTGGATATAAACCGTGTGGACGAGTGGAACTATACGCCATTGATCTTAGCCTCATTGTGTGGTCACCTCCACATAGTGAAACTACTTTTATCTCGAGGTGCAGTTTGTGATCGAGATACCTACGAGGGAGTCCGGTGTATCTATGGGGCATTGAATGATGAGATTCGGAACTTGTTGTTAAGTTATGACATCACAAAGAAAGTGGATGACAACCAGCCGTTTTCCGCACATATCTCCAAGCTATTACTGGTGGTGTTTTCGTCACTTTCAGCTCGAGATTTGGCCTTTGTGTTTCCAGGACTGGTAGACCCAGCCCACCGTGTATTTGTAGTGAACCGCTTCCTTCTTGCTGCCCGTAGTCGCTACTTCAACTCGATGTTGACCGCCGGAGGAGAATGGATGGCTAAGTCGGTGGTTGTCATGTCTGAGAAGGCTGATGCTGCAGCTTTTGCATCCATCATCGACTACATTTACCTCAGGCTCGATTCTATACCAATATCGGGCGCTCTAAGTGGGTTTCGCAGCTTTGCAGAGCAATTCGAGCTCAAAGAATTGTTGGAGGTGATGGATGAGCTGCCTAGTAGTCAGAAGGGAAAATTGCAGATGCTGAAGAAACAGCAATCAGATTTGGTGGAAGTTGCACGGAACGAATTGATGGTCTTTTTAAAGGAAAACGTTTTGGCAAGCAAATGTGAAGTGGTATTAGAAGAAGACGTTGACTTCGAAGATGTCGATGCAACCACGCTTTTGGACACTAAGATTCACACTAAGTTATTGCAGTCCAACGCCTTTGCAGATATCATCATGTCTTCGATCGACGTGGACTCGGGCTCGGTGGTATACTACCCTGTACATCGGGCTGTGTTGAGTCGCTCCGATTACTATACAACCATGTTCAAGTCGGAGATGTTCACCAATTCGCACGAAGTGCCAGTGGTGATGGTCAGGGACCAAGAACTTGTGGACAGACCGAATGTCGAGATAGAGCATGTTCCTGTGCTTCAGGCATCCGTCAACACCACTAACTGGCAGGTGACAGAAATTATTCTTGAGTTCCTCTACTACGACAACGTGCAGCATATCCCATCCAATCTCAGCGTTGAGTTACTTTTCGCAGCCGATGAGCTCTGGATCCACCGGCTCAAAATGTTGACTGCCCTCTCCATCACATCCTTAGTGCTGACATTTGACTACGAGAGTCTTCTTGCTCTTCCGGACTCCACCGGCTATGATGTTTGCGACTTGGTGGAGATCTCATGGCAGACTCGATGTGATAGACTTGAGCAACACATGACCAAGTTAATTGCTCACAACTTGGAGGAAATATGCAGCCATGACAACCTCCGTGAGAGACTATCAGGTCTTATTCGGAAAAGTGCCGAGCGAATTAGGGAACGACAAGAGACTGACACTATTGAATTGGTGGATGACATTCGGTTCTACTTGGCGAAGAAATATGCTGTGCACAATGATTTTGCAGAGCTTGATGGAGTGGCAGCCACCTGGAGTGCAACACGTGAAGAGAATGTCCGTGGGGACAACAATATTTATTTGGCAGCCATGAAAGACTATGATGAGGATGTTTTATTGGTGGAGACGTTGTTGGAAGAATTGGCGCTTGAGGCATAATGAATTTTAGACATACTAAGTGTGAATGATTACTTGAATGGGACGGTTGGTGCAATTGTAGGTCAATTCATTGAATTTCTTCTTATGTATTTTCTTCGCCTTTCTTCGTTCTTGTTTCATGTGCATTTAAGAAAACTCAATCTATTGCATAAAAAATGACAAAACAAAACATCTAGGCGAACAGAGAAAATAGGGAAAGAAAAAATATAAAGCAGAAAAGTGATAATGACAAGATGAAATTCAGAGCATTTACAGATGGAATTGAAAACTTGAAAAAATTTCGCCGATAAGGATATTATACCCGCATGTCTAGGATTTTAATTAATGTTTTCGGCCACATCCAGGGTAGGATTTTTTTTGTGAGGCTAAATGAGAAACAATAGTCCTCTTTCTGGAACTAATCCTGCACCTAATACAAGATAATGGCTCCCGTGGCGGTCGTTATCGTTCGGAGAATTCCGTTGCCGCGGGCTCCCGACCTTTGTGAGATTCGAAACCATTAGAGATTTCAGGGTCTTGAAGGACAAAAACACAGACAAATCAAAAGAAAAACCATGGAGATCTGCCTAAGTATAGCCCATAGTGGCCAGTCCAATTCAGTAACCTCAAAACAAAAAATTCATCCACCTTTCAATTGACTTTAGAAAATTTTCCATATGGTCCGGCAAGCCGTCGGTGTGCACAATTTAACACTATGTGCGGCTCACTCCAGCAATCGGTGCGCCGGTCTAAATCTACATATATTAAGTTGAGGAAGCCATCCACACTTTTTGCTCTCAACTAAAAATGGCTATCGCTTTGACTGGAAACGACAAGTTCGATATTGAGGCTGGCGTCTATACGCCCCTTAAATTTGACTCTGAAAAGCGCTCCAAGAGAAACGTTCTTCACCACCTTCTAGGCTTCGTGCTCGCAGCCGTGGGTCTCTACACCTTGACCACCAATACTGCTGCTCAAAATGTCATTCCTAGCATTTTTGCTGTGTTTGCCCCAGCTCCTGTGGTGCTTCCCGTGGAGGTTTTTGAAATTGCTCCTCCATTAACCGTTCCTGCTTCTGCTTACGTCTCCTCGTACCTTCTCTTCAACGACTCGGCAGTGGTTGATGGATTGAAGACCAAGTATGTTGCACCTAAGGTGTTCAACTTCACCCAAGGCTTCTTGACTTTAAACTTCTCTGTTCCTGCTTCTGCAGCCCCTGTTTCTGCTCCAGTGGTTGAGCTCTCTGTGGATGGAACCCCAGTGTGGAGATCTTCCACTCCATACGCTAAGGTTGATGCTGATGTCTACACCTCCACCACTAAGAACGTCACCGAATTGTTGAGCTTGTTCGAGTCTAGCTCCAAGGTTGTTTTCTCTGTTTTGGAGGAGGGTGATGCCCCTGTTTCCGCCTCTTTGGAGTTGGTTTTGTTCAATGATACTTCGGCCGCACCAGCTAAGAGGGCTGGTACTGTGGCTGTTGCTTCTTACTTCGCTTCAGAGGGTCCTGCTTCCTTGGCTGCTGCTTCTTACTTCGCTTCAGAGGGTCCTGCTTCCTTGGTTGTTCCTCTCCAGAAGAAGGCTATCGAGCTTCCAGCTAGCGAATTTTCTGTTTCCTTGCCTCAGCTCAACTCGAATGTTACCTCCGCTAAGATATCTCTCTTTGCTTCGGCCTCTAAGGACGAAGTTGAATTCTACAAGAACGACATTGCTGCATTGGGCGTTCCTGTCACTGCCAACGGTCCAGTTCGTCAGCTCAACGTTTTCGTGGCTGGTGTTTATGTTGGTACCGTGTCTCCTAAACCAACCTTGTTCCACGCCGACAAGCTCACCACCGACGCTGGCAAGTTATGGAGTCCTCTTGCTGACTCCGGATCCTTTACCGGTTTTACTTACGATATCGACCTTGTGGCTGTGTTGCCTTTGCTTTGGGAAGGTCCTCAGACTCTTGACATTGCATTGGTTTCTCCAGTGGACGCTGCTAACGGCCCTGTTCCAGCCGTGGCACACCCAGTCAGTGCCACTACCAATCTCTTGGCTGGCTCTTGGTTTGTATCTGGAAGCTTGCTTGCTTGGGAGAACCCATTGGTGTCTTTCTCAGTTGGAGAGGTTGTGTTGACCAATTCGTCTCAGTTGGACTCAGGCGTCTCCATTGCTCCTCCAGCTGTTTCTCCATGGCAACCAAAGCTCAGCAACACAATTGTCAGATCTACCATCAAGTCGACCATCGAGTCTTTGTTCAACTTCACCTTGATTGACAACACCACTGCCAGCTATGCTGTTGTGGCTAATTCATCTGCTGCCTTGGTCCTTACCAAGCAGAGGAAGGAGAGCAAGATCCCAGTTGGTCCACCAGGTGGCCCTGAGAAGACTGAGGACACTACCAGTGCTTTCTACATTGGCACCAACAAATTCAAGTTAGACGTTCAAGATCCACTCACCAACTTGACCCTCTACTCTAAGTCTGTCAAGTCTGCTTACCCACTCACCATCAGTGACTCCATCAAGAACTCTCCAATAACAGGACCATCTTCCTCCTTCTCTGCCAAGATCGGTATCGACATTAAGACCAAAATTAATGCCGCTGCTGGTCCAAAGCTCAAGATTGACGAGCTGGTGAAGTTGGACGATATCACTGGTGCCACCACCGATGTGAAGGTAATGATTTCTGAGCCAGGCTCGTTGCCATTCTCCAGAGAAGTTGAGGTGGTGAACGGTACTATTGTTAAGGATCTCTCCTTTCCACTCGTGAAGACCGATGAATTCACTTTGGTTGGAGAACTTGTGGGATATTTTTAGGGTAGTTCTGGTTTGATTATATACGATACAGTTTGATGTTATGTTTTGTAGTGCATTCTTAGTAGCTTTCAATCATTAATAGTTGAACTCGGAAGTGTTTGATTTTTCTGCTAAACGGGCCATTCTCAACATCTTCTTTCTTGGATCTTCTTTCTTCTTGTGGGTCAGCTCATTGACTTGTCCACTTTGACGTCCCAATTTCTTAGGGGTCTCACGTAATCCAAAGCTCTTTGCTAAATGTCCCAAGTGCAAAAGCTTCACATTGAAATACATTCTCTCAGCTGCCAAGTGTGTGGCATAAGCTCTGATGTGAGACACGAAAGCATGCAGAGCTCTTTCGAGAGCAGCTGAGTCCTCTAAGAGCCATCTCTCCACTTCAAGATGCCAGGTGGTGGCCTGGATATCCCACTTTCCATTCTTCGCTTTGGGATCCGTTTTGGATGCTGGCTCGGCAGATTCATCTGCGAAAGCTGCCTCGAGGCCCTTCTCGTAGCCTACAATTCGTAAACTTCCTTGCTTAGGATGCACAGTTCGAAGTTTGCCCTCAACATACCCTTCTTCCTCTCCAGGCAACAAGAAAAGCGTTGCTTCACCCTTCTTACCAGCTCTTGCCGTACGTCCGATTCTGTGTAAATGGTCATCGAGAGCAAAAGGTGGATCGTACTCCACCACATGAGAGATATCTGGCAAATCTAAACCTCTAGAAGCAACATCGGTACAGAATAGAACGAGATGCTTTCCTTCGTTTTCCCCTTCATTTTGCACAAATTGCTGGAGAGTGGATGTACGTAATTGTTGAGACAACGATCCATGCAAACGGTAAACGATGGCATCCTTAGAAATCTCTGGAGCGGTCGAAACACAAGATTCAGGAGTGTCTTCCTTGGCCTTGTCGTCCTTTTCGTCCTTTTCGTTCTTTTCTGTAACTTGAGTTTCCTTCTGCTTGCGGCGAAGAGCTTTCCCGCCTCTAGCAAATACCTCAAAATGGAAGTTCACCGAGTCAGAACAGGAGAAGAAGACAATTGTTCTAGAAACAGCCTCTCCTCTTTGTTTAGTGACGTTCTTAAGAACAGCACTTAAAGTGACCAATCTCAATTTAGGTGGAACAACCATGACCTTCTGGATGAGTTGATCTGGGGCAGTTGCGTTGCTAGTGTCTGTACTCTCGCGATCAAGAGAGATCATCTTGGGGTTATTCAACACAGTATTTCCCAATTTTTTGACGTCTTCTGGCATGGTAGCAGAACACAAGACGTTTACACGACGTGTGGGCAACCCAGGCCACTTGTGCATGGTGTCCATGACCTTGGAAGATCTGGACAATTGATCTGTAATCTTTGTAATTGTCTCCTGGAATCCTAGCTCAACAAGTCTGTCACCCTCATCTAAGACCAACCATCTAACCTGCGAAATGTCAAACGAGGAAGTATTTTCAAGATGGTCTGCCAAACGACCAGGCGTGGCAACCATGATATTGACACCTTTTCTAATTCTAGCCTTCTCGGACTTTTTCTTCTCTCCACCAACCACGATTCCTGGCACAATGTGGTGGTGGCAGCGTAGAAGTGACTCCAACACCGAGTAAATTTGGGATGCAAGCTCTCTAGTTGGGGTCAAAATAAGCGCAAATAATCCGCTTTGGCGATTAATTTGCTCAGCTTCGGCCATTAATTTTTCCACAATGGGCAACACAAATGCAAGCGTCTTACCTGAACCTGTCTGGGCTTTCACAAACAAATCAGTTGCAGAAGTGAGCATTACTGGCGCAACAGCTCTCTGAACCTTCGTTGGTGCTAAATATCTCATGGAACCAGTCAAATGTGTGACCAACTTCTCGTTGAGACCCAATCCAGCAAATGTACTAGAATCCCGAAGGGGAGCATTGGAAGGAGTGTAAGCAGTCTGGGAACCAGTAGTTTCTTTCAAGGTTTCACTTGTTTTGTTCGATGTGAATAACGATGACACATACGAGTTATTGTTTCCTCCACGAGCTCCGGAAGATTCAGCGAATTTGGCCTTCTTACCGGAGATTCCTAAAGGAGTCTCGGATTCTCTCTTCTTGGAATCTGGTTCCTTGTCAGCATCGAACTTTTTTGCTGGTTTCCGGTCATTATCTCTCCGTCTATCAAAAGATTTCTTCTTATTACTGCCTTCATGCTCTGCCATCATCCTGTCTGCCTCGGCTTTGAGCTTGTCGAACTTCTCATTCTTTACCCGGATACTGTTCACACCAGAACCAGGTTTTCTTTCTCTTCCCTGGAGTTTGAGTTTCAAATTGCGCCGTTCTTTCCATGAGCCTCCAGTAACCTTTGTGTTCTTTGGAGTATTAGCAACCACGCCTTCTTCAGCTGGAGCGAAATTCAAGATTAAACCGTCGTCATCCATTGTGAGGAGAGTAGTAGAGATGAGCACCTGCAGAAATAGTTGAAAGTTGGAGATGCGATGGGGAAGAGATGCCTAAAGTAAAATGTAGAGATATTGTAATGAAAAAGGTGTTTGAGAAATTGATTGTAATTATGGGTTATCTAAATGTGCTTTTGGGTCATTTGAACGTGTTTTGGATTTATGGTGGCGTGAGATGCATTTTGCGTATATTGATCTGGAACGGAAATAATCTGAGAACTGTGAAACTATGTCAAGTATCTCGGAGGGTGCAAGAACGATGGTGACAAATAAAAATAACAAAAAGAGAAAAGGAAAAGATAAGAACCTAGATGGAAATGAATAAAATACAACAAGTAGGAAACTACGGCAATAACTTTTCATAATAACCAATCTATGTTGACTAGGTCTACTATACACTATGCAAATTCACCAAATAAAGTCGATGTGGCCACAGACTCCTCGCTTGGACTTTCGATGGCTTTTTTCAAAGTGGAGGTCGAACTGTCCTCTAAATTCCTCCAGCTGAGTGTTTCCCAGCTTTCCTCATTGAACTGCTTGATATGTCTCAAACAAGAACCAATGGTGGAAAGTGCAGCACCCTCTGCGTTAAACTGTCCAGCCTTGGACGCTGTCTGAAGCACCAGGACAGCAGTGGGCTTTACGGGGTCTGCGGTTGATGCCTCTTGTCTCACCTGAGCAGATCTAGCTGAGTCCATATCGTCAATGTACTTAAACAGAGGTCTAAGTTGGGCAGTACTATCGAGCGGAACCAACACCACCTGTGACTTTCCCTGCTTTTCCACTACTTTTCCAATGTATAGTCCACCGTCTGTATTGGTCAACACACCCAGAAGCGATAATGCTTCCACACGAGTGCCTAGTTCATCTGCGCGAGCCTCATCGTAAAATTTCAGAGTATCCATGGGAATCTTCAACTCCACGACTTTGCTGTGAGGCTTGACAGTGGCCTTAAGTTGATCTGTGCTGAATGGCCGGCTCTTGGGTCTTCCTGAATATTGTAGCACATGGATTGTTTGCGATTCTCTGCTGGGAAGTGCACCATGGATGATTGGAATGGACTGAATGATTGGATCATCGTCTTCCTCTAATGGCTGCTCATGCGAATCTTCATACTGATCAAAGGCTGGCGAGTCCGAGATCTCTTCCTCTTCTTGGACGAATAATTGTGACTTGTCCATTAGTAGATGAGTGGTTGAGAAGAATAGAATATTATTTCTAACTATGCACACTGCGATGTGGAATACACATCATTAGATATGAAATGAAAAAGGCAAGCAAAAAAAAACAACAAGAAAAAAAAAGCATTACCTAAGGATGAAGATTTCAAAAACCATTTAATAAATGCGTCCAAAGAAAAGTAGATGGTTAGACAGCCGGAGAATACTTGCAAGTTATTTAGCACAGGTACAAGTAGTTGAGTGAAGTTTTTATTGAAGGAAACAACGAGAAAATAGAAAAAAGCAAAGGTTATAGATCACTCAAAACGATAGGAAAAGTAGCTAGTCCTCTCTTTTGCCGATTGGCTGACCAGGGAAAAACTTGATCCAGCCCCATGGTTCGGCCTCAGCATCCCTCTTACCAATTGGTTGACCTGGGAAGAATTTAATCCAGCCCCAAGGCTCAGCTTCAGCATCCCTCTTGCCAATAGGTTGGCCAGGGAAAAACTTAATCCATCCCCAAGGAGAAGCATCGGCCTCTCTCTTTCCAATTGGCTGGCCGGGGAAGAACTTGATCCATCCCCATGGCTCAGCGTCTCTCTTCGTAACGCCAGAGTATGCCTCGTCCAAGATTGTGGTGTTGAATAACACAATTGAGGTATTTTCACCGTCAGATACAATATAGGGAAATTCTTCTGGGTTAAGATCGATTCTGCCCAAGATGGCTTCGGTTGGAACTGAGACAGAGCCATCATCCACTGGAGTAGCAGCAGGAGCAGCGGAGACAACCGAAGCGGCAAGAGAAAGCAAAAGAGCGTTGATGAACTTCATTTAATTATTGTTTTTAAGAGATGTTTGTGTTGATGATGAATGGAAATCAATGCAAACAGGCTAGTTATATATACCGATTTGGTCAGGTTGAGTTCTTTCAAGGTACACCGCAGAACGCCATTTAAGTCCCAATCCGGTTATTTGGGATGTGGAGAGAATCAGAAAATATTAGCCACAAGTTTTTCTTTGAAAGGTTAGTCTGTGGTTGCGTTTTCTGAGACAAGAGCCAAAAGTTGCAACCTTCTTATGTTTCGCAGCCCTATAGAGTGCCCAAATAGGCAGTCATATTGACCTTCGAACATACACAAGGGTCTGACAGGGGCTTAAAGATCGACAAGATGCCCAATCAGAGTGTCAGAGAGATCTTAATGAACCACATCTTTGTGATTTTTTAACACATTGGAGTATACATCGGTGTGGTGCCCAGACTTTGGTTGCAGATTATCATTGAAGTCCCGATCAGGATATACGCCTCACTAAGATTGAGAGTATTATTAGATTGGATTCTTGAATTTATTTTCTTCTTTGTTTGCTAGTCGTGATTCGTTTCGTTGAACAAAAAAGTGATAACCATAACTCATTACTCCAAGACGTAGTTATCGAACAATTAGTATCATAGATAGAGAGTCAAAAGGGATAGAAGTGGATTCCCCATGATGGCAAAAGTCTTCGAAATTCTGGAGGATACACCTCTTTTACAAGCGCTATAGCTTGCACGATTCAATTGCGAGTATGGTTGTTATTAAGACTTGGATGTGACAAAGAGGAAATGAGATGCTGGTAAGCTAATTAAATTCTTTGAAAACCCACCGCTTAAAGTTCACTATCTCATCTTGGAGGTAGTAGATTGGCAGATGTAGTCCCCAAAGTCTGAAATTATCACGCAGGCTGATTACGCTCATCACTATAACCACATTTACAACCACCTATCACTTTTTATAGAGGAAGAGGGGAAAAATGGAACTTTTAAGATATAATAGGAAAGGTTTTAAATTCAAAACCCCTAAAAACCGGAATTTTACAATCTGACTTACTTGATATATATTATTAACATAATTTTCATTATAAATTCCGATATAGTGTAACGGCTATCACGGTTCGCTTTCACCGAGCAGACCCGGGTTCGACTCCCGGTATCGGAGTATTTTTTTTGATTCTATCATTGTAACGACCGGGTTCAATGATACATTGACTATTTGCACAACACGCCGACTAATACACCCCTATCCTAAAGCGGGCCCGAGTTAAACAATATCGGAAGATGCCGGGTGCCGGGTGCACGTAGCAACAGCACCGGGTGTCCCCAAAGTCAATCATGACTGACCTGCACACACACGTGTTTAGGTCACAACGTGGGTCATAAGTTCCAGAGGTTGAGTAGGGTCAAGAAGGCGAAGTTGACGAATTGAAAGGATAGGTGACCTAGAAGTACTGGTGTGCCATTGAATTGATTCATCATCTAGTACGAACGCGGATCTCATTTTTGGGATTACCGTTATCATTGTCAATGCGCGATCCACTGATAAGACTCGATAACGATAAACAACCCCACAATAGGGGCTGGTTTGGAGAAACATGCCTGCCTCCGAGGATAACAAGAGCAAGGCGTTAGTTGAGAGGGGAGAGTTCAAGTGGTATTGAAACACCAGTCGAATAGAGTTTATAGTTACTAGAGGAACACGTTAAGGAATTGAGGTTAAAAGCCACAGTGAGCCATATCTTATCTACAGTGAGTGGCCGAGGCTTCCAGATCCATGAGAAACATAGCGATAATCAAACAAACAAAGCTAAACCATCTAGGTCTGTATTGAAGTAAATAAATATCCAATCAATTCTTGGTCTTTCTTCTTGATTTTCTAGTTCTGTCGGCGTCCTTGTACACCTTGTTTTTAAAGAAGTAGTTGTTAGTCTTGACCTTTTCTGTGTACAACGACTCGGTCAAGTCTTCATCCTCGTTGGCCAATATCTCGTATTGGTTCTCGTTGATGCGGTGACTCTTGGGAACAGCCAAGGGCACTTTGGATGTCTGCTTCTTGTTTTTTGACATCTGGGCCACCTCGGCATAAGACATCTTTTTGTAATCGATTGCAACAAACTCCTCTGTGCTTTCCTTCATGGACACCTTGAGCAACAGCGAGTTGTCTCTTCCAGGCATAGTGAAGGACGAAGAGTCGGTAGTAGTAGCAGGTGGAGCATCAGCAGCCTTTCTGAACCAGCCAGAAGGGAAGTAGGACTTAAACATTGCAGCGAAGGATTCTCGAAAACCACCTAGTTAAGAAGAGGATAGTGGTGGCGGTTAAGAAAAAACAAAACACATGAACAAGGGTCCTGGGGATGGGGATGGCCTCCTTTATATACCAGTAAACACAAAGGCTGGGGTCATAGGAGCGGTGACTCGAGACCATTTCCCGTTCAGGACGAGTAGCGCGAATCCTCATTATTGCCCACGTTATCTGTCCCACAACAATTGGTCATGGAGGAGAATGATTTGTGGGTCATTTACAGAGATTTAGAACCTAAACTTATCTTGGTATGCCTGGTATAATTCTTACAATGGTTGGCTTGTTGGGATAAATGTTGAACGGATGACATTGACCATATCTCCGGTTATCATTGTCTCACGTGCGTGGGGATAGATAAGATGTGAGTCAGTCAGCAATCACAGTCATGACGCCATGGCGCCCAACATTCGAGAACATTCGAAAGGCTGGGGAAGATGGCCAAATTACATTCGGATTAGTGAATTGATGCATAGATATGCATTCATTTTGTGTTTTTGTAGAAGTATGTTGTGGCGTATGTAACCACCAAAGTTAGTTAGGATAGGTGAGTATTGCATGGGTGCACTGCCAGTGATGATACTTTAGTAGTTAAGGTTGTAATGCCAATAATCCAAGGCAGTATTTTTAGAAAGTCAAATAATTGCTTAGAGCATCATTTACAGCAAGTATGTCGAGCAAGCACCTGAAACAAGCATTTAGTAATTACATTGCATCTTCTCACAGTAGCAAACATGTAACGAGTCACTTCTCAGAGACTGCGGCCCTACTTAGGTCGAGAGACATGGCCGGCACAAAGCAAGTTGCAACCCCAGGAATTGAGGATCCAATGGACCGGATCCCGAAGTGATTGTTGTCAGTTGGTTACAGTTGGGTAACTACCATTTGTTCTGGATAGGAATATTAAATCCCTCCATGGGCTTAATAGGACTTTGAGATATCGGGCGACCAGTAAACATCTGTCTTTTTTTTTTGTCTTTTTTTATTCTTTCTTTTCCACCGGTCTAAGATTTATTTTCTTGATTCAACTTTCCGCTCGTTTCTTATTGCTTATCCTCGCCATGTAACATCATTTCCCTCTCGTAGCCTCTCCTCAGACATATAAGGTCGCACCTGACCCTCCCAGTACTCACTCACCACACACCCGTACACCTTTACAACAACCCTACCTCTAACCAAACCCATCTAACCTCAATCTCCCAGATAATGGACGGCTGGGCTGAGGTATGTATCGTACCGTTCTATTCCACTTACTTATTTTCGTACTAACCGACAGGTTGCTCGCGTACCTGCCACGGCGCGCAACAATTCACCAGCCTTGGGCGATAACCCTCAGATAACATCGCTACAGTTTGACCACACCACCAATTTGTTATGGTGTGGCGACTCGATGGGCTATACCAGCTCGCTCACTCCAACCCAAACGGAACCAGCTTCATATGGCCACGCAGCGCCCGTCCAATTGTTCAGATACACCAAGTTCCACGCGCTGGCCAATTCTGCTCCGGTGATTCAGCATTTGAACCATCAGAGGGGGATCTTGTCACTTCTGAACTCGTCCATTTGCTTCAACTCGCGTCGAGGCTTATACCACACGCTAATCGACGGGAAGCTGTCCACTTCGGCGTCGTCACTATTCAAAAACCTCACGTGTATGACCTTGGCTTATTCAACGTCGAACGACTTGATAGTGGGTGGGAATTCGTCGTTGCTTCTGGTTGATTTACAGAAACCATCAGTGGTATCTAAATTCAATCATGAGGGTGATATCTCCTTCATCAACTACTCTTCGAAGCTCTTGACTGTGGGTAAATCTTCAGGCTCGTTGGAGATATTTGACCCACTAGCCAACCAATCAGTCAAATCCTTCAGCGGACACAGCGGCTTGCTTTCCGACTTGGACGTCAAGGGTAACTACGTAGCGACCTGTGGATACTCAGTGCGCAATCGTCGCTTTGGTTCGGCGAATGCTTCAGTGGAGTATATGGTGGATCCTCTAGTGAATATTTACGATTTGAGAATGATGCGGGCTTTATCCCCTGTTCCGTTCTCCGCAGGCGCCAGTTTCGTGAAATTCCACCCCAAATTACCCAACATCATAATTGTGGCATCGACCACAGGCCAAATTCAGTTTGTCGACTTGTTTGACCAACTGGAAGTCCACTTGTACCAGGCGGACTTGGTCAGTGCAAATCCTCCTATGGGGTCTGTTTCTGCGCCACCGGCATCATACCTTTCTAATCTTGACGTCAGCGAGAATGGTGAATTCCTCTGTTTTAGTGACGGGTTTCCCAACTTACACTTGTGGTCACTCAATGCTTCAACGACCCCCCACTTTGTCAATTTCCCTGCGGCCTTAGATCGTCCAGATGTGACGGCGCTGCCTCCATCACTGGACCCCATCGGCATCGACGATAATGTGTCCTTGAACGTTATAGGAATGCCTTACTATAAGGAGTTTTTGCTCTCAAATTATCCTACGGATATGGTGTTCACGAAAGAGCTGCTGAAAGCTCCGCAGCAAGTAAGTGCAACTCTTCTGGAGCTCAGCCAATCTTTGCCAGGAAAGTTTTTACCATATGACAGACAAAAGTACGGGCCAAGATATGTTGACAACAACTACGAGCCATTGAAGATTAACACGCGTCAGAAACACGGCCAAAAGTCCACAAAGCAGAATTTAATACCGAAGTTCATTAGTGAACGAAGTATCACATCCTCTCCCGGTCCCTCCACGCCTGTTCAACGACACGCAGAACTTGCGTCACCTTCGTTATTGGGCACTCCAACATTCCTGGACTTTAATGACACCGACAATGAGATTGGAAACTCATCCTTCCATGACGGCAATGCGCAGAACGAAACAATCTTTCAGTTCAAGTCGCTGGTGGGAAATCGTGTGCCTTCTTGTTACACTAGGCTTGAGATTCATTATTCGAAGTTCGGAGTTGATGATTTTGACTTTGAATACTACAACCAATCAAATGGCTTGTGTGCTGGTCTTGAAAACCACTTGGACAACTCATACACTAATTCAGTTCTTCAGGCTTATCGTTATATTCCTATCTTTTATAATACTGTCACTCAGAGTCTATTGAAGGAGTGGTTACCAAATAGCTCTGAAACCATAATAGAAGAGTCATGTCCACAAGGTTCTTCCATTTTGAATGAGTTGGGTTATTTGTTTGATATGATGCACAACGCGGGGTCCAAAAATGTGAGTATTGCGAATTTCTCGCTGATTCTCAGTGAAAGCAAGCTTGCTCAAATGCACGGTCTCATTAATCGTGATGATGGAAAATCCTTGGATGCTAAACAGCTACAGAATTTGGTTATAACGTTCAACAAATTCCTTGTCGAATCGGTAATCAATGATTATGCATCACAGTTCAGGGTAAATGTACAAGATTTGACATCTATGCATTATGAATTGGAGTTTTCAACCACTTCTGGCGAGTTTCTTGATAGAAAGTATGGCAACCTGGCCACACTTGATTTGGTATCTCCTCCTAACAATGTTTTAAACAAGGTCAATATTCTTGTGAACCAAAACAGATTCAACAATTCTCAGCACATGGCCAAGAAGAACCACACACTTCTAACATATCTTGAATATTCGCTTAACCAGTTCAGGGTATTGCCTCCATCTTCTAAGACTCCATATCCTGTTGAAGTTAAGCAATCTATACTAAAGTTGGGTCCAGTGTTGCTGATAAACTTACCGTTTTCTGACCAGGAGTATTCCGTTATCAAGTCTTGTAAGAAATGGTTAGTGCCCGAGTTCTACACAACTACTGGTAACAACAAGAAGTTGGGTTTCAAGCCTGTGATCACACTATTGAACCAACAGGCACAAAAGTACGAGCTCCAGGCTTATGTTTGTGAGATAAATCACAGCTCTGTGTCCGCACCTGGAAACCATAACCTTATATCTTACGTGAAGATTCGATCACCAGCACTGAGAAAGGACCAATGGTTTTTGTTCAACGACTTCTTGGTGATGCCAATACCCGAGGAAGAAGTGTTTAACATAAGTCCAAGCTGGAAGAAGCCTCTTGTGCTCATTTATCACAACGTCGAGGACCCTCGCAACCAAAAGTTTTCATATTTTGAGGAATCGACCTTCCGTAAACTTGCTGGTTTAGATGATTCCATATTGTACAGAGATCACTTTGCATGCGGCGTTAGGGAAGGGTTCAAGAGGGAGTACGAGCTTCTTACCAAGAAAGAGGCACCTCAATGCGGATCTTTAGTTGCAATCGACGCAGAATTCGTATCTTTGCGACCCGAAATTGTGGAGGTCAGTTATACCGGCGTACGCAATTTGATCAGACCAACCGCACTTTCTCTTGCCCGAATCTCTGCTGTAAGAGGAGATGCGGGCCCCAAGAATGGGGTTCCATTCATTGATGACTACATTGTTCACACGAAACCAATTTACGACTACTTGACGACCTTCTCTGGCATTGAGCCCGGAGACCTTGATCCGCAAAAATCAACAAAAACATTAGTCACGTTGCAAACAGCATACCGGAGACTCTGGTTGTTGTTGAATATGGGATGTGTATTTGTGGGGCACGGACTTCGAAGCGATTTCCGATGCATCAATTTGCAAGTGCCTAAATCTCAAATCCGCGATACCATTGAATTCTATTACTTGCCAGATTTCCGGCGTAAGTTGAGTCTCAAGTTCTTAGCGTACATTGTTTTAAAGGAAGCGGTGCAGACGAGAAATCATGACTCCATTGAAGATGCTAACACAGCACTTCGATTATATGAGAAGTACATGGAGCTTCTGGCAGTAGGAGAGTTCGACACCGAGTTGAACCGTATATATAGCGAGGGCCAACAACTTCGGTTCCGAGTTCCGGATCTGTAGTTGACAGCTGGCTAATTGAACGAAGAGAAAAGATGAAGCAAAACATGTAGAGATATTACCAAATGACCAATGACTAAAAATGGCGCTAGAAACGGTTTTTGACTTGAACAACAAAATGATGGTTTTGGATTGCAACTTCGAAGACTACAAAGCCGTTTTCAATAATATAAATCCGATATACATGTTTTAATCTAATTCATGTCCACCTGTCATTAGGAGGTTTAGAAATTTGTTATCCCTCTTTCGAGCTACATCACCATTTCGCAACCTACTCAACTTAACGTAGACAACTATGTAATAATGACCAATGATCAAGCATGGAGTATATTTTGTAGGAGATGAAGTACAGAAGTGATCAAACGGAACGACAGAACACGAAAATAAGCGATAGTGACAAAGTTCTGTTTCGTCATCAATATCTAGGAGTTTCCCCCGGACTGATCAGAAGACGATCAGAATCACAGACATCGAGAGAGCGAGGGCCAATGCAGCTAAGGTTCTCTTTTGAGCTGAAGCGGAACCTTCGAATACAGCCGAAGCAGAAGCAAAGACAGGGACGGTGCCAGAGGAACCAGAGGAACCAGAGGAACCAGAGGAACCAGAGAACCAGAGGAACCAGAGGAACCAGAGGAACCAGAGGAACCAGAGGAACCAGAGGAACCAGAGGAACCAGAGGAACCAGAGGAACCAGAGGAACCAGAGGAACCAGAGGAACCAGAGGAACCAGAGGAACCAGAGGAACCAGAGGAACCAGAGGAACCAGAGGAACCAGAGGAACTAGAGGAACCAGAGGAACCAGAGGAACCAGAGGAACCAGAGGAACCAGAGGAACCAGAGGAACTAGATGTAGAGATACTAAGTTCACAATATGTGGTGTGCAAACTTGTGGTTCCCTCTTTGGTTACAGTTGCAACAGACTCAAGGGCAAGAGAAGGCTTGGAGGTACACTTATTCTTGGAACAAGAGGTTACAGTCACAGTGATAACCTTCTCCTGGCTTTCGCTTGGTAAAGGGCAGTAGGTGGTGTAAACGACTTCAGTACCAAACAGTGTTGAAGTATACTTCGACTCAATTGCGATAGTGGGTACACCGGTGCAATTATTGTCAGAACATGAGGTGACAGTAATGAGAACTTTCAGTGTATTGGTCTTAGTCACCGGTCCAGTTCCAGTAAGAGTACCTGCTTCAGTGCTACCTCCAGTCAGAACGCCAGTATCTTCAGTACTATCTCCAGAAGTTACAGTACTTCCACTCGTTTCAGTCTCAGATGAGGCAGCATTGGAGGATGAAGAAACCAACATTCCCACAAACACGAAGACGTCACCAATATCAACTTCTTCGATTGGTGCTACGGAAGCGATATTCTCGTATTCCAACTCCACCGTGAACAGATTACCTGGAACATTAATAATGACAGGCTGAACGATAGGGGTGCTAAGATCGATTTCATTGTCTGCGCGTTTCGAGAGGGTGGATGAAAGGTAGGCGATTCGGGTGTTGAAGGTGAAAGTACCACTCAAGTCTTGGTGTGTTGCAATATAGTCGCCAGTGAAGGTTATTGTAAAAAGTCCACTAGAATCGTCAGAAACAGTTCCCACAAAGCTTCCATCGGTACTATAGAGGTTATATGGGGACAAATATCCGTACAAGGCTAGAGGAAGAGTGAACTGAGTCTCTGTGCCTTGACTGAGGATGCCTTCACTTTCAATAGTAACAGCGATAGTAAGAAGATTGTTCTTGAGGTAGCTTTTCCCATTAGTTGCATTGTTATGAGCAGAAACATTCAGAATGATACTTTGACCAGTTGGAATTGCTGCATTGGAGATTGGGGCTGCAGTTGGTAAGACTGATTGGCTTGAACTGGTATGTTCTGAGCCACTTGAGGCAACATAATAAGACCCAGCAGCAGAAGTCTCAGCAGAAGGTGTACCATTCTCACCAGTTGCGGTAACGTATGTGTTTTCAGTAGCGTCAGCAAATGATTCTTCAGAATATGCATCAGTCTCATTGGAAGTAGCAGTAGACGATTCTTCAGAAGCAACAGTGAAAATCTCACTGGAAGTTTCTTCAGAAGTAGCACCGGGGGTTTCTTCGGAAACAGCAGAAGAAGTTTCTTCAGACGATCTACCAGTCTCACGAGGAGTGGCAGAAGAGCTTTCATCAGTGTTTACATTAGAAGTAGTAGCTTCGGTCTCATCAGTGGTAGTCTCAGGTGCAGCAGACGTATGTGGGGCCACCGAAGACTCAGGACCGGCAGAGCTGGTGGTGTCGTCACTAGTGGTCTCTGGTTCTAAAGCAGCAGCAGCAATTAAAGAAGCCGAAGCAGGAGGGTCTATGATCCAATAAGGTTCCCAGGCTCCAACAACCGAACAGAGGGAAATTGCCAAAGAAGTCGCTTGCTTGACTTCATTGCCCCGACAGTTCTGGGCGATGCAGTCAGCAACATTTGAGGCCCATGGAGTCATCACACAGAGGCATCCAGTATCCCAGTATGGACATGGAGTAGAGGAAGTGGACAACTCTACGCAAGATCTAGCACATTCTGGCAATAAGGAATAGATTTTGTCGGCAAAACCATTGATAGAAGCAGTTTTTGCAACGGATGGGTAGGTGGCATACGGATTATCTGCGGCAGAAACAAGCACCAATATGGTAGCAATTGGATATAAAGCCAAAAACATATAAAATGAGCTGGCTATAAGTTGGGAATTGAATTTTGTGGGGGAAATTGGAGCACTTATGTTGTAGCTATATACTCTGCAGTAAAGAAACCTGCAAGCACTTTGTGAAAACACGGGCTGGCCCGATTAGTCGAGGAATTTCCATTCTCGGAGACGAGAGTCGGTACTATGCCACTGCAAAGGTGAGTAGTTTAACAGATGGTGCAGGGTGATTTACCTCATGTCCGATTCGGTGTATGCGTAATAAGGATGATATGCAGATTTGACATGGGGAAGGTTCATGGTTGTTCCAATAAGTTAAACATTGACAGTTGATACTTCCTTGAATAGTTAAACTTGAAAGTAGCATATCCTAAAAAGAGTGGTCCTTTATTGAAAAGTCTTTTTCCTCTATTTTTTTTTTTTTTTCACTACCTCGAGTGGTACCGCGTTGATCTCTTCCATCAACCAGTTGGTGAAGTCATGATGCATGCGAAGTGTGTATACTTAGTATACGAGCGCTTAAAAGGAGCTTGGACCGAAAACTCCGTATTCATAGAGTCTCGAGTTTGAGAGCAAAGGTTTAACTAAGGTTCATGTTCATAGTTCAAGTATTCAATGGTGTGCCTCAATCTATTTTTAAGCCAGCGGCTCTCAAGTAAGTGCTAACTGAAGAGGTACCTTCTACATCTCATGACCAGGGCTACTACTCGTAGTGCGCACACTGCTCTGTATCTATTCCATCTACAGTTGTATTGATAGTCATTTCAAAATTACCGTTTTAATCAAACCATTCGTAACCTTTAATAGTACGTTACCCAATAGTCTCATCAAACAAAATTCGACAAATTGAGGACTGCCACCTTTCACGCATTAAGAACACCAGTGGACTTTTGCTCGTTCAATCAGGTCGACACAAGAATACTTGAGGTGTCTTTCATCAATGTGGAGAAGCCGTGAGATTAACCTCAATGAATAGAGCAGCATTTTTGGAATCGATTTGTTGAAGCATTCTGGCCCTTCTGGTAGAGGTTGAAGAAATGGTTCTGATTTACAGCGCCTCTGATCTGTTAGACTGATCATCCCTCCGTCGACCACCAGCTTTAATTCCAGCCCCAAATTCGCCCCTCAAGGTCCAAAATGCCCTGTGAAGGATTATATATATGACCTTTGTTTGAAGACACTGTGTTCATAGGGTCGACCATCGATGACATTCTTAAACTCGAAGAACGGACCGCCTACGTAAGAGGGGCTGAATGTAAGGTCATATGACTTATTGAATGGCAATGATGAATATTTCACAGTGGTGTTGTGATTAAGGTGCCCAAAATCACATTTAGTATTTTAGAATTCTTGAGTTCAACATATTTTAGGAGTCGACTACTTCAAACGCCCGTACAGCGACGAAGACAGAAGATGTCTTCAATGCCAAAGATTTTCTCGGGAGGACGAAAAAAATGATGAATGATCGTTGCCGCTGGTTATTAGAGAATGAACCCTCCTTTGTTCTTACTTCTCTGTCTTTCTAAGATATTGGAGATATCTCTCTTTCTCAAGAACTTGTTGTGCCTCATCTGTGACACTCAATCAGCACTCTCTGAGTCACATTATAGGGTTTTTTTCTAACAAATGTCGTGAATTTTGAAAACGCCTACTTAAAACAATTTCCTGTTCTCCTCATTTGAACCTAATCTCCATTCTGCCGTCTTATGAAGTCTATAGGAAGACCTTCCCTCGATCGACTCATGGACTTAAGAATGAGGTTGATAAGTTACTGAAGTATCATCGTATGGATTAATTCTTCAACTTATATTCTAGGCCGTCCCGGTGAGGTCAATGAAGATTCCGGTAGCCTGGATCTAGAGTGGCTGCGAATGCGACTGCTCCCCCAACGTTGCTGACCATGAGTCACTAAAGACATGGAAGTCTTGGAATTCGTAATCCAAGTATGTCGAGTATGAAAATTTCGGTACATAGCTATTTGAATTTCTAAAATATAGAATTTGTGAAAATAAAACAAGCTTACTCTGTAATGCCATAACAATGTCCACTTGGTCACCATCTTGTTAGCCGCACCTGTACACCAACTAATGTCTGAGTAACCCATTAGGTGCAACTTCAACTTACCTTCAAACTACAGTAATACGTGGCTAAATTTCTCGGCGAAAGACCCATTGGTTGCCGTAGAAATCTTTACTGCCGCTGCAAAAACCTCACATTCGAGGTCTCCCACTGAGATTTCTTCCCCGCATAAAACCGAACCACATCAAAAGCACTTCAACTTCAAGGAATGTCGTCACCGCTAGTGGCTCCGCTCGATAGTCACTTCGAACACTCCGAAGAAAGCAATTCAGAGATGCCTAGTAAGGTGTCGAGCACGAACTTGGATCAGGAGAGCCGTCATGACCACGAGAACTCTGCCCGACCAAATAGGGCCCAGAATTCATCCAAAACGCCACCTCCTACCAAACGGAACCACTCTAAGAGGAATCTTCATGCACGTTCACAGTCTCATAACAAGATTCCGGTTCGGCTTTCCACGTCGGCAAACCCAGTCAAGCCGTTGTTGAACAGATCAAGGTCCACTGATGGAATATCCCGAACAGGCCGGCCAGGGATTAAGCGCAATAACCGGTCATATACGAAAGTGAATGGACTCCAGCCACTTACCAAAACTCTTCTGAACGGCTCGTTGAATAGAGCATTGGGCGCACTCCAACCTTTAACTAAGACAATGTCGAATAATTCCTTGAAACAGTATGGCTTGAAGAAGACTACGCTGAATAGCTCCACCAAAGGTGCTCCCAATTTGACCAAGACGAATCTGGACCAGTCAATTCGCTTCAATAAGTCGTCTGGCTCACTTCGAGGCATGAATGGAGGTTCGTCAACTTCTATCTTGAACACAGCTGTAGGAGGCATCAAGAGCTCTGCAAAAAGAGGCCGAGCAATCTTGAAATTGAATGAAGATGCCGCAGATAATGACTATGAAGATTTGAGTGAAGATTCAGAGGCTGAAAACGACAAATTGGAGGCCATCTCCAACTCTGAGCTCCAGCGACAGTTCCAGCCCTCAGAGGACCCGCATGAGGCAGCAGAAGGTAAAGAAGCGGGCAGAGAGAGTTCTAGTGAAAGAAATACTGAAGTTACTGATAAAGGTGATGTTCTTGTGAGTAAATTAAGCAAGATCAAACAGCTGGATGACATAGGACTCAAACCAGCAAGCAGCAAGACAAGCTTCATCAGTAACAATAGCTCTACAGATGATCTCATCTCGAAAAACTTATATGGTGGATCGATGCTTTTGTCTCAGTCTACGGGACTCACACGCAAGATGAATACAGAGGAGCCCATGGGTTATGCATTGGAAAGCGAGCTGATGAAAAACCAACCGGAGAGCTTGAGCGGCATCGTATTCAACACACGCAATGACGAAACTCGCCAGAATGCTAACCAAGCTCCATCGAGAACAGCATCTGGTGGAGTATCCTACCAGCCGAACCAGACTATCTTCAGCAATCTCCAAAGAACAAACACGCAATTTCTCTCTGACTTGAGACAACAGACCAATGCAAAATCCGAAAGAGAGAACCAGGTGCCAAACGAAAACAGCAAAGATTTCTCGCACTTCTTGAACAACAGCGTTAGTGGCAATCAAAGCCAACAGAACCATGACACGAGAACACAGCAACGGCTCTGGCTTCAGCGAGAGAACTCGCTTATGGATGTTGCAGCCAACATAGATCCCAGCAAACTCTCTAACTTCTCCAACTTGTCCCTCAACAAGCTTATGTTTGCCCACAACTACAATGGAAGTACAACCAACATGCTGCATATAAACGGAGGAGATTACATCCAGCATCAGTCATCCAACACGTCGGACAACACTTCCCCGGGTGATTCAGTTACTCCTAGTGCGGGAGACAGTTCGCTTAGTGTGACCAACCTCTTGTACCTTATACAAAGTGGGCACCAGAACTCAATCCAGTCCAGAATTGATTTCGAGCGACTCAACAGAGAATATGTCAATGTCAGGCGACACCTTAACCCGGTAGCCGAATCGTTAAATCGAGTGGAGACGTATCAGAACCCAAGCAAAGGGATAGAATTGCGGAAGCAGCGGAATAAGAAGGCAGCTATTGCACAAAACAAAAACGCCAACTCATTTAAGGAGTTTGCACCCAAATGGGAAGAAAAGCAGGAAGATATTTCCGGCACTATTGGACGACTCTGGCTGGAAGCGTTGCTCACCAGTTCGTCTTCAGGCATATCCCTTCAGTTATTGAAGCATGAGCAGCAGAACCAACCACAGGCCACAGCACAGCAGATGTATCACCAGCTGCTTCAAAACCAGCAACAGCAACAGGAGCAACTCCGAGCATACCGCCACAACATAGCAACCACACCGAACCGGACCATGGCGCCCACTACAAGAGCAGTCAAGGCTGCACAAGCTGCTGCAGCATCCACGCTGCAACGGTAGGAGATTGACTGAGATGCATTTATTTCTTATGAAGAAAGTTTCACTATGTACAATGTAGACGGAGCAGATGGGTTAGGAGGCGACCCACCAGGTGTAGATTAAACCCACTTGTAATTGAAATGTAGTCAACAAAACCACCCAAATTCCGCCAAACTTTACCACCAGCTACTGTAATTTCGGCCCCAACTGGCCTATATCACTTAACCCTGTCTCTGCTTGTGTTTACCGTTCGACTTACAGTAAACGTACACTCTTCCCTTTCTTCTTACCATGTAACAGTCTTTACAGAACTTCTTGACGGAGGTTCTCACTTTGAAGGTTCTGATGGGCGTGAACACCTGAGTAGCAGATCCAAAAACAGAGTTACTAACAGCAGTAGCACGAGCCATAGGACGCATGCCTGCAAGGGCCCTATTAAGGGAGGTGGTAAGACCGAACATTGGTGGAGAAGTAGTATACTGAAGACTTTTTTAAGAGTCTGCAGGATGTCATAAATGGAGTAGGAAATGGGACATGATTACCACCATCAAAAGCAGAGTATAAGCAAATTAAACCACTTGCATTCAACAGAGAAATCTACATTACAACTACAAAATATTTTTTTTCGCTTGTGAGACGTATTAGCATTACACTATGGGAGATGATATGGGAAAGACATTTAGTGTCTTCTGGATTCAGCAATGACCTTGTTCATTTCTTCAACCTTTCTCAAGGCTCTCTTGTGAGTACCCAATCTCTTCTTGGCCAACTTCTTGGCTCTCTTCTCACCAGCGTTTCTGATCAACTCGATCAATCTTCTCTCGTATGGGGCCAAGCCAGAAACCTCAGACACGATGGATCTGACGAAAGCAGCTCTCTGGGAGAGAGCACCCTTTCTGTAAGAGACCTTTGGGGCAACCTCCTTAGCGGTGGTCTTGTGGCCCTTGTTCAAACCGACAGCAATTCCTTATATGTTAGTATGAGATGTGATGGGGGCGATGGAAGTCGTATTTTGATCGATAAGTTGGAACTTTGAAAATAGGAAATTATTCGGAAATGTTCTAGGATTAGGTGATGTTTTCATGGCTGGAATAGCCAATACATGTTGAAATGGAGGAGGGGGAAACTGAAGACTATGAACCACGGAAAGTTGGACTTATACGGAAGCTTATGGTTCACGGAATGTGCTTCTGAGGAATTCTCGCCGTTCACTTATATATCCAGACGGATTTGGGGACACATACCAGATCTAGCCATTTTTGTCTATGAGTATCTAGGAGAGAATTCAAGATGGATATGGAAAATTTTTTTTGGTGCGAGAGCGTGGCCTGCAGAGGGAGAAAACTGTGCACGTGATCTTGATATGTAGAATATGGTGAGAATATGGAGGATGTGGTGATATTACGGAGTGTATATGGAAATGGAAGTCACTGCGATGAGTCACGTGTGAGCAGTGACTGCTGTTTGTATTAGAGTTGGGGTTTTGAGGTTGGATGGGAAATGGCGTTTAGGTTTAATTTTTAGAGTTTTGTAACATAAATACAGTAGTAGGCCTTCAGGATAGAGATTGAAAGAATACCGAGTAATTTCTGGAAGTTTGATGTTATCGAATCTTGCAATGTTTCAAAATTGAGAGTCTAAACGATCAACATGTGGAAGCCCATAAATATCAGCTGTAATACTATAGATCCAGTATTTTGAGCAATTGAAATTATACAGATATATCTCTTCATGATGAAATCGGAATTTATGAATCACATCTCATAAAACAGATTTGGCGATCAGAATTATGTATTGATACATAAAATGGATGTAAATGAATGGAAAGTAATTTATGAGTGGAAAGTAATATATGAATGGAAAGCAACTATTGGGAGCAATAGAACGGAATTCACACGAATTGAGATTCATAAGAATAAAACCAAACGGACCGATTCTGAAACTAATATTTCCATACATATTATTACCACATCACTACACTTCTACTAGTTCTAAACCTTTCGTTTATGCTATTTACATGATACTCACAGGAGCAAAGTCATACCCATATTGCTCCAACTTCTGTACAAGCTCCTCTGTGGTCAACACCGTATGCGTTTTGAGAAATTGGTTCCACTCAATGGGCTCGTAGTTGTCCTTAAATACATATGGATATAATGCCTTCAAAAGCTTACCTCTACCCACAGTAATCTTCTTTCCCGACTCCAGAACATGGTACACGGTCTTATCCAAGCCCTTCGAGTTTTCAGAAATCTCCTTCTGCTTCATAATGTCGTATTTCAATCTCCATCCCTTCAATCCCATGGTCTTGATACGGGCTGGCTTTTCTTTTAGTAAGTACTTGTCCAAACCTCCTTCCTTGGTCACAGTACGCAACACGGTGGTAGAAACACGTGTACTGACCTGCTTGTTCAACGTCTCCGACCATAGTTTGGCCTTCACAATGTTGGGCAAGTGTGCTCTGGGGGTTTTGTTACCACTCTCAGAACACATCTTGGATCTCTTACGCTGGAGTCCACCATACAACCCTCTGTTCTGTCTTTTAAAAAACATGGTTTCATACTCGTACTCAGGGTACAATTTCTTGACCCGAGGAATTACTTTGTTGTATGGAGCCTCATCACCTGCCGTGTAGATGTTTGTATCAACTGGCTTGGTATATTTGGTGATTTTGTAGTACTTCTCGGCCAGAGCAAGCGAAGTACACGAGAACAATCTTGCCCCAATGAAGGACTGGGCCACAGGAGCCACGGTGATCTGCCGGAGAAAGTTCATTGATGGCTGTTGAAGATAGTTTGATGTCGAATTTTTTTGGTGTTGGATCATGTGGCACGAATCACGTGCAAGTGAATTGGAACACTATAACAGGATGCAAACTTTGTAGATTATTAGACAGTCTTCAACAATTTTTTTTTTATTTTTGTGATTTTCGTAATATATCTTGCAGTTATTTGATTCTTTTGGGTAGCCATCAGCGCTCAAGTATTCTATTGCCGGCAACACCTTCCTACCATAGTTACCGTGGGACGCATTATGTCACTGATTCCGAGTATGTATTCTTAACCTGATGGTGTTTGTATTGAATCTTGTAGTACAACAATTTTTTCACGTTCAAATTGGAGATATTGAGCACCTATGCATTGTAAGCTATACACGAACGCAGGGGGACATTCTGTTGTTTATCGTTTTTGGACCAGTGGGTTGTCTGGTGTTTCCGTAGTTCAGGACAGTTTATTTCCCTGGTTTTGAAGATTCCTCCCATGATTTGCAAGGAGTTCAGTATGGTGCTCATTGTGGTCCTCTTTTGGAATTGGCGGCCATGAAATGCATTTAACCTTACCAAATATTTTATCGTTACTATATGGAATCATCTCTCTCTCCTCCTCCCTGTAGATCAAGTTATAGTAATTTGCATAGAAATGAATTTAAACCAACCATTCTTAAATGCAATGTACTGAATCTCTTCAAATCCTGTTCACCACATAGAAGGTGCTCCAATGTATCAGATTTATTCTTCCGAGACAGCATCGTTCAAAGCCCTCATAGTTTCTTGTATTTGCATTGTGTTATCCAAAGTAGGGATTTAAAGAAAATCTTAGTAGGAACATACTCTATCCACTGAGGCTTTTACGGCGTCGAGGATATTCTTTTTTTTTTAAAGCCATGTGAGTTTATGTGCTCGTAAATCTGGTACTCCGAGGCACCAAATCCAGAAATTGGGTCCTCTTCATTTATAAGGAAGAAAATCTTTGAGAGAATTACTATCTTATCTCTGGGAATGTTGTACTTCTTGGAAACTTGGTTAATAGGATCTCTGAATAGCCATTGGAGTACATGTCTATAGTGTCGATGTCAAGCCACTGTCGGTGTTTTTTTTTTTCTAAAATCAAAAACACTAATTCCAATTGGCACAACCTGATAAATAAAGAAACGTGCAGCCAACTATCACTTCAGACACATTGAGACCAGAAACTCCAAGTATATGGTACAAGTGAGACATGTAAAGATCAAAAGAAAAAAGGTCAATTACAGATTTGAAAGGACAATTAATAATATAAATCTCTCGAAATGAATCAATGACTCAAGTCGTTTCATTTTTGGCTTTTTGCTCAACGTAATGGATGAACTTACTATGGTTGACAAAATGAGATGAATTCGGAAATGCATAATGGAGTTAATTCTCTAAATGGAATACAACACGGAGTTAAACCAGGCAAATGCTCGGGGTTAGTTTATTTTTGGTCCCCTACTAAATCTCCTTCATGGTGCAGAACCAGGTTAGGCAAGATACATTGCAATCAACTAAAGGTTCTAGCCAAAGAATAATCTCAACATGTTCCCATTTGAAAAGAAAAAACAAAAAAAACAATGACGGTGAGAATGAGAATATTTTTCAATTAAAACCTTCTGTTTCAAATTAAGCCATTGTTTATCACTGGTCACTTGAACGCTTGAATCACAACTAAGTTGATGCCCATGCTTAATATTGTTAGCTATATGGAATCATGGCGGAATATGGGACAGTGCTGTCTTCTGTTTTCTTGAATTGCTCCAAAGTTTTTGTTGCCATCCTATATATGTGGTCCTTCATTATTATGTTCTAGTGAATTCAATTCAGATCCAACTCATGATTTACTAATTACAATTGGGTTGAAGGAACTACGCCAAATCTGTCACTCTATCAATCACTTTGTCAATGATACTATCAGTCTGTCAATCAGTCTGTCAATTACTTTATTAGCTTCTCGGTTAATTAAACTTGTCAATGATTCGTCTCCCATTCATCCTCAACTTTCTGAGAGTCCACAACCGTTCCGCTTTAGCCGTTGTACAGAAAGCATCGAGAACCAGCAAATGGATTTAATTTCTTTGTTCAGTACTCTAAATGTAGCGGTCATTGTGGGATCTACATAATCACCGGTTTTCCGTTGCGCACTACTTAAATAGAGACGATGATACATGTGTACACATGTATGAGAATAGATGTATTAGATAATCCAATTATAGTTGCTTAACATACTGAAATGAAAATTGGGAAGATGCCCTGGTACACACATTACTAGAATTTCCACCGTAACGACATCTCATAGCAGTCCAATATTGGCAAATAGTATGTCCACTCTAAGATGCCTAGCCCACTAAAAGGTCTAAATTCTCACAGTCCAAACTGTCAGCGAACGGTCAGCTAGGAAACCAAAGAATGACAACACAACAAACAGAAAAGTACCAGTATCACCAACTCACACCACCTCATCCCATTTCAACCACAAAACATCAACATTAACTATCTAATTTACGACCAATCACAAATGGCTCCATAAACAACAAAAACTTCCCCCAACAATAGAGGACCTTCATATATTATATGCAATACGTTTATATCATGACTAAAAAGGTCCTTATCAAAAGCGACCAAAAATTGAATTAATACCCCCAAAAAAAACCTCCCCTACACATTAATACCCAATTGGATTCTAAATTATCTCTAAAGTATACACACCGTCTTAGTGTACTACAAAATCCTTGCCCATGTGACATACATTCCACTTATCTTCCAGCAATTATCATCCTGCAGACACCACTATCTTTAAGACAAAGTTGGACGAGGGCCCATTGGACATAGGATAGGTAAACATGGCAAAACTATGGAAAATCTCAGAAAAAGAATACATCAACTTTGCCAGAACAATTTTGAGATGCTAATTCGGCTAATCAGATTTCCTCAATTCTTCAACATAACCCATTTTATCCCTCCTTTCTCTTTTTTTCTCCCTTTTCTTTTTAAACCTGCAGGTCCAGGCCCATATACACTGCTCCCATGCCTCTCATCTTTCCTGGACATCTACAGATCCTACCTACTCCTGGAATCGTCTCGTCTCACTTACCCAGACCAACTTGGACCTCCGTTCTACCGGCCAATCTCCATCAGTTGCTTTCCATCGTCTGAATTTGCCTGTTGTATCAGACCTTCCTGTCTGGTTTCTATTTATTGATTCAATCTTAGGTGATCAGTGGTTTAATTCCCAGTCTATTCCACCACTGCTACCGCCATCTTAATTGCCGCTAGAAGCGCTCGACAGAACTATCGAGTGATCCATCTAGCCCCCAGTTCCTGCCTCGATTGTGCTGCAGCCTCATAATGGTAGATTTTGCAAAGTCCATTCTTGGTCTTGGAGGTTACCACAAGAAGGAGCCTACACCCACATCCGATAACGACCACTACACCGACGTCGAGTCGTCTCAGAGCACTGTAACTCGAATGCTGGGATCTTTTCATCACGACGGCCGCGAATCCTCCGCGGAGCCTGCTCCAAAGAAGTTATTGCCAAAAAACTTGGCCGCCACCCCTACCACCGCCGTGCTGGACAACTCGTTGGCCTACGGTACCACTACAATGGCTAGCGATCCCCAGGGCCAGCATTTTTTGGGTGATTTGCTGCCTTACTATTCCAACCAGGGCCAATTGCACCATGTTGATGCCTATAATACAACCGCTATTGCATCTGCTGCTGCCACCGCTTCCAATTACAGAGTGAATCAACATCAGGCATACGGAGCTACCACAGGCACCATGCAAGATGCTGAGCCCTCCAGCGGCATGGTTTCCTCGTCTGCCTCGCTGGGCTCCTCTTCTCAACCTGTAATTATCACCACCGACGAGAAGGGTCAAACATCCCAGGCCAAGCAATCTTCACAACCCAAGGGAAAACTCAAGGTCACCATCATTGGTGCCAAAGACTTGCTTGTGTCGGAGTATTCACAGCCATATGTGGTCTCTACCTTCGAGAGTTCCGAGTTTGTCAACAATGCCACACCTAACACACCTTCCTTGAGCAAAACCCCAGTATTTCCCAAACTGGGCGGCATGCCTATGAGGCAACCGAAGGACAAGCGTCCTGCGCTCTACCAGAGACAGTCATCGCAGCTCAACTTCAATTCGGGCGAAACAGATTCAACATGGAACCATGAGGCCGTGTTTGACGTTGTGGGCTCCAAGTCCGAACTTGAGATCTCCGTGTACGACGCGGCCAAAGATGATGCTTTCTTGGGCCAGGTTCGTATTTTTCCAAGCACCGATGCTTCTACAGCCAGCAAGACGCACGAAGCTGAATGGTTCCCATTACGTGCAAGAGTTGTTGGAGAACGTGTCGCTGGATACTTGCAAATCAAGTGGGAGTACACACATGAAGACTCCAAGAAGGTTTATGGTCCCGACTCGTTCGAGGTTTTGAGATTGCTTGGAAAGGGTACATTTGGTCAGGTCTACCAGGTCAAAAAGAAAGACAACGGTCGTATTTACGCCATGAAGATCTTATCGAAGAAGCTTATTGTCAAGAAAAAAGAAATTGCCCATACTATCGGTGAAAGAAACATTTTGGTTAGAACGTCTGCCGCTGCGTCGCCCTTCATTGTTGGTCTCAAGTTCTCATTTCAAACTCCCATGGACTTGTACTTGGTTACAGACTATATGTCAGGAGGAGAATTGTTCTGGCATTTGCAGAAGGAGGGCCGGTTCAGTGAAGATAGAGCGAAGTTTTACATTGCCGAGTTGGTTCTTGCTTTGGAGCACTTGCATGACAATGATATCGTTTACCGTGATTTGAAGCCGGAAAACATCTTGTTGGATGCCAACGGACATATTGCATTGTGTGACTTTGGATTGTCCAAGGCAAATTTGAACAATGATGGTACCACCAACACATTCTGTGGAACCACCGAGTACTTAGCACCAGAAGTTTTGCTTGATGAGACTGGATACACCAAGATGGTGGATTTCTGGTCTTTAGGTGTTTTAATTTTCGAGATGTGTTGTGGCTGGTCTCCATTCTACGCTGATAACACCCAGCAGATGTACAAAAATATTGCATATGGTAAGGTGAGATTCCCCAAGGAGGTGTTGTCGACCGAGGGACGGTCGTTTGTTAAGGGCTTGTTGAACAGGAACCCAAAGCATAGATTGGGAGCCATTAATGACGCAAGAGAATTGAAAGCCCATCCATTTTTCCAGGACATTGACTGGAACTTGTTGAGGGCCAAGAACATTCCTCCACCTTTCAAGCCACACATCTCGTCCGAGACCGATACGTCTAACTTCGACCCTGAGTTCACCAACGAATCCACTTCGGTGCTCAAGAAGCACATGGAAATGGCATCAACACCATTGTCTCCTGGTGTTCAAGCAAATTTCAAGGGTTTTACCTACGTGGACGACTCTGCGATGGATGATCACTTCAACAGATCGCACAGATACAACGCCTTCAAGAGCCCTGGTTCATTCATCCCTGGCAACCCTAACCTTCCACCCGACGATCAGGTCATTGAAGACCAGATTGATGAAGAAGATGAAATGGACATTGACAATGATGATCAGATGGAAAGTGAGGAGTTTGTGAATGGACGGTTCGACTTGTGAGAGCCATAGTACGTCCAGAACTCTAGAATTGTACCATAATGTTCCACTAACTGCTGCACTATATTTTGTTTCGTTCTTTTTTTACAAGTTAATTTACTGTTAATAGATAACCAACCTTTCCTACACTACTTTGGATTTACGTCCTGCACTCAACCATCCCAACATATCAACTATAAATACTACCTATTCTTCTTAGCAGTCAATATAAGAACAGCAACAATGAGTGCTGCATCACGCGCGAAGAGAAATAGGCCCCATGGAGGTGCTATGGTGCCAGAATCCAACTCTTTGCTTTCTAGAAAGGAGGAAAACGTCCAATTACACGATGAAGCCGACTTGGTCAATTTCAGAACTGACGCTTATACTAGATTCGTGAATAATCAGGATTTATTAGAGAATGTCACACTGAAACCATTTCACACGCTGGCCATTTCACCTCCATCATCGTTCCCGGTGCATTCCAAGCCTAAATACGAAGATTCGGCTACAGATGAGGAAGTTCTAAAAGTTTTAAAGGAAATGAAGCCAGATGAGCTATTTTTGGGTGACTTGCGCCTAATGAAAGCAAAGATGCTGCTCTCCTTGAAGGAGTTACATGATGCTGAGAAGGAGTTTGAGGAGCTAAGTCCTAAAGTAGTGTTTAGCGAGAAAACCATCTTCCAAGGAGCTGCTATCGAGAAGCTAGCGTCTCTCCAGCGCTCTTGCAACGACATGGAAGCGTTGGAGGCACTCAACGAAGCTATGGAGGAGACGTTGGCTCAGTACAAACGGCAATTTTCGGGTACTCTTGAAGTACAACAGGAATCATACAAAAAGTTTTCTGTTCCTGTGAGTGAATTGGCACCAGACCTCGAAGTCAAGCAAGCTCCGCCGCTGTATAATCCAAGGCTGATCATGTCATTTATTGACATTAATGGTGAGCCCAACAATAGAGGCATGGGGGGCCAAGCATTCAACGAGAACGCTAACATGTTACTCGATACAGAAAAGTTGGCAGGCCAGCTTCCCTTCATGAACAATGGAATGCAGGGTAATGACGATTTCAGCATGATGATGGAACTGGAGCCTAAGAGTGGTAACGCTGCTTCCAGACATCCAAGCGGTCCGGCGTCTGTTGAGTATTCGAGTGCTACACCTTACAGTGGATCAAACTACAATGTGGATAGCGGAAACTTTAATCAGACAGAGTATGCCAATGAGAACAAGGCGGCTGGACCTGGCTCCAGTGGACCAGGGCCAATCCGGAATAACAACCAAGATAATGGCGGCAATGAAGATGTTAATATGGATGAGCTCAATCAATTTTTGGCCGAGCCTACCGATAATGATGCGATGGTGGATATGGATGCATTGATGAACTTTGACCAAGATAATGACAATGGCGAAGGTCTTATTGGAGACAATGAGTTCAATGTGAACTTCCTCAGTCAGATGGACAATGACATGTAGAGATGAATTTTGGATGTGTGTTTAGCATTCACATTGGTACGTCGCTTGAGTCATCATTCTTGTCGACATCCTACAACAATATTTCATATGCCGAGAGAAGTCTTTCATATGTCGGTCATATGTCTTATGTGCCTCTTTCTATTGTACCCCATTTCATTTGTCCATTGTCTTCAAATCAAGTGGTCGGTACTTGCGCGGCAACAACAATCAGACTTTCGAGCATAAAAAATAAGTCGGATTTATTTGCGGAGAGAAGATGAAATAGACCTACAAAGGAGGATTTTTTCAGTACTCGCCAAATGGAGGAAGTAACGACCTATTCTGAACTGTCAAGTGCATCGGCGAAATCTTGAATCTGGCCGAGCGTAATGGCCAAAACTCAACGTTTTCACGAGCCCCCGCAGCCGCCAAAAGACTGTAATATAAAAATTAATAAATCTTCAAAGCAAAGACCAGAAAATAAATTACAAACAAATTCCCGGAATAATATCAAAAGTTTTCATTTCCCCTCGTATAGCCCATTTCGAAGCACGTGATGTGCCAATTCATCCTACGCGACCAACCCGGATCAATTCCGTACACCATATTCTATCTAGATAACCACTACTGCGAAACTTTTCAACACCACGTCCGTATTAGCTGGAAGTTAAGGAAATCCTGCCTAGAGACGCTTATCTTACTGACTCCAGACGAAATCCCGATATTTCCGCTTTTACTTTCGCGCCAGAACCCACGGCTTCACCCCATTCCACCTCATAAAGGTGACAACCAAACCTAGAGATCCAATATGGACCCCCAGCATGACCCCCAGCAGCGGTACATGCGAAGAGTTCTGCTATTACAGCAGCAGCAACAGGCGCGAAATCGCATGAAACATCAGAAATTGAAGGTGGCATTCTTTGGCTATATCGTGGTGTTGGTATTCTTTGCCTTACTCCAGTTCATTGGAGTGTATTTCTTCTCGAAGGGGTTTCTCCTTTCTCGTCAGGTACTACCCAATATTGCCGAGTGTGACTTGGGAGATGGCTTCAGTGCATGCATGCAACCCAAATTTGACAAGGCGGTTGTGTTGATCATCGATGCCTTACGTTTTGATTTTGTAGTGCCCGTGGATGAGGCTGATGCCAACACTTACTATCATAACAATTTCCCGATCTTGCATGGACTTATGGAGAGTGAACCAAATAATGCAGTCCTTTTGAAGTTCATGGCTGATCCTCCAACGACTACGTTGCAGCGTTTGAAAGGTTTGACCACTGGTTCCCTTCCCACATTCATAGACGCAGGCTCTAACTTCAATGGAGACGCCTTGACAGAGGACAATTGGATTCTTCAGCTACAGAAGCATAACAAGAGCATAGCGTTTATGGGTGACGATACGTGGACGGCCATGTTCAACGATTACATCAACCCTGAGTTAAACTACCCTTATGATTCTTTGAACGTGTGGGATTTGCACACCGTAGACAATGGCGTTCTCGAGCACTTGTTTCCATTGCTTGAACCCCAGCGGAAGTCTGAATGGGACGTATTGATTGGCCACTTCCTTGGTGTTGACCATGCTGGTCATAGATATGGACCGGACCATTTTGCCATGAGAGAAAAACTTCAGCAAATGAATGGCGTCATCGAGGACGTGATCAAAAAGCTAGACGACAAAACATTGCTTGTCGTCATGGGTGACCATGGTATGGACCATACGGGTAATCACGGTGGGGACAGTCTTCCGGAGCTCGAAAGCACGATTTTTTTTTATTCCAAGAACAAGAAGTTCAAGCCCAATCGCTTGCCGCAAGACAAGTATGATACAAGCGGCTTGGGTGCAAATTACAGATCAGTCAACCAAATTGACCTTGTACCCACCATTTCATTGTTGCTAGGGTTGCCTATTCCTTACAACAACCTTGGATTTCCTATTGACGAGCTTTTCAGCTCCGAAAAGGAACTCAGCCAAGCAAGTTTTCTCGCGATAACTCAGCTCGAAACCTACAGAAATTCATCTGCTGAGGTTCAAGGGAACAGCAAAATTTATGAAAAGTACCATTTCTTGATGGATCATTACCACAAGTTCGGAGCGAACAAAAAGTACTTCAACGAATTGGTTCTGGAATCTAGAGGGTATCAGCAAGAATTCTTGGAGTACTGTGAGAGTTTGTGGGCTCGCTTTGACATGGTGTTGATAGGTATCGGTATCGCAGTATTGCTCCTTTCCTTATCCTTCATGATCACCTATTCCAGATCAATTCCCTCAGTTAGAGTGTCCACGATGTCTTTCGAGTTTATTGGCTCGGTCATTGCAATGACATTGTTGGGCTTAGTATTAAGTTTCTCGATATTCATTGTGCTCAGACCAGCGGGCGTCAACTTGAAGTTCTGCCTACTTGTTGGTACCGCAGCAGGTATATCAATTGGATTCTGGGCACCCATTATGGATCGCTTTAGTGTGGTATGGCTCTTCCACCAGATTTTTGACTTCTTTGCATACAACTTTAATAGTTGGTCTGCATTGGGCATTCTGTTGTCTCTTTTGCATTGTATGATTTTCGCTTCAAACTCTTACGTTGTGTGGGAAGACAAGTTGGTTCTGTACTTCGTTTTGACTTTTGGCTTCTGTTGTCTATACGCCTGCTTGACCTCCGATAAACCTCGCATTCAGAAGATTTTGGCGGCCTCACATGCTGTAACCTTCATTGTTTTGTCACGACTAGTCTCCATGATTAACTTGTGCAGAGAGGAGCAGCAGCCATACTGTATTCCAACATTCAAGACAACATGGTGGAGTGTCATAGGGTTACACTTTGCATCATTTCTTTTGCCTATGACGATCAAGTCATTTTATAAACTAGCTGACTCTTACTACTCTGCCGCTCCACTTTGGATTGAGACTGGTATGACATTTTTGATGTTCATGAACGCTACGTATTGGACATTTGAGTATTTGGAGAATGATGACTTTTTTCAGAGCAAAACCAAGGATTGGATCAGTGCCGACTTAATCAAATCTCTCAAGTTGGCCATTGCTCGAATTGTATTATTTGTGGTACTTGTACTTGCCAACTTCAGCTGGTCGCGTGGTCCGCTTTGTGTTAAGATACAGTTAGCCAAACCAGACGAGAATTCCACAGAAGCTCAACATGTTGAGAGTGGAGAAAACCAGGATGAGGGCGAAGATGAAAACGATGAACAGGATGACCGTGATGACGAAGGGGAATTGGCAGAATCAGGTGAGAGGCCAGAGCCAATCCCACAGAAACCAACTACTGTGATTCTTGGATATAATAACGTATATGGGTCGTCGTACTTTTTACTTGTGGTTAACATCACAGTGGCGGTTCTCCTTGTTACCAAGCCTCTTGGTGCCCTCTCTATTTGCATGTTGGTGGTTCAGCTCTTGTCGCTACTTGAGTTGTTCCATTTCCTTGATATCAGAAGAAACTTGGTCGCTCCCATTGTCTTTGGGCTTTTAGGTTACCAACACTATTTCAGCACAGGCCACCAGGCCACCATTCCCTCCATTCAATGGGAGGTTGGTTTTATGACTACACAGACTATCATGTTTCCCTTCACGCATCTCAACATTTCACTTAACACATTCGGACTGTTCTTAATCGTTTGTTTGTCGGTGCCATTGATCACATTATGGAGACTTCCTCCATCAGCCAAGCCCATTACGGTACTTCTGCAGATTGTGACGAACATTACCACATTGCTTACTTATCAGACATTCACGAGTTTGATGAGTTTTGTTTTTGCGGCTCACTTTCGTAGACATTTGATGGTGTGGAAGATTTTTGCACCCAGATTCATGTTCAGTGCGCTTCTACTTATTGTGTTCAATGTGGCCCTCACGGTGATTACATTGTGGTTGGCAACAGGAAGAGTATTGACGCAGATTAATAGAATTTTCAGCAAATGAGTGGCCGTGAAGCATTATTTATTGAATTGATAGAATGCACAGAATCAGAACATATGTTTCTAGAAGCGAGGTCACCTGCCGATTACCAAATGTCACTGACTTAGCACAATCATACCTGCACTTAAATGCCACACTAGTAGATACCATTAGGACTAATCATAATATTTTCCACTATTCACTCTATAATTTACCATGTGTCGTTTTATGATTTACAAAGGTAAAGAGAGCATGACGCTCTCGGATTTATTAACCAGACCAGCACATTCAATCATCAATCAGTCCTTTGATTCTAGACTTCGGCTAGATATGAGAAATCCAATAAATGGTGACGGGTTTGGCGTGGGATATTACAGGGAGAACGACGAGCCTTGTGTGTTTAAGGCTATCACGCCCGCATGGAATAATGTTAACTTGAACTCCTTGTCGAATTGCACGGAATCCAAGTTGGTTTTCGGCCATGTTCGGGCCTCAACTCAAGGTGTGTTATCTGAGACAAACTGCCACCCATTTCTGTACGGAAGAATTCTATTCATGCACAATGGAGGTGTTCTGGCGTTTGGAAAGATAAAAAAGAAGCTTGTTAACCATATTGAAGAAAAGTTTTTCCTCTTTATTCAGGGTTCCACTGATAGTGAATGTTGCTGTGCATTATTCCTCGATACATTGTTCAAGATGGGCTACGATCCTGAAGATCCCAACACAAAGTACGACCATAAGGTACTTCGTGAGGCCCTCTTGACTACCATTCGGTTACTTCGTGAGTGGCAGACAGCCATAGCGCTGGAGCCTTCACTTCTCAATTTCGCAGTCACCGACGGAGAGTCCGTAGTGGTTAGCAGATACATCACGTCAAAAACAGATGAAGCTGCATCATTGCATTTTAGTACGGGATCCAGATTCTTCGCTTATGAGCCAGGGTTGTTTAAAATGGAGAGACTCAATCGCTCGCAAGACGTAATTTTTGTCGCCAGTGAGCCTCTCACCTTCGAGAGAGGTGACTGGACATGTGTGCCTACAAATACAATAATCTCCATCACCAAGAATAGTACGGTGCTTATGCATCCGATTATGGACGAATTCTACGATAGCGGAGTTGTGGAGAGATCGTCAGGCTTGGCTATGAGTAAGGGTCTCATGGGCGGTGTTCCCACTAAGAACAATGGCGAATTGGTGGCAGAGGGAGCGATCGACAATACTGTTGCCCACCTTCCGCCATTAGAGCGCGAGGGAAGGAAGGCTAGCGAAATAGTAGCATAATAAGAGTTGATAGTATATATTAGGGAATACGCAAGACTAAAGAATGCGCAAGCCAGCCACGGATAAAAGTGGTGCTTTCTGAAGACTTCTGCAAAAGACTTGTCCGTGGAAGCACAGCAAACTAGACCGTCCGTCGGCGTTTCATTAGCATGATTTCATTAGGTAAAATGTCAGGAGAGATGGCTGACCTTATCAGCCCTTGCTCGCGGCACGAGTTAACTTGTTGGTCTTCTCCTCCACTAGCTCATCTTCGATATCATCGTCGCTGTCTGAGCTGCTCGATGAATCTTCGCTCAGAAGATGGTCATCGTTGGAGTACCGAAGCAGGTCATTCATTAAAATGCCATGTGAGTCGTACAAAGGATTAGCCTTCTTGTACGACATGCCGTCATCATTAGGATCAATGTAATCGTCATCATCATCTCCACTACTCAAAAGGTAGTCGTTTGTTTGGTAGCTGTGACTTTCTTGCTCACCAAACTCCTTGGCTTTGTTGTGAAGGGAAGTAGCAAATCCGCCAGTTCCGGAATTAGTTAGCTGCAGTGACATGTAACTTGAGAAGTGGTCGTCATCATCTTCGGACTCTGAGTCGTCACTTGAATTGAAGCGCGCCTCCTTTGTCCGTTCCTCTTCGTCTTCCTCCTCCTCCTCCTCCACATCGTCATCTTCATGATCAATGTCCACGTCTTCGCGGAACTCTTCTTCCTTGGTCTCTTGCTCGTACTCAATCAAATCATGATCAATGTCTGCATCAAGGGCAAGTCCGGAATCGATATCACCCTCTTCCATTAACTCACTTCCGCTTTCATCAAAAGTGTTCGAGCCTTCATCGTCATCAATGTCACTACCTCCCAAGATAGCATTATACTTCTTTCTTGTGTCGTACAAAACAACGCTGACGTAGTTTTCCCACACTTCACCTTCGACTTTCTCATCAATGAGATGACTCACGGTACTAACAGGGTATAATTGAATAAACTTGACAACTTCCTCAGCGATTAATGTCAAGTGACCCATGTAGCCCAATCTCAAGCCGTAGTTCTGAAGCTCGTATTCATTACAGAGCCTTTGACCTTCGGTGATCTTGAAAGTAATATCACCGGAATGGAAGATATCGATAGCTAAAAACTTGTTGAAACCGATATCCATAGACCCATTCAAGACTTGTTGTACGATATCGAAGACAACGTTGTGGAGGAAATTATTCCATGGGAACTTGAAGAACATAGACAAAATATTGGAAACAATCTGAGTATCATACAAAGCAATTTTCAAGTAATCTCCCACCACGGGCTTACCTCTGATCTGTTCTTCTGTCAAGTTAGCATTAGCATGTGGTTCTTCATCATCTCCTTCGGGAAAGTTGGATTGTTCCTGCAATTTAGAATTGAAAGAGTCGATAGTGTCATTATAATCGTCATCTTGTTCAGGGTTTGGCTTTACTTCGTTGTCAAACTTTTTGGACAACTCTCTCTCTTTCTCGAGAAATGGTTTCAATAATTCTTCTGAAACATCGATAACCTCGTTGTACTTGAAGCCAACACCATCGATCTCCTTCAACTTCTGTCTGAGATCATCTCTTATCGACACGGCATCATAGCCTTTGTTGTCATTAAGTAAAGCCATGTTCGAGCAGTGCAAGAGTTCGGCGATCAACTCGCAAATTTTGAATCTTTCGAACCCCAACGGTTCAATTTCTCCGAAGGTGGTCTTCAACTTAGCCTCTTCTCCTGTGGACATTAACAACATGTTGAAAGCCTGAATCTTACTACCAAACACCTCCAACAAGTGGCCCAAGTAGATTGGATCACGGCCAGTTGGAGGATGGCTCTCCAAAGTGATATAAAGAACAGGCAAGATATCGTAATCTGAGTTGTTTTTTCTGATGATCTCGATAATGATACCCACACCATTGCCAAGAGCGTAGCCACCCTTTAACATGGTATTACACAAGCGAGTCATCATTTCTTTCGAAACCAATTCTCTCGTCAACTCATTAGGGCCAATAGTCGAGTTGTCGGTGGTGGAATTTGCGGAGATAGTGATGAGGGCTTTAAGGAAGTCTGCTGCAGACGACTGCTTAACAAGATATTCCTCCTGCTCTTCTGCAGGTGCTTCAGAAATATCAAGAGCATCTATGAGATAGGAAATCAATGATTGATCCTGAAGAAAGTCGATAATGCCAGTGGAGTTGTCAGGTTTATCGGTGGAGATAAGCTTCAACAAAAAGTCCATCAAAGGAGGGTTTGCTAAATGCTTCATGAATTTTTCCACTAAGGTCGGTTGATTATCTATCAAATATGAGATCATCTCCTCACATTTCATGTCTAGTAAATGCTCCATGATTTTCATAAAGTAAGTAGCCAAATTGATAGTCAATGGCGCCTCAAGGTCGAGAATCGACCACAACTTGTTCAAATTGCTCGTAGATTCCATCACAGTGTCGGTCAAGGACCAGACATCTGCGCTCAAAATTTCGGATGCCAATGCCGCATGGCGAGTACGCCTTGCTTCTGGCGTTTCGGCGGAATCATCATCCTTTTCATCCTCTTCTTCGGAGATGCTGCGATCAATTCCGACAGAGTCGTCTGCGCCACGATTATCGTCGGCAGACTTGTCGTTGGTCAAACTGAGTCTCTCGAAAGACTCCTCGATATTGGGCAGGGGATCGTTCTCTGAGATCAATAAGTCCACGAGCATGTTGATAACCACGTCATTACGCAAGAACTCCAAGAGCTGAGAGTTGTTAGACATCAACTCCTGGAGCAAATCGCTCTCTTCCAATAACTTAACAAGGGTTTCGGTAACAGTGGCAGTATCTTTCACATCATGGTTGATGTCGAAGTTTTCGAGAATGGTAGATATGTTGGACAAAGACGTGATGCCATTACTTAGCTTCCAAAAAGACCCAGACATAATTGGTGTATCATAAAAGTCGTGAAGGAAAGCAATAATAAAAGAATGGGACTAATGAAGGTATTTGAAAACAAGCGCAGAGAAACTTGGGGGTGGATTCAGTCTCCAGAATGGGAAATGAAGGGATTGGGATCAAAACACGGGCGCTAGCAGCAGGTTTTGCTGTAGTGTGGTCGGAGTTTCTGTTTTCTGGACGACAGTGGTGGTTGGTCCAAACGCAGACACCTTGGGGCGAGGAATAGTTGCAAATTTGGGGGGCCGTGTGTGCGGGTCCAAAAGGATGCTTGTTCTATGCCTCGGAAAATGGATGGAAAAGCCGACACGCCTAGTTTCTGTAAGAAATGGTAGGGATAACGAGGGCTCTATGGGACCGAACGAATTGGACAGGGAAATTTTTTGTTCGCGCTCAGGCTGATTTATGAGCCCAGCACGATTCTGGACTTATGGGACCCTGCCAGGCAAGAAATGTATGGAGGACAGGACGTGGTAGGGTTTCGGTTATTTATAATGGATTTAAGAAGAGGGGTCGCTTTTGTGGTTGCTTATATTTATATTGGGGTATATTCATCTAGATAGTGCTATTTTTGGATGACGTCTGTTGGGACAATCTGCACCAGTACATTTCAAGATTGAGCCCGCACCACTCATTAGACAGGTTACCCAACTGGATATAGAAAATTACCAAGAAAAAATAAGGATGAAGGCTATTCAAAGATAGTTTTTAAAGATAAAGGACGATTTCTTTCCTAATAGCGAAAGTGAACAATATGACAAAACTGATGACTTAAGTACATTTTCTCATCATTTATTTTCTACTTCTAACTCACTCATAATTTCTTCCCCGCCGAAGGTACGGGTGTTGTATGGTAATTTCGTGAGAAGAAAATCTTCTCTGTCAACCTACCAAATGTTCAGATCAGCCTTTAAGACATCGACCCGTCTGCTCTCTAACTCGGTCACGCTCCGGAATGCGGTCTCTCAGAGCAAAGTGGCGGACTTGACTCCATTGAAATTTGACTCCAACGCATGTTCAGAGTTATACGCCGTTTGCAAGATCCACAATATTCCTTACATGGTCACCAAGGGCGACAAGTTGGTGTTACCTTACAAAATCAGAAACCACAAGGTCGGTGATGTGTTGAAGTTGAACAGGGTTACTACTATTGGCTCCCGAAACTTCACATACAATGATGACAATGGCATTCCTGAATCGGCCTATGAATTGACAGCCACCTTGGCAGAAATCACCCGTGAGCCCAAATATCAGGTGTTTAAGAAGAAGCAGAGATGTAGAAGATTGAAAACTGTCGATGTGGAGCCCTTCCAGACACACTTGGTGATCAATGAGTTGAAGTTGACCTAGAATTCAGTTTAGCATGTAAATAGCACAATGTATAATATCAGTTACAGTTGGGTGGATAAATTTAGTTGTTCTCATTGTCGTCGTTATTTGTTTTTCGTTCACCATTCACCTTCGATTTGGCATCATTGTCTTTCTTGAACTGAACTTGATTGTCTGTCCAAGTTTGGTTTCTTGAAAGCTGTACTTCGCATCAATACTCATGAACTGGTGCTCTAAAAGATCCTCTGCAGTTGGACGCTTCTCCGAATCGATAGTGAAGCATCGGTTCAAGAAATCCTTAGCCTCAGCACTCAACTCTTCAGGAATTGGAGGTGCAAGTTTGGTCTTTCCGATCTTATAAATAGCACTCACCACTGCCTCGTTGGACCAAGGCCTCTGTCCAGCGAACATTTCCAACATAACACATCCAAGTGACCAAATGTCGATCTTTGCACTGTATCCTTGTTTCTTATCCTCCACCATACTATGAATAACCTCTGGGGCCATCCAGAAGATCGTTCCTTGCATAGACATCTCTGCGTCGTTGCTATAAATATCTTGCGATTTCTTCGAGATACCGAAGTCAGAAATTTTGCATGTGCCGTCGATTTCAAGCAAAAGATTGTCAGCCTTCAAGTCTCGGTGCAAAATGCCATTGGAATGCAAATATCTTAATCCTTCGAGAACTTGCCTGGTGATGAACTTTACCAATGGTTCATCGAACTTACCGTATGATTTCAAACAGGATGATATCGATCCTCCTGCAACATACTCCAAGAACAAACTGTAGGTGTTGTCTTTCTGTTCAAATCCCAAGTATTGAACAATATTCAAGTGATCCAAATCCTTCATGGTCTCGACTTCCTTATGCAAAGCTTGCAAACTCTCTGATTTCTCTGATCCCTTATTCCGGACAACCACTTGTTTCACTGCAAGCATTTCTCCAGTGGTCACATTAAGTGCCAAGTACACCGAACCAAATGATCCACGACCAATCAACTCACCTTTAATCCAGGCGAACTCTTCGAAATCACCCATGGGGTTTCTCATCCGACTGACAAAGCCTTTGTCAATTTCTGCTGACGTAACTTCCACAACCTTTTGACCCCACAATTTCGTATTGGTTCTGTGGAGAGAAACAGGTGTTGAAGCTCTTTCAACTTGAGCAACTCTAGAATTAACTGCCCTCTGACTAGCTAACCTCTTAATTCTTGCTTCGTTGGCAACGATTCTGATTGTCTTCATGCGGCGACGAAGTTTTGGTCCTTCAGACACCTCGTCCTCTCCGACTCCCTCGGGTGGGTTTATAGGGGAGATGTTTGCATTTGAAAATGTTCTTGAAATCGAATGCTTTCTTGAAGTTTGTTTTTGTGCATTCGTCTTGCTCACTTCAGTGCTAGCATCAAGAATTGGTTTATCCAAATTGGTATTGGGGAAATACTTCTCAAGATTATTGTAAACTTCCTCCACAGGTGGTCTGACATTCATCCTGCTCAAAACACTTGGGGTTCTTCCTGATCCCTGAGGTGTCGGTGTTTCCGCCTGTTGTCGGTTTGATTTCGAAGGCTTCTTCATGAAGAATTCATCACCTTCATCGTCATCATCTTCATTCTCATCGTTCTTATGTCCTGAGCTTTCTCTTGATGAATGGATCATAAGTGGTTTGACAAAAAAGCTATCATCATCGTCATTGTCATTGGACAGGCCGCTACGAGTGAAACTGCTCTCAACAAACTCTGGAACGTCACCAAAGTCAATCTTGTTTTCCGAAAATGCGCTGGATCTGCTCATACGGCGCTGTGAATCTCTCTTGGATGAGATAAAGATGGAATTGTTACTCGCTCCCAGATAAGAAACGTCAGATCTCGTTGAGGGTGCTGGCAGCGATCTGAGGCTTGACATACTGAGCTTGGTATTCAAAGAGTTCGACTTTGAAGGAGGAGGTGGAGCTTTTCGCTTTGCGACAATGTTCGCATTCTTCTCCACATCCGAACCCTGCGATGAAGTACGAGAGATATCATCTTTAAGCACATTTGGTCTTAAAATTCCTGTTGCTGGTGAAGGCGGCAAGTTTTCGTCTTTCAATGCACGGATGGTGGATGCAGAAATCGGTGAAACTGCTGAATCGCTCATTGACGAAGAATAAATGTTTGGAATCAAACGAGGTGCCTTGGAGTCGGTTGCAACTTGTCTTCTTTTATCGAAGTCAATTTCGCGTCCCTCCTTCCGTACCACGCTGAATGAGCCACTGTTGTCCACAACTGGTTTCGGGTGCTCAGTGGATCTATTGACGGCAGCTGTATTGAGAAGTGGGAGAGCTCTGTGTTGAGCAGTTTGCTTCAGTGCTGAAACCTTCTTGTTTTGAGGAATGGACAACTTGAAAGGAGCATATTCAGGCATTGTATCAGTCGGCTGGTGTGAATTATTTGTAGTCAGTGTCTCTGGAATCTTAGTGAGAGGCGGTTGATCTTTAAAATTCAAATAATCCACATTCTTATCGTGAGAATCCTGTAACATATACTGAGGAGTAGCAGGATATATTTTGCCGTTATGCTCACCACTGGTGTCGAAAGACTTGGAATCCGAAGAAGTGCTGGAAAAAGTACCTGTTCCGAACGGAGAGTTGATGTTTTGAGTTACCTTTATCTTCACGAAAAAATCCTGTTTAACAGCCAGAAGTAGAACTTCATTATCCATTGCTTCTCCAGGATTGGCATTGAAATCCGTAAGGTGGAAAGTAATTGTTCCCACATCGATGATATCCAATGCTTTAAAAAGCTTCTTTTTTAAAAGAGCGACGTTTGTAATCTCCAGCTGGTCAAGTGAAGCTGGTACAAAAGTGCAATTATCTCTTGTGACCATAATAAGCTTTTGGTAATTCGGCTGGACAACTCTTGGTAAAGGATAGTATCTAGGATGAATGGCTTCTTTTTTGGTTTCTCCACTAGCAGATCGAGACGACAGCTTACTTTCAATTGAAGAGGCAGCGGTCTCCTCTCCCGCAATAGCGATGAAGCTCTTTGCAGATTTTGGAGAAGTTGTTTCATCGTAGACCTTCAATTGATTCTCTAACTCGGCTCTTGAGACATTCTTGAAGGGAGATTCTGCCTTTTTACTAAGCGAAGTAAAGCTTGCTGTGCTCTTCCGGTTATTCGTCTTGGTTGCCAGAGAGTTGACTTGTTTCACAATTCCAGCAGCTTTTTCTCCTCCGTACTTGCGCAATGTGCTGAAAATTCCACTTTTCCTTGAGCCGGCAGTGTTGGAAAAGTTCAGGTCAAGGAGACCTTTCTGTTCAAGAGGTTTCTTGGAAGGGTTGTAGTCAAATCCTTTTGATTGAAGGCTAGTGGAACTTAAAGGAGAGTCTTTTCCTGAATCCGTGGAAGAGTTCCGGCGGTGCTTTCGGAAGAACTTGTGTGAGTGAGAAGTCTCTTTGCTGGCCTTCATGCTTGAAGGATCAATATATGAATATGGCCTTGGTTTCATTCCAGAAGTAACATTTGATGACGATGTCCAAAGCGCGGAAGACGATTTTCTGTTTTCGGCCTTGGCCAGATGTTCAGAATCAAAGCCCAAGTTTGCCGGGCTCGGCTGAGGCAAAGAATCCAGCTCTGCCTTCAATAGCAAAAGGAACCGATCAACTACCGAGTTGTGCCCATCAGACCCCAAACTCTGGCTAATCAGTTGCCACACTGCTGACTCGGAGTTGTAATTGCCCAATTCAAGAAATCTGTTTCCAGAAATCTCATTACGTCTGAATGTCTCTTTCCACGACTCATTAAATCCGTGATAATCGAGCCATGCCAAAACGCTCCCCATCAGCCATCTATTGTGTGTGCTGAGAGACGGCACAGTCTGGGTACTCATTGCGTATCTCAAAAATCTCTGCTGACCGTTGGGTTTCGAGTTTATCACAGTAGACGAAGATGAGTTGACGGAATTGGTCGAGGTTTCCGAGTTGTTGCGGTTATGGTACTTTGGTGGCCGAGTCAAGCTCAGGACCAGATCTTGCAGTGGATGGCGCCTCTCTGTAGGGGAGGAAGCATCTCATTGACAGAAGTCAAGTTCGATGAAAATGTTGAAGAGCTGGCCGTGTTCACGGTATTCTTCGACTCCACTGTCCGAACTTGACCAAGTGCCAACAGACTTGTGCTGTAGTCGTAGTTTCCTATAATCAGACCAATGGCATTGGAGTTGAGCGAAGTCGATAATGACTTTGGGGGCAGATGTGATTGATCGATGCTAACCTTCAGAATCAGCAGGTTCAGAGGCAGCAGGGTGCGTGGACTGACAAACTCATGGTTATCTAGTCTATCTAACTCTGGAAGTTCGTCATCATTGTGGTATTCTTGTGCTCCCTCACTAATTGAAATTCTTGCTTTTGGTGTAATCTTCTTGTTGGAATCTTGTTGATGAGTTATATGTCTTGGGTATGCGAATTGAAGCTGTTCCTGATGGAAAGACTGGGTATTCTGGTATTGGTTTTGGTTGTGGTTGTGGTATCGTGAGTATACTTGCTGCTGTTGTTCTAATTGGTGTTGCTGATAATGCGACTGTTGTTGCAATTGTTGTTGTTGCAATTGCTGTTGTTGCTGATAGTGCGACTGTTGTTGTTGTTGTTGTTGTTGTTGTTGTTGTTGCAAGTGTTGCTGTTGCTGCTGTTGTTGTTGCTGATGTAATGGCTGGTGTTGGAATTGCTTTTGTAGGTGCTGCTGATGTTGGTACTGCTGTTGATTTCCTAGCATGGAATGCGCAACTGAACGATGTTCGCCCTGCCCTTCAAAGATTGCCAGATGTCGATCGAGTTCCAGACCACTGATTCGACGGCGTTCGTTACTTTCTTGGTACCCCGGATCGTCGTGGGTCCCTCCAGCGCCTCCTCGATACTTAGATGACGTTTGGTCCAGTGCAGAGCGATTTCTGGCTGCAATGCGCAGATCATTGAATTGATGTGAGGTGGTTTGTAGCGTATGCAGAGTCTCTGGATGTAGTGGGGGGTCATGAGGGTTGACCTCGTGGTTGTTGAAGAAATCAAACGAATCGGTAGGCAGATCGAACACCTCTAAATGTTCCGGAAGTGGCCTGGATCGAATCATAACGTCATCAGAGACAATTCGCGTGCCCTGTTCTTGCATAAGCGGGACTTTTTCAAAAGGTAGTGGCCGCTGGTAGTCGTAGCTGGCCGATCTGCGGTTCATGGAACGGGACATGATGATATATGTCTCTGACTAAGGTAAAAATAGCACTCGCACTGATGATACTGCACTATGAGAGAATTGGAGATAGACAAGGGCTGAGTTGAAGGAGGGGATACAGGGGTGGCGATTACGTAGTGTTCTGAAGATTTGTGAAAGTTCGCATGAATTTGATCTTGGAGTGACTTCTGAGTGGTTGATGTGAGAGCAATGACTGGGGCGTTTATATTGTGATGGTAGTGAAAAGCAGTGAGATGTGAAATATGATGTGAGATGTGAGAATGGTGAGAACGAGATGGAAAGGAGATGACGAAGGGGAGCGACTATGGATATTAGAGTCAAAGTTTCGTATCTCTAATCTGCGCTTTGGTGTTGAAGTTTTCTTTTTTTTTTTCATTCTAGATATTCCCTTACCTAGTAAAGTTGATGGGCATGTTAAGGTTTTGGTGTGGTCCTGTACTGGGTGGATCCTATGTACTGGTTCGCAGCCAACTATTATTTTTAAGGCGCAAGGAAGAGTATGACAGCGTGAAGAGCATTAGAAATAATTGTGAGATGTTGAGCGTGAATAGTCTATATATCTTTTCTATACTCAATTTTGCTCTAGCTCAACGTGTTCTTAAACTCTGACAGGTTGTGAAATGAGCTGAGTGGGTATTAAGGTCAAGATTGAATATAATTCCTTCGCATTCCAAATCTTAGAACTAAGCTGGAAACGCTTAGTGGATATACATAACAGAATATTGAGCATACCTCCATTTGATTACTTGATATCCAAACACAACTCATAGTAATCATGGGTACATTGTTTCCCAATAAATTCACCGCAGAAATTTTTTTTTTTCATATTTTATGAAACTTCATGATCGTGAATTGCAAGGCATCATATTGGATTCGGAAACCAATTAAATTTCGTTGTAAGCGACATAGCAGAGGCTCTATGGCGTGATTACAGAGAATGGGAGACACGGGGTTGCCTTATCGTTAAGTCTAGAAACAGTTTCCACATATGCAACAATACTAGCACATAAGATTTCAAGAAACAACACTGTCCTCGAGAAGTATACAGCATACAGATTTTAATCTCTCTGATGCGTTAGTTACAATGATTCGTTAACTCAGCTGTTGGTGGAATTGTTCCTTAAGAAAATGCTCCCTAAATAGCTGGAAGTTTATATTGGCTAGCATAATGCATAATTAACTCGTTATCTCACACTTTGAGATGATAATTTCCAATCGACGTCACCATCTTCAGGTCGCTCAAGGTAATACAAATAATATCTGGAAATACCTCCAAACGTTGGAGAATATAATACTTATTTTAACAGTCCCTGATTTCAAGATTTTGATAAAGACAGTAATCTGGCAAGCTCTAAATTTAATATGTTTCAGGGTAATACATTCTGGCAAGAGCAAGTCAACGTTGCTGGTTTTTCAGCAAAGAGGAGACGTGAAATGTGGGATTCTTGCAGGTTAGGAAAGAGGGTGTGCTTGTTTTGTGCTCATATTGATGATTGCCATCAGATCTATAATATTGAATTGATGATTGTGAAGTTGGATAGATTCAATTGTGGGCTAGATGTCTATAAAAGGGGACCAATTTACCTGAAGCCATGATTATTATTTCTTTACATCTCTGAAAATCATATTAACATTCTCCAAATTCGGTGTAATCAGAGTTTCTTAATCGAAAATAATAATCGATCAAGTCTCAATCAACAATGGCCCACAATAACCATAATATTCCCAACATCGAAAGAGTAGGAGCATCTGCTTGATGTTCCTGGTCTATAACATGCACTTAGTTATAGATCTGTAGCCCTTCCATGTTGTACAGTCTTTCGATTGGATGTGACCTCGTACTATCACAAATTACAAGTGACTAGTCTCTAAACGGATTTCCCCAGTTTGACATGCAGTAGTTATGCATTTAACAACTACCTAATCCAAAAAAAATATCCAAAACATGCTCCTCGATTTCCCTTGTCTTTTGTGACTTGTACCTCCTGTAAGTATATGTCGGGGAAGCCGTTCGAAGTGGATTATAATCCTCATATCGCTGCCTCTCTTTTCCCATTACTAGTAACACCAGCATGAATTAGAATGTTCGGCGCATATTTGATTTTCTTGGCACTTGAAAAGCTAATTCATTCGATTACGAAATTCATCAAGTAAGTATAAATATTGAATTATTCTCGCCTCAATGATGTTGATAGACGTATACTACCTTCAACAATGTTGCTTATATTCTTTCTAATATTGTTTGTCAATGCCCATGTGCGAATGAATCTTTCGGCCCAAGCCCATCCAAATGATAGGCTCACTCAAAGAGATAGCGTAGAAGGGAATTTAGCTAACCGAAAAATCCTTTTCACTGCAGAATTCAAGGTTGGCTCTGAGGAAGATACAATCCGTGTCTGGACAATGACCGGTGCGAACCTCTTCTGGTTCCCCACCAGCAATTGTCACTCCGGGGATCACAAGCGAGACACTTCCTCTGAAGTGTCAAAGTGTGACTCTGCTGGAGTATACATCCCATCGGAACTGACTACTTTCCATAATACTAGTAAGGTGTTTCAATGGTGGTATCTCATCTTCGAAAGTGGTGCTTGGGGATATTTCGGTACTGATAGAGTTCAATATGGAGATTTCTCAGGAGATATGACCTTCGGTATTGCTACCAACGCTAATTATGTTGGTCAGCTTGGCTTGGGATTTCGAAATTACCAAAAGACTTCTCTTCAGTCAACATTGAATGAGTCGAGTTTCTTGGAACAGCTAGTCAGGAAAGGAGACATTAGTAGTAATGCGTATTCGTTCCAATTGGGAATTAACAACGCCTCCGAGGGTACTCTTCTACTTGGTGCCGTGGATCATCGCAAGTATGAAGGAACTCTCCAGAAGGTGAAAATGGTTGATATGTATACTGATGGTGCAGATTCTGTACTGATTTTACTTGATGGGATTCTGGGTTCTGATTTTAGTTCCGAATTGAACATTGCTGTTGATATCAGAATGGAATATACCACACTGTCTCTACCTGTTGGGGCCTTTAATGAACTCATTGCTCATTTGAACGCAGTTCGAGCCTACAACAAATATCTTGTTCCCTGTGACTTGTTGGATCTGACTGATCTGGTCTCGTTTTACTTCAGTGGTGTTGAAATTCAAGTACCAGTAAGAGACCTCATCTTCCAAAATGCATATTTTGGTTGCGAGATTTCAATTGACGAACGTGATAAACCACCATACCTCGGTCAGGACATACTTAAAAGCGCTTACGTTGTTGTTAACTTAGACAACAAAGAAGTTGCGTTGGCCCAGGCATCAAATTCTCCAGACGAGAAACTCGAAGATATAGTGTCTCAGATCCCTCTGGCTTTGGCAGCTCCTCTCTACTCATATACCGAGGTTGCCAAGAAATATTACTACTCCTCTACGTGGTGGTTCAGCTCTCTGTATAACGTTTCATCGCGCACTTCCTACTCCACAAATACTGCGAGCAGATCGGTTGATCTTGGAAGCACAACATACGAGCTCTTTTATCCTGATGCGACTAGCATGTATGATTACTATGCTTCTACAAACCATCCCAAACACGGCAACAGTGGACCGTCCACGAGATATCTGCCTTCCTTGCTTCTTTTTTCCATACTTTTGGCTTTTTAAACTATTTTCTCGAACAGGGACAGCTGTAACGTTTTACACGGTGGTTTCAAGGGCCAGCCTTTCTGGTATATTACACTTATTGGCTGCTACCACACTAGGCGAATGAAACAACGAAAAATACAAAATTTTGACTCTCATCATAATTATTACTATCAAGTCTGGTTGGAAAGGTCATTTGAGAATCTGCTGTGTGCCCCTAATTGTAGAACATGCAACTTTTATCGGAATTTTAAAGTTTGAACTTCATACCTTTGTATTCTGGCAATGTAAGCATTGTCACTAATACTGGAAGGTGGTTCGAAATTCAAGATCTTGGTATTGATAGTTCCAACTATGATCCACCAAAAATGACAATCAGGTGCCAAAAATGGTACACTCCATACATGATCTTCCAGGTTCTATAGACAAACCTCATACGTAGCCAGTCTGATTACCTTTTGATAACCAAGACCAAAACATTCCAGATCCATAGCATTACTAATGAACTAATTAGCTTTCTTCATTGCCTGTTTACTGTGATTTTCACAGGGAGTCTACTCATTAAATCGGTTTCTGGTACTCATCATTCTCATTGACCTGCCTACACCGCGTACTCCACAACATATGTCTAGGCACTTATGGCGAAGTCTCTCCTCCACGAAACCGTGAAGGACCTTCACAGCCTTCTTCAACTAACGGAAAATACTCCCACATTACACTTCGAGACCATTCTACGACGAACCGTGTCCAATGTCTTCACACTTCTAGAACTTACGAGACCGCCTCATCATCTTGACATCTACACTTCTGTATACGAGAGCCGCCTGTTTATTTACTACACGCAAAGTTCTGCCCCCCATGCTGAGATCAACAATCAGAACATCTATCTGTATTTGCAAGGCGTGGCTGTGGAGCAATCGGGGCAGTCTGTGTTCGATCAACTACTCCATATCCTAGCAGAATCTCATAGTTCCCAAAGACCTCCAAGACTCCGGCAGTCATTTTCGGTGGTAATTTCTCGGTTTTCAGATTTGGTTCGCTTCTTACTACAATTGCAGGCAGATACAGAAAACGATCTTGTGGATTTTCTAACAAGATGCTTTGTTTACGAGCATTCCTATATTTCGAGGTTGAACTCCCAATTGCACGAGAAGATCGCTTCGGAAAACGACACTCAGTTAATGGTGCTGGCGTTGGACAGTTTCATTAGGAAATCCCTGAGTGAGCCAGCCTCAGATGTGGATTCAATCTTCACGCATGACCATCCACCTTCAGATTCTGCTTTGACATTCGAGTGCCTGGACGAATCATTTTCAAGACTCTATCATGTTTTTCTACAGCTAGCGCTCTCCAAATCGCTGGATTCTTTCAGTCTGGATGCATTTTCATATGTAAAGGTTATGGTGAAGTTTTTCAAAGTCACCTACGAAGTGGATTTTTTTGAACATGACTTCCATGAGTTCCAGGATTTGAAGTTGGATCGAATCTGTGACTTTTACGTGGGTTCAGAAACTTCTGAAGGGTTTGTTCCTTCCAAGTTCCGTGTTCTTGCAAAGAATATCATCAAAGAGATGTATGAGACTTCTAGATATTATATCACTGCAGAACCTGACACAGAAGGACGTATTGACTTAGAAGCAACCAATGAAGAGACCGAATACCCTCCTAAGTTTCTGAATGATGATCTAATCGATCTTGCTTCACATTTAGATGATCTTGTGTCCGTGTTGGCTGATTTTGGACTTGGATTTGATCTTCAATTTTCGAGAACCTTCCAGACATTTGTTCGATTTGTGGCCCAAGACTTTAGTGTAGATGCTCTGTCTGAGGATTTGCAGTTCATCCTGGCTGTAAACGAAACCGTTGCGATTATTATAAATTACAAGAGCCAAGATTCAGATATCGAAGGCGATCTGATTCGGAGCATTATCTATGACCTCCTCGAAATGCAATCGAGACTCCTCTCTGACTTGCCTAATCTGACTTTGTTAATGAAAGCAGCAAGGGAGAATATTAAAGCTGAGGATATTCTCAAAAGACAGGTCTTACGTGTATGGAACCACAAAATGATAAGTGTGCACCAGTTGGAATCTATCTACACCGATAAGGTTGAAGAAAAAGCAGAACGCGACTTGATGAAGAGGAAATTGAGCATATGGTACAACAAAACTGTTCGTTTTGAGAAAGTGCAGCTGCAAGCAGCATCGTATAGTGTCAAGAAGACAATGGCGAAAGTTCTTTCCCGTTTTTGGTTACAGAAGATTATTTTTGTCTCCAGTGCTACCGCTCAGGCAGATATGCAAAGTTTGAAGCACGTCTTCAAATTATGGAGAAAAAAGTATGACCATTTTCTCCAGAAGCGAAAGAATGTTATGGATCTTACTGCAATTCATTTGCGGCGGCGTGTTTGGAGCCTTTGGACTACTAAATATCAGGACGTCGTCGCCCTTCACGACATATCGCTGGACTTTTTCCAAGAGGCTCGAAAGAGGAAGGACTATCAGGTGGTGGGTAATACTTTTGGAGCTTTTAAGAAGAAATTTGAAAAAGTTCAATTCACTTACACAAATCATTTCGACAAGGAAGAATATTCAAGAAAGCTTTCCAAGCTTGAATCAATTGAATTTCAAGTAAAAACAGGAAAGTACTTAAGAAATTGGATTCAAAAGTTCAAGAATGAAAAGTCGTTAAGAGAGATAACCTCTCGCTCTCAATACCACTACAAGGACAAGGTTCTAACGATGTGGATGAAAAAATTTAAATTGAGAAAACTCGGTCGTCTACTCGAGAAAAAAACTAACAAAATCTTATTATCAACTTCGCTAAGTCTGTGGAAAGTCATTACAGATGATAGAGTTAAAGCTGATTCCTTTCAAGCATATGCTTTAAACCAGAAAGTCATGCGATTGTGGAGGCTTAAGCTCATCGAAGCTAAGGGAAGGAGCAAAGTTGACCACAATGTAATGTCTGCTGTTTTTAAGAAGTGGAAGGTACAAGTACTGTTTACTAGGCGTCTAAGAGATACTAATTCTGATCTCGCCAACGAAGTTATTCAAGAATGGAATCACAAAACTAATGTCATCAGGAGTAATGGTGAGATTGCTGTCAATGTCTTCAATACTAATTTGTTGAAGCAACATCTTCGACAATGGTACTCGAGATATCGAATGGTTTTAGAACTGAATTCCATTGCTGATCTCAACTTTCAGAGGAGGCATTTAGATAAACTTGCGAAGCTGTATAATGTTTTGTGTGCCAACGACCAGAAGGCTGACAATTTTCTTGCAGGTCAATTACCATTCTCCCAAAGAATCCTTCTTTCAGCTGTTATATCAAAATGGGGTGAAAGTTATTTGAGGATGTTCAATAATCATACCCAAAAGGCAGTATGCTCGTTCGAAGAGCGAATTCGAACTCCGGGTACACTTTCTGTTTTTTTGAATCATTGGAAAAGTAAAAAAACTTACAATGATCAAAAACGAAGGCAACTCGAATATTATTGTCAGCACCATTTAGACACTTCAGCTACAAAGAGAGCCATTTTCACAAATTGGATTGAGCTTTCTCGGCGAAGGTTGAATGATACTGAGAGAAGTTCGGAATTCTACATCACTTTACTTTCTAAGAGGTTTTTGCTTATTTGGTACGAAAAATTTGTGACAAAAGTCGATTACTTAGATGATGTTGGACAACACATGATAGATCAAAAGGATTATTTGCGACTCGTTGAGTTCTTGCGGAAGTGGAACTTACGATATATAAAGAATGTCAGGCGCAACCAACAAACACGAGAAATATTCACTGAAAAATGGCAGAAAGCACACATGCGGTCGATATTTGAGATCTGGTTACATAAAATGAGAGGCAGGTCTCCTGATTCGATGTACGATTTCACGGAAGCAGATACCACTTTTGGAAGCAACTACTCGCCCTTGGCTAAGAAGAATCCTAAACTACCATCTGGCTCAAGCATTTTAGACAGCCAAAGTTATCTTAGTACCCCAGTCAAGAAGCAAGTGAAAAGCCCTTCTACCCCATTTACACGTGGTAAAGGACCAAGTCCAACAAGACTACAAGAAACTAATCAGAGGATGAAGTTTGATCGAATGGACGCTATGATTACTCGATATAGACTGGCAAAGGGTGCGTCTAAGAATGACATTTTGAGGCCCTCAACTGCAACCAAATTATCTCCTCCCTCTCGTCGACCAAAAGTACAGATTCCGGAACGACCACCTGCGCCCTTGTTTGAAGGTATCTCAAGAAGTACGTCGCCCAACGCCACATCTTCTCCTTCAGCGACTCCTGGACCCATCGAGCACACTAATCCGACATCAATCTCCGATGACTCGATTTTGAATACTGCAAAGAAATTGCATAGGATCAGACCACTTGTCGTTCCTCCAGATGATGATATTGAAGACTTTCAATATTCGTCAACTAACCGTCTTAGAGAGCGACTTACGTCACAGAGCGCCGTAGCGGGTCAAACAAATGTCTTTGGGATCTTATAGCTTTGCAATAAATTACTGCTCCAAAGTTGGGAACGATTTTTCCACAATCTCCTGTTCAACGATAACTTCAAGATCGTCGATTTGATCGTTGAGTTCTTCCTTAATGGTGTCTGGTTCAATGCTTCCCAAGAATGGCTCTTCAGTATCAGCAACGAATTCTTCAACCTCAATGTTAGTCTCATCTTTGAGCAGGATAATGGCAGGCATGGAATCTTGAGCAGTACGCTTATAGACAAACATGAAATCTCTCAAAACGATTGCTCTGCGCAACAAAGACTCAAGGGTATTAAACTGACCTTGTTTGAGGTCATTCCACACAGCAAGTATGAAATTATATCTTAGGTTTGGGTCATTGTAGATGTTGTAAGCGGTCAAAAGGAAAGTCACCGCATTGACTCCACCATAGGCAGGAACCAGGGCAAGATGTTCCCAGTGATTGGGGTCGTAGACAACGTAGTCGCTTGCTTGAGGCTTGGACATATCCACCAGAGTGATTAAGTAAGTGAAGTTGTTCCACTTGCGAGATAAGTCCTCCTCATTCTCCGTTTTGTCAAATTCAATGAGAGGATTGTGCAACTCAGTAAACTTAGTGACACCAGTCATACATGATGGCACATCCATGTGTACCACAACATGATGCTTTGGTGGATTCTCGTCAAGATAAGTGTTGAGAAAACCAATAGCATCTCCTCCTGGGTAATTAAAACTGGAGATGTAAGACATGAAGGCGGAGAACACAAATGATAACACGAAACTTCCAAAGAAGAGCAAAAGTAGGAACTTGTGACCTATCAGTCTAGAACGTCTCCAGAAGAGATTGGTCAATCCATTAGCTGCTACCAATGTGAACACTGGTATAATGTACACAATGAAACGCCATTCCTTGTGAGGTTGGAACGACATGATGGCAACAAAGATAATTGAAGCAAAGAATAAGATTCTCAACGAGTGTCTTGCTGGATGAGAAATTACTATCTTGTTATCCTTGGTGAAGGTCATGGGCGTTCCATCGTGAGCAGGATCATTCAAGAGACCAACAGCAGCCAAAACCAAAACGTGTGGGGGACGGAAAAAGTTGACAATGTACTTGGAAAAGTAAGCGCTGTAAGGTTCCACGCCCCAGTGAACAGATTGACCATGAACAATATTGAATCTGAAAGATTCGAATTCAGGTACCACCAAATGTCCCCAGAAATACGAGTCAATACTGGTCGTGACAACCAAACCTACTAAAGATCCAGCCACCAACAAGAACAAGTTGGCAACGATATTAGATTGGCCGAAGCCGAAAGACGAAACAACGGCAATGGATGCGGCGAAGACACCGATTTCCAATCTGAAGACGGTGCCTGTGAATGCCAACCAAGTCAAACCAGACATATCTCCGCGGATAATTTTGCTCAATCCGTACGTGACCAAAGGCAAGGCCACGAAATTAGGCAAAGTTCTGGTGCTGTAGAAGTTCAAGTGGAACTGGGAGAGAAGCAATAAGGTGAAAGCAAACCCAATAGCCCCTTTGACCTTTGACTTTCTCTCAGCAAAAACGATTTTGTCCACGCTTCTACGCATGGCCACAAGACCAAAAATGTTGGCTGCTCCCAATACGGCTCTTGCAATGATCTGAACATTCAACTGACCCAACTCAGTATCTTCTAACAAGCTGGAGCCAGCTACTTTAGTGTAAATGAAATCAATGGCCTTTACAATACTAGCAATGGCAGCACTGCCAATAAAAGACCTTGGAACCACACCTGGAAAAGAGATGTGGTCGTAATTCTGTAATACTGAACTTGGGAACACTCCGTAGTTCAACATATCATGTATAGCTTGCATGTTGAAAGACTCCTCCACCTTCGTGTAGGGTGCAAGGAGCAAGTAGAAGCCCACGATTGCGATGAGCGACAAGTCCAAGACTAACACGGCCCTCATGATTAGGTTTTATTGAAGACTGGTGGTGGTTGGAAATAAGTTGATGATGATTGTGCAGTCTACTTGGGGCCGTGCAATGGAGAGGCGGACCAAAGGTGAAAATAATAAACGTAAAAAAAAAAAAGCTCCCAGTATAGAACTTATCTGTTACTGTGTGACTCTATTTGACTGTAGAATTAGAAACGTTCTGACATTATGAGTGGCCCTGAGGTGTAACTCCGCTGTTTCTATAAGGTGTGCGAAGTGCCCCCACAAAATGTCACTTAACTTACTACCCATAATGGATGACATCCCCGATTTGGTAGAGGAGCTTCCGACCGACTTTGATACTAAACCACTGTATCTAGCTACTGTTGAGGACACCTCGGCATTTGCACCCAAAGAGGAAGTTACAGACAAGATTCCTATCACCATCATTACAGGCTACTTGGGATCTGGAAAGTCCACTCTCCTCGATGTCATTGGCAAAACTTCCAACAAAAGGCTCGCCATCATTCTAAATGAGTTTGGAGACACGGCAGCTATCGAAAAATCCGTCACCATTCAAGATTCTGATAAGGGAGCAGTCCAGGAATGGCTAGATTTGGGCAATGGATGTCTTTGCTGCACGGTCAAAGATAATGGAGTTTTGGCGATCGAGAATTTGATCCAAAACTCCAAAGACAAGATAGACTACATTCTTTTAGAGACAACTGGAGTGGCTGACCCTGCACCCATAGCCAAAATGTTCTGGCTTGACGACGCTCTCTCGTCGAGTGTATATATTGATGGAGTAGTGACTGTGGTGGATTCTTCCAACATTTTGAAATGTTTGGACGACGTGGGAGGACACTGGCATAGATCCAACAAGCACTTGATTGCAGAATCGGCGACGGATGTCACAGAAGAGGAAATAGAAAAGGAAAAGCAGATGCTTCAAGAGGGCGTCACAACTGCACATCTTCAATTGGCACTAGCAGACACGATCTTGCTTAACAAAGTTGATCGGTTCAAAGACGATATGCAAGGTTTAGAGGAGATCAAGCAAAGAATTAGAGCAATTAATTCGTCGTCACCGTTGTATGAAACCAGCTTTGGTGATATCCATTTGGACAAGATCTTGGACTTGCATGCATTTGAGGCCTCTGCTGACAAAGTTGCCAGTCTGGTAAGTGCAATCACAAACTCTCTGTATCATGATGATCGGATTACTACGGTGGCTCTTGATTTTCCCTTCTTTGACAATCCGGAAGGTTTCACTAAAGTTGAGGAATATCTACAGCACATGCTATGGGAATGTACAGCTGCAGACAAATTGGTGGAGATCCACAGAGTTAAGGGAATTCTTGTTTGTGGTGAGGATGTTCGAGTGATTCAAGGTGTGAGAGACACTTACGAGGTAATTGAGGGTGCAACTCTTCATGAGAGCATTGAAAGTAATAAGATTGTATTCATTGGAAAGATGTTGAAGTACAATGATCTTATGTTGGAACTACAAAAGTTCTTAGAGTAGAAGGGAAATAGAAGTACATCGCTGCCGTGAATACAGATTTTTCAAGTTCAACCTTATTGGGTATATATTGAGTAGAACACACCAGATATTGTTTTTGCTGCGAAAAGATGTGACACGGTAAATTCATAAATGTGCCTTTCAAAAATCGGATTCTTCTCCAAGAAAAATACAGAAGCTTGCAGTATAATTACAAACAAGAAAATCTACTTATCCAACACTTATTAATTAGTATGACTATCTAAGTCATGTCTTGTTCAAGTGTTTTAATCACTTCTCTTTGTAGTGTGCATACGACTAAAAAGATTTCCATTGAACTCACTGCCCCAACTTTAGGATACAGACCTTGCCATGTCGGAAGAAAAGAAACCCGTGGAGCCAGCTAGCAATACTGCTAAGCCAGCCAGCGAGGCAGCAAAGCCAACAAAGGAGGCAGCAAAGCCAACAAAGGAGGCAGCAAAGCCAACAAAGGAGGCAGCAAAGCCAGCAAAAAAGAGCTGGTCCAACCCTGCTCTTAGAGCCATGGGAATTCCAAAAATCTCACTTCCGTCCAGAAACTGGATGATTTTCTGGTCAGTTCTAGCCACTATCGGTGGAGGCATTTACTACGATAGACACCAGCAGAAAAAAATCAGAGAGAAGTACACGGAACAGGTCAAAGTTTTGGGAGAAGAGGTATATACTTCTAATCGCATTCCTAGAAAAGTTACTGTCTTTATTGCCCCTCCACCCGATGCCTTTCTTGAGGAGTCATTGAAGCATTTCCGTCGCTACGTCAAGCCACTTTTGAATGCTGCAGCCATCGACTTCGATGTTTATACTGAGGGAAGACAAGGAGAGATTCGTTCGCAGATTGCAGACAGAATCAGAGAGATTAGAAGAAAAGCTCTTGAGGATCACAAGAAGAAGGAAGAAGACGCCCGTGCCGAAGCATACTCCAAATCATGGACGAAGTTCTTCAAAGAAGACGTGCCTAACGTGTTCAAGAGGGCAAAGGAAGAGGAGCCAGAGGTGCTTGTGGATAGACATGACTTATATTCCCCAACCAACGTCCTTGGACTTTACAAGATTTTTGAGCCGTTGCAGCCAATAAGAGATGACGAGACTGATGTAGAGACGGTTGGTGGAATCATTTGTATTGGAAGGGGTGCATACAAGGAGTACGTCAGTGGTGTCCAAGAGGGTCTTTTAGGTCCATTGGATAAGCCAGAGGAGAAGATAGAGGAAGTCAAAATTGAGTCTGTTGAAGGTTCTGAGGAATCCTCTGAAACTAAGCAAGAAGTCGAGATCGACGATTTTGGACTGAAGGACGAAGGCGATAAACCAAAGCAGGATCCTGTTCCCCAGCCATACATCAAACAGAAAGATTATCAGTCCGCCGTATTGGCTCCCGAACTCGATATGTCCACTGTTATCAGAGATAGCAACAACGTTCCTGTGATGTTTGAGCAACCATTATATGTTTACCCAATTCCTAAGTTAGTTGGAATTTCAAACTGGCCCAGAAAGATATACAGATTCTTCACCAGAAGAGACATTGCTGAGGATGTGACCTCCGAAACATTGGCTATTGTTTACGGCAAAAGCCGACCATTTGAATACAAGGACAATTTCCTCGCTAAGGAAGAGGAGTTGAATTGGCCAAAAAAATGGGTTGAAAGAGGCAGAAAGAAGGAAAGTGAATGGGTTCAAGAAGTTGAAATTGATAACAGAATCGCTGACCGCCTTCGTGTGTTTGAACAAACTAAATAAGTTTCATGTAAATAGCGGTGAGTTTGGATACTTTGCCGATGATAATGATAACAGTAATATGACTATCGTAGATGAAAGGAGCAATCGTTAGAGTTTGACTACCACATTAGAATATGCTGAATTTTGGTGAACACTGCTTCTCTCGCAAGTATTAGAGGCTGAATGCAATTAGAATTCATAGCTTCTTCTAACACAACAAATGGCTAATAGTTCTTGATTCAGACAACTATTGAAATTAGTTCGTCATAGAAACCAGTTATTGTCAGAAATTTTTTAGTTGTTGGTGTTCAGCAGCAGAATCATTCGGGTATTTGAGATATTTCGTTATGAGTTCATCTTTTACTGCGTTCTACTTGTTTTTGTGCTCCCACTGTGGTAACTGTCAATTTCTTGAGGGAGGTGGCTCTAAGGGGCATTCCTTAGACCTCCTTTTCATAATGTAGAGCCCGTTTGAGATCTCAGTATTTTAATTTCTTGTGTCTACTTTAGGACATCATCGAAGCATGTTCCGGACCTTCCGATTTCAACGCTTTTTCAACCTATACAATCCCATTCTATCTAGTAAATTTCAAATTTTCTTTGACTTTCAAGAATAGCTGATTGAGAAAGACTATTGGTTGATTGAGATTCTTGATAGCCAGGAACCTTCAGAGTTTCTTTGAATCAATTTTGTAAAGAGAGATACGTCAGAGAATAAAGATCGGTGCGGCTGAGATGGGCACTATTCTTGCATTGTCTCAAACGCTATAGTAGCTCATCGCAATTACCCCATGTAATAGAAGTCCTGTCGAGAAGCACAGAGTCCACATGAAATAGCAAAGATAAATTTCGTCACAACCCCACTACAGCTTTGAAAATTCGAAAACCTGTCTTATGTTTACGTAATGCCTTTGCTTTGACATATACACTTCCACACTTTACTACATATGTAGTCATGCCCCACAATGGCCTCGAATTCAACGTACACATCATTTCAGTATAAATAATGTTGTGTTTGTCCCCCAGAGTCACTAGGAATGACAACCAACATGTTGTCAGACAAACACATTGAAAATAATGATGCCGCTGGGCAAGTGGCACAGGCTGTCAGGACCACAGGCTATTATACCTATGCTGAAGAGGCCAAACTACTCCGGAAGATAGATCTTCGGCTCATGCCTCTACTAATATTGCTTCATTTGTTTAAGAATTTGGACAACAACAATATTGGATTCGTAGCAGTGATGAATAAAGGCACCGACTCCAATGTTCTAAAAGAATTGGGTTTCTCGAGAGATCAATGGGCATGGAATGCAACCGTGTTCTATATTCCTTATATTATTTTCCAATTCCCTTCAACACTCTTGTTTAAGGTTTCAACGCCAAGACTCCATCAATGTCGTATGGCCTTCCTTTGGGGAACTGTCACAGCTTGTCAAGCTGCTGTAACCAATAAAGCAGGTTTGCTCTCATTGAGATTCCTATTAGGAGCATTTGAGGCTGGCATGTATCCAGGTATGCTAGCCCAAATAGTGTTCTGGTACCGTCCAGATGAAGTATCGGTTCGATTTGCAATCTTCGGCGTTCTTGAAGCCTTTTCCAGTATTTTAACGGCTCTTATTGTTTATGGCCTTCAGTTTGCCGATGGGAAAGGCAATTTGTCGGGATGGCAATGGGTATTTTTGTTAGAAGGTTTGGTCACAATTATTTGTTCGATTGCTTTCGGATTATGGCAGCCAAATTATCCAGATGACTCGCATTGGCTAACGGAAGAAGAAAAGGCGTTTTTGATTGCTCGACTCCCCCCAGGGTCACCTAAGACAACCGATAAGAAATTTGTATTGAGCGATGTGTGGGGATCGTTGAAGAAACCAATTACAACATACCTCATGTTGATCAAGATGTTCCAGAGTTTGGGCTCTGCGGGCCCCAACTTCTGGACACCAAGTCTTCTTAGTAACCTTGGGTTTACAGCTCCAAAAGAATCCCCACTCATAACTATGCCGCCTTTGCTGCTCGCAGTAATTTCAGGCATTTTCTTTTCATACTTGGTGGACAATACCAGAATATCGACTCCAGTATTAGTTACTGGGTCACTAACCATTTCCATTGGGTGCTTCATAGTTTTGAGTATCATATCCAACAGAGGAGTGATCTATGGGTTCGTAAATTTATCCATTGCTTCTCTTTCTGCCAATATGGCACCAGTGACGGCGTGGATGACGCTCTCGCTACATGGTACTACTGAGGTGGGGTTTGCGTTTGCACTAGCGGACTCTTTAGTACAATTGGGAGCGCTTACGGCGCCCCATATGTTTCAAGAAAAGTATGCACCTCTGTTCTCCAAGCCACTCATCGCATGTATTGTTTTTCTTTTTGTTGCATTAGCACTTAGTGTTGTTGCATGGAGTGCGGACAAGGATGAGATACACCATGTTCTCAATGAGAAACGAGGTAAATTGCAAGAGAATAGGAAGAATTGCCACATGAAGCCTATTTATAAAGATGAGTGAGAGGAGAAGGGATTGCTCGTAGAGCACACCGTTAAAAGATTGAAAACGTCTGGTGGAAACGGAGGAAGAGAATAATCAAGAGGCCAACGGTTAAGTAGACATTGATGGAGTGGAAGAAGAACAAGACACTATTAGGAGTGTAGGCAAGAAGGAAAAAGAAAGCATATGGAAAAAGTAACAGAAGATTTTCCACCGCCGCTAAAAAAGAAAGCATGATCTCAAATTAAATGTAACAGATCATTATTAGTATGCAACCACCTTATGTGACCCATGATGCTCCGAGATGCGCACAGCATCCCTGGTCCTTGCGTATAGTGCTTTGGAGTAATTAAACAGAAGTGCTAAATTTTATGCACCAACTCAAATGAACGGTACCTTATCGTTGCAGCCAACTCCGTGAGATTACAACCAGCTCCGCAATAATTTACTCTTCCAGAATGCCACGAACAGGCAAGTTAAGTCGCCCCCGCTCTTGGATCCGAGTCGGAGTCGGACTGTGTGCACTATTGACAGTGTTATCAGAATCTTCTCAGCCAGTGAGATTTAAGATCGCGCATTAATTTGGATGAACCCATGGAGCGGAACCAAGGTGGATACAAAGCGGAAATGGAAGAATGCCTTTCAAAAACACCTTCCCACCACTTGAATACCCGGCGTGGCAATCCAATAACGGCAATTGGTCCTTGGCTCACCATATGCACTGCTCATGTGATTTGCTCCGAATCCCCGAGCACCCTTACCACCATCCAAAATACCCCTTGTTGTAAGTCGTAAACTCTGGTAACATCAAAACTTGTACAACCTCTTGAACCATCGGCGCGCCGATAATCACCAGAAACACTTTTCCGAGTCGGCATGGATTATTGAGAGGGCAAATATGCCGAGCATCGGGCCCGGGAGAGCCAGGCTGTGATGGCGAAGACTGATTTGCTACTGATAATCGCAGCGAGGCAATCTCATCGGCCCGTTTCAGGGCCGCAACATGACTCGTGAGATCGCAGTTTTAATTGGCCAGAGATCAAGCTCGTTGGGTTATCTGCCGGAAAATGACTCATGGGATGAGTTCTACCACTGCAGACAATATGGTTGTGAGGATGACGTTGTAGGCCATCTGAATTCATATATAAGTCACCACGGCAGAAATCAGAACGGATTTTTTTTCTCTTCATTCTCCATCACAAATCAAAAATGGTCTTACCTCACGAACCCGAATTCCAACAAGCTTACAACGAATTGTTGTCTGCCCTCGAAGACTCTACTCTTTTCACCGAGAAGCCTGAATACAAGAAGGTGATTCCAGTGGTTTCTGTGCCAGAGAGAATCATCCAGTTCAGAGTCGCCTGGGAGAACGACCAGGGTGGTATTGAGGTCAACAACGGTTTCCGTGTCCAGTTCAACTCTGCTTTGGGTCCATACAAGGGAGGTTTGAGATTTCACCCAACCGTCAACTTGTCTATCTTGAAGTTCTTGGGTTACGAGCAGATCTTCAAGAACGCCTTGACTGGTTTGACCATGGGTGGTGGTAAAGGTGGTTCTGACTTCAACCCAAAGGGCAGAACTGACTCCGAGATTAGAAGATTCTGTGTCGCTTTCATGAGACAGTTGGCCAGATACATTGGTGCTGACACTGATGTTCCTGCTGGTGACATTGGTGTGGGTGGCCGTGAGATCGGTTTCCTCTTTGGTGCCTACAAGGCCATGCAGAACAACTTCACCGGTGTTTTGACCGGTAAGGGCTTGACCTGGGGTGGTTCTTTGATCAGACCTGAGGCCACTGGTTACGGTCTTGTCTACTACGTCGAGAAGATGATTGAGAAGGCTTCTGACGGTAAGCACACCTTCAGAGGCAAGAGAGTTGCTATTTCTGGTTCTGGTAATGTTGCCCAGTACGCTGCATTGAAGGTCATCGAGTTGGGCGGAACTGTTGTTTCCTTGTCTGACTCCAAGGGTTCTATCATCGCTCAGAAGGGTATTACTCCAGCCCAGATTGAGGCTATTGGTGAGGCCAAGATCAAGTTCCAGTCTTTGGAGCAGATCATTGGCGAGTACTCCGCTTTCTCTCAGGCTGATGTTGAATACATCTCTGGTGTTCGTCCATGGACTCACGTTGGCCAGGTTGATGTCGCTCTTCCATCTGCTACCCAGAACGAGGTTTCCGGTGAGGAGGCCAAGGCACTTGTGGACGCTGGCTGTTCTTTCATTGCTGAGGGATCCAACATGGGTTCTACTAAGGAGGCCATTGACGTTTTCGAGGCCAACAGAGCCAAGGGTGTTTGGTACGCTCCAGGTAAGGCTGCCAACTGTGGTGGTGTTGCTGTTTCCGGTTTGGAGATGGCCCAGAACTCCCAGAGAGTCCTGTGGACCACTGAGGAGGTTGACGCCAAGTTGAAGGACATCATGTACACCTGTTTCGACACCTGTTACGAGACTGCTGTGAAGTACTCCGTTGAGAAGGACTTCTCCTTGCCATCTTTGTTGAAGGGTGCCAACATTGCCGGTTTCATCAAGGTTGCCGATGCCATGTTCGCCCAGGGTGATGTCTTCTAATGTGTCATGATTTAATTCTATTTAGTTCTTATAAACGGTTATTGCATAGAGAAGGTAGATGGAAAACTAATGTAAGGTAGTAACTGTCAATGCGCATTCTGGGGTAGTTGAATGGAAAAAAAAAAAAAATGAGAGTCAAGTTCAGGAATGGATTCTAAGGTGAACTATTTTTGAATAATCAGAATCAATTAAAACAGAATATCGATGCAGCCCATGGAACCATGTAGGTATTAATAAAAAAATCAAGAAAAAAAAAGCGAAAGCCGCTATAATCATATCGTAGTATGTGATTAATTTGCCAATCCAATCATTCTTCTGGCTTTAAGCCCGGCGTAATACTGTACTGTGCCAATGAGACACTCCGAAAAGACTCTTCACATAGTTATCAAGCAAAAACATCGAAAAATAAGCAAAAATCCCAAAAATGAAACTTCTATTGCCTTTATACTTCCGCGAGGACACTTTGTCATGCCAGAATCTCCATTATTCTAATCTTTATTCTGTGATTTAACCCCCGGTGGTTCCCGTCGGATGTCCCGAAACCTGCACACCCCAGACCTCAAATTTTTATTCCACACAGGCTGCTCATTCCATCGGAACGTACCACTAGCTGAAAACCTTTCCCAGTTGCTCTCTGGCACCTCTCTGAGTTCAAAACAATTCGCCATTGCAGCTGCGCCAGAACCAACCCACAAATCTGCCGCCAAGCTTCCCAAAATTTCCTAGAAAGCGTTCTTCCCCGCAGTATCCACCATTTCCACTATACCTATCCAACCATTATCCAATACTGCCATGCGTAAGTGCAAAGTGTTTGTTGGAACGTCCCACCCCGAGTTGGGAAAACTAGTGTGTGATCGTCTTGGCGTGGAGCCTGCGCCTTGTACATTGAAGAAGTTCTCCAATGGAGAAACCTCAGTGCAAATTGGTGTTTCGGTGAGAGATGAGGACGTCTACATTATCCAGTCGGGCTCTCCCGAGATCAACGACCACATCATGGAGTTACTCATTTTGATTCTGGCCTGTCGTGGCGGATCGGCGTCAAAGATCACCGCCGTGATTCCCCAGTTTCCTTACTCCAAGCAGAGTAAGATGAAGAAGCACAGAGGCGCCATTACTGCCCGTATGTTGGCCAACTTGTTAATCATGGCTGGTGCAGACCATGTGGTGTCGATGGACTTGCACGCCTCGCAGATGCAAGGCTTTTTCACTAAGCCAGTGGACAACTTATATGGAGCACCCACATTGGCCAGATGGATCAGACACAACATCCCCGACTGGGAGAATGCCGTGGTTGTGTCGAAGAACCCCGGTGGAACAAAGAGAGTCACAGCATTGGCTGACTCCTTGAAGATCAACTTCGCCATGATTCACACTGACAGACGTAGAACCCAGGACAACTTTCAGAAGACGAAACACCTTAAGGCTGCCACCGACGACGAGGCCAACAATATCGGCAGCGAGATGCAGACTGCCCGTGTGGTAAAGGGCCATGTGGTGGACGACGACTATCCAGACTCGCAGACTGCTACTACACCTTCTCCCTTGGCTGATAGCGATGTGTTGGGAGGAACTTTCGATGCCACCAACAGTGACGACGAAGACGAGCCCATGTCGATCGAACAGGAGAAATTGATTACGTTAGTGGGTGATGTCCACGATAAGGTGGCCATTATTTTGGATGACATGATCGACAAGCCCAACCTGTTCATTGCTGCTGCAGAGCATTTGCGGTTGAACTGTGGAGCTAAGGCTGTGTACGTGGTGGGTACTCACGGAGTGTTCTCAGATACTTGTTTGGAGGAGTTGAATGCCTCCAAGTACATCGACAACATCGTGGTGACTAACACGTACCCAATTGATGAGAAGAGAAGAGTTGCCAACTCCAAGTTGGTTGTGATTGATGTTTCGCCCATTTTCGCCGAGTGCATCCGCAGAGATCACTTTGGAGAGTCCATTTCGGTCTTGTTTGACTCACTTGCGGCCATTGAGTAGCTACGTTTGTAATACGAATAGATTTACAGTAATGCTGGAGTTCTTACTGGGCAGGTTGCGACTTAGAATTAGTGGACCTAGGAATAATGGAGTAGTCTAGACCATAGAAATGAAGGTAAATGAGATCAATGGAAAAGTAAATATACACATACAAAGAAATTACACTACTAATGTAAATAGGAGAAGGAATTGATTACAAATTAATTTTGTAATCTTCATTTCCCCATCTTTCTTATCACTAAACGTGCCCCCAATCATGTTAATGGATCGCACGTGCATATATGCCATGCACAGAAGGGAAACTTGTCGATTGTCATCTCTGGTTTCTCCTATAATGTCTGATTCCATCCCGATCCCCATCAAGGACACGCAGAAACAACTGCCGATGTCACCTCTTTCACTCAGTACCGAGGATGGTGGCGAGACAGAAAGAGCCATGGCGTCGCTTGCACCTATGCTCGAGTCATTTGCTCCAAAAACCAGTGCTGAAGAGTCTAAAGATGGAATTGCCAATAAAATGAGCACATCGAGCTCGTCGCCCCGCAGGCCTTCGCTTTCTGCTATTGGCGAAACGCTGTTGCTCACTCTGGACAATCTCTCCCACAATAATGCGTTGAGCCAGGTGGATTCCAAAGGGTTTTCCAGAACGAACTCCAACTCGTCTTGGGATGGCTTTGCCAAATTGTCCAAGACCCAATCGAACTCTTCGTCCACCTCCAAGATTTCTGGAACCACTGGAAGCACTCAGAAGATTGGAAAGATCGGAGTGTGTGCCATGGACGCCAAAGCTATGTCCAAACCATGTAGAAGAATTTTGAGTCGTTTGATTGAAAATGGCGAGTTCGAAACAATTATTTTTGGTGACAAGGTGATTTTGGATGAGGCTATCGAGAACTGGCCAACCTGCGATTTTTTGATCAGTTTTTTCTCCACTGGCTTCCCTCTTGATAAGGCCATTGCCTATGCTAACTACAGAAAGCCATACATGATCAACGACTTGATTTTGCAGAAAACCTTATGGGATCGTCGTTTGGTGTTGAGTATCTTGAACTTTGTCAATGTTCCTACTCCTGAGAGATTGGAAATCTCCAGAGATGGTGGTCCTCGCATCGATAAGGAATTGTATAATAAGTTAAAAGAGGTTGGCATTCCTGAGAAGCACTTGAAAGATTTGACAGACCAAAACGAGCCTGAATGGAAGATGTTGGATCCAGACACTTTGTGGGTTAATGGAAAGGTCATGAAGAAGCCATATGTGGAAAAACCAGTCGACGGTGAAGATCACAATGTGTACATCTACTATCCAGTTTCGACAGGTGGTGGTGGTCGCCGTTTGTTCAGAAAGATCGGAAACAAGTCTTCAGAATTCGATCCTGACTTGTGTGCTCCTAGAACAGAGGGCTCGTTCATTTACGAGAAGTTTATGGACACTGACAACTTTGAGGATGTCAAGGCTTATACTGTTGGTCCTGAATTTTGTCATGCTGAGACCCGTAAGTCTCCTGTCGTCGACGGAATTGTCAGACGTAACACCCACGGCAAGGAGATCAGATTTGTTACGGAATTGACTGATGGAGAGAAGACTATTGCAAGAAACATCAGTCGAATTTTCAGACAGTCCATTTGTGGTTTTGATTTGTTGCGTGTGAATGGCGAGTCTTATGTCATCGATGTCAATGGTTTTTCGTTTGTCAAGGACAACAATAACTACTATGATTCGTGCGCCACTATCTTGAGGGATTTATTCATTCAGGCGAAGAAGACAAGAGACCTCATCAAGAACAAAATCCCCAAAATGTCCCAAATTAACCAATCGCAATTCGAAGAAAAGGAGCAGAAGTGGGTGTTCAAGGGTATGGTTTCTGTCATTAGGCATGCGGACCGCACACCCAAGCAGAAATTCAAGTATTCCTTCAGGTCGCCTTTGTTTATCTCCCTTTTGAAGGGTCACACGGAAGAGGTGATCATCAGAGCTGTTCCAGATTTGCAGGTAGTATTGGAGACCGTGAAGATTGCTGAAGAGAAGCAACTCGAGGATTTGAAGAAGTTGAAGCAGTTGCGTGGTGCTTTAGAGAAGAAGATTAACTTCCCAGGAACCAAAATCCAATTGAAACCATCATTGAATTCTGAGAATCCCGAAATTGTTGAAAAGGTGCAGTTCATCTTGAAGTGGGGTGGAGAGCCAACTCACTCAGCAAGATACCAGGCAAGCGACGTCGGTGAGCAGTTAGGTCAAAATATCAAGTTGCTCAACAGAGAAGCTTTGAAAGATGTAAAGGTATACACCTCGTCCGAGAGGAGAGTTATCGCAAGTGCTCACATTGCTACTTGCTCCATGCTTGGTATGGACACTTTACCAGATGACTTCTTGATAATCAGAAAGGACTTGTTGGATGACTCCAATGCGGCTAAGGATTTGATGGATAAGGTGAAGAAGAAGTTGAAGCCTTTGTTGAGACAAGGAGCTGAGGCACCACCACAATTCACTTGGCCTCCCAAGATGCCCCAACCGTTCGAGGTGATCAAACGTGTTTGTGAGTTAATGAACTATCACCGTGAGATCATGGATTACAACTTCGAGCATAATAATGTGAACGAATTCCAAAAGAACTGGTGTTGTGGTGAGGATCCGTACTTGTTTAAGGAGAGATGGGACAAACTTTTTCAGGAGTTCTTGACTGTGGAAAAGACACACCCATCCAAGATCTCTGAGTTGTACGATACCATGAAATATGACGCATTGCATAACAGACAGTTTTTGCGAAGGGTATTTTCATACGATCCAAATGACAAGGAGTTGCTTAAGCGGTTGGGAGATCACTGTGGAGATACCATTAACTCCTCCGGATTGGTTAGTGAGTACCCGATCAACATTTTGGCTATGAATAATTTCAAGATTCCCGGTGAGGCTCCATCGACTTCCAACTCTAAATCGAATTCTGCATCAAACCTCGGAAATATTGTCAACAACACTGCTTCTGCTGGATCACTAGGTTGGGTCTTGAAAGGAGCAAGCTCTTCAATTAAGGAATCTTCAGTCAACAATGAGGCCAACACTCACAAGAATACCAAGGTTTTAGAGAACCCATTCGACCATCCAACATTTGCACGTCTTAGAGAATTATACCGTTTGTCCAAGGTCCTCTTCGACTTTATTTGTCCTCAGGAATACGGTATTAAAGACGAAGAAAAACTAGATATTGGTTTGTTGACCTCATTACCTCTTGCCAAGAAGATCTTGTCGGACATTCAGGAAATGAAGAAACACGACAAGGCTGCAGTGGTCAACTACTTCACCAAAGAATCGCACATCTACACTTTGTTGAACATCATATACGAATCGCAGATTCCAATGAAGATCGCCAGAAACGCATTACCAGAATTGGATTACCTTTCTCAGATTGTTTTTGAGATCTATGAATCTGGGGACCCAAACAGTGCAGGTGGTCGCAAGCATTCTATCAGATTATCGTTGTCACCAGGCTGTCATACTCAGGATCCTTTGGATGTTCACTTGGATGATGATCACTACATCGGATGTATTCCAAGAATCAGTTTGACTAGACATTTGGATATGGACTTAGTTTCACAGAGGTTGAAGTCCAGATTCCCCAGAGTCTCACTACCAAAGAAATTCACACCTGTAAACATCTCCAGTCCTTTGGTCACAGGTATTTAGAGATCTACTACTCGCAATATTTTCATCATTTGTATTAACCTAAGTACATGTAGTCACCACACATCAGGGAAAGCAGTACCACGTGCTTCCAATGACAGGGCAACGGTAAAAGTTTAGAATATAGCCCAGAATCATCACCATGGATGTAAAACAAACTAAATAAATAGCCGCTCGTCAACCTTAAGCCTTCTCAAAGGTCTCCCAGTTGTCAATGATGGCCTTAATCTTCTCAGACTTGGTCAACTCATAAACTTCCTGGAAGTACTCCTTAGAGATCTCGAATGGCTTGGCAGTCAAGTTAGGAATGTATTTGCCAATCAAATCCTTTGGCTTGACGGAAGACTTTGGAATCTTCTTGCACAAGAATCTCTGGAATGGCTTGACACCAGACATCAAGTACGAAGAGTGGAATGGCACCGAGATTCCCTTCAAGGGGATCACAGCAAATCCTCTTTGCAAGTCAATTGGCTGAGGCTTGGCCGAAGACTGAGCGGAAACCTCATCAATGATCTCCTTCAAGTGAGCTCTAACCTCGTCCAAAGACATGGTCTCCTGCAACTTGACAATGTCAATCTTGTTCAACTTAATAACGTTCAAGACGTTGGTCAAGGTGTCCAAGGCTCTCAAGTCACCAGCGGTGACGTACTGGGTGTTTTCGACGTTGTAGTTAACAATCTCCAACAACCAGCCAGTCTTAGCGGAAACCTCATCAACGACGAATCTCAATGCAGCATCGTTAAAGGTTGGGTTAACTCTGGTTGGGTTAACAGCACACATACCGTAGTTGGATCTTCCAAGCTCGTCTCTTGGGACAGCGACTTGCATAGTCATACCTCTGTAAAAGACAACGTCCACCAAGGACTCAATTGGCATAACGTTGGCCAAGGAGGACAATGCAGAGTACTCACCCAAAGAGTGGCCAGCAAACATAACATCGGAAGGAACCAATCCCTTTGACTTGATGTCTTCGTAAGAAGCCTTCTCCATCAAAGTCAATGCTGGCTGTGTGAACTGAGTAGCGGACAACAAACCAGTTGGGGAAACGAAAGTGTGAGAAGTAGTGGTGTAGTCGATGTCCTTGAAGATCTTCTCGGACTTGATCTCACCGTTCTCACCAATGGTCTCGAACATCATGGAGATATAGTTCTCTCTGATCTTTCTACCCTGAGCACCGCCAAAGTGAATGGTCAACTCGTTAGGGTTGTTCTTGACAATGTCAAGGATGGAGAAACCGTAGTTGTCAACGAAGTGACGGTCGGCTCTGTCCCAGACCTCCTTAGCGACATCAGAGCTGTTGTACAAGTCCATACCCATACCTTGCTCCTGAGAACCTTGACCAGTGAACACATAAGTGGTGACTGGCTGTTCAATCTCAGCCTCACCAATCAAGACTGGGGTGTCAGTCTCAACATTCTTGGTCTCCACCTTAATGATCTTACGACCGTTGATCATACCAATGTGCTCCAAAGAAGTCTGCAAAGTATCGTTTGGCAAAACCATACCAACGAAGTTGGCCTTGAAGGCTCTGACTCTGGAAGCAATGCTGTTGGCAGCCCACTCCTCAACCAATGATCTGATGGAACCAGAAGAGTACATACCGTGAGTGATAGTACCAGGCAACTTGGCGTAGCTGGCGAAAACTCTGGAAACGTGGATTGGGTTGTAGTCACCAGAAACCTTAGCATATGGCTCGTTGGTGGATGGGGCCTTAGACGTCAACTCCTCACCAGAAGAGAGTGGGATGGCATGCTCGAACTTGATAGCCTGTTCAATAGTGTTACCATTTCTGGAGAAGTAGTCAGTAACTGGGTTACCGTAGGAAACACCAGCCTCGTAGTTGATCGAACCAATTTGAATAACCTCCTTGGTTGGCAACTCCAAGTAGACGTTACCATGAGTGGAGATGGAAGAGAAGACGTTAGCAGACTTGAACTTGTAAACAGACTCGCATCTGAAAGTCAAAACCTGGTTCAACAACTCAACATCCTTCTCCAAGTGGAACCACTCCTTAGATCTCAACACAGCCAAGTCCTTTGGAGACTTGAAAGCAATCTGGACTGGATCCTCGGTGACTTTCTGGAAGGTGTTCTGGAAGTCAACGTATTCACCTCTGTACAAGAACTGAGAAGTGACCTCCATAACTGGCTTAGAGTCTCTGTAAATAGTACCGACGACCTCAACCATCTTACCAGAAGGCTGGTTCAAAACAGCCTTGATAACAGCATCACTGCTGACAACGTCATCCTTCTGCAATGGCTCAGCTCCTGGAATCATTCTGTATCCATTGGACAAGTGAACTAACTTCAACAAATCACCATCAACAGTTTGAGGGAAGATGGCCATCATGATAGCCTTCCAGCCAACGACAATAGCGAAATCCATTGGAGCCAAGGTCTTCTTACCTTGTCTAGGGATGAAAGCCTCACAAGTGTTACCAATGGCATGGGTGAACTCAGAAATGTCCTGGCCAGAAACGGTGATCTTGTCACCAGTAATGACCTGGTCGACGTCAATATCTAAGTCAACAGGGACATCGGCACCGAACCACAAGACCCAGTAGAAGGACTTGATTCTGTCATTACGGCCCTCCATCACCTCGGCGATTGGGGCAAAACCATCCTCAGGTTTGAAGTTGTACAAGAATGGCAAAGCAACAGGCTTGCCGTCAGCAGTTCTGTGCTCAATCAAAGACATCTGAATCTGAGACTTGGCGTTCAACTTGATCTCGACGATCTTCTTGTACTCGCCGTGGAGGGTCTCATAGACAGTGAGGACGGCCTTAGCTGGGGTAGAGTAGTTCTCAATCTCGACGATCAAGTTAGTGGTTGGCTTCAACACATCTCTGACAGAGTTCGAAGCGTGGTTCTGACCCTGGACAATTCTCGAGGTGGAGATCAAAGCGTACAACCAGGTCAACTCGTTACCAGCCAACAAGTCAAGCCATTGCTCCTTCTCTGGAACAGTGTTACCGATCTTGTAGGTGACCTTGGAGGCAGTCTTCTCGACGGTAACGCCGGAGACAGACTTGACATTAACCGGAGCCTTACCACCGAAGAACTCAACCACTGGAATGGCAGAAGCGTCGCCGTTGTATTCATCAGTGATTAACTTCTTAATGTGACCCTCGTGGATGTTGTCCAAAATTTCCTTAATTGGCTCGTTAACCTTGTTGGTAAACTGAGCAGCAACAGGGCCGTGAAGAATACAGGTTCTCTGGACGTCCTCGTCAAAGACAGTCTCTAAGTCCTCAGATTGCCACAAGGAATCCTTCTTAAAGAAGAACTCGAATCTCTCATCCAAAACTGGAACGAATGGAGCTGGCTTCTGGGTTGGTCTGGCACAACACATCAAGAAGTAGTCACAGTCCTCCTCAGAAATCAACTGCGTCTTTGCCTCTGGGAAGTGGTTGAAAAAGTTGTCAGTGAATGCTTGTGGGTCCTTGGCCAACTGAGCGTAGTTTTGAAGCAAAGACTCCTGACCAGACTTGGTGGTAAATCTCTCCTCAACTCTTCTCAAGTAGTCACCGTAGAAGTTTCTCAAGGAAAGATCAGTCCATCTGTCGGACTTCTTGACGTACATCAAATCAATCAGTCTGTTGGCGACCTCCTGATAGGTCATGTCCTCCAAATCACAAACACCGTTGGCGTTACGACCAAACCATGGCTTCTGGAAATCCTTGTCCAACTTGTTAATGATGTAGTCTCTCTTCTTATTCAATGCCTCAAGAAGCTTGTTCTTTGGCAAGTTGAAAATAGTCTCATCCAATTCCTTCCAGAACATAACACCTCTGGTGGCAATCTTGTGGATTGGCTCACCCATCTCAGATCTGACGGTAACAATACCACCAGTTGGCTTCTTGTAGGTAGATTCCCATTTCTCATCTGGAACACCACTACATTCAGCAATGAGCTTTTTGGCCTCCAAAGAGGTATGAGCCTCCTTTGCGGTCATAACACGAGAACCGAACAAGACACCATCGAATGGCATTGGTGGGTAGTTGAATTTCTCCGACCAAGAACCAGTTAAGTATGGGTAGGTGTCCTCATCAGAACCGAAACCAGAACCAGCAACCAAAACGATGTTAGAACATCTTCTGATCTTAGCGTACATCTGCAAGACTGGCTGATGGAAGTCCTCGTAAGAGTGGTGACCACCACCTCTACCACCAGTCCACTGCAAGACAATTGGGAAGGTTGGATGAGCCTTGGCGATGGCAATGGAAGCATTGATAGCATCAATGGAACCTGGCTTCAAGCCCAAATGGGTCAAACCCAAGGTTTCAATGTACTCAGTAGCAACCTCCAAAGATGGAACTCCGGCACCGATGGTCAAAGACTGGATAGGGAAGCCCTTGTCTCTCATCTCCTTAATCAATGGGATACCCCACTGCAACATTCTTGGGTTGACGTAAATCAAGTTGATACCAATACCAGAACCTGGAGTAACCAAGTCAGCAACCTCCTTCAAGGCACGCTCCATACCTGGAGCGTGGAAGTAACCACCACCAGCCAACTCAATGTGATAGCCAGCATTGATAGTGGCAGCAACAATCTCGGTGTTGACGGTGGTTGGGGTCATACCTGGAACCATCAAAGGAGCTCTACCTAACAATCTGGAGAATTTGGTGTCGACGTAAACCTTACCGGCTTTAGTCTTGGCCAACTTGGGCTTGTACTCGTCCAACCAGTTTGGAGCCCACTTGATGGAGTCCACGGTTCTGTTGAAGATCTCCTGCTTGAATCCATAATCGTCTTCCACGGCGTTATCAATAGCACCTGCAATGATGATTCTGGAACCAGTACCTTCCTTGTTTCTGTGAGTCAAAACACCCAAACCGGAAACACCTCCTGGACCGAAGTCTAACAAGTGGGTGGAGTGGAAGCTGGTAGCCTGTTCCCAGTTGACAGGCAATTGGGTAATGCACTTGATGACAGTGGCAGTCACGTCACCCTTAGAATCCTGGAAGTTTTCACCAGTGTAAGTGTCGTAGACTGGGATCTTGAGGTCAGATGCGTTGAAGGTCAACTTCTCGTCTTCCACATCAGCCAAGATCAAGTCGGTGGCTGGCTCCAACAAGTGGGAGTGGAAAGGAGCGAAAATTGGCAAGAAACGGTTGGAAAACTTCAACTTTCTCTCCGAGTATGGAATTCTAGCCTGGTCCGAACCAGCTGGGGCCTTGTTGTTTCTAAGAGTTAAGTTCAAACCGTAAAGAGACTCTGGTGGTCCGGAAACAACCAAGTTTCTACCACCGTTCTCCAACGAGATGGCAACGTGCTTGTCAACAGGCAAGTGCTTGTTGGTAGTAGCAATGAAGTCCTCGACCTCTTCACGAGACAAGTCTCTCACAGACAACATAGGAGAAGGTCTACCTTCGCCGTTCTCCAAAGAGTCCTGCAACATTGTTGGGGGCAACGAAGTTCTTGGGTAGGTGGACAAACATCTGGCACCAATGAAGAACAACAAGGCCACAGCCTTGATAGAGTTCTCGTAGAATGAGTCCCAAGAGTCGGAGCTGGCAATGGCCACAGCAGTGACCAAACCTTGGGAGTGACCAGTGGAACCGTTGAGGGAGTCTCTGAATTCACCAGGGGTGATGCCGAGAGTTTTACAGGTGACCACGTAGTGGGCCAACTGGATTACGCAGATCAATGGACACGAGACTGGCACACTCAACAAGTAGTCCTGGTCTGGGGTCTGTTCTGGGCTCTTCAACCATTTCAAAATGTCAAAGCCCTGTGTGTAGATCTTGTCGACGTTGCCGGCGGTTCTGACCAAAGTAGATAACTTGGTAGCCACCTTGGAGAGCAAGTCAGAGATCAAACCGTGGTACATGAAATTCAATTCTCTCAACTCCTCAAAGTACTCATCGGTGTTACCCTGACCACCGAAAATGGCAAAAGTCTTGGCCTCTTGAGCACTAGACTTCTTCAACAAGTCGGAGTCGCTCTTTGGAATGACGGCGTTGGAAGCAATCACGGCAGCGAAGTAGTTTCTGATGACTTCCTTGACTTTGCCAGCAGTGGTGGGGTAAGCCTCATCGGCGAGTAACAGAGCGGCAAACGAGTGGATGTCTGAGTTGGAGAAGAATCTCAGCTCGAATTCTTGCAAGACAAAAGCCAAAATCTCGTCGAATTGGCCCTCTTGAGCTGGGTCCACCAAAGAAGCGGTGAAACCGACGAATTTGGCAAACAACTCAGCAGGAGAAGCAGGCTCATCATCGGAGGCGAACGATTCGGTCACTTCAGGCAAGGTCTTGTTAAATTGCTCCTTCAATTGGGAGTATTTGAAGAAGAGGTTGGTTGGCACCAAGATGGTGTGTTCTAACGAGCCATGGGAAAGCGAAAATGGACGATGTGTGGTAGTCATTTTTGGCAATCAGTAAAAATAAGATTGGAGCAGAGTAAATTGGAAAAGTATAAAGTTTGCAACACTCAAAAAATATAATCGGAACTTTCTTGAATTTATCCTGGAGCTTCAATGGTCAATGATAGGGCACTCTGTCACTATATGTTGGGGGCCGAATACTCTGGGTGGTACTAGTATTCAATTGGGCAGCCAAAGTCTATTAAGGAACAATGTGAGTAACCGGAGAAAGGGGCAGACGAAAAATAAAAAAGTTGAGGTTGGATTAATTCTGGATATCCACTACTTTTATGCGAGACGTGGGCTCATCCGTATTGGATTTTTGGGAAGCGATTTTGCAACTCTCAACAATGTGTGTGCAGGTTTGGATGTTTGTTGGGATGTCGATGCAGGCTGGGTTGGTCGGACTTTCGTGCAAAAATGGGCGTGGCTCGGATCCAGAAGGGTTGGAATTCATAAAGGATGGCTTGTAATTCTGGGGTGACAGGTTAGTTGAAGTTTGGAAACTTCTGGTAGTTTCTTTCTTTTTTAAGTGGTTTAAATAATTAATGTTTGTGACTACCAGCATCTCGGAGACTTGGGTTCTTTTTTTTTTCCGGTAGGATACATTGAAACACCCGTGCCTCCTGAGCAATGGGATCTGCTAGGATGGGTTTTAAATAGTAATTGTGAGTTTGTATGTACGTCAACTATTAAGGTTCTATATGACGGTTTTGCCACTAAAAAGGGGACAAATGGTTCGCACCCGCCTAATGCACTAAATGCTGTTGGATAATTGGTTCCAAAAGAAAATTTGGGCGGAGGTACGGGTGTGTGCGTAAAGCTACCCTACAGGAGAGGGATTTTATATGGCCCTCCTATACTAATGAATATTGTACTTGCCCTTAGTGTTGGCTGGTTGTATGCAGACAAAACCCAAATGGATGCAGCTAACCTTCCCAAAAACCCACAAATTCCTAGTTCATGCTTATCTTGATCCTGCAGTGGGTATTGATTAGTTCTGGAAGATGGACTGGGCTGCTACCATCGGCAGAGATAGGAAAGAAGGAAGGTTGGCTTGAACTGTGGTATTGTAGGTTTTTTGTTGGTTTATGTATTGGTTCTTCTGGTTTATTACTTTTGGATTTGAGATTTTGGAAATCTATCATGTCGACTATGTTGTAGAATTTCTGTATGTTTCAATTGTCTTAGATGTTTTAGCTTTAAAAAGTACTGGTTTAGAAAATTTAAGGGATTCTGATTTTCAATCATTTGATGGTGTTTCAGAAAGGTTTAGATATTATTCTTCCTTTTTAGTGGTCTAGCCATACAGGATGGTTTGTGTGTTCCTTGATAACTGATATAGATGTTTCTTTTGTTCTATGTACAATACTTGGTTTTTATGAACTGGGCGAATGGAAATTCCAGATAGCTTATATCCAGAGGTATGCAGATCTTCTTCTTCTTCTTGATTTGTTTGGCTAGTAATATTTCACCCCAGTTACGACAGTAACACCAACTAACAACCAACACTCATCTTCTATTTTGGTGCTGGTAATCCTGGCAAGTTGGGTCCGCTTGCTAATGCATTCATCTGCTTGGGAAACTCCCTGACAATGATCTCACACTTTACCTCCTTGCACAAGTCCTTCTTGTTGTAGTATGGAACCCGGTGCAAAAGCTCCAACCCACTGCTTCTCTCTAATGCCTCTACAGGCACCTGAAAGTTCGTCAATGGCTCGTTATTATCTATCTTGTCGTTGGGCAACACGAATGCAGCCACTGATAACTTCTCGTCACCATTTCTCTCTCCCACAACGAGTTTAAAGAAGTGTGTAGGTACAGCAATGTTTGGAGGCGATCCTATCACCTCATATGTGACCCGGAACTTGTCGTCGCTGCACTTCTTAGGCAAGTATAGTGGGCCGGTCATGACTCTCACGTTATCATATCTCTGGGTAAGACGACGAGCAAAGTCTTCGAAATGTGCCCAGTAGTCCCTGTTGAAACCGTCTCCAACTTGTGGGGACATGTTGGTCAAGAGAAATGTCTCGTCCATTGCCTGCTGGCTGAACTTGGCATCTGCTGCTGGTGCATTATGGCCCCTATCGTATCCACTTCTAAAATAGTCTCTAAGACGAGCCCGGAATTTCGCAGGAATGGCTTCATCTTCTTTGAAGATCGACTTTTTACGGTCAACGCCTTCCTGCCTCTTAATCGATTCTCGAGTGATGTGTTCCACCACCCAGTATGGGTTTCTGGTGGACCTATCGTAACATGCAATGAACTCCAGGTGCTTTTGCAAATCGTGAACAGGACCTGGAAATCCATATTTATAAAATCCCTCGGGCTGCACCGAGGAGGGATCAAATACTTTGTTTCCATTAGAGCCTCCTGCTGCGATGCCCTTTGGTGGTTCAGGAATCACCTGCCCCACGGGAGCAGAAGACTTGCCCCAAAAATACGAAGCTATGCCTACGGCACCTAAACCAAAACCATTGACAAACAACTTACTCATAGTTGAAACAAGGACGGTTTTATGGGATCACTAGAAGACCGTTATTTTTTTTCTCGTTCTATGGTTGACCTTCTGCATGTAATAAGCTCATAACAGGACCAATTCCAGTATACCGGTGGTCCAAATCCGCCAATTCAATCCCAAGCAATTGTATATATGGGCCAAGTACAGACACACGCGTGACCAAGTGAGACATAAGTGTGGGGATTTCTTGGGTTTTCTGGGGAATAATTGATATTTTAGACTTTTCCAAGAGTAACACTGCCACGGAATTTTCATGTTGAGTCGGATGTCGGAATAGCCATAGATAAGACCCTCCAATATATAAACACCGTCATGGGCCCTTTTGTAATCCTAGAATCGTAAAAAGAATGCTTACTACTGACTGGAAACAATTGGCCTCTCAGGCCACAGCCATCTACGACAAATCTTTGGAGAAAACCTTGCAGTTATTTCCACTTGCACCCGATACTGTCAAGATATTAGAATCGCTTCCCAGTGCCAGAGGTCGGGATGTTACTGACTTTGGAAGCCCTGCCCCAGTGCCAATTGACGTATATAGGGAGAAGGTCCCCAGTGAAGTTTTGGAAATCACAGAAAAGGACCCGTATTTGTTACTCCAAGACTTGAAGGCTGGCAAAATCTCTGCAGTGAAGGTTCTCACGGCATACTTCCATGCGGCCATTTTCGCATCCAAACTTGTCAACTGTGTCTATGAGTTTTTACCGGAGGAGGCACTTGAACTTGCCAAAGGATTGGATTCAGAGAAAAACTTTCTGTTGCCACTCTTTGGGTTGCCCGTTTCCATCAAGGAGATGATCCCTTTCAAGGGCAGATCTGTCACACACGGCTCGTTGTGCTATTTGGACAGAGTAGTGGACTACAATGCCGATATCGTCAATATAGTAATTTCCAATGGAGCAATTCCGTTCGTAAGAACAACTAACCCACAGTCTCTCATGATGTTGGAGTGTGAGTCGTTCACCCATGGCAGAACAGTCAATCCATACAACTCGCTGTTGACCAGCGGAGGAAGTAGTGGAGGAGAAGGTGCCATCAACGGAATTGGAGCTTCAGCATTGGGTTTTGGCTCAGATATTGGTGGCAGTATTCGGTGTCCTAGCAGTTTCAATGGTATCTACGGCATGAGGACTACCGTGGGCCGGCTTCCCACTGCAGACTACTTCTCGTGTCAAATGGGTTCTGAGTCCATCTTATCGGTGACGGGACCTATGACCAGATCATTGAAGTTGTTGAATTTGGTGATGGATGTAATGTTATCTGCCAGACCATGGTTGGTGGATCCCACATTGGCCTCCATAGACTGGAAGCCAACCACTACCAAAAAGTTGAAGATCGGGATCTTGAACTACGACGGTGTGGTGATGCCACAACCACCGATTAAACGTGCTTTGGACATTGTAAGGCTGAGATTGCTGAGTATTGATAATGTGGAAGTGATTGAATTCAAGCCCTATGACCATGCCAAGGCATGGGAGATCATCTCCACTTTATACTTCGAAGATGGAGGTGTTGACACCAAACGTACTCTCGAAAGCACGGGTGAACCTCTATGTCCTCAAACAGCATGGGTTGTAGAGGGCCGAAATGTCAAGCCATTGGCGATGCATGAGCAGTGGCATTGGAACCTCGAGAAGCAAAAGTACAGAAAAGCTTATTTGGCCCATTGGGTGAAGTCGGGACTTCCTGATGCAGTGATTGCACCCGTGTTCCCTGGTCCACCAGCCAAACACAGAACAGCCAAATACTGGGGCTACACATCTCAGTGGAACTTGTTGGACTATCCAGCTTTGGTGTTTCCTGTGACCAAGGTCGATGTTGAGCTTGATAAACCAGTGGAGTACGAACCTACCAATGAAATGGATGAATTTATCTACAAAGAGTATGACAGTGCTGAGCTGTTTTCTAATGCCCCTGTGAATCTCTGTGCGGTTGGGTTGCGAAACACAGAAGAGAAATTGGTTGAGGTAGTCAAGCTCTTAATTTGACCCTAAGCGAATTGTTGAATGTGAACATCGGGTAGGTTTTGAGTGTTCGTTTTCATATCTTTCTCGTTGCTTTTGTTGATCTATATTCTGTTTATTTTCTTGTTTTTCAATCTCTCTAAGTATTAATTCGTTTTCCCCATGTTTCATATCTCACTTTTCGTTTCATTCTCGAGCAGTTACTGCCTATTATAGTAATCGCGATCTGCTCAAACCAACTCCATTATTTCATGCCAAAACAGCCCGAGTATATAGAGCTCAGCTCATATCCAGAGAGGAACTCGGATGAGAGATCACTGCCGTCTAAGTGGCATGAGCACCTCTCGCAGAACCAGATTCTCACCATTCTTGCCAGACTTGGAGTCCTGAACATTCCGTCTCCATTTGATATCAACCTTCTACCGAGACATGCCCACTTCATGTTGGATAAAATCGAAGACTTGACCGTAGTGCACGCGGTTGAGATCCTTAGGGATGCGTTGGTTGAACATAATGGCGACGTCAATTTCCCTAGCCGAGACTACCAACTTATCGAAAGGTTGGTAAGCCAGACACCTGATAACTTCAGTCAAGACACCCAGGAATACACCCAGGAATACACGAAAGTCGCTACTGGGGACACAGAGTCGGATTCACTTCTCGATTGGACACTTGAGACGAAATTGGAGGCTGCGTTGATCGCATTCCATTCTCCATACCCGGAAGTTCGTGCTGTGGTTGATCCATTTGACGACCCCTCTATGCCCGTGGAAACATTCCGAGTATATGTAATCTCGCTATTCTGGACTGTTTTGGGTGCAACTATCAACAACTTTTTCGTTCATCGACTCCCCAGCATCAGACTTTCATCAAGCACAGTGCAACTTCTACTCTTGCCTAGTGGAAGACTCTGGGAACGGATATTTCCCGATAACAAGATGGTCACCGTATTTGGTAGGACCTTCAATTTAAATCCTGGCCGCTGGAACCATAAGGAATTGATGCTCAGCTCAATCATATATTCGTGCTCTGCTGGAACTCCATATGCGGTGTATAATATCTTTGTCATGAAGCTCGAGCGTTTTTATGGACTCAAGTGGGTTTCCTGGGTCTATCAGATACTTTTTGCCCTCTCTACACAATTCTTGGGTTTTGCTTTTGCTTTTATGATGCTAAAGGTCTGCGTCTACCCTAAGAAATCTGTGTGGCCAACGTTACTTCCCGTGATTGCATTGAATCGTGCACTCATGGACGAAGACCCTCCATCAACTATAAATGGATGGAAGATATCACGATACTCGTTCTTTTTTTTGACGTTTGCCGTCAGTTTCTTCTACAATTGGATTCCCTCCTACTTCTTCACTGCACTTTCCACATTCAACTGGCCGACCTGGTTTTCTCCGAACCTGGTACACTTGAATAATGTCACGGGGTCCAATGTTGGACTTGGGTTGAACCCTTGGCCTACCTTTGACTGGAATATCTTGGACATGGCTGGATGCTTGACTGTTCCATTCTACACATATGTCAATCAGTACATTGGCATTGTTTTGGGGTTCTTCACTATTCTAGCGGTATACTACACAAATAACAAATGGACCGCCTACTTTCCAATCAACTCAAACCGTCTTTTCAACAACAAGGGAAAAGTATATGATGTCAAGATGATTTTGAATGAGAGTAGTGGATTTGATGAACAGAAATACCTCAAGTATGGACCCCCTTACTTCAGTGCTGCCAACTTGGTCCTTTATGGAGCTTACTTCTTCATGTATCCATTTGCTATTCTCTATCATCTGGTTACTGAATGGACGTCGATGTCACAAAGTTTTGTGAGTATTTGGCAAACTGTTCGAGAATCATTTCTGAAGGACAGAACTTCGCAGATGCGCAAATTCAAAGATGATCCTCACTGCCAAATGATGAGTTCGTATGAAGAGGTTCCAAGTCTCTGGTTCCTCACCATCTTAGTAGTGAGTGTGACTTTTGCAGTGGCATGTGTCCTTTTTTATCCCATAGAGACCCCTGTTTGGGGAATTTTTTTCACAATTGGCATCAACTTTCTCTTTCTTGTTCCAATCACGGCAATTGCATCGGTAACTGGCTTCTCATTCGGTTTAAACGTGTTGGTAGAGTTGATCGTGGGATACGCCATTCCAAACTCAGGCCTTGCTCTTATCACTCTCAAGGCATACGGGTACAACATCGATAGTCAGGCTAGTAACTACATCACTGATCAAAAGCTCGCTCACTACACTAAAATACCTCCTCGGGCAATTTTTCGTGGCCAAATCATCTCCACATTCTTAAGTGTATTCGTTGCTCTCGCTATTGCGAACTGGCAAATCGACAATATTCCCGACATTTGTGATCGAGAGCAAAAAAACAAACTTCGCTGTCCTGGAGCCAACACATTCTTCTTCTCTAGCATTCAATATGGAGAAATCGGTCCTCATAAGGTTTTCACCGGTATTTATCCTGTGTTGAAGTGGTGCTTCCTTTTTGGAGCAGTGCTGGTCATTCCTTTGGCATACTTTAAGAAGAAAGGACCAGCGAGATACACCAAGTATTTCCAGCCCACCATCATCGTTGGAGGATTCTTAGTGTATGCTCCATACAACTTACTGTACTTTACCGGTGGCTTGTATCTCTCTTATATCTTCATGTATCGTCTCAAGCGTAATTATACGCTCTGGTGGGAGAAGTACAATTATATATTGACTGGTGCACTCTCAGCTGGTGTTGCGTTCAGTGCATTGATCATCTTTTTTACGGTGCAATACAACAGACCAGACCTCGACTGGTGGGGAAACAGACTCAGCAGCATGGGCATAGAAGGAGCGCGAGAGTTGGCATCATGGAAACATGCTGAAAATGCTCCGGATGGATATATTGGATTACGAGAATCGGAGTATCCGTGAAGACCATAGAATCATATATTCATTACATGCGAACAGCAGACACCAAAAAGAGAACCATGACGAGAATACTCGCCGAAGTGAGAAATATGCTTGTAGCTCGGGAAACGGGATATTTCCCATGCTGTAGCAAGTACTCCGTATGGTAGAATCTGAAAGCACCCACAAGTAGTATTATTATGCCTATCAAGATACATAGAGCACCAAGAGGAGCACCCAACGACACTAAAGTCGGATCACCCAACGGGAGCGGGATTGTAATTGTCAAGCCAGTGATCGAAATTGTTGAATGATCCTCCACAAATCTGTTCAATTGGGCCAACGCTATGCCAATGGAGGTGATTACTAGGGAAGTTCGAAGCCATGCTAGGAACGTACGCTCATTGGCCAACTTCAAGTTAGTGGGAAAGATCACACATCAGTAATGAAAACACATACATTGTCACGATTGGATCCACCCTCGTTGACAAGGATTTTTGAACGAAGGCTGATCATCTACTGTAGTTACTTCAAAAGGTCTTTAGGTACTTAAGGCTTCTCACTAATAATTAGTGTGCACGACGCGATTAAATAATCAAGGCGACAGCACCAGCAACCAAAGGAGCTACACCAGCGCCAATGTATGCGGCTCCATTGGTACTAGAACTAGAAACAGTTGTAGAATTTGCACTGGAAGAGCTTGACGAAGTAGCCTCTTCGGTGATATTGGCGCAGGCCAATCTCGTGGTATTATGGTAGTGCACCACCACCGACAACCCACCGAAGTAGGACTTACTGTCGGGGTTCAACGAAAGGTAAGGGTCGATGTAGGAGGTCAGAATTGATGTTCCGGTAATTTCTCCATGCTTTCCAGAAAGATCTCCCAATTCCATCTCGTCCCAAATTGTTGCATTGGCACTACCCAGGAATGGGTTGAAGTGTCCAGCCGTCCCAAGACAACTTCCGTTGGCTGGCACTGGCAAGGCATGGATGTGGTACAAGAAAGGGCCCCCGGTTTCAGGCAAGCCGGAGAGGTCCACTTCTACTAAGACGGAACCATTGGTGGAGGAGAAAGCAACCGAGCCCAGAATAGTCTTTTTGAAAGTGGCCTCGTAAGTGACATCAGTAGGAGAGTCCGATACCACAGGAGCGATAGCGTTGACAATGGCCAAAAGGGAAAGAGCAGCAATTTTTGGGGCGAGGTACATCATTTTGCAACCAACGTAGAGGATTTCACAATCAAAAAAGTTAGAATATGGAGAATACTAAAAAATCAGGGAACTAGAAAATGGCAAGTTTTTCACACCTTTTTATATTCCAATAGCCACGGTCGGAATTAATTATCCCGTGGGGAAGGGCCCTGATGAAAATGATAAGTGCCGTCCTGACGCAGGAGGCGGGTTGTAGCCAATTACTGGTGCGCACGTAGTGGAGATCTGAATGACACTATATCTGTCAATGTCAAGAAAATGTGTCAAAGTTTTGACAGTCCTCTTTTTCCATGCACAGATGCCAGGTCTAAAATTTCACCTGCCGTCCATAAGATACCCATACCATGTTGGGAATCCATAATTGCTCAAGTGACTCGCCGATGTGTTTCCCTTCGACTTCACACCCACCATGGAGGTTTGCGTGCATACAGAATTTAAACAAGTCTTCCTTCCGGAAACGGATTTATTGTATACGATCAGGGGCTCACCATTGGCCGGAGTCAAATTCTGTTAGGAGCAAATGTCAATACATACCACAATTTCCCTTACGTGCATGTGCAATCATCCTGCAATTCCATTTTAGTCCGACGCATCTCTCTTACCAGCGGTCTGCATGCAGAGAGCCATTCACTGACTTGCTTCAACGTCTTCTTACAATTCACCTTAACCATGTACTTTCCGTTAATCGGCCGACTCTCGCTACTCGAGTGGCCGTTGTTGTTGATTTCGGTTCTTCTAACATGGATTGAATATGTAAGCACAGCCATCACCAAGTTGCTACCTACGCCGGTGCTCTCTTTGATGACTGGCAGTGTTAAGGCATTGTACAAACTCACACCCAACCCAATAAACTTCATCACCAAGGATTCCAGTCTCGTCGACAAAGAGATTCCCTATAAGTACATTTCTAAGTCAAATGGCGAAATCGATGAGGACAAGTACAATCGAATGAGTGGACTTTTAAACAGCAGAAACATCCAGGAAATGTGCAAATTGTTTGGATACGACGTGGAAAGTAGAGTCATCAGGACTCAGGACGATTATCTTTTGACAGTTCAGCGAATCACGAAGCCCGGTGAAGATGTTCCCAGGAATGGGAAAGTGGTCTACATGCACCATGGCTTGCTCATGTGCTCAGAAATATGGGTTACCATGATTGACGAACACGAAAACTTGCCCTTCATCTTGTACGAATTGGGTTACGACGTTTGGCTCGGAAATAATAGAGGCAACAAGTACTCGCACAAGCACCTCTCCAGACCTTTAAACTCGGAGGCATTCTGGAACTTTTCCATCGACGAGTTTGCCTTGTACGATATTCCAGACTCCATCAACTATATATTGTCGGAAGTTGGTAAGGAAAAATTGACGTATATTGGCTTCTCACAGGGTACAGCTCAGGCTTTCGCCAGTGTTTCTATAAACCCAGAATTGAACGAGAAGGTGGAGAAGATTATTGCTATTTCTCCTGCTACAACACCACATGGGCTCTATTCTAGATTCTTGGACATTCTTCTTAAGTCTAGCCCCAATATTGTGTACTTGATGTTCTCCAGAAAAGTATTGATGCCCTCAGTGATGTTCTGGGAACGTCTCATGTATCCACCCTTCTTTGACACCTCCATCGACATATCCAACTACATGCTCTTCAACTGGAGGTCTCTTAATATTGACAAAATCCAGAAAGTTGCATCGTACGCACATTTGTACTCTACGACGTCAGTCAAGACAGTTGTCCATTGGTTCCAGATTATATCGTCCAAGAACTTTCAAATGTACCATGATGAGACATCAGGGCTCAATTTATTAACACCTATCAGCTATCCGTTGAAGAACATCAAAATCCCTATTCACTTAATATACGGGGACTCGGACTCGCTTGTGGATATCAATGTCATGGAGAATCAATTGCCAGAGAAGTGGACTACTTCGAGTCCTGTGAAAAACCATGAACATCTTGACAATTTATGGGGACGAGATGTCGCGACTGAAGTGTTTCCACTAGTGTTGGCTGCGTTGGGTGAGGCACCCAAGGCAAATGGGTATTTAGAGTAGGCTCAAAGCTTGGATTGTTTAACAACTACATTTGGACTTTTGTTTTTGTGTACTGGTATGTTCACGGTAGGATTTTGATAATTATTTGATGTGTTAGACTTGTATTTGATTGGAAGTAGCTCCCTTTTCATTTTTTGATAATATAGTAATACCGCAAAAATACATGTGAGCGACACGGGTACTATGGAACTCATAACTTCGTTCAAAAATTCTCGGATTTCAAAAAGACATCATGTAATAGGTATTCTAATGAATGAAAATAATTAGTTTCCCTTTGTATCTCACATAAACTCAAACTCTCCAACTCTACGGTGTGTATTCCTAATTTAATTAAGATTTTGACACAAAATCAGATTATTGGGAACAAGAAACCACCTTTAAAAATCCAAATCCAATCTTTTTTCTAGAAATGTCACTCCAGAGATCATAAATATTGATTTAAAGTGCCCTGAAACATTAATACTCCTCTCAAGTCTACTAGCTTGCTCTATTCAAGTGAAGTCCATTTGCCCTAAGCCAATGGCTGCAAAATGCGTGCGCTACCCATAACCTCCATTAAAATCTTTCGATTCACCACCACCAAGCACAAAAAATCAAGTTTTGGCTTCTAAAACATAAATTTGGCCCAAAGTAACACTATTCTGACACTTAAAAATTTTCTTTTTCTCTTGTATCGCCCACAATTTTTAGGGAATTTCATTTCGTACTAAAACCTGTATCGTGCACACTCACAAATGACGGCGAGTATGTTGCATCTATAGAAATTTGCACCTACTTCTCCTCCAGACCAGTGTGGGACACTTTATCAGGGATTTCGAGATTGTAGTCGAGATTCATCGTGACTTTCCAATAAACACAAATCTGGATATTACCAGTCAGTCCCATTTTGCTGTCCTTTTTTAAGAACTGAATAGCCCACTATGGCTACGAGGATTACTGAGAACGTATGTCCAGCACAATATCCACGATAGCTGATTTTTTTGCTCCTCGTGCAAGTTGATCTCTCAATATGCTCATCTACTAACTTCTCACAGGAATCCAGTCTGCCGCAGCATGAGTTTAGCCCGCAAGGTATGTTCCTCATTGCTCAATGTCCACCAAACCCTATACTAACAGCCCCAGCATTGTCGGAGAAGCTCCAGGAACAAATTCCAAGAATTTTAACCGCAGAAGCCGGAGAACCTCACCACGATCCCATCATTCAAGATCTAATGAAGATGAATCCACGTTCAGTCAACGCAGATTTCACCAACGACACGGAAATGGCCCAAGAACCGTTTGAAACGTCTATTTCAGAGTACTCCTTCCAATTAGCAGAGCTTTTGGACCTTCTATTGGATCAGAAAGTAGATGAGGTGGCTAGGATAGAATACGAAGCCAGCTTAACAGATCTTACTTCCAACGTCCCAGTTCTGCTGGCAGCCAAGGACTCCCGCAAGTACCCTGAGGACCACCTTTCCCAAATTCTCATCGACAACTATTTGCATCTACTCAAGTTAGCAAGCCTGTACTTCAATATGTCGCTTGCTTCTCATGTGACGAAGTTTCTCGTCAAACTAATTTACGCGCTTGAATGTTGGGAGATATATCACCTCCTACGGATCATACCTGATATCGAATATTTCTTGAAACTTGTGGATGTTGACGTCACAATGACTCCTTTTGGCCACATTGTCAAGCCACCAGAGAATTTGATGTCTTTCAATTTGAGACAGGGCTTTCAATATCCCTTTCCTTACCCATTCTACAACTTTTCCTTCCATACTCCAGATCCTTATGCATCTTCTAGAAAGTTTGCTAAGATTTCCATTGATAAGTACATAGATATTCGCTTGAAGAAACCCACCAAGAGGCGCAGAAGACCTCGCTCGTGGCCCAAATTGCCCAAGTTTCACAGCGATGAACTGGAATTACATGGTTCTGATGGTTCTTTAAAAACTCCTCCTGTGTTGAGATCTCAGAGCAGCGGCAAGCTGATTACAGAAGATTACCAACGACATCAGAAAGTTTATATTTTCATGGAAATGGATCTTAATCAGATCGATCACGAGGTAGATGTATTCTACCCCGAAGGCAACGTTGAGGAAGACGACTATGATACAGATGAGGCTGATGCAATAATGGCGGAGGAGAACGAAGCAATCGATTTGTCCAGGTTGCCTGAGGAGAAATACATTATCGTTCCCTCTGTCTTTGAGCGTGTGCTTCAAGACGCAGAACAAAGGGGAATAGCCAAGTTGACAACTCTTCACCAGTGTCGACTTCTTGACCCTTCTAATATGCGACCATGCTTGAAGATTTTCTATGGAAAGAACGAGTTGCAGCGTCACCAAGAATTCGTTCACGCCACCACCAAGAAGATTTACAAGTGCGTCTACTGTGAAAGTACTGGAAGTAAGCCACAGTCATACCCTCGTCACGATTCATTGGCAAGACATATTCGCCGTAAGCATGGGATCACAGGTCGTGAGAACAAGATCGCCATCAATCTTGCTAAGAAAAATGCAATTATCGTTGGTGATAGTGTTCCACAAGGATCACAGTTTTCTGCCGTACCAATATTGCAACAACTCTCTTTAGGTCCAACTGCTCCAAAAGCTCAAGGCGTTTCAATAGGCCAATCATCGTTAGGACAAAGTGCCCCAGGATATGTCGTTCCGCCTCCACAGGGAATTACCAATCCGACAGGAAGCTCAGCACCTCCTTCCGATTCAAAGGCGTCATTTGTTGGTTCACAGACCACGTCACCATCCAAAATACCCAACTTACCTGCCTCAGCACAGACACCAACAGCGACTTCGACTTCGAAATCACCAATTTATGTTCTGCAACCTCCAAACTTGGCAGGTATGCGCCAGGGATATCCATTTGACTCCAAAGACGTTGCAATAGCCCCGAATCCACAGGATTTGCGCCCAGGTTCCGGTGTCTACATGTATCCATATCCTGGAGGCGCTCCGCAAGGGCCAATTACAATGCATGGATCCAGCCCCTACGTATTACCGCAATATAACAAGATAGGACAGTGGGCGATGCCTCATGCAATGGGAAGGGATGAGGACAATAAGTCGGGAGATGTGAGACAATCACCACCGATGATGCATGGGTTCCAGAAGTTCCGGTTTCCAAATAATTATTACCAAGTGGGAATGCCGCCCACTTATCCTATTAATGGTCAGGAGGCTATGTACTATCCTGTTCAACTGATGGCTGGACAGATGTCTTACATTAGTTATGCACCGCCACCTCAACATGGAGCACATCCGCTGCACGAGCAGAATGAGATTTCACGCAGACAGCAGCAGGATCATCAGCAGCAGCAGCAGCAACAACAACAACAACAACAACAACAACAATCTCAACCTCACGACTCTCCACAACAGCGTCACCAAGGTTCACCAACTCAACAGTCACCAAGTGGACAGTAAGAGAAGAACGAGCCTGCACATTGTCGAAATGGCTGCAAAATCGTCGTGCACATACCAACAATCATAATTCGCCTGGTGCAGATTAATCCATGCGACAGAAAATATCAATTAAACCATGGAGCATTCTAGCAAATTATCGAAGTAGTCATATGTATTTGAAAACGTAAATAAATGATCGAGTCCCATCTCCCCAGTGGTCCTATCCCACTCAGCCGGAACCAATGTTCGTATTGATAATTGGCGTGCGAGCACCGAAAACACCTCAACTTCCTCATTTTGCAGTCGAAAACCTGTCAGACCCCAATAGTCAGAAACACTTCTGTCACATCCGAAGCAGCATCGGCTAGCCACAATAAACATCCTTATTTTGGCTATTACCTCCAAATAATCCAAACCAGGATTAGTAACCATCATATTTGCAACCAACTTACACCACGCATTCGCGGACCCTTTCACGAACTTTCAATGAGCCAGATATCGCCGACGGGCACACAAATTCCTCAAGTGGAAGACTCGTCGAGTCAGACAAATGGGCCAACTACTGCGCCAACATCTGTTCAATCTTCTCAATATTTCCACAAGTCCACCCCCAGCCTGCCCCTAGGTCTGGGATCGAACTTCTATGAGGGCATGGGTCGTCTGCAGCAGCCATTGGTTGAAAATGGGCCCCAATGGATGGTACCAGGTTCGGAACAATCCCAGATACAGTTGGCCCCGGCTCTACCTCAAAAAACAGTTTCTGACATCGACCATATGGTGGACGTGCTTAATAACGGTACTCCTACAAGTCCGGCTGATTATGCCGAGCATTTATTTAAAGTAGCTACGTTGCTACTAAATGGTGAACTCACTGAACAACAGATAACGACTCTCGAAGCAAAATTCGTGCTGCTAGCGGATATGCTCCCTGAGTTTGTTGAGGTGGAGAACCCTGCCTCGTCCCAGTTGTATAAGGTGGTGGAAAGATGTTTTGATGTACTCGTCAAGGTTTCCACCAGCCAGGCCAAGGTTCTGGTTGCTACGTTGGCCATCCGCTTTCTCACAACAGTCATTATGTCGCTCAACTACTGGGAGATCTATAACCTACTTCAGTGGAAACCGGCCATCTACCAGTTCCTCACATTAATTCATTTTGATTTAAATGAGTGCTACCTGCGCTTTATTCGTGACTATCTGAAGTATTCATACAAGCAGAATAGCTTACCTCGATCAGACCTTCAGAGTGCTGCAGTAATGAAGGAACGCAACAAGAGAGACCTCGAGCGCCGCCTCTCCATGTCTGCTTCCCCAGAAGCGGAGGAAGTTCTGGATGAAAAATCCCCACTATATTTCATGAACAAGGAGCTTAGCGAAGACCACGATAAGTTTGTGACCGAACAAATGGCAGAGGAGGTCGAAAAGCCAATTCCTCGCGAGCGCAGAAAAATTAGAGTCGATTCAAAATTGGCAGCTCACAGGGTGATTAAGCGGGCAGACATCAAGGTTGCACCTAGCAGTAGGTCATCCAACTACGATCCGGATGTTATTCATGAGTGCCAAATGCCATCACCAGATGAGCCAGATAAATTGTGTTTGAGACGGTTTTCCAGGAAGTACGAGTTGATTAGACACCAAGAAACGGTGCATTCCAAAAAGAAAAAGTTGTTTAAGTGTTTTGTATGTGTGAAACAGGATCCTAGCATTGGTCCGAGGATATTTACTCGCCACGATACTCTAGCCAAGCATATTCGAGTAAACCATAGAATATCAGGCAAAGAGGCAAAAGCGGAAGTGGCATACTCCAAGAAGCATGCTGAAATCGTTGAGGAAGGTGATATCACGGTGCATGTTGGACGCAGAAAGACTAAAGTTGATTTCGAGCTTCGGGCTCACATGGAAAAGAAGGGTTCCGCCAGAGAGGCGCCAGACGGAAGTATTATCTTTGATGACATTGGTGACTCTCCTCCAGACTCAACAGAGTACGGAGACGATGACGAGATATACGACGATGAGTAATTGTTGAGTAATTGTTGACATTCTAATTCATAGTTTAATTCTATTGATCCACATTAGGCACTAATTATACAAGGTTATACATGGTTGATCACGGATATCAGAGGTTTGAAGTTTCCTTCTCATACTTTTGCTGCTGAAGAATTGCCTGCTTGATTTCGTCATCGTCGAGTTCATCAAAAATATCCTTAGGCACACTGGCAAGGCCGGTGACCTTGCGACGCACATCTGAATTATAAAACTTAATGGAGCAATCAATGGTCGAGTCATCCTCAGCAACCGTACCAATCTTCCGGAGCTTGGAGCGTGTTGGCTGACTTGCAACAGGGTAGAAATTGAATCCACTATAAGTGTCTTTGATACCTCTCAACCACACCTGGTTTCTCTGTTCGATCAAGGACTTATTGAACTCCAAAGTCTGCAAAGAGATCTGGTACAACCACGTAGGATCTGTCTGGTAGTTGATCAATGCAGACCCCGTAACCTGTGCTTGATATGGGTTGTGGTCACCTCCAGCACCATAACTGGGCGCTCTCAAAGTGGTGGCAGCCTCTTCAGGATCAGCAAACTCACCAGAAACATCTCCTCTCTCGATAGCCTTGTCTTCCCAAAAGTCATCCACCACTTTTTTACCTCCCACGATCATTCGTGCTCCGAATTCACGAAAAATGGATCTGGCAGTGACCAAGTTGACAGATCTTCCCTTATATGACGTCGGAATCAAGTGTCTGTTGATCAAATCCATCTTCTCTTCATGCGTGCATACCTTCTTGAATAATGTCAAGTGGGTCTTAAACAACAAATACGAGTCTCGGAATCCTACCAAACGGGCAGGCTCAGTGGACACCATGTACTGTCTGTCACCCTTGCCCAATAACGTGAATGTTTTGATGCGGAACTTTCTCTCACCTTGCAAAAATCCATTTTCATCAATCTTAGCCACACCTTTGGGATCTTCATCTTCCATAAACACCTCGTCATTCTTAATGGTGATCTCGTTACCCTTATCATCGTAAAACACATCGTCAGGTCTGGGGATCTTAGGTTTTCTACCTCTTTTCTTACCCTTTTTCTTTACAGGGTCTTCGGCCTTGACTTCCTTCTCCTCGTCGCCTTCTTCCTTGACTTGGTTCTTTTCGAGGTCCTCGTCACCGTTTTCATCAACCTCATCTTCAGGGTCATCGGTAGCCGCCTTTCTCTTTCTTCTCTTTCTTACGGTTGGGATCTCGTCGTCGTCTTCTTCGATTGCATCTTCATCGTCGTCATCGTCATCTTTGACAATGGACTCATCAAACTCTTCTTCCTCATTGTACTCGTCATCCTCTCCATCTGGGTCCAAATCCAAACCAGCCAAGTTTTTCCTTTGCAGACGCGACTGTCTTGGTGACCTCACTGAGTCTTCCTCTGCCAGATCGTGACCTCTTGCCATTTTGTATATCTGACTGTAGTAGTGAGTTTATTCTTGTTCGCGTTTAGATGGTCCCATCTGGGTGCAGGAATCCATAGGCTTGATAGTGTAGATGAAATACCAAAACGGTCACGTGCCGAAGGTAAATCGAGGTGTTCCAACAAAGTCCTCCCAATAGTAATGTGCTTCTTTCCTCATTCGATTACTCTAACTATGTAGCAAATCTGAATTTGTATACGCTGGATCATGTCTTATACGAGCTTTGTGTATCAATGTATAATTTTTATGGTATTTTTCATTTTGCACCAACAGTTCCCTTCAACCTCCTCACGGCTATGTTCTCTTGGTCTATATACAAGTTGCCGGAAGTGCTCTTACATCTCATCATCCTTCTTCTCCTCTGATGGCTTCTCATTCTTGAAAGCCGCCTTACCATCAAGGTATTTGTCAAATGCATCATTGGTCTCAGGGAATGGTCTCTTGCCCAATAAGCGGATCATGTCTTCTCTAGTGATGAATTCTTTCTTCAACAACTCTTGTGCGACAATCTCCACTTCCTTTGATTTCTCGGTCAACAACTGCTTACACTTGCTGTGACATTCCTTGACAATTCTCTCAATCTCCTCATCAATGATCTTATTGGTCTCATCACTGAATGGCTTCGTAAGGTTGTCTTGGCTCTGGGTATCAGCATAGTTCACCATACCCACCTTGTTAGACATACCAAATCTCAAAACCATCGACTGAGCAATGTTAGTAACCTTCTTGAAGTCATCGTGCGCTCCACTGGTCACCGAGGCAAAGTTCAACTCTTCAGACACTCTGCCTCCCAAAGTCATAATCATTCTGTCGTAAAGTTGCACAGCGGTGAAGAGATACTGATCTGGAGGCAAATATTGCGCGTATCCCAAAGCACCCTGACCTCTTGGAATGATAGAGACCTTAAGCAATGGATGAGCATACTTCAAATACCAACCACAAACGGCATGGCCAGCCTCATGGTAGGCAACCACACGCTTCTCATTAGGGTCTAAGAGCTTAGATTTCTTTTCGACTCCTCCAATGACTCTCTCGATGGCTAATTCGAAATGTCTCAATGTCACAGCCTTGGCGTTATATCTGGCAGCAATCAAAGCAGCCTCATTACAAACATTGGCAATATCTGCACCCGAGAACCCAGGTGTCAATGCAGCCAAGCGGCCAGGCAATTCGGGGTCAATATCGGTAGCCAACTTGATCTTCTTCAAATGCACTTCAAAAATCTCTTTTCTTCCTAGCAACTCAGGATTGTCGATTGAAATGTGTCTGTCAAATCTTCCTGGTCTCATCAAGGCCTTGTCCAAAATATCTGGTCTATTTGTTCCTGCCAAGACCACAACATGGTCCGAGCTATCAAAACCATCCATTTCAACCAACAACTGGTTTAACGTGGTTTCACGCTCATCGTTTGCACCGCTTGCATTACCCTTAGATCTCTGCTTACCGATTGCGTCAATCTCATCAACAAACACAATGGAAGGGGCATTTTCACGGGCAGTCTTGAACAAATCACGAACACGTGAAGCACCAACTCCAACGAACATTTCAACGAATTCAGAACCAGACACAGAGTAGAATGGTACACCTGCCTCACCTGCAGTAGCTCTAGCAAGCAAAGTTTTACCAGTACCCGGAGGACCAGACAAGATAGCACCTCTTGGAATCTTAGCACCCAACTTCTCGTACTTAGTTGGGTTCTGTAAAAACTTAACAAATTCCATAACCTCCTGCTTTGCTTCATTCATACCAGCAACATCCTTGAATTTGACTTTTACGTCAGTTTCCTGGTTGAACTTCTTAGCAGTAGATTTTCCGAAGCCCAACGGGCCGCCCATACCTCCCATGGTAGCCCTCTTGGTCATGTAATAGATTGCACCAAGGAACAATAAAGTAGGTAAAAAGTTGATCAACATCTTGGTAGCGCTTCCCTCTGTAATATAAACCACAGGAAGTCTGAGCTGGTCAGGAATCTTATACTCCTCTTGTACAGCCTTTAAGTTGCGCTCAAACGACTCAATGCTTCCGATGTTGAAGTAATACTCGCCATGAGGATATTGAGCTTTTCCGTTCTCATTCAATTCGAGGACCGCAGTTCTGTTGTTGACCACAACAATTCTAGCCACAAGATTCTTGCGCAAGAAGTCAGCAGAAAATTCCTGGAAAGAAACCTCATGATTACCATTCAGACCCGAACTCAAGAAAATGAAACTAAGTAAACCTCCAAAAACACCCATAGCAAACAAACGAGCATTCAGGCCAGTGATGTTGATGTCGAAGTATTTATACTCATCCTTCTTTTTGCCATTTGTCTTCTTTGGCTCCTGGTTCCCAGATGGCGGAGGAGCACCTTTATCAGTTTTTTCCTTGAGCATATCACGCACCTTGTTCAACTCGGAGTTGTATGCGTTGTAAGCGGTATATTCATCTCCACAGAGGGGGTTAGTAAACACCTCGCCTTCACCGGCGAAGGGCACCTTCCACAAGGTCTCAAACACCTTGAACCACTCACGCACAACAGCAGAATCCAATTTGATTTGGTCAGAAGCGGCCTTCTCAAGGGCACTACCTTCCAACTCGAGGTGGTTCTTGGTATAATAGTCAAATAACTGCTGGATCTTGTCCTGGTTGAACTCCACTTGATCCACAGGGTCAACGAGGTTGGAAATACGATAATAGATATCGAAAACTGCTACGATCTCATCCTTGGTCAAAGCATCAAGTGCAGGGTGTTCTTTGGAAAAGTCGCCAATGATTCTCTGTGACAACACTTCAGGACTCACCAAACGTTTCGTCTTGAAACTCTCACACTCCTTCTCGAAATGTGCCAATAAAAAGTCGAAAACCACGCTGTATCTCTTTGCAGCGTTCAACTCCAACGGGTTGTGGAGTTGCAAAGGCATGGGTTGGGCATCGGTGAGGTAATTCTGGAGCTCCATGACCTTAGCTTCTTGAGCCTCCATCTGTGGACGAAGTTTAAACTTGTCAAAGAAGCTGGCATTGTCGAACTGGCGTCTTATTTCGTGCAATTTCTTCAATTCTTGCGCTAGTCTAGATTCATGGTCTTGTTGCTTATTGGCTACCCTAGACGACGCATGAAAGGCTCTGGACATCAGCACCAAAACAGTGCGCTTGGGTAAATGTGACATTCGCGAGAACACGGGCGTCCGAAGAGCCCGGAGAGGGACCCGCAAGTACATGGTTGGAATGGTGAAGTGGTAGTGTAAAAGTATGAGAGGTGTGAAGTTCGCCTTTGGGTAAATGTAGACTTCCGAAAAGGGAAGTTAGTGGAAGTTGGGCGGTGTTTGCCTACAGAAGGGTCAGAGAATGGTAGTGAGCACCACCATCACAGGGTTCACTAACACAACTTATTAGGAAGGTGTTGAGATTCCTCCGTAAAATGATTATTACCCTTGGCCATCTAAAATCACCATGGAGAACTCATTACGAAAAGTGAATTTGCAGGGTCGTGCAGTCAAGAGGAATTTGTTCATTTTTCGTATTCACTTTCGTAGCTGAGTTTCTATTCAGGCTCAATGTGAAGTTCGTATTCAAGTTCGTGTACCCTAAATCTATCTTCGAAGTTTTGACCTTGAAAAAGGGGGATACTATCTCGTATTATCGTACGATTATTATTGATTGGTGAGTTAACACCCAGTTAATAGTCAAGAACACATTACCAACAAAATGCCTGAATTCAACAAGAATAACATCCAGAGAACAGCATAAAACATACTAGCCAGCTGTTTTTTTACAATTTTCTTTCGCTAAACAATATTCAGAAAACAGCCTCCATTTTTAAATGTCACGCCTTCGAACTTTCGAAATTGCTTCACAAGAAACATTCTTTTCAAGAAATTATGGTAGTCTCCAAGATCAATTAATGCCAAGCCTTGCTTTTTTACTCCATATTCTTCACATGGCCCTATCCACGCCTGATCACGATCGCAGAGCTAAACGTTCAAAAGTAAGAAAGGAACTGGGAAGATTTGGTAATAGAAGAACTCGAGGAGCTCGGAAGATTTCTTTACTAATCAACAATTGGAAGAAACTGAACTCTCTTGAGTACCTGAGATTTGAAGTCTGGTTGCCTATCATGTACTGCCTATATAAGCTCTTTTGGCCGATCCCAATAACGCAATTTTCTGTCAAATTTGCTTTTTCGGAGGGAACAATGGCCATAAATAGCATCGACTTGATTGGCAAAAGAAAAAGTGATAAGCCTCCCCGCCACAACCCTACACATGTTTGCGCGAGCCCGCCTGGCCATCCATTAATATATACCTATCCTAAAGCGAGGAAGAAAGAGTCCCCAAGAATATCTTTCCACCCCGCAAGTGGGGCCTGGCTTCCACACTTTGATCAAAATTCAACCATGCAATTATGAATAATGCCGCCAAGATGGAGCACACCTTGGCCATGTAATGGACGTCGTAGAGGAGCAGCGGGACCTTGAAACCCCAGATGATCATGGTTCATTTATCAGGAAAGACGAAGACAGCCGCTGAGAGTGATTGAACTGCGGGTAGAACAACAGAAGACCTCAATGAAAATGAAATGGCTTACCAGAAAACAATAGAAACTAGGGCAGGCAAGGAAAAACTCCACAATTCTGCCTTCTTAGTTTAGCGCACGGCGGAACCTATATATGTATCCAGGCAACGTGCGCAGAGTTGACTTCTCAAGATACCCACGATGGCTAATTTATGACCAAAAAGGAACCGTTGAATATTAAAAGTAAAGGCAGCAGTCGCAGACACAAACCATATACTCAACAAAAATAAAGTCTTGAATATTTTCAAAACAATTCAAATTCAATAATTTCCATAAAAAGATGGCTTTTGAAACCCTGAGGTTCCCTCGCAGTATTTATAGGAGGGTTTGAAGCAAGGCGGGCTTTTGACAGGTAGACGCACCTAAAAGATCTCCACACTTGAGCATTTGGCCGTTTGATAAACGAACCACGGGATCAAGAATTGAACATAGAGAACATACGAGGTCACGATGTTAAGGTCTTGGTCACTTTTTTTCTCTGAACTTTGGGGTTTTGTAATTATCATTTCTCTGATGTCAGAAATCTATCAGTGACAAGTCGCATATACGGCAGCAGCCAGCAGCACATAGCCTCATAATAATTGAAGATTTAGAAGCAAGAAGTTCTCTCCCCTCTAAAAACAGCTACGATGCCTCAGAAGTGGTGAATGAGAAGGGTAATGAAACAGAGAGGGAGAAGTTTAAACGTCGTGATGTAGACATTGTTGGAAATGACGAAAATGGGATCCAGAGACCTAAATTTTGAGAGATCCTTAGAGAAGTAAAAGCCATCTGAAAGAGATGATGTAGAGAGCAGGCATAGAGCACTGCAATACTGGAAAAATTGCCGCTGCTACAGAAGTATTATGCCAAAGCTTCATGGCGCAGTCAAAACCACTAGCTGTACAGCCTCGATGCCATGTAGTCAGTAAATAAAATCTTCCGTTTGGTCCTCAAAGTTTTAAATTCGTAATTGGTAGCCCCATGAGTAACTGCACACTTAACTCATACGAATCCCAAAAAAGCAGCCAAGACTTTCATTTTCTCTTTCTTGTCATATCCTCGTATACACATTTGATAGGTAGGTAAACGCACCTGGACTTCCATACCTGCGTACTAACAACCTAGAGGCCCCGGAAGAACATTTTGTCATATTCTACAGAAATGTCACAATGGAATTTCCCTCAACAAATCTCAGGACTGATAGTCACTAATAGATATCAAGAGTCTACTCCCCAAGTCTACTCCCCAAGTCTTCTTCATCATCTACATATCCTCCAAGAAATCCTCATGCATCGCAATTTGGTCTCTCCTGTACTTTTAATAAATAACATCACCCGAGCCTGCCGGTTCACCTACCCACCTCCATCTTAACCATAAAGACTTAGAGAAATAATTCTGTTTGGGACGCTTCGGATCAGCTGCAATTCCTATCCAGAAATCTCATATTTGCAGTTTCAGCCATGTCGGCTCCTGAAGGTGACTCCTCTTACATTGGTCCTCCTGTGGCTAAGAATTCCACCAATGATTCCGAATCCAACCTGAGTGAACTTGTATCCCCGCCCATAGAAGACGAAATTGACGTGGTCGAATATGCACCTTCCACTGAAAACATAGTCCGTAACTTCACCAGACAAGATGCAGACTCCATCGTCGGTGGTGAACTGTTCACATCAACCGATCATCAGACTTCTGAACCAAAAGAGGCAGATGATTTCGGTAGAAAGGTGTTTTCATTTTCGTTGCCCTTTGGAGGGGGCTTGACCATGCCCAGGATGGGTTTCAAGCTCCCTTTTTCTCACAACAAAGATCCAGAAACCGAGGATTTACGCTTGCGTATTCAAAGGCAAGAATCGCTCAGCACGATGGACGAAGCAAAGTACTTCTCCAACACCAAGGGAACCGACGATGTGCGTTTTCGGGCAATGAAGCATCTGATTTCCCAGGGAATCTCCGAAATCCTTCCGGACTTTATAAAGAAGGAGAGAACATATGACTCAGTATTTAATGACATCGACGGCCCGATTGTGATCATGGGGGGCTACCGAGGCTCCACTTTGAGAGATACAAATACAGGCAAACGGGTATGGATCCCATTGAAGGCTGGCCTTAATCTCCGCAAAATTAATTTGCTTCTCGGCCCGTCTGAAGAGGACGAATTGCATGCTAGTGACTACATTTATCCGGATGGAGTACTAAAGAACATTGGGCCATTTGATATTTGTAAAAAATTTATCAAAAAATTGGACAACAATCCAAAAACCACCGTCAAGGAGTTTGGTTACGATTGGCGACTCAGCCTCAGCCACTCGAGTGATGAGCTCATAAAGTGCATGGAAGACCTTTACCGAACAAATCGCAAACGAGTAATAGTGGTGGCACATTCTATGGGCGGGTTAGTTGCCCACGGAGCCATGCAAAAGCGCCCAGAATTGTTCCGAGGACTAGTCTATGTTGGCTGTCCCAGCGAATGTCTCAATATTTTGGGCCCCATACGCTATGGCGATTCAATCATGTTCTCGGATAAGATTCTCACTTTCGAAACCAACTTCATGATGCGCTCTTCCTTTTCATTTTTGCCATTGAACGGTCGGGTGTTCTCCAACAAAGATACGGGTGAGTTTTATGACCTTGACTACTTTGACCCTGACACTTGGGTGGAATACAACCTCAATCCTTTAGTATCCAGCACAAGAAGAGACATGGAGGAGGCAAGGCTTGCTGCTGATGAGGATACCATGGTGGAAGAACCCGAGGATAATATTAAGCTGATGGGACTTAGGTCACCCATAGGAACCATCAGTTCACGCATCAAACTTATACCCACCGGAATAAACCGCAAGTCCAAACCTAGTTTCTTGACCAACCTGCAAATGCAGAAGAGACACAAGGATGGACGCGTGAGCCCGGTACTTTCGCCTACGGATATCTTGACTGACTTCAAGTTCAGCATATCGTTTGACGAAGCATATAATTACCTCAGCAGAACGTTGAAGCAAACTAAGGAACATATACTCAGCCTCGAATACAAGGAAGAATTGAAGTTCAAATACCCTCCTATGGCGGTTGTATTTGGTGACACAGTGCCATCAGTGCGAGGGTCGAATGTCAAGAGTCGTCAGGACATCAAAGATGGCAACTATTACGAGTTCTTCTATGGACGCGGGGACGGCGTCGTTCATTCGAGATGGTTGATGCCCGAAAACAAAGGTTTCAAACACTATAACCCTGAAACAGACGAGGGGCACATTGTCGGCAAGTTTGCCAGCAACTCGGGCCATGTGGACTTGATGTCTGATCTTAAGACCATGGCTAATGCCTTGGATGCAATTATCGAGGCAGACAAGATTTGGGACAGGGATATTTGAGGAGAGTACTTAGTGCAAAAAATAAAAATAGCATACTCACATTAGTTTCTTTCACTCTTCTTCTTCGTCTTCCTCCTCGTACAGCACTGTAATCCAGAGACTACAGCTCAGACATGGAACCATGATCTGGTACCCGCCCAGACCGTCAGGAGTACCCATTTCCAAGTCTGCTTCCTTCAATTCAATGGAATTTTCGCTTGAACAACGAGGACAGTTTCGAGTCCACACTGGGTATTCGTCGTCGCTGCATTGAAAAGACTCGAGAGTATAAACATCGAGACCAGCACCAGTTATGTTGAAACCCTGTTTTTTGAAAGAAGTCTTTAAGTCTTCATCATATTTCTCCCGACTTTGGGCATTGCTGAGCACACGATATGCCTCTTGAATGGCAGAAATCAGAACTTTGGAATCATCCGCGGAGTCACCAGTTTTATCTGGATGAGTAGCGAGCAATTTTTGGTGGTACGCCACTTTTAGTTGCTGAGTACTAGCATCATGTCCCACACCTAAAATCTCATAGTTTGTGACATTCATGGCCACAGCCAGGTTTCTTCAAACTTTTCCGGTTGGATCTAAATGGTGAAACTATACAGTGGAGCGTGCACACAGCGCAGATGAAGTAGCCAAAAAAAACCAAGTGCGATGAGGTCCATCACCAACCTATTTCACTAGCTCGGTGCAATGTCGAAAAAATCCTCCAGAACGACCGAGATCAGGGTGGCCGCATGCTCAGAGGAACCATCCGTGGTTGTCGGCTCGTTTTTTAACGGCATGCTGGTGCCAGAAAAGAGCAACTTTGATTTGTTCCAGCACAAGCACAAGAAAGACTCATACTTTTTGCACGGAGAGAACAGTACCTTGGAGTATAACGGATATACGGGCGAAGACGAAAACAACGACTACATTGTTGCCCTCTACGATCCTGCTCACAAGTCTGTAGAGCTCTACAAGGCCCCTATGGTTTATGGAAAAGTCACTTCTATCGACAGCAGAGTCCATAAGGGTCCCAAGGTCAAATCCCGTGGCCTCCACAACTTTGTGCAAAGAACTGCATTGGGAGAAGCCTTCGGTACCAAAAAAGCCAAGGCTGCTATCGTCAACTTGGAGAAGAACAGAATCGACGCAGACAAGTTGCAGGACATGGAATTGGACATTGTCGACAATGTCAAGGAGCTCACCCTGGATTTGCCTACTCGCCAGCAGTTGCAGGACGCTGGATCTGTGGACAGACCGGTGCCACCAGTCAACGAAAACGCTACCAACGTGGAGGATGTCTACGCCTTGCACAGCATAATACCAAAGAAGGAATGGGCCAGCATCCGCATCAACTCCATTTTCGACGAGGAGACCGAGGAGAAGCGCTTGGAAATGTTGCCATACTCCAAGTCTGCATTTGTGGCTAAGAATTTGGCCAAGTTCGTGCCTCTCCACAACGAGTCGAAGGTGCAGATGTTGTTCTATGCCTCTCTCCTCTTTGGAGTTTATGCTAACCGTAGAGTCAGAAACAAGAACGCCCTCATGGAGAGATTGGGAAACAAGCCTTCGGAAGTTCTTGTGGACGGAATTTTGGAGCGCTTTGCCGTGTCCAGAACCTCGGACTTTGGCAAGACCAAGGACCGCTCTTTCATCATAGACCCATACCATGAGGACAAGTTGCTCTGCTACTTGCTTGCCCTTCTTTTCCACATCGAGGGCTTTACACTTGAGTTACTCCCATTGGCCAATGAATTGAACATGAAGCCAACCAGACTCGTGACTTTGCTCCGTACCATGGGTGCCATCATCAAGCCTATTGGAGTGGGTATGGCCGAGGCCATTGGACTCTCCAAGAAGGAGGCTGCTACTTACAAGGTGGCGGTTTTGAAGGTTCCCTTCAAGTTGCCTGAGATGGTGAGACGCGGCGCCAGACGTTAGAATTTGCATATAGGAATAAACACTGTGGTGTTTGAGTAGCATTTCGAATAGGGCCCATCTCCAACCTGTATATAAAGTCCATATGCTCGACAGTGGTGATGGAGTAGGTGACAATTCGTGGAGAAGACTTACCTATAAGAACACCAAAATGGCTGACGAGGCAGAAGTCTTAAGCAATTCGCTTGCCAAGTTGGCAGAAAATGAACAGCAGATGGGTGAGGCCGACAAGGATGCAGAAATCTACCGCATCAAGAAAACACAGACCATCTATAAGAAGAGAAGCGAAATTACCAAGGAAATCCCCCAGTTTTGGTATATTGTACTTGCCCAGAACGATGATTTTGCCGATTATGTTCGTGCAGAAGACCTTAAATACTTGGACTTTGTCGAGGACATATATGTTCATTTCGACATCGCCGACTCTGACCAGGTGTCCAACTACAGAGACTTCTCCATTACCATTTCGTTCAAGGACGACTCAGGAGTTGTTCCAACACAGACAGTCACGAAGAAATTCCAGGTTTCTGAGAAAGATGGCGAGGAGGTTCTTCTCTCTGAAGCTGTGGAGGTTCAATGGCCACAAGAACTTGCTGATATCTGTCCCTCCACTATTAGAGAAAACAAGAAAGGTGACAGCTACAGCGCGGATGAAAAGAAAAAATACAGACAAGGCATGAAGTCTTTCTTTGCTTGGTTTGAGTGGACGGGCCACAAGCCAGCCAAGGAGTTCAGAAGTGGCGAGGACTTGGCCAGGTTGATCTTGGACGATTTGTTCCCTAATGCTGTGAGGTACTACGCTGAGGCCATCAAGAACGACAACGGAAGTGATGTGGACAGTTCCGAGGGTGAGGAGTTGGACATAAGTGATGACGACGAGCCACCAAAGAAAAAGCAGAGAGGAGAATAGCCAATTACTAGGTAACGAATAGATGCATGATAGTACAGAATTGAAGATGGAGACATAGATTGACTTAGACAAAACCGATCTGAATTTGTAATAAGGAAAAAACGGACTACAATAACAAATCAATATGAATTAAAATTGCCTAGCAATCTTTTTTTTCCTCTGACTATCCTATTATACGACCTCAGGCAATCGATCCATATCGTATAACTTCTCCAACCCTGCACTAATAATGGTGCGGTTTTCTTCCAACCACTATATGTTTCTACAGTTTCTGCGTTTGCTAGCCACCACGGCTAAAACCACGGCTAAAGCAACGGCTCAAGCATCGTCCAGAGCTGTTCTTCAAGATGTGGTCATCGTGGGTGGGGGCCCCGCAGGTCTTTCCATCATGGCAGCGCTTAAAAACTCCCCCAAAACGAGTCATCTTAGTTGCACATTGGTGGAAGGCTTCAGTTTGGACCCAGTGAGGACATTTGGAGAAGAGCCTCCGGAGAATTTCACCAATAGAGTGGTCTCACTCACGCCCAAGTCGGTTGAATTCATGCAAACGAAATCTGGCTCGTGGCCATTTATTCATGAGGATAGAGTCAAGTTCTACGACAATATGGTCGCCTACGATTCACAGGATGCTGATGCACGTATCCACTTCGATGCTGGCTCAGTATTTGATGATAATGGAAATCTGTCTGTGATTGCTGCCATGAGTGAAGTGGTAAATATCCAAAGCTCCTTGCTTGGGAAGATTGAAGAGTTGAATGAAGTGTTGCCCGAGGGAGATGAAGCTACCATTATTGACAAGGCCAAGGTTGTCGATATCAAAATCGACCCAGAGACCGGACTAGACTGGCCTGTCGTGACGCTCGACAGCGGAGACTCTTTCCAGGCCAGACTTCTCATAGGTGCAGATGGACAAAACTCTCCTGTGAGAAAGTTTGCTAATATCGAGTCCCGAGGATGGGCCTATGACCGTTTTGGTGTGGTAGGCACCATCAAACTCCAGTTTGAAGATTTCAGATCCATTGCCTGGCAGAGATTTCTCACCACAGGTCCATTGGCCATTTTGCCATTACCAGACGACAATGCCACTTTTGTGTGGTCCAGCACACCGGAACTTGCAGAGATTTTGCTCAAAGTCGATGATGAGATATTCCCACATCTCCTCAATGCAGCCATGACATTGGAAGAAGTGGACTTGAACTACATTTACAAGACTTTGCAAATCAACCCAGCAGATAAGCTGGTTATTGAAGATATAGAGTGGAGAATGTCAAAGATCTCGCAAGAAGATCTCGAAGAGAAATTTCCAATGCCCGTGGCAGAGATCTTACCCGGTAGTAGAGCCCGTTTTCCACTCAAGTACTTGCAGGCAGACACATATTGTGCACCTAGAGTTGCCTTGGTTGGAGATGCTGCTCACACCGTCCACCCGTTGGCTGGCCAAGGGCTTAATATGGGCCAGACGGATGTTGCTGCGCTTGTTGAAGCTTTGGAAAAGGGAATTGATCGTGGGCTTGATATTGGTCTGACGTTAGTGCTTGAAAATTTCAATGCTGTGGCATGGCCCAATAACCATGTGTTGATGGGAATTTGTGACAAATTGCACAAGATATTCTCCACTGATTTTGGTCCGCTTGTATTCATTCGTGGATTTGGCTTGAAGTCCCTCAATCTGGTTGATGCAGTGAAGGATATGATGATCAGAGCTATCAGCGGACGTTAAGTCACATGTAAATAGTAAGATATAGTAAGATATGTCCAATTGGTTACGAATGAAGTTTTTACATCATCAAAGAATATACTATCGTATTACATTATATTATTTCATAAAATCATTAGGTCGCTCAATTGCGACATTACTACCGTTTCTGACACTCGTGTGTCTATGATGCTGATTTCATGTCGGATGGTCTCATGCATTCTCATATTCCTCTATCTTGCTGTTGCTTGCTAGTCACATTTAAAATTTCAACAACAACTATTCAAACTCTTCAGTTCTTCCAACCTTCTGTTTTTCATTTCATTCACTTCGTTGTGCTACCTAAAAATATTTCAAAAGTGTCGATCGCAGCTCTTCCACTTCTGATGTTCCGTTTCCCTATCTATCTACGGGCATCATCCATAGTAGCCATTCTGGCAGTAAGTATATGGGACCCCAACCGAAATTATCTCTTGAATAGTCAGTTCATCGAGAATCAGGAATCCCGTCGTGACTTGAAAATTATCAAGGATAAGTTTCGTGAATTGAAGGAGAAATACAATCCTCCGAAACATCCTATTGTCTTGTGCCATGGACTTTCTGGGTTCGATACGTTGACATTATTCCAGGCACCTCAGTTTGCTTGGAATAACACTGAAAACTTTAAAGAATATGGAAAACGTCTTAATGACGTTTCCAATGAAGTCGGCTCAGGCTCAGTCATGCTCAACTACTGGTATGGCATTGAAGAAGCTTTGAAGGAAGCTGGCTGCAAGGTCCTCACTGCTAAAGTGCCACCTTTTGGAACCATTGAGGAAAGAGCGAAGCTGTTGGATGCTTTACTCACTGAAAAATGCAAAGAGTATCCAGATAAGGTGGAGGGTGAGAGATTGAAAATCAACTTGGTTGGTCACTCAATGGGAGGCTTGGATTCTAGGTATTTAATCTCTAAGATCCAGAGTGAAGATTCACCATATGAAGTTGTGAGTTTGACAACGGTGGGAACACCACATCATGGCTCTGAATGCGCAGACTTTCTCATGAGCTGGATCCAAAATGATGACACCATAATGGCCGTCTGCCCGAAGGCAATCCCACAGTTGACATCGAAGTATTTGAAGGAATTCAACAGAGAGGTCAGAAACAAACCTGGAGTCATGTATTTTTCGTACGGTGCACTGATGAATCCTCATGGCATCAAATTGTTCCGTGCGACATATGAGATCATCAAGTCTGAGATAATGAAGAAGGGTCTGAAGAACATCGAGAACGATGGTATGGTGAGCGTGGATCTGGCTCGGTGGGGCAACTACATGGGCACTTTGGAGGATGTGGACCATATGGACCTCATCAACTGGACAAATAGAATCAGAGCTACTGTGGATAAAGTGATGTTCAACCAGAAACCCAGTTTCAATGCTATTGCGTTATACTTAGACATTGCCGAGACTCTTAGCAAGAACCGGTTCTAGATTATATGATGTACATACAGCTACTTTAACTTGGTCATCCTTAATAACCTCTCAGACTATTACCTTCTCTTAGTTCAAAGTGATCGTCTTGGTAAAGGTGAATTCATCGACTCCCCACATGCTGTTAAAGCGTCCCCAGCCACTCAGTTTGACTCCTCCGTGTGGAAGAGTTGCTTCATCGTGAACAGTGGACCCATTGATATGAACTCCTCCAAAATCCATCTTTCTGGCAAGAGATAACGCCTTCAAGGTGTCAGTGCTCCAAATAGAACCCTTGAGACCATACTTTGACTTGTTAACATTAGTTATCACCTCCTCAATGTCGTGGTACTTGAAAAGAGCAAGAACGGGCCCAAACGTCTCTTCGGTATTGATTGACATATCTGGAGTGACATTCTCAAGGATCAAAGGCGACGACTCGGTGGTAGTGGGGGCTGAAACCTCACCGAAAAGAACAGATGCACCTTTATCGATTGCATCGGACACTAGCCGACTAACCTTCTCGGCACCAGCCTTGTCTCTTTGGCCCAATTTCATGTCTGGAGAAGCAGCAAATTCTTTGGCTACGGCAACTAAAGCCTCAGTAAACTTGTCATAAATGGAGTCATGTACGTATACGTTATCCAAGCACATACAAATCTGGCCCTTGTGCATCCAGGCACTTAGCACCAGGCTGTAAGCAGCTTTCTTGATATCTGCGTCGTAACAAACGATGGATACATTTTTACCTCCCAACTCGAGCAACGAAGGCTTCAAGTACTTTGCGGCCGTCTGGGCAATTTTTGTGCCCACGGCAGTAGATCCTGTGAAGTTGACTTTCCGGACCAAATCGTTGGCCAAGAGCGACTCAGTCACCTTGGCATGATCTTGTGGGTTGACATTGAGCAACTGCAACGCCTGAACATCCACGCCGGCTTTGAGAAGGTGCTCAGTGTATAAAAATGGCAACTTGGGGGCTTTGTCGGAGGACTTGATTATCACAGAACACCCCGCAGCTAAAGGAGCAACTATGGCTCTAGACCATAATATGGTGGGTGCATTCCAAGGTGCAATGGACAAAACAGGACCCATGGGTGTTTTAAGTGCCATTGCCAAGTCAGCAGTACTCGATTTAACCACCAGTCCATCAGGCAGCGAAATGGATCTCGAGTATTCTCGTATGTCCTGAACGGCGTTATCAGCACATACTGATGCGAACATTGGCGAGCCACCGATCTCCAAGTGAGCATCAATGAAGGTATCTCGATCACGCGAGATGGAGTCGGCGGCAGAATTCAAGATATCTGCCCTTTCAGAGAAAGGACGGCTGCTCCACTGGAGAAAGCCATTGTAAGAATCGGAGCAAACTTCGTTCAAAACGTCAAGGCTTGGAATTGGCAGGTAATGGTGGATCAAATCAGAATTATGGGAGTATACAGGGATTTTAGTGGAAGATAACACATGCTTACCGTTTAGAAGTGAAGGAATGGTCGCCGGCACACTTGTCAAATGGCGACGGAAGAGCATGGTGGAGTTGATTTGATTTAAGTTCGCACTGGGTGGGGATAGACTGGGGTATATGGTACAAGAAGTCTGACTGAGACAAACCATGACATGCAAGAAATTTTTTTCTTTTCAAAGTTTGCAAAAGAATTAGAAGAAGAAATGAAATCATTTAACCTGAGTAGGTTCGAAAAAAATTAAGAATTGAATGATCATGGACCACAGGGAGACCAATTGACAATAATGACATAAAAGACAAGACTTTAGTGAGACAGTAGACTAAAGTAAGAAACTTAAAATGTAGTCAACAATCTATAATACAGAATCATCAGTACCAAAAATGTTCTTTTAAAGTGCAACTGATTTTACCACTATGGATGCTAGTACTCGCCATCAATGATGAAGCCAGTTGTTGAGCATGCCCATCTATTCATCTTAGTAGATGATGATAGCCATTGAAGCGTGATTATAATGAATATAACAAACCCGTAATCTCTCAAATAAAATAACCAGTGTAAAGATGGAAATTATCTGGACCTGTTAAGCTATTTGTGATCACACTAATATAAAACCTTTCGAGTATCTAGGTTAAAACGATCAATTTAATACAAATTGTGAAAAGAAAGATTCCAATACAATCCCATGATCTGATCATCATCTCTCATCAACCCTACCTGCGCTCTTCGTTCAATGATGTATTAGCGATACATACATATAGTTTCTATACATACATAGCATCCCGATAATCGGAATCAACAAAAAATTAAGATGCTTAGTAACCCAAAGCAGCCAACTTCTTAGCAACGTCAGACTCAGCGTTAGAAGCCTGAGCAGCAGCCAACTTCTTGACAGCAGCAGCCTTCTTAGCGTAGTACTCAGCGGACTTGACCTTTCTCTTCTCCTCCAACTTGTCAACAATAGACTCGTACTTCCAACCAACGGAAGCAGACAACTTACCGACGGTGGTGTACTTTCTACCCTGCTTCAATCTCAACACTCTCAAAGCCTGTGGCACAACAACTCTCTTCTTCTTGTCGTATGGAGGTGGAACACCCTCAAACACCTTCAATCTCTCCAAAGCAGCCTTACCTCTGGCGGTCTTGTGAGGAATCATACCTCTGATGGCTTTGTACAAAACTCTAGATGGGGCTCTGAAGTGGAATGGACCCTTGGTTCTGTTGTATCTGGTAGCCTTTCTCAAGTAGTCGTGGAACTTCAACTTGTTTCTGAAGAACTCACCGGAGATGTTCAAGGCCTCGCATCTGACAACGACAATCTTTTGACCGTTCAACAACTGCTTGGCGATGATCGAAGCCAAACGACCCAACAAGTGGCCCTTACCGTCGATAACAACAACTGGCTGGAAATCAGACATTTTGTGGTTTGTGAAAGAAGTATTTCGGTTGAAAATTTTTGAGGAAAAAAACGTGAGGGCTCGGTTTGATGGTAGTGCATGATGGGAATGGTGGATGGTGTGCAGGGGGCATTGGAAGAGAGGGTGAGATAGTGGTCACGTGCATTAAAGGGCTCAAGCCCTATTATGCCGAATAATTGATTATGGGTTAAAAACTATTGGGAAAAGGGATTCATAGGTTTTAGATTTGAAAAGATGATGGTGTGATTTATAAATTTGGGTATGAATTGTAGTATAGGGTATGACTTTTACAGTTAAATGAGAAATGCTCGATAGTTACACAGCTAGACAAACCTAGAGAAGAAAGAGAGATTGTGATGGTGGAATTGAAAACACGGCAATTAATTGATTTTTTTTTTTTTTGATATTGACACATGAAAACAGTTTGAGGCTTTTGAAATTAAATATGTGTTTGAAGAATTGGATGTTGACTTATCAAGAAGTCTAAACCTTATAGATTAATTAGCTTGACTGAGTGCGTAACCTAGGCATACTACTTGACCACATTCTTCTACCATTCCATTACCTTATTTCAATAATTATGTCTTATCAAGTATTTTACAATTCTCTATAATCTTACAGATACTCTGGACTTCGAATGCCTTTTATTGTACGGAACATTTATTGACTCCGTCATTTATATCCTATCTAAACGGTGAGCTCTCCGGTCTTAATCAACTGGTTGAGAATGGCAATGATAGCCTTCAAGGAAGACTCGCTGACATCAGAGTCAACACCACATCCCCATCTGGTGGTCTTCACACCCTCAGAGTTGACATAAGAAACCTCAATGTAAGTGGCAGCCTTGTCCTGGGTTCCTGAGCCCAAGCTGTGCTCGCTGTAGCTCACAACCTCAAACAAAGTGCCAAACTGCTTGGCCACAGCATCAACAAAAGCAGAAATAGGTCCGTTACCCTTACCAGAAATTTGAACCTTCTCACCATTGACAATCAAGTCTGCAGTGATCTCACGGTTGTTGTTTTCTGACTTGTTCTTAGTGGTCTGGTAGTCCTCAAGAGCGATGGTGGAGGTACCAAGGTACATGTAACGCTTCTGGAAAAGATCGTTGATCTCGTCGGTCTTCAATTCTCTGCCAACTCTGTCAGCTTCATTCTGAACAATGGACGAGAACTCCACTTGCAAAGTTCTAGGCAAGTCCAAGCCCAAGGATCTCAAGATCACCCAGGCTGCACCTCCCTTACCAGACTGAGAGTTGACTCTAATAACTGCCTCGTAGTTTCTACCAATGTCCTTAGGGTCCAATGGCAAGTAAGGAATCTTCCACATGTAGTCACCCTTGGCGTATCTCTCCTCGGCCTTCTGGAAACCCTTCTTAATAGCATCCTGGTGAGAACCAGAGAAGGCACAAACCACGAGAGAACCTCCGTATGGAGCTCTTGGGTGGACCTGGATCTTGTTGCATCTCTCTGAAACATCAATCAACTCCTCCATGTTGGAGAAATCCAACTCGGGAGAAACACCGTTGGTGTACATGTTCAAGGCCACGGTGACCAAGTCGACATTTCCTGTTCTCTCTCCGTTTCCGAAAAGACAGCCCTCAACTCTGTCGGCACCCGCAAGCAAACCCAACTCAGCAGCAGCAGCACCGCAGCCTCTATCGTTGTGAGGGTGGACGGAAACACAGACCTTCTCACGTTCAGTGATGTGGGTGCAAAAGTACTCGATTTGATCTGCGTAAACGTTAGGAGAGGCGACTTCAACAGTGGCCGGCAAGTTGAAAATAATAGGGTTCTCGGCGGATGGCTCCCAGGCCTCCTTCACGGCTTCACAGATCTGCACAGCAAATTCAGTAGGAGTGTCACTGAAACACTCTGGCGAGAATTCAAGCGACCACTCGGTCTCCTGCTTGGATGGGTCATCCTTGGTCAAAGATCTGACCAATTTGGTAGTCTCCACAGCCTTGGCCACGGCCTGTTCCTGAGACATGTTAAACACGACATCACGGAACACGTCAGATGTGGCCAAGTAAATGTGAACAATGGCCTTTTTAGCTCCGGTCACGGACTCCACGGTTCTTCTCACGAGGTGCTCTCTGGACTGGGTCAAAACCTGAATGGCAACGTCATCAGGAGCATTCTCCACGGCGTAACGAGTGAAGTCAAAGTCAGTCTGCGAAGCAGATGGGAAAGACACCTCGATCTCTTTAAATCCCACCTCGATCAACTTCTTGAAGTACTCCTTCTTCTCAGTAACAGACATAGGGTCAGGTAAAGCCTGGTTTCCATCTCTCAAGTCGGTGGAAAGCCATCTTGGTGCTTTGGTGACAGCCTTATTAGGCCAGGTTCTATTAGGAAGTTTGACACCTTTGAAAGCCGCATACTTAGTAGAAGGGTCCTTCAACATGTTGGCGTACGGTTTGACATTGTACACCACCTTCTGAAGCAATACATTAGACTGTTTAAACATAGCTGCTAGGAATAATGTGGTTGACGTATGAAAGACGGTTGCAAAGTAAGCAGAATTTTTCACCGGCGCGGTTTCGGGCCGCCTGCGTGGAGGGTTGGGCTGGGCATTTATGGCTTTACAGAGCAGCTACCGAGACGGGAAAAGTGGCGTTAGAAAGATGTCCAAGAGTACACGAAGAAGAAGGGCGAAATGTGTGAAACTTGTGAGGTTTTTTTGCATGGGGAAGTGTTGTAGAGTTGATGGTTGTAGTGGGGTGATTGAGATCATGTGACGAACCTAGAAATTGAGAGGTGTAGGAGAGGTTAATTAGTAGATAATGAGGAGATTAGGAAGAAGAAAAATAAAAAAGGGAATTTCTTTCTCCTTCTGATATGCCACTTTAATTTTATTCACTTTAACTGTTTTCATCTTTTTTCTTTTTCCTCTTGTTTCTTGGTTTATCTTCATTTAGCGTCATTTTGAATTGGCCCTGGTTCTTCTCATCGCTTTTTTATAAGTTCCCCTCACAGTTGCCAATATTGACCCTTTGATTGTACTCAGAAATTCACCCAACGACTCTAACTTATTCGATTCTCTGCATTTCTTAGGAATTTCAAAAGCTGAAAGATATCTTCTTCTTCAATTTTCCTTCTCCCATCTAAGTTACCCTCGTCTTCTCATCTTCTCCTGTTTTTCTTTCCTTTATTATCTCGGTCGGTTAGCTCGTGCGATGCCCCAGACTGTGTGTGCAGCACCTCATCTACAAAAAGCTACACATTTTTTCTATCTTATTTTCTCATCTTTCATCTTCACAATGGCTAAGTCTACCACCAAATCTGCTAAAGCTACCAAAGTTCTGAAGAAGCAATCGGCCAAGGCCGAGTCTTCCGACTCTAGTTCGTCGTCTTCTTCCAGCTCTGAGTCCAGCTCCGACTCATCGTCTAGCGAGTCTGAGTCTGAATCCGAGTCTGAGGATGAGAAGACTGAGACCAAGCCTGCTGCCAAGGAGGACTCTAGCGACTCCAGCTCCGACTCCGACTCTGATTCTAGTTCTAGTTCTAGCTCTGATTCTGAGTCTGAGTCTGACTCGGACTCTGAAGATGAGAAGGAAGTGAAGAAGGAAGTGAAGAAGGAAGAGAAGAAGGAAGAGTCTAGCTCTTCTTCCTCTTCTTCTTCTTCCGATTCCGACTCTAGCTCTAGCTCGTCGGACTCCGACTCCTCTTCTGATTCCGACTCTGACTCTTCCGATTCTGACTCTGAGGAAGAGGAAAAGACCTCCAAGCGTAAGGCCGACTCTGAGGAGGAGTCCTCTGCCACCGAAGAGGAGCCAGTTTCTAAGAAGCAGAAGACCGAGGAGACCGCAGTTCCAGCTGGTGAGCCAGCCACCTTGTTCGTCGGAAGATTGTCTTGGAACGTCGATGACGAGTGGTTGAGAAGAGAATTCGAGCCATCTGGAGGTGTCATCAGCGCCAGAGTTATCATGGAAAGAGCCACTGGTAAGTCCAGAGGTTATGGTTACGTTGACTTTGAGTCCAAGGAGGCTGCAGAGAAGGCTTTGAATGAGTACCAGGGTAGAGAGATCGATGGAAGACCAGTCAACTTGGACTTGTCTTCCGGCAAGCCAAAGCCAGCTTCTACTCCTAACGACAGAGCCAAGAAGTTTGGAGATGTTCCATCTGCTCCTTCCGACACTTTGTTTGTTGGTAACTTGTCCTTCAACGCTCTGAGAGACAAGTTGTTTGAGATCTTCGGTGAGCACGGTACTGTTGTGTCGTGCAGAATCCCAACCCACCCAGACACTGAACAGCCAAAGGGTTTCGGTTACGTGCAGTTTTCTACCGTTGAGGAGGCTCAGGGTGCTTTGAACGCCTTGAACGGTGAGTACTTGGAGGGCCGTGCATGCAGATTGGACTTCTCTACCCCAAGAGACAACAACTCCAGACCGGGAAGCGCCCGTGGTGGATTCGGTGACCGTGGTGGACGTGGTGGCCGTGGTGGATTCGGTGGCCGTGGTGGCCGTGGAGGATTCGGTGGCCGTGAGAGATCGTCGACCCCAACTCCTAAGCCCACTTTCCAGGGTACTAAGAAGACCTTTGATTAGGTCTGATGGCATATTTCTGTATATTACTAGTTGTCAATGCATGCTTTAGGTAGAACGATGTAGACATAGATGTAGATTGAACTAGATAACCTGGTTCTGGACCGACTGCAATTCTTGATTGCACTATGAAGAAATAACTTGGTATCAATTGGGTACTAAAAGTTTGCTATGTTCAACCTACTAGTTGTATGACCACCACTGAAGTACTAAGATTTGGGTGATTGCCCTGTTCCATTACTAGTTCGTTATTTGGCATCTAGAAAATAATACATAATTGGAATTTTCTAGATATCCATACAGAAACAGGTGCACCATCACAAAAAATCTAAAATAATGATCTACTAGTGTCAGATGTCTAACCAGATGAAACTGTGTAAGTTTCCTTTCGGTGTGGCAGTTGCGCAAAATCCATTGCAAATGTGCCAGGCAGTATCCGGGGGGTTGAATGCAGATTTGATTTCAAATACGAGATTTTGATCGAACTAACCATGGACTGATAGCTGTCCCAAAAAACAGTTGTAGAGGACCATCTGCTATTCTACCGCGTGTTCCACACCGCAAGAAGCTCTAATGAGACTAAGCCCTAATTTATTCAGATTACAGATGGAGACAACATGTATTGACTGACAGTAGACATGAGTTCTATTCTATCCAACGATTGGAACATCAAATCCTGGAGATTGCTGGAATTCTGGGCTGGGGATTAGAAATAGATTTCTGTGGAAACTTTTTGTTGAATTAAAAATTGCCTCAATCACTGACACCTGCTATTTGATTTATTTCCAGATCCAATGTATCAGATTTCCGAGAGCCTACTGTCCTGAAAGCACTTTCTAGAGCCAAATTCCGATCCTTTGTTTCATTTTGCCAATTTCAGATTGTAAAACTTCCCTTCCAATTCCACATCCCTTATCTGGACCCATGGGCCCTTTGACCATACTCCCTAATTGCCCTGCAGTGTACGTCTATGTCATGCAAGATGAAATAACCCTGCTCAATAACCAACACGATGCAGGAGAACAGCAAGGACTGGTACAACCTTACCATCCTCTGAGTCTAGCAACGACTACGTGTTCCAGTAAATTGAGTGCTCGATGAAATCAGACACGACTCACAGTGGAGTCATCCCGATTTCTAAGGAAATTATAATAATAATGAAAAAGAAATAAAAACGTTACAGGAAAAGCGGTGGATGTTTACGCAGGTCAACCACGTCCATGGCAGAGGCCACCATAAACAGCAATAGCAACCAAATGGAATGGACAGGGTGCCGGAGAGAAAAAATGGTCATTTTCAGTATACTTTAGCGATGAAAATTAGATTCTTCGTTGTCTGGCCGTCCAGTCCGTGTCTTTCACGCTTTTGTCAGAACTCCTATTTGGTCAGTACTCTTCCCCGTTGGAGGCTTGCACATTGAGTGATGTCCTGCACGGACAACCTTCACTACTTAGGTTGACACAAGGTGTCACCGAGAAGGTAAGGACGTGGGAAATGATTGTAGTTTCAAAAAAACCTGAAAAACTTCCCCAATTTCAACATAGTAAGGAAATAAATGAATTCAAAAGTTACCTCGTATCAGATTCCCTCTTTTTTTTTTTTGGTCAAACAATACCCCTCCGTCTTATTATTGAGCACTCTCTCTTTCTCCCCCGGGCACGTGATCTGGGGCCCGCCAAACACAGGGCGAAGCTGCCCACCTCCACCATCTACAAACTACCATCTTTCCAAGGTCTCTCTACCACCTCTTCCAGGCCCCTGTGCCACAATGAGACGCGCTGTATCCAAATTCATCCCGAGGGCCAGACCGGCCTCGGACCCGTCCACTTATAAAATCGATCAGTCTAGCGTGGAAGATTTCTACATTCTGCTAGACGACCCCCATAAGTCCTGGCTTCCAGGAGAAGAAATTCTGGGCCAGGTGATTCTTATATCGCGCAAGAACTTGGCTAATATCGCAATCGTGTTTTCGCTAACGGGTTACGTTAAGATAAATGCCCTGCACCACTCCAAACTACGGGCAATGAAACATGTCTTGTTCAACCACAACATCAAGATCTACGGGCCCGACACTGACCTGCCCACAACCACTCTGGACGACTTCGTCAACGGTTTATACAAGGGCGAGCATCGTTTCCCCTTCATTGTCAAACTTCCGAACAAAAGGGTATACACTTCTTTGGACTTCGGTAAGGGCTCAATAGAATACGTATTAAAGACATCACTACGGTCTGCCGACGCCCCTATGCTTCCAGAGGTCCATCTGCCAGGTCCTATTCCGAGCCCGACGTCTTCAGACCTACTCTGGAAAGCGAAAGCTTTCTCTAAGTTCCACACTGCAACCTTCAAGTCGGAAAAAATCATCAATTTAGTCAACCCGATTGATGTGGCCCAGCTACCGCCACTGAAACCGAAAAGACTTATTATCAAGGACCCCCGGCACAACAAGAAGCTTCTGCGTGTTCAGTCGTCCACTTCTACCATCAACACCTTCTCTACGATGTCATCCAATAATTCTGACAACGAGAGCATCCAGACGGCCCACACAGGCATGGCTCCGGGAGTTTCTGCCAACACGCCGTCTCTGCTCCTGAATGCACACTTGAGTCTGGGAAATGCCTCGTCCAATGGGATTTCTTCACCTCTGATGGATCACAGACCCAACCATATTAGAATAACAATGGAAATAGGCCAGCGAGGCTTCTTGCGTGGTGAACTTATTCCCATCAAGCTTAGCATCAACCACTTGAAGCAAATACAAGACTCTCGTGGCATAATCGTGACTTTAGTCCGAGTTTGCCGTCTAGACTACGGTCCTGATGGTTTCTACGAATCTTTCCGCAAGGATCTTCAGCAACTGGTTATTCCGCTCTTTGTCGATCCAAATACTTTCTCACTGGAGATCAACACAAGCTTACGTGTGCCGCCAGACGCATTTCCAACCATTCTGGGCTGTCCCATGGTGTCCTTCCAATATTTCATTGAGGTCATGCTCAACCTTTCTGGAAAGTCTTTAAGTTTGGATGGTCCGAGTGAACATCCCAAGTCCAGCATCGGCCCTCATGATGATATACTCACTTCTGCGCAGGGATCCACGCCTGGTGCTGTCCCTGCTGCCAACTACAACTTCCACACATATGCCACTGCACAGAATCGCTCTGAGTTCATCAATACTGACAAGTTCAAGAGGCTGAAGAAATTTCTCCAGATAACTTCCGAAGTGGTGATCGGTACTCATCGCCTGGAGAAACCCGCAATTGCACCATCTCCCGATCCGAGCCATTCATTCGCAATCACTCCAAGACGCTCTTCTCTGGGCTCATCCAATGCCAACTCGCCAGCATTCACTCAACCTCCTCCTGCCATACGTGCACAGCTGGGAAATATCGATGTAATTCCAGAGTCTGGCCCCATGGACTTTTCTATTCCTCCATATCTTGAGTCAACAAGCACGATCCATTCGGCGCGTGCTCCAGAACCCATCACAGCACCAATATATGAAGATATATCGGAGAGAATTCCGATGCCACAGCAGCCCAACCTATCTGAAAAGGAGAGAATGCGCTTACATGAGGCTAGTTTGTTGCCTTCTGAACCTCACTTCGACCATTCAGATGGTGAAGACAGAGAAACGGTCAGTCCCATGGACCCCAGTAATGATATTTTGGATGAGCTTATTAGCCAAGGGAATCTGGAGAGTGGGAATGGGGTGGGCTCTGACCGCGATATGTATTTCTCGTCGATTCGTCGACCACCAGGAGAGAGCCCTCAAGCTTTCCGAGAGGCTGATGACTTGTATGATCCACCAGACATCCACGAGGGAATCGGACTGGAAGGTGCAAAGGAATATGTACCAAACTATGACAATTCCGGAAACGACAGGTTAGTTATTACTGGTGATCAGGAGAACCAATCTAACTAGGAATAAGCTCTTTTCATCAACACATTTAATGACGTAATATACATTTTACTAACAGTAACTTCAAGCGTTGCCGTTGCGGGCTAAGTATAAGTCCTTTTTCAACGATGACACTGTGTCGGTCAACTGGTCCCTCTCCTGCTTCAATATGTACAAGTCTGCTTCCAAGTCCTTGAGCTTCATATTGTAATGAGCACTTGTGAATCCTTCCTCTTCTTCGTCAGCTTCCAGAGCAGGGTTTGCAAAGCCTGGCGAAGACTCGTTGACTGGAGTGGAAACAGCGCTCGAGGCTCTCTTGGACACAGCACTGGCCTTCTTGTACAACTTCAACTCATTATTCTCCTTGATCAACTTCTCAATCAAAATCTTTTGGCTCTTCAACTCATCCTGTGTCAAATTAAGTGCCTTACTGGTATTGTTCACTGACTGCAATGCATCCCGGTAGTTGTCTTCAAAAGTACGCAAAGATAATAACTTGGCCTGCAATTCAGACTCCAAAGTTTGCACTTCTGCAGAAGCACCTTCTTGCTGCTTTTTAGATGACAACAACAACTCGTCGACTTGTTTCTGTAACTGAGCGACAACGGGATTGTCAACAGTATTAATCAGGCGAGTGTCGGCATCTGTGGCATTAGTACTCTGCCACAACAGGACCAAGTTCTCCAATTGTGACGAAATCTGTCTAGTTGATCTTCTTGTTGTTCCGCTTGTGGCAATAGACGCATCACCATCGAGCTCGCGAGTTGCAAGCTCCTCGTCATCACTGACCTCAACCTCATCATGAATTGCACGGTAATTTTGGAATTCTAGATCCAAGTTCTCGAACTTGTGCTTCCATTCAGAAATTTGCTGGTGTAAGACTGACTCCAGTTTAACTTGCGCAGTCAACTTCTGAATACGATCTTCCTGGCCCTTGATGACCTTCTGCAAAGTTGAAATCTCACTGATTTGATTGTTCATGAATGGCTCGAAACGTGCAAATTTTTCCTTGAGGTTGGCATTCTCGTTCTCCAAGTACACCATTCTGTTGGACATCTCCAAACGATTCAACTTATATTTGGTCAACTCGGTGAAACCTCTCTTAGAAGTAGCAATGCTACCAGTCTCCTCTCCTTCACCAATTTCCAAATCCTGAGGATCGACAGAACGCCGGAGCTCTTCAATGAGATTATCCTTCTCTTGTACTTGACTGGTGAGGAGATTCAACTTTTCATTGGCAGCCAGATCGTTGTTAGCTTGTAATTCCTTATTTTGCTGCTCCAAAGCCTGTATTTTCTCGGTGGCATTTTGCATCTGTTGTTTTGTTGAACTCTTCAATTGAGTCAACTCTGCATTCAACTCTGCTATTATTTTCTTCACCTTAGCATCAGCTTCATTGGCACCCTGGTTGGTATGTGTGATTCTGGAGCTTCTGCCTTTACTAAACGTAGGGTTTTCGGTCTTCTCGTCGCTGATGGTATTGGCTGCTCCAATACCTGCACTTGCACCAACAGCACCTCCTAAACCCGTGAATACCACCTTGTTCGAAGTTGGAGACGAGTTGGTAGGAACTTGCAGTACAAAGCTTTCGTCCCTGGCCCTGTCGTCTTCATCGTCAACAGAGTCAGAAAGGTGAGCGAAGTCCCGAGTTAGTATTGGAGTTGCTGTATCAGTTCTCAATTTCTCAGCCGAATCATTTCTAAAGAGTGGCGCATGGCCGTTGTGGTATGTGGATGGAGCAGCTTCCTCTGCGTTGTCGCCCGCGATATAACGGTCACGAATATCTTCCATCTCGGTAGTGACATCCTTCTCGCTCATAGCAGCAGAGGAGGGAATATCAACATCCACGAATCTTTCTGGAGTGGTGGTTTCCTGTTCAACTTCATTTTCAATAAGCGTTGATTTTGGATCAAGCGATCTTGGGAACTTTTCCATGGAAGCATTTGGAGTTCTGAAATCTTCAATACCACCGCTTAGGCTCTTACGGTGACGGGCAAGGCCATCCTCAGAAGGCAGAGGCGAAGGAGCTCTTCTATTGAGTACACCAGCAGCACCACCAGCCGAAGCAGCTAACTTCTTTGGCGCACCACCTCTGAAGAAGTGATCTGCAGTTGGGATATCCAATGCATAAATCATGGTACCCAACTCCTGACCATCAAAATTCTCATACGTTTCGAAGTTCTCTGGGTCAGAGTAAATGAAATCGTTCTTGTCACCACCCATTATGATCAATTGGTTCAACTTGGGGATGTATGACATTGAGTGACCACAACGAGGACCAGGGCCATTGGCTGAGAGATCTTTGCTCAACTTGGACCACTTGAAGGTGTGAAGATCCAATGAGTACAAGGTCTCATAAATGGCTCCTGAAAAATCGTTACCTCCGTAGACGTACAAACGATCACCCACAATGGTAGCCGAGTGCTCGTTGACAGGCAAAGGAACATCTCCAGTTGTAGGCACTTGCACCCACTTGTTGATCAAAGTGTCAAAGCACCACAAGTCGTTGCACACTTTCTCGTTGTTGTAGACACCACCAAAGATGTAGATCTTATTCTTGTAAATGGACATGGTGTGGTTGGTAACAGGAGGAGGTTTGAAGTTGTTGAGCGGCTCCACAAGCTCCCAGCGTGCCTTGGGCAGCTTGAAGTTGGTCAATTCGAAGTAGTATAAGTCATTGAATACGTCGTTCTCTAATTGACCTCCAAACAAGTAGAGTCTCGAGCTGGTTGCACTCAAGGATGCTACACCAATCAGGTGGCCGTAACGACCGCGTGGCTTGCTCAAAACATGCAGAGGAATTGTGTACTTGTAGTTGTTGATGTTGAACATGTAGAAGTTGTCGTCAGGGTATCCATTGTAGTCGGTGTCAACTGTGTCTCCACCATAGATGATGAAGGCGTTACCACACAAAACAGAAGAGTGACCCACACGGGCCGGAGGGAGGGTACTGTTGGCGACCTCGAGGTGTTGAGCTGTGAAGCCGCGGATGATGTTGCCGGCGCCAACTTCGGGGGTGACTTTCCATGTGTCGCCAAATACCGAGCCTTCTTTCAAACCTCCCATTAAGAAAATCTCATTCTTGTCGGATGAGATCGCAGAGGCTGCATGTCTGTAACGAGGGAAAGGGGAATCAAAGATCTTGAAGCGTTTCCAGGGCGTAGTGGCCGTAGGGTCAGCCACCTCAGGTTCCTGGGTAGGCAAGTTGTCCAGTGATTCGTGAGGAGGTGTTTCCACCTGGTTCCTGGACAGGATAGAAGGCCTGCGAAGGTACAGGTGGTAGGTGGGCGAGTCATCGACGCTTTCGGAGGTGACCATTGACGAGTCGGGATCCGATTCTCTCTTTTTCTTGCCAAATCTGAAGCGAGCCATGTGGTTATCGTGAATTGAGCAGGAGAGACGGACGTAAGGAGTTTGAGGTTGTAGCGGATGAAAGTTTTGCAATTTCAACAAATGAGTCCAGTGATTTTCTGAATCTGGAGATAAATTACTAGCTTGAATTGCCTGATATGTTCACCCTGAAGTCGAGGTGGATTGTGACTTCTGTGGAGAAAACGGCTGTAGGCAGGTTTTGACAGTCAGTGAATGTGATTAAATAATCCGAGGTAGGCAATAAGTCAACCCAGGAATTAAAACCAGTTTATGGAAAGAAAAGTGTAATAAGAAAATATCCACGACGACTAGTATCCAAGATGAAAAACAAGGGCTGCAAGTGTCTGTAAGCAACACTTCCTACTTTATATCTTCTCATGCGATGAACATTCACCTCCACAAACGGCAGGGTGCCGGAGACTGGAAACCATTTTCCTGATGCGGGAGTGGAATATTCCCCCATTAGGCAAGTTCGATGGGTTGGCCTGGATACTTAAGGCGGGGGGCCACAGCCGAGGATGTGATTGGATTTTAGAAACTTGACATGTACCGATTGGGAAATGCATTTTTTGTATCAACTGTTCGTTTTTGAATGTGGTAATCTAGTGAGAGGCTGATGGGTGGACACAGTGACTGGTTGCGACTTGGAGTGAGAAAATGATGACCATGAGATTGAAGGTGGGAATTTTTGAAGGGGAAAACAATAATTGAATTGACAGGTATATTGAGGTGAGTTTGCGGGCAATAAATTTTGAAATTGTCTAGTTTGGGATTTTTGTGGTGGGTTTATGCATTTTTGACAGTTTGGTGTGAAACGTTAAAAGCTGATAAAAGTGAGAATAGTTTGCGAAGTTATGAACCCAGTGAGTATGAAGTTATGATTTTTGCTGTTATTTTTTTTAGTTTTTTTTTTTCTTTATTTTGTTCTTTACTGAATGTTCAGATTTCAAAATTTTCCTTAAATATTTTCCATTGTTTGTCTGGTTTACACTTTTCCAATTGTAGCCATTTCCCCTTTTCAAATCTCCCACTTCAGTAGATCACTTCTCGCTATGGTTGCAAATGCTGGACCTCGCACGACCAGCCCTCAACCCAAATCACCACTACTTACATCTAACTAACTAACCATGGGCTTCGTCTACGATCCAGAAATCCAATTGGCCAAGCTCTTTCCCTCTGAGGATTCGCTCGGAAACCTAGACGCCGTGCTAGATCACATCCAGAAACAGAAGCTGGCCACTAATGTCAGACTCCGCAATGAAATCGCCGCATACAAGCATCCTATCGACTTACACCACGACATTGGCGTGCTTACGGACTCGTTCAGGGATATCAGACAAAAGTCAATAAACACACAGGCCACTATATTTCAGATGACATCCAGCATTCAGCGATTGGATACCACAAAGCGTAACTTGGTGCTCTCCATGAAGATCTTGAAACGTCTCCAGATGTTGGTCAATGCGTTCAACAGTCTTACCGACGTGGTGCTGACGCGTGATTATAAAGAGATAGCTACATACCTCGGAGTGGTCAAGGAACTTATGGATTTCTTCAAACCTTACAAGTCCATCGATGAGATCGGAACACTCAACCAACTAATCCACAAGACTCAAAACAAGTTGGTGGACGATGTATTCATTGATTTCGAGGACTCTTTCACCAATAATTTTACCAACGACAAACTTGTTTATGGCTGTGAGATCTTGGAGTTAGTCGATGCAAAATATAAGGACAAGCTTTTGTCGTGGTTCTATAACCTCCAACTTAAAGAGATTCAGTCCATTTTCAATACCACAGACGAGGCCGGCAACATGGAGAATTTGAGTCGCCGATACATCTTTTTCAACAATATCCTTACGAACATTCGCTCACATTATCTTAACGTGTTCCCTGACCTGTGGCAGGTGGACTTAGAACTTACCAAGTTATTTTGCAAGGTCACCAAGCAGGACTTGACAAATCAACTCAAGGGCTCCAACATTCCATCCTCAGTGATTCTTGAGGCATTGAAGAAGAGTCTTGACTTCGAAAAGTCGTTGAATGACACATATAAGACGGACGAATTCACCAAGATCATTCTGAGCCTGTTTGAGCCATACTTGACCACCTGGATCACGGAACAGGATTCCTTGCTCAGCCAAAAATTCATGGAGTTTTATTCAGCCCCCAAGATACCAAGTGAGCTCATCACCCCTCAAACAGCCGACGATTTATTAGCGGTCCTCAGGGTCAATAGTGTCCCAAATTTTGCTGCTTCCTCAGTTGAGTTATTCAAGACGTTCCAGAAGCTTTTGGTCCAAATCATTAAGTTGTCCACGGGCGAAATATTAATTGACTTATCGAAGTTATTTGCGAAATACCTTCGCGAGTATCACTCTAAGATTCTCATTCCTATCTTGAACCAGACCAATTCGAATCCCAAAGGAATTGAGCCCCTCAAATACTTGACTATGATTCTCAATACCTCTGACTATGTGATCAACAATACGAACGACTTGCAAGATAAAATGGAGAAGCTCATCGATGTACGTTACAGACTGAGGATAGACTTCGAATCCGCCAAGAACTTGTTTTTCGATTTAATTGGAAAATCTATCAAGGCTGCCGTTCTGAAGGTTTCTGTTGATCTACAGTTTCTGTGGAGACAATTCGAAAACAACGGGTGGGACTCTATGGAGTTTATTGCAGATACTTCGACCTACATTGACGACTTTGTGTCCTCCTTAAGAGAAAATAACAGAGTCATATTGCCACTTATAATGAGGGAAGGCTATTCTCGGACTTATTGTGATCGTTTGGTGGAGATGATTGTAACTACCTTTATGAACAAACTCACCTTGATAAAGCCGTTAAGCATCATCAATATTGAACAGATCCTCTTGGATGTGTCGGTTCTCAGAAAATACTTCTCTATTCTTCCACACTATGCGGACCCCAACTTTGATGAATCGAGGCGAAATGATGAAACTGAAGTTCCAATCCCAAAGGCTTACACCAGATTTTTGGGCAATCAGTTCACAAAGTTGGAAACTTTGCTCAAACTTTTGCTTACGCCTACCCTCCCGGTTGATAATATAGTTGAGAGCTACTTCAATCTCATTGGCGATAAGTCTGTGCCAAACTTTACGAAGTTCTTAGACTTGAAAAGCATAGAGAAACAGAACCAGGCAAAGTACATCGAGAACTTCAAGCTCCAACTTACAGTTTCTAACGACTTAATTGACGAATCACCTATCTTTGCAGTGTTCGGAAGTGAGGGTCATGCCAATCAAGCGCATCCATTGGCTCAGCCAACTCCTCAACCCGTGGACTTTAAGGATTTGATTTCTAGCAAATCTCCAGAACCCAACCTTCCCGATTTCCTCAAGACCAACAGTGCAAAAATCCAAAACATCAAACTCAACAATCCATTAAAGGATTTCACACTCAATGGAGAGCAACACGTTAACAAGTTTAATGAGAATTTCAAGAATATTGGGAAGTTTTTCAGGAAAGACTTCAATGATTTCGACTAATAAACTTGGAACAACCTGCACATAATCGGCTTTATCAACATTACTTGTTTCTCACCTTTGTTATGTGACTAATCCAAAATGTCAAGATTGATTAAAATATGTGGACTACGAACTGCTGAAGCTGCAGAAGAGGCAGTCAATCTGGGCGCAGACCTCCTCGGGGTGATTATGGTCCCAAACAGAAAAAGAAGTGTGACACCTGAGGTTGCCCTCGAAATTTCAAAGATTGCCAGAAACAAGAGAAAGCAATTAAACCGGAAATTTCAGACTTCGAAGGAAATATTGGAGTATGTTCAGAGCCAAAAGTTTGAGCATTTCGATGAGTATTTTAAGTTATACCGTCAGTTGGTAGTCGAAAACGGCCCATTCCTCGTTGGTGTTTTCAGAAACCAGGATATCGAAGAAGTGTTCAGACTAGCCAACGAATATGAGGTTGATGTGATCCAGTTGCATGGTAGTGAAGATGTGGAAGAATACTTGGAGCGCAACGAGGATGGAAATTACGTGATTGTGAAGAGATACGTGATTCCAAACAATATTCAAGCCATGTCGGATTTCTTTCATAAATTGACTGGAGTACCAAGTAAAGGATTTGCCTTTCCTCTTTTGGATTCAGAAGCAGGTGGCGAAGGAAAACCGATCGACTGGACGCTTATTAATGATCTCGAGGGTAAGTTTATTTTGGCGGGGGGTTTACATCCCGACAATTTACATGAAACGCTACCCTATTCCAAGAACGTGATCGGATTTGACGTTAGTGGAGGAGTTGAAAATGTGGATGGTGATAAAGACTTGAACAAAATCAACCTGTTCATTGTCAACGGCAAGCAGTTAGCATAAAATCTAAGAACCGGATACTATTATTGTACATAACCCTAATCCTCCTGATCCCAGTTGCCTGGTCTTCTCTGCTGAGGAACTTGCGGACCACCAGCTCTCTTGGCCATGATAATCTGGTCGATAGATAAGATGGTGGTAGCAGCATCGGTAGCAAAGTCAATAGCAGACAGCTTAGTGGACAAGAGATCGTAAATTCCCGCCTGAGTAACATCCACGAGACTATCTTCAGTCTCACCAGCAATGTCAACACCAATAGACAAGCCCAGGTTATCCTCAGCAGAGTGAGCAGCATACAACTTACTTAAGACCTCGGAGGAGTCCAAGCCCGAAGTTTCGGCCAACACACGAGGAACAACCTCAAAGGCCTTAGCATAGTTCTTGATGGCAAGCTGCATCAAACCGGGAGTCCTTTCTCCATGCTGGGTAATCAATTTGGCCAACTCTATCTCCACAGCACCAGCACCAGGCAAAAGTCTGTTGTCCTTGACCAAACCTTTGATGGCATTGACACCGTCGTCAATGGCTCTCTCGATATCATCCAAATTGTTCTGGGTAGCACCTCTAAGAACGATGGTAGAGGTTCTAGAGGTAGACTCTTCGTTCTGTCTGAAGATAGTTACACGGTCACCACCAATCTCCTTTGTTTCAATCACGTCGATAGTTCCCATTTCTTCAGGCATTGGAGCACCCAATCTAGGCAACGGCGTAGCTCCACAAACCTGACAGATACGACGAACATCAAACTTAGAAGGCACCTTAAGGACCAAGATATTGTACTTGTCAAAGTAGTGAAGAGCCAATTCACCGACACTGGAGCCGGCCACAATCACACGCACACCGGAGTTGTAGATCTCTTTGCACATCTCATCCAACTGATGCTCCTCGCCCTTGGAGAAATCCAACATCTCCTGGGCATTATGAAGCAACACCGTGCCTTTAGTCTCGGTGGTGGAAATGTCGATTGGGCATGTGAAGACAACAACCTTCGATTTGGATGAAACGTTCTTAACGTATCCCTCAGGCTCACGAGGAAAAACCATGCCCTTGACTACCTCAGAGTTGCTTAACGAAGAACCCATAATCTTTACCACACGAACGTTGTCGATGTTGAATGCCTGCGGATTCTTAGGGTTGAGAATCAACTTAACAGCTTCAATAACCAACCCGGAGATGGTATCCTCTAAGCCGTATTGCTTGGCGGCGATGACAGGCTTGATGACCTTGAGTAGCTCTTCAGATTCAACAATATTGTCTACCTTAGTCACCACCAACTTCTCCAAAGATTCCTGCAAAAACTTGTTGGCCAACTTGAAGCCTTGGACAATCTCCGGCACACTCAAACCAAGTGTGATTAACTTCTCCAGGATATTTAGAAACTCACCAGCCAACACTAATACCAAGTTGGTATTGTCACCCATCTCAAACTCCTGCTGCTTCAGCGCCATGATCAACATCTTGACTGCGGGATGCACGATGTCCAACTCGTTCAAAATGGTGGCAGCATCGTTGGTAATGAACGTTCTATCGTGTTTATTGACGAGAATCTTATTTCTTCCACTTGGACCCATAGACGTGAGTACAATGGAGGTGATTTCTCTAACAGCTTCGATATTGCGGATGATGGCACCATCACTAGCCAGATACAGTGAGTAACCTTGTTTGAAAAGGCCCGCATTAGGGGCGGAGGGCAATTTCAAAGACATTGTAGGGTAAAAAAAATGGAGGTTGGAGTGGTTTTTCGATTTGAAGGTCTGGGTGCGTGCAGGACAGAAAATTTATGGCCATCTACACTGTGTAATAGAGATACCATAGTGATTGATCTTGTACATTGTTTATTTCCATTGGTTTTCTCTTTCGTTTGTTTGTTCATTGCATGTAAGTCTATTCTTTCTTCTGTATGATAGTCATTCATTTTCTCTCGCAATCTCAGTCTGTTGCCACCTCGACTGTTTCCAGTCGTCCTACATCAAAATTGAATCACTAAAGCTTCTATTAAGTTCCAACCACTGTCATTCTTACTCATTTCTCCAAGCTGGTCAACGAGATATCGTCAATCCGCAATGTAACTAGCCCACGGAGAGGCTCAAGGCTAATGTCCGACCCCGTTTGGAAGTGCTGGACCAACGCCGCATTGTAAATGCTGAAAAGCTTCTCATACTTCTGTAGCCGCTCCGTCTGATCCTTAATCTTCTTTTGTGATTTGTCCATGTTGTCCTGCAACTGCTGCTGGGCATGCTTTTTCCGCTGTCGACACTTGGAAGCAGCGATCCTGTTGCGCTCCAAAAGCCTTTCCTTCTTCCATGCAGCGGTACCGGGGATGGGGCCGTTGTTAGGGTTGTAAATCACCTCGTTGTTATAAATAAGCTGGTGGTTGGGGGGAGGGACCCCTGCCATATCCTGAGAGGTCTGTGAAATTACATCAGTGGGGCCAGAGCTGGGGCCCGGCGTAGCCAGATTGGATAGGTGTCCATTCTCCTGGAACTGGCGATGACCCACATGCTGGTGGCCCTGGTGGGCCGTCACCACGGGACCCAGGGGCGGTGCTGGGATCTGTCCATAGGGCTGCAGTTGGGCCGAATGAGTTTGGGAGTGGGAGCCTTCCACATCAAAAGGCATAATGCGTTGGTCAGGCACGCCGCCTGAGTTGGGCCCATTCAGGTTTCCCGCATAAGGCGAGAGGTCGTTCAAGTCGTCCAACAGGTCTTCGTCCAAGAAGATGGCTTCATGGTTGACTATCTGGCCAATTTGACCATTGGAGATGGAGATGCGCCGACGTTGAGTGCCCAGATCGCCGTAGGGAAGGACCGTCGAGTCGAGTATTGGCGGATTAGTGATTGGGTATGAATTCATATCGAACGGGTTATGGAAGGCTAAACCCGTGAAGCTTCCAGAGTGGCGGTAACTGGGCCGCAGATGACTTGAGTGGTGGTGATTTTGCGTCGAACCATTCATTGGCGCCAGTGGGGGGATCTGGGCCACTTGAGCCACCGAGGCGGGAGGTAGACCCACTGAAGGTAATCCCGAAACGCCAGCGGCCCCACCAAGGGCCATTGCTGGAGGGGGATGGTGCAGGTCGAGGAGGTCCATGTGTTCGAGTTTGATTGCGCCGTAGTTCAGGAGCAGGTTATGGTCGATTTTTGGCTGTTGCATGGACATGGCGACGGGCAGTTGAGATGGGGTTGGAGAAAGTCACCTTAAATTGGGGAAAGTGAGGGCCTTGCGAAATGGGGCGGGAGGGATGAAGGGTCCAGGAGGGATGGAGATGGTATTGGCGAAAGCAAAGTGGTGATTTGTGGACCAAATAGAAAACTTATAAGCCAACAAGAAGATGGCCCGTGGAAAGAGGTTGTTAAAAAAAAAAAAAAGAAAGCGGCCTGTACTTCTTACTATATCGGCAGGTTAATAATCCACAGAAAAAAACGAGGAGTGGCTAAGTGCGCGCAGGACGTTGGCCGGCAGAAGAAGAAAAAGAAAAATGGGCAGATTCACACATGGTGCGAGAAGTAGAGTAGATAATTTAGTGGATGGCAGAAAGAATGGCGAGTAGATGTTGAGATAAAAAGGGAGACAAAAGACTTGGGAAAGAAAGGTTGAGAGGAAAATTTCGAAGAGAAGGGAAGTTTTAGACGAATTTAGGGAACAGGGTCCGAGGGATATACAATGGGAGAAGGAGAAATAGCCGGAGTCAAGCTAAAAAAATATATGCTCTGGAGCAAAAAGTAAAGAGCGGATTTGGAGCGTGGGCCGAAGCGTGGAGGAAAGGGAAGAAAGAAAATACGAGCGGAGGAGACAGGCCTGAAGAAAAAAAAAGAAGAGAAAAAGGAGAGGGACAGGAAAGAGAGAGAGAGAAAAAAAGGATGGGAACATGCAGATGAACGAGGTAGAAATTGGGGAGAACTCACTAGAAAAGCATCAGAAAATTGATTGAGAATGTGATGAATTCTCCGTATTACTAACATAAATGAGCGTACCAACAATGTCCCAAGAAGTAGATGTGTAACGGGTAGGAATGCGACAATGCGCCTTAGCTTGCATTGCAAATCCTAACACTCACTGACTGCAACAGAAATGTCTTGAAATCTTCTATTATTTCAACCTTTTCGTGGATCTGAATATCTAACGTTGACATGCCAGTCCTCCGACTTCTCTGGCCAAACGGCTTTGCAACTTACTCCTCCACTTAACAGCTGATGCATATATGTGTTTGATGCGGAATCCTCGTGTTAAGCTACTTGTCATCCACAGTTTCATGATAAATCCTGGCCATATTTATGAATTTTATTGTTTATTTTCTAATCTCTTGCATGATCCTTTCGTATGTATCCTTTTCCTGAAGTATTTCCGCGGTTATTTCCGAGTTCATTGCTGAGTTTTCTTTATCTCCAGTAGTCTATTCCATCCTCTTATTCGTTGGTTGCCACAGGCATCTCCCCCCAACTGACTATAGACTGGCTAGACAATCTTTTATGCATCCACTGTTCGGTAGTTCCTTTATATTGAGAAAATGCACTAACCTTGTAATCTATTTGCTTTTTGAGAGCTGCCGTGATTGGTGTGGTATATGAATTATCTATCAATGGGGATTGAATACATTCATCTTCTTTGATTTTCTCGCATCTGTATTAGATATCTCATTCAATTTAATTTCATTTTCCATTCTGTTCAATTTCATGCTTTTCTTCTCAATGTCATTCCTTCAATTTCTTTTCTCTTCTTCACTTTAACTTCTTTCACAGTAATCAATCTCCCTTATCTACGCACACTCTTCTTCGCAATTCACATATGGCTAACTATAACAAACTCCTAGCTCTACTAAAAGAGAATAACTTCGACACACAGACCCTTGGCCCGTTACTTTTTGACCATGTTCTTCCGCAACATGTGTCGCCGGAAAATGTCGACATTGCCTTCGATTTAATCGTCGAAAACCAACGCGGCCTCAAACTCTGTGGAATCCCCATGTTCAGTCGAAACTCCCTCATCCCATTCATCGACCCTCCTCTGTTTCAGCGCATCGATGGCCTGACGGTGTTACTTCCCCTCGACAAAATTGAAAATTACCCTCTTCCTGATCTTGGATGGGTGTGGAGCTGGCACAAATGGTATGTGTTGATGTTGAACGATGTTGACGATCAGGGCTGGATGTACCAACTGGTCTTTTTGCAACTTCAACTGAAATGGCACGGTGCATACTACTTCGGTGATTTTGTGAGGAGGAGGTTGTGGGTCCGTATGCGTCAGAGGGAAAAGGATCCGGAGAATTCTAGCATGGGGTGCAATGAGAGTATGTGAGGGCTGGAAAAGTAACGAGCATTCTGGGAGTGAGATTCCTTAAAGTTTCATTCGAGATAGGGTATGGGGAACAACAGCGATTGAAAGGCTAATTTGAAAGCCTTATTCTAACTTCCAGATTGACATGAATTAGCATGAATTAACATGAATGAGCATAATTTAGCTTCAATTAGCATCAATTGAGATAAATCAGCATGTGTCCCTATTTTTTTAGTATTTAATAGCATTTAGTAGCATCAGTCAGCATGTATTAGCATCAATGGACTTGCATCAACGTAATTTAGAGGTGGCATGCTTTAGTGTGCGTTGAATCAATAGGCTAAGTTTACGTCTGAATAAGATCGAAGCTAAGAATCGAAGCCATTTCTCAGCCCCGTTAGTCCTCTGAACCTATGTAAATCAATCTCACTAATTTGTTTTGTCACCTCGTAACCTCGTAGATTTTCTATATTTTTGAAATCCCTCAACCGCCCATATCTTCTGTAACTTCTCACCATTTCAACTTCTCACTAAGCTTCTCTTCTATTCAACTTACTTTCCAAATGACTCTGTGTATGATCAAAGTGGCGATTCTTGTGGCAAGAAATGCTTCACAAAATTCTCTCTCTCCAGAAGGTAGTAATCCATCTCTCTCTTCCGTTCCCTACTAACCCCAGAAACAATACTTCATATCGGCTCCGCATTGCCGCCTACAAAGAAACAGTATCGTCTGTCGTTAAGACGAAAGTATATCATTTTGGAACCTTCAAGAACGTTGCGAGTCCGGTCTCAACAATCGTCGCTCACTATGTCTAATGTTAACTTCATAGTCAGGGATATCCGCTACGCATGCAAGTTTGAGCCCTCCTCTGACTTGTTGCAAGTGTTGGAATGGTTCAGAATTCAACTCTCTGAGTCTGATTTGAAGCTCAAAGGCCACCGCTGCTCATTTCTACTTGTTTATCTTCTTGAAGCTCTACTCCTTGTATTGGGACGCCAGTTTACTCTTTCTCCCAAAACTGCGAGAGCCAAAGCGTTACTAGTGGCCGTTGTGGAAACGTTATTATCTAAAATATCCGAAAAATCTCATTCCTTAACAAACCAGCTAATTGCTATATTGGCACAATCGGTATTTTCTTTTCGTGGTGTGGATCCAGTGGATAAATCAGAAACAAGTCTCCAACTCTTCTCAAGATTAGCTTCAATTGACTTGTCAAGAAAACTCCTTCGCGTTAATGTTTTCGTTGATCTGTTCATGATATGTACCCTGGATTATCTCCAGTGTTTGATCGATATCATTTTCCATTACTGCTGTGCCTACGACACCTCCCGAAGGAAAAGTGCACATGCTACTATTCTTCACTGCTTAGCTGTGTACGGAGATCAATTCTTGTTAGAGCATTTCTATTTACAAGACTGGTAGGATCTGAACTATCGAAGTACCTTCATAGCATTTTTGCTGAAGATATAGCTGGCGCCACTGGCAAAAGTAGTTGCTGCTACCAAAATGCCAAACCAGTCAAACGCCTCGGTCAAAACCTCTGATCCCATCATGTAATTAAGTCCTGGCAACAAAACTAGCCCACCGATATAGACCATCTGCAATGCGGTATTGACTTTGCCCAAAAGATTGGGATGCACAGTATGGGTGACTATCGACATGTCAAAAAATCGGGCCAATGTTTTCGGTACTGGAAGAGACTTGTACCGGAAATAGAAAGCCATGAAACTTAACATCACATCCCTTCCTATGATGATTGTGGCTACGTACCACGGCATGATTCCTTTGAGTCCAAGCGCAGCAGTACACACCGTCATCAAGAATTTATCAGCAGCAGGGTCCAAGATTGACCCCAAAACCGACTTCATGTTATAATGACGGGCTATGTACCCATCTACAGCGTCGGTGACACACGAATAGAGAAATAACGAGATTGCTGCTGTCGACTGGCCGGTGGCTATAAAGTAGCCAATACCTGGCGTGGCAACTATCCGAGTCATTGTCAAGATATTGGGAATAGTGTATACATCACTGGAGATGGAAGGGTCAACCTTTTTATTTTCTGAAGCAGCAACTGAAGGAGCCGAGCGCTTGGGCTGTTCTTTTCCCAATTGTGGGGTTGGCTGGAGTGGTTTGCGAAGCTCCTCCAGTCGAAGAATCGAGGTTGTAAGCGCATGGCGAGGAAACCAGGAAATGAGCTGTGGCCGCAACAGCAGCAGCACTAGCGGTTTAGTCCGTAATGCTCGGGCTAAGTGGAGCCCAGTAGGTATTACTCTGAACATGGTCTTGTGAGGAAAAACTTGACTACTGCGCACTCCGAAGATATGATGATGCTCATGGTCAGATTATACTATACAATTATTTGGGAAGGCCCTGCTCATTGACCAAAGTCTGGGATGTTTCCTGTGGGCCGGAGCCGATCTTGGTCAAAATAATTCTACTGACTCCCTTGTAAGCGTCGGTGTCAAATTCGATAGCGGAGTCTTCAAAGTCAACAACCTGGTTAGAAACTTTGTCCCAACCAGGAACCAGCTTGAAGTATTTGTAGATCAAGCCTAACACCTTGTTTTCATTCTTCTCCTCGTAGTAGATGACAGCATTGGGGCCGGCGTCAAAGGTGTAGGCAGCAATAATCTTGCCCTCCTGTTCGTTCAATTTGTGCACCAACTTGATGATCTTCTTGGAGGTGTCGTTCAAGTAGAAAATAGGTGGATAAGAGTCCAAGCATACTGCGTGAAACGAGTTAGAGTCCTTCATGGTCAACTCTCCAAACTTCTCGAAATCTCTTTCAAGAATGGTTTTCTTCATTTCCTCGAATCTCTTTGGAACAACCTCCAGGATTCTGTGCTGGAACAAGTCAGATGTTGCCACGGTGGATTGCATTCCTGTAGTAGAAGGCGTATCCTTCTTGTCATCAGAGACCACCAAAATGGCGGCCTTCATAGATGGCCAATGCTCCAATGGGGCGACTTCCACAGCTTTAGAGTCCTCTCCGTTCTCCAAATCGCCCATTTCCCATGCGACATAACCACCGAACAAAGATCTACATGCGGAACCCGAACCCTTTCTTGCGATTTTAGAGATCTCGGACATCAGCTGAGGAAGCTTGTACAACTTAGCGATAGCCACTACTAAAGCAGCGAAACCGGCAGCAGAAGAAGCCAAACCAGCAGCGGTAGGGAAATTGTTCTCAGAAACAATGTGTAAACCCCACTCAGACAACTTTGGCAAGCTGGAGTCGGAGTCCTCCAATTCCTTTCTCAACTTTCTCAAGTCTTTCAAGCAGGCAATGGTTCTCTCACCCTTGATTCCCTCCTCTTTGCCGTTGAGCCACAAGTTGTCGGATTTGAAGTCAGCGCTAGTGGCAACGGAGGTCAAGGTTCTCAAGTCCTCCTGGGCCAATGTGACCGAAATGGACGAGTTGGTTGGAAGATTAAGAGTCTTGTCTCTCTTTCCCCAGTACTTGAGGGTCTGTCGGTTAGTATGAACGCATAAAAAGTGGCTTGTAAGGGTCCGAACACGAGGACGGTTATTCAAATCATCATATACATACGGCAATGTTGACAGGAGCCGTGGTTGAGGCGGTGTACACGGTCATTGTCGAAAGTGAAGTGAATTAATTTCTTTCAAAACTCGCACGTCGTATAAAAAACCATCGACCGCGAAATTATTAGCAGCCAAATCTCGCAATCTCATGGACCTTAGTGCGCAGCTTCATAGTGAATTCGCTGCCAGTTACCACAACCAATTTTACAGCCTAAACCAGGCAATTGTTCGAAAGGACATAAAATATATACTTATACAAATTGGCTGCCACGAACTTCGCAGAGCCAGAGGTAGCCAAAAACCTCTGAGCCATCAAGAAACAACAAAACTTGTGAGTTCTTCAATTACTGTCTCTTCCATCTCCACAAACGAGCCTTACAGTCACCACTTCCAGTTGCGAAAATACCCTCTGAGCCCAGCGAGTTGAGAGAGACCGCCACGGAAATCACCGAGTTGCGGTGGCCCTGCAACATCAACAATGGGTTTCCGGAAAGCTGATCCCAGAAAATCACTCCACGGTCTTTAGATCCAGATAAAATGTATTCACTGTCTGGAGTGGAACAGGCACTCAACACAAAGTCTTTGTGGCCCACGTAGGTAACTTCACAACTCGACTTTTTGGCAATGGACTGACCGTTGCCGCTGGCATTGGCCAGGAAATCAGACTTACCTTCCAAGTTCCATAACTTAACAGTTCTGTCCAAAGATCCGGAAGCAATCTGATTACCATTGGCCGAGAAAGCAACCGAGTAAACTGAGTCCTGATGCCCGTTTCCGGACTCGTTACCAGAGTCTAATCTCTCTACGAGGAAACCGGTGTAAGAGTCCCAAACTCTGACAGTCTTGTCCAAAGAGCCAGCTGCAATCAATTTTCCATTTGGAGACACTGCCACGGTAGTGACACCATCTTCAATGGATAATGTCAAGGAGCACTGAGAAGAACGCAAGTCCCAGGTTCTGACGGTGCGGTCACCAGATCCGGAAACCAATCTGTCACCGTCAGGGAAGAAGTCCAACGAGTAAATGTCCTGTTCGTGGCCTCTCAAAATCTTGATGATTCTCTTAGTGGACAAGTCCCAGATACGGATCAACTTGTCCTCAGCACCTGTGGCCAATAACTTTCCATCTGGCGAGAAACACACGGATCTGATGTACAAGTCACCATTGGCGTTTGTGTTGGCAGAGCCGTTTCCCACGGACGAGCCGTTCTCGGCGTTCTCACCCTCACCTTGACCTTCCAAAGTGTTGGTGCTGTTATCGTCAACCAACTTGGCAATCAACGCACCAGTCTTCACGTCAAACACCTGAGTGGTCTTGTTACAGCCTGTAGCAATGAACTCACCGTTCTTGGAGAACTGAACACAGCAAACAACCGAAGAATGGTCCAAAGACTGCATCATCTCCACGTCCAAGTCCCGCTTGAATGCCGGGTTGTAGAGCACATAGTAGTCTGGGTTCTGCTTCTTGAAATCTGGATTGGCCTTTGTCACGTCCAAGTCGGCGAGGAATGGAGGAATCTCCTTGACGTGCAAGTTCTTCTCCAGAGGGTTGACAATGTACTGGCTCTTGTCAATCACAGTCAATGCCGACGAGAATTCCTGACCAAACTTGGAGTCTGCAGCAGGAGCGGCAGCATTGGTAGAAGGGGCTAGAGCAGTGGTTGCTGGCTCGGTCTTTGGGATAGATGGAGAGTTCTTAGCAGATTCCGCCTTGGCCAGCTTGATGGCTGGAGGCTGCGCGTGGCCATGCGTAGGCGCAACCTGTTGCTGCTGGTGCTGTTGTTGCTGCTGCTGGTACGAGTAAGGGTAATTGCCGCCATTAGTCTGTTTCTGTTGGGCCTGTCTGTCTCTGTTCTCCAACTCGGTCTTCAAACGCAAAATCTCCTCCTCGTACGCCTCCTTAATCTTACGGTGTGCCATCTCCAACTCATACACGGTCTGTCTGATCTGCTGCATTTCCGCAGTCTGCTGATTGCACTTCAAGTCATAGTCGTCCTTGACCTTGGAGAAATTGGAGGCCTCGTTCAAGGCGAAGTCAAATTCCTGCTTAACGGCATCCAACAATTCATTCAAACGTTGTTGGTGCCTCTGTTGTTGCTGTTGCTGTTGCTGCTGTTGTTGCTGCTGCTGCTGCTGTGCTTGACCCTGTTGCAGTTGGGCCGAGTTAGCGTAGACGGACATTTCCTAAAGTGATATCCGGGGATTCGGGTAGCAGAGAGATGTTTGGGGTTTTTTGGGAAAAGCTTAACACGGGAATTGGGCAAATATTTGCTGATTGGTAGCCTCGGAAAATTCAGCCAATTTGTGGTTCCACGCGTATGGACAATGCGGTGAATGGTAAGGTTTTTTTTCTCTGTTGAAGTTTGAGGAAAAAAACACTCAAGTGGAAAATGGTAGTAGGTGGGGCTTCCTGCAGGACACTGGATAGTCGTTGAGAAAAGGGGTGGGGTGAAACGGTATAGACTTTCTTTGAGAGGTTATTGGATACAAGAGCCTATAATTTCGACGGGAAGGGAGTGCTATTACTAAACAGCGTGAATTTAATCCCCTCATGAACGTGCTTATGTTCCAACGCCTTGTTTCTCCCTAGCTCCTGGTGAATGCTCATAGTAGACATATTGTCTATACTGCATACATTCCGCGCAACTCCAATTGAGGCTCTCAGTCAATTTTATACTTTGGCGAGACGATTCAGATCATGATGCAGATGACTGGAAACAGGTGTCAATAATTTAATGAAAACTATCAGAGTCCTTTAACATGGACTTTTGAATCACTGACAAGAAAAAAGAAAAAGAAATCACACTGGCAGATTCTACCATATCTTGGTACGATTCATACTGCAGATCTGTCATGGATTAACTATGAGGCGAGGAGAATGGTTGGTGGTTGCCGGCTGCAGATGCCAGGCTGGGATCTTTCCTAATTTGGAATATGGGGTGGCACCCCATGCGATAATTATTCTATGCAACCTAGTGGCCCTGAAGGCGCACACATCACGTGCGTCCCTCAATCGCCTCCTTGCATTTTCCGAGGAATCCCCCGGGCGGTTACGGACTAGGTCTCTGGATGTATGGGTGTATTCTCTTATGGTGTACGGGTGTCTCCGAACCGTTACTTGTTGGTAGGTTCAGTCAGTACTAAACTCAACCATGGTTCACCTTGGAAGTCAGCCCTTTAGAGGTAAGAAAGAACAGGCAGCTTACGATAAATCTTTTGCTGGCCGATACCAGAAGCTTCTCAGAAAGAATCACTTCCTCTTCTTTGGTCTTCCTTTCATGCTCAGTATAGTGGCTGGATCACTCTACCTCCAAAAGTTCACTGCACTCAAATGGGAGAGATTCGACGAGAAATATCGTCAAATGGGCGAGGATGAGATGCTCAGTATGATTGAAAATAAACGGTCTTTCGATAAGCGTGATGACTACTACAGACTTCAGGGATTGTTGAAAGACCACAGCCAAGATGTGAGTGATGACTACGAGATTGTCCGAGTTAAGAGAAAGAAGGAGGATGAGCCCGTTTGGTAGAGAATTGTAGAATTTGGGTTCGGAGACGGACTTGATTGGTTTTGTGGAGTGATTGATAACCGTGAAGGATTCTAAGTGACAGATTCCAGTGTATCCGGAAAAGGAAGTGAAAGTGCAGGTGATAAATATGATGACGGAGATTATGATAGATATCATTGTGATCTAATGCGGTGAATATAAACGGTACGGACTTCTCAAACTTGTCCCAGAATCAAGGTATCACCGTCTTTCATTTTTCTCATTATCAGCCATCGCGAAAAATTATCTCATCGCCTACTATGGTTTCCTTTTCTTGTGAGGTGTGCAACGACACCGTGATCAAAAAGAAATTAGATCAGCATTCTCAGAGATGCCACGGTGCTTACTTTACGTGTATCGACTGTTCCACCACTTTCAGTGGCACTGACTATAGGGGTCACACTCAGTGTATTTCTGAAGCTGAGAAATATGAGAAGGCCTTGTACAAGGGCAAGAAGAAGCCTGCCAAGGAGGAGAAAAAGTTTGTCAAGGAAGAGAAGAAGGATGTGAAGGAAGTCAAGCAAGAGAAGAAGCCTGTCAAGGAAGAGAAGAAGGAAAAGTCTAAAATTTCCAAACAGAAGAAAGAGAAGAAAATCGACCTCTCCAAGTACTCCAATGGATCCCTCTACAAAATCATCAAAGACATGTCTAAGGACTTGAACAAAGACAAAAAAGACGTGTTGAAACAGTTGCAGGTGGCTGTGGAGGACGGCAAATTTGTGGTTTCCTTGTAAATAGTATATGCATTATAGTACAGTTATGCTTTGGCGCTCTTGTTCAACGCCTTACTCATCTTGGCGTAAAACTGCAGAAGAGTGTTGTAGGGAAAGATGAGGTTGTCTTTCAAGTAGTCGGGCAAATGAAAGGACACTCGCCGTGCATCATCATTCTTCGCTTCTCGAAGGAAGCTGGGAATGTATGTGACTTCGGCCGTCTGCTCAAACTTCTTTTTGATGACAAGTCTGTACATCACACTAACGGCGTCCACGTCGTTGTCGATGTTAGTGCTTGTTTGTTTGACGTCAAAGTAGAATTTATCTCGGTCATCCTCGTAGTTGGTGATTCGGACTCCTGTGAGCAACTCTTGCATATCCAATGTGATTCCGATTGTTTTCAACTCATTGGCGAGATCCTCCTGCTGAAGCATCAGCGACGATGATTTCTGCCTGATTGGTGACTGGTACAATTCTCTGGTTCCTTGTCTTCTCGGGGTTGAGCTAACCACAGAAATCGACGACACATCTGCATTGACACCGCCGTTTTCTATAATTTGCGCTTGTAGAGCATCAATTGTCGCTTGTTTGTGACGGAGCTCCTCGCGTAGTCCGCTGATTACCAGGCTATCATGATTCATTTGAAGTCTTGAAGTCAGGCGATATTTATCGAAAATGGCGTCCTGTTGCGTGGTAACGAGACTATTTATGAGCTTCATCAAAGCTTGGGGCGTACTGGCAGCTAAAATATCATTCTCTGTCACACTGGCACCGCCAGAAACTGCTATGGACACAGTCTTCTCCATTGTGGAGTTGGACAGAGAATTATTGCTAAGATCTGGTGTGGGAGAAGGAAATTTGCCACCGCTGAGCTTTGAAGCAGCAACTGCTAGATCGGATTTCTTATTTCCAAGCATCAATGGAGGCTCATCAGGAGTTTTCTTCTTCCTGCCGCGTTTGGCGGGTTCTTTCTTGACTTTTGCAGCGTCGGCACGCGGTCTTCCACGGGTCTTTGTGCGAGGAGAAGTTCGAACAGCACTGGTATATTCATCTGCTTCTAGTCCTTCTACGGATCCTAGAACATTTTTGCGTGTTTTGGCCATTTTGCCGTGGAGTATGTTTGTTATGTTGATTTGTGGAATGGGTGCAGTACATAAGTTGGATACTGGATGAGACACGTTGAAAATGGGAAGTGATTTAGAAGAGTTAAAGAAGGCATAGAATGGTGTTGGTCCTGATTTATAGTGTTGGTGTTTGTGTATTTATATTTTGTTAAGTATCTTAATTTTTTGCTCTCGGTGTTCTTTGGTTGGATGAGGTGGTGAGGTAACGAAGAGTGCTTCGGAGAATGATGAGAAAAAGTGGAGAGAAGTAATGGAAACGATATGAAAGGAAGAGATTGATAATGTTGAATCCCATGGAAAAACTTCTTGTAATTGGCCTCAGCTGTTATAAGATATTTAGTATTTTGAGATAATTGGTGTCATCGAGAGAGTCATCTGTTCAATAATGTCCAACAGTCACTCCTATGAATTACAAGCATTCAAAGATAGCCCCTTCATCTAGTCAACAAAGACGTACTCAACTCTCCAGTACCAATCAGCTCAAATTACACTACTCGACAATCTCCACTTCTCCAATACAAATCAATTGTAAATCGTAAGTCAATTTTTACTTCCAATACACCTCGCCCTCACTCACCTACTGCTTTGTAAATTAGATTACTTCATGTCCATATCCACCTTTTTTTCAAACATTTCATCCCATAGTTGCAACTTATTATAATATTACCTCGCACTTAGAATCCCTTTATATTATCTCTAATATTACTTTCCTCGCATCTCTTACCATCGCCTCAACTACTTCTCCATCCCACTCCTTCATACTGCGAAAATCATCATCTCCACCTCCATGTCGTTTTCCCCTGACGTTTTCAGGAAGAAATTGGACTCGCTCCAAGACACCCAGGAGCTGATCGTGTCCATCTCGCAATGGGTGCTTTTCCATCACCGCCATGCTAAAGACTTGTGTGAATTGTGGAGCAACTACGCGGTGTCCAACATCTCCACCATGAAACTGAACAAGAAGCTCTCGCTCTTGTATCTCTGCAACGACGTTGTACAAGAGGCTCGCCACAAGCGCAAGCCCGAGTTCTCCACCGAGTTTGCTCGCATTCTTCCCGATGTCTTGAACGCAATGTATCCAACTTTGGATTCGCCAGTAAAACCCAAGGTGGAACGTCTAATTGGTGTTTGGGAACAGAGAAATATCTTCGACAAGCAACAGATCAAGCAGATGCGCCGCTCAGTGGAGTTGCTGAAATCTGGCATGCCCAATGTGCCCGAGGTGGACGATGCGCCCGTCAAATCGTCGACTTCCGTTCAAATCGCTCCTGAATTAGTCCATCTCAACAATTTGTACCTCCACCTCAATCTGTTGCAAGATGTATGTCTGTCCAACTTGTCACAGGTGGGGTTCCAGCTGAAAACATACTTGCCACATGACCATTCTGCTCTGGATAACCTTCCACTGCCCAAGGTGTACATCTCCAAGTTGAATGTTCTCGAGAAGTTGTGCAACTTAACCACGCAGAACTTGCATGACATCAAGTCCACCCGTCAGGAGGTCACATCCATTTTGTCCAACCTCCAGAACTTGCTCAATGAAGGCGCTACCACCGACGAATCCAAGGTCAAGATCATTCTGCAGAAAATGGACAAGTTGAAGTCCACCAGATCGGAGTTGCAGGAGATGTTGGACGAACCAACAGAGCTGGGACACACGGAAGCTCAGGATGACGAGGATGAGTCGCCCATGTTCGAATCGAACGCAGACTCAGCTAGTGACTTGGTCCCAACTTATGAAAGTTCCAGTGAGGACGATGACGAGCCAGAAAAGCTTCCAGCGGCTGATCCGGTAGACGTAAGACCAGTCAGAAAGAGAAAACTCTCGGACTCGTCCATTTCGTCCAATACATCGAAGAAATCCGTTGCATTTTCAGAGGACATCCAGATCAAAGAGTACGACAGAGAGGAACATACAGAAGTGATCAAAATTGTTCGCAGCGACACGGAATCCGAGGATGACTATGCTCCGGACTTCGACGAGCCACCAGCCCCAGAAAACCTCAGAGAATTCGAGGCTCACCACAAGGATGACTTGGAGCTCATGCATGAACGACTTAGCGAGACGGAGAGCGACGGATACGATCCCTCAGGGGAAGCAGGCGACCAGGAGGACCCAAAGGCGGGGCTTTTGAGTTTGTTATCCAAGCTTAATTAATAACATTGGTAGAATGTCTGGTGGGCCTAGTGGTGACGTTGGTGAAAAATTATAACAGTTAGATACTTTTCACTTCGTACACTCGAATGACGAGCCTTAAAGGTGGCAGATTATCCTTTGAATAAATATGTAATCTAATTAAGAAGCTTGTAGAGATTACTGCCAGTGCTGCTTCTGCTTGGACTTCTGCTGTTGGACGTGCTACTGCTGGTACTGCTGGTGACGCTAGAGAATCTGCTGCTAGCCATGCTGTTGTCGTTGGCCATGCTGTTGGCGTTGATTACCTTGCCAGAGTTGACCATATTGCTGTTGTTGCTGTTGTTGCTGTTGTTGTCGATACTGCTGAAGGTGCTGTAGCCGTAGTGAACTCCACGCTGCTCTGTGGTCTGCCTGCTTGTCGGAAGCTTAATTGGCATCGAGAACCGTCTTTTCATCACGGTTTCATCGGTGTCAAATGGAAGGTACTTCGTATCGATAGCATCTATACTGAGGCTGCCAGAGCGACTGTAATTAGGGCAGGTATTAGGTGCGGAGCTGCTTGTTTCATGCTTATCATTGTCAGCGACAGTTGCAGATTCCACGCTGCTTTTCCTCTTCCGAGGAATGTAAATACAGAGTTCGTCACAAGACACACAGTTCAAGCACTCTGGCAAGTCCCGGGTGCATTTCTTCTTAAACTTTCGGCACCGTAGGCAGCTGAATCGGGACTTGTTTTCGTTCAGAACGTCTAGCTCCAAACTTTTAAGGTCGTGGTCATAAATATTAGATTGGGAATGTAGGGCTCGTATTGGAAGCTTTTTCTTCTTGAAGACCACGATGGAATCTTTGAAATGCCGAGGCATTCTTGCGCTTTTGCCAGCTCGGGCGCATTTGAGAACCACCTGAAAGTTGTTCACGTAGTTCTGGATGTCGGGATACTCTTCAAGGGCACCTTGGAACGGATCCCAAGGCGTCTCCTGCTTGAAATGATCACATGTAGTCATATATGGTGGATTAAAGGTCAAAGGCAATGGGGCATATTTTTCGGGAGATCGATCGAGAAAGTTCCTTTAGCAGAGTCCGAGTATTAAATATGTCCATGCAACGGCCCGATAAAAAAAAAAAAAAAAAAAATAGCCTCGTAAAATCAAATCGCCTTAGATCAATGCCAATTGAGAGTAGCCATTTGTTCGCGGTCAACAGAGTCAAGATTAATTTCTCAATTATGGACCCTTGCCTAAAAGGAAACTGACAAGAAATTTGACCAATTTGTGTCTCAAACCTCAAATTCAACACATGTGACGAACTAGACTCGCCTCATCAACGTTTTACTCCGGTTGAACGTGGTTTGAATTGGTCCTATAGTGCCCCCCACTATTGTTGATAGCCTAGGGTGACTCACGTGCTTAGCATTACTCACGTGCGTGGGGGTGCTATTCACAATGTTCATGTACGATTTGAGGCCTTGTTCCAACTTTCTATGCAGAGGATAAGCCCTATTCAAATCTCTGCAGAGGCCCCAGAGAAGTTTATTCTGCTCATGAGACGCACGCCCATGGGAGTATTGATGGGTGCCATTTTCATAGGATGCCTCTTTGGTTTGTGCAAGACCGTCAATCGGTGGGCCAAAATCCTTGTCGTAAACGTTGCGTAAACTCGACGTTACCAACTCTGGCACACTGCATGCGAATAAACGATGTGCCGATGACAGCATTCGGTCCCAACTTAGGCCCGTTCCGAGGTACACTAAGTTGCGTGCTCGAGTAAGGGCCACGTAGAGTAGATGTGAGGACGACAAGGTCTTAGGTTTGGTTTGGTCGGTTTCTTCTGATTTGTCACTTTCCTCTTTATATTCGCCTTCCTTTTCATAGTGCTTCTCTCCTTCATTCTCTCCCTCATTCTCTCCTTCATTCTCACCTGTATTTTCTTTTGCGCTTTCACCTTCATAACCACCCACGGTGCGCCGTTTAACTTCACTTTGTTTTCCTGTTTCGGCCAGCGACCTGTGATCGCGATCGATTCTTCTATTCTCTTCTTTGTTTACTGCAAGCAGTGCTTCCTTTGCCTCATTGGTGTCCCAACTTCTTTCACGGTTTCTCTCATTTGATTTTTCACCCATTTCGTCTGTCACACCACTCTCAAGATAAGAATCCCAATATGCCCGATACTTACCAGTACCTAAGACGAAAACAATGGGGAATTCCAAGCCTTTTGCAGAGTGGATGGTAGAAACTTGAACCAAATTATTGCTAGTGGCAGGAACTTCATTATCGTACGCTTGGAGAAAGTAGTCCACAAACGTTAAATTTTCTTGGAGATCCGGTCTTGCAGAGTACCCTTCGAACGAGTGATGAAGTGAATTGTTAAACGATTCAAGGTAATTGCTGAATGGAGACTCATGTTTTTGGTCACTAAAAATATATTCGTGAATACCTGGAAGGCGTGCCATATTTGCAAGGCACTTGGCAAGTGCCTGTGGGTTGTAGCCCAATGGATCACGCTGATGGATCTTGTGAAGCTTCCTGCGCTCAATTTGCACCTGATTGAGAAATTGGGCAATGTTTTCAAGCAGCATGTTGCAATTTTTAAATAAAGTTTCGAGCGTACTCATATTTTTGTTCTTCTTCCGGCCCCCTTTATCCGTTTCGGTCTTCTCGTGTTCATTATTAGCCGCAGCGGCCTTTACTTTGTTCTCAGTAGTTGCTTTTTTACCTTTCTCATCCTGAATCTTCTCCAACTCGTCAAAGACGAATGACTCAAGAAAGTTTATATCTCCACTCTCCTTCTTAATGCTGGCACTGAACAACTTCGAAGCTCGGAGGCGTGATCCCCGCGCTCGATCTAAGACTGGAAGCAAATTTAATAAACTGAAGCTCGAATCAGACTCACCAGAGATCACGCTGAGTATATCTCTGTAAATGTGCATCGGGGAAGTCACCCAAAGATTTCCTTGCGAAATCTTGTTACTTCGGAGACCAAATCGACCCTTGAGTATTGCCTGGATCCTTTCAGCTTCGGCATTTGTTCGCGTAAGTACTGCAATGTCCTTGGGACGGATGAGTCCACCCAGACAGCAAATAAGTCTCACTATCTCATCTGCAACGAAAGCAAATTCAGACTCCTGGTTGGGATGTTGGAGAACAACTGGCTTGACTTGCACATCAGGCGTTCTATTGGAGATTAGCGACGTCCTGTCACCATTTCTCAAGGTAATATCTGTCGCAGCATCCAAAATTGGTTGTGTGCATCTGTAGGACTCAGCCAATGGCTTCTCCTCAACATTCATGGATGGAAACACATGGCGAATGTTGGCCATGGATGAAGCATTGGCCCCAAGAAACTCGTAGATGCTCTGGTTGGGATCTCCCGAGATTGTCAAGTGTTTCATGGTATTCTCGTGGCCAAATGTGGGATAGTTTACTATTGCCTTGACGACAGATAAAAGGGATGGATACATATCCTGAAACTCGTCCACAAATACTGCTTTGTATGTCTCCAAACGAGGCATGCCCAGTAAGATCATATTCTGAGGATCGTGTGTTCTCTCCATAGTCTTCAGTATTTCGATGAGCGACAATGCATTTTTGACAAGGTCACCGTAGCGCATCATGCCATGATTATTCAAGTACCGCACGAGGGTCTCAATGTAGTCAGCGTTGATTTTGTACCTCAGTGCTGCGTCTTTGATAGAGAGATCACCATTAGTAACCTCCGAAAGTAATTTATCCAAGCGAAGCGGTGTTATGTGACCCTCAAGCTTCGAGTTGCCCAACACAATCAGCTTACTCAGGAAAAACTGTGCCAAATTGTACCAGCACTTCTTGTCGAAGATTCTCCGTCTAGCCATACTTGGTTGCAATACTGGAGAGTATTGGTCAATTATCAGGCCGCAGAACGAATGAAACGTGGAAATATCCACGCTAGTGGCCATTTCGGTACCTATTATACTTGCGAGAGAATTTCGTAGAGCGTCCACGGACCGGTTGGCCATCGAAAGCACCAAAATATTACCTGGATCCATGCCCAGTTGGAGCAAATGGGCGATCCGAGCTGCGATAGTAAATGTTTTACCAGACCCAGGCCCAGCACGCACACTAAGTACCTCGTTCATGTTACATGGATGCGTTATCACGTCGTACTGACGATCAGACACGACGATCTGTGATACAGAGTGGTCAGTGTTGTTTTCAAAGCTGTCGTCAAAGAGGTGGTCAGATTCGATGGCCGCCTGAAGGAGATCTGGGTCATGTTTCATCACCATATAATACCTGCAGAGTCGGCGTTCGTTCCCTGGGTTAGCAGTGTAAGAATGGGGTGGTGTAATATAGTGGTTTAGTGAAGTACTGTACTATAACATACGAAGTGCGTTTTGGATTCTCAATATATCCATATTCAAACAACTTCAGATATCTACAGTCCAGAGACTTTGACAGAATCATCATATCAGCTACGTGGTCACACTATCATGAGTCTAGCATATCTTCTGACATTGCTTCCGTTGGATGATTCTTCACAATTGGATGCTACCAATCCTGTCTCCGCACAATCCAACCTGGAGGCTTCAGAATCACTACCACCACTCCATGACCTCTCTGAGCAGGAGTTGGGAGTTCTCACTGCTCGATTTGAGCTGTTTGCCGGTGCCATTGGCCCTTTTAAGGCACGCTTGGCTCCTATCGAAACTTTTCTCGACAACTTCAATAAGGAAATATGTGATCTCTCTGATACCCTCTATTCGCTTCAAGAAATGTCATCCAAACTCAATCATGGCCTCGATCTGCAACGAGAATTGGTAGATCAACTTAATCCCATCATTTTGGACCTAATGATTCCCCCGGCAGTGGCTGAGTCCGTTCTCAACGAACCGGTCACTGAGAAATGGGTTGAGAACGTCCGTTTCATTGTGGAGAAGCAGCAGCTTATCCAAAAAATACGGAACGACACTTCCCTGACTTCCAAGGACCTGACTGCGTTCAAGCAGTTGGAGCAAGGCATTATTTCGCTTGAGGCCAAAGCCATTGAACGCATTCGAGACTTCCTCATATTGGAAATTAGACTTTTGCGTAGATCGCTCAAAACATCCTCACAAGTTGTTCAGGAAAAGCTTCTTCTGGTTAAAGAATTGTATGCTTTTCTTGCAGAACGGCATCCAGCGTTGGCCAAACAGCTCCACTTGGCCTATATCTACACCATGAAATGGTACTACACCACGCGGTTTGCCAAGTACTTGTATGCGTTACAGAAGCTTAAGTTGAAGGTAGTAGACCTGCTGTTTGTTTTAGGCGGCTCTAACGACCACCTGGACGCCAAGCTGAGTCTTTTTGGCTTTGTAGAGGCGTCGTATGCTGCAACCCTGATGGCCGCATCTGGATCAGGCCCAACTCCCAATAAACCAACCTTGGCAGAGTATTTCCTGTCAGCTACGAAGCGTATGGATATTCTCGAAAAGGACAGCGATGCTCGACGGTCAATTCCATCGCAGATTGCGGAGACCACGCCGTTTGCTTACTGGTTGGAATTTCCCTTCAACCAGTGGTCCAACGCGGTGTTGGACAACATCATTGTTGAGTACTTGTTCGTTGTGGAGTTTTTCTACCAAGGAAATGAAAAGTTTGAACCAGTCAGCAATCTCGACTCCTCAGCCTCCAATCTCCCCCACTCATCGAAGGACTGGTCTTATGTGATGTTTGACGAGGTCTACAAGATGGGAAATCTGTATGTCAACTGGCTTGTCTCATTTCTGCATCAGAGCTTTTCCCAACGTATGGCGTCAACCACAGCTGCAGCCTCTTCGTATGGCAATAGCGGCCTGTCCCAAACATGTGATGCGTATGCTATATTGCTCATGATCAGGTTGATCCAAAACCAATCGTACACGCTCCATAATGAATTTCATGTCCCCGTGATGGACGATTACCACAATTCGCTTTTGTTACAATTGTGGCCGCATTTCACCAAAATCATAGATCTCAATTGTGAATCTACGAAGAAACATATTCTTGGGTCCAGTTCTTACTCCTATAGAACATCCGAGTTAAACCAGGCTCCAATTAATGCCACGCAGCAATTTGCACAGTACATTACGGGGCTCCTCAAGCTTGCGTTTGTTCATGATAAGGAATCGGATAAGCTGAGCTTTTTCCAGGGAGAACCTGTAACCATGTCGATTGTCAGAATGCGAAACGACTATGAAAGTGCACTTACTAAGGCTAGCAGTCGTTTGTTTGGCTCGAGCAAGAGCAAGGCTGTGCAGAAAGAGATCTTCCTCTTCAATAACTACTTCTTGGTGGTCACTATTTTGCGCAGCGAGTTTGACGATCAGTCCAATGAGTTTGTGGGAGACCAGATCAAGCACTTTGAGCTTCTTTGCGATGCCTATAAACCGAAGTAGGCGGATTTACACGAGGAACGTAAATAGAAAAATGCATTATCTAATTAATCTCCGTAAGTTTGGCAAACATTCCACATAATTGTAAGTACGTCAGAACTCCCTCTAATACCCGCACATGTGTGAAGCCAATTTCCTTGATCATGTCTAGACGTTTCAGTTCGGTGACTCCTTGCAACGTCTTGGCTACTCTGAACGACAGCGTAACGATATCAATGGCCGAATAGCCCTTGGCCCAAAGCGTATCGAGCAAGTCGATTGCGGCATCGATGTTCTTGTCCAACACGCAGAAACCCAAGATCTTCTTGATAACTAGCGGATGTGGCTGGTCCACGATCTTGAAAACGTTCACGTCATCTACAAAGCCAAAACCTGCCACAGTACTTTGTAAGTTATTAATGGCCTGTCTCATATCACCTTCGGCAGTGAAGATCAATGCCTTGATTCCCTCCGAATTATACTGAACATTCTCCATTTTTGCCACCTCAAGAAGTCTTGCCAACACTTGGTCGTCCGCAAGCTTGTTGTAGCGCAAAATGGCGCATCTGGACTGTAGAGGCTCGATGATCTTGGAAGATTGGTTGCATGCAAAGGCAAAACGGGTGGTGTTCGAGTACAATTCCATGGTACGACGTAATGCCTGTTGTGCTCCAGGTGTCATGGAGTCTGCCTCGTCCAAAATGATAATTTTGTGTCTTCCTGGAGGTAACAGAATCTTTGTCTGAGCAAACTGTTTGATTTTGTTTCTGACCACGTCAATACCTCTGTCGTCGGACGCGTTGAGCTCTAAAGTGGCTTGGTGATAGAGCTCATCGCCAAGAAGCTCATGGGCCAAGCAGTGGATAGAGGTTGTCTTTCCAATACCTGGAAGACCCAGGATGATCATGTGGGGCATGTTACCATCCTGGACGATGAGCTTGAGACGCTCGATGGTTTCCTCATTACCGACAATATCTTTGAGTTTGTGGGGTCTGTATTTTTCTACCCATGGAAGCTCTAGATTGAGCGCGAGGTTTTTGGTCATGGTGGTGGACGTGGTGACGTTGATGAATTTGGTGATGATTTTGGTTTTCGCGAACGCGTGGTTTTAAAGACTTGAGATAGTTTATAGAATGAATTGAACTTGAAGGGTGATCCGATATAAATATCCAGGAGTTTGAGTTACTTAAACGGATTAAAAGATTTAGATAGATGACGAAAGATTTAAGAAGATTTGGATACACTAAAAATACTAAATCATTTCATACTTGTACAAGCTGAATGAACATTAATTTCTGTGGCTGTTGGTACTAATCATGTTATGAAGACCATCCTTGTAATACAACAAGATAGACTTAAGAATGATCTTCAGATACTTTATTGTCGCCATACACGTGAGCTTGTATCTTCAAGAATTTGTCATCGTATTGACGAGTAAAGACTTAGGACGGGCACTTCACGAAGTCGAGCAGTGGTCCACTGTAGAGTAGTAACTCTCTATTAAGGCCAAATATACACTGTACCACTGTAACTGCTGAGTCAATTATTTGTCTCTCTCACTCCATTCTTGTGACCAGCCCTTCAATTTGTCTTTTGCTTCTTCGAGTTCTCTTCCTTCTCATCTTTCTCCTCACCCTCCCCATCTCTCTTCTGCTTCTTTTGCTTTTTTTGTTGGTTCTTTGGCTTCCCTATAGGCGCAGATGTCTTCAAGAATCTCACATCCGGCTTCTGGTACACAGCATCAAGAGCCCCATCACCAGTAAATAATGCCTCGAGCCACGGAACTTCTACGTCCTTGATTTTGTCATCGATTAGCGTGAACAACGGAGCCCCCTCGGCCCAGTCTTGTCGAAGGGACATTATGCTGACCCTGTCCTCTTTGAGCACCTTCAGAAGCTTTTCCAGCGAGCCTCTGGGCAATTCGATGAGCTTGACTCTATCTTGCAGAGATCGAGATGCTGAAAACGCTAGAAGTGGCAAACTGTTGGTCAATAAAGGCGTAGTGATGTCAGATTTCGCAACGAAAACATATTTGACATAAGGTTTGGTACTCGTAATTGGTGCTTGTCTGCCCTTTCTCTTCAAGACCTTCTCTCGATTAGGTGCAGCCTGTTCTTCAAGCACACGTACTGTGGAGTTGAAACCAATTGTTATTTTGTTCTCTAAGTCATGTTTCGGGATATTTTTGTCCTTGCTGGTCTTGCGGAGCTGATTGTATTGGCCATAGCTGGAGAGTAACTGAGTTAAGTATTCCAATATAGATTTAGAGACTGTATCTGGAACTTGGGGCCACGAGTTTCCTCTGGTGTAAGGATTATCTAGAATGGGTTTGAATACCTCTCTTCTTTTGATTTCTAAATCTTTCAAAGATCCTGAGCCTGGTGTTTGCTTGGACATCGTACTAGTAGAGATGAGTTGGGGAGATGGATGCACTGCATAGTAAAGAAACTATATCCTAAGATAGTTTATCGTGTTATATTATTCTAAATATTTTATTTGCCTCAAATGTTTTCTTTTTTTTTTTCAAGATAAAAATACAATTAGTATACTTCTTAGGAGGTGAACCATATACATCCATCTACTTCTTCTCCTCGTCCTTCTTCTTCTCACTGGAGTACAGTGGTGATCCTGGAGAATAAGACGGAGATCCCGGCGAGTATTGCGGCGAGGTAGGCGAATACTGTGGGGATGTTGGCGAGTAACTTGGCGAAGTTGGCGAATAACTTGGTGAAGTAGGGGAGTATTGTGGAGAAGTAGGTGAGTAACTAGGCGAAGTTGGTGAGTAACTTGGCGAAGTTGGTGAGTAACTTGGCGAAGTTGGTGAGTAACTTGGCGAAGTTGGTGAGTAACTAGGCGAAGTTGGTGAGTAACTTGGAGAAGTTGGCGAATAACTTGGCGAAGTTGGTGAGTAACTAGGCGAAGTTGGTGAATAACTTGGCGAAGTTGGTGAGTAACTTGGCGAAGTTGGTGAGTAACTTGGCGAAGTTGGTGAGTAACTAGGCGAAGTTGGCGAATAACTTGGAGAAGTTGGCGAATAACTTGGCGAAGTTGGTGAATAACTTGGAGATGTTGGTGAGTAACTTGGCGAGGTGGGCGAGTAACTTGGCGAAGTTGGTGAGTAACTAGGAGAAGTTGGAGAATATGTTGGGGAGGTTCCACCATATCCTGGTGACGTTGCACCACCAAATGCAGGCGACGAAGCTCCATATGAGAATGGCGAAGTTGGCGAGGTCATCGAAGGCTGGCCACCATAAGAAGTGAGAGAACCAGAACCCTCTGAAACATTTGCAGTATGAATTGGTGAAAATCCAGCACCCTCTTCGAACTGAATCTTGTCATCGTCCATCTCGTAATCTCTATATGGAGTAGCTCCACCATCATCACCTGTTTGGACACCTGAAGTAATAAGGTTTGCATTAGGAGTAGCGTGTTGCAACATCTTGTCGTCTACCATGACGTCAAATGCACCAGTTCCCAATGGAGGCATCTGGCCCAAAATAACGTTCTCAGAAATACCGCGGCAATCGTCAAGCTCTGCTGCAGCACCAGCTTCCAACAAGATCTCCACCGTTTCTTCGAAAGAACATCTCATCAAAGCGCCAGTTTCGGCTCTGTTAATACCGTGACGCGTGATAGCCATCAAGTGACCACGAGCGGTCATCACATCCACGAGCAATGCCATATGACGGTAGTTGACGTAAGAACCATCGAAAGCAATAACATTAAGAATTTCCTTGAACAATGCAGATCTGGTAGCCTCGATACCCAACACAGAAAGAATTTCAATGAAATTGTTCGAGTAAGTGCGAGTAGCGTCAACACCTGGAACAGCGATAACCTCGGCCAAGTTGACACCATCAGTTTCCAAAACCCACTCTTGACGTTGGGTAAAATCTCCCGTCTCATCTGGCAAACTCATCTTATGCTGCATCATGAACACTCTTGTAATACCTGGAATACCACGCAAAGAGATAGATTCCAACATATGTGCCTCCACGCGCTTCAAGATTTGATCCTCTTCGTGGTCGCCTTCTTCTTCCAACTTAGGATCACGGATTACACGACAACGAATGATCAACTTGTCAGCAGTATCGTCAGACCAGATTACAAACAAATCCTCACCAAAGTTCTGAGAAATCTTCTCAGCAACTTGAGCCATAGTCAATTGTTTATCTAACATCTTAGCTCTATCCAATTCAAGACGAAGCAACCATGGAGACTGGTTGTCAATTGTCTCCTCAACCTTCTCATCAGGAATTGCAAAGTAAGCTTCAACAGTGTCGTAGTCCTCTTCGATGACAGTACTTCTTGGATCAGGATCGTAGAAAATCTCAGTAGCGGAGGTGACATTCTTTAATGTCGTATGCTCAATCGCGGATTGCACAACCTTGGCCTTCTCAATGTCTGCGGCGATCTCAGGTTGCAAGTAAACCGTAAGAGCGGGAGTTTTGATATTCTTTGCAACGTTAAGAATTTCCTTTAATCTAGGAACACCCAATGTCACATTCTTGGAAGAAACACCGGCATAATGGAAAGTGTTCAAGGTCATTTGTGTTGCTGGTTCACCAATAGACTGAGCAGCAATGACACCGACCATTTCACCAGGGTGAACAATGGATTTTTGAAATTGAGTTTCAATTTCACCACAGACCCATTCGAAAGAAATTCTGTTGAGCTTGAATTCTTCAATGACACGACGGGCAGCCAAACGGGAACGCAACAAACATTGGAACAACAATGTCGCGTTTTCCTGAGCTTCTTTAGCAAGCTCGGATTTACCACGGACAACGAGAAGCTTAGTGCAAAGAGCTTTAACACCTTCAACAATCTCATCAAGTCTCAAGTCGGATGCCTTTTGTCTTCCACTATGGAAGATTTGTTGAGCATTCTGGATGATACGACGCAAGTTAACAGGCAATGGCCAATTGTAGTCACCGTTGGGGAAGCAAACATCTCTCAAGTATTGACGGTCCTTAAGCAATTGATCGTACTCTTTGTCCAAGACCTTCTGCAATTTAACGTCACCCTTGATCTCCTTTCCAGAATCCAACAACGACTCCGAAATAGAGTGTGATGGGTCCAAAACATCAATACGATAACGCTTCTCAAAATTGAAATCAGAGCCTGGAATGGTATCCACTGATTGCTTCTCAACAGATGTACCATCCATTCCGTCCTCACCATAAACGAACTGAATGATATCACCCAAAGAGTTTCTGGTAGTACCATCGTAGTGAACCATAATGTCTTCCAAGGCCTTGACCAAACGACGTTGAATGTAACCAGTTTCAGCAGTCTTGACTGCAGTATCGATAAGACCTTCTCTACCAGCCATAGCGTGGAAGAAAAACTCCTGAGGTGTTAATCCTCTCAAGTAGGAGTTCTCCACAAAACCCTTAGACTCCGGAGAGTAATCATCCTTGGTAAAGTGAGGCAAAGTACGATCACCAAAACCAAAAGGAATACGCTTACCTTCCACAATCTGTTGACCCACACAAGCAGACATCTGAGAAATGTTAATGAACGAACCCTTAGAACCAGACGTCACCATCTGTTTCACGTTATTCAAGTCCTTCAAGTTCATTTCTGCCGAACGACCTGCGGTATCACGAGCTTGATTAAGAACACGAGAGACATTGTGCTCGAAAGATTCTCTCAAGGTCATACCTGGTTCAGGCTCCAATCTGTTCAGCTGGGCATCCATAATAATCTCCTGGACCTTCTGCTTAGCTTCCTGAATTGTAGTTGTGACATTCTTCATGGTCTCCTTGTCGGCAATTGTATCACCAATACCAATAGAGAAACCATTGTGCAAAAGCCAGTAGTTCACCACTTTCTGAATAGAACTAAACAATTGCGCGCAGACCTTTGGACCCTTTTCTCTCATGACAGTATGGATTAAACCGCCACCAGTGGCACCGACAGTCTTCTTATCAACGACACCGAATATGATCTCACCATCGACGATTAAGATACCCTTGTCCTTCGGACTGAGCATATCTCTGCCATCGTCAAATCTTTGCAAGTGGATTCCCTTAGGAATAGCCATTGACAACAACTGCTTTCCAGTCCACAAAGGCTTTGGCTTGATAACAGCAGGAGGAGGAATGACACCATCCCAGTTTGGAATCCAATACAACATGTTCATGACTTGTTCATAATCAATGAACGTGTCACGCAAGGTCATTTTACGAATACCACACAAAGTATCTTGCACAATACCCATGACAGGCTTGTTGGATTGTGGAGACACAATCTGCAATGGCACAGCACAAATCTGTGACAATTCAGCTCTGGTCTCTGAGGATTGTGGGACATGCAAGTTCATCTCATCTCCATCGAAATCTGCGTTGTATGGAGATGTGACAGATAAGTTCAATCTGAATGTAGAGTAGGGCATCACCTTTACTCTATGCGCCATCATGGACATTTTATGCAAAGAAGGTTGACGGTTAAACAACACAGGGTCATCATCCATCAAGTGCCGCTCCACTTTCCAACCGTACTGCAAAGCAATATCACCTGCTCTCTTGTTATATCTCAAGTCAATACGGTCACCGGTGTCACGAATAACATACTTGGCACCAGGATGCTCATTAGGACCATTACGAACATACTCCGTCAAGCGGTGGATGTTGTATGGGGTGACGATTTCCGGGTATGACAAGGTTCTTGCGATGGAAAGAGGAACACCCACTTGATCAAGATCAAGGTTTGGATCACCAGAAATGACGGTACGAGCAGAGAAGTCCACACGCTTACCCATCAAGTTACCTCTCAATCTTCCTTCCTTACCCTTCAATCTTGCTCTAATGGACTTGATAGGACGACCGGTCTTCTGGAGAGCCTGGGGTTGGCCAGCGATATCGTTGTCCATGTATGTTGCAACATGGAATTGCAACAATGCCTCGAATTCACTGATAACGTGCTGTGGCGAACCATCCATTTCAAGACGTTGAACATTGATGTTGGCCTTAAGAATATCGGCCAACTTGAATGTCAAATCATCCTCACCTCTAGCAGTGTCGTTGAAAGCAATCGAGGGTCTAACCGGTGGAGGAGGCACAGGCAAAACTGTGATCAACATCCACTCGGGTCGAGCGTAATCCTCGTTGAAACCCATCATTTGACAGTCCTCAGCACTAATGTGTCTTAAGACGCTCAAAATCTCAGAAGGAGTCAACAAACGACGCTCGGGCTGCTCGTTTTCGTCAAAGGACTTGTTTTGCTTCCAAGTTCCCCATAACTTCAAACCATCTCTACGAACAGTTGGCTGTGTGTGACCACATCCGCCTCTTCCCGAGGTGACCACGCCCTCTTCGTTGATTACGTCCGCCTCACAAACCATTTTGGTTTTACACACGTTCCAAACAGCATTAAATCTCTTCTTTGGATCTCTGATGCGGATAGCCTGGGCCATCAACGGGTTGGACTCGTCCACCAAGAGCTTTCCACAGTGCATACACACACATTCACAGACCTTTTTGATCTTTGAGATGAAACCAATGTGGAAAACAGGCTTGGCCAACTCAATATGGCCAAAGTGTCCTGGACACTCGGCCATGTCCTCACCACAGGTCTGACACTTGAAGTTACGGTCGATTGAACCCAATCTAGGGTCGTTTAAACCGCCGTCCCTTGGTCTTTTAGTGGTCTGATCCATAGTTTCCGGATACTCGATCTTGGCGACCGAAATAGCCCTCACTTCTTCAGGAGAAAGCAAACCAAATTGCACCTGAGCATGTTAGTAGCAACTCTTATAAATGGAGACAAAAAATATGGGGGATACTTACTTCTTTCACGGAGCGGAGCGGGGCGCTGGAGTATGGGAACTGGCGATTCATATTGAGCAGTTAATGAGATATTTTTTTGTGGTTTTCTGGATATGACAAACTGGAAATTGGTAACCAACAAATGAATCTACCCAACAGCGCTGGAAACGATGAATGGGATGGGGTGTTTGTGGATAATCGATGAGACCCTCGTTAGGATTCTGATTCGGAAGGAATAAGGAAAAACGTGGAAGGAATCAAACAAAAAAAGTCACTCAAACAGCAGAAAGTTGTGGGCGACGCACTACCTCAATATACCTATACCGATGGATGGATGATACGGTATTGGGAGAGGAGAGGGATTGACAAGATGTAAGGTTTATTTGATATTTGAAGACGAAAAAATCGTTGGAGGTGGCGAGCGCGGGTGCTGAGATTTACGCTGGGTTCGCACCGTGCTCAGTGGTCTACGAGTTTATTTCAGAACGGACAATCTCGACCAACAGACGTGTTGATTATTTTGGAGTTAGCTTGTTGTGTTGCTGACGAAGGTGTGATTTCGAAAAAGTAACCCTTTGTGTCGAAAGTGGCGTGGGCGGTTGGTAGGAGTGATTATGTGAAAAGTCTGGAGTACAAAAATGGGGAGAAAATGTAGAAAATAGAGGGAAAATGGAAGGAAAAACGCGAGCGTTGGACACCGGACTGGTTGCCTAGTTGGGAACGGAGACCTGGAGAATAAGCTAGATACGATGTAGGATTTGTTGGTTAACATACTCGACGGACATAGGCGGTGACACGAGGAGACATTGAATAGAGTATGAGATTCTGGCTAAAAAAAAAAAAGTTAAAAATATAAATTCGCTTATGTATATCTGACAAGAACCGTAGTGTGGTCCGGGTATTTGATAGAAAGTATTTCAATTTGAAATGCCTCTGTTGGTAAATTTTTCTACTTTGACAACCTGTAAGATAAAACAAGAGGTCAACCTCGAACGACTAGTCTTTGCTTTGTCATATGGAGCCTTCTCGATTCGTCAGAACAGAGACGTTTGAAGTCATGAGGATCTTAATTCCGATCAACTAAATACACGACATGAAGGTTAATGCAGATCTCCGTGGGGGCTGAGAAGGCGTTTGCCTCGAAAATAAGAAAACACCTCTCGTGGGTAACAAGAATTCGAAAGAGATTCCGTGGAATGTTAATTATTGCGAAATCATCGTATGTTTGTTACCTCGATTATCCATTCGTTAGATTGGCAGCCCTGACGTGGAGGTGAAAAAAAGGTTGGGGACAGTGCGGATTAATCTGGTAACTGAATATTTTGGGAAAGTCCAATTACGAGGCTTCATCACAGATTACCGTTTTCTCATAAGGGTCCATATACTTGTAAATTCACAGTATCCACTGAAGTAGGCTACAAACTCCAGAATTGGTGATTCTATTTTTATCACATTTAATGTTTCTGTCTAACCTGACAATTTGCGAAACCATGATACCCTCCCACATTCCATCTTTGATTAGCCACTGTCATCTGTGTAACCTTCCCCAATCAAGACGTCAACCCATCGTTAAACCTGGGGAGTGGTTTCCCTTTTCGTAAAGGCCACTAAACCTCGCATTGATTCGCTAAGTTTCGCAGGGTTTTCGCAAACTTTCTCGCAATTTTGCAATTTTGCAAATTAATCTGGGGTATTTTTCCGGCCCCCACTCATTCCACCCCGCGATCCCCCACTATTTATATATTTCCACAGACCTTTTTCTTCAATATCATCACGAAAAATCACTACTGCGAAATGACTGTTGACTACACCTGGTGGAAAGACGCCTCCATCTATCAAATCTGGCCTGCTTCTTACAAAGACTCCAACGGAGACGGAGTTGGAGACATTCCAGGTATCATCTCCACCTTGGACTACGTAAAGAACTTGGGCATCGACATTGTTTGGTTGTCCCCAATGTTCGACTCTCCTCAAGACGACATGGGTTACGACATCAGCGACTACGAGAATGTGTACCCCAAGTACGGAACCCTCGAGGATATGGACAAGTTGATTTCCGAGGTCCACTCTAGAGGCATGAAGTTGATCTTGGACTTGGTTATCAACCACACCTCCTCCGAACACAAGTGGTTCGAAGAGTCCAGATCCTCTAAGACGAACCCAAAGAGAGACTGGTACATCTGGAAGCCCGCCAAGTACGACGAGCAGGGCAACAGACACCCACCTAACAACTGGGGTTCTTACTTCTCTGGCAGTGCATGGAAATACGACGAATTGACCGATGAGTACTACTTGCATCTTTTTGCCGAGTCACAGCCAGACCTTAACTGGGAGAATGAGGAAACCAGACAGGCCATTTACAAATCCGCATTGAGCTTCTGGTTCGAGAAGGGTGTGGACGGTTTCAGAATCGACACTGCTGGTATGTACTCCAAGGTGCAGACCTTCCCAGATGCCCCAATTGTGTTCCAGGACCAGGAGTACCAGCCATGTAAGCTCTACCACCAGTCTGGTCCAAGAATTCACGAGTTCCACAAGGAGATGTTCCAGCAAGTCACTTCCAAGTACGATGTAATGACAGTGGGAGAAGTCGGTCACTCGACTCGTGAGGATGCCTTGAAGTACGTGAGTGCTAAGGAGAAGGAAATGAATATGATGTTCTTGTTCGATGTGGTTGAGGTGGGTTCAGACCCTAAGGACAGATTCCGTTACAATGGCTTCACGTTGCCAGACCTTAAGAAGGCTGTCCAGAACATGTGCTCCTTCGTCGAAGGCACTGATGCCTGGGCCACTGTTTTCACTGAGAACCACGACCAGCCTAGATCAATCTCTCGTTTCGGTAACGATTCGCCAAAGTTCAGATTTAAGAGTGGTAAGATGTTGGCACTCTTCCAGGCTTCTTTGACCGGTACCTTGTTCATTTACCAGGGTCAGGAATTCGGTATGTGCAATGTTCCAAGGGACTGGCCCATCGAGGAGTACTTGGACATCAACACCATCAACTATGTCAAGAACTTCAAGGCTACAAATGGCGAAAAGGGCTTAGATAAGTTGATGGATTCAATTAACTTGTTGGCTAGAGACAATGCTAGAACCCCCGTTCAATGGGATGACTCGGCCAACGCAGGCTTCTCCACTGGTAAGCCTTGGATGAAGGTCAACCCTAACTACACTGAGGTCAACGCTGCTTCGCAGGTTGATAACCCTAACTCCTTGTACAACTTCTGGAAGAAGTCCTTGGAGGTTAGAAAGCTGCACAAGGATCTCTTGATCTATGGTAACCTAGAGATCTTAGATTTTGACAACGAGAAAGTCTTCTCTTACGTCAAGACATCTGGTAACTCGAAGGCTTATGTTGTGTTGAACTTCAGCACTGAATCAATCAAGTTTGAGAAGTTGGTTGATGGTGATTTGGAGCTCCTCATCTCCAACGAGGAGCTGTACGAAGAGAGCACTTTGAGCCCATACGAGGGTAGAATTTACCTTTTGAACTGATAGAGTTATATAAGATTGAGTTTATGAATACATGTCAATTTATTATAAATTACAATAAGTCATTGAAGCTAGCGTGAAAGAAGCTGAGCAAATATTGACGCTGAAACTCCAAATCCATCGTCTAGGTCGGCTACAACATCGTCCAAGTAGAAGCCCACCAATACTACCACATATATCAAAATCAAGATTACTCCCTTGAAATAGTTCGACTTTCCTTCGGCATAGATGTAAGTGAAAAGGTAAATGGAGATTAATGTGGCGATGATGTCCCAACGCGGAAAGATTAACGAAAAGATTTGTTCCACATTGGTGAAACCTTTGAGAACAGAAAACACCGCCAAACTTGGAATCTGAATTAATACAACTTGCAACGCGTACGCACTACCAATCTCCATTGAAAGTGCAACATTCCCTCCCACAGCAAAGGAAATAGCGTTGACAAATTCGGTAGTGTTGGGGACAAGGGCGAAAACCGTCAAACCTAAGAACTTAGGATTGATGGGGAAATTAGAAAGCACGGCGTCAACATTGTCAACCAAAATCTCGGCAATAATTGCATAAAGTAATGTTGCGCCCAAAAGAATGACTGTTGATTTGTAATTAGACCAATTGGGGGCGTCGTGCCCTCCCTCTTCTTCTCCAGTGTCAGCCAGAAACTCTGGATCTTTTGCCTGAAGTTGTGGCGATGCACGAGCACTGACTTTTGGAGTCAATAAAATCTTCGCCTTATTGATTTCTTGAAGCGCTGTCGTGGGCACAGCGGGTTTCTTCGGTGGAAGTTCAATACTTCTGGATTTCAATAATGGAATGTGGTCAATGCTCACGATACTTGGTGATTTCAAAGGAGTCGCTGGTAAACTATCCTTTCTCGCTTGTATAGCAGCTTGTTCATGGGAGTTAGTTGCCCAAATCAACGATGCATGTGTTCTTAAAGTAAAAAATAATCCACAAACGTACGCAACGAACAAAATCACTGCGACAATCATTGAGAATGGGCGAAGAACACTAAGGTAGAGCTTGTCCAAAGTCAACGAAGGCTGGATAAAACGGCAGGTGGTACACTCAGCCCCAGTTGAATAGCTGGATGCATCGCAGGATTTGCAACGAATCTCGTAGGAACCATACATCTGGTAAAACAATGAGGGGGCAAACATAGTTACCATTGCGAAGAGTAGCATAGTAGAGGAAACTCCAGCGGACCTGGGGTTGTATCTTTGTGTTTTTCTTTTCAAGGCGCCTCCACACATCGAGAGGCCAGGCAAGAGAAGAACACCTCCTAAAATGGAACCAATCATAGAACCCTCCACAAGCTTACCCTTGGATTGGTTCAATGCAACACAATACAAGAAAATTTCCACGATAGTGGAGAAGAAAGCGTTGATAACAGCACCAACGCCCATCGAAGATTGAGCAGAGATGGATGCCACAGCTTGACCGATAAAATAAGCCAATGGAACAATTGAAAACAAGCAGCCACAGAACAAAAACGATGAGTCGGTGTACCATTTTTCCCATCCCAAGGTTTCTTTCAAAAGGAAGAAGTCCAAGATGACGAAAAACACAACCACCAATAAGTTGATAAAAAAGATGTTGGTTCCATCAATAGTATACTTATAGTAGTGCAATCCGCAACATCTATAGGTACAAAGAATGATGGACTGGTTCTTGTAGAACTTCTTCAATTTCGGATCAGCGATTTTGCGGTAATAGCTTTCTTCAAGTTCAAAATGGAGAGCAAGTGGTCTTCTTCTCAAATGGTCACAAAGGATGCTGATGAGGTTGGCCATTGGAATAGTAAAAACAAACAACCATCCGAGGATCAGAATCACAAAAAGAATTGGCTGGAGAATACCGTAGAAGAAAAGATAGAAAAACAAACGACCCACGGACCATCTGCCTCTTCCAAAGAATCTCACTTTGATGTCGTTGTTATCGAGTTCAGTCGGAGAGTCGCCATCGTTATTATCATCAACAGCACTTTCGGCATCTACACCCTGTTGATCGTCTCCTAAGGACGAGTACGCGTCCCTCAAGGGTCTACCCTTGTGGTCCTTCAACAAAGGTTTGGACTCGGAATTGGTCATTCTGCGAGGAGGAGCAAAAAATAAGCGGCCCTCCTCCTGCAATCTCCAGCGGTGGAATTCTGAGATGGATCTACCGTCCAACTCATCCTCGTCAAGGTAATTCTCGTCCTTATTGAGAAGAACGAATTTCCGGAAGGGAAAGAGGAAGAAGCGGCCCAATTTAAGGAGTAATTGAGCGTACGGTTTCAGATTCTTGTTCCAGCCAAATCCAGACATGACATATACGAAAACTGCTCCCAATACACACAAGGCATACAAGAAGAGTCCAAAGGTTAAGCACCAGATAAAGTTTGTCAAGTGAACACCCCAATAAATCCGGCCAGCTGGACGTCTGGGGTCGTAGTCATGAATATCTTCCTCTGCTCTGACAGCCACAGAGCGATTCTTTTTGTAAATAGAAGGCTTCCAAATCTTGATACCGAAAGGATGCGTAGTGTTGATGGCCTCCTGACGGTCCTTAAGATTCAACGACTCAATTGTCTCCTTCAGGCTCGTGGATTTTGCTGACTCATTGTCGGAATTGTCTCCATCCTGTTGGGCGGTTTCGTCAGCAATGTCGGTGTCATCGTCGCTGAGTCCAATTGTGTTATTCTCGACATCGTCCAAAATCTGGCTCAGCCGGAGTCGATCGGGTTCTTCTTCATCTTCCTCAATGGGCCCGGCCCTGCGTCCTGGCTCTGTCAACTTAGTCTTTTTATGGTGATGTAGGAGTTTCAATGCATCATGGTAACCCTCTAAGTACTTTTTCTCCGTCTTGGTCAAATCTTCCAGCTCTTCATCGTCTTCCAATTCTTCGTTGATATCGTCATCCACAGAATAAATCAACTTATACTGTGCGGACAGAAGTCTCTTCATTTGAGGCCTAGATTTGTTTTTTCTCAATTTCACACCTTTGGGCTTCAATGAAGGCGAAGCTGTTACAGAGGTGCTCGACCCCGAAGGTCTGTCGGCAACCTCTGCACTGGAACCCTCCTGGCGGCTGAGGGAAGTTTTTTTGCCGGCCCTTTCTGACATATTTGGAAGTCACAAGTCGGTCTGGGTGCAAAACTTGCCGTCCACGGAGAATGTGTGACTGGATACTATGGTTGTCTAGTATTGTTAAGATCCATGTGTAAGCTCGCGGGCCTATGTAGGACTAATTAATTGGTCTAATTTTAGGTTCAGGTAGAATGGGTTCAGGTTGAATGGGTTCAGAGAGAACTTTATGCTGGAAATTATAGAGTTTAATGGTTTGGAAGTAGGATTGAAACTGGACAAAAAAAATCAATTTAATATTGTTGGAATTGTTGGTGTGGCTCGCTCATTGTGACATTACGATGTTTTTCATTGGTGTTTGCAACAATCAGTTATGCACATGACCTCAAAAGAATTAGTAAAGAATGAAAGAAATACTTCCTGGAAATGTCTAGCATATTATAATAAAAATTGCTGGTAGTATAGGATTGATAAGACGGCTTGTGTTACCCAAATAGTTTCGGATTTATTGATACATAGGAGGGAAAACTCGGTGAATGTTACGATGAGAAGTGAGTTCGAAATAATTTGGATTTAGCTATGGGCATTTTCTGAAAATTATTTGCGGAGCTTCAAAATGACATAAGTTGCTGCTCTCAAAACAAAAATCAACACAATCATGATTCCGACCCAAAGCCCATCGTCTCTGTTGCCATATCCCACTGCCTTCAACACTGCGGGTCCAGAAATCTTACATTGGCTCTCCAAATCGGAAGTATACATACAATGGCAACCTTCTCCACATGCAAACACTGCCTTCTCGAATTGATTGAACATCATGCCCTGGAAAGCGTATCGTTGGTAGTCAACCCAGTAGAAGGTATAGTACCAGAATTTGTTCAAGACGTTGGTAGATACCAAGAATCCGCCAACAGCCATCCAGAGTCCATTGGCAAAGGCAGTGAGGGCCAATGCAACCACAAATATCGGGAAAATGGTGGAGATAAGAATGGTGAGTGACTCTGCCGCGAGAAGGTTGAGAAACAAGTACATAACGTACATGAAGAAGCCTTCAGCAGATTTTCTGAAATTGCACAAGAAATAAGTGATGATAGAAAACAAGACGACAATCAAAAACAAAAAGGGGATTCCGATGATGAAATTGGAAAGCACAAATGGGAAAGGTCCATACAAACCATTGGACCTCTCTTTGCTATAGGCATAGTAGTCCTCAAGGTACGCGGGAATATATGCGACAGACATGAAGGACATGAAAGCACCACTGAAAAAGATTGCATTTGTGAACGGTTGAATGCTCTTTTGAGTATATCCAAGGCGTAACCAGACGGTTCCCATGAGAATGGCCAACCCTAAGTACATGACTATCCGCACATAGTAAGCAAGATAATCGCGGCGAGCTTTGATAAAGGCTCTTTGCACCAAGATCCATGTTTGTCTAAGTGGGTTCTTGTTTGTCAGGGTCCCAGATTCTTCTTCTTCCTTGAAAAGAACAAGCGAATCACATGGAGTTTTGTTCAGCTTATGAAATGTTGCTAACTTTTCCAACACTTCATGCTTGTCCATACCCTCAGCCTCGAAATCAGTGTTGATCAAATCCAAAATGTATTCTGCTGGATTGTAGTGCGTCGGAATAGGATAGTTCACTTTGTCGAAGTACAGCTCGACACCGTCACGAGGACCGGAGTAAACCACTTTTCCTTCGGACAAGAAAGTCACTGAGTCGAATAGATCGAACGTTTGAGTGGAAGGCTGGTGGATAGATGCAATTACCACGACGTTCTCCATCTGAGCAAACTTCTTCAAGGTTTGTACCACCTCAAATGATGCTTTCGAATCCAACCCTGAGGTTGGTTCGTCAAGAAATAAAATTTCTGGCTGGGTCACCACTTGCGCAGCCACCGAAAGTCGTCTCTTCTGCCCGCCGGAGAGACCTTTTTGAAGCGGAGTTCCAACCTTAGTATTGGCCTGTTTTGACAAGCCCAATACATCGATTGTATTTGCAGTAATTTCTGACACATTGGTTAATCTTGTGGCCATTCTAGCAGAGAATGAAACCGTCTCTTTCACAGTAAGGGAGCCAATTAGATGGTCTTCCTGTTCGACAAATCTAGACAATTGACGAAGTCTCGAAGTCGAAAGCTCTTCTCCGCCAAAAGCGGTAGTCCCCAGAATTTCAAAATCACTTAATCCCCTTTGTCTTCTTGCTATTACAGAGAGCAAGGTAGTTTTGCCTGAACCTGATGGTCCCATGAGGGCCATCATAGTTCCCGCAGCCACGCAGCCAGATACATTGTCGAGCAAAATCTTCAGATCCAGAGACACAGAAACGTCCTCCCAAGTAAAAGTAAGATTTGTCTTGCTCATAACGTATTATTGAATAGAAATTAATATTAGAAACAAAAAAATAGAGCAAAAAAGTGTGGAATTTTGCCGATTATTATAGTGCCCGCTTGGCCGCTGCGGCGTCGGGCGATGTCGGAGTTATCCTAATTAGGAAGGTCATGTCAAGCAAATGGAAGGAATTTTTCTTGGCCAGTTTTTGGTGTGTCAGCAATGAAAAATGAATTGGGAAGTCAATTTTTGAGGAAACAGGTTTGTTTTCATTGTCAATGATGAATTTTATTCGTTTTTAATAAGGTAGAACTGTCTGGTGAAGACTCATCGTGGGAAAAGAGAGACCTCATGAAATCGCATGATACATTAATAATGGCAAAAATGAGGAAACCTTGGCAACATCTGCGGAAGCAGATATCTCCGCGGGTGAGGGGGGACTGGCTATTCATGCTACTGGCTGGCGATATGTAACTCCCTCAATTTATTACGCATCAAAGGGGAACTTGAAAACAATAGATTCCTAACAGAAGTTTCAAAGTTTGATAAAGGAATTTAGAACTTGGCAATTAGCAAAACAATACTTAATTACCAATTTCAACTTTCAATATATCATTGACAGTGCTTATGTCCCTTCTACACCAGATTCACCCATTCGGTGGAATGTTCAATCAATATCGTGAATTCGAAAGAAGTACATATGTAATGAGATGAGCGATGCTACAGCATCGCCTGTATGTCTAATCATTCTTCTTGTCAGAAGCACCTCCCAAGCGATGACCAGTACCACGGAAAGTGTTCTCCGCGCCCCTGTTTAAGAAGCTTGAGGAAAAGCCATCCATCAATTTTACAGAAGGCTCCGGTGCATTCTTGAAGGCGGTGGACCGCTTGGAGGTGTTGTAAGGATACCCCAATATAGAGTAGAGGAACCGGGGTGCCTTCAAGTAACCCAAGTCGAAAATAGCAGGAATGAAATCAATAGCAGTGGCCAGGCCAAGGGTACGGTTCAGTCTTGGATCATCCCTGCCGTAGACACGAGGAATGAGGTTGTAGAATGGCAAGGTGTCGGACTGGATGCAAAGGTATATATACCCCACAAAGTAGCCAACAATGGCGTCCCAGACGGCAAGTCGACTATCGACCACTGCAAGTGCAAGGTGACACAAGGGCAAGTAATACGAGCGAACACGGAAAATTCCCAAGAAGTCTACATTCGATGATTTCAGATATCTCAGCCACACATAAATGAGACAAGCTTGGAGCTTACGGTAGTACGCCTCACCAGTCCATTCCGACAACTGGGTGAACATCAAGTGCTCTTCAAAGTAGTTAACAACCACCTCCACACCAATCAACATGGCACCACACAAAAGAATGAACCAGAGATAATCTGGGAAGTTACCTTTGAATTTTCCTGTGCGTCCCTCCAACTTTGAAGAGTAGAGATAGAAAGAGTACATACTCATGAAAACAAATGGTCCACCTTCCACTGGGAAGAAGAAAGTGGTAAAAAACTTGTAGAAAGTCTTCGAGTTTTCAAGCAATCTCCACACGTATTCGGACCATGTGTCTGCGTTAAGAACGTACTCTAGGTCGTACCAAAACTGTGATGCAAAGAAGTGATATTCCATTGGAGATATCCAGTGCAACAGCCGAAACAATACGGTGATCAATGTCACAGATGTGAAGAACCGCGTCACCGGAGGAATTCCTAGCAAATGATCTTTGATTGTGGCCATTTTATTCGAGGTATAGATGTCGGTGGAGGTAAATTCACTTCTTTGACGAAAAACATACACATCCGTACATCTCAAATTCCAAATATGTAGGTACATACATCCATCGAAATATCTACTCGAGGTCAAAATAGCATGAAGTTGGTTCGATTTCTCATGAACTTGCCCTCGGCAGTCAACCAGCCCGTTACTGTAGAGTTGAAGAACGGAAATTCCGTGAACGGTCAGGTGTTGTCCTGTTCGCCCCTGATGAATCTTTCCATGAAGAACATCAAACTCATTCAACAGCATCAAGATCCACAACTCATGCAATTCATGAATATTCGTGGAAATCAGATACGGCAGATTATTCTCCCGGATGATCTAAACATCGAGGATCTTTTGGCGAAAAGTGAATTGAAGATCAAAGGACCAGGAGCTAAGCCCAGCAAGACACTTTCTGATCGGAAAAAGCCTTTCAGAAAGGGTAAGCGTGCATTTTAGAGAACAGGGATGAACAAATAGAAAGTTTATTGAAGTTGAAACTACTTATCAACTGCTTATTATAATGAATGTGAGGAAACGATTGAACAATGTAGGTGGATATCTGTCAGCTATGGACAGGGTAGACGGCTTTGGTGGCCACTTTAAATTGAGAAGTATCAAATCAATCTCTATTAGCCTCTTAGAACTTGCAATTTCTAGTACTTTGGCCTCGCAGTACCATACTCTATGTAAGTTCGTTAATGCTCTCTACAATGTGATGCCTCGAGTCTCCTTTCGAGTCTCGTACCTACATCTGTCCAGTCATCCTGTTGACTTCTATATACATATGCCACTGTAGCGAAAGCCTCAAGCTCCACTCCAGTCTAGTACCAGGATCTCTCCTGCTTCTTCTTCTTCTTAAGCTGTTTCTTGTATGTGGGTCTGGCAGCAATGATGGTTTCGTCCATCTTGGCAATGGCCTCCTTTCTGCTGGCCAACTTCTCCGGGAACTCTCTTTCCCATTTCTGCTTCTTCTGGTTCAAAACACCTCTCATCCAGTTCTTGTTCTCATACTTGTCTTCGTAGAACTTTCTGTGAGGAATAGGTGGTAAAAGTGTCTCGATTCCGAACTTGCGAGCAATCTTGAACAAGTCGGCAGATCTTCTCAACGAGTACTTGGCCCCATGCCATTTTCCAGTCTCTGGGTTCTTGTTTGGAAGAAAAGGGTTCAAGTTAGGGTCGATGATTGTGGATGGTTTTTCCGAGTATGCTGCGAAAGGTCTTGGTGGGTACTTGATGAAGAAGTTGTGCAACTTCTGAGGAAGTTTGGCAAACGCCTCCTTGGCAGACAACGACATTGGTGATGGCAGAAGTTGAAAGTTGAAGTCTAGTTGGAAATCGAAAATTTTCGCACTATGCACACTTGGATGGGTGGGACAGAGAAATCTTGATTATTGGAAGATTTGGAATTTGAAGAGCTTTCTATTAATATTCAAATAATTTGCTATTTCGTGAGATTCATTGCTGGTTGTTGTTTTCTTTTTGCGGTGTTTTGGTTGAAGTGGGTACCAGAGGATCAATGAAAGTAGGTGTTGAGCACGAGGTCTACAAAGTAAGACAATTAGGTCGAGAGTTGAATAAACGAAATGAAGATAAATAAGAAAATGTTGAAGTTCTCAAACGTACGCTATTAATGGATGTACGACCAACAGTGCATTTCAGACAAAGTACTTAGTTTGATCAAATTCACGCAGTAATAGAGCTAATCGCATGTTCACCAAAAGATTCTGAAATTTCCAGTGCACCATGTCCCCAGTCACCATAGTCGGAATTTTAAAATCTTCATACTTAAGCTCGCAAAAATAACATCTCTCTACATTTCTCTAACGTGTCATGAAATTTACCTATATGCTTATTTGGCAATGTTCTGCAATGCCTCCAACACCTCCAACTGGATGTTAGCCTCGGCAACAACAACCTCATCGGAAGAAGAAGCTCTCTTCTGAGCATCGGCAATCAATGACTTGATCTCCTGGGCATCGAACTGCTCTGGCTTGAAAGCCTCAATGGCAGAAATGGTCAACTTGTTACCTGGCTGGACAGTAGCAATACCTCCAGAAACGAAGTACTGCTCGGTCTCACCACCCTTGGAGATGATCTCCAACAATCCTGGTCTCAACTGCTCGACAATTGGGATGTGGTTAGCCAAAATACCCAAGTCTCCGTTAACGGAAGGCAAGTTGACCTGCTGAACCTCAGATTCAGAGTACAAAGTCTGGTGTGGGAGAGCCAACGACAACTTCAAGGCATCGGAACTGGAAGCCTCAGTGGCGTAGGTTCTTCTGACCACGGAGTTGGATTGTCTAGCGACCTGGCGCAAGGTTTGTCTGAACATTGTGTGGATTCAGTGAATCTTTTCAAAGTGGTTTTGGTAAGACCGAGCGTGGGTTTGAGGTGCGCGCACGACCTTGGAGGGAGCTTCCTATTGGTTGTTGGTGGTATAACCTACACTAGGGGAAGGGAGGTTAATGAGAGTGAAAAAAAGAATAGGTGGTGGTTTTTGGTGGTCTTGCTTGTGTATTAGGCGTTTCATATTGATTCCTAAGCATATTTTGGCTGATTTGGTCAGAGTCTTGAAATGGCCTGGGATCATAAAGGTGGTATGAGTATGCACACCATTGTAGGACTAGTCGTTAGACTGGTGAATTGGCTCGAATGAAGCTCTCAACAGAAAAAACTTGAGATTCGTTATCATTTAGAGTGAACTCGAAAATGACATTCGTCAATTAAGTTCCGGGTGGGTTGTCTGAATGGTCACTTGAGCACTTGAGATGGATGGAAATCAGGCACAATGCTTGGGATTAGGATGAGATTATACAATGTGAGTCCGTGTCAGTAAGTAGCACGTAACCAAGAGTACGCGTAGTCTGACCTTGATCAGATGTTTCCCTTGATGTGCATAGAGCTATGGGGACGCTCCGTGCTCTCAAGAATGAAGCCGAGAAGTTGCTGTGATCGAACTGAGATCATCGAATTCACAGCCAATAAGTCACATTAACAGTCACGGTCTGCCAGTCAAGATTGAAATTCCACAAGATACCAACTAGTCTCCATTTCCAAATTGATTCAAGAAGTTATCGACATCAAACTCCTCCTCTGCTCCTCCCATGCCACCGTCCATATCCTTACCCAACATATCCATATTAAATTCATCTAGCAACGACTGCTCGCCTCCCAATACATTGTTCATATCCAAATCCATATCGTCAATACTCTTCTTCTTGTTAGATGGCTGTTCTCCATCCTTGAAATTCATCGACGACAAGATATCCGATGGGTTCGGAATATCCAATCCCTTGTCCATATCCATATCAAAGTCGAATCCAGAGTCCATGATATCGTCCATTTGTGGCTGCTCCTTTTGCTTCCTCTCTTCGGCTTCCCGCAACTCTCTTTCTCTCTTCTCCTTGGCTTCACGCTCGATTCGCTCTTCCTCCTCTTTGCGAGCCTTCTCCTCTGCAAGCCGCTTCTCCTCCTCTTTCTTCCGGAGTGCCGCTGCCTCTTCCTCCTTGCGCTTTCTCTCTGCCTCCGCCTTTTTCTGTCTCTCTAGTTCCTCCTGAATCCGCAACTCCTCTTGCTTTTGCTTACTCTCCACCATTTGCTCAATACACCAACGCGCATCATTGAACTTGCTGACTGTTTCGTCAAGAATCTGGTCAAACTGTGCAATGCTTAGTGTGAGCTGATTGGTAACCTGTGGAGGTATTAGCTGGTTATTAGGGCCTGTGATGAGGTTGCTTTGTCTCTTGTTATTGTTGATCATCTCGAAGATGTAGCCTGATGTTCGAAGCACATCGTTCAACGTGTCTGTGAGTCTCGTTTCAAGATTCATTAGAGGTTGTGATTATGATTCTGAAAAGATTATACTATGGATTATTCTATGCCGGCAGAAATAATAGGAAGTGAGTAGTATGGAAGAGAAACGGATCCTTTTTAATCGAGAGGTATATGAGAGATGGATACTTCGAAGGGATTTGCAATGTGTTAAATTTGTAGTTTTTTTAATGCTTTTCGTTTTTTACCGATGGTTTTTGTATTTTTGAAGTTGCATCAAGTGTAGAAATTTGATTATAATATGACAATCGCGACCAGAACTGAGAACTGAACACATACTATAAATGGAGAGTTTATTAATTGAGGGTTTTGCGGGAAGAATCAGCCTCAGTAGACAAATGGGGAAATTTTTTTTTCAAAATTAATATTCAATGTATATAAAACAACGAATCCTTAATCGAAAAGTAGCAAATGAACTTCGATACATATTTGAAGTTTGGACTGAAAGCAATTGATTTCCAAGATTCAAACCTAAGCATAGAATCCAACCCTCCAAAACAATGTAGTAACTCAAATATTGCCTTTTCAGTGAATATTGAATAAAGTAGATATTCTTAAACCCTTTGCAAATAAAATTTGCGCAGGCTCCAAAAACTATCTACTTTAAGTCACCCAGCATTCTATAGTAATTGAGTTCTGTGTGGAACAGAGCATCATCACAACAACGAAGCTCCAGAAAAATCAATGGTTGAGATAACCAAACACGTTGAAGATAACGCATTACAAAGAGAAATTGGAATGTATTTTCGTAAGTCAATTTGCAATAATACTCAGGACTAACAATATGGGCCTTGCGGAATCCTGAGAGAACTACAGCCATGGCTCTCAGAAGAGACGTAAAAATGAAGAAATAAACACACAACCACATAAATTCTACATCCTCTATTTTAAAACAACATATACCTTCATTATCCTTATGCATCACCAGAGACATATATTAAGTATCCTCTGTCTACTCCACGCCCGAGTGCATATAATCCACATACATCCTACACTGCACATAACCCATCATCTAAGTACGCGTTACTATTCTCTTCCAATAACAACCATAACTACATGGCTGAATTGCTCTCGAGACAGGGACCTTTGGCCCATGTCTGGCTCGCGTCCAACTATGACCGAAAGCTTTCTAAACTGCAGCTCCTCAGCACAAACATCATTGCATCCTCCAACATCATTTCCACGAGGCAGATCCAGTCCGCTGGAGACACAAATTCGGATACTATCACCTTAAGACTTTCGGGCCAGTTGCTCTTAGGAATTGTTCGAATCTACTCCAGAAAGACCAAATATCTCTTAGACGACGTCAACGAGTGCTTGTACAAATTGAAGAGCTCTTTCAGATATGCTAGTGGTGCCAGTTTGGGATCTAATATTACGACAGTGAACTTACCGCCTCCAAGAACCACCATCACCAATTTTTCCAAGCATTTAATGCAAGACCAGGTGACAGAACTCGACTTGTTCTACCAGGAAGACTTAAACTTGGACGATGACGCAGTTGCACAGACCAATCATGACATGCTCTTTTCTCAAGTCAGCTCTTTGAACCACTCCTCCCATGATGCTTCCGAAATTGACCGCTCCATTGAGTTTGCAAGAAGACAATCGGGGCCACAACCGGATATGGACATGGACATGGACTTGGATTTGGACTTTGATCTTGATTTGGATCAGTCTATCGAGCAAGGTCGAGATGCTCAGGCGCCTATGTTGGAGGCAGACCAATCTGTTTTGGACCTTTCCAAAGGTCCCAACTCGCCTATTCTTGAGAGCGATGACTTGGGACTTGGTGAGCCTCTAGAAACCATTGAGGATCGTTCTAGTGTTCAACCACAAGAGACTTCACCAATTACCCCTCCACAGGAATCCATCGGTCCTGCCAGACGCACAAGACTTGTTGGTGTGACAAATGAGGGTGTAATAAAAACCACAAAAAGGAAGTTAATTGTGGATAATGCAGAGGAGTTGCAAAGGGGACTTCCGAACGAGATTTTGAAAAGTATTCAACATTTACAAACACATGGCCGGTTTACGGAAGAGACATTGACATTAAATTTGACAGAGAACGAAAAGTTGCAATTGATCGAGGAACTCGCTTCTCCTGCCAGCTCGAAACGGAGAAAGATCTGGAATCTTGACCATGAGCTCAGGCAGAGATGTGTCCAACTCTCCAACCAAGAACAACAAGGCTCAGAATCTCCTGACCACTCCATGAGCTTCGATCTTGACAACAGCTTGGACTTTGACTTATCTTTGCCAGGTCTTGAGCCAGACAACGACGCTAACACCATGGCCAAACCAACAGAATCACCCCGCGAAGATGATGACAACACAATAGACAGTGTGAAGGGCACTACACAGATCGCTGAACACTTGAGAAAGACCTTTTTTGAGCAGCCAACAATCAAATTTGACGAGCTCATGGACAAAGACATGACGGACGGAGATAACGTGCCACTTGGGGCAGTTCATAAAGCTTCAGACACTGTAAAGGTCAGTCAGAGAAGAGAGGCAACTAAATGCTTTTTTGAGTTACTTGTGTTAGCTTCCCATAATTGTATCTCCTTAGAACAAGACGAGACCAATGGTCTCTCCCAGTTGGGAAAGAACCTTACAATCAGACCAAGAGACAATCTTGTATCAAGATTTCTTTAATTAATGTACTATAGCAGATTTGGTGTAGTTATACAGACTTTAGTAGAGGGACAATGCCCTCGTCTATCGAAATGTTAGCCGTTATGCTCGTAATGGCGTCCAACCTGGACTCTTCGATCTCCCAAATATTAATATCTCCATCTGCGAACGCTACCATTACATGTGATCCGTCCGGGGTGAAGCATGCTGTAGTGGCCCGGCAGGTCTTATCTATGATTGAAAATGTTGATACCGGACTCATGAGTCTGGCTTGAAGGTCCCAGAATTGAATGCACGGACCAATCTTGGGAGGATTGACACTACCGAGAGTGATAATGTGAAAGGGGTGTCCGGGACGTGCCACTATTTTTGTCACCACCGTCGCCGTTGGAATACTAGCAATCGGCTTCTTTTTAGCCAAGTCCCACACTCGGAGTTGCCAGTCATTGTGACCGGATACGATTATTGAGATGGTGGAAGAAACTGGTAATTCGGCCATCGAGGTCACGGACAGCGAAACTTGAGGCGATTGGTCTTCAATGACCGAGTATTCCAATGCAATGCAATTTTTGTCCTTATTGTTGGAAAGACGGTATATGTGACCGTTCTTTGAGCTTACAAGAGCCTGGTTCAAGAAGCGCATTTCTGGAGATTTGGCCAGATGCACCTCGTCAGTAAACCTTAGGTGACTCAGAAGGAATAGTGAGTCTGTCAAAGAGAACTGGTCTTTGAGTCTCTCGGATTCTCCTGAGAGCCTCACACTATCAACTTTGGGGAATGCAAGAAAGTTGGGTGACCACATGTTAAGAATTCCTTCCGATGATACAGAAACAATACTTGAACTTAACTGGCTGTTCGCATCTAATTGGTGAATACGAACGATAGGCGAGGTGTGGTGGATATATCTGTGATTCGACGTATTTGTCGATGCTGCTAGCGTTGTAGTCTGTAATGTTGGTAACACTGCGATTTGGGTAGGATTGACCTCAGTCAAGTCCCACATAACCACCCTTCCGTTCTCCAAACCGGCCACTATCTTGAATGGATCAGTAGTATTGAACTCGATAGCTGTGATTGGACTTGTACATTGAAGGAAAAACTCAGGCACCATTGGGAAAGCATTTCTATTGAAGATAACTGCCAATCCAGCACTTCCAGAGATGTCATCGAGCTTCTTTTCTTTGGATCTTCCATATCCCACGAGGATAAGTTCTGGAAACTGTATAACCGTACTTATATGCGTAATGGGCCGGTCGAGGAAATGCGAGAGCCCGTTGGCAACGTTGAATGGCTCTTTTGTGTCTTCTTGAACAGTACCTGGATCCTTTACACCCAAACGGAGATTAGAAAAGGAAAACCCAAGTTTGGACTGCGCCAATTGGTCCTCTAGAGCCTCCTCTACCAACTCCTGCGTTGTAAGCCCAGTTGTTTCCACAGGATCCAGTTCATTTTCCTCTTTTATGTTCTCTTTGGTGCTAGGTTGAGATGGGATTTCTCCAATGTCAGAATCCTCTTCAAATTCCGTTTGGACTGCCTTATCAAAACGCTTAACATCTGAACGATGTTCGTTAGGCCGTATATCGGAAGTTGGCGCTGTTTGATGTGTGTTTACAGCTGGTGGATCAACTTGCACAGCAAAATCCACCTTCACCAGAACGGGCAAGCTAGGCACCTGCGAAACGGTGGATGATTTCTGTAATTCTGAGCGCCGCTGCTTGAGCTCCTGTAGTCGCTGTCGTTTCTGTTCTAGAAGGGCTTGTCTATCCATAGTTGGATTTGATAAATGATATAAACAGTGGGGTGTATATAGGTTAATCTAGAGGTAAAGATGGTCATTTTGGTCATCTTGGAACGGATACATAAAGGAGAAAGTTCGTATAAGATGAGAAAATTAAAGTAATTTACGTTATTAATTTCACAATAAGACTTTATGTGATTTCATTCTAATTTGGTGTTTCCTTTTTCCCACTATCCTCATCTTTTTTATCTCTATGTAGCTCTCTTTACTCAACGCGAACATTTATCCAGTCCATCACCACTTCTTTCATCATGGACATCGATGACATCCTCACTGAGTTCGAGACCGGGGCTCGTGCTGCCACTAAAGAAAAGTCCGAGGATCTCAATCAGCAGATGGTTACAGCCATGCTTAACGAGAGAATGGCCCCAGACCTCTTACCTTACAAGCACGAGTTGATGAAAGAAGTGCTAACCAAGCTTCTGAACCAGCAACAATATCTCTTGGATTCGTACGAATACGGCGACTCCAACGCTGAGTCTGGAGTCCTCAATGCTGACTTCAAACTCCAGTTGATGATAATCGAAACGGAGATCGAGCGCTTGAGTTACTTGGTTAGACTCTATGTCCGTACAAGATTGGCCAAGATCGACAATTTCACCATCTTTTACATCAACGAGACATCTAACGAGCCCCAGGGTGCCCCTTCCTTGATGACTGACCAAGAGAAGTCATACATGCATAAGCACTTCAAGATCTTGACCCAGCTTTACAACAACAGCTTCCTCAAGAAATTTCCTGAATTCCTCACCTTCTTGGACGACTCAGCAGGAAACCAAAACATGATTACCACCCCAGAATTGAACCAGCCCGTATTTATTCGTGTGATACGACAGAAGCCAATCATTCTCAACTTGGGTCACGAAGGCGAGTTGGAGCTCGTCCATAAAGGTGTATACGTGGTGATCTACCGTCTTATCAAACCATATTTAGATCTTGGCGAAATCGAGTTGATTTAGTCTATGCCATCACTGAATCTTCGCATCCACCCGGACATTCGGTGTTTTGATCAATGATAAACCACTCCTGTAAACACCCGAAGTGGCCCCGGTGACCACATTTGAGACTGACAACAACCGTGAGACCCTTGCATGGCTCGTTGCAGTAAATACAGTTCAGCTGCTTCCGTCGACAATTATCACAGTACCAAAATCCGAATTTGTCACTACCAGCACCGTGCTTAGCCTTGGATGCTTCATTGAGCATTAGTTTGTTGCACCAGCAACAATAGAACCTTAAGTCGACGTCCTTGTTTGCATAATTGCTTAATTCATACAGAAGATCCGTCGGTGCATCCTTCACAACCTTCACAGCATTAGTAAAGAGCTGTCTCTTCCTTAATGTTTCAATGTACATTCCCAAACACTCCAAACATCCTTCTTTGCTAAGTACTTTCTTTGGAAAGTACTTATGAAGCAGCTCGTAGAATAGCAATATAAGCGTAGAACACATGATGATGTCTCCTTGGTCCATGGCATAGTCAATGGCCCTCTTGAGCATCCCCATAGTGTTCCATGGCTTGTCCGAAAATAGCACCTCGGAATCCTCGTCTTCTTTGTCTTTCTCTTTAAAAGCACTCGTGAGTGCTGACTTACGTGGGTGCTCATTACCGTTAGCCTCTACAACCCTTTCGAGGTGTTGGGGTGAGGTCTGCTTGATACCCAAGGCTCCACTTCTGCCTCCAGCAAAAGATCCTCGTCCAGCGTAACTAGCCGTCATTATGGGGGACCCTTTTAAGGATCCCATAGAAGGTCTACTTCTGATTCCCGAGTTGACAGTATGTCCACTACCTGTGTGCATAGCAGATGTGGAATATGAAGCGGCTGTAAGAATGTTCAAATTCTCGTTATCCAAGTCTTGGGAGCTGTTTGGAATGGCCCATGGATGCTGTGTTGTAGAAAAAGATGCTGCTGTATACTTTTTGACCGAGTTCTTGCGTGAGTACATCAACGGAGAGCCCTCTTCATTGAAAAATTCGGGAGAAGCACTAGTCTGAGCCCCGAATGACAGGTATTTGGTACTTCTGATATCAATAGCTGAAGACTTTCTAGGGATTGTCTTGGAAATATGATGCTCCTTGTTAGGCAGATTTGAAGCCTCAGAAAGGACATCATCTTCATCATCATCTACGATAGCATGCTCTTGTTCAGTGGAAGGAGTGATCATTTTTGGGGCAGGTAGCGATGGTCTTCTTTTCATCAGCAGACTGTTGGCTCTAGAAGCAGTTGATGGCCCAGACAAGTGCCCTGACTGAAATTGGTCTATGCTTGCGGTCGAGCCTGATTTGTATCCCATTAACGATCCACCTAACCTGGAGGAGGCTGATGATCCCAAGAGAGAGGTGTTATGTAAAGACGAAGCAACTTCAGAGCCCTTGGGAACACTACCATAATTAGTAGTCAGAGTTGAGTTTGAGTTATAGGACCCAACGAAATTATCTAGATCTGAAGATATTGATTTAGCGTCATCGTTAGCAGCAGCACTTTGGTTCAGAGTACTCTCGGCTTCAACAACAACCCTCTCATTGTGAGTATAGTCATCGAAAAAGCTGTTCTCCTCCTGTTCAAGAGCTACCGCAAGTAATCGCCAGACTTGACAATCTCTATAGCGCTGCACACTTGCTGCAAGTCTTGCATTCATTTGACAGACATCAGCTAATGCAAACCCGTCTGGAACAGAAGTATAGTATTCATTTGCGAGCACCTCAAATACTGCTTCATCTCCAAGGGGAATAGGAACACTCACGCCAACAACGTACGGAGAAGGACCACTGAAAGGTGACTTCTTAGAAGTGGCTACCAGTGACATAAAAAGCGGAGATTCAGAATCTTGTGTTGATTGAGACGGGTTTCGAGGAAGAGACGGTCTCATGACCGATCCGTAGTTATCTACCACATTAGGTCGACCAAATGGAACCGGTGATGGAGACTTGGTAGGAGTATAAGCTGTCGACAGTCTGATCAACTGCGGCCGATCCTTAGGCGAATTATTTTGAGTTTTTTGGTAAAGTAAATTGGAAGGATTGGGAAGCGATCCCATGGGCGTTTTCGAGTAGATGTTGGAATTATCGAGGGTGATTGAAGAGGAGCGCTGCTCCAAAGTGTGTTCTTCATCGATTCGAGTAAACTCATCCAAATTGGTCCGATCCAGGATATCGGACTCCACTTCCACCTGTTCAGGACCCTGAAAACCGTAATCCCTGCTGTCTTGAGTAACAATGGAGAGGTCCGCGAAACCATTCTGCCATGTTGTGACGATGCTGGGCAAATCGTCCAGAGGTCTAGTAACGTTCAGTAAGCCATCGTCACCAGTAGTCAAATTATAAGAAACAAACATGTTTGACTTGGTCAAGGTCCACAATTTGCGCTCTGTTGAGGACGAGTCTCCTGCCCAGATGAAGTTCTGGAAGGGCTTAAGAGTGGTGGTTGTTACAATCTCTTTAGGCACATGCTTTCTCCTTAAATTGAAAACTGTGATGGTAGGATCGTCGTTCAAGAACAGACACGCAAAATCATAGTCGTACAATGAAAGCTTGGGATCATGGTCATCCTCGCCAAACTCGAAATTGGATGCGCCATGGGGCCGATCGTGACATGGGATTTGACTCCAACGAATTTTCATGACGGGGCCGTAAGTATTGAGAATCATTTCAGGAGAGTTTGGATGCAGCGAGTTTTCACCATAGTTCCACACACAAATCTTCTTATCTCGCCCTCCTGTAAGCACATACTCAGACTCCGGATGAATATGTAACGAGAGCGCAGGGCCAGTATGGAAGGTCCATTTACGCTCAGGAAGAACTGTACTGGACGAGTTAGAACCTGGGTAGCGCAAATCGAACTTACACAACAGCCCTGAGTCGTGAACTGAGAGAACAGTCATTTTACCTCTGACTTTAGAGTGACGTGAATATTCACAAGACCTGACGGGATCAGAGTGCTGCGAAGCCGAGAGTTTCAACACTGGCTTTGGACTGAATGTCCGGAGATCCCAAAGCTTGACAGTTCCGTCTTGCGAACCTGAGAACAACACCTGTTCATGGTCGGTGAAATCCACCGAGTTTACCACACGCTTGTGGTCTTCCAACTTGTACGCCAAACGGGACTTGCCGTTTCCAGAGACCTGATGCACATGTACGGACCCGCTGGTAAGGCCACAGGCGATCATGTCGCCGTAGCACTTGACGGTGTTGACGTTGAACAATTTTGTAGATGAATGGAGCCGAGACAGACCTGGAGGCTCCACAATATTGACGTCAGCCACCACTTCGGACTGATCATTATTAAGGGCAAGAAGTTTCAAGTAGTTTTTTCCTCCAATGACAACATGGTGGATCGGAGCTGATGTCGATGGGTCAAATGATGCCGATAGCCTTCCCATTGGATGCTTGAGCCGCGAGAGACAAGTGATCTCTCGTTCACACGAATACATTAATTTCTTTCGGCGAGGAAGGGAAGGTTTCAGAGGATCTGGAGACTTGCCCCGCGGCTGATCGTTGGAGCCCAACGACCCATAGATGTTGAACGCAAAACGAGCGAGGCTCAGTTGCGATTGATTGGGGCCACTAGCCATTGATGAGAATAGACAGCGAGATCTGGCTAGTTTCCTTTGGCCGATGTATGTCCTGTGAGTCTAACGAGGCTAGTGTTGCCGGATGTGGGGCAGATGTGGGGCAGATGTTTAAGTATGTTGAGTAGGTTGTGTAGATTGATTGATAGTGAGCATGGTGGAGGACGAGATGAGAGGGAAAGAAACGTATGGACTGGAAAACAGAGAGATCTCTGAGGATTCAGTATATGTGCATTTCTTTTAATAATTTTGCTGCGTTGTATTATTTTATTTTTTATGTAATCTGTGTTTCCATATCTAAGAGGGAAATGAATCACATTGTGCTAATAAGTATTATCAGGTCACGCCGTGCAGTAGTTACAATATAGAAAGACTCAAGTAAATACTGTATTCCAGATGGCAGAATACATAGAAAGACAATTCTTGACAAATTAGAACCATTAAAGATTTGTTTGGATAGTCAATATTTTGGAGCAGGTGGATCACCATAATAATAGCTCACACTAGTAATATAATTTCTTCTTTCCAATATCAGAATTTTCATGAGAGTCCTATTACCCAATGCCAAAATAAATCAGCCTACATCAATTACTCATACAATATCTAGCTGTCTCTCCCATGTCACGTCTTGTCTTATCTGTCTCTATCTATCTGCCTGCCTACTCCATCACCTACTTCTCACCTCCAGTTATCGTAACCTGCACCACTTACTTACACCACCATGCCCGTGTGGCTAGTATCCAAAATCAAATCCTTCTTCAAGATGTTCACCGTCATTGGTGTCTCGATCGGAGGTTTGGCCCTCGTGGCCCTCTACACCTTCCAGTCCACCCTTATCTACCCATCTTCATTAAATGATGGTAAAGGTCACTGTGCTACCCCCGACGAACTCGACATGCCCGACTACGAAGAGCTCTTCTTGCGCACAGAAGACGGCGAAAGTATCCAATGCTATGCGCTCAAGCACGACCGTCTGTCGCCGCTGTACACGAACAAGACCGTTCTTATACTTTCTCCCAATGCTGGTAATATCGGGCATGCATTGCCCATTGTTTCCATGTTCTACAAGAACTTCCAGTACAATGTATTTATCTATTCGTACCGTGGCTACGGAAAGTCGTCTGGCCGCCCGCTGGAGATCGGGTTGAAGGTGGACGCCCAAAGAGTTATGAAATACATCACCACTGAAGACGAGCAACTTCTGCAGAGCTCGTTGGTTTTGTACGGCCGGTCACTTGGTGGTGCCGTTCTGGTGTATATCTCTTCAATATTCCCTTCGGCCATTCTGGGAATCATCTTGGAGAATACGTTCTTACTGATTCCCAAGACAGTGCCTCACATCTTCCCTGCTCTCAAGTATTTCACAATTTTGGTTCACCAGAAATGGAACACAGAGGTATTGGTGCCACAGATTCCATCCAACATCCCCGTGCTTCTTTTCAGTGCCCGTAGAGACGAGATCGTTCCTCCTAGCCACATGGATCGTATCTTCCAATTATTGAGAACGAACGATAAGGTCATGTACAAGTATGATCAAGCAGCACACAATGACACCGTGATCCAGCCAGGTTACTGGGAGCGGGTGCATGAGTTTATTCAGGATAAGGTCAATCCTGCTGGATACTAGGGTTTGGATCCTGATGGATATTAGAATTTAAACGTTATTACCGCAAATATATCTACATCTCTTCCTCATTATATTTATACAAGACATTACACAGTGATCTGTGCGTTACCCTTGGCGTTGAAAGTGTCGTGGGACATGAACTCGAGCTTCTGGTCGTCGGCCAACTTCAACACCTTCTTGAATCTCTCTCCAATAGTCACCAACTTAGACTCGTCACAGTCCTTGGTCCAGATGGCCACTCTGAAGTTAGCTCTTCTAACGTTCAACACGATACCGTTGACCTCATTCTCGTCGTCCTCGATGGTCTCGCCAATCACGGCCAACAAGCCTCTCAACCACAAGTCGTTGATCACCTGGGCAATCTCTCTCTTGTTGTTGAAGGAAAATTGCCATCTGCCTCCCTTGGCGTTCTGCTCATCTTCCCACTCTGGCTTGATACCTTCCTTGAACAAGTGATAGTCCGACTTCAAAGGCAATTGGTTGGCCACAGGGATGGAGTTGTAGATTCCCCAGAATTCCTCCACGGACTGGAATGTGATGACTGGTTTCAACAAGTCCAGCCATGTTTCAGACTTGTTGGTCTGAGGCTTGGTGTACCACAAGGTCCACTTGGAGTTCAATGGGTGCTTGGCAGTGAATTCCTCCTTGCTGCTCAAAACGGTCTTGTCGTTGTCCAAAGACAATTCCTCGGTTTTCTTGGTCAAATCTTCCGACATCTGCGTGTTAGTTGGGTTATTGGAGGGCACAATCTTGAATAGCAGCGGTTACAATGTATATGTGGATGCTGCGGAGTGCTTCTGTGGTGTTGCTGTACGTACTGCTAGTGGTTTAACTCAAAAGATGAATTTTACACAAAAATCGATGTTGGAAAAAAGTTTTGGCGCGCGTAAACTTCAGCACGGGCAACTCTACCGTCTGACAGTGGAGCTGGGGAAAAAGGAGATGATGGATTGAAAGGCAGTTATTTCCAAAAAATTATACTAGAATGCAGAAGTTTTTGAATTCTGAAGCTGCTGCCTACTTTTCAGGAAGTTCTATATGGGGCTCGTTTGGAAGTACACTGATGCGATTTACCAAGGACGCAGAATAGGGCCAGAATTGGTTAATTGAAATGGGAAGCAATGGAGACAACGTATAAAAGAAGAAATCAAATTGTGGAGATAAGCATACAACATACATTAGAAATGGTCCCTATTTTTTCTATAAATTTGGTTGTTTGCTTAGACAGTTTCTTTAGAGCAATGAGAACATTTCAGAGACCTTGCAACCGTGTATCCAAGTGCTAACTAGGCAAAAACCCAATCAAAATATGGATGCTAAAAATTTAGGAATTACTTTAGGGAAAGTTAAGTAGCTTCTCCAACCAATTCAAACACTATTTCATTACAAAGGCTTTCCGATCGCATCCAGCTGATCATGTCTAACGTATATCACTTCATTGATCAAGTGTTCCTCCTAGCATAAGACAGAAAAGGACACCAAGGACGAACTCAGCAGTCTGCGAGTACTCCAAAACAGCCGATATCCCTATGAATGTTCACTCTACGTGGCTTTTAGGACAAACACCTTCCGCTGACGCACGATTGATTGGCCCAACTGAGTTACTCCAATCAGATACTTCAAGAACCAGTTAGTTGATTGATAGTGGCTAACAGGACCATAATAGTCGTCGATATTCATGGTTTGTGGTATACTAGGATTTCAGTACAAGCCTCAACTTCAGTACATAAAGCTTACTATTATTTCTACTCTTACCTGGTAGCCAGGCTTTGTAATAGATTGTGAAATCTGGACCATCCGATATCTAAACTAGTATCAGATGTAGTCTCCGGTTCTCTCTCATGTCTGGTCTCTACTGAACCCTTCCAGGTCCAAGTCTCTTCAAACGCAACCTATATTCCTATTATACACTAAAGCATTCCGACAGCAACCAAAAGAGCACCCGCAGCTCCTCCATAAGCAAAGTTTCTGTTACCGTTACCTCCGTTTGTGATCGTCGTCTTGGAGTACTCCTTGAGAGAGCCCACGTTTCCCGAGATTGAACCCATACCTACGTTTCCCGAGGATGGAGCATCCACTTCAGTAATGTACGTGGACATGAAGCTCTGCGTGTAGATGGTCTTGACAGTGGCAAGCGCGCCGTTAGTGGTGATGGTCACCCAGACCGTGGTATCGGACTTGCTCAGACTCGACAGGGTCGAAGTGCTGGAGGAGGAGGAGGAGGTGGTGCCGTCTGCACGTTTGAGGTGGAAGAAGTCTCTGGCCAAATCGAAGTCGAGGGCAGCAACAACACTGGCTACGAAAACGAACGTGAGGAAATGAGAGAAGTTCATGTTGGGAAAAATGTACAAGGCAATGAAAACCTATGAAGATGTTGTGAAGGAATACCGTGCCTCGGTCACGTGCGACAAAAATGATGATTAGAAAGAGTTCGATCGAGCTGGAGCAAATGGATAGAATACTGATATGGGATTTAACCCCGGATGTTAAGAACGTTCTAATTTTTTCTTCTCTTTTCTTTTCTTTTTTTTTTTTTTTTTTTCGGTTTGTTGGAGTCGAACCTCTAATATGGCTGTGTTGTATGGTGTAGGAATGTTCTGAGTAGATGTAGGAATAGGAAAGTGTAGAGATTGGGTTGAGTTTCCACTTTTATGAGTCGCTCTGGAGTTGGAAAGTAACAAAATTGAAATTCCTTGAGATCAGAAAAAAGAGCTCACATGGATTAAAACGAGTATTTCTTTTTTTGAAGTATTGAAGAAATCAAGTTTATGGCGATATCTGAGTTCACCACATGAAAACCTCGAAATACATAAGTAAAGGACCTAGGTAATACCTGTTAGTTAGCCATTTCATAACTTTGTAAATGACAAACTATTTCTAGCCCACTAAGATCTCTATTCTAATAATCAGTCTCAACTTTATCACTATTTACTCCACTTGGTATACATTGTTGTCTGTTCACGTTGGATCTACATACTTAAATTGAGTCACGTTCCAAATCCAATTGTGAATCTAATTATTTCAAACGAATTCCAAATTTATCCCCTTTTCCTATTTTTTATACTTTCAGTATATAAAACCAGAACTACCGTTGGAATTTCCCCATGTTAATTTCTCATGTACCTCCTCCACCTGTCATAATCTTCTCATATCGCATATCTCCTATCTCCTGTACCCTACTTATCTCTTTATGAGCCAACCCAAGGAAATCAAGAAGAGCCGCCGTCAGTCGATTGCAAAGCTCGCCAAATCCCCACTTTCTGTGTCGCCTCTCCCGCATTCTCCCAGAAACTCATCCAGACCTGGGCTGTACTTAGGCAATGCTCCTTTCTTGAATAGAGATGATGATTCGTCTGCCAGAACCAGTGAAGACGACACTCCTGTCCCCGAGATCCTCTCAGACTTCTCCGCAGGCATCAATGACTCTCGACTTGTTGAGGCTGTGGCCAAACATCTCAAGGCTGACGACTCAGCTTTCACTCTGGAAGGTGCAGACATCACCAGAGATATCTACCGCTTGAACAAGGAAAGCACCCGGCCCAAGCGTTCTCGAAGCTGGACACTGATGGATTTCGAGCGGAACGACCGTCGTGGCTCCTCTGCGAGCTCTCTTAACGTTCCTGGCGGTTTCAGAAGGCAGTTTCTTGTGGCAAATGCCAATAAGAGGAAACCCGATATTCTTACCAGAAACTTCGTGGAGTTCTTGAGCATCTATGGCCATTTTGCTGGTGAAGACTTAGAGGACGATGATGCGGTGGCATGTCACTATGAGGCACAGAACCCATTTGGTCTGGACGAAAATGTACCTCTCCTTCAAGCAAGAAACTATAACCCCAAAGGTACTGCAACCGACACTAAGGCGTACTTTTTACTTCTCAAGGCGTTCGTTGGAACTGGGGTGTTATTCTTGCCTAAAGCATTCTCTAGCGGTGGTTTGGTATTTTCAGTAGTGACGCTCTTTCTTTTTGGCTTGCTTTCCTATTGGTGCTATGTTATCTTAGTGTATGCCAAAATCGCCATGAAGGTGTCAAGCTTTGGAGAGATTGGAATGCTATGCTATGGGCCTTGGCTCCAACACCTCATCTTGTCGTCTATTGTGTTGTCCCAAGTAGGTTTTGTTGCTGCGTACATTGTGTTCACAGCCGAAAACTTACGTGCATTTGTATGTAACATTTCCAGCTTTACTCCAGCGGACTTAGACATTTTTTGGTTCATCTTAGCGGAAGCTTTGATTTTGACGCCAATTACCTTGATTAGAGACATTACAAAGCTCTCGTTGCTGGCACTTTTAGCCAATATCTTTATTTTCATGGGATTGATCACCATCTTATACTACACTATTGCAGAGTTCATTGGAAACAGCTTCCAGCCAGGAGATGGTATTTACTACGTGTTCAACAAGTCTGAATTCTCGTTGTTCATCGGCGTGGCCATTTTCGCTTTCGAAGGCATCGGGCTTATCATTCCCATTCAAGAATCCATGATATATCCCAACAACTTCCCTAGAGTTTTGTTCCAGGTGATTATCACGATCTCCTTCATTTTTATCTTCATTGGTGCTATTGGCTATTTAACTTTTGGTGCTGATATTGATACTGTCATTTTGTTGAATCTTCCTCAAACTTCTCCATCAGTTATCATGATCCAGTTGCTTTATGCTGCTGCAATTTTGTTGTCCACACCCATTCAGATCTTCCCTGCTGTGCGCCTCATTGAACTGAAGATCTTTTCTCCCTCCACTTCGGGCCGTAATTCACAGGTCGTCAAGTGGCAAAAGAACCTCTTGCGCCTTGTGTTTGTATTGACTACTGCCACCATTGCACTCTACGGTGGTCAGAACCTCGACAAATTTGTGTCTTTTGTGGGATGCTTCGCATGTATTCCGTTGGTATACATGTATCCACCCATGCTCCACTTGAAGTCATGCTGTGACTATAAGAATGCAACACAGGGCAAGAACACCAAGTTTATTTTGGCCATGGTGGATTACTTCTTGGTTGCCATAGGAGCAGTGGCATTAATCTACACCACCTACGACATTCTTGGTCATTAATGTGACCACCTTTTCCCTCAGATAGAATTTTAGAAAGGTCCCAAAAGATCAACCAGTTACTAGACCTGTTTGTTAATTGCATACAATACATTTCATTGCTATATTTCATGCTACTCTAATCCTCCAAAAGCTTGGCTACCCACAATCTAACTTCGTGGATCTGTTTCTGCAAGTCTTGTTTCAGCTGAGCTCTTAAGTTGTTGGTCTCAGCAACCAAATCCCGCGTTTGCTCTCCGAGCTCCTGCTGCTTCTTCCATAAATCTGGGTAGTTCTCCTTTTCCCACAGCAAAAGCTTCGATTTAGCAGCTCCATAAGTGCGAGGCATGTAGTATTTGACAGACAAGCCAAATGCGGCCGAAGTAGCCAAGAAACGAACAGGGAGGGATCTTCTGCCAACTGCAACCGATGTAATCAACACAGGGAAAATCACATTGACGCAGTCAGGGATCACTGGCTCCAAAATCACCTCGTCCACCTTGTTCTTGAATGTTGACCACTCATTGGCAACGGCGGTTCTCTGAGTACCCAATTCTGCAGCAGCAATCGAGAACTTGTCGTGGAGGTAGCTTCTCAAACTGTTGAAATGTTTTTCTAAGTATGGGGTCGTTCTGACGCCCATACCTTCAATGAAGGAGATGTTGCCATGAGCCGACTCTTTCTCCTTGAGTTCCTTGGAGATTTCGGAGTTGTAACCTGGTTTAGTCGTTATAAGCTCCTCGTCCTCGTAGAACGATCTCTTTGGTGCCATTTTGGTGATCGCGGTTGAATATATGAAGCTATGAGTGTTGAATTTCGCTTTCGCACTTTATTGGTGAGACACTATAGAGAGGAGTTTTTGACTGATTGAGATAGTGTGAGAAAGGTACAGATTCAAGAATGATGAATATGCAATATTTGAGTTAATACAATTTAAACTTATGTAATGCTTGTTTGTATAACCTTATTATAAAGCTAAAAAGCTCATTTCAGGAAGGGAAATTTGATGAAATATTGATTCCGTATAAAAATCCAAATTGAAAAACAAGATATCGAGATTACTTGAATACATTACTATACATCCTGTGCTAATCGTATATCAGCATTACCCTTTTCTAAGAAATCCTTTCTTCTTCTTCTTTTCCTGTTGAGTTGGGGCTAATCCTCCCAATGGCTTAGCTGCTGCATCATTGTAGGCTGGAACCTCAATGGTAATGTTATTCAGTGAGTCAGGCGTGGAAGTTTTGGGCGACTCATCCATGTTGCTGGAGTTGGATGCCGACTCTGAACCCGTCTGTGGTGGACGGAGAAGATTGTTTGACGGCATTACCGGAACTCCCGACATCGATTTACGCTGCTGAACCGATGGAGAAGTTGCTCCTCCCATTTGTCCTGGCATCATCGACCTGTGTTTGTTCTTTGCTGGCGCTCCGGGATTGGAGGCCGAGCTGGCTGCTGGCATTGGCATACCTCCCCTTCCTCCATAATCAATGTTTAAGGCTTGATCAGGGAATGCAGATCTACGGTTCTTGCCCTTTGACTGATACCCTTGAGCACTGCTGACGCGGTTAGAAACTTGCTGATTCATCATTGGCCCGTTGCCTTGCATTTGATGAGGACCGTTGTTCATTTGCTGTGGAGCGTTCATCTGCTGTGGAGCGTTCATCTGATTCATGCCGAATGCCTGCGATTGATACTGCTGTTGCATGCCCATTTGATTAGGGTCCTGGAACGACCGCATGGAGCTCAATCTCTGACGAGGAGCATTGGAGTTGGGGGCATGTTGTGGCTGTTGTCCATTTTGGTACCTTTGTGGGTTGCGCAATGTAGACGGCAACGTGTTTTGTGGAAACCCGTTGGAGGGTAATCCATGAGGTGGCTTTTGGTCAAAGTAGCCGTCGTTAGTAGGTGGCCTTTGGCCGGTGGTGAGCGAGTGAGCTTGCGACTGTGACCGTCCGTTGTAATTGTTTCCATAGTTAACATTACCATTGGCCTGTTGGCCGTATCCTCCAGCGTAATTGTTATTACTATAGTTGTTGCCAAAGGTCTGCATTCCATTGGTGTTTGGATTGGCGTTATAGTTCTGGATTCCATTATAGTTCTGGTTATTGTTGAAGTTCTGATTATTGTTGAAGTTCTGGTTGCCGTTGTAGTTACCATTGTAGTTCTGGTTGCCATTGTAACCGCCATTATAGTTTTGGTTGCCATTATAGTTCTCATCTGGGCCAATATTCATGCGAGCCTGTTCGAGATCACGTTCACGTTCAATGAGCATCTGCTCTCTGCGCTCGAGCTCCAACTCACGTACCCGCGCAGGATCTTGTCCAGTTTCCTGAGAATTCATGGCAGCTTGCTCGGGCTGCAAAGCCTCTTTTGGAACATGTTGTTCACCGTTGAGAGCGGCGCCGTAAATCGCAATGTCAGAAAGATCAGAGAGATCGGGAGTGTCATGAACTTGAACAGATTTGCCCTTTAGTTGGTCAACAACCTCTTTGTGGACGGGTCCCTTTTCTTCAGAAGGTACCGCCTGGTTTTGATGCTGGACATGGTTCAGCACATGTGTCGGTTGGGTAACTGGTTCTTGGTGGATTCTAGCAGCGTTTTGGGCGTCCGCAATCTGGGAATTCAACTGGTCAAGCTCACGGTGCTTCATTTGCAAACGGGCATCCATATCTGCAATAGCACGTTCTTGTTCGCTACGGATAGTGTCAAACTGGAGCAACTTGGCCTGATGGTCACTAGATCTCAACTCAAAGTCCTTAATGGCAGATTCGTGGGCCTTCCTCTTCTGAGAAATAGAGCCTTCGATCTGTTTTAGCAGCACTAAGGTTTCCTGATACGAGGAATCCGCTTTTTGTTTTTCTATGCGGAGGTTGGCAAGATCTCCAGTGAGCACGTTGAGCTCGTTCATTTTACCTTCGTACCCAGGAACTTTTCTGGTGAAGAAGAGAGAATTATCCGCGATGTTCATCTTGTTGAGTTGGCATAAAATCGAGTACAAATTCTCCAAGTAAGGCGTTCTAACGCCATGGTCGTCACCTAAGAGAATTGGCTGCAACAATAGCAAGTCCACGTCGATTTCCTGCTGATGGTAAAATCTGTAAAAGAGCGAGTTGGACTCGGCATACAAAGGCGTGGACTGTTCATTAGACACCGGGAAGTATTTCTGCCAATTTTTTAAGAGATTGGATTCATTCTCAAAGCCCTTAACAAGCTTACAGTCCATTTTCTTGATGACTTTGAACACTTCGTTGACTAAGCCCGTGATCAAGGGTTTTGCCAAGATCTGCTTTTCCAAGTTTTGAGGATATGGCTCTTCAAAGATCACAGAGATGGAGTTCAATACCACGCGTGGCAAGGCCAACTTCCATTGGTAAGTCATGAACTCTCTTGGGTTTGTCAGTTTGAGCAAGCTGATATTGCCCTTCAGATCCTCTTGAACCATCTGCAATACTTTGTAGAACTTTGTGAAAATGGACAGATCCCGTGCGTTGGTCATGGAGGTGGACGAATCGGAGGAAGATGTTCCCACGTAGATTCGATGATCTGTGCCCAACATTCTGTGAATAAAATTATTGGAGCCCGGAACACGTTTGACATCAGACTCGTACATGATGGAGCAAACAGACATCTTGGAGAACTTTGCCAAGCTCAGCTGGACAAACGGTTCTAAATGAACATAGCCAGTGCTTTCTACAACAATGAGAGTATCTGGATTGATGTAAGGCACCAACTGCTCGCAGATGGACTGGAATGCTTGCAAGTTGTTAACGCTGACGAGAACAACGTCGTACTTGGCCGACGAGGGCAAATGCTGCACGGTGGGCACCAAGATGTTTGGGGTGAAAACACCCAGGTCCAAATGCAGCGACAGCCAGGAAATCGGAGCGGCAGGATCAAGCAGCGGGTCCACCATAGTGACCGAACACGCCTTGGTAGACTGAAGTCGCCATGCGTAGAAGCTGACGGCTGGGCTGGAACCCACTAGTGGAGTTAGTATGAGGTGTAGCAATCAGCAATGTGAGGTGTCACGTACCGGTCAACAATTGTAAGGACATGGACAAAAGAAGGCACGGGGTGCAAGTAGGGGATCACAAATAAGGAGGAAACGCCCGAGGGACGACGAGACTTGAGCAGGGAAAAAGATGGGAGAAGGGTAGAAAAAGCCTGGTAGTCTGTGACTTGAATAGTTGGTCCGGCATGTATGGGTATGATATAGAGGTGCGCCTCGTAGTTGATTTAGTGATGGTGCTGGTGATTTGGGGTGATGCAGGGGGTGAATTGGATAAAAGATGCTAGAAAGGGGTCTTAAAGTTGGAAGAATATTTGACAGTTCATTTTTTTTTTTTTAATTTTTTTCATTAGTCTTTGAGAATCTGTTCTTATCGATGGAATCTCTCACCGGTCCCATTTTGGTGAACCTTCCCAAATGTTGGTAGTGCGACTGGGCTGAGTAGGAGAAGTTTTTGTCCGTGTGACGGTTCTTATTGGTGCAATGTGGCGGATGAAAAGGAAAATGGAAATCATAAACGGAATCCACAGCCGCTACAGCCGTATAAATTCAATCAATTTTTATTTTTCTTCTCTTGATCCAAGCCTTGAATCAATATCCGGCTTTCTTGGACCGACATACTGCACATAAACGGAAAACACGCATGTCCACAAGACATTCCTGAGAAGTGTCAAAATTTTTTCTTTTCTTCTTACGGGCCATTTCGGCGGCGTCGTTGTCGACTTCTATTCGTCAACTTGATGCTACCGGCTTCCTCCGTGACTAGCCTGGTGCTGGTTACGTCTTGGATGTGTGGCTTGGAGATTGAAACAAGGGTGTATCTCCGGTTGATGAGCACAGCTCTGATTCTCTCGGTCATAATCCCTTTAACAGAAGTAGTGTTAGCTGTGAGCGATTGAGTGATGCATATGATTGAATGTTCTACTGAAGTAGGTCTATAAAGTTGTAAGTTTAAGTGGTGTAGTGTGTTGGTTAATGGTTGAACCATGGCATATTACAATAGAGAGAAGAGTAAAGGAAGAAGAAAGAACCGGATCTCCACTCAGGTATATTCCTCAGCTGGTTTCTTAGCCAGTTTAGTGATTCATATGAGGGTACAATCCCCAATGAACTTCTAGACATTCAGTCTTGAATCGGTCTAGTCAATTGACTGATGATGTCATTCAGTCTGTCCTGTAACTTACTGATCTGGCCATCAAAACCCTATTAAGTCTTTTGCCATTCACCCAGACTCTTAGAGTAGATCCAATTCTGTCCAGATCGTTGCTCTGATCTAGATGTCGCTATTATTTCGCCATGGGATTTGAGATCATCTACTCAATTTCTACTGGGTACAATCTGTGTAACCTACAACATATCGTCACAAGTCTCAGTGCCGAATCAAATTTATCTGGAAACGGCAAAACTTATACCACTTCCCGTGTCAATTATAGAGTTCTTGATTTAAATTATAGTCAACACCTGCTCCAACCAGATCCCACGACAGAAACCCCATTCCATCGCCAAACAAGAATGGCCTAATACAAAATAAAAAGAACCCCAATTGCAGTTCTTCATTACTTTGCCAACGTCTTCTCAACAAATATTTCTTCCGCTCGAACGCTTGTCTCATTCATTCTCAATACTTTCCTCAGAATTCTCACTTCCCAAAATTCTCAACACATCGTCAACTCCACGCGCACAACGCGACTCTTCTTATGCGTGGATGTCTAATTCTCCTCGAGGGCCTAGACCGTACGGGCAAATCGACACAGGCAGACATTCTCGCCTCAGTGTTGAAGGCGAAACTCTTCAAGTTTCCCGACAGATCTACCCCAATCGGTGCCCTTATCAACCAATACTTGGTTGACCCAACGTTCCATTTGCCAGACCAGGCAGCCCATTTGCTTTTCAGCGCCAATAGATGGGAACTTGAAAATGACATAGTGAGCACGCTAAACCTGGGTCAACATGTGGTAATGGACAGATACATTTACTCGGGAATCGCCTACTCGCTCGCTAAAGCCAGTTTGAACGAGTTCGACTGGCTCTACTCTCCTGACAAGGGGCTTCCGAAGCCAGACTTGACCATGTTCTTGACCATTGATTTAGCGGAGTTGAGCAAACGTAAGGGTTGGGGTGAGGAACGCTATGAGAAGGAGGAGTTTCAGAAGATTGTCAAAGAATGTTTCTTGAGGATTCTTGATCCTAACGCAGATAAGACCATTGAGATTGTGACAGTAGATTCGCTTCTGATCGAGGAGGTGACAGATAAGTTAATGGAGGTGGTGGAGAGTCACGGCGTGGATAAGTGCCGGGAGGATGAGATTCAGAGACTTATGTGAGAGATCAAAAGATGATGCTCCAGGAGATCCAGCGAAATCCAGAAACTTCTTGAGGAGATTACAAGAGCGCACTTCACTTAGGTTCTTGGAGTAAACGAGCATGGAACAGTGCTTTGAACATGAGCAGAAGGTAATATTTAACTTGGAATCATATTTGGATCCAATACTACTGATCGGAGGGAAGCAATCGGCAATAATGTAAGAATTGAAAGTGGTATGTAGTATAATATCGTGATCATGGGCCTCACTTCATAGAATATAATGTACTTTGACGGGCCAAGTCTATTGGTATCCAACCCACTGCAGAAGTGAATCACCTGCTCAACTGGCAAGCGAATCAAGATATTGTAACCGGTTCAACACCCGAACCTTCAGAATCTCCTGGAGTTCTCCACCTAGGTACACTTCGTCTAGCACCGTATAAAGCTTGTAGAAGTTGAACACCAAATCAAGCTCACATACATTGTCGAAGTAAGTATCAAGAATCTCCACAAAAAAATGCACGGATTCCAAGTAACTCAACTCGTTGTCCACGAAATCAATCAGCATTACAAAGTAGAGCCCAGCATAACGTCTGTAGACGAGTTTGTGGTGGTTGAACTCCACGAAGTTAGACTGGTACTTCAGATCTCGAGAAGATATGAGCCGGTGCACCTCGCCAATGACCTCGTGCTTGTGTGCTTCCGTGAAAGAATTATCGAACCATTTGGCAAGTCTCGTCTTGCCCTGGCGATTTAGTATGAGGATGTAATGAATGGACATGGTGAAAGAAAAGGTTGGTAATGGATAATGCATAGATGTAGGAATACGTTTAGAAGGAGTCATCAAAGGAAATGTTTGGTGACGGTGTTGAAAAGAGACTATAAGTAGAATATCGGAATGAGAACAAGATAGTCAATTCATACTGAGTTAATTTCTAATTACATTCTACCACTGATGTTTCAAGTCAGACTATTACCGGTAATAATAATGTCAATAGTATGGTGTCTGCGAATATGCATTGAACACTGTAACTGAAAAACCATAATAAATTAGACACGAGTAACGAATTAGTCGAAATTCGGCAGTTCAAGGGAAAGCTCGAAGCACAGAAAATGAATCCCATTTCCATCCAGAACAAATAAACACCTCCGAGAAAGCGCATTGATCTATTCCGAACAAGTCTCAATCCAGCCAATTGAAGACTGCCAATACATTCCAACAAATGAGGAGAACCAATTTGAAACCACCAAAAGGACTTCACATGTAAATTCCAGTTTGAGAACTCGTCACAATCTCCATTTTCTGATTATCTCGATAATCTTGACAGGTATGACACTCTCCACACGTTGTACACTCTTTTTCCTACACTACTCATCCATCTCCACATATCAAATACACTACTTCCTCCAATTTTCTTGAAGCACTTTATCTTCAACATGGAAGAACACGAATCATACAAACAATATGAGGTCAAAGAAGCAATTATCTTCCTCATTGATCTTTCGAGCCATCTTTTCACACCAATTATCGATCTCAATCTGGAATGCCAACTCACAGAAATTCTACAATGTATAAACGAATTGATGGCTGACATGGTAATGACGTTTCCGAAAAATGGCGTGGGCATATACTTGTACAACAGTAAGGAAACCAGCAAGAAGTTCCCTAAGAACTCTGGTATATCTAAGATCTTCTCGTTGAACGACTTGAATAGCTCCAACATGAAGATTCTAACACATATTTTACGCGATCAGGCTGATGGTTTTAAACCATTAAAGGACCGTTTTACAGTCGAAGACGATCGCAAGGACAATCTTCATACGGTTTTGAAGACTGTGTTACGCGAATTCCAGGTGAAACCACAGTACAACGTCAAAAAGCTCTTCTGGATTACCCACAGTTCTACACCTTACGAGAACCCGGACTTGAAAGACAGTTTGCGGACGTTGGTCAGTGATTTTGAAGATAATCATATCTATATAACGCCAATTTTCCTTGACATTTTCGATGATGAAGCGCAGAAGCTGAAAAAACCCTTTGACCCGACATTGTACCAACACATTTTCCTCAATACTAACTACTTGAAGTACGAGACTGCTGAGGACAATCCTTTTGGAGATGAAGACGCTCCAAAATGGCTGAGTCCAACGGTGTCGTCGCAAATACGTCAGGCAATCTTCCGTTTGGCGGAGGTGCGCAGAATCCAGTTCGCTTGTGACTTAATCTTAAGTGATGGGCCGCAAATGGGCGGAAATCTCGGCTGCTCCATCAAGGGATATACATTGTATAACCATGAACACATTCGGGCTTTTAGACAGGTGGTTACAGAGGGCGCTGGATTGAAACTAGTGCATCATGATACTCAGGTGCTCAGAAAGGATGCACTGGAGACAATCGAGACTGAAAAGGAAACAAAAAAGTTGCTCGTCAAGGGATTTCCTGTAAAGGTTACAAATAACGAGGAGGAATCTAGTGGTCCCAACGAGAAGGTGTTGTATTTCAACAACGAAGTGGTGGAATATATGAATGGAAGATCATTTGACCATACTCCAGGAAAGAAGGACGACAATCGAGATAACGAAAAGGACGAAGACGAAGACGATGAAGATGGAGATGAAGACGCCAACCTCGTTACTTTCTCAAATCCTCCATACCTCAAGCTTTTATGTTTCAGAGATACTCTGAAGTTCCAGCCATATTTCAACATCAAAGCCTCTATTTTTGTGACCGCAGATTTCAGTGATGGCCTCAATTCTTCTAGCAAAGAAGGTGGGTATACCAAGTCGTTCAACACATTCCGGTCCTTGTACCAAACTTGTATCAGAATGAACCGTTATGCCGTGCTCTTTGGATGCATCAGAAAGAACTCTAACCCTCGCATCTATGCATTGTATCCCACCAATACCGGATCAAAAACAGAAGCAGCGAGATCGTTCCCAGATGGCTTTTTACTCATCGCTCTTCCATGGCTCAGCGAGGTTCGTAGTCTTCCAGACTACATGCTCACAGATAACCGGTACTTTTACCCGGAAAACGAAGCAACTTCTCCGCCCGAACTAGTTAACTTGTACAAGAAATTGTTGGATAAGTTTGGTGTGGAGTCTTACGTTCCTGGTGACCACAGTAACCCAGTGTTGAAGTACTTCTACAAGGTGATCAAACATGAGGCATTGCAGATCGACATCAAGGACGAGGATCTGAGTGTCGAGGCAAATGATTGGAGTTTAGCAAAGTTGGCTGCCTTAAGAGAGAAAGTAACAAATGATTTGGACACCGAGGAGCTTTTCCTGTTCATCAATATGTACTTGAATAAGGTTAGCAATGCCGAACTGATCAAGCGCGCAGCCGAAGAAAGTCGAGAGCCCTTGAAAAAGGCTAAAGCGGAGCCACTCAGTGAGGCCGCCATTATCACGTTGTGGAAAAATGACGCATGGAACAAGGTGACAGTGGCTCAACTTCGGGCATTTATGGGAAAGTATGATAAGATTAAGAGTGCTACTAAAAAGGCGGATATGATTGCAAATATTATCGAGTTTCTTGAGTCCCGGCAGAGAAGTCAATAGCCAACGGATCATTAAGTAAAGCCAATGAAGAAGCTTTCAACGATAAAGGTTTATCAAGAAAGATTCATGAAAAAGGTTTGCCGGATACTTAAGAGTTAATGAATGATCACTCACGCGGGATCGGACAACTCGAACCTTCGGTGCAGAATCTCCGAATGTGAGATCATTCCGTATTAATTCAAGATGCAGATTTTGACAGTGGGCCGCATATCCGAAAAGAAGTGGCCCAATAGCCATCCTCATGACTAAGAAATGTACTATGACTTCATGATGGTTTCCTACATGTGGTCATTTGTCATCATTATCAATGCGACAACGCTTTGAAGTCAAAGCGTACAGAAATGGTAGAAATTGGACGGAATAGCTCGCCAAGTGGTCAGAAACCGATCCGGATTTCATCACCATTAATTTTTTCCCAGAATTTTATCGGTGTTCTTCATTCCAAGAACTTTTATGGATATATCGGGGTCACATGACCAGGTTGCCCCAGAAAAAAATGCCTTGAAGCGGACTTATCGTCGTCCGCATACCAACTCGGCCCGAGAGCTCCGACAGTCAGGGTATACTCTGAATGCACCTTATGCGCCCAATTATTAACTCTAAAGGCGTGAATCACGGGAATAACTTCGCAAATCCGACGGTATCTATGAGCAAGTTTTGTTCACTCAAGCAATGATCTCGTCTACATGCAGGACACATATCGCTTCTCCCCACCTTCCAAGCCTCGAGTCTTGTTATATATGGAGGCATGCCCAGAATGTTCCCAGGTCATTTACAACGCTGTTTTTCTTAAAAACATTACCCAGATTTCATACCCTTTTCATTTCGTTTTCGATTTCCCCTCCTGTCTTTTATATTACACGTCATGCCTACTACAGTTATGGATGATCTACCCCCATACCACGACGATATCCCGAACTACGCTGCTTCGCTCGAGTTCTACGGGCTTTCACTCCTCAAGATCGAGTTTGACACCCCCTGGAATTGTCATCTGTCGCCGCTCAAACCTGTGGTTGCGGAGCTCAACTCCAACCAACTCCGTCTATATGAGTTCAAAGCGGACCGCGCGGTGATATCGGCCGTAGAAGCCTTGTACGCCCACCAGAACTACGATGATGGTTGTACTGGGAAACAAGTAGAGGTGACTACCGACGCGTATTTGTTTGATGGAGACGCTTATGGTGACGATGACCTCTCCGGCCAGCTTCCCACCGTGGTATCTAAGCTTCGGAAGCATTACTCCGACAAGAAGATTAAGCGGACTTTGAAGAAGGGCCTTCCAGCTGGGGTTGCTAATAATGGCCTTCTATTCGAGCCCACCTCCGACAGTGCCGTGTATTCAGGGTTTGCGAAGAAGTACAGGGGAAAGCTCTTGCACTGCTACACGCTTCAGAACTTGGCCGTCGGAGAGGCGCCATCCGTGAATCTGCAAAACTATAAGGAGGACCCACTGAAGATAATGGCTCACAGCGCTGCTTTGTTGAACTATCGAAACGCTCTTCGCTTGCGTGTAGAGCATGTACAACTTCTTCTCCATTTCTGGTCATTTCAGGGCATGGTTCAGTGGTACCGCAATCTATCCATTGGACGAGACTTGGCCTCGCTGTTGGACTCACGTGTGGTTGTACGGTTCAAGTCGATTCCTCACAACTTCTCTGCTAGGAACAACGCGTTGTTGGAAGCATCTGCTCGTGAGGCCTTGTGTCATGAGCACAATACAATTATGAAGCAAAGGGCTTCGGTCACATCGCTAGACAGCTATCTGAACTGCTCCAGTTTAAGTAGCTTGGGCTCCATGGAATCTTTGCTGACTGGAGTATCTAGCGTCGATTGTTCGCAATTGAACCTGAGACTGACCACTGATGTATATGGAGAGAAGATTGTGTGCTACGAGAATCTCTATACACCTGCTGAGAAGCAGTACATCTCCAACTGTATTCCTACATTGAATTCATACGATAAATGGGCCGGAAATGTTGTTACGGTCTCCAACTATCACCAATTGCTTCCCAAAAATGACTCTCAGAATATCAACCAAGATGGGAAGGTGTTTATTCTGCGTAACACATTCAATTCGTTAGTGAAAGGACACATGAAGAACTTTCACAAGTCGCTGGCGGCCATGACGAATGAATGCAAAGATTTCTATGTCGATGACACTGGTTTGGTGAGCATTGAGACAAGCCTGTAGAATGCTTGCATTATATAGATAATGAATATTGCATACGACAATTTACTTCTTGCATCTTTACGTTTCTGGAATTGTTTGTTTCATCATTGAGTTCGGCCTCTCAGTATCTAAGGTTGTCACCCCATATTCAGTTGGTTCTACGCTTAGTAACTTACCTGTCCATTGTCTATAATACATTTTACAACATCATCGAGTCGTTGTTGTCGGAGAATTCCTCCTGTTCCTCCATGCCGAAAAAGTTCTCTTGCTCCTGGCTAAACTGTTGTCCAACAGCCTGTCCAGCAGCACCATTGAACCCGGAATATCTATACCCGTCCACCACGTACAGCTCGGCCTCACAGCTCGGACTGAACGACACCTTGTCGGGAACAGGCGAAGATCTAGATGAACCCGACATGTTCAACGACATAGGTGTCGAGGGTAATTCGTAGTATGGGCTTCCTTGCGCACCAGCGATATTTTGTCCACTTTGCCAATTTTGTCTACCAAAGGCCCCCACATTGGCCGCTGGGAATGTGAGGTCAGAAAATGAGGCGTCCTCAAACTTGGTGATGGTCTCACCGGTCTGAGCATCCACACATTGGCGCAATGAGCCCCAAGGTGTAATCTTAATGGTGCCACCTTCAGGGTGGTTATACACGGGCCATTCCTCTGACAGCGTATACAACTCCTTTTCTTTCTCTCCAATGAGTGCCTTTGTCTTCTTAGACTCAGGCTCTGAGGCGTCTCTCTTTCTCTTATTAACAAAACTCATGGAAATTAGCCTTTTGAAGAGTTTAGAAAGTATGAATAAATTTTTTTTTTCTGGATGCGTCGGGAGTCGCTTCTAGAACTTTCAGAAAGGTTCTAGAAAAGATGTAATGCAGCAGTTCCGGTCTTTGGCGCTGTTTTCAACGAGAGAAATGCAACTATTAGGGTGCAAAAAAAGAAGATATAGAAATGAGAAAAAAGCGAGCCCAGGCCGCGAACATTTTTACTGCGAAATGGCTGGTCCATACTGCACATAAATACCGTTTTCCGCGCGCAGCGCATCGGCAGCGGCCCCGGTTCTTTTTTCTCCACATTCCCTAGGACGCGAGGGTCGTGTGAACCAAAAAGTCAAAAAAAGAACAGTTGGCTCTGCCCAGGATCGAACTGGGGACTTTCTGCGTGTAAAGCAGACGCCATAACCAACTAGACCACAGAACCTCCTATTCGTGATTGGATTGATTTTAGGAGTGTTATAACCGACAATGGTTATATTTTTTCGTGTTTTACGGCTGCCTGAGTCATTTTGAGACACTATTGTTAATCAATATAGACATTTAGTAAGTGAAATAATGTTTTAAGTTGCAAAATTAATGGTTTGGAGGAAATGAAAATTTTTCATAGTTTTCTTTGACTGGTTGCAAACAAAAAAGGCTAAGACAAATTCTCGCAACATATTCTCCTCCATCTTCAATACTTATGGATGTCTCAATGAAATGCTTTCGCTGGGCTAAATATAACGGATATGTTTCAGATGTACTATGCGACCAGTTACATAACTCAAGGCGGAACCATGAAAGCGGTGGATATAATAGGGGATGAGAAATGTTCTTGAGCTATGGACACTTCAGTCTCCCATATGCTCAAGAAAGACTCATTGAAATTGAATATTTCAAAACTACGGTGTCACATTCACAAAAGAATCGTTCTATACCAGAAGTGTTTTGCTGTTAGGTGCGTTCATCGTTGGAAACGACATATACTTAAATCCACTAACCTGCAATTTTAACAATTACTGTAAGCATAACATGTGGATTGCATTTTAAGTACCGGACGTATTTAAAGGGGCAACGATTTCAGTACCTCATGTTAGCTTCTGACATAAACTAATATAATTATCATGATTTGACTGTGAAAATTTAAATTCAACCTCATAAAAACATTAATTAACTCTGAAATTAATAAAACACCACAATACATGGATTTACTAGGTGTTCTATGCCTGGTAAATTTACTGGAGATAGCCACATAAATCAAGTTTCCGTACTACATATAAAATTTGAAAATAACAGTTTTGTTCGACCTCTAGAGTCTGCAACATGATAAATCGAGTTCAGATTAAATTTTTTGATAGGGATTTCCGAGTATGTCCAAGTATATTCCTTTCACATTAATCAGTGTTTAATTTGTTATTCTCTGTGCCAATTTACAGGTTTGGTGTGTTTTCTCCGCTGATTTGGTCACCCAAAAAGCCAGATCTATCCATGGAACATCCGGTACTGCCGGTTTCATGAAGTAACAGTTAACTTCAACTAACAAACTTATGGCAAGATGATAATATTGCCTGGAAGTTCATGTCCTGATTTTGAAAATGTACTGAAGAATGCCAGTGAAGAGGATAGTTTTCAATGATGTGACCACACTTTGAAAGATTTTTCTTTTCTTCCAAGAGCATTTGCTAGCTCTTTATTATCATTTCCAATATTTGTAAATCATCTTTATTCTCTTGAAACTCCTGTATCTTTCTTTCTGTGCTTCACTCCCTGATTAACTGAAACTGAATGGGAACTTGAGGTCGTTGTGTAAATTAGTTCAAAAACCGAGGAGATCAGGTTTTGTGAAATGTTTGATGATAACGAATCATAGTTTGTCTTTTTTTTTTTTCCTTTCGTCACACTTTGAACTCAGTGGATCCGAGGAATATGTCTATCATTGGCTCATCCTGGGATTGGGTGCGATCGTATCCGAAAAGAAGGCGACGAATTACTTCAAATATTTAATAGGTCCAAAGAACAGATCCCTCTCCTTGACTTCAAATTTCAAAAACAAAAGCAAACAAACAAACAGTACTTCCAGGAAATGGAATACATGGAAATCAAACTCCAATATGGGCATTCTCACAAATAAATAATAATTCACCAAAAGAATGTTTAATCATCGAAGGCCAATAGTCACTGCCAAAACAGAGAAATTGCTGAATGCATTGAGTTACCATCCTGATTTTCTCCAATGTTGATCTGATGGTAGCAGAACAAGTGTGTCTATGATTTCTTTAGACTCTGGTTCAAGAATGATTGTCTGCTCGCAAAAGAATTCTTTTGAATGTCTATCCAAGCCAATGTACAACTCTTTTAGCCGATATACCATTTGATTGTCAATAGAGATATCTCGATTATGGCCACGAACGAGGTTTAACACTGGTGGGAAATCAAGCATGAAATTCATAATATTAATAAGATCTCAACCTGTTAAATCAAAAAAAGAGGGGCGAAACATTAGCAAAGAGCTCGATACCATATCAATTTTGAGAATCTCAAGTAAAATTGTCATTGAGATTCATGTAATAAGTGAAAGGCAGCACCTAGCTATTGTGAGACTCCCAACAAATCAAATAAGCTTGACTCAAAAATTTTCAGAATGAGTTTAAAAAGTTCATGTTAACCCCATAGTAAAAGAGTGAATCAATTAAAAAAAAAAAAAACCGGATGTAGCAGCTTATTCAAGAACATTTGACGCCCAATGATTTCAAGAATTTCGAAATTCGCCAGCGAAATCAGGATCACCAAAAGCTTGTACCAAGAGAAGAATGTTAGCTAAGACGGAATTCTGAGCACAGAAAAGCAACTCCCACCACTATACTATTACCACTCTGTGCATGAAATTGTAAAGTTTAGTAACAAGAAGAACACAATACTGATACCGAAAGCCATTTACAACAGTTTGTAAATTGTCAAACTAGCATATTGCTACTGGGTTAGTGCTGTCTGCATTGTTTTTATGAACTGACTAGTGAAGCAATCTTAATATGGTATCATTCTTTTAATAGATCGGGTTATTTGTACAGTATATGTCCTCTCTTTTTGCCAAATCCGAAAACGAAAACAGTCCATTCCTCTCTGGGGATTGTGTATCAAAGAGAATGGCAGTTTTCACTTAGCGACCCAGTATCAAACACCTAAATAGTCTCTAAGAGGGATTATTATTCCGCATACTGAGAGAGAGGAAGCGAGCACAATTGTACAACAAAATAGGCAAAGAAAATAATATGCCAACAAGTCTCTTGCCAAATATGCGAATCTGGCTACAAATCATCTAGAAGCAAAGAAAATTCGCATAGGATTTGCCCGACTGGTATTGTCTTCCAGTAATCAATATGCAAGGTTGTCACGTTGCTCAAAGTACACCAGAACAAGTAATTTCAAGCTTCTTTCCATCCGTAAGAAGCAAACACATGGAGCATGTTTCCGTGAAATAGAACCGGGAACGGCCGTTCCCTAATGGCTTTTAAGATATAGCTAGTTACAGTGGTAGTACAAGAGACTCCAAAATATTCATAACTTCGTCATTAACCTCAGATTCAAGATAACCAAGAGCAACTGAGTGACTTTTTTGCGATCATGCTACGTAAACGTAGGATTTCTTAGTTGAAAGAGTCACTACAAATTACAAATTCAAATGCAACATCTTCAAGAAAAAAGTTCTATTGTAATGCGGAATTGTAAGGTGAGGGCACATGATCAATGTGGGAGTTACTAAGAATACATTCGCAAGCTAAAGACAGGAAAACGTTATGGGGCATTTTTCCTCAAATTCTAGAAGCAGTTACCATCGCATGATCCAAATGCTGCCCATATGAACTGATAAACGGCCAATCTTGGATAAAATACCCGCTGGCACTAACGAGGAATGTAGTGCATTACATATTGTGGGGGCTTCAAATACGAGGTTACAATTATGGGTTACATTAGTCAAAAGAAAGGTGCCATAGGTAGCTCATCAGTAGATGCAAGTGTGGTTCACTTTCCAGTGTGAACACTCTTTAGACAGGACAAGTCCATGACATCAGTGGCTTCAGATCTTCCTCGCAGACATGGGAGAATTTTGTGCATGATAGCAAGGGTTATTCAAGTCTCTAAGAGGACTTCACTAATTGCATAAACATCGGATCAAGTGTGAGTTAAGGTACTTCGATATATTCTATGTTTTTAAACCAGTGGAAGCTCGTAGATGTAGTTAAAAATAGGGGTATAATTCTTCAAGTGGAAAAGTAACCTAAAAACTCCTGAGACATCGGAAAATAATACCAAACGTCCACATTCCTGTAATTGGTTTGGAAGTGCGCATCTTCTCTTATTGTCTGATGAGTTGAATTTCGTTATAGGGGCATGAGAATTTATTTTTATTATGCTAGATTGAGAGATATTAAAATTGACATCTTTTATCTGAGACAGAAGAAGTGGATAGAGTACTATAGGAGCTTGCATTCATCAGTAATTAATGGCCAGAATAAGAATATTATTGCCAAGTTTTGAATCGAGCCATTTCAATAAAACCACTGAGAAATGGTTATTCTATTACCCAGAACCCTTTTACTTTTTGATCCCAATTGTATGTGTTAGGTGGGGCTTGCCCGGCGATTTAAGTGTGAGGAATGCGAACTGAAATCTCAATTTGTTCAGAAAAGTGACCTTTGGGGATTGAAGGTTATCATATCCCCAAAAAGATTCTCTCTTGTTTGGAGGTTTGATATTTTTTCCCTTCCTGGCCATCGAATCTTCGAGGTTTATATTTCCTATTCAAAACTAGCCATGATGCAATCACCAATTTCTTTTCTTCACAACTTCATGGTCCCATTCTCAGAATCCTCCACTAAAAATATCGCACACTGGTACTTCCCATAAGAATGCACCTCAAACATCGATGGACAAGCGCAATTTGGCAAAAAAAAATATTTGGTGTAACATAGCCTCATCCATTTAGCGAAATGGATATGGCCGGAATTACTGCCGATCTCCGCTGACAAACCCCACTACTTAAAAGGGTATTGTTCTTTGCAACCTGTGTGTCTCGAAAGTGTTGGCCCGAAAAGTGCCTGAAGATCCATGTAATGTGTGGGCTAATCGATAGTTCCCGCCAACCCAAAACGATGGAAACCTTACGATTACTCAACGATATCCTACCGTTCTATCTTAGTGTACCCTTCTCCGCAAATTCTCCTCGTAGCAAGCCATCTACAATTTATGCTAATAGGGTCCTTTGGGATGTCGGCCAGCGCACGTGACCACAACAAGAATCGAACTAACGGTGAACTTATAGACAATGCAGGCGGACGGCAGATTCTTCATGTAAGCACAGCGGTAATAACCAATCTGGGTGCCATAGAACGTCGGCACTCGAAGCCCGGAAATGGTAAGAAGCCTCAAGGCGCAAATCTTCAAGTGGGTGAGGGATTTGGCCCATTCTGAACAAAAAAATGTCAGTCTATTGCGCTTGTGGAGAAAGTTAACTTTTCCCTTCAAATCTTCTATTTTCAACATGACTAGATTGTTCTTATTCTTTTTTTTTCTATTGTTTCAATGGAAGATTTGCCCGTGTCTGGCACAATAAAAACGTCTAATGCAGTCACCATGATGTCGTTTCATTATCAATTTATCATGATGAGAGACCATGGTGCATAGGAATAAACAACGCCAGAGGCGATTTTGACACATTAGCCACATCAAGGACAACCGATGCACAGGTCCCACATTTCCTAAGTACATCCAAAGCGCATTGCCAAAGCGCATAACAAATAGCACATTTATCGAAGCGCATTACCAATGGCACATTAATGAAAGCACAGAGACACACCAGCGATTGTATCGCTTAAGATACATGTGACAGGATTCCCCTGTCTGCTCTGCAATACCGGGACTAACGCATCTGCTTCGGCCCACAAATAACCGCGATTCAAAGTGGTGGTTCAGCACATTGTCATAGAACACATTTGGCTAATTCTAAACGGCAACGATCAGCCTGAGACAACTGTTCGTGCGGCGTTAGGTGTTGCAAGATTAAGTTCCGCGGGACAAGCTTGCGATCAACAATTCTCGCGGATGACAGCTTGCACGGCTAACATCCGATAGAGCATACGGCTAGCAACCTACAGACACACGGCTAGTATCCGACACCAGGGTAGCATGGGCATAACCATAGGTACCCGTGGAATAGCGTTCAGAAGCGTCAGAAGCGTCAGAAGCCCCACACGCCAAATGATTGCTAAAAAGACCCATCTCACGCCGCACCAACATTCTGGACACACCCATCGAGGATAACTGTCCACACAGATCAAATCTGGAACATTTCCACCACGACATGGGTCCCCGCATGCCACTTCAGCCCTTTTTGTTACAATTTTGCTGGCGTCTTTTTCCTGCTTGGTGGATGAGAACCTCAGTGACATGCGGCCGACCTGCATTAGAATGCACTTACGGATCCACCTAGGCCCCAGATTATTGACCCTCAGACTGCCCACAGTCAACTAGACTGCCCACAATGCGCAAGAACACTTTGGTGGACGTCAATCGCCGGCCGAGTCAGACCAGGTGTGTGTTAGTGGGGGAGACGGCGATCTCGCTTGAAACTTTCGTACCATGAAGCACCTTCGGGCTTGTTGGAGTGATCTCCTGCTATTTATTACTTTGTGGAAATAACACGGTTATCTCCATGCCTCCGTCGGCGTCGGTAGTAAGGTATTGCAAAAACCCTTACCTCCTGAAATTAAGGTCGGCTGCGGCATTTCTTTTCCGGTGTCTTGCCGGACGGATGTGACCTACCGACGGAGCTAAATCTTTTTAGGGACAGTGCTCCGATATGTCAGTAAATGATTTGCGTTCGCAACCGTGCATACGCATTGTCATCCCCAGGTGATTTGTAAAACCTATGCCCTTTGCATATATATGGGGTCTTAGCCGTACTGAGTCCGGACTTTTGCAAATTTCTGTCTTCACCAAATATTTATATCTGTTCATTTTCTCCTATTGTGTTTTGGTTGCAACAAACTTCTCCATTACTTATCATTTCGGCCTTAACTTCTCAGACGCAGGGCTTGTCGTCTTTTACTAATATCCTGGAACCTTGCAACAGTTGCTTAAGATTTTAACTCAACGCAACGTTCTCCATATCCATCTCCATCTCGAATCATCCATTTTTGCTGCTACAATAACATCTTGAATTGTTTCTCTTTGTTCAAGAAAACTAAGAGGTTGCATTTCCACTGATAGTTAACCACTGAGCCAAGGTCTTGGCCATTAATAAGCATGTCGTCACCAGAAGAACACCACCACCAAACAAAGAAAAAAAGGGTGGGAAAGGCCTGCGACCTGTGTCGAATCAAGAAGACAAAGTGTGACGGGAAGAAGCCGTGCTCGAGATGTATTGCTGATAATAAGCTTTGTGCTTTCACTGAAAAGAAGAAGCAGAAGGAAAAATCCCATCCCAGTGGTTACATCGAATTATTGGAGACTCGTTTGAGTCTCGTGACAAAGTCTCTTGAACGCATTGTTCTGATGGCAGAACCTCATTTGCCATTTTTGCAGACATTGATGGCCAATGCCCGTGCTGAACATGCGCTAATCTCACTGCCCGAGTCGGATGTTGCTGAAAGCAGGGACGCAAATTATGTTCCAATTAACGAGGTGGTGTCATATCTCATTTCCGAAATGGGACTTCTAGACAAGGAGCCTTTGGAATGGGAACGGGGCGCCCGTATTGCTGCTAAAGTTGTTCCCTCTAACATGGATGAGGCTGCTCTGGACTTTGCAAACCATAAAGTGGCAATGGAATTGAATTCCAACCGTATGCATTTGACCAGCTCGCACATGGAGTCCATCAGCTCAAATATGGATGCCTCTGGCGATGATGAAGCCACTCAGATCCATCCATTCAGTCCAGAACACACTGCACTTCACGAGCACAGCAGAACCAACCTGTCACTATCAACAGAGTCACCTGGTCAGTTTGCTGAGTCAATCACCGAGCAATTTAATTTGCAGAATATCTCACTTGGAGGTTTTTCCAACTCACAACTCCAGCATCCTCAAGCTCAACTGTATAACACGTTTACGTTTGAGAGTTTCCCCAAGAGAGCTAATCTGCTTTTCATCAACAACAATGAGATTGCTAGCCTGTCGCTGCTGGTATCTTCATTGGCCAATCGGTTCGAGAGCCAGGAATTGGAGGAGAATTCCAGACGTAGAAGCCTGGTAACTCTCAAAGGAACGTTATCTCCATCTCACCAGAAGATGAAGAACAACGGCCATGTTCACAAGCCTGGATTCCAGAGCCATAGCCAAAGTCGACTGGGAGGTTCCGGCAACGTCAAATCTAACAACGGCACCGAGTTTCATTTCCCCAAGCAGTTTCCCTCAACGCTGTCGTTACCAGAACTTGTGAGCAGTGGACTGTCCAAAAATCTGGATGCTCCACTGGCTGTATTCGACGATGATTTTTTGTTTGACGACTTGCCTTCCAACTATGACTTTGGCGAGTTTTCTAAGGGTGGAATGCTTGACGAGGAGTCACTTTTCACCAATGTTTTTGTACCTAGGGGTCAGTGATAGATTTTTATGATTAACGTGAATAGTCAGTATTCTTTGTGTAGATTGAATATTAATATTGAAACTTCATTTAGATTAAGTTGACGGCTAAATTGTTTACGTTTTATTTCGCTGGTTTGTTTACATTCTTCAGAGTTTTTCCCCTGCCTCGTCATCATTGTTTGTTGTCTATCATTCCTTCCTGCTTGTCTTTCTTCATTATCCAATCATCCATTCCTTTTGCTGCTCTCATTGGTCTCATTTTCCAGTTTCCTTTTTTCAGTTCTAAACCTTCCATCCACTCTATTTGCCATCGATTCACACTACTTTATTGGTCTATATATCTAGTCTAAGTCTTTCTAGTGGCCTTCACAAATACTGGGATCATTCCTCCCGTTCCAATGGCAAAAGGACGATGACCCAAAACCATGAGCTGGGTCCGGATTGATCCCGAATGTGAGGTCACACTGATGATGTCGTCGTTGACGTCGGTGGTCTCGAAAATGTACTGAAACAGACGGTTCTGTCTGAGTGCCTGTTCCCACACCTTCTCTCTATAATCCGTCTTGAAATAAACATCTTCTTCCTCAAAAGAATTTTCAATGACAAACCCACGTCCCTCATACTTGTCAGCAATTACCGATCTGGTGGACCTTTTATCACATAGATGAACACCGATGGTCTCCCGCAAGTCCTCCATGATAAGTGGCTTCACATCGTTCAAATCGACGATTCCGTCCCAAGTGCCAATCAAAGTGTCGACCGATCTACGGAATGGCGACGTATACCACTTAGAAGGCAACCGAAGGCCGTCATGCAACTCAATCTTCAACTGGTGGTGATTGTCCTTGGCCTGGGCGACTCCCAAGTCCGTAAGTTCTGGATCTGGAGCCCAAACGATCTCGCCGTCGCCACATATCTTCAGCCAGTACTCATTCCATGCTTTCTCACCATATTTCAAGTTGGCCAAGTTATGGAAACCTTGACCGTGACGACCAAGGAAGAGCACCTTGTATACCACACCAGTGCCTGAGGCATCCTTATTAAGTGATCTGAGGTCTTCCAAAATCTCTGTCCATGGCTTTAACTTTCCAAAGTGTTCTTTGAAGTAGTTAAATCTGGTCTCGTCAGTGTCTGGACTCAGTTGTTTGAAGTAGTCTGGAACAATCTCGAACGTCCAGGTGTTGTCAAGTTTGGCCTGTGCAGACACGTAGAGCTCTCGATCATCCAGACGGATCTGCGAGTTAAGCACGTCGATGTTATCTGGATTGGTGGACATGGTGATGGAAACACGTGAAGGTAGAATGAGAGTGCCACAGGAATGCGGAGGAGTCAAAATCGGAAGACGAGAACAATGAGGAAGCAGAAAAACGTGGAAATGACGAATAAAGAAAAGTTACATATTAAGAAGAATCAGAGAGATTTCAGCTTGAAAATGAAAAGATAATGCTGAGAAGAGCTTGAAGAAATGATGGTGGCTGCGAATGGTGTCAATGGAAAATGTTTGTATGGAGAGAATAATGGGGCCAAATAGTGGGGGGAAGATCTATTGGCCAGATCTCTTGCTTAAATCCATGAAGAATATCGCGCAAACATTAAAGGGCAGAAAAAATTCAATAAACAAACCAAAAGGAAATCATTAGTACCATAGAGGAGGGAATTAAAGCTAGCGGATATTAGAAGCGGAAATTAGCAACGGATTTAAGTATGGTTTAAGACAAACATTCTTCCAAGAAATGACAAGATTGAAGGCAATCAGACAAATTATTAGCATCATGCTTATGATCTAGACTAGGAAATGTATGAAATGTAAAAACTCAAAAAGAAAAGCTTATTTAATGACTTAACCATACACTCAATTACGCTGAATTATCGGCTTTTTACTACTTGCCGATGCAACTAGTGCACCTAATGCATCTAGTGCATCTGAACTTGGAGGGTACCATTTCTCCAAATCAAGTCATGTTCGTTGGCATTTGGCATGGCCCGATGCATGAAGGTTTGGAGAAGTTGAAAATCGTTGGCTTCGGCTCGGTAGAATAAAACCTTTTTCCATCTCCTTAAAATCATGTCACATGGCAAGATTTTGAACCCGAGTAAACTTTAGGCGACATAAATGGGCGGTTGGATGAATAATGTCCGGACATGAAGTCTGCTGGGGCTCGACTTCGGATGGTTACATTTAAAGTTTCCATGTCCCGCTGTACAGATCATACACAGCAATATTTAGACTTGTCGGCATCGCCAGATTTGTGCGAGTACCTCTGATATTCCGGGCTAGACGTTTTGAGGAGAATTTGACGTTTTGCTGGTAATTAAGTATGATAGATCAAATATTCGTTCTGGTTGAATTTGAAACATCTTTCCCTTAAACAATGGCTTGTGACGCCGTTGAGCTCTCCGATCTCAATGTATGTCGTATGTTGCGTTTGACTGTTATATGGTTAGAGTTTCATCGGTGTGAAGCTTGAAATTCGATTTTGTTTTTCTAATCATTGGTTGTCATCAACTGCTAAAGCTGAAAGCTACACAGTGTTTGAATTGCTTGATCTGAAATATTGAGTTTTTACCACCAGAACCGTCTCAATTCTTCCTTAGAGAGTTTATTGGTGATATTGTTGGAAATTATGGAGATTGTTACATTTCTGAGCTCGACTCTATTCCTAAAAAGATAAGATCTATTGAAAGAACCCAATCAAAAAAAGTTATAAACCATGAGAAACCGCCTGCTATCCTCAACACAAACATTAATAACAGTTATTCGGGCGCTTACAATTGATTGATAGAATATATTTCCAAGAAAGCACTACGATGGCTAATACGTAAAGGTTTTTCCAAAACATTGGGTACCACATTTTGCTAAGATTGATCAACATTCTGTTACTAAAGACTTGCCTTCTTTGTATCACATCGATTCCTGGGACCAACTCAAAGATGGAAATATGCAACTTTCACTTGATTCGTGTTTAAATAGTATTCTGCAAAACCGTTTGCATTAAGTAGTGGGTCTTTGCATTAACAAAATTCCGCAGAACAAGGATTAATGCTTGAGAGTGACTACCCTAAGTTTGCAAGAGCTTAGGGGGAAAAGCCAATTAGGAAATTTGTTGGTCATTTAACCTGAAAGATACTAATAGTAAGACATCTTCGGTTGTAGAGTTGCTGATTAAAGTTGATTTCTCGAGCTCATTTCGTCTTTGATTCCCAGTAATTTCTTTGGAACTTTCTTGGTGATGCATTGGTAGGTTTCCTCGACTGGGGTATTAAAGTTTTGGTGAGTCACTAAAAAGTTTATTCTAGAATGTTCAATGAACATTTCCTTCTTTTCTAAAGTGTTCAGCTCCAAGTACTAGATGCCAATCCACTCAAAGATTAACAATGTTTCCGAGAATAATCTGACTGGCACTTCGGCTGGTATTCACGAAGATGGTGCAAGAAGCAACTTTCAATAATGCCGGAAGCTCTTGCTGGACTCTTTGACCTGGATTTTCAAGTTCGTGCCTCGTGCATCCTTTTTGGACGCCAAAGACCTCATAAAACTATCGATAGAACTCAAGGAGATGGGTAATGTCATCATAATCTAATTCCGTTTCATTTCGGATAAAACTGGGGACTCAACAAATGACCAAGTCATTACTAATCGTAATCTGCCTGAACTTTTATGCCCTTGGAAATTCTAGAATGACGGTTCCTCTTTTCTATTATTTTTCTTCACTGAATTAACATATTAGTTTATACCCGAACAACTTCATGCCCATTTGCCTAATGGGAACCTTTTACACTCTGCTATGCTGCGTTCGTGATTAGCCCTTTCCCTGCGGACATGCCCAGATCTGCCTATTCACTCGAGCTAACAGTCACCAGTGTTTTAAAACAGCATCTCGAGACCTGCTTTTCTTAACAGTATTTAACTTAGTTCAGTAAGTTTCTCGACTGGAGCACTTCTCGCACTTGTCAGCCACCAATAGGATTCAATGTTTTCGCCGTGCTTTAGTATCTCCACCTACCTAACGAACAATTCGATGAAATGTTCCATACCGTCATCCAAATAACTATTTCTTGCGATTCTCCTACTGAGCCACCATATTCTCCATGTCTACACCCTCCACAAGTTTCATTGGTCACCAAGAATTCCTACAACCACCACAAGTCATGTATTATTCATGTTATCGATGACGATATCACCAGTACTGCCTTAAAGGAGAGTTGATCAAAAGGTAGAAAATTCCATACTCAACATTGGATGATGAGCATACAAAAGCAAAATCACTACTTAACAACCACCTCAATGTCCAATCAAGCCTGTTCAAAACAAGCTTGCTCAAACTACTTGAAACCACAAAACAACAAATTCAAAATATCTACATATATCAATCTCCATACTCTCAAACTTAACAATCTCAATCTTTATATTTTTCTTGTGTCTCTTCTCTTCCTCCAACATTTTAATCCAATCCTCACCTGCACACATACCAAATATGTAATCACTGATCACCCAATACCAACGAAAAAACCACAAACTCCTTTCATAAAAAAAAAAGTGAGGTTTTCCGCCTCTCATGTTCCCGTTAATCACACATTTTGTTACTCCCCAACATACCACCACACACCAATCATCATTATTTCAACACACTCACTCCTCAAAGTGGTCGTGCGCGCACCATACTCCGACGACCATTCGTTGCGATAAAACATCCTGATTCCCTCCTCCTAAAAACCTCCCAGTATGGAAACCATGACCGACGACTTCTATCCGTTGGCGTTGCTAATGGACGAATTGAAGCACGACGACGTGTCTAACCGTATCGAGGCCATGCAAAAACTCGACGCAATTGCTATCGCTTTGGGCCCCGAACGTACCCTACACGAGCTTCTTCCCTTCTTGAACGACGTGGCCCAGGATGACGAGGAGGAAGTGTTTGCCGTGATGGCCGACAAGCTTGGCAGCTTTGTACCCCTCGTTGGCGGCCACCAGAACTGTGAACCTTTGATTCAGGTGTTGGCAGTGTTGGCAGCCATGGAGGAGCCTATTGTCAGGGACAACGCGGTGGAATCGTTGAACAAGGTCAGTGAGGACTTGACCGACGACGAACTCGGGCTTATCTTCTTGGAATTGATCCGGCTGTTGAGTCAAGGCGACTGGTTCTCCAAAAAAGTGGCGCTGTGTGGCTTGTACAAGTGTGTAATTGTGAGGGTCAATGCTGCTGTCAGAAGAGACTTGTTGATGCTTTATTACAATTTGGTATCGGATGAGTCTCCTATGGTTCGCAGAAGTGCTGCGCGCCATTTGCCTACGTTGATCGACAAGTTGACCAAATTCCAAAGCGAGAATCCTCCCGCAGCTCATAAGGTGGACGACACTGACTTGGAGATCATCCTGAAGATGTTCCACCACTTGATAAACGACGCCCAGGACAGTGTCAAGTTGCTCAGCATCGATGTTTTGGTGCTGATCTTGCGCTACTTCCGCTCCGTTGACGACTCGTCTCACAACCTGGACTGCTTGGTGTCTGCCTTAAAGTTAATCAAGGACGAGAGCTGGAGAGTCAGATATGCAGCTGCGGACAAGTTTAGCGACATTGCCGTCAATTTCCTGGATGCAGATGCAGACTTATACAGACTTATCGATCCGTTTATCAACTTGATGAAGGATAACGAGGGTGAGGTCAGAAAGGCCATTGCTAAGCAGTTGCCGGGCTTCTGCAAGTTGATCTCCGACTTGAAGATTGTCGAGACCCGCATCATCCCTGTGGTGAGCGAGTTGAGCCAGGACACCCACGAGAACGTTCGTGCCGCATTGGCTTCCGCCGTCACTGGCTTGTCTCCCATCTTGCCCAAACAGTCGACCATAGATAAGTTGTTGCCCATTTTCCTCAATATGCTCAAAGACGACTATCCAGACGTGCGTTTGAACATAATCTCGAACTTATCCGTCGTTAACGAGACCATTGGCATCAGCTTGTTGTCGACCAGCTTGCTACCAGCCATCACCGAGTTGGCCCAAGACAACAAATGGCGCGTGCGTTTGGCCATCATCGAGTACATTCCAAAGTTGGCCAGCCAATTAGGCGAGCCCTTCTTCAACAATGAATTGTTGACTTTGTGCATGTCGTGGTTGTGGGATGCTGTCTATGCGGTTCGTGATGCAGCAGTCAACAACTTGAAGCAGTTGACCGAGATCTTCGGCTCCGCTTGGGCCGAGGAGCAGATTGTATCGCGCTTGTTGAACATTAAGGATGAGAAGATCAGCGAAGAGGACGAAACCAACGTGGATCTGGTGGACTTCACCAACTTCATCATCAGAATCACCTGTCTCTTCGCCGTGGCCAAGTTGATCCCCGTTGTAGATGGTTCTGTTATCGTCAACAAGATTCTTCCATTCATTGACCACCTAATCGCTGATCCTGTTCCTAATATTCGTTTCAACGTTGCGAAGGCGTACCTTATTGCGGTGGAGGCGTTGCTGAAAAACCCTACTGCTGAGGTGGTGAAGTTGATTGACGAAGACATATTAACCAACTTAAACATCTTGCTGAACGATTCGGATGTCGATGTGAGGTACTATGCCAACAAGAGCATCGAGGGCATCAATGAATTGTCCAAGAAATGATCAATGATCCTTTATGACACTTAGTAACGATCCGCCCCCGCCCCTGTCGCCCTCCCGGCCTAGTGCCTGGTGCATGTATCTCTCCTTACTCATGCGACTCCAATTTTTTCTTCGTTCATCCATTAGTACACGAATATACATATCTATGTATTAGTGGCCACCTTTGGCCCTTTCAAGCTTTTCAAAGTCGAAATCAAACGACGCTCCACATCCACACGACGTCGACGTGTATGGCGAGTCCACCACTTTAAACGACGATCCAATAAGCTCCTTGGTGTAATCAACCTTCGAATCCTGCAAGATCTCTAACGATGATTCATCGAAAATCACTCGAGCACGATTATCGTCACTTCTTTCGAAAACTACTAAATCTTCATCTTTAGACAACTCCTCCTTGACATCAGTAAGGTCCAAATTATACTGGAATCCGTGGCATCCACCGCTTTCCACCCGTATTCTTAATGCCGAGTTGGGGTTGTGGTCATCCTCAGCTATTTGGACCAATTTGGCTTTTGCTCGATCAGTAATGCCGATTTTCAAGTCGGTGTGACCGGAGGTGATTTTGGTGAGATGGAAATCCCTCAAATTGTCGTCCTGAATAACATTCGAAGTGTCCACCTTAGACTCCGGTGTCTCTTTCGGTAGAGCAAACGAGGCTGACTTGAATGCTTTAGGTGCCGTAGGTGCTGGCTGCGAGTAGGCCCTCGAAGGGCGAGCAAAATAAATAATGGGTAACCTTAACACATGAAGGTTCCTTGAAATAGCTCTCGAGCTTCTGAAAGCTGAGATCATGGTGAAAATGTGTACAGATAAAAATGTAAAGTACTATACCAGGCTTATAAATGGATGGATCTAGTGTTGTCTGCAGTCCGAGTTCATATAGTGGGAGGTTATATCTACCAGGTGTGTCTACTAACCAAAAAGGTTCGTTTCTATGTTCATTGAATGATGTTTGCTTTTAGATAAAGAAAACTAATCAGGAGTAGTTGTCGTTAGCAACTCTCCACGACGACAACAAGTTCAAATGCTTCCAGTTCTCCTTTGGTCCCTCCAAACCCCAACAGATCCATCTGAAGTACCAGAAGGTGCCAATAACCAAGGCATACAAGCCCAAGTAGATAACCCAGTACAAGTATCTGTAGTTGGAATTGGTAGATCTCTTCAATGGGAGCGTGAAGGCCTCCACTTCGTAGCAGAAAACCAACATGGCAAAGTACAATGCTGGCAAGTAGTGGTGCACGTAAGTGACTCTGCCCATAATGACGAATGGCATGAAGTGCAAACCCCAACCAAACATAGGGTAGATACCTCCCATCAAGAAGGTCTTGAGCTTGTGTTCGGTTTCGAAGTCGTTGATTTGTCTCTGCCATCTGATCAAATGGTACAAAGTGATGAAGCAGAACAATACAACTCCAACAGAAGAGGTCCATGTGGTTGCAGGAGAGCCCACCAAATAGTACTTGATCTTATCGTTGGCCCATGAGCACATTCTGATACCAGTGTTCAAAGTGGGCCATTGCCAAAACTGGGAAGCTAAATCGTCCTGTTTGTCTGGGTCGGGCACCAAAGCGTTGTTGGTAGCCATCATCGCCAAGTTAAGTTGAATAAAGTCTCTGAGGAAGCGAGTCTTTGGCAAGGTGAAGTTAGCTGGAGCATCAGGCAAAATTTCGTTTCTGTTGTTTTCGATGTTCCACCAGGTTCTCTTGTCCTTCTTGAATGGGTTCTTGAAACAAACAACTTCTCCCTGTCTGAAACCCCACTGTGGCAAAGAGTTTCCAGTGACACCCAAGTAACAGTTCATGGCTGGATTCTTCAATCTGAAAGACGAAGTCAATGGGTGCAAACGGGAGGAGTTTTCATTACCTTGCGACTCCATGATCTCCACCACCCAATTATCCTTAAGGTCACCAATGGTCAAGTTACCGTAACCAGCCACCTCGAACTCGGAGTTCGTCACTGGGGCAGCCACGTCGTGGGTGTGCAAGTTTCTGCCGGTCATGGCGTGCAACAATCTGACCGACTGACCATCCAAGACATAGTCTGCAGACTTGTCGTTGTCTGGGTCGAAGTGAGGAACACCACGAGGCTTCTGGAACACCCAATTGTTGTTGGAGTCCTTGTGGGCGTAAGTGGTGACCTGCTGCTGCTTGGAACCTTCAGGGAAAGTCTGAACGTGCGAGTGTAACAAACCGCCGGTCAAACCTTGGTTCTTAAGGGTAACAAAAGAGTGGCCAAAGGTGACGTCTCTGGGTCCTCCACCGACATCAGAGTTGACCAAGTTAGCCTGGAACAAAGAAGACATGTTGGCATCTCCAGTACCAGACTTGTACAACAAGTCGAAGTGGATCTTGAACGACAACAAGAACACAAGCATGGGCACTACAATCAATGCAAGAATACGGGCACCCCAATGGTAGCCATACTTCTTCCACGAGACGGTCTTGTCACCAAACTTACCCCACAAGTCAACGACGGTGTAGATACCAACCAAGGATGTGACGAAGAGACCCACCATCTTAGTGGAGCAAGTGCAGCCGATAGCCACACCGGTGAGCAAGAGCCACTTCCACCATTTGCGTGAGAATTCCAACTTCTTGTTGTTGAAGTTGTTGAATCTCGAGTAGGTGAACACGGTAGCGGCAGTGAAGAACAAGAGGGGCGAGTCGAGCAAGATGAACTTACCCAAAGTGACGTAGGACATCTCAAACGTGACCATGGTGGTGAACAACCACACAGCAGGAATGGAGAAGCCAACTTCCTTAGCAGTGAAGTAAGCCAATGGTACACACAAGGATGAGAAGGTGGCCTGGAAAAGTCTCATTTTGGTGTAATCAATATAGTCCGGGTAGGTCTCTCCCGAAGGGAAGTCCCACGATCCATTGTAGCCGGCCATCCATCCAGACAAACCCACCATCATCTTACCTAAAGGTGGGTGCACGTCGTGGTAGAACTCATGTCTCAAGTAGTAGGAACCGAACTTTCCAAAATGGGCCTCGTCCCACACCACAGCGTTGTTAACACTGATTCTGTACATTCTGAGCACAAACGACGTGATGGTGAATACTAAGGGAGCCAACCATGCTTCCAACTTGATGAGCTCCAGACTAGCACTGGAGTCATACTTCTCCTGAGCCGATTGGTCTGGCACCTGAAGGATTTCGGCGTCAATGGCGTCCTCGCTGGCATGAGGCTTTGTTCTAGCCCGGGCCGCGGAGTGATTATCCACGTTGACGCTGGAAGAAGACATGAGGAAGATGGGAAATGGAGAGTTGGAAATTGTTACGTGTTAAAACACGCGAGTGTACTGCAGGTGGGATAGAAAAGGACCCGTGGAGATTTGGTCAGAATGGATGGAAAATAGAGAAGAGTGGGAGAAATTGGGGGAATATATTACAAAGAGAGTTAATTCTGGAGGAGGGATCAGGCTGGTAAGTATTCGGTGAGATTTAGGTTGAAATTGGAGGAGTTTGATGAGAGGTTACTGAGGGTGCTGGTTTTGGTGGATGTTACTGAGTGGTTGAAAAGGCTGGGTTGGATGCGTGAATGTGAATATAGGTAAATTGAATTTCAAAGCAAGCGAGTGCCAAGAAGAGCTTTTTGGTTTCTTCAATATAAATCAAGTAAATTCTATTAGAAATATTATGTGAAATTTAGATACTATATGGTCACGTGACGTATACGCTATGTGAACTTATTGCCATAAGCAAACTTCTTGACAGCAAACTTCTTGAGCTAATTAATTAATTCGTACAGTGGTGGATTATGAAGTCGGCGTGATTCACACGATATTTTCTAAATTCATGGTGGCAATTGGTACAGGTATCGGAGCTAGGACATACGTCAAGGGTTCAATTAAATTAAATTGCTCGTCATCAATTTCTGTCAAACATGAGTTCCCGTGATCTATTGATTTGTCAACCAACTCATTTTTCTTTTTTCGTAGCTTTCTTTTTTTTATTCTTCATTTCGATTTCGTTTCCTGATTCAAACCTAGCCTTCGTTTATGTATTTCGCCTTCATTGTCAAATAATATTTTACATTCACACAAATGCTCAGTTTCCACCAGTTTCTACCAAATATTCACAAGTATGCATTTGGCCCTCTCTCATTAAAACATCCAACCATCCCCAAAAATCAGAAACTAAAAATAACACCCATTGGTCATCTGCATCAAATATACCTCACGTCACACATGATAGGTACCCCTTTGTAATTATGCATCAGTAACTAAGATCCAGTTACAAACATCATCTACCCTGTCATCCATAACCAGCGAATCACCTGTAACCTCTACGCTACTAAGGATCTTTACACATCCGCTGGTGCGCTACACCCGTACATCCTTCGAAGGGCACCATCTAAAAACCAATTAAACCATTTATTTTCCACACCCGCACACCACAAGTAGCCTCCACATGCTCCCGGTCCCTCGGCCTTAGCAGGGTGACTCCTCACTCTGGCTCCATCAATATTCTCCGGGCGTAGGGTGGAAACACCGAAACCCATATTCCCGGGACGGGCACGCAACCGGAATTATTTTCATCCACCATGACATGCCTAACCTTCCAACAAGTCAATTGCGACTTTCCCAATAGGATTTTATCGTATTTCCACTGAGTGACGCATACCTGCTTCTCAATGTTTTGTCAGCACTCCAAGTGACCTATCGGGCTCGGACTTTTGGCGGACGGCGTGTGCCCGGGAGGTGCATACCTGCAGATAACGAACACATACAGTCCAGGCGCTTATGGAGCGGATTGCCCCGGCGCCGACGGATATATAAGTAGGAGAAATCCCAACCTTAGTTATGATTTTTTTTTTCCAATTGTCTATCAATTAACACAATTAACAAATAAAAAATGGCTATCAACATCGGTATTAACGGTTTCGGCAGAATTGGTCGTCTCGTCTTGAGAATCGCCCTCTCCAGATCTGACATCAACGTCGTTGCTGTCAACGATCCATTCATTGCCCCAGACTATGCTGCTTACATGTTCAAGTACGACTCTACCCACGGTCGTTTCAAGGGTGAGGTGACTTCTGAGGATGACAAGTTGGTCATTGACGGCCACAAGATCACCGTTTTCGGTGAGAGAGACCCAGCCTCCATTCCATGGGGTAAGGCCGGTGTTGACTTCGTCATTGAGTCCACTGGTGTCTTCACCACCTTGGACGGTGCCCAGAAGCACATTGACGGTGGTGCCAAGAAGGTTATCATTACCGCCCCATCCTCTGACGCCCCAATGTTCGTTGTTGGTGTCAACGCTGACAAGTACGAGGGCCAGTCTATCGTGTCTAACGCTTCTTGTACCACCAACTGTTTGGCTCCATTGGCCAAGATCATCAACGACACCTTCGGTATTGAGGAGGGTTTGATGACCACTGTCCACTCCATTACCGCCACCCAGAAGACCGTTGACGGTCCATCCCACAAGGACTGGAGAGGTGGCCGTACTGCCTCTGGTAACATCATTCCATCTTCCACCGGTGCTGCTAAGGCCGTTGGTAAGGTTATCCCAGAGTTGAACGGTAAGTTGACCGGTATGTCTTTGAGAGTTCCAACCGTCGACGTTTCCGTTGTTGACTTGACCGCCAGATTGAAGAAGCCAGCTACTTACGAGGAGATCTCTGCTGCTATCAAGAAGGCTTCTGAGGGTGAGTTGAAGGGCATTATGGGCTACACTGAGGACGCTGTTGTCTCCACTGACTTCTTGGGCTCCAACTACTCTTCCATCTTCGACCAGAAGGCCGGTATCTTGTTGTCCCCAACTTTCGTCAAGTTGATCTCTTGGTACGACAACGAGTTCGGTTACTCCACCAGAGTCGTTGACTTGTTGGAGATTGTCGCCAAGCACCAATAACTATCCGTGAAATTGTAAGCTGCTTGTGTACGGCTGCTTGCAAATGTGACCACGAATAATATAAGTTTGATTGATCGAATTATTTTGTAGCCTAGTCTAGTAAGCAAATTTGTAAGCGAATGTTCCAAGACAAAATTCTTTGTTAGGTTTATTTAGAACTATTCAAGTCTAGCACTCTGTATACACTCCTCTACCCCAGACAAACAAACAAACCATCGTCATACCCCATTGATTCTTTCCATGAACTTTCTAACTGGACACAACTACGTAGCTTACACAGCGTACCAACTACCGACATTTACAGAAGCTCATCGTGAGTCCATAGCTGCCAATGTCGCCAAATACATCTATCTTAAGTACACGTCCACTACCACCGATTTGATTCCTCGATATCTGTCTGTGGACGACGTTGTGGTGTCGGTGAACTCTGCTATCATCTCCGAAAACGATTTGGAGATCTCTTATTTGACCATTGATCATTCTATGACCCAAATAGCTGCATTTATTCGCGTGCATAATAAGGTAACATTACTTGTGGATCTGCCACTGCCACTTTTTCTAATTCAGATGCTTGAGGCGCTCGACTTTGATACTCCGCTCATCCTACAGGCTCGTCCAATCATCAGTGACACAATTTGCTTAGTGGGCAACAGTTTAGAGCCAATAGTGCGTGGAGAAGCCACCCTTTTGGGTGAAATCAATATGACATTCATTCCAAACGAAAAGCTCACCAATGATTCCCTCCGAGAGATAATTGTGAATGTTCCTAGAAAAGATTCGAGACGAATAGTTGAAAAAAGTACCAAGCCTCCAATGGATGCGGTTCTAGAATGGTTAGAAAAAACAACCACATTGAAGCTTTGGAACATGAAGGCTACAAGTTTGGATTGTGATTTGGTGAAGATCACATCGAACCACAAGATTGCATTCAAGGATACAACTTTCACTAACACAACGATGCTGGCCCTATTGGTGCATGTATGTGGCGCTTTATAGAAATAGAAAGGGAAGTCAGATATATAAACGACATGAATTGAATGCTATTAAGTGATAACGATGATGGTCCAGAGAACCGTCGCTATGACCATGAAGAAACAGGCCCAAATGATGGCGGAATGCACAAGGGGACTACTACGGAATCGCTGGAAGTTAAGGTTGATGCTGGTCATGCTGAACATCAACGAAAACAAGTACCCAAACACTAAAAGAATGTCCACCCACGGATTGTTGACCATATTGAAGTCCAGATTTTCCTGCTGGAGCTTGAGAAGGCCATAAACGATACCAAGATTGATTCCAGCGATAAACAAACCGCTGAAACTCATGGCAAAATACATCACCGAGAGAACGTGGTCGTAATCGTACACAAGCTGGATCTGGTAGTCATTGGCGGTGTTAAAGAACGTGGGGTCCTCATTAATGGAGTCGTAATTAATCAGAGTGTCGCGGTCACGCAAAACTTTCTCCTTGTGCATTTTCCATGCTTCAGGTCTGTTGCTGTGAAGGTTGAATGCACGGAGAGCTCTTCTGATACGATGCTTGAATTTAATGAAGGAAAGAAGAATGTTATTCAACAAATTGTCATCTAGATCGTTGTTGAATGTGAGATAAACAAAATAACTGTCTTCCTCATCATCTTCTTCATCAAGGTTCTCCAAGTCATTGAACTTCTGGTGGTAGCCTGTCAGGACTTCAATCGGTCGGTGCATTTCCGAGGTCTTGGTGTCTTTGGCCATCAGTTGCTCGCTGAATACAGACTCCGCCTCAAAAATACTCTGCTGCTCGGGCTCCACCAGTGGAGGCGTTCTACCGAGACTTAGATCTTGCAAGGACTTGCACGACATTTGACGCCTGAGAATGTTTCTGGACTTGTATTGGAGGATATTCTCATCAACGGTGGTTTGCGTATTGACGATATCCACATTTTCGAGAATCTTGAGCAAGTTGATGCTTAACAAAATGGAGTAATGATTGTTCTGCTCGCTTGGAATGAAATTGAGGTAGCAAGACCGCATGTAGTCGTAAATGCTGAGATTTTTGTACAACTGGACTGAAGCACTTCGGAGAAAATTCTGGATTTTCACAGGCATCTTCCTCAAGGTGATTTCTTTGTACTTGGATACCACGGTATTTCCATCAACTTCAGTGGATAATGTGGCTTCAAAGTTATGCAAGTTGGAGTCGTTCGTGTGAATGTTGAACATACTAAACGGAAATGCATCCATGTCGTCTGTTCCAAAAGAGATCTTGTTGGGGATCGAGTTAGTGGTGTAGATATTCTCGTCAAACGTCATATAGTAGCTGTCTTCGTAGATTTTCGTATCAACCGTAGATGTGGCCTTCGTGTCTGAGCCCATGAGGCTATCTAGTGGAGAAGATCTTACCTCTTCATCAGAACCATCGCCATCATTGAGCTGAGTCAGATCCTTATTGATGAAGTATCGAGTCCGGTCACAAATCAATTTCAATGAAGGAGAGTGCTTGTTCCCAAGTAAGGCATTGATTGTAATTTTTGCCATGGGCGGAAGATGCGTACTGCTGAGCAGGTCAAAAAGCAGAGCCTCTAGCTCCTGCTTAAGTGCCTGGTTGTCAGTTTTACAAATGTGAAGAATGGTTTCGATGATTGAGTTGGGAAGGCAACAGTACGAGTACTTGCGCAAACCTCCCGTATGTGCCACCACGATCGACACGGACAGGTTTTCGTACGATACCACGTACGACGGAGTTTCATCGTTGACGTCTTCCGAAAGAAAAATGATGCTGATGCGGCTAGAGTCGCCCAATTTGGGGATATTGAGGTACACATCCATACTGAGACTCAAATCGTTTCTCGAGATGATATCTTTGGGCATAAGAGCCAGTAACACAAAGTTTTTCTTAAGGTTGGTGATGAGATCGAATTTGGCAGCCTGGTCGATGGAGTTATCAACGTGAGCATCGATGTGGACATTTTCAGGAGAAGATGTGGCCGACGCCAAGCTAGTGGTGGTTTTTAAGGTAGCAACCGAGTGATTCTTGCGCAAGTTACCATGTGGCAGTGGATGGTAGACAAATTTTCGATGAAGCAAATCATGCAACATTTTCAGCTCACGATCAAGTTCCTCTAGAAGCAGCAGCAACTTGGTGGTGAGAAAACTCAAGTCAAAATTAACGAATGACGACGGGTTGGAGTGAAGCATGGTAGATAAAGACGAGATAAATGCCTTGCTTTTCTTCGGGTCCGGATAGTGTTTGGCCAACTTCTTGAAGATTTTTTTCAAGGCGATTTTCTGCACAAGAATGAATTTTGTGAGTTTGCGTAAGTCGGTGGATATCTCGTTGATCATCAGGTAATGGAGCAGGCTGAGCCTTGCAAGTTTTGCAGCAGGCGAGTCGCTTTCATTGTTCTGGATAAACAGAAACTCGGCCAGTGACACCTTCAATTTGCGACTCAACTCGCCCAGCTTGGTGCACACGAACAAATTCAAATAATCAAAATTGTCAGAGAACTTGCGATATAGCGTAGACAAGTCCAGGTTCTTGTCGCGAGTGACATCACGAATGGTTGCCTTCAAGTCGTTATAGTCGAGGTTGTACACTTTCCATTCTGCTATCGAGAGGTGTTCTAGATTTTTGCCAAACTTCATAGGCTGTTCACCAGAATAAAGAAAAAATGGTGATTTTGACCGATAAGATAGTGGTACAGGACCCGAGATGATTGGAGGCAGGAGAAGTCAAAGTTTGGAAGGCCGATTGCTAATGAGATGAGGTACGGAAGAAATAGCGAGGAATTGCACGGAAGAAAGAAAATAGTTGCAAGGTGCACAAAAAAAAGGGTCAACAAAGCCCAACCGTTTTATGCCTTTCGTAAATTTACTCCTGACCTGGATCATGTCAATAATATATATATTGAGGCCATCTGCGGGTCAAGGCATTTATGATGCGCGGTGCGGCTCACATTGAATGCACCTAGGATCCCGCACACTACCACTATCCGAAAACGGTCACCAAGTCCCACGTGGGCCCTGTGGGAGGCTCCAAAATCACAGAGTGGCCCAGCATAGGTCGTGTGAACAAAACGCCGGCAGCGATGTACAAGCAACAAAGGGTATCTGGGGTTTCCTAGGTGGGGGAGCTCTCACGAACAAAAATATCCAAGACTTTTGGGAGGCAGTGTGTCCTGCACGCGATAAGGGCATTAGAGTAGGAGAAGAATTTGTCCTCTACCTCAATATATTTTATGGTTGTGTGGATTCTTGACGAAAATGGCCACTATTGATGATTTTCGTTTGAATTGTCAATGTTCTTGATTCCGTGACGTGCACACATTTTGCTTATTCTTGAACTTTTCCTCCATTGTATAGGTTTTATTCTCTGAAGTCATGCTAATTTTTACGCCTTCACTTGCATCCACCTTCTTCTGTGACTCTGTCAAGGTTACTGCCTACACACTGGAATTGTATTAACGTAGACTAGGCGATTATGGAGGCACATGCGTCAGAATGCACCAACGTATACAGATGCACCAGCGTATATAGATGCACCACCTAATAGATCTCGAGTGGAAATCATGGCTTGGGAGTATGCACGCAGAGTATGATTACTGTCGCAACATACCTTCCTCAAATGGAAAGCACTCCTGATAAACGTCAGGGACTATTGTTGTCTAGTCACCGCCCTGGATAGGCTTTGGATCCTTAAAGCAGAGATGGCAAAAGCGCAAAATCACCAATTCTGTCCCAATGTTGAGAGAACTTTTGTTGGACAAGACTTTATTACTTTGCGCAGACTCCCCCACGTTGAGATTCAATATTGTAGGTTCCTGTGACTCTGTTTACCAACACTTCAAACCATCAAGAGACTGCCGTAGAAAGTTTAAAACTTCCAAATGTCTTGACTTCATCCGATTGTTCGGTTCATTTTCACCTGCCGTCACATTTTTTTTCTTTTGCTTTTATTTGAGCCAAAGCCGAACCCATCAAGCGTGGTGAAATGCTGCACTAAGCGTTTATGGATGTTTTTCTACAACGGGCTGGATTTTCAAAGGGCAGATCCATCCAAAATGCCGTGCTTATTGTAGTAGCGACTGTTTCTAACAAATTATTTGTCGTGGGGAAAAAAGCCGGTTGGAAACATTCATATAATGTAGTGCCAATTCAGTAGGATAAAGCACTTTCATTAGCAAAAGTTTCATTGACAATGCCTTTATTGTTATTTTTTTAAGTACCAAAGACTCGGAATGAGAAGTTGCATTCCAGTTATTGGATGTAGACTTGAAATTACACCCTTGCACATCAAGTGGCGGTCACTATTTGGCGTGAAAATTCTAAGAAGGGCCACTCACACGTGGCTGACGCTGTTCGGCCTATCTGGCCCCAAGTAATAATTGTAGTCGCCAGTATTATACTTGATTAATTCTAGATGGTATTCCTTACCCTGTTTCCCTAATGACTAGAAGTACATTCCTTTGCGAGAAAGCAAGTATTTTCATCAACTAAAATCGACTTGATGAAGTAATGACACCCAAATAATCGCCTTTTAAGGCGTTGTCTAGCAAACAGGAATTTCTTTTAGTTATGCTTTCTTTGGTTCTTGTTTTTGAATTATTTAAACAGAATTCATTCTTCAATATGTTTCGAAATGTCCTTGCTGTTCTACACTTAAAAAAATACTTCTGAAGTTGCCATCATCGAGGGAAATACAATTTCATTGGTTTCATTGTCCACGATCACAATAGATTTGAGTTTTGCTGATAGCAATGATGGAGATGTGAGAGTTTGGACATGAAATTTTTGCTTTAGACTACAATGGGCGATGAAATGCAGACGAGTGGAGCTTCAAGCAAACGTGAGATAAGGCAAGGATAGGGTATGAAAGATGATATCTGAGTGGGGAAGTAGAACAAAAACAACTATGAGTGGCTCAGACAGATTTATCATTTTCTGACCCTTCGTCAAAGACGACCTTATGATGTCGAAACTGACAAAAAATAAAGTTTCACAGGTTCATCAGTCGCCAGAGAATAAGAAAACCTATTTCGGGCTTCTGTAAACTAGTTGAGGGGAAACACTTCCTTGATTGAAAGCGATGGCTCAAACATAATCTTATGATCCTTGTTGGCGAAGATTTTTCTATCTCTCAACGTACACATTCTTCAGACATGAGTTAAGGTTTGAGTCAAGATGATGTTGAATACCATGCATCTTGCAGTGATCTAGATCTTAAATTTCTTCTTTCTGCTGAGTGATGATAAAGGAACAGATTCGAAGAGGGGCACTTAGAGGTAGTTGAAGCGACAGCCAAGCCAGCTAAGATTTTGCTCCGAAGGAAGAGTTTTGGAAAAGAGTTTGGGAATAGTGACCAATACGAAGGCATCTGAACATCCGAAAACATGATAAACAAATGAGTTAAGTTTTTCATCTGAAGGCTCTTCATGACTGGTCAAGCCTTGAAGAATGGATTATATCACAGCGGGTGAAGAAACTGGGAGAGTAGAGATTGTGGATGCTGACGTTATTAGTCTGGGGTTTGGAATTAAAACTTTTCGAGTTTAAAGGCAGCACATGAGTTAACATTCAATTTTTGAAACAGAAAGCTAAAAAAGTGGAACGCTTATGATTGGAGATTTATTTCGAAGTTGCAATCACAATGATCTATGGAGCGAATTGACTGGTCAATTGGAGTTTCTAGTAAATTCGTGGAATTGTTGCTTGCTAAAGATCTTGGAATTTATCATTTCTATCTTTGACATCCTACAACTTGCCAGCTCATGTCATGATTCATGAACTTCCCGGGCCGGAAACTGGAATTGCCGTTTTGCGAGCAATAGCCACGTATGACGTTGATTAGAGTAAACAATCGCTGACAAAAAATGGCCCATTAGATGGAAGCAGCCTTATTCCGTTGGAATACCACGCAAACGGTTAGAAAAAGTGAGAATGAGTTGGTAAGCCAGCAAATGTCGATTATATCTGGAAGTCATCTACTTAGATATCTCCTTGTTCTTACAAAAAAAAAAAAAAAAAAAAAAAAACAAAAAAGAAAAAGAAAAGAATTGGTACTTCTGTTATTGCCATAGCCTTTCTGCTTGCAATTTTTGATTGCAAAAACTACAGTTGATATTCTTTATGATGATTTGCTCCTCTGTTCGAGCCTCCTACTTATGTAGAGTCGAAACCTGATTCTCAATTAAACTTCTCAAACTTCGACGTCAAAATTAGTTCAAAGATCATGTGAACATTCGATTCGGACTCGGGTTTTGTCAACATATAATTGAATTCATGAATTCTTGATTGGAGGATGAGAATTGGGTTTGTCAAAAATTCGATAACTCGGGAATTAGAGAATTGGAGAGAGTACTTGGAATCATTTAAAACATAAAATAATCGGAAAATTATCACCATCAACTACGATTTCACTTCCGAAAAAGTTACTTGAAAGAGTTACATGTTCACCATTTACTCCAAATTAAACTAGACTAACAATCCACCAGAGTCCTGTATAATCTTAATGGATTATGATGAGAGGGAGAATCGTTAAGACGAAAGCTCAAGGCAAAAAAAAAGAAAGAAAAGTATAAAATCAATCCCTGGTTTTCCCAATAACTTAAAAAATTCGACTACAAGTAATATCAAGTCGAATCCTTACATATAGAGCAGGATCAATAAAACTATAACATTCTCAATGTCGCGATTCCGATTGAAAGTCGCGATATATCCGGAAGAACATTCGAGCGGAGATCAACGGAAAAGCAAGATCACACCCGTGAATCCAGAACTTTTTATTTGAATCAGGAAAATTCAAGATATTGTTAATACTTTTAACTTATGATGTTCAACGAATAATCTTTGTCCATGTAATCTACATATCCAGTAGTCAATTCTATTCAATGGAGCATTCGCACCTATCTCTTATCTCACCTTCTACAATCTCCATAGTCACCTATAGCCTCTTGACAATCATAACTTTCAATTACATCTTGATCTTCCCCTTCATTTATCTTCCAATTTCCCTGGTAACCTTTTCACGTGATAACTACCAATCATCGCTAATCCTCGTGACATGCTACCATTACTCCAATCTCATATGGACCAACGCCCTGCAGCCAATCATCTATGCTTTCTATAACATTATTCGTTATCACGTGAGATCACTCAATGCCAAAATTTTTGCAACTGTACCATGTGCAGGTGACCATCAAGTAGTTATACAGACTCTCCACTTAGTCACAATCTCTTCACCCAGAATTTCTTCTCGTTTCTGTAATTTATAGACGTCTTTTCGACTCTTTTCCCGTGTGCTCTGCTTTTCGACTCTTTCGAACTTGCAAGCTCTATCCCCGGGTATCAGATACGACTACATTATGGCTGTTAATCAGACCGAAGCAATTGCTGGGGTTATCAGCCTGGTGGGAGGCTCTGTGTTCACCACTCAGCCTTCCAAGGCCATCAAGTCTGCATTTGCAGGCTACGTGGCTTCTGCTCATGCGTTGATCGAAACCAATGAGCCTTTCCAGTACGTTGGTTCCTACATTGAAGAGAATCAGCCAGAGAATACTGTCACTGTCACTACCGATGGTCAGACTTTGTTCAACAACTTGCCATTGTTGTCTCTGAAACCATTCAAGACCACTGCTGTGGTTGTACATGTGGAGGTTTCGTCTTTTGATTACGAAATCGTCACCGCCTTGACTGATTCTACTTATCCAGTTCTTGTCTCTCAGACTCCTCTGGATGCTGCCATCTACGCCCAAGCCGCTTATGCTACTGCTGCTGCTCAGAAACTGACGGTTTTCCACATCTACGCTCCTTCTTCTCTCAAGGAGAACGTGCAAGTGGCTGAACCTAAGAATGCCGTGGAATCATTAGCTGATGCCCTTGCTGAGTTCAAAATTGCACCATTCTCCACTCTTAATAAGGTTAAGTCCAAGGACGCCATCTTGTTCTTGGGTCAGGTGTCCAGAGACCTTGTGGATGCTGCTACCGTGGCCGGCGCTTTGTTCATCTCCGTCAACGTGTACCAGCCATTCGATTTGAAGGCTCTCTTGTCCCAGTTGCCAGCCACCGTTGAGACACTCACATTGGTTGAGCAATCTTCTAAGGTCACATCCTTCTCGCCTTTGCTCTTGGAATTCTTCAAGTCTTACTCGTCTCACCAATCTTTAAAGAACTTCTCCAAGATCGTGGCCGCCAAATTTGGCTACGTGGTTCCAGAGAAGTACGAGGCCACTGTTTCCAACTTGTTGGCCAACACAAGATCAGACTCTCCCGTACAGAACTTGTCTTTTGGCAAATTGACTGAGTTGTCAACCAAATCTTTCCAGCAAAAACAGTCTAAGAAGTCTGACGACATCAAGAAGGTTTACGACTTGGAGCAGGCATACTTGAAAGTCTTGAAGCAGATCAATGGTAGTACCAAGATTTTGAACGACTTTTCCGCCGAGACCGTGAACTCTAGCAACCCAGAATACGGTTATGGTCACTTCTTGTACTTCAAGGAGCAGCAGAATGCATTGGCTTCCCTTGTATCTTCTGCCATTCAAAAGGGTGCATTCTCTTCGCTCAACAACAGCAAGCTCATTGAGCTCTTGTCGCAGTGGTTGGTCCAGCTTAGACGTGGCCAGCCATATGCCAACCTAGACGAGCTTGTCAAGCTTCTCAGCTCAGACGATTCCCCAGATGCCTCTGAGATTCTCTCCTTGAAGCAGTACTTGGAGATTGGTCCCAGCTGGTTGATTGGTTCCGATGCATGGTCCTACGACTTGGGCTCTTCCGGTGTCCACAACGTGATTGCCTCGGGCCAGAACGTTAACATGTTGATCATTGACTCTGAGCCTTACTCCGACAAGAAGTTGAACGTTTTGCGTAAGAAGGATGTGGGTTTGTACGCCATGAACTATGGAAATTGTTACGTTGCATCTGTGGCCATCTACTCATCTTACACACAAGTGTTGCAGGCTTTTATTGAGGCTGAGAAGTTTGACGGACCTTCTGTAGTTTTGGCCTATTTGCCATACGAATCTGAGCACTCTGATATCTTGTCCATTTTGAAGGAAACCAAGAGTGCAGTTGACACTGGATATTGGCCTTTGTACAGATACGACCCTACAATCAAGGAAGATGCAGACAAGTTCAAGCTTGACTCTTCGTCATTAAGAAACCAATTGAAGGACTTCTTGGACCGTGAGAACAAGTTGACCTTGTTAGCAGCCAAGAACCCTGAACTTCTGAGAAACTTGACTGCTACTGCCAACAGCGGTATTAAGAAGCAGCAAGCCCAGATCGAGGACGAGTCCTTCAAGCAATTGTTGCAAGGTTTGTCTGGACCTCCATTGACCGTTGGTTTTGCTTCCGACGGCGGTAATGCCGAGGCTTTGGCTAGAAAGATCAACAGACAGGCTTTGGGTAGAGGTTTGAAGTCAGTGGTTTTGTCCATGGATGACATCACCGTGGAAGACTTACCTACTGAGACTAATGTTATTCTTGTGAGTTCCACTGCCGGACAAGGTGAGATTCCTAATAACGGTAAAGCCTTCTGGGATGAGTTGAAGAACGCTCAGGACTTGGACTTGTCTTCTGTCAAGTTTTCTTGTTTCGGTTTGGGTGACTCTAAGTACTGGCCAAGAAAGGAGGACAAGCACTACTATAATAAGCCAGCACAGGACTTGTACAACAAGTTCAAGCTCTACGGGGGTGTTGAATTGGCCGACTTAGGTTTGGGTGATGATCAGGACCCTGATGGATTCAGCACCGGATTCGACGAGTGGATTCCAAAGATCTGGAAAGCCTTGGGTGTCGACAATGTTGAGGGTGTTGAAGAGCCTAAACCATTGACCAACGAGGACATGAAGATCCAGTCAGACTTCTTGAGAGGTACCATTGCCGAGGGTTTGAAGGATGACTCGACCGGAGCCATCTGTGCCGTTGACCAGCAGTTGACTAAGTTCCACGGTATCTACATGCAAGATGACCGTGATATCAGAGAAGAGCGTAAGCTGCAAGGTATGGAGCCAGCATACTCTTTTATGGTTCGTCTTAGATTGCCAGGTGGTGCCGCAACTCCAAGCCAATACTTGAGATTGGACGAGCTTTGTGACGTCAGAGGTAACGGTACTTTGAAGATCACCACCAGAGCTACCTTCCAGTTGCACGGTATTGTTAAGCACGACTTGAAGCCTGCCATTAGAGGTATGAATGCTACGTTGTTGGACACCTTGGCAGCTTGTGGTGATGTCAACAGAAACGTTATGCTTTCTGCCCTTCCAGGTAACGCCACCGTGCACAAGCAGATTGCCCATGATGGATCGTTCATATCTGAATACTTGTTGCCTCAGACCACTGCATACCACGAAATTTGGTTGGAGGGTCCAGATGCTGGAGACAAAGAAGGTGACCAAGAGGTGTGGGAGAATAGAAAGGACGGACCAAAGAAGAAGAAGACCATGGTTGCTGGAAATGCCTTGGTTGATTACGAACCTATGTACGGTCCAACTTACTTGCCAAGAAAGTTCAAGATTGTCATCACTGTTCCACCATACAACGACGTCGACGTTTACGCACACGATGTTGGTTTGATTGCCATTGTCGAGGACAACGTCGTCGTTGGTTACAACGTTCTCGCAGGAGGAGGAATGGGATCCACCCACAACAACACCAAGACATATCCAAGAACCGGATCCATGATGGGTTTCGTGTCTAGAGAGAAGGTGCACATTGCATGTGAGAATATCATGTTGGTCCAGAGAGACAATGGTGACAGAACCAACAGAAAGCATGCCAGATTGAAGTACACCATCGACGATATGGGTGTCGATGTATTCAGAAAGACGGTCGAGGAGTACTGGGGTGAAAAGTTCGAGGAGCCAAGAGCTTTCGAAATCAAGAGCAACATCGACTACTTCGGCTGGGTTAAGGACGAGTTTGGATTGAACCACTTCACCGCCTTCATCGAAAACGGTAGAATTGAGGACACTCCTGAGTTGCCTCAAAAGACAGGATTGAAAAAGATCGCCGAGTACTTGATTGAGAAACAGGCTTCTGGTGAGTTCAGATTGACTGGTAACCAGCATCTTCTTCTTTCCAAGATTTCAGACGAAGACTTGCCTGCTATCAAAGAATTGCTTGCCCAGTACAAGTTGGACAACACCGACTTCTCTGGTTTGAGATTATCTTCCTCTTCGTGTGTGGCTCTTCCAACATGTGGTTTGGCTATGGCAGAGGCCGAGCGTTACTTGCCAGAGTTGGTTACCAAGTTGGAGAATGCCTTGGAGTCTATGGGATTAAGACACGATTCTGTTGTCATGAGAATGACAGGCTGTCCAAACGGTTGTGCTAGACCATGGGTGGCTGAGGTTGCATTGGTCGGTAAGGCCATGGGAGCATACAACTTGATGTTGGGAGGAGGACACCACGGTCAAAGATTGAACAAGATCTACAGATACTCTATTAAGGAGGACGAGATCATGGACATTTTGTTGCCATTGTTCAAGAGATGGAGCTTGGAGAGACACGAGGGTGAGCCATTCGGAGACTTTTGTATCAGAATTGGAGTCATCAACGAGACTACGGAGGGTAAGTACTTCCACGAGGGCATTCCTGAAGAGGCCTAAAACCTTCACTTCATCCGTTTTTGTTATTGCATAACCTAATTATTTATGAATATTTAATCTGTAGTATCCTTAACCGTGCGTAGATCCGCCAATGTTGGCGATTGTTTCCTTTCCAACTCTAGAACCTGCTGTACTTTTACCGATTGGATTGTAACGCTGACTTTGTTGAGTCTTCTGGCGACTTTTCGTTCGCAAGTTTTAGCAATTCGATCCGCCTCTCGCCGTAGATACTCGCTCTGCTTTGCTTTGAGAGTCCTGAGACTCTGAATTAGCTGCTCCTTCTCTTTTTGAGTAAAGAGTGTCTGGGGCATAACGGATACAAATAGTATGATGAAATGGCCAGTTGGAGTTGGTACTAGCTGCAGGACATCAGCATCAGAAGGATAAAGAAAAATGGGGTAGAATGCCACATATATCTAGATTTACTGCCCATATCAGGATAATGACTATGAATATGATCCAAAATCAATCCAAATTAGACAGAACACACTCATTGCACCCCCAAATCATAATCACCCCAACATTCTGAATTTCGCACTACCACTCGCCTTCGTCCTCCACAATCAACCAAATCGCTTATTACAGCCTACTCACCCTCATTCACCATGGTTCTCGAGGCTACTATGATTGCAATCGATAACTCCGAGTACATGCGGAACGGAGATTACCTAACCACCCGCTATGACGCTCAGCTCACCGCCACGGAGTTCATTTTCCAGAACAAACTCAACTCCAATCCAGAAAACACTGTCGGATTGTTGTCATACGGCGGCAATGGCCCACAGGTGTTGTCGACATTGACCACGGACTTCGGAAAGATCTTGTCTGGAGCACATGGCACGAAAATCGCAGGCGACAATCATTTTTCGAGCGGAATCCAGGTGGCTGCGCTAGCCTTGAAGCATCGTCAGAACAAGGTCCAGAGCCAGCGTATTATTGCGTTTGTGGGTAGCCCTGTGACAGAATCCGAGAAGGAGTTGGAGAAGTTAGCCAAGAAAATGAAGAAAAACAATGTGGCTGTCGACATTATAAATTTCGGTGAAGAGGATATCAACACCTCCAAATTAGAGAAGTTTAACGCTGCTGTCAATAATCACGATAACTCGCATCTTGTGACGGTGCCTCCAGGACCTCGATTGTTGTATGAAGTGATTGCTACCTCTCCAATTTTGGTGGAAGAAGGTTTCGATGTTGGAGACTCTGGCGATTTCTTCGGTATGGGAGGCGTGGACGCCAACATGGATCCCGATTTGGCATTGGCATTGAGATTATCCTTGGAGGAGGAGAAATTGAGGCAAGAGAGAGAAGCGTCGCAGGCTGCGGTGGGTGACTTGGATAAGATCGACGAAGAGGAGGAAAAGAAGGCTGATAAGTAGACTGAGATTGAGAGATCGAGAATCAGACGAGCCCATTGATAAATATATCAGCAGGTTCCATTTTGGTTGGACCATTACGGGTCGACTTGTCAATTTGGGCTCAATTGGTACGTTTCCCAAGTTCTCTATAATGTACATTAAATGATTCCGCGATTTAGTAGTCTTTGTGATCAACATTCTTCATGGGCAGACGAAGACTTCCGGTAGCAAATACAGCCACAGAGACCTTTGTGACAACTCCAGCAGTGGCCTCGGCAGCAGATTGTGATTTGCTGCCAATTGCATTGACAGTCGCTCACTTTTTGTCCATGTACTCTAAGGTATGTCACTTCACTAGTAGGAAAGCATAATCAGTCCAACACAAGAAGCAGACCTTCTTTTTTTCTTTCTCTATTTGATCAATGTAATCAATTCTAACTTTCAGGGGAAATGGAATTTGTCGCAGGTGCCTTGTCCGCCGTGTTTGGAAGACACAGAGTTTTTGGCCGCCCCAGAATGCTACTCCGAGAAGAAGAGGCCCAAGGTCGTTGAACTGTACATGAAATTAAAGCATTGGGACCACCCTGAGCTCTTCAAGCCCACTCTGATAAAGATCAGAAAAATGTTCGGCTTAAGCGGAGCCAGCATTTCTCTCATTAGTGGTTCGAGGACCTTCATAAAATACGAGACTCGCCTAGGTTTCCGGGAGATTGCCCGAGACATACTGATAGACGCTCATTGCATCTTATCTGACAATGGGTTTGTGTTGCTTGATACAGCAGCCGACTGGAGAACCAAACGCAATCCGTTAGTCACTGGTCCACCACACATAAGATTCTATTCGGGAGCACATTTGATGGATCCGAGCGGTGTAGTGATTGGCACCTTGGCAATCTTCGACAGCTATCCAAAAATGTCATTCTCGGAGCAGCAAGTTCGAGACTTGAAGCAGTTAGCAAAGGAAGTGATGGAGATTTTGGCTACACCCTATGAAGTTATCATGGGCAAACAGAGCGCCTCGTCTTTAGAAGAAAATAAGACAGTGGATGCCGAGATCCGGGCACTCTCGGAGAAATTGGGACGAGCAACATCTAGGGGAAATGGAATGACAGTTTTCGAAAGAGACGGTTCCGGAGACCCCTACTCACAGAACCAGAAGCTTCGAGTCACTATGAAGGGCGAAAACAGCACCACTATTAGTGTTGGGTGTTTGAGCGATAGCGAAAGGAAGAAAGTACATGCTAAAATATCCAACTTGGCCACATTGAAACTAGCTGCGGAAGCTATGTGTAAGTCAATAGCAATTGCTCACAAGGCGGACTTCGTATGTATCTTGGAGGTTCGAATGGCTGATCTCTACACCATCTCTAAAGAATACTTGCCCAATAATACTAAGAAGATCGACATGGAAAGCTTCAAGCACGCCAACAAATTGATGAAATGCAGACGCAAATCTCAGATTGGCGAGTATTTCCAGGCTCGAATGTTGGGTATCTGTGGTAGCGAGTATCACCTTGTAGGATTTGACGAGCTTCTCTTGAAGAAGACTTTTCTGCATGACATTGGCGTCCATTATACCAATTTGCACCGAAATACAAAGTACAACAGAGGTGTGTTGATGACCATTCATAAAAATGACACCAAGCTTGTGCGGCGATCAAAGAAGAACGCAAAGGAGTCCAATGTAGAGGTGTACTTGAGATATGGGGGGTACATTTTGGGTGTGTTCAACCAATCCAGTGAACAGAGTGATTTCACTCTGTCGGAGGTTTCAAGGTTGTATGATCGAGTGAGTTTTCTCCGTAAGCTCTATCTTTAGGTTACATCCCCATTTCTCTCATGATCTCGAGCTCGTCGTCGTACTTGTCGTCGAAGTCTTCTTGAACGGAGTCGGGAATATCTGGGTATTCAATTGGAGAAGGAGCCGAAGCAGCAGGAACCGAAGCAGGAGGTGGAGCATGACTAGTAGTCGGAACAGGAGCAGAATCAGCAGAAGTGGTATTAGCGTGTCCAGTACCTGTATTAGCTTCAGAATCCTCGTCATCCTCGTCTCCAATGAAAAGACCATTAGGTCTTCTGCGCACTGACAAAAAGCCCCAGTCGTCCTCGTCATCATCCACGTCAGCACTTGGTGCATTTGCAGCGTTCACGGTGGCATCTTCCTCATCAACAGCGGCAATTCCGTTCAGAGGAGCGTCATAGAGATCATCGTCGCTGATCTCGGCATCTTCAGTGATGATGCCCTTTTCCACTCTCTGGCGATGCATTTCCTTGTCAATGAGCTCGCGCCGGTACATTCTGATTCTTGTGGACTTGAATTTGCGGATCATCTGCGTGCAATCACTGAAGGTTGCTCGTGGAAATAACCCATGACACCATAACTGGTAGAACTGAAGCACCAGTTCAAGGTTGTGAACCTCTGTGTCCACTTTTAGGGCTCCAAGTGCCTCTTTAGAGAGGGAGGAGTCCTTCGCTTTCTGAGCGAACGTCTTATCGTTCTTACGGATGGTTCTAGCCACTTTTTTATAGTTGGAGATGACGTGGGGAAGTCCACGGACGCGATCCAAGAGAAGGTCGTCGGTGATTCTTGGGATTTTTGACACGCGACCTAGTTTGATCGGTTTGTCGAGCCCTAGCGAGTCTTCGGCCATGGTTCGGGTTGATGCGAATACTTGGGAAATGAGAAAGTGAACAAAATAAATGAGTATGGAATATAATCGCGACGCGAAGTAAATAGAGGTGTAGGATTGTAGTTGATGTAGGAAAGAACTTCAAGAAAAGAATGAAATGATAAACAAAAATCAAGAGAGCCAAAAAACAAGAATCAAGAATCACAGCAGGTGATTGAGAATGGCAAAGAAAAATAATAATAAAAAAAATGACCTATAAAAACCTGTAGAAAGAAATTCGGAAGAGAATGTATGATGGGAAACATAAATTGAGAACTATGACTGGAATAGGGAACCGTCGAATGCATATGCAAAAATGGAAGCACGGAAGTTCCCGAAGCAGCGGATGTGAATGGCCGAATAAATGACGGAATGATGAAGGAGCTACGATGGAAATTGCCCGGTGATTGGTGAAGAGCATCATCTAGGCCAAATAGATGCTCCGGTATTAAGTCTCAATGTTGTGCGGCATTAATTGGCCAGACTTGAGCAACACTGGGAGATGAAGTGAACAGGAAATGGGACAGAATGAGCAAAAAGAAAAAAAAAAACTATCAAGTAGAAATGATAGGTGAAAGTAGATAAGAGGGGCAAAAGAGGAAAATGGTTCGTTGACAGAGAATAAATGATTGGTCATTCAAATGAAAGTTATGGATGAGCATTTGTGGATAAGAAATCTTCAGCGAGCATACAGTGAACATTCTAAAGTGAGCGAGCATACAGTGAACATTCTACAGGAAGCATTCTGAAATGACCATCAAGACACCACACAATGTACAGTTCAAAATGGCATTCAAATAGCCGACATGAATTACAACAGGTCACATCCAACGGCGTTATTCGAATTTGGTCCTGTAACTGGAACGTTACATCATGGAGGAAAAACCCGGAATGCACTATGCCCTATCATGAATGGCCCGAAACGTTTTTAATTGGATCCGCACTGAACACAAGAAATGACGGAGAATGAGAGTAGAAGATCCGGAGCTATTTAGAAGAGTGATGGCTTGCCAAATATCGAAATCCAAAAGAAAAAACAAGAATAACAATGAGCGGAACAAAATGTCAAAAAAATTTTAGGAGAAAAAAAAAAGTGTGAAGAAGCAAAAACTATTGAGTCTTAAGAATGTCATTTACCTGACTCTGCTGCTGCGTAGCCTAAACTTCCAAGTTCTCCACTTGGCACGGTGCGAACATCGAACCAATCCACATAATACTGATAAGTGGCAGAAACATGTCCCTCCCCCACCCGGTGGAACTACAATTCCGTTATCATTCGTCCGATCCCTTGGCCGTGCTATACCCTGACGTCACGATGGTGTACACACACCATTCGTATTCAAAGTTTTAGTTCGTAATTGAGTAGGAACCGATTCTCCCGGATGTAGAGTTGAGGAAATGAGTCGATAACTCCACTTGGGAAACTCAGGAGGTTTGGACAGGACAGGTGGTATCACTAGAGAAGTTAACGGGATTGAAGAGGATTTTGAAGGTTGTGTTTTTTATTGCTTCGAGATTTGGAATTTGGAATTTGGAAGAGTGTCCATTGGACCCCAATGATAAAATGGCCATGATGTATCAATTCTAGTGTGCCGCATGGCATTCCAGAACATCGAACGGCCCGGGAATGGCAAACCAAACAGCAACAAACTCCCATGACACTTCGGCGAAACAGAGAAATTAAATTCTCTGCCATATCTACAGGAATGTTGCATTGACTAAACCATCCACTGGATCCTCATGCCACGGATTCCCTGCAGACTGAAGATGGATATCGTCGTGACTACAAGACTGAGAATGATGTCTCCACCTTCATAAGGAACTGAAAGAATTCTTTTATTCTATATTACAGCTTAATTGAACCAATTAATACTACGAAAGTCTCTTCAATTCATTCACAATAGTTAGGCAAGGCAACAACATCTATGGATCGACTCCTGTCAAATTACGGCAAGTGAAACATTGTTGCTCTAAACATGCATTGTACGTCATCATCCCCAACCGCCCTGCATGCGGCCAGGGCACCGAAACTGCTACTGTAGTGGTGACTATGGCGGACCGTTGGAAAAGGAATTCATATAAATACCGCCAAGTCCCGAGGTTCTCCCACCATATCAGTTTTCCCTGTTATTTTTCCTCTTATTCGTGTGCTAGTTCAACTCCCGAAACTGCGCATCATTAACCACAACTCCAGGCGCGGATCTCTAAGTGGTTGACTGCGAAAAAGCTACTTCAAATCGATCCTACTTCACCACACTTTACAGTTATTTCATCTACCGCTTGAACCATTTTTAGTGGCGTCAATAACATCATGCATTTGACACTTCGGGCGCTATTGAATCTTTTTGCCTTCTGGGTGCCACTCCTTCTATCCTGCCGAGCCACTCAGGACAAGAACTCCTCAGCCCACCGATTCCTTCTTACATATTGGATTTTCTACTCCTTGTCCACTAATGCCAATAACCTGATGCAGATGTACTTGGAGGTGCCATTAGCAGATGTTGTCGACATCGCCACCTCGGTGTTCAACATCTGGCTGTTCTATGGACATGGATGCCTTGTCCTCACCCATCACTTCTTGCCAGGTCTCTTCTACCGTTTCACAGGATTTCTGTCGTTAGAGGAATTCGACCACGAGGTTTTAAGCCCCGTGATCTCACCGGTAGTCAACGCTGCCACCCGCAAGCTTGTATCGAGAAGAAAAGGCTCAGGTGCTCGGGGCAGTGCTGCGCCGCAACTCAATCGCCTGTCTATATTGGATTTTGGTGTTGATCAGTTGTGTTACACTGACGACCCAACAGAGCTCTACCTGCGCTACATGTCTAGTCGGCGTATTTTGAGCTGGCCACTGCTGGCTCCAGCCCAACGTGCAACAAGACGCAGAGCAGGTTCTGGCACCCAAATCTCTCCTTCTACAAGTCACACTCGCAAGAGAGCAGATCTGTATCAGTCGGACGTTTTTCTTGCTGAGCAATTCCTTCCTGAGCAATTCCAACCCGGCCCTGCGGTGTTGCCTAAACAGCCTCTGGTGTTGCCAAAGCAGCGGAGGGAGAGGGGCCGCTCCAATGAAGGTCCCGAGGTCTATGGATTCGTAAGCATGGGAGACTCCTGGTCGACAAGAGCCTTGAGTCCAAGATCCGCCAGTGATGGCGAAGTGGACCGCAGGGCACAGATGCGCATGAAGCAGGAGACAAGGCCTCGTGAAATTCAGATTAGAGAGTTAAACAACAAGGTGTTTGTGCCTGCATCAGCTCCAGCTTATAGGGCTTAGGCATGATGGGAACCATGGAAGCCTTTTTGATGGTCTGATGGCGGGTATGATTTTGAATAAGGAACGAAGCCAATCATCAAAAAAACTAATTAACTTACTTGGCTATTTATAGAAAGGCAATTTGGGTATGACTAGTGTAGGTCATGATGTGGGGAATGATTGTAGTGGTTGTGAGCTATTTAAGCGAATATGCATTGAAGTGGTTTTTCATCATCGAGATCTCGATCTTAACGCCTTCAAAATTCTACGAAGTATGTCTGATAATCCATGGAAGGGTCATTTTTGGAATGGGTGTTCAAGGCATTAGATTCTTGTGAAGGTTTGATGAGCTCGTTTTGCTATACCTTGTCATACTGAGAAGGAATTCGAAAGTAGGTGGATGAGAGTGCAAGGAGGAGTTGGTGCCATAACTGCATTAAATTGAAAGCAATCTTGATGATGCTATGCTTATGATACCATGAATCACGTTCTGATGACTAAATGGTAAGCTATTGAAGATTTATGCCTTCTAGACTATGATATGTACCTTAATGTACTTCCACTTGCAATTACATTCTTGTTAGCACCAATTGAGAGGCCAGCGGAAGACTGGTGATTAGTGGAAACCAATACACTATGATGAGCATTTTCCACTGGGATAATCAGTTGTACAATGAATACTAGAACTGGTTGAACTGGGATGTTGATACCTTTATTTATTGGTGGCGAGGGCAGTTTGGAAGCCGTTTGAAAGCCGTTTGAAAGCCGTTTGAATGAAGTGCTCTTCCGTGTGCTTCAAGAGTGTTGAGTTTTGTCCATGGCTCTATCCACTTTAAACCCTTTAGTAAAACGTAGAATGACCTTTAGTTCCAATACAAGCAGGTTGAGAAGCTAGTTTTGGGAACACACATCAAGGTTGGCATCCAAGAAACGTTCCAAGGTTAGAACGGCTCTACCGTGAAGCCTTATTTTCATGAACAAAGATAAAGTTTTAGGAGGTTTCTCAGATCTCAAAGCCACTAGCAATGATACACAGCATTATCACTATTGGCATGCTACTATAATCGATTTGTCAACTTTCATATTGCTGACTCATGCAATATAAAGCTGATAGTAAGCTGCCAATTGGAATATTCTTTATCAAGCTTTCCAAATTCATATATAACCATTGAATTGTAATGGAAATCAAGCAGTGGAATTCTCCATTATCTATTACCAACTTGAGCACCAGTAGGAAATACTCCCACATCAAAAATCCACCTCCGACCCAAAATATAGCTTAAACATATTTTGTGTAATTAACAAGTTAATATATCATTGCATCAATAGTATAATTCTAATTCGATTACTTGATGTCCAACACGTTACTACTCCATACCTTACCTTATTACTCCATACCAGTCTCATCACCTACTATGTACTACCACCAAAATGTACGTCGCTGAATACCTACCGAGACTCTGCAAGATCTCTATCAAATTAGATTTACCGCATGATACGAAACTGATTTCTGCTATTGGAATTCGGCAGTCAAGTTTGGTCATCCAAACCTCCACCACGCTCGTGGTTCCATTACCGATTCACGACTTGTCCATTCTTGAACTGGCCAAGGTAACCGGAGTCAACATTAGCGAAAATGTGATGTCCTTGATAATAACAGTGGATGGAAGTACTGGAGAGCCTGAAGACACTTCATTCATGAGTCTTGCTCAGTCAGGCACCCAGAAATGGTCCGTAAAAGACTTGGTGAAGAAGACTCCAAGAAATAGCAGCAACATCAACGAATTCGAATTCTGCTGCGGCAAATGCGACCTGTCCATTATAAAAGCATCAGAAAACAAGTTCATGGACATGCCATCAGAGTTTTGGCATGAAATGATGGATTTTTGGCACTGCCATAAGCCTCACGAACACCACCATCTCGATAACGACAAAAACTATAACGGCAAGCTCCTCCCGGCTCCAGGGAACGTACATATCGGTGCCTCATACATCTTAACTGCTGGGGATAAGACTGAATGCCCAAAATGTGGTCAAACATTGGGTGTTGCCGAAGAAAAGTGTGTTCGCCTTTTCAAATGGAACATGAACTTGAAGTACGGAAACACCACCGAAACATTCCCTGCGTATGCATTTGTGTTCTACTTGTTACTTGATAAGGTTAACTCTTCAGCAATTAGGAAGGTTTCTTTACGGTCAGAGTCTCTGTCGATGAATGTTTGGGTATCCAACTTGGGCCTTGATGTCTCTGTTACGGGGACAGTATTGACCAATGCATTGAAGATTTTGTATGTTGCGTCACCTGAAGTGTTGGAGGACGAGGTGATTGATGTTCCTGCCGAGGTATTTGATTCTTTCAGAGAACAAATTGATGATGTCTACCTAAGATTACCTGAGGAAAGCAGGACATTGGTTATGCTGGAAAGCAACAAAAAGATAAAGTACTGTGTGTCATATTTGCTGGCAGAGTAGTTAAGTAATTTATAGAAGGATCAATCAGGGAATTTACCGTATTGTATGAGCTCGTTTTGGAGGGAAACTCATCTTGCTGAAAGATTATCAACTTTTACTACAGGATACTTCTCACTTAATGCTTCCTACTTGTTGCATCATACTTTTTATGTAATACTTCTTGATGAAAAGGTAATTCTTGATTGCCTGCTACATCTCACACGTATTGATTAATAGACTCATCTAGATTATTGAGTACTGCTAAAAGTATCTTAAGATAAATACTTCCAATATCATATGTGTATCACTCTAAAATTTGGCCTCAATGGCATCCTTCACAGCTGGAACAACCTGTTTTCTTGAGGCCCGGATGTTAACCTGGTTGTATACATGGAAGGATCTAGTCTTGCTGATCTCCTCCACAGCCATTTCGACCTCTTTTTTATTGTAGATGTTTTTGTCCAATTGCAAAGGATCCAAGTAGTTACTCAAACCCTCGAGACTCTTCTTGGTAGGGTAGTAGCAGAATTCTCTGGTGTACTCGCCGGTTTCCTTCTTGGTGTACGACGTGGTGATCACCACTACATCCAAATGGAATGTCTGAACCATTTGATCAAAGGTTTCCGTGATTTGGGACGTTGAAAACTTCTTCAAGATCCATGCCATTGACTTACCCAAGGAGCTGAAGCCAATAGTTACACTTTCTCCGCTTTTACCCGAGAATTTAAATTGCTTGTAGTCCTTTCTGAGGATGTCAAAGAACAGAAAGCCTTCCAAATTCTTTTTGGCAGCCTTCAAGGTCAAGTAAAATCCTTCAATCGGCGTCGATCCATTCACCACTGCAGCCGTTTGCAAAGCTGTGGGCCCTCCCAGCAACACTGCTTTGTAGTGGTCAAAAGCCTCCAAATCCCCAGCCTCCACCTTCTGGGTCATGTTGGAAGTATCAATCAAAAGTGGACCCAACAACATCAGAACAATTTCTGTATCCTGGATGCCTCCAAGCTCCCTATTCCAGTAGTTGAACACCAAAGCCGAACATGATCCATTACTGTGGATGATTCTTGGACTGGCATTTGTAAAGACACCCTCATCAGCATGATGGTCGATAATAGCGGCCACACTCAACCTCTGGGTGTCATAGAGAGCATTTAAAAGTTCTCCCTGGAGTCCACAGTGGTCCACTAACACGATCTCCAACTTGGATTGAGCACTCTTGGTCAACTCATGGACATCATCCAAGAAAAACAATTGATCCTTAGAAATGGAGTGAGACTGCAAAAGTAACACTATATCTCTTCTAAGCCGCAACTCGTCTCTCGTGATGTTCACCAATGGTAAGTAAGGCTGTTCCGATGGGTTTTTTTGGTTGTAGAAATAAGCATACGAAATGGCACTCACCACCGAGTCCATATCTGCGGACTGGTTACCAGTGACAAAACGGAAGACACTTTTAGCACTCACAGGACGGAGCTTCTCCAAGAAGGCCTTGACGGACATCTCTAAAGGTATTTTGGCCTTGACGGACATCTCTAAAGGTATTTTGATGTGATTTTATAAATCAAGTTTGGTGAGAGTGCATGAACAGAGATAACCATGCACGAAGAAGTTTAATAAGGATTCTTTTGTCAACTTGAATCACTAATGAACATTTCGCTTACGATGAAAAAAGTCTTCCATTGTTACTATATAGATTACTTGGCGTAGTGCAAGTTAATGTCAAACCATTGTCTCTTTCTGATTTCTTGTGGAGAGATGGTGAAGTTTCCGTAAGTGATCATTCTTGTGTACCAGAAGAACCACGCCATGGCTGCGATCATAACGGCAGAAGCTACGTAGAACTTGACCTTGTCAATACCAAGAGGGCCAAGACGGCCACGCACGCTGTTACTTCTGTTGGTGCAGAGGAACTCCACGAAACCTCCAGTGAATAAGCCTGCGATCAAATGTGCTGGCAAGTAATGGTGCAAGAACTTTTGTCTGTTCATCAAGAAGAATGGCAAGTAGTGAGCTGCCCATCCAGCCACGAAGAAACCCAATGTGTTGTACAATCTGGAACGGGCTTTCTTGCTCAAGATGTGAACGTCTCTACGACTGGTTACAAGGTCAGCCAACACAAATCCAGCGTAGATGGCGAGGAATCCCACTTCAAGCCAGAAACCTGGGATGTTTCCGATAAAGAAAATCTGTTTTCTCTCGTCGTTGTCATTCCAGAAGGAAACTCCGGAGAGAGCAAGTGGCCACGAGTCAGGCTGCGAAGCAAACGGATGCTCAGATGACAACTGGTTGTTATGAAGAAACATCAAGCCCTGCAACTCCCACCACTTCTTCAAGAATGGAATCTTTCTGATCTCCTTAGGAACGTAGATGGTTCTTGGGTCCTGTGGAGCCAAGTTAACAATGTGGTCAAATGTCCAAATGTTATCCTTATCAGGGATTTTCTTGTTACCACTGACTTCCTGCTGCTCCAAAGCCCATTCAGGCAACAACTCATCGTCATGTGTCCACATAGCCACAACAGTATCCACATGAAGAATTCTCATGTCGACGGCCTTGGTCTTGACCAACTTTCTCTTGTTCTGGTTGTTCTTGGAATCAGCGAAACGCAAACGGAACAAGGTCTCGTTGTATCTCAGCTCGATGGTGTCTCCGTGGACAACAACGAACTCTTCATTGGTAGACTTTAATGGAGAGGCGACATCGTGCGTCAATAAGAATCCTCCAGTTCCAATATGCTTGAATCTAACAATGTCGTTGGTGTGAACACCGTCAGTTTTCTTAGCGTTGTTGGTTGGAACGATTTGCCAATGAGAGTAGGTGTCTTGAATCTCCTTACCGTTTTGATCAAAGACACATGTCACCTGCTGCAAGTTTGAGGAGACTCTACCATTCTCATAACGCAATGGATACTTGTGTTCGTGAGAGTGCAAAAAGGCCCCGGTATCCTTGTGCTTAATAGTGATGATATCATAGTAGTTGACAGTCTTTGCCTCCTTGGCCAAAACTGACTCCAGCAAACTTTCCTGGAACTCGGTAGACATGAAGGCGTCACCTGGACCAGATTTGGTTAAAATGGCAAAGTGCAAGTAGAACCAGAACAAGTAGATAAAGAATGGGAAGATGATTAAAGCGAACAAACGGGCCACAAAGTGCAGAGCAAATTGTTCAATGGTAAGACCCTTCTTGATGTCAAGCAAAATCCACAATTCGTGGACCACTGCCAAACCAATGGTGAAGTAGGTGAAAACACCAACATACTTGGTGGAAATGACACAAGACAAGGAGAATCCAGTGGCAAGCAACCACGTCCACCACCATTGACCGAAGGGCTGGCGACGATAAGTGCTGAACTTAGAGTAGCAGAAGATCGTCAATGCCACACTGATGAGCAAAGTGGAGTCCAACAAGATCAATCTGGAGTCAATAACGTGCGCATTGTCGAAAGTAACGATTGCTGAGGACAACACACAAGCCAAAACGGAGAAATTGAGTGTTTTCATGGTGAGAAACATGACAGGCACTACAGCAGTACCCTGAATAGCCAGCAAAGAACGGTAAGCAATGTATGGAGCTTTGTTGGTGATGTAACTATCACCAATGTTGTCGAACTTAAACTCTCCATCGTACCCTACCAACCATCCAGCAAATGCAATGAGTAGCTTAGCAAATGGTGGGTGCAAGTCGAAGAAGTAGGTACCTTGCAAATAGTATGAGGCAAACTTACCGAAATGGACTTCATCGAAGACAACCTTGTCAGGCCAGCCAATTATACGGAAACGGAGATAGGCAGCCACTGCTGTCACTCCCACCAATGCTACAAGGTATGAGAGCTCGGAGTCTTTTTTCGGGGTCACGATCTTGGTGACTTCCTCGGGCTCAGGTGCGGTCCAGACCGAAGTTGGAGCTGCGTTCACGGACTTTTTGCTTCTTTTCTTGAGTGTGGACATGTCGACACAGAGAAGGTTGGCTGAATATGAATTTGCCAGGTGTACTCCATGATTTTGCGCATCACGTGCCGGATGTTGACGTTGACTTATTTTTCGCGTCAGTACCATGCACTTTATTGGACCCCGATGGAACCCAAAGGCTGAGAACTGGAAAAATTATAAAGAAGTCTCCAATTGGATCAATGCATTTGCATCGTCTCTTAATTTAATCACATGATCTTCTTCGACCGTTTTTGGTAACCTCCACGTCCACGAATAATAGGAATGTTTTGTGTGGAACTTTGTCTTGACGTGGGAGTATGTGGCACTGAATGCTTGAGAGCCTGCACTGCATTTGAAGGGTTCGAAGACAGCGAAGACGATTCCATGGACACCGCTGATCCTCTCTGGTTGAAGTAGTCGTGCATGGAGTGACTCGAGTGGAAATCTGTAGTGTATTTAGGGACACTGTTATTATGTCGTGGACTCATTTGGTAAGACTCCATGCGCGAATCTGGAATCCGTATAGGCTTGGAAGTCGATAACTGCATGATACGAGCATTACGTTCTTCCAAAGTAGATTCGAACGTTGCAATCGCAATGTTGAGCTCGTGAATTTTTCTTTCGTAATGGCTAGACATTTCACGAACTGCCTGACCTTTGTCAAGTTTCATGGTAGCAAGTTGCTTTTCGTAGGACTTCATGGTAAACTCAAGTGACTCAGTAGTCTGTTCTAGCTGTTGTGAAATGCGAGCATTTTCGTCTTTGTATCCACGTATTTCTGTCCGGAGATCGAAAATCTCTTTCTCGTGCTGGTCAAGACTAGAAGCTGGTATGTTGTTGTTCGAAATTCCAGTGGGCCCTTGTGCAATAGTCTTCTCTTTCTCGGCAAGATCTTGGTGATCCTTCTGTAATACTTGAATTTCGTTAAGAGCCTTCCGAAGTTGTTCCTCTGAGACAATTTCAGTCTGCTTTGCAGCTTCGAGTGCTTGTTGCGTATCTGTTACCTCAATCTTAAACTTCTCCATGGATTCCTCCAATTCTTCAATATATGAGCTCAACTCCTTGATTCTAGCACTGAGTTGCATATTCTGCTTCGTTTTAACCTCTAGCGGGCTCTCAAAAGAAGTGTCGATGCCAGCCGCTCTCATCATTTCGCGAGGTGACTGGGGCGATAGACCATCAAATTTCTCATGATCTTGGCTATCAACTTTCTCCTTTGCTTGGTCATTACTACTCTTCTTAGCATCTGCATCATGTTTCTCCTCAACCTGCCCATCAAGAATCTCTTCAGAATCCCCTCTATCCTTCCGCCAGTCTTCAATTTTCAACTTGTTATCCCGAAGAAATCGATTGACTCGAAGCTTGAGTTTAAGATAGTTGAATTTATTCAAATGCTTCATGTAACTTGAGAATTCCAACTCATTCTTCATGAGAAGTAGCTCTCGCTGGTAGAAATCAAGGGCACTGCCCATGTTATCTAAGGCAGAGAAGGTAGCATTGGATTCGGATCCGTTTAGCTTGGGGCTCGCAGCCACAGTTCTAGGCGAATCTGACTCTAGCTTCAACTGCTCATTGAGAAGATCAGATGCTGTCTTCTTGGCAGTCTGAATGCTTCCGGTGGCTGTAGGAGCCTGTTTCATATCAATGCCTAGCGCATTAGAATTAGGCCCATTTGCAGTGAAAAGCCGCTCATGGGCCAGGTACAACTCAGAAATAGACCCGTGCTTTCCAGAAGCTGGTATCTCATCGAGCGTTGCGGTCTCCAGACTATCATTAGACGACGTACCAAAATTTACCGACTTGAAATTCACTCTGCTGATCGGCTCTGATGCTGGTTGACTTTTGTTTTCTATAACCAACTTTGTAGGCACAATGGAAACTCGGCGATCGAGCTTCTCCCAGTGCACAGGGACACTGAGGTTTGAAAATGACTTGGGACGATCGGAATCTTCACTGACCAGTGATAGAGAATGGCGAATCGAGTTCTTATGTGAATAATCACCGGAGGGAAGGATTTTTCCTTCATTTGTGCCAATGAATCGCTCAGAAATCCACTTGGGTAATACTAGACTGTCGGGGATGGTGATGATCAAATCAGGATTTAACAGATAACATTGTAATAAGATCTCCTCCTCGCCAATGACATTATTGCCCTTATCTGCATTGATCTTCATAATCCAGTCTAGGGGGTTTTTGAGCTCATCGTCTAAACTGACAAGGTTAAGCAAATTAGGGTGAACCATGAATCTTCGGCACAGGTCCTTCAATGTATTGCTCACATAAGTGTCGAAGCCCTCAGGAAAACTAAACTCCTCTAATGTCTGAAGAAGCTCGAGAGTAATTAACTTCGGCGAATTCGAACGTAAATACTTTAGTGGAGCTCGACTGAACTCAGCCAAGTTGCGAGGAAAAAGTCCATATAGCATCGTCAATAAGTAGTTTAGGTTAAATTCGCCGTCCACAAAGAAATGTGACTGCATCATAGTAGCCTCCTGGTCCACTCCCATCCTATCCCATTCGATGTTGTGTGACACCAAGTAGTCCAACTGAGTTTTCTCTCGAGTGGACAAGTACAGACTGAATTCGCTCCATCCTATGAGCTGAAAGATCACAGCAAAAAGATCCGAGAGGTAAGTGGATACCTGGGTGGACACCTTGGCAAGAAGCATCACTATCACGTATAAATCACTGGTGAGAACTGCCTCACTGAAGTCATGTAAAAGTGATCTGATCAAATTGGCAAAAAGTGGAGTGTCCATGATCAACAGGATTCCCGAAGCTCTAGTGGAGCTCAACTGAGAAAGAATTACCAATGTCTTGTGTCTTTCTGCTGCCACAACGAAATGCTTATTGAGCACGGTGAAGACTTCCAATGGTTGCTTGATTCCAGATTCTTTCAAGAGGTAGCCAGCGTTTCGCTCCACAAATCGAAGTCTTTCGATATGTTCATGCGTTGTGGAAATCTGCTCATCCATGCTAATCCCAATCATAGCATACACTTCCTTGTCTCTGCCAATATAAGCTCGAAGAATGTAATCGATGACCAACAGGGCGGTTGCGTTTCTTTGCTTTACTAGGTCGGCATCTTCTGAATTCATGATGTTTGCAGAGAGTGAAAGGATAAATCCGCGTGATTTCTCCACGAATTGCAAGTCCACGTCGGCGCTGTTGAGCGCAGGTCGTAGATATGTGTGTAGCCATACTTTAGCATCTTCAGTGGTGAGAAGTTGCAGAAGTCTGGTGAGAATCTCTACGAAAAAGATCTCTTTGGATAAATCATCGGAAGCTTTGACATGAGTGTTGTAGCAGGTACGCAATGAGTCACTGAGACTTGAACTCAGAGTGGCTATAGAGTTGTGCTTCTCATTGTATGCATCGATAACATTGAAAAGTGTAGTGACAGTCTGCGGGGGATCAGTTTTCCAGTCACAGGACTTATCCCACAGTCCAAAAACGGTGTCAAATGCCCGTAGTAGGGATTTGGACGAACCTAGCATGTAGAGAAGAGTAGTAGGTTGGTGATGATATCTGGGGTTGTGGTATACAGGTCGATGTATGAAGGAAGATCATCTGATGGATGAAATCTTTTAACTGTGAAAAGCTGACAACCAAAGATCCCCAAGTTTCAAAAGCCAAGATTAAAGGGTTGGAAATGAGAATTCTGCAATTTTTCTTGTTTGTGAAGAGTTTTTTGACATGTAAATGTGTCTTTTTTTTCTTTCTAGGTGAAAGAAAATTGGCTGCGAAAAAGAATGAAGGTGACAGATTCAAATGACATATTCTTCAGTGTTTAAACGTTCGAGACCCACTCATGTGCCATAATACTATGGTCATCACCTTTTATAAAGATGCTTACCTTTTAAGTTATAGCAGCATTTTCATTTTCTGTTTTTGAGATGATGTAGTTATAACGTTACTACTAGAAGATGAAGGGTTGATGCGGAAAGCACATGAAGTAAACCGAAATCGAAGTCTTTCAGAGAATTCCAAAACTCCAAAACTCATGAAAGCTCCAATGGAAGGTCCATCGGTTCATGAATCATGCTGCTTGGGTATGTTTCGAAGTATGAATCATTCATTTATAAATTTTCATAACATGGGTATAGTTTCTACCATTAAAGTTTTCCAGAAGGCTACAAACTTTAACCGAGACTCCGATATACAATTTGCACCACTCAGATGAATGTTGTTAGTGTACTTATATGTGTAGTTACAACTTTTAATCTTCACACTCGCAACCTTTCCTCTGCATTTCATTGTATATATCATATTGCCCGGGCCATTAGATCCAGAACTCTATAGCTCGAATTCTTCCCAAATTGGAGAATAGGGAATAATTTTGTCTAATGTGAATTTCAACAAAGATAAGAAACACAAATTAATAAGAAGAATATTTTCGATTTCCTTACGCTTCTCACCAATTCATCTTAGACTGCATTGTCCAAATCTGATCTATGCAAAGAAAAGAATATGAATCTCCACTAATCCAACAAATCATATTCATCAAAAACGTCATTTCTCACGATTTATCCTCTGTTCTTACATCTTATTGGAATTCTTGGGCCGATATTGTATTTCTTCATTGAACATCCTATACAATTCTCCATTTAACATTCTATACACCTTCTCCAGGAAATTCTGAACATGTACGGGTGTGGACTCTCAAGATAACTACTAGTCTCGAGAGACAATCACCAATAACAATAAGACTAAGAAGTCCCGTCTGAGCCATTGAAAACTTGTTGCGAAGAGTAAAATTTCTTCCAGATCATACCTAGTTGCCCCTCCTTGTCTCTTTCATCTATCTTCATGACTCTGATAACCACTCCAGATGCAGAGGCAGACGTCACTCTTCTATTAACCGCCCTTGAGAAGTATCTCAGCGATCATTTCCTGCTGTTTGGGTCCATTTCATCAAAAGCAAGGTATCTAGAAGCAGCTAACCACCTCCCGGATCACATTTGCGAGGTTTTGGTCATGCTCCTAAAGTTGGATGTGAACTCCCACCAATATGCCTGGCTCCAAAGCACATTGGCCTTAGTCGAAGTCTCGGTAAGTATTTGTGATGCTCATAGTCAGTTCGGGACTCTGGCCGACCCTCAGGTGGCTCGTGCAACCGATGCTCTCAGAGCTCGCCTAGTGGATGTCTTTGGAGCTACAAATAAGTTCTTGACTTCGTGGAACTTATCAATATTATCGGCAAATTCTACCGTGGCGAAACAATCATCGCTGGCATACCTCAATTTAATAAGCAAAATGAGTGACGTGCTTGTTTCTAGCCAATATCATTTGGGTGGTCAACGAGACGTCAATATTTTATCTGAGACATTGATGAGGCTGTCCAAGTTCATTGATAATGACTTATCCATGTTCACGACACTTGTATGCATTGGTAAGGCTGCCTTTTTCGCAGGACAACCTGAGGCTGTAATACCATTAGCCTTTTCCGAAGAAGCTATTGTCACTGAAGCTACAGCCACAGATATCTTGGATCAGGATCCAAATTTAGCTGATGTGATGGACTTCTACCGCTACTATGGCTACTGCTTTGTCACTCTCTCGGTATTGGGTGACAAAATCATGCAGACGTACACAGATCTAGCCGATGTGTTCTTGAGGGTTCTTCTTAATCTTCCAAACGTCGAAATGGCATTCCTGAGACACGTCGTACTGGCATTTACAACTGAGGATCGTGAGGAGCTTTCGTTTTTCTTTCTTTTGAATACGCAGCTCCGCTTAACATCGTTGGAACAATACTTGCGACCTGACAGCAAGGTAAGGGAGGAATTGATGTATTTCACCTCGGCACTCAACGCACGTATCTCCAAAGATTTGGCACACCAGGCGTCACCATCTCAGTCTTATTCCAGCAGTGCTATTTCTATTCCCAACCTCGAACACCGGATAGGCAATCAGGCAACAACTCACAATGCCAGAACGCTTAGCTGTATTCTTTCAGATGGAACATACAAAGAGAAAGTTAATTTGGTAGTGCAATTCTTCAAAAGTAGTGGAGTCCCCCAGCTTCAGCTGCTAAATGGAGTCAAACATGCCGGGTGCTTGATTGACTTCTTAAAGTTGTTCAATCTTAAGGGAGCACCACTATTTTCAGAAATCGCTTTGAAAGTAAACAATGAAGCTCTCTTACATTACATCAGCAATATTGACGGCGAGAAATATCCTGGAAAGTTGCTCTATGTTGAGGCAGTGGACAAGATTGTTAAATTATTGATGTTACTTTCTGTATTGCACTTGAGTGATACGACAGGATTGTCCAGTGATCCAGATGCTCTAATTGCGAAGCTTGTCAATACGGGCCATACTTTTCAGGAGTTAGCTGAAGTAAAGGAGTTGGTCTTTGTGGATGGTAACAAGTTTGGACGTAAACATTTTTTGATGCTGGAAGATGAAAGAATTGCAAAGCAATTTGCAATTCTACAACGCACTAATGAACTCGAAATCTGCGTTCAAAAGTTGATGTGAATATGACGGTAGATAAATTGACTGATGCCAATATGCCGATTAGCATTCTTCACAAGCGCATAATGAAAACCTTCTCCTTGAGACATCAATCCCTCTAAGAAAACCTTACACGAGGTCACAAACATATTGGGACTCAATGGTGAAAATTGACTTTCCAGTCATGTCGTTGGTATGAAGTAACCCTCTACTGTTCTTGGAGTTGGCCCGTACTAGAAGAAGCAAAGATCTCGCTAATTATGATGAAGATGATAAACGGAAGTTCCAGACTCTGCTTGGGCACTGTACTCCTCTACAATTCATCGTCCCATTCCAAATTGTGCTAGTTTTTTTTCCTTTTTTTCTCCTTTTACTTGCTCAGAGCCCCTCTCAGATGCATTTCGCAACTTGCTGCTGTGACTTCCTTTTCCCCTCTTCATGACTGTCGTTATACCCCATCAATTTCATCATCGATACGGCTGACATATTTGAGCGATTTCCTGCACATATATCCAATCGGTTGTATTATTGGTCTTTTACGCCGATAGCGACTAAATGTCTCAACATGGTGTGCATATGGACGCATTAAATCTGCATCTTAAATGGCTCAAAAGTTGGGGCCGACCGGCGAGGCGGGACTAAATGTCAACTGACGGCCCGTTTTAGGCACTCACCACCAAAATTAGGTCATTAGGTAATTCGGCGATCACGGAAAATTCAGCCGGTTTCCATAGCCTTCCACAAGAAAAACCATGCTAACTTTCAGTCAAGTTTTAACATCTTTCACTGGAAGTGCCTCGCAATGGTTGAAACCGTATGATGAGTCGTTGTTGACAAAGATAATGTCTTAAGATATACTACGAAATGGGTGCGAAATCTGCACCAGTGACTTTCTTCGCGCACATTCTTTCCATATCGGTTCCAGCCGTTCGTGCAGGCTTAACCGTGCTCCGTTTCGTTATCCATGGATAACGAATATATAAGACATCTGTCTGCCCTCTGGATTTTGTTTCATTCCCCAATATTTACAATCGCATCACAATGAGCTCGATTTCAAGCACATTACTGGACAACGACCAGGAAGCAAAACAATACACTGGAGACAATGCTCATGATGACCAGGATGCAGCTAACAGCATCCATCGTATTTTGACAAGCAACAGAGGTGTTCAGCTGATTGTCAGCAAGTTAGAGGAAGACGTTGGTGCTCTTGGTCCTTTGGAACAGGGTTATGATGTGGAAAAAATATTAACCAGACCAGATCCACATTCCACATTCCATCCAGAAGATGAATGGCAGTATCCAGTGGACAAAGAAACTGGGTTGAGACTCGTGGAGTTCATTCCCAACGATAAGCAGAATCCCAAGAACATCAGCACGGCCAAAAAATGGTTGTATACGGTAATTTTGGGAATGATTTGTTTTTCCGTGGCTCTTGGCTCTGCCATTGTCACGGGAGACATCGAGGGACCCATGAAGACTTTTGGTGTTTCCGAGACGGTGATGATTCTTGCATCTGTGACCATGTTTGTCCTTGGCTTTGGAGTTGGTCCCTTGGTTTTTGCGCCCTTGTCCGAGGAGCTCGGCCGTCAAATCATTTACGCAAGTACTCTTGGTTTGGCACTTATTTTCATTATTCCCTGTGGTTTGGCCCAGAACATCGCCACTATGATTGTGTGTCGTTTAATTGATGGCATTCTTTTCAGCGCACCTATGACATTGATCGGTGGCTCTTTGGCTGATATCTGGGAAGCCAGCGAGCGTGGTAAGGCCATGGCCGTGTTTTCTGCTGCTCCATTCTTGGGTCCTGTCATGGGTCCCATTTTTGGAGGCTTGTTGGGTGACTTTGCTCCAACTTGGAGATGGATTTACTGGGCTTTCCTCATTATTGCCGGATTCTTTTACATCTTGTTGATGGTGTTTGTCCCTGAGACCCACCATACCACCATTTTGAAGAGAAGAGCCAAAAAACTCAGAAAAATTACTGGTGACGAGACTTATAGATCGATCGCGGAGTTGAAGGAGCGTACTCTTGGCCAGATTGCTAAGGACTCATTCTTGCGCCCTTTCTTGCTCTTGTCGGAACTCATCATTTTCCTCATCACCATCTACATGTCAGTCGTCTACGGTTTGTTGTACATGTTCTTTTTTGCATACCCTGTCATTTACATGGAAGGAAGAGGATGGTCTGCCTCAAAAACAGGTATTATGTTCATTCCTATTGGTGTTGGTGTGCTTGTTTCCTCAGTTTGCGCTCCATGGATTAATAAGGACTATAATAAGAGAGCACAGGCATACAGAGACAGAGGAGAGCTTCCTCCACCAGAGTTGCGTTTGTTGCCTATGATGGTTGGTTGTTGGTTTGTTCCTGCTGGCTTGTTCGCTTACGCTTGGTCATCCTTCACCCATTTATCGTGGGCTGGCCCATGTTTCAGTGGATTTGCATGCGGGTTCGGCTTCCTTTCACTCTACAACCCAGCCAACAACTATATTGTTGACTCCTACCAGCATTATGCCGCCAGTGGATTGGCTGCGAAAACTTTTGTCAGGTCGGTCTGGGGTGCTGCTGTTCCATTATTCACCATCCAGATGTACCACCGTTTGGGTGACCAGTGGGCCACCTCTTTGATGGCATTCATTTCATTGGCTTGCTGCTTAATTCCATATTTATTCTACTTCTACGGTGCTAGAATTAGAGCCTTCTCCAAGTACGCATACTCTCCAGAGAAGCACCACTAACGGTTACAGTCGATCGTTGAATCCATACATTAATTTACAATTAGCAATACGATATCTTTTGGGAGTGAAATAAGTTTCTAGTAGTAGCGGATTAACAGATGCAGTATGAAGATACAATGACAATAGTTTTCTTTCGACAGTCACTTCCCAGACCGACAAATGATAAGAAAATTACTGAAAATATTCTTTATCGATTTTGATGGATTAAAGTTATTCATCTATCATATCAGGAATAATGTTTCACGTCATTGCCATTTTCCTATCCGTACAATATCCTTAAGTTACTATAGCACACTAGAGTCTTCATACAAGCTCTCACGGTTACTTTAAGCACTTTTATTCCCTTAGATGGTCATTGGCAAGCTAAAATGGCTTACCGGACCAAAATTTCGACATTTTCAACAAATAATTTGATGTTATTCAATTATTGAATTATTCCACCATCAAGTAGCTTCGCTAGCTCAGTTGGCAGAGCGTCAGTCTCATAACAATTAGTTGTGTCATCTGAAGGTCGACAGTTCGAACCTGCCGCGGAGCACTTGTATTTTTTTTTATTGATCCCACGAAAGTATTATATCTATCATTTATTGCATTCTATCTTCTATTCTACGTTTTTCTAATTGGACCTCATATCATGTCAATTCATTATTTTCTTCTATTTACCTGATCGAGTTCTTCTCTTAGATATAGAAGGCTCTGATACAGACTTTCGCTTTTTGCCAGCTGACACACTCACTGGAGCATCTTCAGCATTTTGGGTGGTATCCACAGCATCAGCGTAGATTGTTATGTCACCTTCTTCACCTTCACTAATAATCTCAACCTCAACACGAACTGAGTTTGTTGGCGTCAGTTCTGAGTTGCTCGAAGCAGAAGTATCAGTATTTGAGGGTTTCTTTGTTTCCGACCCTTCTACTTCTGGTTGAGCCTTCGATCCGACTTGCGCAGAATCAATCACACCTGAGGCGTCTTTATCATTTTTATCGACATCAATCGATTCGAAGCTTGCCTCAGCTTGGTTAGTTCCAAAATTAGAATCGGATTCTACATCAATGTAGTCATTGATATTGATGTCAGATTCATTCCCATCTGTGAGTCCCTCGGTACTACCCTCAAAGTCACCCTCAATGGAAGTGTCCTTTAAACCAAGATTGGAGGCCGCTTTGTCAACTTGCTGATTGTTTTTATTCGCCTTAGAGTCGGAGCCAACTTTGTTCACTGATTCACTGGTTTCTGCCGGTGACGATATAATTATAGTCTCCGATGAAGGTTGGAAGGGTGTGTCATGTAGTAGAACGCTCTGATTGATGGAGCCATTTTCATTAGAACTTTCCGGAGTTTCATGTGTTGGTAGCTCTGGAATTTTGGGTTCCAATGTTCCCTTTAGTTTTTCAGTTCCATTTATTCTCTTTGTAGATGGCTCAGTAGTGGCCAGGGCTGCATCTTCAAGCTGTTCCGATAATTGGGGGGCTACTGGCTGCACCACCACTTCAGGGACACCCGATACAGTAAGTGAAGCAAGTGTATCGTCAACGATTTTTGACGGCGGAAGTGGAGAAGTGGTAAGAGGGGAGACATTAGCCACTTGTTCAACATTAGTTCCACCGATGCTATTTTTGTCATGTAAGTTTTCAACCTCCTCGTCTTTCAGAGCATTTGTTTGGTTCCTCTGTTGAGTTCCCGTCTGCTCTGTAGGAATGAGCTGCAAAATCCTATTGTCAATCGCAGGTTGTGAATTAGATGGTTCAGTATCCATTGAAATAGACAACGACAGAAGTTCTGGTTGTCCATTGGTGGTCTCGTTGCTCCCTCTCGACGCATCATTATTGTTTAAAGATTGAGCATTCTCAGCGGGAGCTGGATTGAATAATTGCATGCTGAGATTTCGCTTGTGTTCGATGTACTTTGCAACATACGAGTTGAATAACTCAGGGTCGTCCTTCAATAGCGTGTCAACGTCTCTCTTGCATCTTGTGACAAGCTCATTCGCAAAAGGAAACAAATCTCTTTTGGCAAGTTTTTTGAAACGTACAGTCAAGTCGATTGTCTCTTGCACTTTTTCCGGCTTGGAGGTTCCATTGAAGATCTTGACGAAAATTGCGCAGATTGTATCGTCAATTAAGGAAGTCGGTCCGAATCCGTTGTTCAATTTTCTCATCTCGTTCACTACTTGAAGATAACAGAAAAGAGGCTTCTGTTCGTCGGGTATTCCGCACTCTTTTACCTTTTCAACGACGCTCTTGGCGTCTGTCATGAAGGAAGAATGAGAATGTTTCAACAAGAACATCTCAACGAAGTTGTCTTCCACTTGGGCAATCACTCTAATCAATTTGCAAATGGACGAAGTGATATTCTCCCATGCGAAATAAAGCAGCACCATTGTTGAATTTGCTTTCCTCAACTTTGGAAGGATCTGAATTAAGGACGACAAATCAAGTTCTCTTCTCAACATCTTGATGTAGAATTGTGTGTACTGGAACATGTACACAAAATGCTTGCCTGGCCGTTCATTTTCTGGCTTCCACATTTGAAGAAACGTTTTGTTGGAAGCCTTTAAGGAGAAGAATTTGTTCATGATTTCCCTTGCCTTCTTGTAGTCATCAAACTCGTCATATTCAATTAACGCCATTCTATAGCATGGCTTGTGGTACCAGGCCTTTTTATCCAAGCTGATCAATTTCTGTAGAGTTGAGATGATCGCCTTGTAGAACAGGAGCTTGTCAGGAAATTCACCTTCTAATTGCATATTCAGGAGAGGTTCCTGCTTCAAGTAGCTTATTGCGGCTTCAACGCTTAGCTTGTTCTCCTTGACGTACTTGTACAATAAAGTCACCACCTTGTACGAAGCCTCCAAAAGAGGGTCTGCGGTAGTACCTTGGGCTTGACACAATTTGCATGACGACAAGAGGCACTCAATCACTTCCTCTGGCTTTTTATTTAGCTTGGACATCACTTTACCCAAATAATAGTATGAGGACCATTCATTTGGATTTGATTTGATCGCAATTTGCAAACATCGCAACAGAAGCTTGAAACAGAACTTAATCGGAACGGTTGGCTTATCTGAGACCGTTTGGAACATAGTTTGGTTTCTTTTGCGGACGAACTTGTAAGTATCTCGGACTTTGAAAGCGATCATTTCCATTGGCGTCTGAACAGCACCATACAATTCTTTCACGAAAGAATTCATCAAAATTCCTATTACCGAATTGGTGCTTTCGATATCCGTGGGTCCTTGTTGAGTTAAGGTATTAATGGCCATGATATAACAGACGAGTGATTTCCTTTGAAGGTTAGCTGTGACAACCTTTCTGTCGATTATGTTCAACTTATCAGACGTCCATATCAAATCATCTTCCACAATATAACCGTATGCCTGACCGAGTAAGAGCCAACTTTCCATTCTGTTACTACAGTACATTAAGTCGTCTTTCAATAGGCGAATTATCCTCTCCAACTCAACGGTTCTGCTTTGTGCTGACTTTTTCCGGATCTTATAAGAATTGAACATAGTGACTGCTTGCAAGAAATAGAGCCCGTCTATTGCAGCACTGGAGTCATTTTCAGGTTTTATAAAATCAATGGAAGTAAGACCGTAGAAGCATTCCTTAATAAACCTTGCAGTTAGTGTGCTTGTATCAATGAACTTCTCAAGTGTTGCGTTGTTGTGCACCAATGAACTGTTTCCTTCAATATCCGGGTCTCCGATGACTTCCATTAGATCATCAAGGACCTGCTTCATGTCGTTCCTAGGCACCTTGAGGATTGGATTCTCTCTGAAGCAAAGAGGAAGAACAAAAGCTGCCAATTCTATTGCACTGGACTTATCCAAAGTTGACACTTTCGTTGTGTAATGATCCACGGGATACATGTCGGAAGCCTTTACCTTGAAATGGAAACGACAGGAAAGGAGTTGAGCCAATTCTACGTTCGGCTTATTTTGAAGTCCAACAAGGGTGAATTCCGAAAATCGGAGGAACGTGCCATTCGAGGAATCACATAGACGTCTAAGTCCCAACTGCTGATGCACGAGTCTGAGAATCTTGGTAATCAAGCTGTCAGCATCGTCCAGCTTATTCCTTCTTATATCAGTGACACAATAAACCAACATAATGGTCATGCTTTCAATGCAAAAGTCCTTGAATGTTGTAAATGCAGCTTCAGATCGGTATCCTAAAGATATTTTATTCCCTGTGATCAAAGCTGCCTCCTCATGAAGACTGAAAACATAGCAAATTTCAAAGATTCTTGCGAAGTTCAGAATTACATCGGTTTGATCGTTGGAAACGCGATAGGGAAGCTCCCATTTATGTTCCGCGAGGTATCGTAGAAAAACTCTGAGATAACTTCTGAAGAAATTGAGCGACACCAAAAAAGACAATATCCGATTATTCTTATTATCCCTGTACCTGAAACTAGCCCAATATTCGAGAGCAAAATCCAAATATTGTTCCAATCCTTTCTGGAAATTCTCGAAGCTGCTGTTATCCTCGTAGTACAGAAAGAGTATATTCCAAAGGCTCAATTTGAGATCAATTGGACACTCGTCCAAAAAGTCTTGAACACTTCTCAAAGAATTCTTATCTAAGGTTGCTTTTCCATTAATCACTGATTCAACCAACGTATTGACATCCAATTGTGAATTGTCCATTGATATGTCACTTTCATCATTCTTTATCAATATGCTTTCAAGAAGTTCGATTGTATCTTCGCTTCCATCCATCTGGTGGTCATCGTTGTAGAGAATCTTAGAAAAGATAGAGAGGATGGAGGAAGTAGAAAGTCTTCGATGTAGAGTTTCTTTAGAGAAGTCACCCAAGTTGGCAAAGTTGGGTAATGAGATCTTTATAGTATCATAGCGAGAAATCTTGAGAAAATCAGCCAACTCCAGCAAGTCTTGAACAACAAGTTTCTTCTCCTTCCACGAAAAACTCCTTGCAGCTAGTCTATAATTAGAAGCCCAGTAATAACGAATAATGCATGCGAGGTGATGCTGTGCCAATTCTTTAACGGGGAAAACATTGAGAACCTTATAGGTGATCAAGTTCTGCCACTTCGTTATTCTTTCGTTGAGTCGAATAAGCTCCAAAGAACTTGCGTTCAAACCTGCTTTCGATTTTCCCCTTGGCAAAGACTCAAAAAACTTGTCAATCTCACTTTTGGTTTCAATGTATAGATCAACAAGAATCTCGTAAATGCTAATAATAAATTGTATGTTTCGGTCAACGTCATCTGGAGTCTCAATCTTGAGCTCGAACAGATTCATTATCTCTGCTTCGAGTTGGAGGACCCATTCCCTCACAGCACAAAACAAAGGAGTACTCCACTGGTACTCGAGGAGGATATTTCTTTCTGAATCACCAATTAAATGGAAAAGCAATGTAATTTTCAACTCATTGACATGTTTTCCAGAAGTTTGAGCTAAAATTGTCGTGATTTCCAGCGCTTCCAAATCATCCAAGCTCTCTGTGATGACGTCAGTTTCAGAGACAAACAGGTTGCCAAATTGTGTGAGCACATCCATCAATTTGAGCTTTTCCCCATCAGTTTTCGAAGAAGCATTATTAGACAGAGTAGCCTTATCGGTTAACATGATGGGCGTGTAAACTTTTCTGTCCCAATCATTGAGTGCCATAACAAAATCTTGTATGTATTGCGGGGTGGTTTCGTCTGGATCGTCAACGATGTACGCGACAACATCTTTCAAAGCAGGAGGTTCATGAGTGAATATTTCGGTTAAGAACTTGTTGATTTGGCCAAAAAAGCCCTCCGTCTCAACATAGTAGTGCCTTGTGAGCTGAATATCATCGGGTTCATATGGTGCTGCATCTTCTGGCTTGAGTCTTCTGGAAGATCGATGAATAACTTTCTCGGCAAGTGTGGCAGGTACCGTGACCACCAGTGGTGAAATTACTGGCGTATCTGTTGTTGTATCTTCAACTGATTTTGTTTCTTGAATTTCAACTTCCTCTTCTCCTTTAATTGATTCTTGCTCCTCCTCTTGAACCTCTTCAATTACATCAACCTCCATCTGGTTAGTTTCATCATTCTCCACATTAGCTAAAACAAATTTCACGCGGTCTATGCTTGACTCAGTAAGTGAGTATGGATTCACATGTCTCAAGCCACATTTGATAGTCTCGGCCACCTTCTCCTTGTCCAGACCAGCTCTCAACGCAAGATTGAGTGATTGAATGACGTCTAGCCAATTTGGAGACTCCTTGACCGCGACCTCTAGAGTATTCTTCTCTAGCTTATTAAATATCAGTCGTTGTAGGTCGTCTTTGATTGGCTTAAGAAACAGAAACCTCTCTGCAAGTCTAGGTGAAATGGATTCCTCTGTAAGTCCGGTTTTTTCAAACTTTATCCATAGGTCATCTGCCCAATCATTCAATGGTAATAAACTCATGATATCGTCGCTTTCTGCATTCACAGATTGGGCATATTCAAGCGTATATCGGGCCAACTTCTTTACATCCATGTACACATATAAATCGTAGAGAAGCCGAAGTAGCTGCTCATCGGCCTCCTGGTATGAAACACTGTTGGCAAGATCATCCATCATGGAGTAGAATAGCTCTCTAGAGAAGTCTGCTTCAGTAGTGGGCGACGTCTGGGGCCCGCTAATGGACGCATCTGCTTCAAAAACCGATTTCTTCGTTTCCGGGTCTGATCTCAAGATATTAAAGTACAAAAACCCCCGGTTCCTAAAGTAGAGGAACCTAATAGATTTAACTTTCTGCGAGATAAAACTCAATTCATCCGGTTGGGTATTTAGCCCCCCATTTTGTAGGCCCTTCATGAAGGCCGTTTCCTCATAATAATGATTCAAAATCACGTCTTTGTGAGATAAATCTTTAAACTTCACGTATGCGTCGGCAAGCTGATTGGACTCAAGAAGAGTTATAGCCTCCTGAAACGTCTTAAAGGCATTTTCAATCTCGATTTCTCTAGTATGGTCCTCCTCCAGTTCCTTCTTGGATGATGCGTCCTCCACCAAATTTAGCGGAGAAAAGGCAGACTGTAATGTTAGTAATGGGAAATTGTGATCCGAGAAGCAAATATCGGTTAACTTACCATTTTGGACGCCAAAGTTGGAGCTACAATGAAAGTTTAGGCAAATGCTCAATGTGTGTGCAGGTAGTAGGTGAAGGACGAGAGGCTAAGACAAGTCGAAGGCTGCGATGTAAGGGATAAATAGAGTCTGGAAAGAGTACTATTAGATTATAGTATACATCAAGTTCTCAATGGTATTAATTGCGTGGCCAATTCATCTGGTCAGCGTGTTCCGTCTATTAATCATAAATACCCAATAAATACTATGACAGGTTCGAGATCTCTGATGTGTTCTCTCGCGTAAGCTCCTTTGAAAGCTCTTCCTTCCTGTCAAAATTTTCATCTAGCTTCTCCTGCCTTATGATTTCTCTTCCACCAGTAATGTACCAAATGATCTGGCTAAGGAAAATGCCGATTTCCATAGCAAGAACAATGGCATAGAGAATCAAACTCATGATGTCCATGGTGCCCACTACAACACTCAAAAGCGAGAACAAGGCTCCGCCAGAGTCCAAGGAGAGAAAAACAAAGTTGATGCCCACCACACGGCCCTTTCTCTTCGCAAGTTCAAAGTAGGGTGGAACCAAGCCAAGAGCAAGAAGAATAGATGCTATGATTCCAATCACAAGCATTGGCCATGTTTTACCGTCTCTGTAAAGTGGACGAAGCCATAAAATGAAGCCAATCTCCATGCCGATGGCCAACAAGCAGAAGCTACCAACCGCGAGGCAGAGGCGAAGTCTAGAGATCTGGACGGGCGGATAATATAAGGTCTGAGCCCACGAAATGGTGCAAAACAACGTGAAGAGCTGTGGCTGGACTCTTAAGGGAATGGAGCCATCAGTACCAAAGAAGTAAATGGAAAATGGAATACCACTGAGGGCCCAGAGAGACATCATCATTGGCGGCAAGCCGGTGCAGTCTTTCGTTCTGTAATTCCTTATGATCTGAGGAATCAATTGGATACACCAGAGAACGGTACCGATGGTGCCGAGAACGTTTTCGGCCACGGCGTTATACATGATGAGAAGGGTGGATCAAGTGAATCGGAAAATGTGCAAGTGTGTAAGCACAAGAAATGCAAAATGTGAAGCAGCGGCAAAACTAACAAACTAACAAACTAACAAGGACAAACCAACTGCTTGTCAAGACAATTTGAAGATCGTATGTAAAAACGGTTGATCTTCATTGGAGATTAGGAGGAAACCCCAACTTTAAATACAGACAGGAATTCCGAATGCGCAATAAAGATGAAAAAAATCTGAGGAGCGCAAAAAAATTCCGCCAGCTAAATGACAGGATCAGGGCCCAGTTTCCTGAAAGAGGTCAAAAGAGCGATGAGGTTACATCGAACAAGTGAAGGCTGAGAACATCGAAAGACTGGAAAAATTCTGAGAAAGCAGAAGTACAAAAGGATGGTGAAGATTTTGGTGATGGGCGCTCTTGAAAAAGTCGTTTTTTTTTTTTAGTTTTGGTAACGGAATTTGCAAAGAATCGAACAATTGGTAATGATTGATTCGCGCCAATGACTAATTCTTTGACATGAGAATTTCGCAGCATATCGTTTATATTTTTTATCTTTTTAGTGTAAACGGCTTTCAGTTGCTACTCACCTTTGTTTGGTAAGTTCGAAATTCACCATCCTCATTGTTTTCTTTACTCCGAGTCGCTGTAGACAAGCCCCAATTCCTCCTCCTCTTTCTCAATGTCGCTCATATCTGAGATCTCGATTACGCTCTCTTCACTGGAGATATTGTAAACTTCTCTGTGCGTCTCCGCACCTTTAGTGATTGGCTCATCCGAGTCAATTTCCTCAACCAATTGTGGTTGCACCGTTTTTTCCACGGAAGTCCCCAGGTGCTTGTGGCACCCTGGAGATTCTCGGGTTTCTAATGCTCCTGCAGCCGTGCCATCAGATTCGGCATGTGGATCCGCACAGGAATACATTGTTGCAAAATTGTCAAAACCACTTGGCATTGACGGGGAAAGATTATCCTGATAGAGAACACTCTTTGATGATTTGTCAGAATCAAGTGTTGGTGATTTGTCAGAATCAAGTGTTGGTGATATGTCAGCATCAGGAGACGGCGATTGTGAATTCGCCCTGTCCAGAATCTGGGTTTCACACTCTGAGGAGCTCCCTTCCACCGAATGAGCCAATGAGACAGGTTTAGAAGTGAAAGAGCTTTCAGTGTCAGAGCCAAATTTTAGCGAATCTTTGGATGTCAATTTGTTTGAGGCGATATCATGTAGGGTGTCAGTGTCATCTGCCAAATTTTTCCGATTATCTTGTGAAAATGCATCCGAAGGTTCTTGTGAAAATGTATCTGAAGTTTCTCCTAGAAATGTTTTTGAGACTTCCGAAAAGAATCCACCTTCTGCATCTTCTTCAAAATATCCTCCTTCTTCTTTGAAGTCTCCAACTTTCTCCTCCTCCATTAATCCTACATCTTGTACGAAACCTCCTTCTGAATCGTCGTAGAGCTGGTCTACTTCTTGTGCTTCATGTAAGAATCCACCATCCTCATTATCCTGTTCATCTTTTACTTCAAAAGTTTCTTCGGAGAGCTCTTCTTTATTTGGCATCTCAAATCCTCCATCTCCCAACATAAACCCACCTTCTTCAAATTCATCCTCCTCAACAAATCTCCGCCTTTTTCTAGGCACATAATTTTCCTCTGTCGAACTTTCACCATCACTTGCAACGCTGAAATATCCATCCTCCTCGTCTCTTGACATTTCCTCCTCTCTCTCCTCCTTCAAGTTTTCTTTGTTTTCCTCTTCCTCTTCGTCGAGCTTTCCGTGCTGCCTATCGAGTCTGTTCATAATCTCCAATTTCTTCATGAAAAACTTCCAGCTGCGTAAAGCATTAAGCTCTACTTGTCTTCTCTTCTCCTCCTCTGCCATATCCAAAAGATGCTCCACCACTAACTCCATTGCCTCTTGAAATTGTTTGTCGATAACAATTCCTCCTTCTCTGGCAGTGGGAGTTCGGTTCTTCTTGCTGCCTCCAAAATCAAACGCAACAATTGCTTTGGCGTAATCAATCCGTAAAATGTCTCGTGCAGCCTTCTCCAACATCTTCATAGTGATGGTATCTGTCATTTTCACCAAGTATCCATTCTCGGGCATCATGGTCGGAGTGTAGATTTCTAAGTTTCCATAGGCATTCTTGGTTATCTTTCCATCCACAATTGGAGGTGCCTTGTACATCTCGGTCTGGAACTCAGCATATAACCGTTCAATCCCATCATCGTCTCCGTCGTCATCAAAGGAAATACGGTTCACGGTCTTAGTTTTCAAAGGCTGAACTCCAACCTTCAACACTCGGCCTCTCATGTGCCAGGCCTTTGGTGTCCTCAATCTAAATACATGTGACCGTTTGAAAACTGTCATGGTGGTATTCTTGTTCATGGGTTTAAAGGTTCCACACTTGCTGGTTTCATCGTTAGGGTAGATGACTTCATCCTGCCGTAACTGTGACTCCAACGCATAAACTGGATGGTTCTTGAAGTCTGTCATATTATTGGGTATACCTTCACAGATATCTCGATCGTAAAATTCCTTTGTCTCTAAGATTTCAGCCTCGGTAGGGATGGTTCGTTCTGGTCGGGCCGAACGGAGTAGTTGGAGATACCAATGTTCGTCCTCGTCCGAAGCAAACTCGATGCGCTTTTTCACGGTTTTGGCATTGTAGTACTGGGTGTAACGCCGAGTGACATCTTTGACATTTCGCTTGTTATCGTAAGCAATCACATACCAAGTTTGGTTAGTGGATTCTGTGGCTGGTGGCTCAAATTTACACCTTCGACGCATCGGCATTATTTCTACGACATTAAGCACGATTGGATCAACGGTGATCCATTTCTTCGAGAATTTGTTCCACACCTCTGTCCAGAAAATAGGATACTGTGATGTGGGAAAAGTAGCCTTTCTCCTATTCTCTTTCTGTTCTTTAGAACTGCGTGCGCTCCTAAGGAAATCTCTTTTCAGATTGGGAATGAACACAGGGTCGAATTCGGACTTTTTCGTTTTGGCCCTCGTGTCTTCCTCTTTCTCCTGTTTCTCATCCTCCTTGCTTGCACCCACAGGCACGATTGAGCGGTAGTCAGGTGGTTGGAGAGAGAATACTAATCGAGCAGTTACACCCATCGATCTGAGAAGAGCAACAAACCCTTGGGCAGCAATGTCTCTCGAACCCCGGAAATTCTTAACGAGACGACGAAATCGATTCAATGTAACTACTCCATCTGTTCCTTCTTGTTTCTGCAGCATTTTTTCCCAGTCCTTTCTTACCAAACCCTGCGAGGAGACTCTAAATTTGCGATGGTAGAAGGCCGCAGCTTTTCGGATGGCTTCGATGAACCGTCGAGCCTTGACGTAATCTAGAACATCCAGGTTAGTCAGACGAAGAAATTCAAAAACGTCAGGCGGGATTTTCTGCCGTAGCTCGCTCTGAAGTTCCTTGTCATTGCACCATTGGTTTCTCACCACTCCGTGAGCCATCATGGTTTCTAAATAGAGCTGGTGGACAAGTTTACGACGATGACGTTCGGCTTTAGGCACCGGAACGAAACGCTTTGTCTTTTTCTTTTCTGGCTGGTCTTCCTTTTGGTTGATGTTGATCGTTAGTGTCTCTGACTCCGGGGGAGGTTTGTTGAAGATCACGTCCAAATCCACGTCTTCAAGATCATCAAAATCGTCGTCTTCGTCGCTTTCTTCGTCCAAATCATCATCATCGTCATTTTCGTCTTCTTTCTCCTTCTTATATGCCTCCTTCCCTTGATTGGTCCCATTAACGTTCACGTCATGCTGTTTCCTGAACCTTTCAATGCTAGATGCGTCAGTCGCAGCCAAATCCGCGTCACCTCCCCCAATATCAACGTCCTCTAGATCATCAGAGCTATCGGACGAGTCATCATCAACAGCGATGCTCTCCAGAATCTCTGGAACTTTTCTGCCGCGTTTTTTTCGCGGTTGGTCTTTATTGTTCTGCCGTAGCTGTCTCTTAAGTAAGAGAGAATGGTGTTGGTTCATAAGGCGTGAGGTGGAGCCAGCAGTTGAAAATTAATAGATAATTTTAAAAACTTCGGAGCAAACTTTTTGAATTGAAGCTTACTATATTATCCAGTTCCGTGCAAATAGACCTTTTGCCTCTAGTTTTGCCTCTCGTAGGTATATTCTACTTTCACTAACTAACTTGCGCACCACACAGTACTATCACCAAACTGAAAACATATACTCCATTATTAGACACTCAGCATGTTTACCAAGTCAGCCACGCCAGCCACACCTGTTACGAGGCCCAAGTCACACATCAACGAGTCGGTGAGATGGGTTAAGGAGTGGTATAGTCCGTTGGAGTACTCAACTGGAGCAGCACCAAATTTGAAGTTGAAAGGATGGGTGAAAAAGACTGGCGGAGACCAGGACGATGCCATAGCAATTAGTAGCGACGTGTTGAACTTGGAGAAGGCAAAATATTTGAAGGAGCCGGTGGTTTCTGAGGAGGTTGTGGAGGAGAAGCCAGTGGATGAGAATGCTAACTCGGATTTGAAGCTGGCGTTGTCCATGGACAAGAAAGAGGACCAGATTTCATCGTTGTCTGGATTGGGAATGTGAGAAAATAGATTTTGACGATAACAGAGGTGAAGATACTAAACAGAGTATGAAGATGAAGATAGAAAGTGGAGATTCGAAGAGTTCTAGAAGTTGACCTGAATCATAAAGTTCGAGAGAGAATGGAGAAGTCAATTGATTAAAGTGAAGGGAAGAAGTTGATTAACAGTAAAAAAATATATGAAGAGGAACTCAAAGACGAGTTATGTATAATACTTCAATATACATTTGGTATGTCAGACTGTTCGCATATAGCTATTTCTAGAAGTAGTGAGAGCTGAGGATGATGATAATGTGTTCTGCCCTAGAACTTGTCTGTTACACTTTTACAGTTGTGTGATACTTTGTGTTGGCTCATGGCTCTACGAATGTAGGTCAGAATGGCCAATATCGTAATGGTATGTCAGTATAACTATGAGAGGAGTATAATACGGACAGTCTGACAGTATAAGTATTACGATTGACACTCGCATTATGTTTCGATGAGAGAGACACTATGATTTGATGGAAGACTCAATCACAGGTAAAATGGCAATCACTGTTAAGTCGCTAGAAACTCAGAAAAACCTGTAGAAACAATCTTTACACTACTTATTGCACTGATGAGTGAACAATGTCATGTGAAGCTTTGGACCGAAACAATGGGTTTCCCGGAGTTACCAAACTTGAATCAGAAAACTCAATTGGTTACAAACTGAGTATGAACATGACAGAAAAAAAGACATGAGATTTGACAATTGAATATATTCATGAATGTATGGTACCATAAAAACCAGTAAAAAAAAAATTATTAGAAAAAAGAATATTCACTGTCAAAATACAAGTAATAATTAACATCACTCAGCACATTGCAACCAATTTCACGATCTACATCCGTCCTATTCACAATACTTCCTCTACAAGACACACTACGGAATCTCAATGAGACCTGCCCACTCAATTCCTTTCTAACATTTCCAATTGCCTCCTGACAATTCCATCCTGACAATTCCATCCTGACAATTCCATCCTGACAATTCCATCCTGACAATTCCATCCAATCGAAAGAAACCAACTTAACATATAGCCCTGCCAATCTCAGCCTTTTCATGCGGGGAATCACTTCTCGATGGCAAATGGTTATCTCTCGTATAGAAAAGCAGAGAATGTTAGCTATCCACTATTTCATAACCATGGTGTCACCTGCATGCAGTTAGCCGTCCCAGGCCACCGGAGTTTTTCCAACTAAAACTCCACCAAAAAAATGGGGATTTTGCACTTCTTATATATTATAGCATCCCCGAATCCTCCCAGACATGCCAAAACACATCCCAAATAAGCCAATGCCTTCAAATTGGAGAGTTTTAACTATCCATCTGAGGGGTACATTTGTCAGCTCCATGCAACTGGTCTGACTCACCTTCCTATTCAGGCAAGCATTCTCACAAATACCTAGCGAGGTATATGGCTGTCTGCAGGGCGCCGTTAGCGGCCCGACCCAAAAATTTTTTCGCAAAAATTTTACCAATATAAATATAGTCGATCCGCACCTCTCGCTCAAATTCCTTTTTTTTTTTTCTCTTCACACAAACTTTTTATCTTTCACATTGTCATTTCCCATATAATATCCATATTAAGATTTCCACAATGTGCGCTTAAATTTATTTAAGATTAAAGATTTTCCATTTTTCTCCTACAAAGAAAAAGTTATAAGTTATATCTGGTTTACCATTGATAACTTCAGTTTCCTCCCCCAAAGTTTGTCCAATATGCTACTATGAGTTTTGATTCCACTATGGTGTCCTACCTATTCCGGTATTTCCTTGCTGATTACGTTTGATAAATTGCTGCTCCCTTAAAGTTGAAAACTATTATTACAACTACTACAACAATTACTACAATCGATTTAAACATTTTTACCCCCGCTACTATTTACCCAGATACTACTATTAAGATGTCTGCTCAAGTTCCCGCTATTTACAACGACTCGATGTTCGAGGCCGAATTTACCCCCGTCTCTCCACAAGTGAAGTTGGAGAGCATTGACCAGTTGTCGTGCCACTTACCAACTGAAGGTGCTGCCTCCAGATCCATGGTAATGCGCGATGACACTTCCCCTATGCTCGTGCACTCAGAGGTTTTGGAGTCCGTCTTCTCAACCACTCTTGAGGGCCACGAGGATATGCTTGGAAACACTCCTATGTTTGACGAATTAGATTTCATCATGGACGGAAGCAAGGTGAACTCGAAGGAGGACTGGGTTTCCCTTTTCAAGGAGGAGCCTGCCTCTGCCGAGTCCGCAATTGTGACTGAGAAGGATGAAGACTTGGAGGACTTGTTTGCTGACGATATGAGGGAAACCTTTGACTTCGTTCCAGCAGCAAAGCCTGCCAAGCAACTTGAGACTCCAGCCACCCCTTCGCTCCAGACTCCTGTGATGGCTTCCGTGCTTCCAGCTGATTCAAAGCACAGAGTCTCCAAGAAGACCAAGGTTGACCACTTGGGTTGCGTTTCCTACTCAAAGAAGCAGAGAAGCCAGCCTTTGAAGCCAATCCTGATGCCTTCTGAGGATCCTGCTGCTATGAAGCGTGCTAGAAACACCGAAGCTGCCAGAAGATCGAGAGCTAGGAAGATGGAGAGAATGTCCCAATTGGAGGCTAAGGTTGAAGACTTGTTGGAGTCCAAAAACGCTTTGGCTGATGAGGTTGCGCGTTTGAAGGAGTTGTTGGCCGCCAACAACATTGCCTACTAACCTTTCCGTCCTTGATTTTTATGAGTGTATTTATTTCAATTCTTTGTAAAGCAAAAATAAAAAAAGTCATTACAAGTATTTGAATTGTAGCGAATTCGACTATTTCTTGGCATATGTTAGAAGTACTTCTGCCCCAATGCTTGTTGGATCTATCGTCTCCAAGGATTTGGTAGCTTTTGCTTCCAGATCGAAGTCAATGAATGCCAATTTACGGAATTTGATCAACCGGACCCTCTCGAACCCGTCCTGTCCACCAAAAATGCCCTCCAAATACTCCATGACAAGTTGCTCCTCCTGTAAATTCTGTAAAAGTAAAACATTGTGCGGAGGAAGTGATTTCCATTGCTTGATCTGGTTTTTTGTCAAAACACCTGGTGTTGCTGGAGTCGATGCCTTTTCGGCGACCATCTTTGTCTTTTCTTCTTCACGTAGCTTTTTGGCCACTTTTCGTTTTTCAATCGCTTCCATCTTCCCTGAAAGTTTGTGAAATTCATCTGATTCAGTTTGGGCGTAGCTTATCTTGATAGGTTTCTTGAAAACAGGGCGTCCCTGCAATTTTCGAAGGGCCCTTCCTGTACTTGATGCATCCTTGTAAGTAACAAAAGCTTGTCCTTTCATTTTCATATTCTTATGTGCTGTAATCTGGACGACATTGCCATATCTACTGAATAGTAGGTTGAGCACTGGTTTGAGTTTGTTAAGGGACACCTTTTCATTCAAATTATTGATATAGAGAGTATTATGCGCTATTTCTTTGACCTGAGCATCTTTAAAGGTGTCCTGCAGCGTTGTAGCGGGCTCTTCCAAGTCCAGCATTGAAAAGAGTAGTAGTTGAAGATGGAGTAGGTACTACATAGAAAATTTATTGGTATAGACCAAAAGTTCACAGAATAACAGATGTTAGCCTGGGATGTTTATTATGTCGATGGAATTTTTATTGATGATATGGTCTTTTATTTATTCCGGTTTTACCCTTTATGTGATTTTGGGTGAGTTTTTTCTTTCATAACAGTTTGGTATTTTGAACAAATTTGGCGGAAATACCTCGAATAGAACTATGAGGATTCTGTCAAAGTCAGAATATCAAATTTTAATAATCAACAAAAAATAATATCGTTGAATACTAACAATTCAATACCTTGGTATTCGTTGGATATCTCACTCTGGCATTCAAGTTCCATGTTTTCCAGTATAATTTGTCACACCAACTTTGTCTTGTTGGCAGCTCTACATGATTTCATCATCTCGATATGTTGGATCCAATTTTTCCTTTCATAATCTACACTTAAGGTCTCTATGCTAATTTCATTTCATATTTAAACTTGCTCAACGTTAGGCTTGGCTTGGGCAGCAAAACCAGTAGTTTGAGCCATATTGTTGACGGATGGTGGGGTCCAGTCAGAAGTCTTCCATGGAACAACGTCAGATGCATACAACTCATCAACCTCTTCCAAAGAAAGACCCTTTGTCTCTCGGAGGCAGAAGTAGACAAAGAAAAAGGAGAAGATCAAACATCCGGTAAAAACGAAACCGTAGTAGAAGTGAATGGCCGAAGTGATGAAAGGAGTGAAGAACGAAATCAAAAATCCCCACATCCAGTTGGCAGAAGTGGCCACTGCCATACCCTTGGAACGGATTCTCAATGGGTAAGTCTCAGACACAATGGTGTAGACACCTCCGGCCCAAGTGGATGCAAAGAAAAAGATAAACAAGCAAGTGATGAAAATCATGGCGTTACCAGTTGGCTTTCTGGTGTTTTCAGTAGTGTTGGCGTAACCATCGATGTATAAATTGACCGAACCCAAAATGGAGTAGATCAAAAAGCACACACTCATGCAAGCAGAACCAACCAAAAGACACAAACGTCTACCCATTCTCTCGATGGCGTAGATACCAACGAAAGTTGATGCAAAGTTGACAATACCCAAAACAATGGAGGTTTGGAAAGAGTCAGACATACCAACAGCCTTAAAAATGGTGGTACCGTAGTAGAAAAAGTAGTTGTTACCGGTCAATTGCTGAATAGACTGAAGGACGATACCAATAATCACACGCTGGAAGATCTTGGGCTTACCAGTAATAAGTTCCTTCCAACCAGCGTTACCAGCCAACGCTTCTCTGTCAATACCAGCCTGAATGAGTTGGATTTCGGTGTAGACTGCTGGATCTTCCGGAGAGACCTTGTTAGATCTCGCAATAGAGAGCTTGGCATCATCCAAACGGGACTTTTCGATCAAGAATCTTGGAGACTCAGGCATGTTGAGCATTCCGAAGATCAAGAGAAGAGCCCAAGCGAAACACAAACCTAAAGGAATTCTCCATTGTCTAGAGTCTGAATAGTTTTTGGTACCAAACGTAGTACAGTAACCCAAGAAGATACCCATGGTAACACACAACTGATAGCAACAAACCAAGGTACCTCTCAAGTGTTTAGGAGAGGACTCACCGATAAAAAGAGGAGAAATAACAGAGACAGTTCCGACTCCCAAACCTGTGATGAGTCTTCCAATGAAGTACTGGTACCATTTGGTAGACGAGGAGATCTGAATAATAATTCCGACGATGTAAATGACCATAGAAATCATGATACCCATTCTTCTGCCCCAAACGTCACCGGTCTTAGAGAGAAAAATTCCACCAACAGCACATCCGACGTTAAAGATGGACACAATCAAACCTGTTCTTACATTGGAGAGGTAATGCTCGCCAGAGGAGTTGACTTGACCGAATCTCCTTTTAAAATCATCCATGTTGACAAAGCCGGAGATAGTACCGGTGTCGAAGCCGAACACATAACCTCCAAAGGCAACGAAGAAACAAAGAATAGAAATGAGAAGATAATCCTTTGCTTGCTTCTTTGGCAAGGTTGGGAGAGAGTCTTCAATGTCCTTCTCGTCAAAAAGTGCTGGTTTTGGCGCAGAAGATGGTGAAGTAGAAGTAGTGACTGAGTCAGGCATTTTGGTGGTTAGAAGAAATTCTTATGAGGACATTGCTACATTTTATACTGTTTGAGCCCAAGTTTCTTGTTGACGGACTTTTCTTTTGGCAATTATGACGTCGCTATGATGAATACCGGAAAAACCTTGACTTGACTGCAGGCACCAAGATGCATGTGGAGCGGCGCTTCCAAAACGATGCTAAGTTATTCCGAGATATTGGTAATAATGAGGGTCCTTTTTAAGGAAAAAAATGCAACGAGCTACTTATACATTACAAAACTTCAGCGTAAGGAAATGGAGACACCATCTCAGTGTGGTAATGCCATTTGGAAAAACCTAAAAAAAATTTATCCGTGGCAAAAAGGGCTGCGAACCACTATTGCTGTGTAGGATAATTCAAGTGGTGATTGCTAGCGTTGTTCTCAGAACCAGAAAAAGAAAAAGTCTTAGTAATAGCAGCTTCCGAATTTTTCCAAAGGAATTATTCGTTTTTGGATGCGTATATCGTGATGTTTTGTGGAGAAAAGTGGTCTTAGTTTCTCGTTTCTTTTGCAAAATATCCAAGAGTTACGAGCAAGGAAGTGACATCTCCGGACTTTATCGTGGAGGACAGTATAAACCTCACTATTAGAAGAAGATGAACAGACTGTGAACTCCTAATTTTTTTTTAATAAAGATCTTTATTAAGTCATTTAAAATCAAGAATATTTCGATGAAAAGTTATTTTAGTCCAGATTCTATTACTACCGAAATGCGAGATCTCCCTGAGACTAATACTTGCGCGAGCCATGTAATGAAAAGGAACCAATCGCATGACTTGTAGCCGATATCATGTCATTTTGGCTAAAACTTATGTACAGAAACCTAAATTCATGATTGAACTTTGTGGAGTTAATGCAATAGGTATTACCTGAAGTGGAATGTCTTTGGTTGGAATATTAGCCTGTTTCCAATGTAGCATAATGTATTCTCATTTATTCGTATCCCATTATTTACTTCAACAAGTCACCCTTGTTGATCACAAATGCCTCAATGACTGCCATGGCAGCATATAATCTGTTCTCAGCCTCAGGAAAAACAATGGAGTTCTCGCTGTAGAAGACATCGTCAGCAACCTCCTCAGCATGTCTGGGCAAGCAGTGCATGAACTTCCAGTTGTCAGCAACCTTGCCTTTGGCCAACATTTCCTGGGTAATTTGATAGCCAGCAAACTGCTTCAATTTCAGCTCCTTTTCTGCCTCTTCTCCCATGGAGATCCAAGTATCCGTGACAATGACGTTAGCACCTTTCAAGGCGTCGTTTGGATTGTTGACCAACTCAAAAGAGAGCTTACCATTGCTTTCCAGAACGATCTCCTTAGCGGTTTGAGAAACGGAAGCATCGAAGGTTACAGAAGGTGGAGTCAGAATCGAAACAGAAATACCAACCTTAAGAGCAGCAATGGCTAAGTCGTTGATCACATTGTTAGCGTCACCAATCCAAGCCAATTTCAAGCCCTCTGTCTTGCCAAACGCTTCCTTCACACTTAAAATATCAGCGATGGCTTGCAATGGGTGGTACATGTCACACAACGAGTTGATGATAGGAACGCTGGAGTCCTTGCACAAGTCAAGGATATCCTGGTGTCTGTTGACACGAGCAAAAATACATGAGGTCATGGACGAGATCACCTTGGTGGTATCGTACATGGACTCATTAACACCCAATTGAATATCGTCTTTACCCAAGAACATGGGTTGAGCACCAAAATGAGCAGCAGCACCCTCGGTAGAAATTCTGGTACGAGTAGATCTCTTGGAGAACAAGAGAGCCACCACTTTTCCGAGCAACTGGTCATGGTTTTTCTTGATAGTGGTGATATCGTTAGATTTCACCACATTCTTCAAGTACTCAGCTTTGTTAACCAAATTGATAAACTCTTCCTTAGAAAGCTGCAGAATACTAACCAAGTGGCGAGGTGGAATAGAGGCAGTGGCCTTTGCTACAGTCATGCTAAATGATCTTTTGAACATGGTGGATCAAGATATGGGAAAGGTTAGTGTTTAAATAGAAAAATCTGACTCATTTAGGCAACTGGATGCTAAGCGCGGTTCAGAATCTTTGAGTCTGACACGCCCCAAGCTTATTGGCTGATGCTAAAGCAACGGTAATGACGTAGAGAACGCCGACAGGAAAACGGTGGAGCATTTGGGGATTATTGGTCGGTGGTTTGTGTTTTGGAGGTGTTTCATTGGAGTAGGGTGCATGAATGTTGCAAAGACTGCGGTATAGTCAAGTCGCATATACATAATGAAAACCGATGATCACGGCGATTGGAATCCACCATTATGGAAGTTAAGTTCCGGCGACCAGAAAATTACCTTGCAAAGTAGATCCACGGAAATGAAGGATTACTCGAGGTGGTAATCTCTTTATGTGAACTATATGTCAAGATTTACGCATATGTAGTTTAATGTCGACAAGTCGACCATTAGATCGCTGGAGTTTAGAAAATCACGTATAGAATGCTTGAAACGCTTTATACCTAGAGATAAAAGACAGACATATAATAACCATCAAACTAATTGAACTATTGCTGATAAATCATTCAATTGTTTGTAGTATTTTCCTGGCAGAATAAATCGAAAGCTCAATTGAAATTTCATCCGAAATGATCTTCGACAAGTATGTTTCCATTTCGCTTTAGAATAAATAAAAGTCACTTCATGAATATTTGAAGCCAGCCCTTCAACGAACTTGCTTGACCCTCGATCTCAGCGCAACTCCAAAACTTCCCCACTTTCTTGGAGTTGTTCATAGCAGCGATACCACCTCCTGTCTTTTCGTCTGAGCTTGCTCCAATTGCATCTTCAACGTGCCCAATTCGCCAGTTGAAGTTGAAATAGAAATTCGTAATCTTTCCGCCTCTTCTTGAATACTCCCTATTAGCTCATCGATGCTGGAAACCTTCACAGGCGAAATCTTCACTCCTGCCTCGTCGCTAGCATCCGACAACACCTCAAACGCATACATATCCGAGTTGAAATTCCGTGGCTTCTCTCCATATATTTCAACATCATACATGTCTTCGTCTTCCTTGTCATCGAATTTGGGCTTGACGGTATCTTCATCCAAATCATCATACTCTTGAGTTAGAGTAGGTAAAGCATCTCGATAATGGGACTCTTTCAAGGTGAATGTATTATTAACCACATTCACGTATGCTCCCAGAGAATCCACAGACGTCACAGTGTCCATATCCACCACCATTGGGTCGTCCTCGACCTGCGAGGTCTTTTCGTCGGGGAGTTCCAATTGCACTGAATTAGATACAACTTCCAGATTACTATCATGAATAAAGACTCCACCTTCGTCATCTTGTGTGCTTTTAAATGCTTGTTGAGTTTGGTTAGGCTGACTTTTCTGAGGTTGACTATGCGGAAGTTGACCTTGTTGAACTTCATTAATGTCTTCTGCCATTTCTCCAAGTGTCAGGTATTTGGCCCATCGATTCACCTTGGATTTCCGTACATCACTCTTAACACTTACAAAAGATGTCACCTCATCGTCATCAACATCGTCCTCCGCTGGCCGCAGCCTTCGCGCTCCGCCAAACTTTTTCTTTTTGAACTTGATCTTTCCTTCCATATAGTTGGAATGCACATCGCATCGCACAGAAAACATCACGAAGTATACTACATCTCCAGGTAGAAAACGCTGGCACGGGCTCGAAAGAAGGCCACAGAATTAGAAAAAGAAAGCCACAAATCGTGAATACGTGAACATGGCTGATACACAACGAGCCGACGTGCTCCACCTGCGAATGTCGGAGGCACCATCGTCCAAACTCTTCACTCAAGACGAACTTAAGCAGCTTATCAATGAAGATGATTTGGTGAAAATCTTGGGGATGACCCAGAGTCTTATCGACAGAAAAATGATGAAGTTGGTTAAATTGGGCGAAGAGTTGCGATTCCAGGCCATTCTGGCGTCTGAGACAAGAAAGCTCACTTCCATGACTGATGACGAGCAGATGATCTATTCTTACATCGAAGCGTCTGGAAGAGAGGGTATCTGGACGAAAACCTTGAAGGCCAAGACGAACATGCACCAGCACATTGTTATGAGATGCTTGAAACAGTTGGAGAGTCAGAGATACGTCAAGCTGATCAAGTCCGTCAAGCATCCTACGAGAAAGATATATATGCTTTACAACCTCCAGCCGTCCGTAGATGTGACGGGAGGTCCGTGGTTCACGGATAGTGAGCTCGATACTGAGTTCATCGACTCGCTTTTGACAGTGGTTTGGCGTTACATTGCCCTGAAAACATACCCTACAGCTTTCCAGGATCCCGCTCCCAACACCAATGTGTTGCAGAGTACGTTTCCTGCGCACCACCCTGGATTTGCTACGTTGGACTCAATCATGGAGTTCATCACCTCCAACAAAATCACCAACATCGATTTGGCCCTCAATGATATCCGTTCGTTGTGCGAAGTATTGATCTATGACGATAAAATCGAGTTGGCCAAGAACACCTCGGATGTGTACATCGCTACCTGGCAAAGTGTTTTGGAGGCTGGCTACGGAAGACAGTATAATGATGAAACGTGTTTGAACGAATCACAGAAAGATTTCGTGGAGGTGATGAAAGCAGAACTGCAGTTCAGCGTGTTTGACTTCTATGGAGTGATCAACGACGATGTGAAGGAGGACGACGTGGTGTTCCTTGACAAGTGGACCCATCAATAGGCATAATAGAGACATAAAGTATTTGTTGGTAGGATTCTTAGTTGCGTAATGAAGTTGGTAAATGAAGCGAGGATTTGTTGAATGAAATGTGAATTATTGACTACTCCAAACTCTATTTTATGGGGCATTCATTCCTACCTCTATAAATATAGAACATCTCATTGCTCAAGTCATGATAAACCTCACAAAATGTCCTCCACATCATGGCTCTTGAATTTCTTTCCTGACCGGTCAACTGCTCGCAACTCAAAACGAGACCCAAGAATGGTGAAACCCACTATATCATCGCCCATAGCCACATCAAACCCAAACATAGTGCCCTTCTTTGGAATAATTCGAAGCCCTCCAAGAGCCTCTGACGGGGAAATGGTCGTTTCAGACTCAGTGACCTGTGGAATTACCATTATGAACGAGTGCTGTGCATCATACAACACAATGCCTGCCATTCCCACCAAATGGGGATTACGACACTCCAAGACCGTCAAATGACTTCCGTTGTAGTCTGCACTCGACAATTTTGGCAACACCATATTGAGATTGGGATTTCTTTGTTCACCAAAGAGTAAATCCAGAATGTACTGATTCCAGAGCTGATTCAACGGCTCATACTCAATATAACGAGGAATAGAATACTGTTTTAGAAGCGAATTCACCTTCATTGGAGCCTCTGGATGTTTTCTCTGGAAGGCCTGTAGGCGTTTGATGGCCTTTTTCTGGTTGGCCTGAGTTGTCTTGATGTAGATTCTCATGTTCTTTCTAGCATTTGATTTTCTCGTTGCAGACGGCTTAACATCCAAATTCTTTGTGAAATCCAGGGTTTTCTCCTCTTTCTCCTCTGAAACAGCCTCTGCTGGCGTTAAAGGAAGAAAGGGTCTCTGACCTCCAGTGATGGAGTATCTGGATTCTAATAGCTGGGTGATTTGTGCCTCGGAAGTGTAACTTCGGCTGAGAAGGAGCCTTTCTAGTGTGAGGTCTCTGTTCATTTGCAAAATCAATTATAATAGTCTAGGGATTTCGACTAGGCTTTAAAGTTGGAATGAAATGTGTCTACCATGTAGGTATATTGAGATGCGAACTTGGGACATGTCATCGCACTACAGCGAACACCATGTTGACCCGAACTCTACGAAGAGTTATCTTCACCAAAAGAAGATTCCACCAGGTGCCATTCCATGAAGATTTGACCGAGGTGGATGACGATCTTTTCAACTTGGAAGGGTTCAAGCACTATAAAGAAGCTCCAGATGTTCAAGCTTTGAGAGAGAGGCTTGGATTACTGGGGAATGAAGACATTACGCCATATTCGAAGGAACCCCAAGACGGGAAACTATCTGAATCTGGTCAGATCACTCAGAGTGCTGCTATGCCATCATCATTTGTGGATGCTTGCAAATTGGCTCAACCTGTGGTCTTCGTATCATCACTCTCCAACCCATACTCCAATCTCGCTATCGAGGACTATATTTACAACCAAATGCCGTTACCTGCTGAAGGAAATGCCAATCGGCTCATGTTCTACGTTAACTCACCTTGTGTTGTGATTGGAAAGAATCAGAACCCATGGAATGAGGTGAATCTTCCACTTCTCAATAATCTTCGAATTCCGCTCGTTAGAAGACAGTCAGGAGGAGGCACCGTGGTGCATGATTCCGGAAATGTCAACTATTCATTCATGACAACCAAGGAGAAGTTTGACAGACATACATTTGCCAATTTGGTGGCCTCTGCTGTCAACGCCATACCAGGCATCGAAAAGCGTATAAAGGTGACGGAACGAGGCGACATAGTAACAGAAACAGACGACTTGAAGGTGTCAGGCTCGGCGTACAAGTTGTCTAAAGGAAAATCATACCACCATGGAACCATGCTCTTGAATCTGAATCTCGATGTGTTGAGACAATTGCTCCATCGAGACATTGCAAAGGTTGGTAAAGTGGAGTCTCATGCTGCCATAGCGTCAGTTCGCTCGCCGGTGACCAATTTGAACATTTCCAACGAGGCTTTCGTCGAGGCTGTGAGCAAGGAGTTCAAAGAATCGTATGGACTTGTCCAGGAACAGGAAGAGCAGAACATCGAAGAAGGCGAGTTTAACCAGACAGATATGCTTGGTCTCGATGCGTTTGTCCAAGCATATTCTGGGAGGGATTGTGTGGTGTTTAACATAGACGAAACTACAGAATTGACTGAGGAAGTGGACAAAGTGAAGGCTCATTTGATGAATTGGGAATGGAAGTTCGGAGCCACCACCAAGTTCACACATACGTTCACTAGTACGGAGAAAGGTTTCCAGGTGATCTTGTCTATTGGAAAGAAGGGCCTAGTGGAATCCTTTGAACTTGTAGGTGCAGACGAACCCATCAAGGAACACTTCCAGTTCTTGCAAATGGTGCTTGACCGTGGTGACTCCATCCGCTACTCTGGAAGTGAAGTCGCTGGATTCATTACGGATGATGCCATTAGCGACTGGTTGGGGGAGTCAATCGATGGAAGTACATAAGGAAGTATAAAAAGTTATAGCTACCATAGTGAGAAGTTGATGTTCTATTTAGTAGCCTAAAAATCCGATGACTTGATATCCATTCATTTGAATACTACAACTTTTCCATACAATCACTCTTATACGTTTTGGTCCAATAACTACCATAATCAAAAGTTCATCTACATTCATCTATTTCATCTACTTGCGTCCACTACAACTCAGGCTCAGGATCCTTCAAGCCGTGTCTGCCCTTATATGGAGCATACTCCGGAGCAGTCCAGCCCTCCAAAACACTCTCGTCGTCCAATTTATAAATCTCGATGCCCAATGGTCTACAGTTGTCCATCATCTTATCATCTCCTTCCTTTTCACCCCAGTCCCAGTTGGACAAGTCACCTCCAGGACATGCAGAAATGGCAATCAACAAGTCCTGTTCGGCAAACATCTCAAAGTAGTCTTCCTTTGATGCTGGGGATGCCTCCATAAAGTATTGGTCCTGCTCGTTGAGACCAGTGACTTGGAAAACATTCAACACATCATGCACATCAAATTCCGTCAATCCATAAGGTAAAACAGCACGAACGAGGTTAGAGTGGCAATGGAAATCGTTGTCCTCTCCCGAAATAAGCTTATCTACGTAAGGATCACATCTGGTACCCAAAGTGTCGTGGATTCTTCCTCCCCACTCAGTGTGTCTGCCACCCAAGGTGTCTGCGGTGATGGTGACCAAAGGACGTAAAAAAGGCAAAATGGACCACAATCTGTCGTGGGTAGACACATGTGCTGAGTGCAATTGGCGGGTTCTGGCAGCCCAAAATCTCTCTCTAGGGTTGTGGTAGTTCCAGATGTTCAAGTCACACACCTGAGGACCCTCGGGGGTGGTCAACCGAATAATCGACTTGGCTGGCACCTTGACGGCAATACCACTCCGTGGCTGACACAAGTGAGACTCAACTTTAGTCTTTGGAGCATTGGCGATTTTGGTATAAAGGTCCTTGTCTGCATAAATCTTGGAGCCTTTCTGGGGAAAGTAAGCCGGTCCAGGCTTTCTGGTGCCGTACGAGGTCTTTTCGGCCTTCTGGCTGCTGAAGGCTAAGTCTGACATATTTTGTGGAAGTGAGATTAGAAATTCTGGTTGGATAAATTTCTCAGATATGATCTAGCGCATGAAAATCTCACTGCTCAAGTATTGATCAAGAATGGCAAATTCAAGGTATCTAAAAGATAAAAGGGAGACCTCAGAGGGGAAAAAAATAAGGTTATCTAGAGGCTCTATTTATACCTTGGGGTTCAAGGACCGCTTTGACTGTGCGATTGGCCTGTTAGAGCATAAACGGCATATTATAGCGAGGTTGGTTCCCGCGCGGATTTAGGTTTCCGGTGAGTCAGATCTACCCATCTAGATGAAACCTGGGATAGTGGAGAAAGTAGACCTCACAGAAAAGTTAGATTCAACGTTAGATCCCAGAAAGAGCGTTTTAAACTCACCTTATTCTTCTTTTAAAGGTTTCCCTAGATGTATTTCTTGTCTCCCCACAAATGGAGTAGAATGTATTCCGTTATATGGAGAATGACTCGTACCATGGCACAATATAAAAGCTACAGTATTTTCGCCGTACAACTATAAACATTTACTATGTCAGAAATTATCATAGTAGGAGCAGGTGTTTTGGGTCTCTCAACGGCATTCGCCATCTCCGAAAACAACGAGAGACCTCACACTATCACCATCGTGGCTGAACATGATCCAGAGTCTACACCATACTCTAACTACTACACTTCACCATGGGCAGGTGCACATTTCCGGCCATTTCCATCCAAGAATGCTGCAGAACTCAAGGATTACCCATTGTCTCGTGTGACCCTTGAAAGATTCAAGAAGTTGGCCAAAACCAACCCAGAGTCATCGATCAAGTTCGTAAAAGGTATGGAATATTTTGGTGCTCCAGATAAGTTCTACACTGGGATAACTGAAGGTTATAAGGAGGGAATTGACAACTTCCGTGTGCTTGATAAGGATGAGTTGGTTGGTGATGCTATCATGGGCACGGAATATGATACGTATGTCATGAACTCTCCACATTACCTTCGGTTCCTTTACCAGAAGTTGAAATTTACCTATGATGTGAAGTTTGTTAGTGCAAAGTTGGAAAAGTTGTCTGAAGCCACCAAATACGCATCCCGGGCCAACTGTGTGGTGATTAACTGCACCGGTATGGGTCTCCAATGGGAGGGTGGATACGACGAGACTAGTTTCCCTATTAGAGGCCAGACTCTCTTGGTGAATGCTCCAACTGGATGTAAATTGGAGAATTACACAATAACTCATCAGCTGAGACTTAATGAGTGGACATTTTGCATTCCACGGCCGTTGGATGGTGGAATCATTCTTGGAGGAACTAAGCAGCCATATGCTACTGATTCGGCACCAAGAGAAGACGATACACGGGCCCTTTTAGAAAGAGGTGCTGCAAAGTTTCCTGAGTTGATGAAAACCAACTCAAAGGGAGAAAAGTACTTTGATGTTGTGAAGGTCAATGTTGGTTTCCGTCCCGCACGTAAGGATGGAATGAACTTTGCTATTGAGAGCCACGGACCTACGGTGGTAATTAATGCTTATGGAGCTGGGGGCTCTGGGTATGAATTCTCCTATGGAATTGGATACAAGGTGTATGAGTTGTTGAAAGGTACCAAATCCAAGCTTTAAAACTATAGAGCGAGATAGACGAGAGCGATGTTTCACTTTGAATTCTAATTAATATAATTTTAATAAGGCTTCAACAAACTTTGGATTGTCCCCAGCTTATTTTGTGGAAGAAGCTAACCTCAGGAAAGAATTTCTCTTCAAATAAACTAATTACTTGAAACCATCACTTCATGGAAGCACTTTCATTGACCAACAATTCAAATCGAGAAGAGCTTTGTTTCACTGGAGATCATAATTTAAAAAATTAATTGTCGTAAGTTATCCGACCCTTATGAAGAAATGTGGGACTTTTCTATCCTCTTCAATGCCTCAAGTGTGCCATGCAGCCATATACTTAAAGCTGCAAGCAGCGTACAACACCAAGAAGCAATGAGACAATCTGTGACCCTCTTAACCGCATTAAAGCCCAATCTAGAACCCGCCGGAGCCTAACAAGAGCTTTCAATATTCGCTTTGCTATTCTGTCCACCATGATGTATATGTTATACTGATACTGCCTAATTGATGAATTTACATGGAACTCTTCCCGTGACTAACACTATGACCATCTTATGAGTCACCAAACCCTTCTTTCATGATCTCCGGTGCATTTTCAAATTTATTGCTTCCCCTCTACCACTGACTCATACTATACCTCTCATGCACGATGATGCATGGAACATCTATCAACTTGGAAGACTGGACAAGAGCAGACACCCCAAGAAACACAGAACAAAATCTAAAAAGAATAAAATAAAATAAAAACAAGGGTTTTGCTACTCGAAAGCGTGCACATGCTCCCACATAAACAACTTTTACATGTAATATATCCCGTTTACCTCGTGTTAGTACCTCGTGGGCCTGTCATGCACACCCCACATAAGGTTATCTTATCGTAGAGTCACACAAAACATCAACTAGTCTGTGATGAATATAAATAGAGCATTCTGTGCCCAATTGCGCCAGGTACGTTTGCGACACACTATGGCTAACCCACTGATACCTACAGAAATGTTACTGAGCGCATGGCTTCGCCATCACCTCTTTATCTTGGGCTTTGATAAGCTCAAACTCCATGCTTATAAGAAGCTCTCGTCGCTAATATCTCAGGGTGGCGGCGGAGTAATCAAGAATGTTGTATTTGACATGTCGCTGTTTGTAAAGAGGGAATGGAACAACAACCTGGACTTGCTCCAACACGTGGCTCCTGACTTGACATTGAACCTGAACATGCTGGACTTCAAGTGGTTCTACATCTCTGTAGGCTATATGATGTTGACCCAGCCAGAATCAAAGGTAGAACTGCTTACAGATAAGGTGGTGAACTTTTATCTTGACCTGGGAGGTGGCCATTTGCTGCTTGATGCTCCCATTGGAAACACCGAGAAGCAAATCTTGAAGCTAGCTGCTAAGTATTACAAGTCGGTCAAGATCAACTACAGGGCATTATACGATCCCAATTTAGATCCTCGGTTCATAACGGTGGGTGAGGGCACTTCTGCTGTCACAATATGCTTGCCTGATCTTCCAAAGATAAACTCCAAGCATCTATTAGCCAAGGCGCTTTTACATAAGGAATTGTACAGAGCGGTTTTCCTGGTTGACCACCCCTTCTGTCAGTCTCTTATGCGTCAAAACATTTCCATCAACAGATCGGCACTCAATGTTATTCGGTATGACTTGCTGTTTCTCGATGGTTTGGGTGACTTCTTCTTGGCAACAGAGTCTTCAGAATTTTTGTATAAGTTCAGGTCTCTGAAACCGTACTCGGAGGATGCTTCTTTTGGAAAGAAGACCTATACGTTGCTTAAGACGATATTGGCCACCAATACATTATTGCTGCGCTTGGCCGTTGCTTACAACTTACATACTGCTCTTGACGATAACATTGTTTCGGGATTACTTAATGATTCCTACATCCCATACATTTCCTCCGGAATGGTATCCAACGACCCTCTGGTAATGAAGTATGAGGAGGAATTTGTGGCTGACTACTTTGAGCAGTACGTAGGGGCACTTTACTTAGAGCAGCCAGAAGTGGCCAAGGAGTGGATCAATATCTTATTTGAACGCATATTGTTTCTGATTTCGGATTCATATAAGGTGATTCATCGAAGAAGAAAGCTACTGGCAAGTCATTACGATTATCGTGCCTGGAGCGTGGATGTCATTGGCAGGTCCATATGATAGTTACATTAGAATATTACATCAGCGTTTTCTGGCGTCTCTCATGAGACTGGAGAAACCTCCCTTGCTCTTTTTCTTCTTGCTAGTCTTTCCGTCTGTAGCCAACTTCTTCACACTGACAAACTTGGAATCTTCCTCATCACTTGAGCTCAGATCTGAGTCGGAGCCGGAGCTCGAACTCGAGCTGGATTCAGAACTAGTATCCGACTCGCTAACTATAGCTTTGATCTTTGGTTTTGCTATGTTAGCCTTGGTGGTCTTGCTTGTGGTTTCCTTCACGTCTGGAACTCCTCGCTTAGCGAGATCTGTGAGGGAGTTCAACAGAAGGCGGGACGAACTCGTCGACCTGTTGCCTGTGGCATTCTTTTGCTTGCCTTCCTCTTCAGAGGAAGATTTAGAAAATGGACTCAGCGTAGGAAGAGTTGTAACATTAGCCTTGTCATAAGTAGCCACAGTCGATTGAGGAACTAAAACAGGTTTGGTGAGTGGCCGACTGGTCAATGACGTAAGTCTCTTTGGAAGCAAACGAGAGGATGCAAGATTTATGGGTTTGGCCTCGGATTTCTGTGGGGCTGGCTTCTTTTCGTTGTCTGACTCATCCGAACTGGACTCCGAGTCATCGGAACTTGACCCGGAACTTGATGATGAGTCAGAATCAGACGAAGTGTCGGAGCTCGACGAGGAATCAGAGTCAGATGAGGAATCATTGATCTCGGCTGGTTGGGAACTAGTACCTTCTTTCTCTTTTGGTTTTGCTTTCTCGCTATAACCTGTAGATGTGATGTTGGCGATAACTTCCTTCAATTTTGAAATAGTGGAACTCGATTGCTTAGGCTCCTCTATCAGCTTCTTGCCATTCCGAGAGACGTCCAATTTCTTCGAGTCTGCTGTCTTCTTGAAATCGTTGAGAGAATCCTGAGAGGAAGAAAGAACGGTATCGGCCCTCCTATCTGCAATTTTTGATGCTTTAACGACATTCTCAGCAGTATCATCATTCTTCTTTGATGGCTTGGGTTTGTTGTGAGTCTCGAAATTATTTTGCTCTTTATAATGTTTCGAAAGATCCTGAGCATTATTAGAAATCTTGGTGACCTCCTGTTTTTCAACTTTCTTCGACGTATCGACCTTCTTAGGCGTTTCAACTTTCTTTGACGTATCGACCTTCTTAGTAGTTTCAACCTTCTTAGGGGCCTCAACCTTCTTAGAGGCCTCAACCTTCTTAGGGGTATCAACCTTCTTAGGAGTATCAACCTTCTTAGGGGTATCAACCTTCTTAGGGGTATCAACCTTCTTAGGGGTATCAACCTTCTTAGGCGTTTCAACTTTCTTTGACATATCGACCTTCTTAGGAGTTTCAACCTTCTTAGGGGCATCAACTTTCTTAGTATCATCCTTCTTAGTATCAGCCTCCTTCGAGAGATCAGCATGTTTTGAAGCATCAACTTTGTTTGGTGTTTCAACTTTACTTGGAGTTTCAGTTGCCTTGGAAATTTCAACTTGCTTTCTAAGGTCACTTTTATTCGTGGTTTCAGACTCAGTAGCTCCTTCCTCAAGTGCCACGTCCATTACTTCAATGTGTTTTTCCTTGGAATCACCTGAATTAGAAGGTACTTCCTTTGCTGACCCAATGACTGACTCACTTTCCCTAACTCTTTTTGAAGGAGTATTTGGAACTTCGGAAGATCTTTTTAATGTGTTCTCCGGCTTGGAAGCTGGTACTTCGCTCTTGTTGAAAACGAAGACCGACTTTTCGGATTCATTCAGTTCCTTGCTTGAGGATGACGCCTTATTTTGAGAATTAGCATTCTTAATATGCTCTACAGCATGCTTCCCGACAGACTTATCGTCTGGTACATCCACCGAACTCAGGGATGCTTTCTCCACTGGCTTCTCCACTGGCTTCTCCACTGGCTTCTCCACTGGCTTCTCCACTGGCTTCTCCACTGGCTTCTCCACTGGTTTTTCCACTGGTTTTTCCACTGGTTTTTCGATTGACGTCATTTGAGGCTTCTGCGAAGACTTGGAGACATCAGTGTCTTCATCTCCAGAATCACTCGAATCTATCAGGATGATGTCTGCCTCTTCGAACTGTTTTGCCAATCTTCTCTTAAAAGCCGCCCTTCCAGTGTGCTTCTTCGATGACGTCGAAACAGTCTTGTTTCGTGGAGAAATTTGCTCATCCTCAGAGGATGTTTGTTCTCCCTCAGAAGGACTACTTTCATCTAATTGTTGTGAAACTGGAACGTCATCTGGGAGGTCTTCGCTGGAAGAGCTGCTTTCACCACCTTGTTGTGAATCTTGGAAATCCTCGTCATTCAGAGAGTCCATATCAATTTCACCAAGATCCTCCTGATCCTCAATTTCTGATACAGAGTCCTCGGAAAGTAGCGCGTCATTACCGGGTTCGCTAGCTTTCTCCAAATTCTTAGACAACGCAGGCACAGAAGGTTTAATTTGAGGTGCAACAGGGGCGCTTTTAAGATTTTTCTTAACGTGAGGAGAACCTGGTTCGGCCTTGACCGCAGGCTGACTAGCTTTCTCCAAGTTTTGTTTATCAATTCGAGCATCAAGTTTTTTCATTTTCACATAAATCGATGATAACTTCGATTTACTAGCAAAATCATGAAAGGGTGGTGGCAATTCGCTAGCTCTCTGGTCTTTCTCCCTTTCCTTTTCGTCGTCTACCTTTTCAAGATTTGTTTCGAAATTAGGCACCCCTCCGATCGTCACCCGTGAGCGTAAGCTTCGTTCATGATTACTGCTATTAGCAGACGCTGCAGCTGCGGCTCTTCTCCTATTATCGATCTCAAGAGCATGTTGTGCTAAATTGTGATTATTCCGCTTCAACTCTGCCTCTACTTCCAAGAAGGGTGTTGGATCTGGGGAACCAACCGCGAGCTTTTTGTTAATTTTATTCGTAATTCTCAAGCCATGCTTAAACATTCCCAAAATCTCCTCCTTACTCAAATTTGCAGTATCGTTTTCTTTACCTGGAGCACCAGTGACCTTCGAAACGGATGCGTTCACAGCACCTTTTGCAATCATAGGGGATGCCGAAGCAACAGGCAGTGTGGAAATCAGCACAGAGGGAGGGTTTTGATGAGTTTGCGTCAAAGCAGGGGCGACGACTGAAGCTGGGATTGCCAGCGAGATTTGTGGATCCACGTGTGGAAAAACCTTCGCAGGTGTAGTGAAACTGGTCACAGTCTTTGATTGGACAGCATTAGGAGTGACATGAGAAGTCTTATTAGCCGGCAGAGATGCCAAAGGGATCTTCCCAGGGGTAACTATAGGTGTAGCCTTTTGAGAGTAAACTGACAGTGGGGGTGGCTGATAGACGGACTCCACAGGTGGTTCCAAATGAGGGTGGTGCTTACCTTGAAGATCGCCATTCGTAGGTTGCGCGTTGGCCGGTAACACTTTTGAAGAATGCAAAGGCTTCAAAGAAGTGAGCGGGTGAGCAGGAGCGTGAAGAGATTCGTTCCGAGAAGAATGAGGGAATTGAGGTGTCAGTGTCACAAAAGGATCCTTTGCGGGTGAGCTTGGAGGAAGAGGCCTGGAAGGCGTTTTCGAGAGGGAACTTGCAGATTTAGCAGGAGTTTTGGATGGTGTCAAACCAACGTTAACAGGAGGAGGAGCCATGGTGATGGCCGCATTTGAGGTATTATTCTTCTTGCGGATATTTTTGAGCAGCCGGTTGGACACCAGATCGTCGCTATCTGTGCCATTTTCTATCTCCTCTGGCTCGGACGATTGAGCGTGTCTTGCTCTTTCGCCAAAGTCTGTGGTCATCCTGCTAACGTCAGACTCATCTTCGCTAAACAGCGACTTTTTGTTCGTGTGGCTCACGGGTGGCGCCTGAAGCATTCCAGAAGTGATACGTTTGCCTTTATTGGGCACGTTGGGCGACAGTTTTTTGTGGGGAATCACCGGATAGCCCGTTTGCTCCAAAGGTGGAGGTAGAGAGACTGGAGATGTGGGATTGGGCACTTCAGTTGCTATTGCGGCATGGTCTGTGGGAATTGTGGAGCTTGCAGCGGGATTGGAAGCATTTGGAGCAGCATTAGGCGTACTCGAAGGAATTTCCACCGCAATTGATCTTTTGGAAATCACTGTGCTCTTGTTTGGAGGGCTCTCACTGCTTTCACGCTGAGCACCCCAAATGGTCCGCGACCGTTTACTAAAGCGGCTATCCTCATGTTCAAGCGTCCCATCTCCTACTCTTTTTCGTATCAGTGAATGGTCCACTGTTGTGTCTGGAAGGATAGTGGATGTTTCCCTGGAATATGACGGTAGCACGTTATTCACGAGCACACGCAAAAGATCACCAGACACAAAGATATCCTCGGCAGCAAAGTCCGGGTCCAAATCACACCGATCATTATCTTGGACACCCTCGATCTGGAGGGGTTCGGCGTCTGGATAAAGCTTATAGTATCGCTTGACGAGTGCATCGCACACCTGCTGGAGCGAGCATTGGGGATCGGTGAGATGAAGAAATTTTTTGTAGGATCCGACATCAGCCGTGGGTAGGTCAGCCGAGCTGACAGGGATGAGCACCACTTGGAGCTTGAGTTTCATTATAAGTTGGAAGATAAAAATACTGAAATGGATTATTTAATTCGCGATGGTATGCATCCGTACCTCCCCAGTTTAGAGTTGGAGGAAGTGTTTTGAAGAATAGGGTTTTATTGAGTTATGGATGAGGTACTGTTTGATATCGGTTCTAGTTTCTGCATTATTAAAAGGATATTATTGATATTTATCTTTGTTATTTGTGGAGGTTGTGGTGATGTTTCCAAGGACAGAGGAAATGATGATTTAGTAACGTTTTCGCAACCAAACTTTAGAATTGACGAATTTTATAAACTTATGATTGAAAAAGAAATTATTCCATGTAAAATGGCGTTCCAGAGAAATTCGATAATTGAAGGCTCGAACTGGTTGTTTGTTAAGAAAGTATGAAAATTGCAATCAAAGGGGAGATTCAACAAGAAGTTCAAGGGAAGGGTAATTCGGATTGATTAAAGGAACGGGCGAAATTAAAGGTGTATTGTCTAATTCAATACGAATTCTTTCTATTGCCCAAGCGTGTTCTTGTCAATGACATAATTTACTGCAAAATTTGTTATCAAACGGATCGAGTAATTGATCTTAAAAAAAGTCGTTGCATTAGTCTAAGAGGAACCATAAGGGCAAGTTTTCTTTGTCAACATCCAATTGTCTTTGAATATACTCGGAATCAGGAGATCACAATCTTAGTTTAGAAACTTAAGTTCTCTATCACAACCGATTCATATTAGAATTGCATGGGACAGTAATTCGAAATGGATAACAATGGAAAAAACCTTTTCGAAATCTAATCTTACTCTCACTTCCAAAATTCTACCCAAAAACTCGAATCCTATTATTACACATATCCATACCTACGACTTTACCAGTCTGAAATATGGATCATCAAAAAGATCATCTCGAGAGATTGCAACCTCTTCCGTCTCCTTGACATCATCTATTTCCTCCCTTTCTTCCTCCTCTTCAATTCCACCACCTCTCCAAGTTAAAATTTGTCCATCCATAGTTCCACAATAATAAGTCGAAGTCCATGGCCCGCCATATACAATGGATGCCGTCCTCACATTGTTTTTGGAGCCGCTGCGCAGAAGTCGACTCACTAATTTCCCATCCACAGCTCGAAACACCAATACGTCTCCACTATCAGAAGCAAAGAGCAAATGCTGCACCTCCGTCTCATTACAGGGACTCAACACTATTGGAAGGTTCTGTAAGTATTTGTTGCGTGTTAGTGGGCCAAAATTCACCAATTTGTTCACCGGTGGAGCCATGGTGGCAGCCATGTCCCATACACGGATTTTATCATCGTTTCCCGAGGTGTAGAGTAGCTGGCCTGCTTCATCCCAGGTCAATGCATTCACTGGTCCTGAATGAGCCTTGACCAGTGTGGATCCAAGATTGAGAGCATCTACTTTGGCTTCTCGGACATTTGTTTTCGTCATGTCTAATCGACAAACACAACTTTTGCTGCGTCGGATATCCCACACCTTGGCCTCGCCATCGTAGCCTCCAGAGGCTAGCAAATACGAATTGATAGGATGCCATGCCACTGATAATGTCTTGCCTTTATGGCCCAGTAGTGTGTGAGCACTGGAAGCAGTTCGTAGATCTAATAATCTAATGAATGGCTGATCACTTGCCACAGCCACAAGTGCCTGCGAACTGAACTCGTTCTGTTTATGTGAACAGACATCAATGGCATATACTCGATTGTCCATGTCAAAGGTGTGGGCCACCTGAAGACTATTGGTATCCCAGACTTTGACTGTATGGTCAAACGAGCTGGAAAGAAACATCCCTGTGTCTTGGGGCCACCATTGGACACTTGAAACACCATATTCATGACCACTTCTTCTGGGAATCGTCGCTAGGCATCGATAGGGTCCAGGAGACGACCAATGGATGGACTTTCCTTGATTACTCTCATCATTATCACCAGCAGGATTGCCTGAATCATCACCAGAACTGCTCCCGTCATCCTCATTAATTGCACTCTCACCACCGCTACCTTCAGTTTCGTCCGATCGTAGATCCCAAAGCTTTATCGATGAATCTGCACATCCACTAAGCATGTACCTACAGTCCAGTTGCTCTAAGCTGAGTGAGTTGACGGCACCCGAATGGCATTGACTCGGAAAAACATTCCTCGTGACCTGCTTGAGCTGAGAGTAGAGCGACTCAGTATATGTCGAGGCAAAGTCTAGAACTGAGAGACGACCAGTGGCTCTTTCTAGAAGAAGTGATTGCATGGAGTGTATGGAGATAAGTTGATTGACTTTAGAGAAGGTGGAGATGATTAGACTATGAGAAGAGGAATACTCTAAAAAAAACTTGAAATTTGTAAAACGATGGAAAATTGCCTTAATTCATCATACCATTTACTTTCAAGAATTTTTTTACTTATTAGCTGCCTCGAGCCCAATCCTCAATCAACATTGACTCATGACTTTATGACTCTTCAATGTGGCCCAATTTTCACTTTCAACCACCTCAACAGTCCCCAAACTCTGAAAACACAATCAACATCTCTTAAATATATAAAATGCCGTTATTTCCCGTTGGAAATTTATATCATACTTTAATTCAACCCCTCCAACCCCCATAAATCTATAAATTCATCACCTTCTACTGCCCACCTGCACACACACCTACCACCCATTGAAGAAAAAAATCCACGTCTACTAAACCTCATCTACCAATGTTGGACATTAACGCATTTCTTGTCGAAAAGGGCGGAGAGCCCGACAAAATCAAGGCCTCGCAAAAGAAAAGAGGCGACTCTGTTGAGCTCGTCGATGAAATTATTGCCGAGTACAAGAAATGGACCACCATCAGATTTGACTTGGATGCCGTGAACAAGAAGTTGAATGCTCTACAGAAGCAGATTGGTCAGAAGTTCAAGGCCAAGGAGGATGCTAGCGAGTTGTTGGCTGAGAAGGACAAGTTGACTGCTGAGAAGAAGGAGCTCACCGAGACTGAGCAGAAGGCTGACGCTGACTTGAGATTCAAGGTTAACCAGGTTGGAAACATTGTTCACGAGAGTGTTGTGGACTCTCAAGATGAAGACAACAACGAGCTTGTTAGAACTTGGAAGCCCGAGAACTACGCGGAGGTCGGTCAAGTTGCTGCTGCTACCGGTGCTCCTGCTGCTTTGTCTCACCACGAGATTCTCTTGAGATTGGATGGTTACGACCCAGAGAGAGGTGTGAGAATTGTGGGCCACCGTGGTTACTTCTTGAGAAAGTGGGGTGTTTTCTTGAACCAGGCTTTGATTAACTACGGTTTGGAATTCTTGTTCGGTAAGGGCTACCTCCCATTGCAGGCTCCTGTAATGATGAACAAGGAAGTCATGGCTAAAACCGCTCAATTGTCGCAGTTCGACGAGGAGTTGTACAAAGTTCTCGATGGTGATGACGAAAAGTACTTGATTGCCACCTCTGAGCAGCCTATTTCCGCTTACCACGCTGGAGAATGGTTTGAGAGCCCTGCCGAGCAGTTGCCAGTCAGATATGCGGGTTACTCGTCGTGTTTCAGAAGAGAGGCCGGATCTCACGGTAAGGATGCTTGGGGTATTTTCAGAGTGCATGCTTTCGAGAAGATTGAACAGTTTGTGTTGACTGAGCCTGAGAAGTCTTGGGAGGAGTTCGACAGAATGATCGAGAACTCTGAGGAATTCTACAAGTCGCTCGGCTTGCCTTACAGAGTGGTGGGTATTGTTTCTGGAGAATTGAACAACGCTGCCGCCAAGAAGTTCGACTTGGAGGCCTGGTTCCCATTCCAGAAGGAGTACAAGGAGTTGGTTTCTTGTTCCAACTGTACTGACTACCAGTCTAGAAACTTGGAGATCAGATGTGGTATCAAGCAGCAAAACCAGAGTGAGAAGAAGTACGTGCACTGCTTGAACTCCACCTTGTCTGCTACTGAGAGAGCTTTGTGTTGTATTTTGGAGAACTACCAGAAGGAGGACGGTATTATTGTGCCAGAGGTTTTGAGAAAGTACATTCCTGGAGCCCCTGAGTTCCTTCCATTTGTGAAGGAGTTGCCAAAGAACTCCACTTCTTCCAAGAAAAAGAACTAGTGTATAGAGAATGTAATGTATCAATTTAGCCAACCATGAAATTGAGTTTCGGTGTTACATCCAAATGTGGAATTAACACCGAAATGGGTTGAGCTCTCTACGGAGTACTTTCCTGATAGAGCTATATCCGCGAATCGGAGGTAAGTATCTTAGTGGGGAAATAAACTCGGGGAAGCCACAGCTCGCTTCTCTAACCCACTTGAGTATTATCCGAAGTTGCTTGGTCTGGATCCCTTTGAACAATACGAAGTGGATTCACTGAAAAATGATATAAATAGGCCGGTCTTCTTCGGTTGTTTTCGTTAAATAATCAATTCAATCTATATTAACTCATACTTACCACATAATGTCTCTCTATCTTAAAGAACACGAAATCAAAGGCAAGACTGCTCTCATCACAGGAGGTACTAAAAACTTGGGTGCTGCCACAGCCAAAGAATTGGCTCGTTATGGTGCTAACTTATTCTTGCACTACCACTCCAAACAAGATCAGGCCGAGTTGGACGAATTGGCTAAGGAGCTTTCAACCAATGGCTCCAAAGTCGAGTTTTACCAGGCTTCTTTGCAGACAGGTGAAGATGTGGAGAAGTTGTTCAAAGCAGCCAAAGAAAAGTTTCCACAGGGAATTGATATTGCCATCAACAATGTTGGCCAGGTGTTGAAGAAGCCAATTACTGATGTTACCGATGCCGAGTTTGAGAAGATGGATGTGAACAACAACAAGGTTGCATTCTTCTTCATTCGCGAGGCAGGAAAGTCTCTCAACAATGAAGGTAAGATTGTGTCCTTGGTCACATCCTTGCTTGCTGCTTACACGCCATTTTATGGAGTCTACCAGGGTACCAAGGCTCCAGTGGAGTACTACACCAAGGCCGCATCTAAGGAGTTAACTCTGAAGAACATTTCCGTGAATTCCGTAGCTCCGGGACCTATGGATACTCCATTTTTGTATGGCCAGGAGACTGATGATGACATCAAGTACTATAAGACAGTTGGTTTGCACCAAAGACTCACCAAGGTCGAGGACATTGTGCCTATTGTTCGGTTTTTGGTAACTGAGGGAGGGTGGATCACGGGCCAGACCATTTATGCTTCTGGAGGTTTCACGGCACATTAAACATGAATGTTTTTGATGTATGACGAGAGTTTCAACTTACATTAAGTATGAAAATTTTGATGAATGTTTTTGACATATGACGAGAGGAATTTACATCGTAGACGATCAATTAGTAGAATAGTGAAAGGTAGTGAAAGATAGTCAATGCAGATGGAGAAAGCGAGATAGCACGAGATAGATTTGATGAGAAAGAAACAAAATTAAAATTCAAAAAAAAATGAGGCAATGTGAAACAGAATGGTTATTTCCTGTAATTCACAATAGTTGGCCGTTAATGCTCTTGTCACCCTCGCCAACTTGGAACCCGATATGCAGCATTTGTGCACGCATCCATGCATGGAAGTCAAAAAATAAACTCCATGACCAAACCCACTTGGCAACATGTCCATGAAAATATCAAAAGGGAAGCTTATAATGAACTTCCAGCGAACAAAAATATACTCACCAAACCGTCAATATTGAGCGATCTGCAAGGTGGGGAACATTCGACCGACAGATCTCGGAATTTTTTTGACATGTGTCAAAATTTGCTCTTATAGGAAATTATCTGGCCGCATTGACAACATAACAATAAGCAACAAAATCATGACACACTTTAAGACTCAGGGAGAGGATATGGGAAACAAAAACAATATATTACTACATAGTAAACTACAAAGCAAGATCAAGTTCGGCTTGGGACAAACTACTCCTGTCAATGCGTAAACGTCTATTGTTGACATGTACAGCCCTATGGTCAAGGCATTCACATTACCGAAAACAACGCCTCTAAAAACACATATCCAAGCAGTCTTCAGCACAACAACAACAGATGATTGCAGCACAGGTACCGCAGTATGCTCCGCAGCAGCCTCCTCCTCCGCTTTTCTGAGGTTGCTGAACATACATTGGTTGTTGCTGTTGTTGGTAGCCTTGTGGAGGACCTTGGTAGTAGCCACCTTGTGGAGGACCTTGATAGTAGCCACCTTGTGGGGGACCTTGTTGGTAGGACTGGGTGTTAGAAATTGAACATTGGGGCAAATTTTGTAGAGTCTCTCAACACATACCATTGCTATATGGGGATCAAAAACTTGAGGATGTGATGGGCATTATATATAGTGAGCGATATCCGAGGGAAGGCTATGACCCAGGTTTTCGGGAATACCCTCGTAATATGTATTCCGAGGCTGTTAACATGGCGGAGCAGCTCCATGTGCTACCCAATACATTACCCTCGGATATATAAGTATTCTGAACCCTCGGATCTCTCCCAGACCCGGCTTTGATCATATGGCACCGGATCTCTACTCATCTTCAAAATCATTCTCTACTTATGGATTTCTCCTACGCTCCGCCTCCTCCTTCGAAAGGAAAACGGAAGCAACTGCCTGGTGCTGGTCAGAAGAAGCAAAAAACGAAGGACTTCTTCGATTTACCCACGCATTTGCCCAATACTGGCTCTCATGTGCAAAAGACCGTTCAAAGTGAAGACCTACTAGAAGAAGAACGTCATCTGGGGTCCGGTGGATCCAAAGAACCGATTTTTATTGAGGGAACTAGTATAACTCTCCAGACAGAGGAGGACATAGCTAAATGGATTGCAGAAAGACGGAAAAACTGGCCCACGAAGAAGAATATCGAGCTCAAGGCAAAGAGAGAACTGGAACGTAAGGCTCCAGAACCCGAGAAGACTCCCGCCAAACAAGTTTGCAAATTCTATGCGAAGAGCAAGAAGTGCAAGTTCGGAGCCAAATGCCGCAACGTGCACGAGGCTGCCTTCAACAATTCAGCATCCAAAATGATAAACGGCATCCTGGTAGCCGTTCCAAAACGTTACAAAAAAGAGATGCAAGTGTCGAGCTCTCTTTACAAGAATCTTATGCAACGGGATCATTACGAGCACGAGAACAACCTCATCATCGATTTCTTGCAATACTTGGAAAACAACAAACTCATAGACCGCCATGCAAGTTTATAATGATTAATGGACGATTCATAGACAAATAAGAACATAACAATATCATAAGTCGACCGATCCAGCTTAGTCGAGTGTAATGGGCACCTGATCCTCCTTCATTTTTCTAGTGCAGTCCAACATGATGGAACACTGTTTACCAATCTCCGCCAACTTGCCAATTACTATTTCATTTCCCTTACCAAACCCATAAATAGAGTAGGGCAAGCCGACCTCCTCACAAAATTCAATGACATCTGCTTGAGCACGCCTTAAGTTGTGACGCGGTAACCGCGGAAACAAATGGTGGATTGCCTGGAACTGAAGACCACCATGGAAAAAGTCAAACCATACGGGACAGTCAACATCCATGGTCGTACGCATTTGACGCGATGGAAATGACTCCGATACTCCTAAGTCGGATGTTGACATAGCAAAATGAGACAATGTGATTTGAACGTGCACGATCATCGTACAGATGTGACTGACAAGCACATATGAGATCTTATTCCATGTACCTTCAACGCTACCCACCACCAACACGAAGAACCAGTAAAAAAAGAACGAAAGTCCGGCTAACTCAAAGTAGCGAAACCAAGCAGCTTTCCCATGTCTAGGACCCTGGCCCAAAATCAAGTGTGTCCATGACAATCTGTACAAGTTGAAGCGACCAAAGGCGAGAAGAGGGTAGTACATGAACTCCTGAAAAGGAATCAACTTCTTGCAAAATGCATCGAACCATAAGACTTTCTCATAGTACGTGGAGTACACGTCTCCAAAAAGTCTGGTACTCACAGCAAAAAACGGAAGATGCTGGATATCTGGATCGTGCACCGGGTCATTGGTGATCAAATGATGAACATTATGATTACGTTTCCACCAACCAAGACTTAGGCCACCAAACCAGTCGGCAATGATCATTCCAAAGATATTGTCGATCTGGAAATTGTGAGTGATGGAGATGTGACCCGCATCATGTGCAATAAAGGTCATCTGTTGCCACGCCATACCAATGAAGATGGCACTTAAAAAGTAGTACCCCAACTTAAGAAATGAGAACGAGTATAAAAAGAGACTCGAGATCTTCACGATCTCACGAACGTAGTCACCATAGTTACACTTATAGAGCCCCTTCTTGATTATGCGAGCATGAAGTTGGTTGTACTTTTCTCGGATACTGTTCTGCGTTGTGTAATCCATTGAGGGTAGATCAAAGAGATCTCGACGAGTGAGCTGGTTATCAAACTCACGCATCAACTCTTTAGGATCAACCACGACACTTTTCATCACCGGGAAAAGATCATCTTTGTTTTCTGCTGTGACAACTTCGATGTTTTGAGGAACCACGGGCTCCACCTTACCTTCCGGGTATCCCGCTCTCGTGTAGTTAGGATTCACGGGAACTGTTACCGTGTCAGCTTCAAGAGACGTCATTGAAGATTGTTCACTTTTCAGCATGTATGGGGACTCTGTATCAAGCAGTTTACCTAAGGTATCGTCATTTGGAGAGAGCTTTCCAGCCATGCCTATCGTGTACACTGCTCCCTGGATGGGTGGAAGCAAGTTATGCCATTCATAGTTAATGGAGCCGATTTTCCAACGACTAAATGCCGAGATGGATTCTTCACTATGGTAAGCAAGCATCTCGTCGGTAGCATCTCTTCCCACCATGTGATACACAGCCTTGTCTCCACCGGGATGGTACTTCAACCATCCCGTCAAGTTGAGGACGTTATTTTTGAAGATGACAATTACCTTTCCTTGGGCAATGAGATCAGAGATCTGCGCCCTCGAAAGGATTTTTTCTGTCATGGAGTAGCGAGTGAAATGGTAATGAAGACGAGATTATTGGTGAAATTGATGCGCGTCGTATAGTGCGAGGTACCATACTGTTGCCTGATCTGCAGCCAATATGCCCAAGCATGAGAAAATGGCCAAGATAGCCTCATTTTCACATTTCAAAATCAATTTCTTATGCAAATACTTTAGTCACACTTTCCTTATTATCTTATGCTTCATCTTTATCTTTGACCTTCCACAAATGCCAAAGCCTCATCCTGCACAATTTCCAGTACCGTACTTACCTTATTGCTGAAAAGAACACCATAAAAGACATTGGCCACCTGTAACATTTCTGGCCGGAATGTCGTACAGATAAACTGAGCATTCTTTGCCAATCCTTGTAAGATACTAGCCACGGCCGTACGATACTGTGCGTCCAAATTAGCATCAATCTCATCAAACAAATAGAAAGGAGCTGGATCGCATTTCTGAATGGCAAGGATCAAAGCAATGGCACAGAGTGACTTCTGTCCGCCAGATAGTTGCTCAATGCGCTGCTGCTCGTCCTCCTTGGAGTTGAAGGAGACTTGAATGGACACACCCACGTAGTTATCTATTGATTCCGAGTCCGAGCCGTTCTCTTTAGAGTTCATTACCAACTCACCAACCCCATTGGGCACGAGTTTTTCGAATACCTCCTTGAAACTCTTGGACACCTCCTGGAAACTCTTTTTGATGGCACTATCCTTCTGATGCTCCAACGAGATCATCAAGTTGTCAATGGATTCCTTTGATCTCTCGAGTTCCTCCTTTCTAGATACCAAGTCTTCTCTTTCCTTGGTGAACGTGTTGTATTGCTCCATGGCCTTTTTGTTTATATGCGAGTACTTCTTTAAGTCATTGTTGATGACGTTGAGCTTCTCTAGAAGTTCATCCAGAGACGTAGCCTCGAACTGGGTTTGCTGGAATGCTTCTTCAGGAAGAACACCCAATTCTCTAACTTTCTCTTGCACTTCTTCTCTTCTAGAATCAAGGATGGCTTTACGAGAAAGTATCTTCTCGGCACTCTTTCCAACCTTTTCAAGAAGCTTAACGGCCCTTTCTTGTTCCTCATTTGCCTTTTGGAGATCGGCATGAAGTTTGGCAAGTTTGGTTGAAATCTTCTTTTCCGAAGAAGAATTTTCCTTGCATCGTTTCTCCAATTTCGTCATGCTCTGAGAAAGAGTCTTTAATTCACCTTGGAGAAGTTGAAACTCCACATCCCTGCTTTTGGCAAAAGACACTTCACCACCAATATCAATATTCTTAATTTGAGTTTCGTAGGTAGAACACTCATTTTCAAGTGCTGTAATGGTCGTGTCCAATGCTGCTGATTTAGATACCACCTCGTTTAAATCATCTTCAAGTGTTGTTATTTGCTCCATCAATTCATCAATTTCCAAAGTTTCCGCATTGGACAATGATTGAGTGAACTCGGTTGTGATCTCATCCTCATGCTGAGTGATCTTTGCTTTGAGATTGGCAATATTATTCTCAAGAGCTTCACATGTGGAACTCACTTGAGCCAAGTTCTTCCCAAGATTAAACTTCTTGTTAAGTAAATGTGAGTACTCTAAATTCAATGGTTCGAGAGATGCACGAAACTTTTCGAGTTCCCTAAGCTTTTCATCGAGATCGGCATTCTCCGTTGTGAGCTCATCATTCACTTTCTGCAACTTCTTGGAACATTCTTGCAAATCGTTTATCAATTTAGCCATCTCACGTTTCTTCTTGCTCTGTACCTTCAATGCATCGAGACGAGAGTTCTTGTAGTCTCTGAATCCTCCGATAAGAACTCCCTTAGTGGTAGCACGGTCACCATCCAAAGTAATTGCATTCAAGTTGTGAGACCGAGCTAATTCTGACCCTTGATGCAAATCTTTGCAAACGATGGTTTTGCCAAACACAAGCTGGATTGCCTTCGTAACATCTTCAGAATGTTTTATTTTCTTCACAAGAGGAATGTAATCGTGAGCATCTTGATCTGGATAAGAAACAGAAGACAAGTTGATACGGTTAAGGGGCATGAATGTTACTCGACCACCCTTGACTCTAAACAACTCCTTCATGAGCAACAGTGCCGTTTCATCGGTGTCCACCACAACGTGAAACAAAGAATTTCCCGCCACGACTTCCACTGCCGTTTTGTATTTGTCGGAGAACGTGAAGAGGTCAGCCAAGGGGCCATAAACAGAATCTTGCAAGTTCAATCTCTCTGAAATGTCGCGTACAGATTGAAGGCCCCGAGCAAGTTCTCTATCCATAGATCTTGAAACTTTATGGTTTGCGTCAGACAATTCCAGTTCCGCTGAATCATAGAGTGATCTGTACCTTATTTCATCTCTCCATAGTATTTTCCTCTCTTCCGAAAGCTCCATGACTTTTCTCTTAGCTGTCTCTATGTTTTCTTCATACTGCTGAATCTTGCGATGCTGGTCTTCGCCGTCCAAAGATGACTTTAAGTCTTGAAGGCGATTTTCACATTCAATAAGCTCTTCTTCAAAATTCTTTCTAGCAATAATATTCGATTCTAACAGCTCTTGCCGACTCTCAAGATCTTTGGTCACATTCTTGATTTCGTCTTTGAGCCATTTGTCACGCTGCTTCTTGGACAGAAACTTCAGAAATCTGCTTTGTTTGGCATAAAGTAGACGTTGTCTGGTAGTAAGCTCGGAAATTTTGCTCTTGAGAGTTGATTCTTGGGCTAATAACTTTTGTAATTCAGGTTTCAACTCTTCAGAAATTCTTGCTGACCTTTCCTCGAGAGCTTTGGTCAAAGCCATTTTTTTGGAACTTTGTTCTTCTGCATTTTCATGGGCTGATGTAAGGGTAGCCTCCAAATCTCTGACCAATGATTCCTTCTCCGCCATCGACTGAGCTAGTCTATTCTTATCCGTTTCACTCTGCTCACTCTCTAAGCTGGCAACACGGAGAGCCGTCAGTAGCTCGTCAATCTCAGCCTGAAGTTTCTGGCTGGCCAGCTCTCGCTTTTCTAAATCCTGAATATCCTTGAGTGAGGAATTCTTCATAGACTCATATTCTTCTTCGTTGGCTTCAATCTGACTACTTAAAGATGCCAATTCACGATCAAAGAGATTGAATTCAAACACCTTTTTGTTCTTTTCAAGCTGCTGAAACTGCTTCAAGTCCTTGGACTCTATCATGAGGTCTGCAAGCTTCTCCTCCAACTTTTCCATGGCCTCGTCGATCCTCTCCATCTTATAGTTCGAGTTCGTCATCTCCTTTGTAGATTCCTTGAGCTTGGCCTCGAACACCTTGGCTCCACTGACCTCCTTCAAGAGAGCCAACCGCTCCGAATCTTTTGAATTGGTCAAGGACGTGATTTTACCCTGCGGAACTATATAGTATGGATTCAGTCGGGAAAAGCCAGCACTTTCCAACAAATTCATGATATCCGACCGCGTAGCAGATTTTCCATCCATTGAGTAGTCGTCTTTCTTTAATCCAATGGTTCTTCGTATTGAAATGTCATCCTTCTGGAGAGGGAATCGACGATCAGTGTTATCAAACACAATCTCCACGTACGCGGACATGACCGTCCCTGAGCCTTCATGAATGAGTCCCTGACGCTCCTCACGCGTCATATGTGTATAGGCATCGGATAAAACAAACCTGATCGCGGCGAAGAAGTTGGATTTACCAGATCCGTTTCGTCCCACCATCACGTTGAGGTTGGGCGACAAGTCATCGATGACAGTGGTGTTTTTGTAGGTTTTGAAGCCCTGAATGACAATTTTCTTGATGTGCATAGCAATTGTCTGGGGTTATTCACTATATTGATTTGATGATGGAGTAGTACACGTCTTGATGTTTTGGTGTTGTGTGCACTCGCGTACATAGAGTAGAAACAAATAAACTTGTTAAAAAGATTGGTTCAGCGGGAAATAAAAGATCTTAGGTTGGATTGGAATAGTCACCAATTATTATAATACAACATTAAACACTAAAATATACCGTGGTGGGTATTGCCCCACCGGTCATTAAGCGAACCAAAATCAACATCTGCACTCCACGCCTGGTCTCTAACCAGATAAGGTTTTGGAGGCACAACAAATGGGAAACGAATTGCCTCTCCAGTGGTTTTCGCTGGAAGGGCATCACTTCCATAAACAGGTATAAGAGGCTTTTCCTTTCCTGCCTTAAACACACTCAATTCGTAACTATCAACCTCAAACTGTGTTCCCTTCGACTTCGCAAGTGGGTAGCCCCAAGCCTGCTTCGACAAGTTATGACTACCCACCAAGACCCATTTCAAGCTCTTCCAGTCGTCTCCATTATCACACGCGTAGTACTTTACGTGCGGAGTCACCCTTTCTCTTCCAGTCTGGGTGCCCTGGCTCCACTTACACAAGTACTTCTTGATATTCTGCTCGTACTGCTGTTCATGAATGGCCAGTGTGGTGTACTTGAAATGTACGGCGGTTCCAGAGAGAAATCCGAAATTGCTGCTGGCAATCTCCTTTGCAGTGGGAAAAACTATGTGTGGCTTGTATCTGTTCTCACGCTGATGTTGTTGGGATGCTTCAGCACCAGGCTCAAGCAGCTGATCCCAATCTTTGAACATCAACGGACACAATAAGTGGGTGAATATTGAGGAGGTTTTGCCCTTCTTGGTTGCATAAGGATAAGCAATCGACGTTACTTGTGCCAATATATTGTGGGACAGTTTTTCAGGTTCCAAAAGCAAATTGTTTCGCTTGAGACACTGACGGAACTTCAAATAACCATAAGCTTCTCCCTTGGGTTTTGGATCTTCCAAATTGTAAACGCCAGGTGAAGATGCTACGAGCTCCACATCAACAGAACTGTAATCAAAATGTTCCAACTTTTTGAGCAATGCGTCGGTCACATTGAGCTTGTACTTCGAAAGATACCGTATAAGATCGATTCGGAAGCGTTTTCCCAGAGTAGTGGAGGTTTTTCCCTTCTTCAAGCGGCCAGATCTCCATAATGTCTGCGTCAAGCCAACAAAATCCAACTGGGTCAAGTTCGAAGTCATAATGACAATTTCGACTTCATCATCCTCAAAGAAGTTCACCATCATTTTGGAATGGTGGGAGCCAAATCGGTTAGGAAGCGAGGCAACAACATCAGAGATGAGAAATTTCTTTCTCAACTGGTTCTCAAGAGGGTGCCCACTCAAGAGCGGTCCTCCTGTGATGAAGGTGATCTTTCTTCTTTTGATCGAGAACTCAGGATGTAAGAACGAAAGGAAGTACTCGAGGTCCACACTGAAATTGAATTGATAAGTCTCTACCAAGTCTTTCTGGCCCACAAGCTCATTAATTGTAACAGTATCCAAGTTGACTTCGGTTTTGTCACCCAGATCGGAAAGATCATAGCTGGAATTGTATAGTAACCGAATTCCCGCAGACTCTGTCGAATGCCCCGATTTTGGGGCCACAGACTCCTCGGACTCGCTTTCAATTTCAATTACATCGGGAAAATTAGGCAGGTTGAATGCCGAAGTTTGCTCAGTCAGCTGTCCACCGGCCCAATCTGAATCCAAAGCATCAACGAAAAGTTCCGTGTCTCCTTCAGAATCAGAGTGTGACGAGCCCAAGTTTTTCCTACCAGCTGAAGGCTTTGCCTTCTTCTTGGTTTTATGCTCGTCATCTCTCACCTTTGGATCCTTTTGATCAGGTTCGCTCTTTCTTCTTTTCCTTCTCAAGAATTTCTTGTCGTCACTAAATGGCTCCACCAGAACAATGGCTATGTCGTCAGCGGAATCTAGTGTGTCGTCAGCTATCACGGTTATTTCGTCATCGAGAGACGCGGCAATCTCACCACGAATCATTTCCTCCAAATCATATTCCTCGCTGTGTTTCATAGGGCTTGACTTCTCTGGTTCAGATTTACTTAGAGGAGTTTCCACTGGAAATTCCTCCTTTTCGGACTCAATCTCCTCATCCAGAGAAGGTTCTGAATCCAGCGATAAACCTTCTGATTTCTTGACTGTTTCTGGCTGTTCTGATGTTTCCTTCTGGCTCACGGATTCTTCCTCCTCCAGATCCAGGTCCAGACTCAGACTCAGACTCAGACTCAGACTCAGTTCCAGCAGTTGTGACGCAGCTATCTCCAGCTGTTCCAATTCAGCAACGTCCTCTGCCTCTTCTTTTTCCTGCTCCACTTCTTCTTCCTCTCTTTCCTCTACTTCCTCCTCAACCTCGATTTCTTCTACTTCTTCATCTGACGAATCCAAATCAATGGCATCTTCTGTTGTCTGTCCATGAAGGTCACTGATCGGGCTCGAATCTTCTTGACGTGTGCGGATCCGAAGCGATTCACGAACCATTATATATCAGTTGTGGAGTACATGAGGTTTGTTTACATTTATTATCTACTGGTTGGTGGGTCACGTGCTGCGCCAAAATATTAACCAAATGAACCCACACAAATATAATGAAGATAATTATAAAATCTTACTATTGGATTTTTTTCCAAATGAAAGAACAAATGTTCCACTGAATTTCCGTACATTTCGCCTCTCAATGTGACTTCATTGATAGCATCCTTGGGACCTTCTTCTCCTGCGTGAAACAATATATTCATTGATACTTTCCTATGGACCCTTAATCTCCTGCATGAATCGCTACTCCACGTAATCACATAGCCTAGAAGTCATTCAGATATCACTCTTTATTGTTCTGTTCTTCTTTACCATTCGAGAAGTTTTAGATATACTACAATTCCGAATCCATGATTGAATTCAACTATCAAAATGGCGAAATTGTCTCGTCGCCGGCGGTGATCGTCTCAGGAAGAGTGTCGCAATTCATCCAAGCTGGACTTGTTCAATTTGTTAACAACAGCAATAAGGTTTTCCCGCCGCAATTTTTCGAGATTAACAACGGACAGTTTAAGGCGTTTTTGCATGTGTCACCCGGTGAGGCCAATGTGTTTGAAGTGCACGCATTGAAGGATGCATACTTAAATGATCAAGGTTTTCCTGAGAAGGCCGGCAACGTCGTCGACAAAGGCTCTCTCACGTTGTACTTCAACCCTCTTCCCGAAAATAAGCCCGTTCACTTGTGTGTTGTGGTGGGAAAGGACTCGTACGGTGCATACGACATGCCCAAGTATAAATTGAACAGAGGACAGCAACCAGATTTTTCGTCAGCAATTCAGAGGCTTAAGGTTGCCGCCAGAATGATGCAGGCGTTCACGCAAGACGAATTTCATCGCTTGGGACTCAGTAATCGCTCGTTCCAATTTGTAGAGGAAACAGTGAATCATCAGGCTATTTTTGGCTACAATGTTGACCTGCCAATACCCCATCAAGAAGTCAAGGTCCATGTTTTACATTCTCCTAAGACGGTAGCCGAATTGAGGAGCCCTGACTACGCTCAACAGAATCCCAGGGCCAAAGATAATGGTTTCTGTTTCTCACATGCTATTGACTTGATAGAGAAGTCAGACTTGATAGAGCCATACAAAAGAACGGGAACGGCTATTCAGTGTGCTGTGATGTACTTGGACTCACATTGGGATGGCAAGTTGATCTCAACGCATGCAGCATTGGGAGGTGGAACCGGAACGGTGAAAATGGCTGTGTTTGGCTCACACGGACTCCACTCCTATCCCTTGACATTCCCACAGATCAGTCCAAGTTTTGTAGATGCCACACATTTGAGCATCAATGAGGTCGCCAATGACTGCAACCAGTGTGGAACATCTTGGGAGTGCTTGAATATTTGCATGGGAGCCTTTATGCATGAAATTGGCCATCTGTTCGGTTCTCCTCACCAAGTTGACGGTGTCATGCTTCGTGATTACATGTGGTGGAACCGGTCGTTCATGACTAGAGAGACTGAGAGTCTCAGAACCAATTCGAGTGGTGCAGTCATCGGAAATGATGGACATTGGCAAAAGGAATGCCATTGGAACATCATGGATCTTATGCGATACTTATACCATGGATCCTTCAGTATTCCAGTGGACAAGAGAGATGAATCATTCTCCAAGAGCTTTGTTACAACTATGGAACCAGACCAATCGTATAGGAATAGGGATGTTCCATCGATGTTCATTTCTGGACCTGGGGAAGTAGTGGTGAAAAGCACTTCTGGCATTTTCATGGTAGAAATCTGCGGAGACGACTTGGCCCGTTATCATATCGATTTCTACCCTAGATCTTATGGCGGACCTGGTCTCCAACATGAGATCACCCTAAATTTTGAAGAGTTGATGGGCCACTTCAAAAGAAACTGGAACGGAGCCAAAGACAATTTCGATATGCGTGTCTTATCTGTTTCAGGGGATCTCTGGAAGAAAGACTTCAAGAACACTTTTGAAGATAAGCATCGCATTATCCGCAGCGATTTTGGTTTGGGAAGAGGTGATATCGATGGTTACAAGAGTGACGTTTTAGGTCGTGAAAATGGCAGTATGAAGTTCATTGGTTTTGATATTTCCAGAGTTTACAAGGTCAGAATTTACCATGGTCATGCACTTGATGGAGCTACGTTTTATTTCCATGGAGCTCAATCAGAGAAAGCGAACAGCAATGCTCCTCCTGTTCCTCCCAGGAACTACTTGAGCCGTTTCGCAAACAAATTGCTTGGTAGTCAAGACGTCATCTCGAGCGGCAACGGAGGTGGCCAGGGTGGAGAAGTGACGATTGGAAACATCAAGCCTCACTACACAGATTTCGTATTAAATCCTGGAGAGCGGATCTCCAAGTTCCTGTTCCAGAATGGACAGTGGATCGATGGTATGGAAGTTCACACTACTCTGGGAAGATCATCCGGTATGTTGGGTAACAGCGGAGGAGGACACTTATCGATCTTGGAGCCCCCTCAAAAAGATACGATTGTGGGATTGTACGGATATTGTGGCCTGTGGATGGACGGTATTGGCATGATCTATGCCCAAATATAAATACAAAGACGAAATATATGTAATACATTTTAGTTTTCTGAGACTCTTTCCAAAACCTTATCTTTGGCTTGGTTATATTCCACTGGATACTTCTCGGCCACACCGACCGTCCCTTTCCGTCCAAATAACAGAGTTTTGGCCATTCCATTCTTGATGTTTTCAATGCGAGTATTCAATTCAGCAAGGTCCTTCTCAAGATCCCCCATCCGATTACTCAATACATGATTTCGATATAGTGACCTGAGAGATGTGATTCTTTCGATCAATTCCAGGTGCTTTTCTGCTAATTTTTGGCTCTTGTTGTTAAGGTAGCCACTAAGCTGCGCCTGCGCAACTAGAGACTTGTCGAGCTTGACAGAATCCAATGCATGAGATAGACTTTTGGAGAAGTAGTCCGTATGCTCCGCAAATGTTGATCCGTAGGCGAAATGGTGTCTCTGCTCGTCCAAAGAGACGACGGTGGTAAGGATTTCGTCATCACTAGTTATGTACTCATCGTCTGAAAGTCCTGATAATTCATCTGTAGCCGTACGAGTCGGTGATGTCGGTAATTCCGAGGGTAATATACTCTCACTTGAGTCAATGCTCTGACTATCGCTTTCTATAGGCGATTGAGAGGTCTCCTCCGGGGAAAAGAAACCCAGATCCAGGATGTTGTTTTCTGAATCTTCATTCAGTGATTCACTAGTCAGAGATGCTCTCGTAGCAGAGATATGGGGAGTCATATGGATATGAGTAGTTAGTGATTGTGTTGATATCCTGTACGTAAGCAATGATCTATGTTTCCAATAGGTCAATCAAAAATCATCAACGAAGAGAAAAAATCATTGGAGAGCTAAAATTTAAATAGAATCATTGATCTAAGTATCCAAGAAATCATTTAAGTCTTCTTGTACATTCAACATGAACATCTTAACTGAGCGTCCTACTTCGTACTCCCAACACATCCTGCAGGACACCATAGTACATACTCGTTGACTACCAACTACTACTTTCGAACTACATGCTGTCATTTCAGATCCAAAGTTCGGAGGTGTTGGCGCGGCTCAAGCCGTTTGGAATCACATTTGAAAAATCCCTTTCTGATCTCATCAAGGGCATCCGCTCCCACTCCAAGGAATCACCAGAAAGTCTTCTGGCATTTTTGGATAATGCAATTCAAGAATGTAAAGTGGAGCTCACCACCACAGACTTTGAGGTCAAGGCCACAGCGGTCCTCAAATTGGCTTACTTGGAAATGTACGGATTTGACATGAGTTGGTGCAATTTCCAGATCTTGGAAGTGATGTCGTCGGCCAAGTTCCAACAGAAGCGAATCGGCTATTTGGCAGCCACACAGTCGTTTAAGAGCGAACAGGATCTTCTAATTCTAGCCACTAACCAGTTCAAGAAGGATTTGAATTCGCACAATCACATTGAGGTAGGATTGGCCCTCAGTGGTATCGCTACCATCGTCACAGCCAACTTGGCCAAGGACATTGTAGACGACGTGGTGATGAAACTTAACCACCTGAAGCCATACATCCGTAAGAAGGCTGTGTTGGCTTTATACAAGGTGATTCTTCAGTATCCCGAGAGCATCAGAGCGGCATTACCTCGGGTGATTGAGAAATTGGATGATCCCGATGTTTCCGTGGTCAGTGCAACGCTTACAGTTGTTTGTGAGATCTCAAAGAAGAACCCCAACATCTTTATAGGCTACTTGCCGAAATTCTTCAACATTTTGGAGAGCACGTCCAATAATTGGCTTACAATCCGTGTGTTGAAGCTCTTCCAGAGTTTGCTGAAGATCGAGCCAAGAATGAAGAAGAAGATCTTGCCATCGATTCTCAATTTGATGGCGAAAACAGAGGCAACGTCGTTGGTCTACGAGTGTATCAGTTGTATTGTCAATGGCGGTATGCTTTCCGTGGACTCGTCCAAGGACAAGGAGATCGCCAAGCAGTGTATCAACCACATCATGAAATTTTTCGAAACCAGAGACTCTAATTTGAAGTTCGTTGGACTAATTGCTTTGATCAATATCTTGAAGCTTTTCCCGGAATTCATGCACAAAATCAAGGACGTCTCAGCAGAGATCATGAATTGTTTGACAGATAAGGACCTCATCATCAAACGTAAAGCACTTGAGATCTGCCAGTATTTGGTAACCGAAGATAACATCGCCAATATTGTGAAGGTGCTTCTATTGCAGTTAGTTCCTGAAGAAAATGACTACAGAATCCCGGAGGATTTGAAGTTAGAGATTACCGACAAGATTTTGGAAATTGCTTCCCAGGACAACTACTCGAACATTCCTAACTTCAAGTGGTATGTCACTGCTCTCAAGGAGTTGGTGAGTTTGACTCTTTTGCTTCTGGCTGACAACGGAGCCGGTACTTCTGTTGCGCTCTCTGAATCTGCTGCTATGACTATTGCTATCAAACTTGGCAGAGAATTCAAGTCTTTAGCGGTTAGAGTTCCTTCAATCCGTCCATTCATTTTGAACAAGGTCATTGTCCCATATTGTAATGACTCCAAGCCTTTATACCTATGCCCGCTTTTGATGAGGGACTTGTATTGGATTTTGGGTGAGTATATCAGTGAAATTGGACAAGATGAAGATGAATCAGATGATTCGTCCTCACCACTTGGAGACAAGGTGCGTCTCTTCAATACTTTCGTGAACAATTATATCGATAAGGAGTTGAATACCAATCAATTTCCTGTGTCGAGCGCAATTGTTAATCTTTCCGATTCGTCTGTGTTGGTCATATATATCCAGACTCTTGTAAAGTTGCTTTCTGGAATAATCGATGACTATCAGGAACTATACCTGAACTTTGGCAAGCTTCCATATAAGAATTTTGGTGAAATCGAACTTTTTGTATGGAAAGCAGTGACGTTTTTGGAAAATTGGGAAAATCATTCCGATTACGAAGTTCAAGAACGGACTTTGTCCTGGTTGGAATTCTTGAAACTTTGCTTGGATGCCATGAGAGTGAAAGATCTGATATCTTTGGACAGACTCAAAACAGAGGAAATTGCCTATTATAAAAAAGCTGCGCTTACTAATTCCAAGTCGGCAACTCAAGTGGACTCTGAGATTGAGGAAGATGGAAGCTCATCCGAGGAAGAAATTGACGATCAAGATATGCTTGAACTCGAAAGTGAGTCTTCTGACGAAAGCGCAGATGAAGCAGATGAAGACAACGAAGGCGACGAAGTTAACGAAGACAACGAAGATAAAGACAAAGAAAGCGAAGAAGTAGAGATCAAGAGAACTGATGAAACTGCTTCGGTTGAAGACAAGGAAGATAAAGAACTACCTCAACTATTGGCGACTATCTTGCGTTCCTTTTTTAAGGCATATCGGTTGAATCCCATTTCTGCCACGGCCCAAAGACGCATTCCCCTCCCTGAAGATTTGGACTTGGATGCTCAGATCAATGATCCACCAGCATTCTGTTTGGTTACTAGCGAACCAGAAAGTGGTACTGAGGATAATGAATCAGCTGATGAATTGCAAGCATCGAGTGAGTCAGAGGCTGGCTATGATGACAGAGCATTGAAAGAGCGTTTGGAGAGATTGAAAGATGACCCTTACTACATCACTCCAAAATCGAAACTGAAAACGCCAAAACATAGACAGAAGATTTTTGGTGTGGATGACAGTAACAGCATGGCTCTGAGCGAGAGAGTGTCACTTGCGTCGCCTCCTGTGGAGCGCATAAAGAAGAGCAAGAAACCTAAAAAGATGAAGAAAGAAAAGGTGATTGTTTTGGATGAAGAAACTCTTGGTGGTCCAGATTTGGAGGAAAAGGTTGAGAAAAAGAAGAAGACGACCAAGCTTTTTTCAAACAATTTCAACCTCGAGGATATAAATATGAACGCACCTCAGGTCACGGGCGAAGGTGAGGTTGAAGATAAGAAGGACTTTGAGTATGATGTGGATCTCGGAGCTTTCAGAGCCGAACTTGAAAAGAAGGCCAAGAAGAAGGCTCAGAGAGAGGAGAGAAAGAAAGCTGAAAGGGATGAGAGAAAGAAGGCTGAGAGAGCTGAAAAGAAGAAGCTCAAGAAAAACAACGAGGAAGTTCAACATAGAGAAGATGAGGTGACTGGTAAAGTTGCTGCTGATGAGCCTGAAAATGATGAATCGACGGCTTTACCTCAGAAGTCCCGAGAAGTCAGTGTTGAGCCAATTCATGAAGTGAACACTGCCGACAAAGTGGTGACGGTTCCCAAGAAGAAGACAAAGAAGAAGAAACGTGCAACGATCTTAGATTGAGCATCAATATTAATATAGCATTCAATATTCACGGTGTAGAGTTAGACCTCCCAAATGTGATTCCAGTTTTTGCTGAGAAATAAATTTGGATAATGATATGATCGACCATACATACTCTGCAGAATCGTCTAGCGTTTTGAGAACACTACCCTTGAAGTCCTTGCAGAGTGTAGAGGGCTCCGTTTCATAACTTTTTTGGAGCTTGAGCTTCCAATTGGAGAAGTCGAAATTGGTTCTCAGAATACGAATCGCTCATCCTGCCCTTCTAAATGAACGAAAATGCTACTCTTTTTATTTATTTATATTTATTTTTATCTATTGTGTTCATACACAGATATTTCAGAAATAAATTATTTGAAATTTTACGGAATCGGAAACAATTTTTTTAAACAATTGTATATTGGGTACTATATCAGGGACTACACTGAGTAGCACGGTCAAAATTTCGTGAAAACCCAATTTAGGTACAAAATTTATAGTATAATATTCTGGCAGTATTAAGTTCTTATCAAATGGCTCTGTGGCCGAGCGGTCTAAGGCGGCAGACTCAAGTTCTGTTATCGTAAGATGCGCGTGTTCGAATCACGCCGGAGTCATTATTTTTGCTCTCTATTCCTCCATAAAGGCAATCATTAATTTTGGAAAAATCAAGAAAAATACTTAATCGACGACCACATGGCCAGAAGAAAAGAAGTCCGCAAGCCGGACACTGCTTCCAGTAGGTCAACTGCTTCTATTTTTCAGAACATTGACTCGCCTGAGCAACTTGAGGACTCCAAAATCAATTCCAATGACGAATCTTCCCAGATTCAACCTCCACTTGAAAACGACGATCCTGACAGACCCGAGGACTATAAATTCCCATTCAACTTGGTGTTTGAGTTTCAAGACTTCTTGAACTTCCACTTGAACTTCCGCCGTGGTGTCGAGATCTTGGTTTGTCTCTACTTGAGTCAAGTTTTCTACATTTACTTGAGTGAAAGAGACGACCATGCTGGACTTGCTGCTGTGGGCTTCAGTATCTTGGGGGCAGTGTTAGCTATGTACTTGAGTAACAGATCGTTGAGAAAGAAACATGCAGCCAACCCAGAAACATCTGGTGCTCCTGAATTGCCTGAGTTCAACACCATTTACTCGTTTTTCATTCCTATTGCCTTGAACGTTTTGTTGGGCGGTACCTCCTCACCATTTTTCCAGGTGAATTTGGCTATCAACAACTACTGTATTCACACCTTGCATCCAGTGGCCAAGGTGGTGTCGTCGTTTGTGTTTTACTACATGTACAATGAGAACAAGACATTGGAGATTTTCGAGTTTTTGCAAGTGATTTGGATCTACTTTTCTGTCGAATGGGCCCTCACTCACTGGAACGAGGACAACTCTGAGGTTAATGAAGACAAGCCAGTGAAGCGGACGCTCTCTGCGACGGAAATACATCTTATTGCCGTTTTCACCGTCAACATCTTGGCCAACTTCCACCTCACCTTGTCCGATACGAACTTGCCATTGTTTATCGTCAGAGCACTCACCATTGCACTTATTGGTGCTATGGGTGCGCTGTTCCCTATTTACTACGGCTATTCGCAGCTCTCAAATCCTGTTTTAGCCAATATCGCTTCCCTTGTTGTTGGTGGAGTATTCAGTGGAGTATTCTATTTCATCACTAACTATATCTTCACCACGCAAATCATCAACGAGGAGGTCATCTCATGGTTGATCAACTACATCAGAGCCACGGAATTGCGTGAGAAATTACTTGGAGCGTGGTTGGTTGCCCTTGTGGCTACTGTTCCAACCGTTTTTGTTTTGGCTGAGTTCGACAAGGTGTCCCTCAACTTCAGAAGAAAAGCATGGCATTACCTTTTGTTTGCCTCGCTAGCTTACCCAGCCTTGATCCAGGAACCTGTTTTCACTTCTATTGCCGTATTGGGCTCCGTTTTCGTGTTCATTGTTGTTGAAGCTGTGCGTGCTGCTCGTTTGGGTTCATTGGGCTCCTTCTTGAACACCCACCTTCGCTACTTCCAAGATGACAAGGACATTTCTGGACCACTCAGTTTGTCTTACATTTTCTTGTTGGTGGGTGTAGCTATTCCACTCGCCTACGGCGTTGCCAAGGACGATGTGGTGTCTATTAGATCGTACCTCGGTCTTATCACCTTGGGATTGAGTGATTCCACTGCATCTTTCGTGGGCAGGAACTTTGGCAAGATCAAGTGGAAGGGTGGTGACCGTACACTCGAGGGCACTGTGACGTACATTGTTGTAACTTTTGCGTCATTTGTTCTTGTCGACAAGTACTTATTACCTGAAGGAAGCAAGGTTCAGAATTGGGAGAACCTCTTCATCGTGGCCATTTTGGGAGGTGCCGTCGAAGGTGCTTCTACATTGAACGACAATGTGCTTGTGCCTTCCATGAGTTTGATTGCTTATGAGTTGCTTGGCGGTGTATTCTAATACATTATTATACAATTTTACAAGAAATAATCCAACTTCTGGGTATCGTAGGCATCGCTAGAGGTTCCCACCTTGGAAACAGCGCCTATGTATTCGTCGTTTACTTTGCTGTCCGCTGCCTTTGGCACTTTGATTTTCTGGCTGACTCTCTGCTCGTGAATACTACCATTCAACGGGTAGTTGCACTTAAGCTTGTAGTTGGCGATAATCAGAGACACCAGGTCATCCAAAGCTCCCACATTCATGATTTTGTGGTTGAGAGGTGGCGCCATAAACTGTGTGTGGTGATCAATTGACAACATACTGAAGTCTTTGTGGATTGGACCATCATCAAAATGATCAGACACATTTGACATAGTCCGGTGAGGAGGACGAGTGAACTGGGCCCGCGACGTCACCTTGAACTTGAGAAAATGTACCTTGTAATCCTCCAATTCTGAGTCGGCATCTGAATCGGACATTCCACGGTATTCCACATCAAGGTCTTCGTAATCAGTATCACTATCGGAGGCGATAGCATTCTCGAGGTCCTCCTGTGAATACTGGTCGACATAGTGATAATCGAAGACATCCGACAATAACGCATATGACGACAGTTTCGAAGATCCAGCTGAGCCTGACATGGTGCCGCGGCGAGAGCTACTGTAATAAGGTTCCATCGACCCTCTTCTCAGGGAAGTGCGTAATATGGGAGTATTGACGGGTTCAGCAGTCGAGACTGGATAATCAGTAGAAGGAGGAATCTTCAAGAGATTTGCATTCAACAAAAGCAGAGTTTTGGTGGTCAGGACATTGTCAAAGTAGGGTTCTTTTGTGTTCATTTAATTGACGGTGACGAAGAAAAACGGAATGGTGAGAAGTATTTATAGTGCTGATAAGGAATCGCGAAAACGGTTGTAGATAAGAACACGGGCAAAGATATATGTAGGAACAAAGGGAAACATTCTTGACATGAAAATATTGGAATGGATGGGTGGTTCTTTGAAATTGTGGAAGGATTTGATTTAAAAAGTTTTGCCATTTAAGTTTGATGACTGTGAGTTTAAGCTTGCGAAGATGTTTGAGATCTAGATTCTGAGATAAAGAATTGGAGATTTTGAGATGAAGATGGAGAGTATTATGACAAGAGTGATAATAATGACAGAAGATGACCGCAGAAACATCAGGATTGATCTACAGATTGTTAAATGATGCGGAATGGTGATTATTGTTGGGAGTTGAAGTGATTTTTATAGTCCATGTCAATTAATGATATTGTCTTTCGACTTTTTATGGATCCAGTAATTATGGCATTTCTCTTTATGCACTAAAATATGACATTCAATCAAAAATTTCGTAAGAGAGACTTCGAAGCTGTTTTGAGGTCAACGACACGAGTTAAACCCCTAAGCATTGGAGTTTATATGAGGAAATGCAAGATTCATAGCAATATTAAGGTTGAATAGATGAGAGAGTTTGGACGTATTCTCAATTTTGCGAATTTAAGACAATATTAATACCGTTCACTGGGGGAGTTCATCATATTTCCGGCCCCGCCCCAGTAAAGCGAATGTTGAACTAATAAAATTTGATTTGTATTTATCCCAAAAACAAGAATTCAATTCCGGAACTTCTGAATCGGTGAATGCCTAAATATTTCCTATTCTTTGACCAATGGCTATCTCACAAGCATGGGAATATCATTTACTTTCCAGTTTAAAGCAGAGGTTCAGCCACTATCGAAAGTGTTTCTTAGTATCGAAGAACGTAGGAAGGTACTCAAATTTCAGTAGGAGCCCATCAACAATCAGATGAGAACGATCTTGATCTTTCCAGTATTGTTGTGGTCTTCGTGGTCCTCGGAGCTACAGTTATCAACTCTTTCACCAATGCCTTCATAATCATATCACACTTTTGTCAAATATAAAGACCGTGATTTCCACTAACACTTTTCATTCAACGTAGCTTGAACGGTGCTTTGATAGGTTTTCAATTGTCTTCGCGTTGGATTTCAAATGATCGAATTTAAGTCGTGGCATGATTCATGGGGGACAGAAGACGAAGTGAATATCTCCGTCAGGGTGATTAATTTATCAATAGCCTTGAAAAAGTTTTCGTTCATTTGTTAGTGCTTATAACAGAATCGTGAAATTATCGACCTCCTTTTTTCTCCCGGTGCCAGCCAACAGAGTGTCAACTGCCATGTCGATTTCAAAACTAAAGATAACACTTGACAATTTCGAAAGAAGAGGTTGCTGCATTTGCAATTGGGAGCGTCCATTAGCAGTTATAATAGATTAATCTCAGGAGTAATAAATGATCGGTTCCAGTAAGTAATCCGAACTTGGTGTTGGGAAGATCAGGATGAATTCCACAATCAATTTAATGAACAGCAAAGGTATGAAAACAGGGTTGGATCAGACACAGAAAACTGCAAAAAATGGACCTTTAATGGTTTCAAAATGCACAAACCTATTCGATCCTCATGACAAAACCTCGGTTCCGAAAACGGAAACACGAGTTCTCTTTCCTCTTCTCTTAAAAAACTTCCGGACAACATTAAACGCACAAATTCTATTTTTACACTTTCCGATTGAACCTTTCTAATGGTGGCTATTATTGTCAAAGAATACTTTGTTCCAGCCAGCGTAAAGCTATTCCTGGGAAGTTCAGCCTGAGAGATTGATCAATTTGGTCAGCCTGGGATTGGGTGGTGGGTTGTAATTGCTTTAAGTAAGAAGAGTCACCCCTCTGGCAATTAAAAAAGAGGAAAAACCTTTGATGAGAATTTACCTTAATTGCTTGCTACCTGTGGACGATTGGAAACAATGTCTCCATGTCGAGAGTGAACAATATTAACAACAAATGAAGCTACAGCCATTCGACAAGAGAAATGAGAGAAACATCACAGAGAATAATTGGACCAAATACTCCTTTCATGCTTTCATTTCAATTATCAATAATAAATGTTGCAATCAACTGCAAATTCAGCCAAAAGAGCAAACATCGATGAATAATTCATGATGTGATACCAATGATAATACTAAACGAAAGCAATGGTTGAAAGAGGAAACGTTGATTTCCGAGAATCCTGTGATCCTAATCCAGGGTTTAATTCTTACTTGCTATCATGGTCAACCTCTCCAGTGACTAGCCCATATCTTCACTAGAATCTTAATCGAAAATGATCAACAAAATGTGAACAAAGCGAAGAAAGCTTTAAGTTTTAAGCGAGCATATGAAGCTTCAGACCTCTCGAGATTATTCGACATCCCATGTTAAAGAAGTCTTCTATGTTCTAACTAATAAATTGTCCAAAGTTTTTCCAAAACGGATTTCCACCTTTCGGAACTCCATAGCTGTGAGAAGTACTTCCATGATTGCGTTGCTTACATGTAGCGGCTGATTCACCAGCATCTACCTAGCGGATCCAGAACAGAATTTAGAAGGCAAGCAATATTGAAACGAATCTCAAGAGAATTACAATTTTTATGTAACACATGGTATGTAATGTCTACCACTCATTTAGGCTTTGTAGTGGTTGCAACCCCAAGTCTCCACTCCAATCGAACGGACCAGTGACGTGGCTGGAAGTTAAAAATTTATTTTTAAAAGATACACAATTCTGTGACCCAAGGCTAACGGCTGACGAGTGGCATTTCCTTCTTTCTCTTGCCCATTCATGCCTCATTCTAATGAGGCACAGCTGAAACTAATAAAATAATTACGCAGTTGGTCACACTCCCCAACGTTGCTAACCTACCGTATTCCTATCCTTACAATGTTTGAGTGAAAAAAATCATGTGAATTTGTCGATACCCCATCGCCATGTATTCAAACCACCAATGACTCCTATCAAGTTAGGAACGGAAAATACCCACATCAACCAATTCCCCGAAAGTATCGCATCCATCCCCCAAAATGTGAGCCCTGGATGTGGCCATTCCATACTGCACCTACCATTTATCACTCTGGTCCCATGTCATAATACGGAACTCCGCTGTCTTACTTTTCGATCGTCTTTGACACATCCAAATGGTCCACACTTGACTGGAAATGGTTCATATCATCGATTTCCTTCTGTTCAGGACCCAGAATGATCAGGTTCATAATCCCACTTTGATTCATGACCTACCACCTTCCTGTGTGTGGCAGTAGCAACATGTAGTTGATGCCGTTTTCCTATACATCCATGTCCTGGTTTCGAGCTCTGGATGGGCGTCTTTTATGGTTTACCTAGGAGTGTAATTTTCCGATATCACCAACTTTCATCATGAGCGAGTTCCCAATTTCGTGTGTGCTGTGTAGGCGGAAGAAGATTAAGTGCAACAAGCGCAAGCCTTGCAACCAGTGTTCCAAGAAGGGAACTTATTGCGAATTCCCTGAGAAGTTCCGGAACATATCGATTAAAGAGGAGGATGATACCCCAAAAAACAATAGTGAGAATAGCTCCAGCTCCACGTTTCCATCAGGAGGCAGTCGGTCACCTCTAGAGTTGAACAAACTTAATGACGAAATTGAGTTGCTCCGCAAAGAGAAGCTTGCGGTGTTACATGAGAACTTCAAACTTTCTCAGAGAAACCATGAGCTTAAGGGTAAGCTTCAAGCTGCTAGTCGGACTTCGAACTCTGCGTCGCTGGACCATGGATTCGAGATCTCAGGTGAGACAACTGAGCTCGGCCGCAAGTACTACGGTCCACAGCTGTCCAACTACATGATCGAGGCCCTTCGTCTGAAGGATGACGATAACAATGGCGAAGACGCAACTGAGAAGAAGGAGAACCCACATCCGCTATCTGTGAAACTGAACCAGCGTATCAATAGTGATGATACCGATATTGATAACGACGAAGTGGCCGTCTCGAAGAAACCATTACCATGGGTGGTGGAATCAAACGAGTCGCCCCGAACAAACGTCAAGGCTCTCATCAACTTGGTTGAACTCTTTTTTTCCATCCCTTCTTATCAGTGTTTTATTTCGAAAGTCCAAATGATAGATTTCATCAATTTGCACCATGCAATCAAGGACGCTGAATGGGAAAACGACGACGATTTGATTCTATTGCACATGATTTTGATTCTCGCTGTTCAACGAATCACTCCACTAGAATACAACCAGATCGGCCTCTCACTGAACCCTGTCCCTCTGGCTCAAGAGCTCTACAAGCGTACGAACAAGCTTATAAAGAAGTCGCTCTACCGAGGATTCACCGCATTGAGACATAATCTCCTCAATGAGTCTATTGTCACTGTCCAGGCATACATTCTTTGCACGGAATGGTATTTTATTGACCAGAAATACGAGGAGTCCTGGTCGATGATGTTCCACTGTTGCGCAGTGGCGTACTCTATCGGTCTTCATGTCATGGTCACCATGAGAACTACAAATTCTTATCCTGATGGCGCCCCATTGAAGATTGCAGAGATTTCTAAAGACGAAGATGGAAAATCAAACGAGAAGAATGTCAATACAGAGGCTAATGGATCTGACGAAGATGACGACGAAGATTATGATGTTCCTAGAATAAAGGTGTGGTTTGCATTAAAGAATATTAGCGGAGAGTTGTGCTCTGTGTTGGGACGGCCCAATCCCATCCTGATCCAGGTCAATCTGGTAGTTCTTATGACTTCAACATCATCCAGTGTGGCCAAAATGGATCTTGAAAAGAACTCCACCCAAGTTCAATTGAAAATTGGCCTTAGCGAGTGTTTACGACTTTCCAACATGATGCTTATTGAAAGTTTCATGATGAATTTTACCATGGACGATGTTGTGAGGCTTGACAATCGTTTTAAGAAGGAGGCGGAAATTTTAAGTTGGTTTGTATCCGATCAGTACCAGCAAGAGGCATCTGGCCGTCTTGGCGAGCTCAATGAATGGTCGCACGTTCCAGTGTACGTGGATAGGACAAATGCTGTGGGTGATTTGATTGCACTCTACATTAACCGAGCCAAACTGTTGGAGCCTTTCCTCAATCAATTTGACGACGATAATCAAAGCAAATATCTTTTTGACTCCATCTGTGAATCTGTCGTCTCCTTCCTCGATTATGTCTGTGACTTTGTTCTGCATTTCTTGACAGAAGAAACACAGAAATATCTCAACGACGACGGAAGCGTGGGGTCTCGCCTAAGACTAGGCAAGGCCTTTAGAACGAAATATCCATTCATTAATTCATTCATATACCAAGGTGTGATAGTGGTGTTCACGTTGTTGAATTATCGTGCTAAGGAGTTCATAGTCGGCGAGCATAACGAGTTTTTGCAACAGGTCGGCACGAAATTGAACACTTTAATGCAATTTGACTCCAAGGTATCTTCTATCATTCAACAGGGCGTTCACTTATGGTCCACAAACATCGTGTACTTGATCAACAAGGATATTCAGCATGTGAACATGCTATTGAGCAAAGCCGAGCAGTACCGAAATGAAGCAATCGAGAAGAAAGCCATCATGAACGAGGAGTTTGACCGAATTCTAGCGGACACTTTTGACATCAACATGAAAGACCCCTTCTGGTTTACTAATCCAGATAGCATTCCTCATTATTTGAGCAGCCCCTCAGACGATGGCTCTGGATTGGTATATGACCAAGGTCCGGAGAAGTCTACCACCATGCATCTGCAATCTTCAAGTCATCAAACCAACGATTCACAGACATTGAATCAAGGTCCATACCAGCCACAACCACACTCTGTTAACATGTTTGCAAGGGATCAAGTTAATAACTTCGACCAGTACAACCAATGGGATCCAAGACCAGATTCATTTGAACCATTCCAGAATAATCACATGAATATGAACAATCAGCAATTGCAAAATCAAGCCATCAATAGTCAGCCTTTGGATGGTCCAGCTATGAATAATCTGGCTTTGAGGAATCAGACAATCAACAGCCGAGGCATAAACAGCCAAGTAATAAACAACCAAGGCATGAATGGTCAAGGCATGAACGGTCAAGGCATGAACGGTCAAGGCATGAACAACCAAGGTATGAACAACCAAGGTATGAACAACCAAGGTATGAATAACCAAAGCATCAGCAATCAGAACTTGGATCGCCAAAGAATTAACAGTCAAACAATTAATAACCCTGGAATCAACAACGCTGGTCAACCAGGTTTAGTAAGAGTGGACAACGTCGACGTGGAAATGCCACAACAGATGCAGCCACCTATGCAGAATCAACCAAATGTTTATGGGGACAATTACGTCAAAATGACCTTCCAGATGGACGATGCAATGGACACAGATCCGGTCAAGATTGAAGCTGCTAGCGAACTTGATTATGCAAACAGTAAGGCCTTGGATAAAGAGGCATTCATGCAACCAAACTTCCCAAGACCGAAGAAATAGCACAGAAGCGAAGGTCTCTACTAGGATACTTCATACAATAAGAAATCGGAATCTATAATTTTCCATTCATTTAAGCTACAATCTGTATTTTCTTATATTGTATTCCCCATACTAACCTTAATGACGGACTTTCGCACCCAATTCCAACGCCTGCAGGCAATATCCAGGATTTTCGACCAACCCCGCTGTACCGGATACCTAGGCACCGAGAAATCCTACCAACATTGCTAGAAAGAATTGTTTGCCATGTCATTCAAGAACATCTTCAACAAGCAGAACTTCAAATACTTATTCACCACACACTTCTGGGGTCCTGTTTCCAACTTCGGTATCCCGGTGGCCGCCGTTTTGGACTTGAAGAAGGACCCAGATTTAATCAGTGGACCAATGACTGGATCTTTGATCTTGTACTCGTTGGTTTTCATGCGTTATTCATTGGCCATTCTGCCTAAGAATTATTTGTTGTTCGGCTGTCACTTTGTTAACGAATGTGCCCAGTTGGGCCAGGGTTATAGATGGCTTAATAACCACTATTTCTCATCCAAGAAGGAAGACCCTAAGCCAGTCACCAACTAGTGCATGTTCCCCGTTTCCATAGATAATGTATAATATTAGTCGAATAGCGACTTGGGCTTGTATGTTTCATGCTGTGTAGGACCGAACTCTTGAACTTGTTCCTGTGGGGCGTTGTCGTCGGACGTGGAGTAGTCCGTATCGTCCCGAGCTCTCTTAACGGAATCAGATTCAATTGGTGTGGATGACCGTTTACCGTAGGTGATGTTTTGCAGCGAGTATTGGAAGTTGTCGAGCTCTTCATACTCTTCATGCGATGCTGGTGCGCTAGTAAGTTTCGATGTCCTGACATCTAGCCTCGACAAATGAGCAACGTCACGTTTACCATATGTGGAGACTGCTGGAGTCCAATTGGCAAGTTTTTCCTCGGAAACTTTCTGAATTGCTGGGGCTGGAAGCGTGTATGGCTTGGTAGTTGATTTCAACTCGGGTTTAGCCGAGTCTTCAGCAGTGATTTGAATAAAAGTAATTGTCAAGTTCTGGGCTTTATATTCGAAGACAATGGGGTCACCGTTGCTTTTGAAATAGGTATTGAAATGCGACTCAACACCTATCATGTCGCTATCCAGTGCGTCTGATTTCATGGCAGTACATAGATTGATAAAGTTGCGAATATCTTTCAACCTGAAATTCACCACAGCGTTGACATCACCCAAGTTTGTGTCCAAAAGTTCTTCAGTGGACATCAGAATGGTGATCAGCATGGGCTGTTTAAGGAACTCTCGGTCTTTTAGCACTTGTTTGGTGTACGCTCCGAAGACAATCTTGGTCATCTTGACCTCTATTGAAAAATCCTCAGTGGCCCCAGGAACCATATCTAAAAACAGCTTGAAAGTTGCTGTTTCGGCCTGGAAATATTGCACGTTGCCTTTCTCGTACTCTTCCTTGTACTGAGAAACCACCGTGTTGAGGTCTCCAGTAACTGGCAGGTAGTTCATGTGGAACTTCTTCACTATGAGCTTCTTGGTGAGAACCTCTACCATAAGTTTATATCTTCGAGTCAGTGGAGTATCAGAGCGACAATCGACGCGTAAACAGATGTAGTTTAAGCTGGGCGAGTCAAGGTTTTTGAATAGCATCACCAAGTGCTTGGATGACACGATAAATGAATACGTGGAGGAGCTGTAGTCCAACTCGTTGGCGACAAAGCCTTCGGAAGATATGTAGTCAGTTGAGAAGGCCAACTCTCGAAAAAACAGGCTGGTAAATACAATTTCTCCATTGGCAGTTCGAGAAGAGTTGACAGCCAGTAGCATTAGACTATCTCGGCAGAAGGAGAATCTGACATGGTCCAGAATAGAGGCTAGCGAATTCACGCTTCGAGACCATACGGAGATGTTTTCTCGTTGGTCAATGGCGGCAACAATGGACATGTAGGCGTTCTGCAATGAAATTGTAAGTGCTGATGATGTCAATGGTTGCGCGTTGGAGTTGTTGCCGAGTGTGATGCTGTTGATATAGTTGACAGTCAATGGGAACCAATTATCAATGAGGCGATTTCTCTTCGATTAAATAGACCTGTGGGTGTCATAAGGATATGACTTCCGTGATTTGAAGTTCTGGAGTATGCGAAGAGATTATGTACAGAGTGGATGAATACCAACATAGAGAGATGTACGAAAATGAGTCGAATCCAGTCAAGTAAATTTGAACAATAAAATACGTATTTAGTGATTTAGATGGCTGAAAAGTCAATGTTACGAATTCCAAGCTAAGTTTTAGAATTTTGGAAAATTTCATTCCATTCATACCTTATCTTATCACCACCAAAAATCGCACCTCCTCCACATTCCTTCGTCACCTACCATGTCTATTCTTGTCATCAACCCCAACTCTTCTCAGAAAGTCACCGATAACCTCGAGAAGATCCTTGTGGCTCCACCAGGAATCGAGTTAGCCTTCTACACTGGTCCACCAGAAGCTCCCAAGGAAATTGACGGCGAACGGACTCTGAGACTCTCGGAGAAGGCCGTTCTTCCTGATCTCTTGAAAAAAAACTTACATACAAAGTATCTGGGCTATCTTGTATGCTGCTACTCAGATCATCCGCTTGTTCATTCATTGGCAAAGGAAACAAAGGCTCCAGTGTTGGGAATCATGCAAGCTACCCTCCTCTACAGCTATGCGAATGCTCGATTGAACAAATCGTTTGTGTTGACCAGCACCAGTGGCTGGAACGCCCTTTTGGATGCTGCAATTGTGTCTTTTACAGGCACTGAAACCTTTCCATCCAAGAAGTTTCAAAGAACCCGGGCATTGGACGTGCTGGTGTTGAGTTTGAGTGATCCTGAAGAGTTCAAGAAGATCACCGATCGTGTCGAGAAATTCTTGCACGAATATCGAGATGATGACATTGACTGCGTTTTGCTTGGATGTGCTGGTATGGCAGGGTTAGATGAGAAGCTCACGGCCAAGTTTCCTGGCATTGTCTTTGTTGACAGTGTGAAGATTGGCGTGGAGTTTCTCACTGGACTTATGCACTTTCACCAATGAGCAGAGATGGTAAAAAGAGATCAAGTCTATGGATACTCGAAATCAGATCTTCAGAACTTTATAAAAAAAAAATCTCATCGCGATACGATGGTTTTGGAATGTTAATTTAAGCACTAACTTATGACCACTCTGTTCTATCAATAGCAACTTACTACAAAAAGATCACTTTCAGAGGCTTTACAACCTAGAAAGTGCTTGATTCAGAACTTAAACAATAACAGCCAGAAAAAGATTGAATACAAAAAAAACAGAAAGAAAATTGTTACTTCCACCTAATCTCCGTACAACCTTGCCTCACATCTGCACCTGTCTACTTGTCACCTTATCTACACACAACTGATTACTCCACTATTCATCTACAAAACCACCAAAATGACAAAAGATTCAGCAGACCTCAGCTCCTCTGCTCACAAAACGACACCATTGAGGAAACAACCATCACTTCTTGATCGTTTGCTCGGCAATCGGCCTCCAAAGTCTCCCACACCTTCCCCACAGAACTCTTCAGCAGAATCTCTTCCTCCTCTAGGGAATTTGGTTCTTAAAGGATACGCAGAACATTCCAAACGACGTCTACTAGATCAGGAGTTGGCTGCAAATATACGCAATTTGATCCCTCCCCGCCTTCAGCTCTTCGGCGAATGGGAGTTGCTCTACTCATTGGAGCAACATGGCATTTCTTTGAACACTTTGTACCACAATTGTGACCCAAACTACCAGAAACAGCAGCTTCGAATGAAGAGAACAGGTCAAAAAGTGGAAAAGGGTTTTGCAGAAGGTGTGGTGAGTGGAATGGTATCGTTTGGAACCCAAGAACGGAACCTAGGCTCACGGCCACATGGTTACGTCATTGTGATCCAGGACCAGAAGAAAAACAAGTTTGGCTGCTACATCAACGAACATCCACGTGTGACCGACCATAAGAGATATTACGGAAATGGTGAGTGCTTTCTTTGGAAATGTGAATGGTTCGATGCACCTGCGGAAGATGGAACGAGACCTCATCGCCAGGAACGTTTCAAGGCGTTCATGTACACGGGAATCAACGATAATATCATCTACTCCAATCATGACTTCATCTCCGTTGGCTCATCTCACGGTCAGAATGGACTATGGTTGGATAAATCGCTCGACCTGGGAGTGTCGTATCCATGTGAGACGTTTGGGAATGAGATCTTAAATGAGCACGGAGATACTGGCCATAAGTTCGGCAAATTCAAGATCATCAGCTTAGAGGTTTGGAGGGTTGGAGAGCTCGAGTAAGTTCGACTATGTCAATGTCCTACAGGCATCTATTGTATATGTTTGAATTAATATATAAACCATGCCGTTGAGGATGCTATGTGGTTTCAGTAATATAATAGCAGTGATGCAAAAGAACACTATTCTAGTGCCAGTGGTGTGTGCGTTTCGTCGTGATAACTTTTTATCCCCATGTTGAATTAGATAAAAACCGGGTCAATTGACCTGAGCAAAATAGGTAGATGAACTGAATATGGCAATGAACAGTGTTGGAAAAGGATCTCACATTCACAAGTATGGAACATTGAGGTCGTTCAACAAACTGAACATCACGTTGTTGTCACTGGTGAAGTCGTTGTTGACAAAGTTGCACAACACGAACTCATCACCAAATGACGTAAACAACTTCGAGAAGACATCGACTTTGTCCTTCTCGACGCTCTCACTGAGCGCTTTAGAGTGAAAAATAGTCACCCACTCATCGAGCAAGCTGTAAACTTCGTCTTTCCATGCCAAGAAGGAGACCTTTTCGACAATAGTGGGTTGGAGAATTTCTTCTCCTGGGAAGACACCCCAAGTAACGGCATTGATGTCGTCATCCTTGGAGTTTGTTTCGACATCACCTTGCTTACCAACTGCGTAGTAGGTGATCACACTGTGTTGGTCTTTCTTGTTGTGTTCTTCGACCTTAGTCAACAATTCTTGAGCAACATCTTTGTGGACGAGAAACTCCAAGTATTGTTTCTGATACACAAACCCGTTCTTTGGACCCCAGCCGAAAGTCTTATCGTTGGATCTGATACCAGAGAGAGCAGGTTGAGAATTCAAGGTGAAGAATCCCTTCTTGTTAACCTCAATCAATGCATCTTTCAATACATTCGTGTCGGTGCCAATAGGACCATCACTCCAGGGCAAAGACTTGATCTCGTTCTTCAAATAGGAAACAATGATATCGGAGAAGTCTTTGAGCGACTGTGGACATCCCCATAATTCAAGAGCTCTCTTTGGAGATTGTCTCAAAAGTTGAGAAGCAGCAAGGTCAATGTCACCGAAAGCTGGAGATCTTGAGTCACCCCATCTTCCGTTGGGGAACTCATCCCATCCGGACGTACGCGAGATATACGAGTGCTTTCTGTTCTGCCAGAAAATGGGTCTGATGGCCTCCTTAGATCTCATTGGGTGCAAAGACTTTCTCCATGGCAACACTTCAGCTACCACATCGTTATCTGCGACGGAGTCAACCAACTTCAACTTCTCCAACACCATCACCGTAGATCTCTCCAAGTTCATGGTGTAGAAGTGCAAGTGGTTGACGTAACCAGAGTCAATGAGCTTCTGGCACATTTCACTAACAAGTTCAGTGCCTGCTTCTCTGACAGCATAGTCATCTTCCTTGATGGGGTCCAACGTATCCAAGAAATGCTGAGGAACGACCACCTGTGACCACTTGGCTCTTCTGATGAACGCAGAATACGTAGAGATAGGCATGATTCCAGGAATGATAGGAATGTCAATTCCTGCCTTGCGAACCTGTTCACACCAACGAATGAAGTTGTCTACATCATAGAACATTTGCGTAATGATGAAATCCGCACCAGCATCTGCTTTTTCCTTCAAATACTTCATCAAGTTATCTCCATTTTCCTCCTCTGGATGACCCTCGGGGTAAGCAGCGATACCAATGTTGAAATGATTGCCATACTTCTTGTGAATGTATGCAATCAAGTCCTTGGCGTACTTGAAATCTCCAGTAGATTCAGAGCCGTCTAATGGTGGATCACCTCTCAAAGCCAAAATGTTTTGGCAGCCAGATCTGTAAGCCTTCTCTAACGCTTCATCGATCAACGAAACTGGCATGTTGGTACACGTCAAGTGCATACATGTCTCCAAGCCCAAAGCTGACTGGGCAGTATAGACCATCTCATTAGTCAAAGAGGATGACCTTCCACCGGCGTTCCAGGTGATATCGATGAAGATCGGATTCAAATCGTACATCTTGTCCATTCTGTCGTATAAGTTCTGGACACCCTGGGAAGTCTTTGGAACGAAAAACTCGAAGGAGAATGTGGCCGGAGGAGGATTGGCACATGCATGGGCCTGGAGCAACTTCTCTGAAATTTTCATGGTGGGCTTGAGAAAGTCGTTAGTTTAAGGTTGAAAGATTTTGTTAAAAAGGTACTTATATAAACCACGTTCCTACACCGGGCCGGGTCCTGCAGGGTATCCCATAACCTCTGACTCATGCATGGATCACATCACTTATCCAATGATAGGACACACCGCACTATCAGTGACATTGGCGGGCCATGCTCGTATGAAGGTGATGCAGACCAACCGGTGAATGCGTTGTGTTATGTGTTTGTTCAGGTGACGTCTGTCATTTTTCGTTAATGCCCCTTTTTCGAATATTCCGTTACGGAAGTTTGCTCTTTCGGTGATTAATTCGCTTGAATCGTATCTTGAGATTTTCGTTCATTTCTTTTTATATTCTGCGCCTGTAGTCTTAGAGTTCATCATGGAATGTGCCTAAATGTCCTTTGCCCAACTTCTGTAACTCTTTGCTGTAGCCCTCCCATTCTGGAATCAGACGTCTTGCTCGCTGTAACTTACCCTCTGAACTTGTTGGATCATTGCACAAGTCGATCATTTTTGCCTGGTTTTTCAGTTCAGCTGAGCACCACGTTTCGCACCATAACCAGTCTTGAGGTAAACTGAAGATTGGCACCTGACGTTGCAAATTGTTTGGCAAATCTTGGTCTAAGTTTGATAATGAATTAGGATCCGACGACAATTTCTGGTAATGTGTCCGAAGGCGATCTCCGACAAGGTTTCGACGGAATTGCTTTAGGTCTACTACGTAAAGTGCACTGATATGGTACTTGAGATCTTCTTGCAAAACCTCTTTCCAGTACCCTTGTTTCCAGAACCGGTAGCCTTCCATGTCATCCCTGGACTCGCACATGGGTGGAAATCCGTAGGCTGCGCCTTCTAAGTCCAAGTTAGCAAGTGCACTCAAATCAGTTCTGGCGATTTGATCGGCATCAACGAATATCACTTTCTCTAGACTTGCAGGGAACAAGGCGTCAAGGAACAATATTTTGAAACCCCAGACACTTCTATGGAGCTGTGATTGCATGCGGAGCCAGAGTGGCCACTTGTAGCGAACTAACTCATATTCGAACCCATACTCTTTTGCCATGAGCGGAAGCTGTTCAGTGAAATGTGTGCTGAGGAAGTTTTCCAAGAGCCAGAATTTGACGGATTTCTTCGTGTGCCTCTTCACAGAAAGCATCATAATGGACATCAAGTTCTCGTAGGTGTGTCCGCTGGCAATGCTGAACACGTTGATGTCAGCACTAGATGTCTTAGTTTTCTTAATTGGGGTAGAAAAGGCATCGTCCGAAGGATATTTATCCTTCTTGCTGATTCTGGGATGAATCACTGTTCCCGATAGAGAAGAAACAAGAATTTGTGTTGACTCAATACCTTCGTCATTAGCATCGTACTTGTTATCATTCGCAGACAATAAGTCATAGTAATCCTTGCTGCTTCCTTTCTTCAACAGTAACTGCCACTCCCCCGGACTGAGTTGCAATTGCATGTAACCCAAATTCTGCAAAGTGTAGCCCTCAGCTTTTTCTATTCCCTTGCTAGCCTCAATTGTCAAGCCCGGAATTGACTTGGCGGTAAGAACATCCTTGACATAACCTTCAACAATGAGCTTAGTTAAATTGTACTCGACCAGGATATCTTTGTCGACTTTGAAGGATGACAAGTCAACAAGATCTGAATCCTTTCCTTTAATCGCATACCATCTCGACGGAATATCGAGTTCGGCCGTAAAGTGAACTTTTGAAGGTAGAGAATCAAAATGCACCTTTCCTGCTTCAACAAGACTACCCTCATTGTCGAATTCGGGTTTGGATCTAGTGAAGGCATCGTTGTAAAACCTGTCCAATTTGTACGATTTACCCTCATTTTCAAGCGGAACAATAAGAATAAGAGCATTAACAAACGGAAGGTCAGACAAGGACTTGGAGATCGAAACCAACTTCTGAGAAAATTCATCAAGAGGGTCAATAATTACTAGAATGTCAATTGGCTTCTTGGCATCGTAACCTGTCAAATCCACGGAGTTTTGATAATTTAATGAACTGAAATCAAATCGTGACACATCTGAGAGGAGTATTGAATCTTCAAGGAAAAAGGAGTTGCTGACAGTCGAAGATACTAAGTCGAACCAATCCAAACCAGAAAGTTTTCTTTCCTTTTTGAATTTCATCACTGGCTTCCACAGAAACGAATCTGGATATGCGTTGGTTATCTCATCAAAAATGCCAAGTCTCTGAGAAAATTCGTATTCCAAAAGTAATTGCAAGTCATCTTGACTCATCACCGTACTTAATCTAAAGTATCGCGAGTTGAAGAGCAAGCTGGGCAGATGAACTTGGATGTGATTTCTCTCCAACAAAGAGCGAATTTCATAATCTATTTCAGAGTCTGAAGATTGTGTACTTTCAACTTTTGAAATTATCTCAGTAATCATCTTTGAAGTCAACGTACCTTGATATTCATCTGAAAGCAGAGCAAGTAGATCGGATTTGTACGTCAGCAAGACTTTGATTTGAAGTGGTTTCAGCGTGTAATCCATGAATTTCAATATAGCCACTAACTGCCTCAATATCACATAGGAATTGAAGTCTCCAATCAACCAGAAGGTTCCAGAGATTTCTGAAACCGCGCCAGTATCTTGAACAGTAGTAAAAGTGTGAGCTTTCGAAAGCATTTCATGAGAAACCTTTTTGTAACGAATGTTAGCTGGATCCAAGGGCACAACTCTGGTGTTTCTGATAGTCTTAGCATCTTCATATAGGATATCTTTCAATGGAGTCCCCACATCGAGTTCATTTCTGATTTTCTGCTGCAATAAACGCACATCGTGTGCGATCTGCTTACCCATTGCTGCCTGCCAATTACTTGATCTCATGTTGTGGATGACACCATTAATTATCACAGAGGGTTCAGTTATGGAGTACTTATTGATTGTTCTCTTGTAGTGATGGAGCAGGGCCGATTCATCGAGAGGGATGTCCACTTTGTTTAGTAAATCATCTTCAGTGTCAGCCAGAGCTTCATAATACTTGTACAAGAAAGCCAAAGCTTCTTTAGGTTCGCCAACTTTCATGATATAATAAAATTTCTCTGCTATCAAAGCATCCTTTTCGTTTTCAACAATGGGAATCACTCCAAGTTGTTGTGGTAATGCACGGTCTAGAATTACCTTTGAAAGCATAAAGAAGACTTTCAATTGGTTCCTGTTGGAAAAGTTCAACACGAAAATAATGTCGTGAACGTTCTCTCGAAGAGAGGGGATTTGGCCCACTCGAAGTTGCAGTGCAGTTTCAAGATATGCTTCCTTACGATCCTCATAAAATAAGTTGTAAGAATCGTCATTCTGGATATCATTGAAGAAAACAACACCACCCGAATTGGCATCCCCTGGTACATGTATATCCCGGTATACGGCAAACCTGTTGTCGGAAGAACCAGTACGGAACTCTGCCTCCTTGAAGGCACTTAAGAGGGCAAACTTAGAGAAAATAAGCTTTGCCTGCGCTTCACTGAATCCGTATCCAACCATTTCTTCAATTAATGCAACCTCGTGTGTGAGTTTCTGAACGATGTTGGGTAGGTCAGTTTCAAGTCTATGGGTCATGGCACCGTTAATGTATAACCCCACTGATTCATAGCCTGCGCCCTTTTTCTCGTTTTGAGCAGCGCTAGCCTTCACATCCCCGTAATTAGGAGGTGCTGCTGCTTCAAGTAAGGATGAGGCATACAATGGAAGGTTGTGTAGGATTTCTTTGAGTAAATTCTCTGGATTTTTGGGCTCTTGAAGAACGTAACAAGCAACTTTCAATGAAAGCTCGTATAGTCTGTCTTCTGGAATCTCTGTCAAATAGGAATCTTTGGTCTTTGCCTTGAGATACTTCATGATTTTACCCACTGGCTTGCTCCCAGCAATACTCTTTTCACGCTTATCCTTCGCCACTAACGACACTCCGTAACCACTCAATGTGGATGAGTCTGTGTCTTTATTGGGAACATATCTCCATGTGAATCTAAGCCGGCCAGACTCAGCAAACTGAAGTAGAGTATTGAACATTCCAGCAAATCTACTGCAGTCTGGATCTCCATATAATACCAACAAAGGACCTTCGTGGCCAACAACTCTATCGAAAGTAAATACATTCTCGGAGAATTTGGAAGTCTGCAATGCGTACAAGTCGCTTTCCGAGCAATAGATTCTGTCTCCATACTTGACCCATGCACCCAAGGGAGACTCAAGAGGCTCGCCGAAGGAGTCAACAGAACACTTTTTTGCAACAGCAGCAGCTTGATTTGGTTCAATTTCATTTCTGAAATGCAGGTAGTGAGCCTCAATTCTGGGAGAATACAACTTGTTCACCAAGTTCAAGTTGGTGAGTCCAACATCTACCAGTGAGAGATGCGACACAGCTTTTGCGTAGAGATCACGATCCGTCACCACAGGCACCTCAGTCGATTCGTTACTATCGTCTCCAAATCCATCCATGTCATCTTCCCAGTCGTCCATTTCGCCGTCTTCTTGTAAGATCATGGCTCTAATTACTGGAACATAGAGACTTTCATTGCGGCCAGCCACCGACTCCACCAACTGGACAAAGAAGGACGAGGTTCCCCAATTGCTAGTTAGCGACAAGTCCAAACTGGCTGCAGCGACATAGCCGCACAAACCTAGTAGAGTGCTTGGTTTCATTGAGTAGTAAGTTGACGTGGAGAATTATCAGTACGCGCACGTAGACTGTGAAATGGAGATGGAGATGGAGGTGAATATGAATACCGATATTGAAATATAGATGGATTAAGATGTGGAAGTTTAAGGTAAGTGAAAAGTAATTTCGAAATCAATTGATTTTTCAAAAAAGAACATTATCACTATACATAAATACAATTCATAAAAAATATATCATAATTGCTGACTACTTCTTGCAAATATCTTATTGGCTTCAGCTATTACCATCTGCCACCATTGTTACCACCATATCCACCTTGACCACCTTGACCACCGTATCCCCCGTGATTGCCTCCGTGGTTGCCTCCGTGGTTGCCTCCGTAGTTACCTTCGTTGTTTCCTCCGCCATATCCCCACGAGTTGTCGTTGTCGTTACGTCCACCAAACAGATTTCCTCCATAGTTTCCTCCATGATTTCCACCATGATTTCCTCCATGGTTTCCTCCATAGTTGCCACCATAGTTGCCACCATGGTTTCCTCCGTAGTTATCTCCATAATTACTACCTTGGTTTCCCCCATAGTTGCCTCCATGGTTGCCTCCATGGTTGCTTCCGTGGTTGCTTCCATGGTTGCCGCCACCTTGACCTGTCAAAGAGCCCAACAAGGAACCGAGCCCACCCTGGCCATTTCCACTTCCATGGCTACCTCCACTTCCTCCCAGACCAAGTAGACTGCCAACCATTGCTCCCACTCCTCCCATTCCACCCTGGCTACCTTGGTGGCCGTAACCTCCCTGATCTCCATAGCCTCCTTGGTTTCCATATCCACCTTGGTTTCCATAGCCACCGTTTCCATGTCCCAGGTTGCCGTGTTTGTTCTTTCCAGAAAGCATCTGGCCGATCTGGTTACCAATCATGTTCTCCAATCCGCCTCCTTGCTTCTTGTGGCCCATAGCTCCAGACACAATGGACGACATGAGACTTCTATCTGTCTGTTCACCTTCATTCTTGGTCTGGTTATCATTCAGGCCCTGGAAGTTTTCGTCATGGTTCTGGTTCTGGTTCTGGTTATGACTTTGCTGATCTGTGCGCTCGCCCTGAGGGCCCGAGTTGTAAAAATCGTTAGCAGACATTGAGCAAAAAAAAAATCGTGGAGGTTAAAATTGGCCAAGTTGGAGACTCTTATATGCGGAGAATGTACAGGTGGAATACGGTGAGAAAAGGTGCCTCATTCAGGCAGGCTGGGCCATGTGAGTCCTGTAAAGGGTCAATTTTGGCGCATCTTCTGGTGTTTTTTGGCCCTGGGCAGTGCGACTTCCACGCCCTCCCATGCTTCTCCATGCGGCTGGCCCCTATTGTGTACCGGCCAGTGAATAGAGGCCCATGACCACAGAATGTTGGATATGGAAGTAAAAAAACGGCAGAATGTGACCAGGGCGAAGTTTTTTGGAGTTTGCTAGAAAGTTCAGGTAGGTATGGACGGTTTTGATTAGTCGACGGGGGAACTTGTCGGCCAATTGGTTATGGATGGTATCCGTCTATGCAATGTAAAACGGTCATTCTGCGCGGAACATCAAGAGGCTTAGAGGAGATTGGAGATCTGAACATTGGAAATGGACGGGAATGTTTGAAAGTGAGAGAATTGGAGGTTAGGAATGATTCGATTGATCAATTGGCTTAATTGTCTCAATTGCCTCAATTATTAGCTGTTAGTGGCATTGACTTAAATGTGACATTTGAATTTTCTTAGATTGCTTTATTAATATGGACGTCAAGGTGCAAGATGCGCAAGTTATGTCATAAATGAGGTGCTTTGTAATGGCGATCATCTGGTCTTAAACAAAATTCTCCATTTTGATGATAGTAGTTTTTTTCTTTATTTTGTTTGAAGGTCTAAGGTGAAACTAGTCTCTATGAAATTCTAAGTTTCTAGGCCAATGGGAAGTTGAAAAGTGCTCGATTCTGGAGTTGGGTATGTTAGGATGGAGAAAGCAGGCATATCACCGCCTCTGTCAGTTATAAATATTCAAGGTCGATTAATTTCTGTTGCTCTGGATACGTTGTATTTAAGTAATTGTGTGAGGTTGGTCTATCCGGAATGGAATTTGTCTGATTCCTCCATATTTGTAGAAATCGCGAAGACAGGCAGATTCCAGCAAAATCAAGACTTCTGAAATCAAAGCATCAGATAAAGGTATTGTTACCTAGTGGCTGATACCCAGAACCAATTGATCGCTTCACTAGTTTTCTTTAATCTTTTCTAGTGTTTGACAATTGCCAATATCAAGTGATTGATGAGTGTTCATGAAAACGTTGATAACAACCATCCATGACCAATTGTGAATAACCCTAACTTTGAAGATTCAGTACAGAGAAGATGCATTTCAAAACGAATTTCAAAGAAGATCAATGGTGTTAAATTGTTTATGTTACTCATGTGAGCGCAATTGGAGAAGTACTACAATGCCAGTTTTGCCATTTCCAATTCCCTTTCTATTATGCTTTTAATAAGTCACTTGATGTCTTCTATTCTAATTAAATTCTAAATTCGATAGATTGTTTTTCTTACTTCTTTTTCCGTTACCAAGCATTTAAATCCTTCCAGCCTTCCAGCCCTGCTTCATTCCCTCCCACCTTTAACACTACGTAGTTCCACCATACTCTTAATTTCCCATATCCATTCTAAAAACCACAATGACATCACAAGAGTCCGCATAAAATCTGTGCATGTTCAACAATTTGTTCTTAATTCCATTCAGCTATCTTCAATGAACTCTCTTTTGTCCAGATTGGTCCTACTCCACCGCACCTACTACTGCACCAAATACCTAACATCACTGCACAAATCACCACAACAACTCCAAGTCCTATCCATGTCATCTCTAGACGAGTCCGATGTAGGGTCGGAATATTCCGACGATGACATAGCACCCGAGGCATTCATGGACATAGACCCAGAATTGAGTACAATGCCTGCCACAAACGACGTGGATGATATGGATTCGTTATCTGATGATATCATCACGTTTACAGACGATGAAGACGACGAAGATTATGTGCTGGAAAACGAATATGGTAATGGTGATGATTTACGTGATAACTTGCGATTGGCCTCGGGATTCAAATTAAAGAAACAGCCAAAGTCCCAACATTACGGTAAGCGTAGGGCCATGAGGGATGCTATGAAGGCCATGGATCCTGAGGCGTTAGACTACTTATCTAAAGCCAATACTGCGTATGTGAATCATAAGTTGGATGAGGCAGCTTTCTATTGTCAGCAAGCAGTAAAGATCGAGCCCAAACACCCTAAGCCATACAACCTCTTGGGACTTATTTCTGAAGAGAAGGGTGACTTGAAAAAAGCATGCAGTTACTCGTTTATGGCAGCTGAGCTAACACACTGGAGTTCAGAGTCATGGTTCAATGCTGCCAAACTAAGCAAAGAATTGGGTTATATTGACCAGGCCATTTACTGTTACACACAGATAATCAATTTGAAGGGTGACTCTAGAGAGTTAGCTGCTGCAAGAGATGAATGCATTCAGGAGCGTTCTATGCTCTACAAGGAAAAGGGCCAGTATGGACGTGCATTGGAAGGTCTCCAAAAGCTACACCTGAAGAATCCCAAGAATGAAACATATGTCAAGAATTTAGCATCTGTTTACGTGGAACAGAAGCGGATAAACGATGCAGTCAACTTGTACATGCGGATATTGGACAGTAACATGAAACAGAGTGGTCCTCCACCATTTGATCCAGTTTTTGGATGGTCTGAGTTGAACATTCTTTGCGAGCTCTTTCTAACACAACATTCTTGGCGCATGGGAGTTAAAATTATCAAGACAGTGGCTAGATGGATCAATAATCGTACCGACGAAGTTTGGTGGGATGATCAAGATGATGATTGTGAGTTTGACTCAAGGAGAGCACAAATGATTCACAAGAAACGACCTTCTGACTACAATCAGTTTTTGGGTAGAGATTTTGAGTTGCCAATTGACTTGCGCTTCAAGCTTGGATGTTTTCGTCTTGAACTCGATCAAAAGGAAGAAGCACTTTCACATTTTCGCTCGCTTTTTGCACATACGGACAGATATGACGTTGTGGATCTATTCTTCGACGCTGGCCGTAATTTGGAAAAGCATGGTTACTATAAGGAGGCATTGGAGTTTCTAGAGGAGCTGACTAGACTCGAAGAATCATCAGAAGCGAGTGTTTTGAAAGCGAGATGTTATATGGAGCTATTCGAGTACGATCACGCTAAACGAGTGCTTCTAGAAGTGATATCAAAGAATCCGGATGACTTGGACTTGAAATTGATGTTAGCAGAAGCATTTTTGCACACAGAGGACACAGAGAACGCTCGAAAACTTATTATCGAGGTAGAGGAGAAGAAAGCGCTCTTGGGAGTTCAGGACGAGGAGGAGCTCGAAGACGATGTATCTGAAGAACCAAGTCTTGCAATTATTCGAAACTCGGCTACACTGAAAACGGAGGCAAAGCCAACCGATGAAGAGAGAAATAAGGCAGAGGATCATGCAACGCGGTTGGTCAAGAATAAGTTTGGAAGAATGCAAAGAATACTCCAGTCCTTGGATAAATCAGGAAAAGTAGGAGCAGCGACGTGGCTCAAATTGGCTGACCAACTCATAGAGACATTCACTGGTGTGAGAAGCTTTTTTCCTAAGAATCGCAAAACTACATTCAAAGGTATTCCCATATATCGGAGAAAACAGAGCCTTGCCATCAGTGACCAATTAAGTCGTCTTAAATACTTGGCTGACGATATGGCAGTGGGTGACTCGTCGCGTTTAGAGATGACTTCTAAAACAGAGTTTAGAGGACTCACATATGATGAATGGCTCTCTGTATTTATTCAATACTCTTTCTTGTTGCGGTATTTCAAGCATGATTTGGACGGAGCGGTGTCTATTCTTGAGGAGGCACTTACGGGAAGTGTGTTCAGTCAGAATAAAACCCGGAGCATGCTCCTTCGATTGTCCCTACTCATATTCGGCATTTTACAAGAGGACTTCACCGAGGCTGTCTCCAACAACGTTCGATACTTGTTGACTTCCGCACAGTTTTCACCAACCATATATGATTTCTTCATGTGTTGTTTCAGCTCTGGAGTAGGTGCATGGGCAGCATTTAGCAACTACAACCACCAGAAGTACTTTTTACGTCAACTTAAAGCATATGACTCTTTGTTGACATCAAGCAAGGTTTCCGGCTCTGCTCAGGTCACCATCGACACTACGCAATTTTCTTTCACACGCGAGCATCCACAATTACTCTATATCTACGCTTGTCTTCTTGGAAGCAACAGGACGTTCTCATCACCAATTGTGTATTTGACTCGTGTCTACCGTCAGTATAATCAGGACCCTACCATTTGTTTTATGTTGGGATTAGCACATGTTCATCGGTCCATGCAAAGAAACAGCAACAATCGACACCTCCAATTGCTCCAGGGAATTAGTTACCTTTTGGAATACAAAGAGTCGAGAGAAAAAGGCGCCACCATATACGAAAAGCAGGAAATCGAGTATAATTTCGGTAGACTCTTTCATATGCTTGGCCTTCCCACGCTCGCTATTCACCACTACACAAAAGTATTGGGTTACCACGACGACTTGCTAGATGACCCAACATATGATATGCTGATGGAGGCAGCCTACAATTTGTCACTCATCTATACGATAAACGGAAACACCGCATTGGTACATTCTATCTATGACAAGTACTTGACCATCTAAGGTGCAGGGTTGCGATACTTCTTGAAGCCCTCACTTTTATCTTCAGGTATAACCATCACCACCTTCAATGGTTCGTCTCAAACACCGGTACATCTTATTTGATATTCTATATCCTCCAAGCTCAGATCCTAGGACGGGCCGTGAGAAGGAAAAGTTCCAGAATTTCCAATCGTCTACTAAGGACACTCTTCTTTCGCTACATGAGACATCACCGAATTCTATCAATGCTCGATCAATAGCCCATCTCTTGAAGAACGTCGTCGAAGACCATTTTGGTGACTTTGGAGGCGGCACCGTTGGGCTGCTGATAATTGTCAAGTACTTCAGTAACAGAACTTCCACGGGAATCATACGATGCAGCAGAAACAACTTTCACCAGGTCATGGCTGCCTTAGCACTAGTGACTAAAGTGGACAATTACGATGTTGTAATGCGGTGTGTCCATGTCAGTGGCACCATCAAGAAATGTGAACAGTTTTCCATTCGCAGAAACAAGCAGCTCATCATTGAGATGGGCCAAGAGAAGTCGATGCAAAGTAACATGGACGAGCTCATTTCCATGTTTGGGAAAGGCGACGATTCAGAAGAGGAGGTTTAAACTGGCAATGGGAACTAATGGTCAGTCGTCGTATTCTTGTATAGTAGAATGTATATTATGTAAAAGTTGAATCATTGAACAAGACCACAAGAAGGTGTTTGGAAGTCGTAGCATTAAGCGTCTACATTACACCAAAAAAAATAGGACAAAAGAAAACTATCTGAGTAATTCTTTCCGGCGATTGAATCTCCCATATATCTCATATGCTGTTTTGTCCTCTTTTACCTCTCATTATCTCCAGAGTGTATAGCCTGCACTGAGCGAGCAAAGTTACAACCACATATAGCTTTGCTCCTTCTATCAGGGCATCGTTCCTGACAGACAAGCAAGATGTCGCTCAACACCATATTACAGAAAATTCAGCAAAAGGGCCGCATTAAGTCGGTGCTGCCCACAGGGACCAAACCCGTAGCCACGCCGTCAACTTCACGAGGGCCTATAGCAAGGCCATCCAGTGACCGACCTGTGGACCCCGTTGTTGCACGACTCAAAGCAGCACGTAAGGCCGAAAAAGAGAAGAAGGAGCAGGAGCTCAGAGAAAAGAAGGGCCTACAGCCCAAGAAAGAGACGAAACCACGGGCCAAATCACTGAAACCGACTCTGTTCTCAAGAACATCAGCTCAATCCACTAGAGCACCAGCAGGAGGGAATGGAGGTGCAAGGAATGGAAAAGGCGCAAAGCCACGCATGGCTGGAATGGGTTCAGTTGGACTCAGCCAGCTGGTTGAAAAAAAACTGAAGATGTCCTTCAGTGAACTCATGAAGAAAGCATCGCTGATTGACCAAAGCAAAATGTCGATAGCCATCAAACAGAAGACAAAATCTCCAGAAAATGTGGGCCCCAAGCGGCCACCACGGTCCGATGATGATGGTAGAGGAAGAAACGGCGACAGTGGACGTGCTAGTCAGAGTTTTAAACCATTTAAATCAGATAGACCCAGACCTGGCTCGGCGCCGGGAGGATACGGAAGTCGGATATCTGCTCGTGAGTCCCGTGATTCCCGTGATTCTCGTGAATCTCGTGAATCTCGTGAACGCGAAACTCGCCCCGAGATAAGGACTCCATTGCCTACAAGAAAACCTTCTGAGAAGTTACAGGCGCAGTTGAAGGGTCGTCCATCGGCAAGAAAAGATGAAGTCGAGTCTGACGAGGATGACTGGGGTTCATTCATAGCATCTGATGAAGAGGAGGAGCAGCAGTCGTATGGTGGAGACTACGACCGAGACGAGATCTGGTCAATGTTCAATAAGGGCCGCAAACGGTCCTACTACGACAAATATGACGATGAAGACTCCGACGATATGGAGGCTACAGGTGCAGAGATCTTCGAGGAGGAGCAGCGGTCTAAGAAGAGAGCATTGGAGGAAGACATGAGGGAGATGAAGGAGGAACAGAGGTTGGCAGCATTGAAGCAGGCACGTAAGGCGAAACTCGGCAAGAAGTAGGGCAGATTGAAGATATGGTATTAAGACAATTAATTTCTAGAGTCTCAATCTCCCATGTTTTAGTACCGGTGCTTTAGTGCTCAAATGTATAATGAATAATTAGACGGACTGATGTAGAGGAATAGGTGGACTACCGATATTTATACAAAAAGGACAACAAAAAAATAGAACCAGTTCATGAATTACCGGCTTTTCTCCATGAAAATTACAAGAGTCGAAGAACCTATGTGTGTCTTCCATGTCTACCTCTAGACACTCATCTCAAATTCTACGCACTCATGGACTCATACAACTCCATAGTCAAGGACCTCAGAAAAGACGCCTATTCCGTCAAGGGTCGACTCCAGTCCATAATATACGATAACAGGTTTGTATCCACGTTTGACAATTATGCTCTCGTCGCCAATGAACGCTGTGGCCTCTGGTACGTGCAACCTCATCAGATCCATGCATCTGTCTATTTCAAGTCAACAGATGGACATACTGGCCAATGGAGGTTCTCTCTACGAAGATTGAACTTCAATTTGCTTCCAATATTGGGTCGAAACGGAACGGTGGTGTTGGTGGACTCCACACGCAAAGGTAAGTTGATGCCTGATGCTCTACTGAAAACCGCACCTATATGGTGTGCTGTGCTTAACTATATATTGTTTGAGGACCAAAGTGACGACCTGGAGGTTCCTGAGGTATTTAAGAACTTACAAAAGGACAATTGGTTGGCTACTCCTCGAGAAATGGTTTCGGAGAGCGAGCACCATGCCATTGCCCAGAAGATTCCTGAGTTTGCACGAGAAGTGACCAAGCTCCAGCTTATTACCAAGAACGAAATCACAAAGAGACTAGGGAAGAAAATGCCTATTGTGCCTCAGTGGCAGTATCCTGGAAAAGAGGCCGTAGAAGAGAGAAGTGATTGCTTCTCATTATGCTGTTTGACAGCCTCAGCCAGGGAAGTGAAACCGAGGGACTGGCCATATTCCTTTCCATATATTCAAGGAGCAGCAGATGACCATGAGCTCTGGGCCACAAAGGAGATTGCCCAAGGAAAATTGGACCACGAAGTGTTTTGGGAAAGAATATACTATGAACCTGAGGATGACGTCAGAATAGTGGATATGGCTACTGGAGATATCTATCCATGGTTGTCGGAGGAAGAAATGATTCTGAGGATCAACAAGATTTATGATGATGACTCGGAGGAAGGGCAATTGATGGTAGAGACAAAACCTTTGGGAGACACTGGATTGTTCTTGGGCAAAATCGCAGACAACATTCCACTAAATTTATTGAAGGGTAGTATACCTGAGCTTGCTGAAATCATTCTACTTTCGCCTAATTACACTATTGAGATTCCAGAGCCAATTAGTTCGAAAACAGAGAGTTCTATAATAGATGGTAAGAGTGAGGAATGCAAGGAAGTCTTGAATCATGATCGACAACAAATTCTAGTGAAAACTTTCAAGATTGAATCTTCTAAGAAAGGAGCAAAGGAACTACGTGGAGTATTATCAGATATAATTGCACACTATAACCCACAAAAGAAGGTTTTGGTGCTTTGTGAGTCAGGAACAGACTTGAGTGCTGGAATCTGTCTCTGTTTCCTCAGTAGATGGTTTACGTTGGATTGGAAGTCATCCGAAATGCCTCTACATGTTAACAAAGACATCATCAAACAACATCTCAGCAAGATCCAGGATTTCCACAATGTGAATCCTAGTCGGAATACCTTGCAGAGTGTGAACAGCTGTTTAATGGGAGGACGGTAAGAGAAGAAGAAAAGACGAAGGGAGAAATCAATCAGAACATCGATATAAAGGAATATTAGACAATTTTAGAATATTACAGTCTGCCTCAGGTGACTCTATGTACAGAAAATTACATCTTTTCCATGGGTATCATCTCAGTCTTATCTGTCGTACTGCGAGTCTTCACTTCCAAATCTTTAATACTTCTCTTTTCATTATGGTGAGATTTCTTTGTCTACCTGGATATCTTCAGAGTGGCAAGGTTTTTGCCGAGAAGTCGTCAGGCTTACGCAAAATCCTAACCAAGAAACTCAATTACGAATTGGACTACATAGATCCACCTACAATCATCAACACCAAAGAAGAGCTTCCATTTCAATTGGCAGCTGATGAAGCCGAAGCCAACGAGAAGTGGAATCTGATTGTGGAAAATAACTTGAATAGGTGCTGGTGGGTCCATACTGAGGATGGCGAGTATAAAGGCTTCAAGGAGGCTGTGGAGTACATGGTTCGTCTCATTGAAGAGAAAGGACCATACGACGGCATCATTGGATTTTCACAAGGTGCTGCCATGAGTGCAGTGATAACTAACGTCATTGGGAAGTTGGCTCCAAATCATGGCTACTTCAAAACAGCTGTTTTGTTTTCATCATTTGCATTTACTTTGCCTGTGGACAGTGAAGAGACCATGCTGGAGATTAACGCGGAGATTAAAAATTTGGATGAATACTCCAAGAAAGTACATTTAGTACCAAACTACAAGGACTACTTTGCTCCTCCTCTGGAATTTCCGACCACAGTGGCATCTATTTTTGGTGCCGAGGATGCCGTGGTTCCTCCCGTGAGATCTGAGTATCTCATGTCTCTTTACCCTGAGCGCAGTGTAGTGAAGTTTCAGCATGATGGGGGCCATTATTTGCCAAACAAAAAGGTTTTCCTCAATCCTATTGTGGAGACCATCAAAAATGCTGTGGAGCTGAAGGCTAGTTTGTAGAACTGCTGAGAATTCTAGACTGTGTTATGTTGAAAAGACCAGTGCATAAATGTCTTAGAAGGCTAGTATATTATAGACAAAGGACACAAGATCCGAGAAAGATTGAAGCTAAAAAATAGAATGAAGATAGAATCTGAAGTAACGATAGTTGAAAAAATGATATTTTTTAAATCAATTTTATATTGGGTACTATAATTCAAGACGCTAGTTAAATGGTCACTATATACTTTCTCCACGTTCTCTGCACACTGGTACATCAAGTTCAAACACTAATCGTTTTCTTCGCCATATGTCTACACCTCCATCAACGTCAGAGGGTCGCGAGTCACACCCCGACGACATAAAACTGGATGAAAATTCCAGCTCTCCTAATGGAACTTCTGCTTTCACTCATGAAAACGACGCAGACTCTGTGACCAATAGCGTCAAGAGAACATCATCAATGTCTCCACAAACAGAGACCAAGAGAATGCATGCTGACCCCGATTTCAGCAATTCACTTTCAAGAAGAGAAACTTCAGCGACGCCCACCACTACTGGAGCCTCCGTTTACAGCGATACAGGTAAGGCCATTCCAGCATGGATGAAGAGCAAGACTCAGAACAAGGCCGAGAACAAATACGATAAGTACGGTGGTCGCAGAGGCCAGACAACCAGTGCAAGCGCTACGGAGGACCGTTATGCAAAGTACGCATCCAGTGATGACAGGTATGCCAAATATGGAGCAGCCAGGCCCTCGGAAGGATCTAGAGTGATTAGAAGACAACCACCACAGGAGATCGAGAGAGAAGAGCCAAGAAGAACACAAGAGGTTGTCGAAGAGCCTGAAGTAGACACGGTGGCAGCGCCATATACTAGTATTCCTACCATTGGCGGCCCTGGAAACAAGAGTGAATATAGAACATTCCACAGCTCCATCACCCACAAGGAAAACAGAGATATCAATAGTATTGTGAGGGCACATTACAACCAGAGAACACACCAGTCGAAGCTACAAGGATCGCGGACAAAGTCACCCATCTACAAGATGAGAAATTTCAACAATGCCATCAAGTATATGTTATTGGGAAATTTTGTCAAGAGACGACTGGAGGGTGCTCCACTCGTGTTCCTAGACTTGTGTTGTGGAAAAGGTGGTGATTTGAATAAATGTGAGTTTGTACATGTGGACCAGTACATTGGAGTGGATATCAGTGATGCATCTGTCAGGGAGGCCTATTCCAGATACTCACAGAATAAGGCTAGGTTCATGCCACAGAACCCGAACTCAAAGCGTCACAGAGACTCTCGCAGATACAACTTCGAAGCGTGCTTTGCAACGGGTGACCTTTTCAGTTATGCACTTCCAGAAATACTTGAGCCCAACTTTCCAGGTATTATGGATGGGTTGTTTCCTGTGGATGCTGTATCTATCCAGTTTTCGTTTCACTATGCATGGGAAACAGAGTCGAAGGTTCGTCAAATCCTTACAAATGTCACTAGATCTTTGCGTCCTGGAGGAACATTTATTGGTACCATCCCATCGTCAGACTTCATCAAAGACAAAATTGTTAAGAAAGATTATATGGACGACAAAACATTTGGAAATAGTCTCTACCACGTGAAGTTTGAAGAGGAACCTCCAGAAGATGGTGTGTTCAGATCGCCATTCGGAAACAAATACGACTACTTCTTGAAGGATGCTGTTGATGATGTGCCTGAGTACGTGGTTCCATTCGAGTATTTTCGACTGCTATGTGAGGACTTTGGTTTGATCTTAAAGTACAAGAAAAACTTTATCGAAATTTTCAACCTGGAGATTGGGAAGTACTTCTCTCGGTTGAACAAGAATTTGGTAGATGGAATGAAACGAGCAGACGGCAAGTATGGAGTTGAGGGCGATGAAAAGGAGGCTGTGGCCTTCTACATTGGGTTTGTTTTTGAGAAGTTGGGCAATTAGAACCGTAACAATTAAAGTGTCTCTAATAATACATAGCATAGATGAGCCATAACATCAATACAACAAAGAGCAACAAAAGTCTACCGCGTGGGGTCGTCGATAGCCACAATCCATAGCCAATACCAAGATCAGACAATCTCCTCAACAACAATTGAGCAAGTTTGTCAAGGACAGTACATTTCATGTAGATTTGCGTAGGACCACTAACGGCATCTCTCGTGTCTGGGAACTCATCAACACTAGACAGAATATGCACTGCATGTCGACTTGGACCAGCACTTGGGAGTATCATCAAGTAGCCGTTGGCACCAATGATGCTTTCTGGGGCTTCAAACGGCACAGACAAATGGAGATATACTGGCCGGTGATCTGATCGCATGTACGAGCAGATACTCTTATATGTGTGAAGGTCCACAGTGGCACCCCGGCGGTAAGTGTTCTGGAAAAATACACGGTCACACCACAGAGGACACCGCTTGCTGTTGTAGATGGCAGTGTTCGGATGGTATTTGTAAGTTGGTCTGAAGGTGATACAAGCCTCGTCAAAACCTGTAAAAACCTCACCATTGTTCTTTCCTTGGGTCAATTCGTCGTGCTTGAGCACCAAAGCCTCAATTTCATCGTCTGTAGTTGTAGACGCGGACTGATCATGAAGCTCAAGTAGGTCTGTGAGTGCACTATTGGGTCTTCCGTCCTTTAGAGACTTTGTTGTTCTAAAGTTGAGATCGCCCAAGAAAAACGCATGGCTATTTGGTTTCAAGAAGCTGTATCCATCTCCAAAGTCCAACGCCCGCGTTATCGTCTGGATGTTGTCTAACCGTCTTTGGTAGTAGAATTCACCTTCATAAGCTGAGAGATGGGCATTGGCAAATGTAAGCTCGACAAAGTCCACCATATCTTGTGAGTAACGCATTCGGAACCCAACACCTCCTTTCAACAGCGAGTTGCCGTATCCGCAGCTTACATCGGCATATTTGGTATCTCTGAACCGCAGTGGGAATGGAGTCACGGCAATCATTCCAATTGCTCCCAAATGATGCAACCCGACTGTGGTGAAGTTATAATCACCTGATCTGGAGGCATACTTTCGTTTCAAAGTCTCGATCACAATCAGATTAATGGTGATCATATGCTTATGAACCTGGTCTTTAAATGATCCGTCTAGAATGGAGCAAATCTCCTGAAATCCAAACACATAGAGGTCGCACACATCGTCTGGGAGCGTAGCACTCACCTTGTCGATGAAGTCACCAGCGTCAATCCGTAGCTTGCCACAATTATAAGTGAGAAGATAAAGTGGAATCGACATTGCTATGGGGAGTTTGACGGTGATGGTTGCTTAACTATGTGGGGCACGGATGTAGGACTGGAGTGCACTGTGTGCGATGGCCTGTAAGTTGAAGCTTTATCAATCAATAGACTCAATAAACCAGACGGTCATTGTAAGTTACATGTCACTTGAAGCTCAGCGACAACTTCTTGAGGAGATAGAAGTATTAGAGGCTGCATGTTCTCAGCGGTTTCGCAAGAATCCCACATTGGCTTCATATGCTAAGATCTCTAATACTGATGAGGTTTTGGAGCCTTCTCGTAAAAGACCTCATAAGGAGACGCTTCTACAGCAGCATGAACTACAATTTTTTGCTCAGCAACTACAAAGAGATTGTAATCGGGCTCAAGCAAACTTTAAGACAACGAAATTGCATGACGAGGTTCAACGGTTGACCGATGTTAAGATGAAGTTTGACCAGTTTGAGATTCAACTAGAAATGCTCAAGGAGACCCGTGGCCAGGCTGTATGGAATGCAGAGGAGCTCATGGATGTGTTTCGACTTTATCTGAGTGCTCCAGATGAAGATGTTAAGGGACTGAAGGTTAAACGCAAGTACGTTCTTTCTAGAGCAGCAGCACATCTTGTTGACCTGGTCAATGCTGCCTTCAATGATGTGGAGATGTACGGACGATTCTTGGACTTGTCCTTGTACTATGAGATGTTCAAGACGGCTACGCTGTCCCAGATATCTTACGCTCAGTATTTACAAAGTGTTACCGACTTTCCTCATTCTAGCAACAGCACCGACTATCTCAGATACCTAGAATCGTTGCTACTGTACTTGAAGAGGCAATTCGTCAATTCACACCCCTTGACGCCTTTGCCGAACTTGGACGTGGCGCAAGAAGTCAAGGATTCACAGTTGGAGGATGGTAAGCCCGATGAGAAAGGCGAAGTTTATTGTAAGGCATGCGACAAGGTCTTCGCCAAGGAAACAGTTTACAAGGGTCATTTGGGAGGCAAAAAGCACAAGAAGAACGAGGCCAAGCTTACGGAGAAACCAGAAGCTGAAGGGACTAATATTACAGACGAAACAACCAGACAAAGAGGTCCTTCTGGAAAGCAATTGGAGGGCCAAATCAAGATTATGACTTCGGCATTGAGTAATGAACTAAAAGCAACCATACAAGATCATGAACGGAGAACTGGCCTTTCTGATAGAGAGCGAATGATGGAGGTGTTGGTTGCAGTTGGAGAAGAGTCTGATTTCACTAGTGTTGAGTCGGACTCCGAAGAAAATGATGAAGACGACAACGACGACGAATTCTTCTCCAAAGATCTACCAATAGGTACCGATGGAACACCTATTCCACTCTGGCTCTACAAGCTCCAGGGCCTTCATCATAAGTATCAATGCGAAATCTGTGGAAACGCCATATACAAAGGACGTCAACAGTTTAACAAACATTTCTCACAAGCCAAGCATGTCCATGGGCTTATGTCGCTTGGAATCCCCGAGTCCGATGTTTGGTCATTCAGCAATATCTCGAAAATCGACGATGCACAAAGCTTATGGAAAAAATTGTGCAAGAGCCGCTTGGAAACACAGCATAATGAGGATAATGTGGTAGAGGTGGAGGATGAGGAAGGTAATGTGATGTCGCATAAGGATTATGTTGAGTTGAAGAAACAAGGCTTGCTTTGAAGAAATAGAGGATGGATCATTTATGGGAAATAGCAGAAAATAATTATAGAACAGAATTGTATTTCCAATTTGAATCCTTTTACCTTCACTATTTAATGATTAAATTATTCTTTCAAATTTTATGTACTAATATTTCTTTCTCAGCATCTTGTCATATTCTCGATTTTATCTGCTACTTCATCTCTGCCTGCCTGTGCACATAATTCTTTACTAGTGAATGGCTAGGATTGTCCGCCAATTCTCACATATATACAAAACAATGGGTGAATCCGCAAAGCGTTCCGCTTCACTGTCCCCTTCCGAGACTCCAAGGGCTACGCCAGCAACTGAGGATGCCAAACCATTGAGACTTCCGCGTGGCCTGAAGAAACTCAGAGATGATCTTGGGTTTAGATTGAAACAGCAGTCTGTGGACAAAGATTTGCTCGTGTCGGAAGGTAACACCGACAAGACTATCCACGAAGAGGAAACCGAAGGCGCCACTTACATTGTGGACGGTGCGTTGCGGAGAGTGACTCCATATTACTTCACGTACTTGACATATTGTAAGCTTCGATGGAGAGACCGTAAACTCATCGACGTATTCGTTGACGAGTTCAGAGACAAGGATCCTGAATTCTATAGGAAAGCTATCGCAGATGGCCAGGTGATGCTCAACAAAACTAGAACCACTATCGATTCAGTGGTGAGGAATGGTGATCTCATCAGTCATCGCTGTCACCGACACGAACCGGCGGTGTCCTCTCGACCAATCAAAATTGTATTCGAGGACAACGACAAGATCGCTATCGATAAGCCCTCGGGAATTCCTGTGCATCCTACGGGAAGATACAGATACAACACCATCACCAAGATCTTCCAGCACGAGTATGGCAAGACTGTGCATCCTTGCAATCGACTCGATAGACTCACGCTGGGGCTTATGTTTCTTGGTAAGAACGCACGTGGTGCTGAGTTCTTTGTCAAGCAAATTAGAGAAAGAACTGTCAAGAAAGAGTATATTGCAAGAGTGAAAGGTAAGTTTCCTACTGGGAAAGTAGAAGTGGACCAGCCTCTTCATACTGTTTCGCCCAAGCATGCACTCAACGTGGTTGATCATGAAAAGGGAAAACCTGCGACGACATTGTTCACCAGAGTGTCTTACGATGCCAAATCTGACACTTCCATTGTTAAATGTCGGCCCTTGACTGGAAGAACCCACCAAATCAGAGTTCATCTTCAATACATTGGCCATCCCATTGCTAACGATCCAATTTACCTGAGTGAGTACGTTTGGGGAAATTCTGATCTTGGCAAAGGTAATAACGGAGCTGACCCAGAACTAATTGCTCGATTGGATCAGATAGGTAAAACTCGTGCATGCTCTACATGGATTCATCCGCAGGAAGATGGAGAGGTCTTGACAGATGAAAATTGTGAAGTGTGTAATATTCCTCTCTACACGGATCCAGGACCCAACGATCTCGACCTTTGGCTCCATGCGTTTAGATATGAAAGCGCAGATAACCTGTGGTCTTACCTGGTGGATTACCCTGATTGGGCTATTGATCAACATCGTGAATTCATGCAACTTGCGTTGGATGAAGCCAAGAAGTGTGGAGAAACTCAAACTCAATTCAATGTAGGCGCTGTGTTGGTTTTAAATGGTGAAATCTTAGCTACTGGCCATACCAGAGAATTGCCTGGTAACACACATGCTGAACAGTGCGCGTTACAGAAGTATTTCGAGAGAACAGGTAAAACAGATGTTCCTGAAGGAACAGAGCTATATACGACTATGGAGCCATGTTCTAATAGATCGGTGGGGAACAAGCCTTGTGTCGATAGAGTATTGGAGACCCTGATCAAAACGTGCTTTGTGGGAGTTGTGGAACCAGACACATTTGTTAAGAACAACACTGGAAAGCAGAAGTTGACAGATGGAGATGTTGAGTACATTCATATACCAGGTTTTGAGGATGAATGCTTGCGTGTAGCTACGTTGGGACACGACAAGAGCACATAGTTGTATACAATATATCTTAAAAGTGTACAATCTTGGTTGTAATAAATTCCATTGTTTTATACCGTTTTAATCATCCAAATTGATGCACACATCTTTTGTAGAATACACGAAGACATCTCTTCTGTTCCGTCCTGGATTTTCTCCATCTGCAAAGACAACAGTTCGAGACCTTGTTGAGGGCTCAACCACTTCTGCAGAGCCATTTCTGTCGAAGTGAAAATTGGGAGAAGTAGCATTGTTGCTTGATACACTTACCGAACGAGGAATGGCCAATCCAGTGGCGATGATTTTATCTGTGATGTCGAGAAACCTGTCTCGTAATACCCACATACCATTGACAAGTCTGTTATAAGGGGTGGTTGTGCTTTCATGCGGCATTTCCAGAGATTTGGAGATATTTTGCTCGAGTCGTCTCGATGTAGACTCGCCAGACCGGTGAGAAAGTAGCTGGCTTCCTTCGTCGCCGACGTCACCAGCATCAGAGTCGGATTCTTCCTCCACAAAAAGTTCAAACCTATCCAACTCGCAGATCTCATCTTCGTGGAATCGCCGTCCTAGGACACCTTCCTTTTCGATCATTTTCCGAATGATATTGTACTTGTTGCACCATTCCCACGGTATTACCACACACACAACGTAGGTAACGACAGAGAAAATTTCCGACAACTCGTATACCCACGCACTCGACACATCAGCTATAAAAAAAGCCACTGGTGCGTATATAAACACAAGCGTGAGAAGCGAAATTGGCCATATTCCCTTATGAGCAAATAGCGTTCTCACTTTGGTTAGTAGAAATGCCGTAAACAACGCCGCATAACTAATACTCATGGCGATACGGATCAAGTAGGTGAAAGCAGGCAAGATTTTGCCCACCTCATCATCGTTATCGAAGTTATGGAACTTGGTAATGCTCCAGAGGGTTTGAGAAGCTAATGAGGCCACCAAACCCACCAAAAATATGAGTCGCTTGTCGCTCTGACGAGAAAACAACCGCATCACCACTTGAACCTGGTTGACCTGCAAGAGGAACACCACTAACATGTCGATAACATTCAAATAGACCTGCTGATTGATGTGATCGAGGAGTGCAGCTCCGTGAAGATAACCTTGGCGTTGCTGGCCATGCAACACAATGATTGAGCCAATAACCGTGATTAACATGTATATCAGCAGCATGAGTGTGGACGCCTTTAAAAGAAGGGACGGCTTGATGGTGTAATTTGCAAGAACAAAGATAGTGAGAAACCACGTTACAACAGCAGAGATGGAGATGGAATAAATGATAGGAACCACACTGAAAATAAACACGCCACGACTGGGATGCAGCGTGAACTGTTCCCATGAGTGCTTGACGATGGGTAGCGGCTGTGAAAACGTATTCATGACCAAGTTGACGTTGGTATTCAACATGGGAGTAGAGCCCATGTAACATTTTTGGTGGAATGTGGCCGACCGGATGTAGCGCACCTGCTTATCAAAATCATGGGATATTAGTACGCCTTCCGGTAGCGTCACAGGCTGACACAGGTCATAGGTGACCGAGGGAGACGAAGCTCTCCAGAACATATGGAGAAGAAATGATGATGGTAGAGAAGATGAAGGCTGAGGAGTCACGTGGACATGTGAAGGTTGGGAAGTGGATAGACATCATGGATTAGGGAATATTTATAATGACTTTGATTTGAGTTGGATTTGAATTGATGTGGATTTTTCTTCAATTATTGACCATAATTCTTTGATTCGCTTTCCGTTTCTATATTGCTTCTTCTTTGGTTCGACCTTCCTTTCGTTCGGTTAGACATTTCGTATGTCATAGAAGTACATTGGTTGCGAAAATTACAGAATACCCAACTAAACCTCTTTACACGATTCAGTTCCCACTACCAAAAACAAAAAAAAAAAAAGGAAGCCACCAAGCATCATTTTGAAAAGAGAATGAATTAGCATGAACTGAAATATTCGCCATAAATCCCATCTCCTCCCCCATTCTCTTCCCAGGATGATCGTCTCCTTCCCCAGTCACTGCACACACACACCCGAGTTAAAAGAACATTACCCTTCCATTCCCTTGTCAACCCACATTCTTTCTGGCACCCCCATCATTCTCCAGCATCATGGTGTCTAGATTAGATCCTGGATCTGCCACGGATATGTTGTCATCACCCAACTCAGTTCAGCGCTCCGAGTCGGGCTATTCGCACAATTATTCTCTATTGGAGATATACGATGTTGCCTTGGACGGTGATCTGATGGCTACCCATGACTCTGAAGATGATATCGTTCAGTATGCAAATACAGGCTTAAATAGCCAACAGGAGGCGCCTCCTACAGCACCAGTACTTGACATCTCGGATTTTCTGGCCATTCCTGAAACAGATTCCTTCGCTGCAGACGATACCATTCTGGGAATTGCTGATGCCACAGAATCCACCATGGCGGCTAGTCTGGTGGTCAGCCTGAAGGTAGCGTTGCCAGAAACTCGAGGAGTAACGCTGGACCGACCGCAATTACTGGAATCATCCGAGAAGAACATGTCTCGCATCTTGGAAAGCAACTTTGATATGTACGGCTTCAAGAAACAGTCGTCTTACTTCGAATCGTCTAGAGAGTCATACAACGCGTGGTTTAAAGAATATCTGCCGCATTTGGTACATCAGCGCAAGAAATGGAACTTGTTGATGAAGCAGAATGGCCTCCGTCTCGACGCAAAGAAGGTTCCTACCCGGTTTCCGCCAAAGTCCGACAAACTGAAGAAATTGGTTCGAAAAGGAATCCCGCCCGAGTGGAGAGGTAATGCCTGGTTCTTCTACGCGGGCGGCTACGAGAAACTCAACGCCCACATCGGGGTCTACGATAAGATAGTAGCAGATACCGTCGGGGTTAAGAACAAAGACACCGAGGTTATTGAGCGAGACTTGAACAGAACGTTTCCCGACAACATTTTCTTTAACTCCACACAATCGCTCTCCCTGGTAAGTCTCCAGGATGAGTCACAGCCTGAGTCCAACATGATTAAATCGTTGAGACGAGTGTTGGTTGCGTTCGCTCATTACCTGCCACATATCGGCTACTGTCAGTCTCTTAATTTTCTTGCAGGGCTCCTTCTACTCTTTATGGAAGAAGAAAACACCTTTTGGATGCTTGTAATCTTGACGGAACGCATTCTCCCGAAAGTTCATTCGGCAAACTTGGAAGGTGTTCACACAGACCAGGGCGTTCTCATGATGTGCGTGAGAGAGTACATTCCCAAGCTTTGGAAAATCATCGGCAAAAGCTTCGATGGTGAGGTGGTTACCGAGGATAAAATTCTAGTTCGACTTCCTCCAGTCACGTTGGTGACTTCCTCGTGGTTCATGTCTGTTTTTGTAGGCGTGCTACCGATCGAAAGTGTCCTCCGAGTGTGGGATATCATCTGGTACGAAGGGTCCAAGACCATTTTCCGTATCTCGCTTACTATCTGTCGCTTGTGCTTGGATCACCCCAAGTTTTCTTCCAGGGAAGCCCGCGATGCCGAATCCGAAACCGAGCAGATTGAGCTCTTCCAATTCATGCAAAACTTCCCTAAAAGCATTACAGACCCAAACTTGCTAGTTGATAGTTGCTACAAAAAGATTGGAGGCTACGGGTACGGGTTCCTTCTGCAAGACGAGATCAACAAGTGCCGAGAGTTTGTATCACAGCAGCGTAATAAGATCAAGAAGAAGACCTCGCTCATTGATACGGGCATGAGCGAGCAGGAGCGTCAGGCGTTACAAAAGTCGGGCTCCATTGACAACGAGTACCATGACGTTTATGGCTTCAACAAGTCCATCATGAGTGGAGTTATGTGGAACAAACATATCAGTAATCGCATGAGGAAGAAGTTTGTCAAAAAGACCTAAGTGATAGTTTATTTTCACACCTTGCATTTCACAAAATATTCATTAGAGGGCTAGGAGATGGTATTTTGGCTGCATCGATATAGACTGCAGAAATCTTGAGCATCCCCATCACATAATAGAATAATGTTCTAAGAGTAGAGTCATGAGTAGAAATGTAGAAAACCTATTGCTGGCTTTTTAGTCACCTTCGACTGATTATCTATTGATTTAGGAACATCAATGAATGGTGTTCTATACTGTACACAGCAGACTGTGCTAGAGATTAACCACCATTATACCCTCTCTTTCTGATGCAATATAAGTACTTGATCTCTCGAATTGCAGATCCTGTGATTGCCGTTTCCATAGGTGTTGCTGCCTATTACGTCCATGAGAGAAGAGTAGGAAGACCAGAAGGACACAGCTTGAATGAGCTACTCACCAAGAAGTATGGGAAGTAATCACTATTAAGGGAAGTGAATGAAAGCTGAACTGTATCACAAGATTGTGCATGTTCATATCAGAGATTATTGACAGCGTTTCATGGTATCAAATTATGTTCAGGTTACGGTAGGGCTAATCACCCATTTCAGGGAATTAGTATATAGTATTGAGGATGTCATCGAGAACCATCATTCAAACCACATAAAGCAACATTAAGTAACATTAATTGAAGAAAATATTTACTATTTATAGCCTATTATTCTTCATATTCCGCTTCTGTTGGCCCATTTTAGTGCATTCTTGCCTTTTTTAGTGCATACTTCTTCACAAGGCATTTCTGAACTTCTCCAAAGCTGCCTTAGCCTCAACATCTCCAAGATCAGCAACCAAAATGTCATAAATCTTTTGCCATGATGCCACACTAACGGTAGCATTCTCATTAGCCACCGGAACCTCCTCGGCTGGATCCACAGCCTTGGGTTTTGGTGCTGATACCATCACAGTAAAGCTTATTTCTGCGTCGCCAGAAATCAACGACGAAAGCACCGTAGCATCAGAAACAACTTTGGCCTTGATCATGACTTTGAGGTCACCAGGAGTAGAACCTGCGTTCTTCAAAACGTCCACATCTTCAACCAATTTCGTCTTGACCTTGTAGATGGAGTATCCTAGAGGAATGCCGTTGAGCAGCGTAGAAAACTTCAATGGAGGCTTAATGGACTTGACGTTGACAGTGACAACATCTTCATTCTCTGAAATGGCATCGCTTGCCTGTGGGAACACATATGGAAGCTTTGGCAACGAAGGACCTAAAGTGTCGATCTTGTTGTAGTCGTCAGTGCCGTAGAATGCATCCGAGGGAGCGTCTGGGGCCAAATTTATAAGCTGAGCGTATGTGGAAAAGAACGAGCTGGTTGCAACTGACATGATACTGGCGATTGAGGGTGTAGTTGAAAAGGTAAAGGTAGAGCCAGAGTTCTGTACGTCTTGGTTAGTAGGTGCGCATTGAAAGAAAAGGACGGTTTGACAAACACACTACAAGAAACAAGTATATGAGAAAAATTTCAAGGTCATATTGCTAGAAATCTTCTGAAGATTACCTTATATTCATTACTTCCATTGAACGTTCTGGCACCAAATCACTCTACTCTAATCATCTCTATTGTCACGTGCACTCGCCTCCACTATTACATCCGAGTACACCCTAATCTTTAATAATAATCATCATCAGCATGAGTTTCTTCAAATCTTTCAAAAACAAGTATACACCATTGGCACAGGAAGATGGTGCACCATTGCCTCCTCCTGTAACTCAACCTTCAGAGCCTCAATCTGGATTCAAAGCTCGGATGCAGAAGTTGAATCCGTTCAGATCTCAGAGCATATATCTAGAGGACGATAGCAACTATGTCACCCTGGAACCTGGGTATTTTGAATTGTCACGATGGGACCGAATGTTGATTTTTGCATTGACGTTTGGCGGAAGTGTCTGCTGCTACTTGATCTGCATCTTTCTCTTCCCAGTTCTCTCACTAAAACCTCGGAAGTTTGCCTTACTTTGGTCGTTGGGGCTGATCTTCTTTTTGGTGAGTTTTGGTGTGCTTCAGGGCTTCCAGGCATATGTCACACACTTACTTTCGTCCACCCGGCTCATTTTCACCGTGGTGTTTGTCACTAGCATTATCTTGACCTTGATCTCGAGTTTGTCGTTGAAGTCTACTCTTCTCTCCATATTGTTTGCTGCTATCCAGCTAATTAGTGCCATTTGGTACACGGTCAGCTACTTTCCTATGGGTCAACAAACGCTCAATTTGGCGTCTTCGGTTGCACGTTCCCAGGCAGAGTCCTGGCTCAATACATAGTTATATATATGATTATTGTGGGAATGCACTTTCCAATCCCTTCTGTGCAACCTTCACGATAGCCGGGTTGGAGATAGTATCGTCAGCCAATTTGGAACGGAACTGCTCCACTTTTTTGGAGACAATTGACAACTTCTCGTTGGAAGGATCCACAATCTTGGCCCAGTTTCTCAAACTCTGCAATGCCAATACATACTTCTTCTCTTCCAAATAAACGTCGTAAGCAAACTCCCAAGTGAATCTATACTTGTCAGCTTGGGATGTCAAGACTTTGGCTTGGTTCTCCATTTCCTCCAAGAGGTTCGGATTCTCCTTCAAATCAGACAAAAGCTTAGCACCCAATGGATCAACATCATCCTTCTCGGACTCAACACGAGAGATGAGCTCGCTCTTCTTTTTGATGTTAAGTGGCTTGGTCTTCTTGGCCTTCTTCTTTTTGGACTTAGGATCTTCGTTGGACTTTTCCGCTTGTTGACCTCTGTAAATTTCCCAATAGAGCTCACACAAACCCTTTACACTTCTGACATAAATCGGAGTGCCGTAAAGCTTATCCTCCCATTTCAACATGTCAATATAGTCACGCGGAGTACCACGTCTCATACAGTAGGAGTGGAAGTCGAACTGGTCGTTGGTGAACACTTTGAACACCTTAGCCACTGCCAAAAATCTCTTCAACGCCAAACCTCTGTACATGTCAGCCAAGTCCTGGACTTCATTGAGCTGGTCTGAGTCAGCGGGCAAAGATGCAAGCTTCTCGAGTTGCTCTTTATAGAGTCGGGTGTAGGCCTCTGCACTTTCAACCAACACCCAGTTGGCTTGCATGGTGTGCAAGTCTTTGAGGCCATTGACGGCGCCTTCGTCCAATTTTGTGAAGAGAGAGATGCAATTGATTGCGTCATCGATCTGGTTGGCTCTAAAGAGGTACTTGGTAGTCTTGGAGTTAATGAAACGATCCTGCAAGTCCAAAGAACGGCCCTCTTGCATGATGGCTGCAGCCTCCTTGTATTGGCCAAGATGCTTGGTGACACGGGCCTTGAGAATGTACAATTCGACCAAGGTTGGCGAGTGGTTCAATGCTGCATCAACATATTCCATGGCTTTGTTGTTGTCACCAAGGTATAAGTAGTGCTGAGACAAGAAGTAGTTTGCCCAAACGAAAACAGTGGGTTGCAACAGAGGCACTTCCTTCTCGAAAAACTCCAACACAATTGACAATATCACATCACGCTTCTTCTTATTGGTGTACAAGGGCTTGACGTTGACGAAGGTAGCAGGGACACCTCTCTTCAATTGAGACAAAATGTACTTGGAAGCTCTCTCTCTGAACTGAGGATGGGAAGCAGGCAAGAACGTTAAAGGGACATACTGAGGAGGGTCTGCACGAGGATAGAACAGTGCAAGCTTATCGTACAACTTCAATCTGAGGTCGATGGAGCCACTGGGCGTACCCAAAGCAGTTTCAAGCAAGGTATAGTACGACTCGTTGTCTGGGTTTCTTTGCAACAACGCACGGTACACCAACGAAGATTCCTTCAGCTTGCCCAAGAGAAGCAAGTACTTGGCCTTATATTCCATGAATGACGTGCGGTCTCTGATTTCGTCTGAGTCCTTCTCCAACTCTTCCAAAGCTCTGGAAAAGTTGCCAGCCTCTGCAATGATGGAATTCTTGTAAAGAACACACTCACTCTGCTCATATCTGTCCTGCTCCTGTAAATGTTCTTTAATGATGTCCTCGATCTTGGCCAATGTGCTGACAGCAGCATCATAATCCTTGTTGAGGTGATGTGCAATAGCGACAGCAGTCCAGTTTGCCCTATAACCAGGCTGACTCTCCAAGAACTGTTGTCTGGAATCCTTCAAGTTCTTGTAATCTCTCACCTGTGATTGAAGCAACGATAAGTCTCTCAAGATTGGGGTGTTTTGCAGACCATGGTCCATGGCCGCCTTATACCATTTGGCAGCCTCTTCATAGTTCTCCACCGATCTATAATAGATACCAGCCAAATGGTTAACCAAGTAATTTGCAGGCTCCTTGGCCAATGCCTTGATAATGTAGGGCTCTGCATCAGCCTTATGTCCCAATTGGTGGTTTGCACAGCCCTTCAAGGCCAAGGACTCAGCGTGGGAAGAGTTCTTCTTCAAGTTCTGATCGACGAGCTTCAAAGCCTTTTTATACTGTTTGGCCTCATAAAGCTTCAAAGCCTCACGGGCGTTGGCGTCCTCCTTGTTGGCAAAAATGGGTTTTCTGGCCACCATTGAAAATTATTCACTGAGTTGAGGTTCGTTGACTTGGAGAATTTGAATGAACAAATCGGCACGACTGGGTGCGAAATAATGGTGGGAAGTACGGGAATCATGAACGAACAATGAGGGTATGGAGGCATTTGTGAGCCGTTCAATGAGCAAGGGAGTGGAAAGAAAAAAAGGGAAAATAGAATGGAAAGAATAGATATGTTGTGACGTTGAGTGAATTTGGCAAAAAGGAGAGACTGAATCATCATTGTAGCATGACATTTAATGTGAGAATGTGAAAACATAAGAAGACAAGCCCGTGCAAACTTTCCAAAAAGAAAACTCTCAATTGTCGAGAACATTTCCAAGATTATCCAAATTGTCAAGAACATTTGTAGATGGAAAAGATAAAAGAAACTCATATGAAAATGCAACAAGAAGAGCATACCTTGTGGGACTCATGATCAAGAAGGAAATACAAAGAATGAAATACAAAGAATGAAATACAAAGAATGAGAAGACAACATAGCTGCAAAAACCACATGAGTGATCCAGCCAGAGAAACATTTTCAGACAATAGAAAATGCCTGGCCAAACAAAGTATGACGACAAGAGATGAAACATCACACCAAAAAAAACACATACAATCGTGACGCTCAAAGACAAGCAAACATTCCCCATACAATACTCTCGGCAGTAAAGGGTATCCCATCGACTCGTACACAACGTCATGATATCTATGGGTGACCTTCAATAATGCGTTGTTGAAAGAAACATGGGGCTGCGCCATGGCAACGTAAGCCTTAAGTCTTGAGGGTTACTATTGTTCGGGCCAGAACGGAGAATGCTAAAAGCAGGAATTCAAGTATGGGGAGGGGCGGGACATCGGCGATGGATCGAACACAATAGGGACAATACCCGGGGACTTGCATCGAACTACCAGAGCAACTACAACTCCCATTTCCTGAGAGTGCAGATTCCGCCGCGTGGGGTAGGGTGGCGCAAAAGGAAAGCCAACATCAGCATGTATTGAAAGTTGGGTGGACTTGCAACTCTCAAGATCCAACGGATAGATGGAATTGTGCCTTTTCGCAGCCACAGGTGAGCATGATTAAGAACGTACTTAAGGATTTGCGAGGTGCGTCAAAAAAAAATGCGGATTCCAGTGGTACGATCTAATTGAAAACGTCAGATCGCTTGTGATCAGTTGGTGATGACTTGATGGCCAAATGTATCGGACATTGTATCTGCCGCATACGGGTCGGATATTCAAATGCATCCGAAACTACCGTTAGATATACTTGTCCATGCAGTTTGTTGTATGCATTCATTGTTCTCTATGGTACTCTTCGATTCTTAAATGTAGTGGTGGACACTTCTTGACAGATATTCCTAGTGTTCTCATCAGAAAATTCTGTTGTTATTCTTTAAGAATTCAACTTGGGAATTGGACCTCTTTTACTCACACTGTTGCTTTCACTGTTGTCTTCCATCTACTCACAACTCGTGCCAACATGTCTTCAGAACCCAGGAAACGAACTAGGGTGGCGTGTGACACATGCCGCAAGAAGAAAATCCGCTGTGACGGTAAACCTCGTTGCCTGAACTGCGTCATAGCCAATGAAAAGGTGTGCCATTATGAGGAACGGCCTCCCAAGAAGACTCAAACTAGACGGAGGGGCCGAATGTCCAATGGCCGCAATATTGACTTCCTCAATTCTCGTATCCAGAGGCTCGAGAACGTTGTGTTGTCCCTTACTGATAAATTGGGAGGCGTGGACAAGTCCTCGATGAACCTCAGGACCAATCATGAGATCGGCCAGGACACTTCAAACACTGACGATGAAGACGACACAAACTCTACTGACGAGTCCTCAGGCAGTGAAGACATGACGACACAATACGTTATGAATGGTGACTCAGCAGAGAAATCTGAAAAGTCCATAAACATGAAGCTGATGGAATTGTACTTTGGTACTCATTCATTCCTCTCGATATTCTCCGCCAGTAGTCTAAATTGGATCAGTCAACAGTTGGGGCCAGATCACCAGGATTTGATGACCCCTTTCACCAACATGCCTCTTGTCTTTCAGGCAAAGGCCCGGCTGTTCTTGTCAAAATGGATAGATCCAGTCTCTCTTGATTCCAAAGGAAAAGCTAAGCTCTTGAACTGTCCGTTCTCGGAGGACTCGGTTTCTATTATGAATTTGATCGATACCCAGTATAAGTCTACAAACTTTTATCATTTCCTTGCAAGCTATGAGGAGGTGAGAGCCATGTTTGTGAGGTATTACGCCCACAAAAACTCTTCTAGGCGCATTTTCTCTGTTTCGCAGTTGCTCAAGATGACAATCGTCTTGTTGGCCAGTTTGGTGGGCATGACCGAACACCTCTTGAGCCTGGTTACCTCGACCCCCTCAAGCACTTCCACCAAGAGTCTTCCTGAATTCTTCACCAGTGATAGAATTACCCAATTGCAAGAGGAGCTCTTGAACAATGCTATTCAGTACTATTTGCGCATTTGCGTAATCAGTGAAGGTTTGGAGACCGTGGAGGCATTGCTTCTATTCTCGGTGTACCTTGAACGCAATTGCATAACCCCAGAAATCGGATACATGATACTTTCGCTGGCGGTTAGATATGCTCAGGACTTGGGTCTTCATAGAATCGAGACTTACGAAGATAACAACGAGATGAATCTGTTGCGGTCTCGTATTTGGGCCATGTGCTGTTTCATGGACATGGAGTCATGTTTCCGGAGTGGCAGGTCGCCTCTTATTAATTACAACGACGTGAGTCCGTCTTTAGAGACTCCAAAATCTCTGCAATTCCATCGCGACAACAGAGACGAATTACTTCACAAGATCTTTATTGGAATTTTCCGAATGCGGTTACAGAGTTACAACAGTTTATTTTCTGCAAAAGCGAACTTAGACTCGTTTTCTGCGCTTCAGGAAAGTTTGGACTTCCTCAATTCAGAGATGCAGAATGTGGCCATATTGATGCCCCCAAACCACCAGGCTGTCTTCTACAACGATCCTCGATTCAAACCTTATTTCAATGTGCATACTGAGGAAGATGAGGTGATACTTACTGTCTTGTTGAGCTACTTCACTCACATGATGGTGGTGAACAGGTTGCCTCTGATGTTCAATTTTCCACATGTCAGCGAGAATGTGTTGGAAGTGTACCGAGACCTCTCGCTCAACAGTGCTAGAACTGTGTTACATTTGGTGAAAAACATCAATAGAGAGGAGTTGAACGAATCTTTTGGCATGTGGTGCATGTTCTTCCCACTTTCTGCGTTTTTGAGCTTGCTGGCCGCATGTATGAATCAGCCAAACTCTCCAGATGCCATCCATGATTTGAATCTAATGATTGACATATCCCGCAATTTCATTGGCCGCAAATCGAGCAGCAAAGCTCTTGGATACTTTGCAAAGATGGAGATCTCCACTTTGTTGAAAGTTCTCTTTAAAAGTGTGTTGAAAATAACCATAACCATCTTCGAGAAAAAGACTGGCGTGTGCATTTTGGAAACCAACGAGAGTCTCAAGGAGCACCTTGACTTGCCTGCTCGGCTGTTCCCCGAGCTCTACAGTAATCCTGATGACTTCAAGGCTAGCTTGACTTCGTATGCCTCAAGGATTAATGCCAAATCTCCTTTTGCAGCCGATACCAAGGGTTCTCGTGTGAACACCGCATCAAGAGCCAATTCTGTGCTCAGCCAAGACCACACTCTTATTTTGCCTCTAAAAACAGGTATGAACGATTACGGTGGGTATCTGGATGGTGCCATTAACCCATATGGAGACGAAATGATAAACGAGACAAACACGCATTTCTACGATGACATGGACAGCCTTGTGAACTCACAAATCAGTCAATTTCCTAATTTTTTCTTTGACAACAACATTCAGTTCTAGAAACATTATGACTGAATGAAAGGGGTGGCAGGGCCAGAAGAAACCGGAGAGATGAATAAACATGTGAGATTTAAGATTTAGAGTATATTTGGCATCAACGGGAAAAGACATTACTGCAAGATGTCACCTTAATGAAAGAGTAACGGGTAATCGATGGGAGTATGAGATAATTGATGTCTTACTGATAAGTGGCACTATGACTAAGTAAACGTGAAGAAGAAGTCCTGTGAGTTTGCAATGTTTCAATGGGCAAATTCTGTCTGATGGCGTGATTAGTTCACAGATGAGTACTTCGGATTTCTATTTGGCCACTTTGATTGTCTGTTGACTTCTGGCAACGGGCTCCAAAATTTGATGAACATTTCTTCACAACAAAACCGAGCTAGGCAGACTATTCAAATTACGATCTTCTGTTTGTTTTGGAAATTAGGATTGCTTGCTTTTCCTTTCTGGTGGCCCAAAGTTACCAGTCTCAATCTGGTCATTATCTCCGCTTCCGAATTTCCTGCATTCTACGATATCTCCGATTGAATTGTCATCAACTTCCCATCGTTACATCAGTACACCCGGACCCTACGGTGATAAAAATTGCCGTTTCCAATTCATTACCGGTATTTTCGTACAAGACTATCAAGTTGAAGCCGCATAATATATTCGTGTGGGGCTGTGTGTAAATATAGTGAAGCATCCAAGTCCGCGTGCCGAATATCAAAAATCTCCCAATGCTGACGAATCTGAGTACTCTCTCTGTTGATGAAAGGCGAAGAGACCGTGTTGCCAAAGCATGTGCTCTGTGTCGCCGCAAGAAGATCAAATGTGACGGAATGATGCCCTGCAATCACTGCCAACACCTGAACAGCAGCTGCTTCTACGAGCTGAACAAGCAGCGGAAGCCTAGGACCAAAGCAACTGACAATCTTCAAGATCGTCTAGGTAAACTAGAAGACTTGGTGCTCCGAATCGCAAACAAAGTAGACTCGATTGGAACGAATGGAGGCGTAGCCAACACAAACAGTGCACTTCCACTGCTGCTGCTCTTACGTAGCGCAACCTCCGATGGCGACTCGAGTCCCGATCAAACTGAAGAACACCTGGAGGATTCTTCTGAAGCACTGAAGACTCCCGTGGCGCTGCTAATGAACAGAGATAAGGATTCATATTTCCAGCAGTGTAAGGCTATCATGACCGAGACGTTTGAGGGCGATGTGACTCTGCATACTCGTAAGATTCAACCACATTACAAAGGTGCACATCTCGGGTTCACCATGCTTTTTAGCCCGCAGAGTGTTAGCTTCATTCGTCTGAAGCTCCCGCCGCAGGACCAATATATTACTGTACCTTTGGAGTCTCTTCTCTTCTATGTCACCGCTTGGAAACATGTTTTCCAGAGTGTTTGGATCGAACCTCAGGTTCACACAGCAGACCAGATTAAGAAGCTTAAACTTGGAATATTCCCGCATAATCGTGCTCTTGTGGATGACTTTCTCCAACTTTACAAGCAGATCGAGATGGGCTTGGTGTGTCCCCCTGACTTGGTGAAAGAGCTCTTTGACTTTTATTATGCCAACAAGTCGTTACCTCCAGAAAAGAAAAGAAAATTCTCCTATTCCGAGTTGATGATCATGAACTTGGTCATTGCAATTACTACCTCCGTCTTTATCGATAACAAAAAGCCACTTGGAGGCGTCGTCCGGTATCCGGCTGTGGAGAAGATCACCACTGCTCAGCTCTCATCCGTGCAAGAAGAAGTATTCATGAATTCCATTTTCTACTATAACAGAATTGCTGCCATATCGGAAGGAATCATGTCCGTGCATGCACTTTTGCTCATGGCAGTCTACTTGGAGACTTCCTCCGTGATGTTCGATATTAACTACACTCTCGTGAGCACAGCAGTCAGATATGCACAAGAGTTGGGTTTACATCGTATTGAGACCACTGCTCACCTATCTGAAGTAGAAAGATACGAGAGAATCAAGCTTTGGGCTGTTTGTCAACACATGGATATTGACATGTGCTACCGTTTGGGTAAACCACCACTGGTCAATATTGTGGATGTTTCTGTCCTCAATTCGTTCAATGATGTTTCGGTCTCAGATCTCGGTCAACTCCTTAGCAACGAACTGACTATTGATGCATCGTCGCTGGCAGTGTTATCCCTTCACAGAAGCATGTTCAAGTTGTCTCAGATTCGATCTCTCAGTTATGTGAAGCTCTTTAGTGCGTCGGTTGGTTTTGAAAGTATGAGTCGTGTTCAGGAAATTGTCACGTCCATCAACACAAACATGTTCGATTTGGCGCTGGAGATGACGGATGACATTCGCCCCCTTTTCTATTATGAGGAGAATTTCGATAAGTTGTTACAGAGCATACGCACAGGCCTGAACTTTGACCATATATGCAACAAACGTGGGAACTTGCTTCTTTCGTACTTCAGTCATCTCATGACTATCAACAGAGTTCCCTGGCAGGTAGTTGCCGACGAATGCGAGAAACCTCTGTTGGAGAACTCAGAATTTAGAAGGTTGTCACTTGAAAGTGCAAGAACCATCTTGCACATCATAAGAAACATCGACAGGGAGGACATGCCCCATCTTGAAACCAATTGGTTGGTCATCTTCCCCTTTGCAGCAACAGTTAACATTCTATCCAACTGCTTGAACCATTCAAACGACAATGAAATTTTCAAGGATTTGAGTTTGATCATTGACGTGTCCATCAATTTTTTCGGCTACTTTGGCCAAAAGGCCGACAATGAACATACAAGGCTCCTATACATGCGTTTGCAGATGTATGACATGCTCATTCGGATTCTTTTGCGAATCACCATTAAAATCATAGAGGAAGGAAGCAACATGAATATTCTAGGAAGCAACCCTGCATTGAAAGAGCATTTGGAAATCATTGAACGGAAGTATCCACAATTTTACCGTAGGGCTGAGGGCGCAGAAGCCGTATCTGATCTCATGAAGTCCATTTGTCCCACGTTTTATCCGAAGCTCCAAAGAGACCCCAAGAACGACATCTTGAACAACTCGCCATCCAACAATTCGTCTAATTCCGTGTCGAGCTACGTCTCGACACCGAAACGCACAGACCCAGCTTTACCTAACATCATGCACCCTACGGACAGCAAATGGGGGGTTGATGAAAATATTTTGCCGAACTGGCAATTTGGAGATGACGTCTTTAATTTGGCAAGCGAAGAGATGAGCAGCATGCCCAACTTCTTCTTTGACAACGGTTTTTAGTTCTCGTTATATATTTGCAATTCTTAATTAATTCATTATTTAACGGGTACGAATCACACCTGCAGCGATCAAGGTCTGGATCTTCTTGTTGACCTCTGGGTTTCTCATGTGGTCCTGTAAAGCAGCTGGGTTCTCTCTAGCCTGGCCCAAAATACCCTGCATGACTGGGTCTTGCAAGATTGAAACAATTTCAGGGTCTCTCGACACTCTCTCCATTGTCTGCTCTGGGGTCTCGCCTTCGATGGCCAGGAAACGCTGTGAGGCAGCTTTATTATACAATTGATCAATCTCCAGAACGTTCTTTCCGGCGTTCACCTCAAGATCCTTTTCACGAGCATCATTCAACGTTTCAATAACATGTGAGTATTCCTTCATGGCCAATTGGGCATTAGCCTTTCTGATATAAGCTCTGATGAAAGTTGGGTCTTTCTGGATAGCAGTGTCACAGTCCTTCACCGCATCTGGAAATGACATTAGCTTAGCCAAAGCAGCAGCCCTGTTGGAGTATCCTCTAGCATCCTCAGGTGCTCTTTTGACCATTTCAGTGTATGCCTTGACAGCGTTTGGCCAATCTCCCTTTGTGAAGTACTCCTTACCCTCCAATCTGGCCTCCTCAGCCTTGTCGGCATCCACATACAGAAGAGCCTCTCTGTTTTTAATATCTTTCTGGGTGGCTCTCAATTTGGATAACACCTCTGGAGTTCTATGTTCAGTCAACGACTTATCGAAGTTCTTGGCTGCGGCCTCCAAGTCGTCCTTCTTCAAGTAACAGTTACCCAATCTAGCAAATGACTTAGCAATCACCTTGTAGTCTGCTCTGACTGCTCTGCCTTCTTCAATGGCAGTTTCACAGCTGGCAATGGCTGCATCGTAGTCACCCTTCTCAAACTCGGCTGCAGCTCTGTTGTTCAAGTACGTAATGTCCTTGTAGAGCTTCCAGGCCTTTTCGTACTGGGCAATGGCCTCTTCAAACTTTCTTTGCTTGTACAAAGTGTTTCCCTCTGCCTTTGCGGCGTCTGCAGCTGCCTTGTCACCTTTAGTATCTTCTCTGTCTGCATCCTCCATCTCTACATCTTGAGAGTCAGTCAGGGTCTCAGTCTTAGTCTCAGTCTTGGCCTCTGGCTTTGTCTCCTCAACCTTTGGCTTTTTGATCTCGGGCTCCTCCTTAGCTGGCTGAGGCTGCTCTTTTGGAGCCGAGGTCGACTCGCTCTTGCCCTCTTCAGGAATAGGCATATCGATGTCAATTCCCATTAATGCAGCCATCACGGTCATCATACGTGGGTCCGTCAACATGGTGGACATGCCGGCCTGCGGGTTGGCCTGGATCTGTAACAACTTGGTCACCAAACTTGGATCCTTCATCAACTCAGCCGTCTTGGGGTTGTTTTTCAACTTAGTGATCAACTCTGGGTCCGAGAACATTCTGCCCAATCCCATGTCAGGCTGCTGGTTCCTGGCCGACTCAGCCTGCTCAATAGCCATGAGTCCATTCTGAGCCATGGTATTGGATGGATCCAACTCCACCGCCTTGCTGTAAGCTTTTCTAGCATCGTCAAAGTTACCCAATCCGTACTGGGCAGCTCCCACACGGTTGTAACCTTTGGCCCAGGTGTTGTTGATGGCCACACACTGCTCGGCATCTTCCAACGCCTTGTTGAATACCTTCAAAGAAGCGTAACATGCTGATCTGTTTGAGTAGAGAACGTGATTAGGAGCAGGCGAGGCTTCGATGGCCTTGGTGAACTGCTCAATTGCCTTTTCAAACTCTTTGGCGGCAAATAATTTGTTTCCTTCTGCTTTGTACTCGTCGGCAGACATGATGGGGTAGATGGGTTGGAAATGTGAGATTTCGAGCGATTTGGCCAGTGATATATGGAGTGTATGCAGACTTCTAGAAGCTTCGCTGGATGGATGGTTGGTACAAAGAATCAAGGAGGAGGTATTTGAAGGTTTTTATTGATTAGTCTGGATTCCCAAAGGTTTGTTTGGTTGATTTGCTTTCTTTTGGGGGTTTTTTTTCAATTTGGTTATTGGTGATTTTTGGATTTTGCTTCGTAGGATGTACAAGAGCTTGGTGAGACTCAAAAATAATGCGAATGGTATAAGCTGGTGAGGAGGTCCACTAACAAAATAACCTTTAATCTTAAGAAAAATTCTTGCTTACGTCTAGTAATCCCGGTATTTGATAATATGGAAGGATACATAATCTCATTAATGTTATTGATCTCAAAATCAGTAATCTTGATGTTCGTGTATATCTCGTCCATTACCTGAAGCAAATAACGAGTTATAACTAAAACAATTAGTACATATGATGAAGAATGTTGATCAAATACAGCCATAGACCATGCCATTAAATGCCTCAGACATCCAATATATGAACGTCCAAACAAATGATCCTAGCAAAGTAGGTACCGGCAAGAATTAAGTCGACACCAGAACTATGGTAGATATCCCTCGCATGCTTGAACTTCAAACAATGTTCTGTCCAAACGAGGTTTAAGTGCACTCGGCAACCTGATTGAGCACAGATTCAACTAATTCGAGCGGGTATGCTGGCCCGTAGCCATGACATGCCTCATTTCCCTTTAGTAGCGACATCACTTCAATCATGTCAACATTCTCATACTTCTCCTCCTCGGCTTTGATCTGTAAATAGTCCCACACAGCACCAATGGCAAGTACCTTGCGGCCAGGATTCAGAGGCTCGTCGTAGACCTTGTTGATGGTGTCCTGGTTAACGTTATGGCCTGTTCCTTCCACCATGTTCGTGATGAATTCCTCCTGCGACTTGGGGAAGACAAACAGCGAGTTTTCGAGGGCCACACCGTATCCCAGCGCTGCAGACGACAGGTCGGCGGAGTTGCGCAAGAAACGGTTCTCTGTTCTTATGGAAATGAACTGCAGTTTGATCTCATCAAGTTTCTCCAAAAGCTTCTGACGTTCCTCCTCACTTTGAAGCAACTTGTTCTCAAGTTCTGTTAACTTGAACTCCTTACGCTCACGGAAGGCTCGTTGGGCCAATCTGTTCTGCGCCTTCTTCTTGATCGTCAATTCATGGTCGTTGAGCTCCGAATCGTCTTTCTCCATCAAAAGCGCCTCCTGTTCACTCAAAAACTGCTTTTTGGCCTTAGGACGCTTCTTACCGTTGTCGACATCCGACAGAACCTCGGCCTTAATAGGAGGTGGTACATCTGAAGGCTTGTTGCCAGAATGGACGTTCTGAACGTTCATTATTTGTCCTCCATAAGAAGGCAGTGACACAGTGCTGATGGAACCGTTTTCCATCATAACTGGCGCCTGGCGAAACTTCATATCGTCGCTTGGAACATCACGGTAGCCGCCATTCATGACATAATGCTGATTCATTGAGTTCTGCGAGACGTCATTCATGGTTTGAGGAGACCAGTGGCCTCCGTATTGGCCCGGGGCCATGTAGCCATTCGGAGTGTAGTAGGAGTTTATTTGCTGTTGGTTGAACATGCGCATGTTCTCTTGCTTCAAGTCCATAGGGTCTTGGTCACAGATTTCAGGGTTATGGATGTACATTTCATCCTTGATGTCGAACGACATGGCTGTGGAAGTATGAGGCGAAGTGGGGGAAGTGTGTGAGGAGTGAAAGTGGCAATGGAAGCAACCAAATAGGGGTGTATTGTTGGGGGTAACTTTGAACTAGTACACAGCTGGCGGGTACACTCGGAAGATGTGAAGTAGTGACGAGGTAGAGATGTAAGAAATCTTGATGGTGAGTGAATGCAGGCGAAGTGTTGTATGGAGGGAGGAAGAAGGCTTGGAGAGGCTGGACGGCAATGAGGAGAAGGCGCAAGATTTTTTTGGAGAAGAACTGGTTAGAGGCATTGAAGAGGTTAGATATTTGATTAGACCGGGAAGAAAAAAAGGGGAGAAGGAAGAAAAAAACAATCGGGAGAATGGTGGGAAATCTGAGATGGTATAGATTGGAGGATGTTAGTAATACATTGTGTGGATGTAAAGGTGCGAAAAATGACGGGAAAAAGCGAGACAAAGGAACGAGAAGATAAAATGGATAGATAGTGTGAGGATGGAATATGAAATAAATAGGGAATAGCGAAAAGGTTGGAGAAAATTTATAAATAGATGAAAGTTGGAGATTTCACTCATATGGAAGAAAATGATGGATTCCATAGCAATTTTCCCATTTTCTGATAATTCCGAAAGCCTCAGGGAATAAGGTGGTGGTTGCTGCATACAGGGCAACTGTCACCACAATGGTAAAGTTTAACTATGGCGAGGACAGATTTGTGGGGAAGTCTTGATGAGCGCTCAGGGTAGTCAATTAGGTGTGTCTGGCTCCATTTAGATGTCTTCAACACTTGTTTCCCAGAGGTATGTCGTCTCGTAGCCGTGTGCTGAGCCTCGTTAAAACTTCCCCCATGGGGTGGGGCTTAGAATATATAAATTGCGAGTGACGTAGTTGAGAAAATGTTTGCGTAGCGATGAGATGGGATCAGTCAAGTAGATATCAACTCGTTGTATTTGGATGTATCTGATTGTAATTACTTGTGTCCGTTTAGATCTTGATTATTTTGAACATTTGATTGGTCTTACTTGCTTATTTACTTACATAGTTCTTTCTTTCTTTATTGCTCCACATCTTAACCACTATCTTAACCTCCATCAATTTTTCCCTCCTACAATTTAAAATTATCTTCTGAGTGAACAATTATCTATATGTACGGCCACTATCATCGTCCACTATCATCATCAACACCTATCATCAACACCTATCATCAACAACTATCATCAACAACTATCATCTTAACATCATCTTTCCCTGAGTTGCTCAATCCTTTACTCTGGAGATGCTCTGTCTCTCTTTGTATCTGTCTCTCTTTGCATCTGTCTCTCTTTGTGTCTGTCTCTCGTGTGTTGGTCTTCCAGAGCCCAATACTCTAATAAGTTGTCAACTTCAACCACTGCAACTTCTGAAGTACTACAACAACTAACAACGAGAAGATGGCTAATGTAACAAGCGCAGACACCAACATCCGCCGCCGGAAACGGTCATTCTGTCTCGGGCTCTTCTTGATAACCTTCCGTTTTGGCTTTTCCTTCTCAGTCTTAGTCTCTAAGAGATGTGCATACTTCTTTCTCTCATTAGACGGGAGCTCTCCCACCAAGTATGGTAGAAGCATGTCAAATGCATCTTGTGAATGGCCCACGTCCTCAAACGCCTCGGTGGCATCGACACCTCCACAGTCTACAAGAACCTCCACACCACCAGGGTGCAAGGTTGCAAACTTGGACACGTCGTAGACCTTGTTGTAAACCACCATCCATAGGTCATCGGGGGAAGCATGGGAGCGCACTTCATCTGCGGAAATGGTCCGAACCAGAGGCTTGTTTGCCATGGGAAGTGTAGAGACAGAAAGTCTTGGAGAGGCAACGGAATGAAGCACTTGGGCAAGTAGTTCTGGAGTTATATATGGGAGGAGGGGCGTTCCTAACTTTTAGGAATATCACACTGCTCTGTTTGGGCAAATAATAGTCGTTGGAAGTCGAGAATAGTCAGTGGGGAAACGGTAGTGGGGACTGAATTCACCAGGGTATAACGTTATGAATAGATAATGCTGTACACTAACGGATTAACGATAGAAATCGGAAAAGACAGTAGTGTTGAAAGGGAGGGGAAATATCTACCAGCAGCAAGTGAGAAACGAGAAGATAGCTCTTCTTGGTCAAGAAGGTATTTTTTAAATGATATTAGAGATGCTAGGTATTGGGACGTGCGTGGCACAATAATAATTGTTTCCCACTCCTGGACACAGGCTAAGACATGACTGCATGTATACCAGCAATACTACATGGGAACAGTGATGGAAGCTGGCGGATGTGTAGTTGCCAGGGCAACCACCGAGGGTTAGCTATGGGAATTGACAGGAGATTTACGAGAAGGTAAAAGCTTTGGATGGTCGAGAAAAGGTTGTGAGTATCTGTGTACAGGACAACAGAATTCAATTCCTTTCATTGCTTCTATAAAGATGTTTGGGTGTAATAATGTGAGACATTTTATGAAGTATTATCAAGGTGGATATTACAAGTGCTTTATAAGCGCATGGATTGTCGGCGTTTGGTGCAAATCACAGATAGAGATGGGATCAGAGACCAAGGTTTTCGGCTCGGGTGGATGGAAGCGATATTTGAAATGTGTCAGGAGGTAAGCGAATGTTTGAAATGAAGCATCAAACACTACATAGAACTTTTATAGAATGTGTGTAAACTGTAGGGAATGACCAGATTAAGAATAGTCACAATTATTAGGGCCAACTAGACAAAGAGCCAACGTAAATTGAAGAATCTTGAAGGAACATACAAAGGCTTCAATTCATCTGAACGATTCACACGGTCATTTCACGATCATTTCATGATCATTTCACGATCTTCCCAACTCTTTCACCTTTGATGATCTCCGTATTTTTCGTTGGAACTTCGCCACGATCGCCGTATTGGTTCGAATATGCACAAGATCAACGAGCGTAACCACTGGGTAAAATATTACTCCAATTCTTATCGTCGTAGTTGGTTGACAATAAAACATGTCTGCAGGTCCTAGTTGCCCGATGTCAAGTTTGCATGGTTTCTGGCAAGACCCGTTAACAATGGTACAGCACCAATGACAATAGAAAATAGGGAGGGGAGAACCCATTGATGGTGTGCCGCATGTATGCATTGATGCCCGAAATTTTAGAATAGATGCATGAGTTTCTTGTGGCCAATGATATTTTTTGACCTCCAATTATTTTCTAGGTGCAAGATGATCCACTGGGTCTCTGCATGGACAACTTACATGGAAGGGATTAATGGTGTGAAAGGAGGTCAGATTAAGCGCGAATATCCCGGACGGATTTGGCAACTGAATGATTCTGGAGATTTTGCACAATGATTGATTGAGGATTGAAGATATTCAGGACATTCAAAAATGTCGGACCATGTTATTTTCAACTGAGACTTACCTTCAAGAAATTTGAAACTGCTACATTTCGAAAATAATGGCTGACTTTACTTTCACAAAAATTCCTTATCAATGAAACATCATCAATATGCAGAATGGAACACCTAGGTATATTCGGAGTTCGCCGTGTTCACAGGGTTCTGTGGGTGTTTTTCTCTTCGACGCATGTGACAACGCAATACCAAGGCCAGTCGTGCTGCTGGAAACCTTTTGGGAATATTTTGCAAGTTCACTTAGCTTGGCTTTTAGCCTAAGCAGATCCCCCGGCTATAGTAGGCCCATGAAGTTGTACACGGCAAGAGACACTGTGCGCGCAACTTTTTTTGTCTACTTTAAGTGTACGAATCTGGACATTTCTGATCACAATAGGATTGAGAAACTTTTAGAATTTCCAGTAACCATTTCATCACATTGATCCTTCAGCAAGTCGTATCATTTTTCATCTATTTTTTTATCATTTTTCATTATTTTTGGTCTGTTTCTTCCTCTCTTATGCTAGATTCCTTGTCGTCTTCCATCCTGCACCCGTACACCAACACAACCACAGATCACCACAAATGTCCACTACTAATCGATATTTAACTTCCCCATGAGTGCCCTTCCCTCGTCGAGAAAAACCCACAGCGAGCGTCACAAGCAGATCCTCAAGCAGCTTCTCAAGGAACCTGCAAACAAAACCTGTGTGGACTGCAAGACTGCCGCTCATCCTCGCTGGGCATCTTGGAATCTTGGATGCTTCATCTGTATTCGATGCTCAGGCATTCACCGTCTGATGGGCACGCACATCTCGCGGGTGAAATCGGTGGATTTGGACGCGTGGACTGACGAGCAGGTGGAGCTGATGGTCAAATGGGGCAATGCAAAGTGCAACGCCTACTGGGAAGCAAAGTTGCCTGAAGGATACGTTCCAGATGGCCTGAAGATTGAAAATTTCATTCGGACAAAGTATGACTTGAAGAAATGGGCTGCATCCTCGCTGATTCCTGACCCTATGAATGTATCAGTGGCCGCTGGAGCTTCTGGGACTGCTGGAATAGTCGCTTCCGAGGGCTCGGCTACATCTACTACTTCTAGTTCTACGTCCAGAAACGCTCCTCTAAACAGAGCTGCTGCTCCAAATAGAACCCATGCACCTCTTCGGAAAGTGACATCTCCCGCTTCTGCTCCTCCCTCGCTTTTGGATGACGATTTCGGCTCATTCACCTCGTCTCCACTGCCCACACCTACTCCAGCTCAACAGACTACCAGACAGACCTCTCACATCCACAAACAGGCCCAGTCTCATCACAAGCACGCACAAGTACCCCCCGTGGCTGTTAACGGTATCCATGGCAGCCAGAGTACTGGCCTGGTGCCAAACAAACAGAATGAACGCACAGATTTGAAAAAGTCCATCTTATCGCTTTACTCACTGCCTTCCTCGTCACAGACTAGCGTCCAGAGTGGTCAGACGTATGGAAACAACCTTTATGGAAACACCGCAAACACCTACGGGAACTCTTATGGAAATAATGCCAATACCCAGAGAACGAACACCAATGGCACTTCCAATGCTAATGTTGCTGCGATGACGGACTCGCTCTTGGGTTTGAACTTTGGCTCTGCACCTTCCCCTGCTTCTCAATCTATAAGCCAAAGTCTGTCGCAGAGCAAGACAGAACCCGTGAAGCAAGATAAATCAGTGCCTCATTACAAGAACGAATGGAGTGACAGCTCCTCGTCGGTGAACAAATGGGGCTCCAGCGTCGGGAACAGCTCCAGCTCAGTAGCTAGCGCACCAACAGGTCTCCAAGGCACTTACTCTACCAACTACACATCAAACTACACGTCGAACGTAACGCCTGGAGCAACCACGGCTCTCGACGATGATTTGTTCAAAAATGTGTGGTCGTAAAGGACCCAACTCATTCATTTGCACGATCTACAATATCTGGACAATTCACATCATTTACAAAGGCATATCAATCGAGATGAATTTGGCGCTTAGTGTCCTCCTGTGGTGGGCAAGCCAACATACACCTTGAACGAGTCGTAGATCAACCACTGGAATCCCGTCAATGTACCAACCATCAAAATACGCACAGGCAAGCCATTCCAGACTCCAGCAAACCCAATCTTGCCATAGATCCGACCCAATGCCTGTGTCAAACTCTCCGAGGCCTTCTTGTCTGAATTAATCTTCGACACCATCACATCTGCTGGATGCGACACAACAGCACAGAAAATACCAGCAATGTATCCTCCCAAGAAAGAAACTCCTGTCTGCTGCAAAGAAGTGTAGGAGGAGGCAGGCTTTCCAAGGTATTTATATATCTGCTCAACGGTTTTCTCAAAAGAAGCAAACTTAACCATAGTATATGGAATCTGTCTGGCCCAAAGTGGCCCAATTCCCTTGTATAAACCCGCAATTCCTTCTTGAGCGGTAATTTTCTTCCATCCATCGGCAACTGACGTTGCATATGGAGGAATTGTGGTTTGGGTCTTAACCTTGATTGTTTCAAAAGGACATAATGCTAAATCAGCCAAAAATTCCGCAGATGCCGAAGCTGCCAAAAACACTCCGGTTTTATATTTTGCAAAGTTCTCTGGTCCAACGAAATCCCCGTATGTTTTCTTAAAGAATTCATAGAATCCATACTTACCTGCTCCTTGCAATGAGTATCCCACGAAGGTAGCCCCAATACCAGTGAAAATGGAGTCACCCTGAGTTCTCATGATGGTTTTCCATCCTTGGATGTTAGATTTATAAAGGGATCCGTCCACCTGACGACGACATTTCACCAAATCAAGCGGAGTCACTGCTGAGTGGGTAGGCCCACAAGCTATGATACCTCCGATAGTACATGCTGCGTAGTACTCAGGAGAGTAAAGAGTAATTCCTTTCTTGGGAGGAGGAGCAGACGAGGTCAATTCTGATATTTTATCAGCCACAGGCTGCACAATGGCGTCAGCAAGGTTATCTTTTCCCATTTTGAAAAGTGTGGAGAGCGAGAAGTAGATCGGGATGTATCTGACCTTTATATCGTAGGTCGCAAGCTATCACTCGGTTGCTACCTATTACCGATAAGCCGGCATGGAGTCAATTGTCCCGCTTAGAGCCATGCGAGGGTTCAGGCATAAGAGATATGCTCTGACAAGAGCCTTGTCTGCAACATCTCTCGGAACCTTCGGGAGTGGCATAGACTTACCAATGGGGAAATCGGAGTTTTCGAATTTGAGCTACTTAAGAATGTTCCGGGGAACGGCATGCATTCAACCCACAGGAATTCTTTTCAGAGAAGCATGATATCAAAGGTTAGATCAAGACGGCAAAATTCTGTCAAGGATTGTTGGTTGAAACTGGGTGAAGAGCAATACAACGGTATGACGACATAGTTAACTAAGTCACCGAGATTGGCTCGAGCGAAGGAAATATTAAGCATTATTAAAAATGTCAGTATGTTGAAGAAAGCCAAGAGTCAAGTTACAAAACCATTAGCATAAAATATATAAACTCTCTCAGGTTTCCTCATCATCGGCTGTCAAATCTACATCGGTAATACATTCCTGGATCAATCCGGATCTTAATAGCCTCACACCCGTACCTCCCGTGCATGTGGATTTTAGATGCCATGAATTCAATGGATCAACAATCGGCTGCTCTTCGTTTTCTTATATTGTTCCAGCTGCCTGTTGCCAGGCTATTTTACGACCACTAAGTACTGGCCGCTATTCATCTTGCCCGTTTTTTCTACGATTTTGTGGCATTTATTCATCTAAACTCTCAGCAACACCTCTGCAAAGTAAATTGCCGCCACTTTCACCTCAAATACAATGACAGAGGGCCATTCCAGAGATGCCAAAGAAGGGCCGACTCGGAGCAACGACTTTTCCGATATTGTTCATGGCGAAGACATCGAGTTCCGAGGATCCCGACACTCGGCCATCTCGAAATTCCACAGAATCAGCATCTTGGGCAAGTTACGGCCGCCCAACTTTATCAAGAACATGTCTGAGACACAGTTGATAACCATAGCTGGAGCGTCCTCGGGATTTTTGGCAGGCATAGTTGTTTGCCCACTAGACGTGGTGAAAACTCGAGTTCAGGCGCTGGGGACGAACAGTCGGTATCAGGGATTCATTGGGGCATTCAAGACGATCGCAAAGGAAGAAGGCATCCGGGGTCTTTACCGAGGTGTGGTTCCTGTTATGGTGGGATATTTGCCTACATGGGCCATTTACTTCAGCGTCTACGAACGCGCTAAGCATTTCTACCCAGACTTCTTCAAGAAGCATTTCGGGCTCAATGTGGACTGGCTCAACCACTTTGCGGCGTCCATGACTGCTGGTGCATCATCTTCATTTCTTGTGAACCCTGTTTGGGTCGTGAAAACCCGACTCATGATTCAAACAGGAAGCGAAAAGGTGTACTATAATGGCACCATCGATGCGTTCCGCAAGATGTACGCGAATGAAGGTTTCAAGGTATTCTATAGTGGATTTGTTCCATCACTCTTTGGACTTATCCACGTAGGTATCCACTTCCCTGTCTACGAAGCATTGAAAAAGACACTTCATGTCAATAACATGGATGAGACATCACATCTAGACGAGTTTAGGCTTTGGAGATTAATCGTGGCGTCTGCATTTTCCAAAATGATAGCAAGCACTATCACATATCCGCATGAAATCCTACGAACCCGAATGCAAATGCAAACGACTCGAAAGCGCACATTGGTTGGTGAGGTGGGAGATATTTATAAGAAGGAAGGACTCCGAGGCTTTTATGCTGGGTACATGACGAATTTGGCCCGAACAGTGCCAGCGTCTGCCGTGACGTTGGTGAGTTTTGAATACATCAAGACATATTTATTAGAGATCAGCGGGAAGATGCCACTGCATTAGTTATTGCCTTATTTATTGCATTTCAGGATCATTAACAATAGAATCATTGCAACAGAATCTCTGAAGTAGTCTCTCAATACGAATATCTGAACATGATATTTTCCTGGTCGGTCAAGTCCAAGAACTGGTAATTAGCACCTTTGTCTGCGAGCCATTCATTAACTGACGTTTGATCCAAATTTCCCTTCTTTTCATTTTTCTTCTTGGAAACCCACGAGATCACCAATACAAGCGGAACACACACACATTCAATCACCAAAAGTATGATTTTGGCGTGCAAGTAGCGAGGTGCATCAGATTGTCTAAAGATTTGAGGACCGATCAAAGCTCCCACAGCAAAAGCCACCATGGTCAAGCAGCTTCGAAGAACACGCTTTGTGTAGCCGGCGGTGTTGGCCGAGTTCCACGAATAGATCATTGTAATCACACAAGTACCCACATTAATTAAGTAAACTGCCAACAATTGGCCGATTTTGTTATGGGAGGTGATCAAAACGATGTAACCAATGATGGCGGGGATAAGCATGGAAATAAAGATAAGGTTGCGGTGATTGCCATTGAAGTGAGCACAGAGATATGTTCCAATTGAAATGGCGAGAATGGTGGAAACTCCAAGGGGCATCTGCATCAATGCAGCATGTTGGCTGGTAAACCCAATGTTGGCAATCATAGTTACGGAAAATGTCAACACGGCACCAGTAGGAATCATCAGCAAAAGAGTTAATGCTAACATAAGCCATGTGAGTGAGTCATGGAGCAAAAGTTCTTTCACTTGGTTCCACTTCCACTCCTTGGTTTCCGTTCCTGTTTGATTCATTCGAATGTTCTCAAGAATGGCAACTTTTTCATTTTCAGAAAGAAACTTTGCGGCAACAGGACTATCAGGCATTACGAACACTACCACAGCTCCAAAGAAGATTGTGATGATACCCATGACGAGATAGAAGATCTGCCAAGATGCCAATGAAGTGCCTTTAACATGCTGGAATGCAAACGAGAGCAATCCTCCGAAAATCGTGGATACTCCTGCCTGACATGTCCACCAGCATGTTCTTCTGAGCTGTTGTTTCTTGTTGAACCACATTCCAGTAATTAAAATACATCCAGGAGCAACGCAGGCTTCGAAAAATCCCAAAAGAGCCCTGACCACCATGAGCGATGCATAGTTCTTAGAAAAAGCGTGGCCAAGAATCACCACACCCCAACAAAAGATGTTTCCACCTAGTAACTTAGCGGCGGGGAGTTTCTGGAAGAGGTAGGCATTAACTGGCTCACCAACAATGTAGGCCACGTACAAGATAGTTCCAAGATCAGAGAACTGATTGGAGTTGGGTTTCAAGTACTTCTTGATTCCCATTACAGCAGCATAGTTAAGAAGTGACTTGTCGATGAATTGAAGAAAGTACACACCACAGAGCAAAGCCGAAACTCGCCAATCTACTTTTCGATAAGTAGCAGCCAAGCTCTGGGCAGAATCTGCTTCCATGGACAGAGACGAATTGTCCTCCAAAGTGTCATTATCGACTTTTTCTCGCTGAGAAGCTTCCACTAACTGGTAGGCCTTGTCGTACATTTAAATGAAAAAGAATGAGAGGGAGAGAAGACTTGAATGTCGCCCGAGAGAAGGAAACCTTTTATGGGTGCAAAATCTCTCAGGGTAGGGCTATGTAAGCGCATATGCACTTGAGAGTTTAGACATAGGGATATACAGGATTTTAGGCTCACCCAATGATCAGCCGTTTCATCATAAAACACATTTACACGGATAGGTGCGGAACTTATGCAGGTGATATATAATATCCTGCAGGCACGCAGGAGAATTTCTATTCTATTAGCTGTTCACCTAAATTCCAAACCGGGTGACTCATGCAGGTAGTAATCATGCGTGCCTTCACATGGAAACACACCTAGCATGGGAGGGGTTTGCACACCGCCACTCGACAAAGGTCGTCGGCTATTTACACCAGGGGGTCGAAGGTCACTTGAATGTAAGAGTCATGCATCAAACAGGAGCAGTGCCGCCACTTCCATACCTGTTAGAGAAAACCCTTTATATCCTCCAACAACCTGTCAATACCACTGCAACCATTTTTTCCATGTTGCATTTAGGTCGTACGGACTTATAATTCACCCACATCATAAACATGCAAGGATCGTCATCGCGTGGTTGTCAATTTTGCCATTCCGAAAAATACCGAATATAGTAGAAAAGATAGATAAAGAGAGATCAAGATATGCAGACAATCTAAGGGAAAGATGGGGTTTAATTCACGTAATCGGAGACACATACGTCCACCGTCGGTTGATAAGGAGTTACCCCAAAAGGGCAACAAATTTCCGAAGATGTATGCCTAACAGGGAGTTGGTGGTAGGTAGCTATACAGTCAGCTATATGAAACGGTCGACACATCCAGCCCCAAATTTGTCGTAAAATGGGTCGTAAATAGTAATTGCATCTCGCGACAAGTCATGCATCTTGACCATCTGCAGCGATATGCAACTCTGCAATCTGCAGGCCACACCAAAAGCACCCACTTGAGACCACCATGCATGGAGCAGGATATCCATGCATTCCCAAAACTGATACAGATCATACTTAAACCCTACCACTCCCTTCACTAACTCCGCCGAACTGAACTTTTTGATTTTTTTTTCTTCCATTTTCCATTCTTGTTGTTCTGCCCATATCCCGATTCTGGTGGCAGAGTGCTATCCAGCTCCTCCAATTATTGCATCTCCTTTCTTTCAGATTTGTTTTCATTTAGTCATAGATAACTTTCGGTCGCCATGATGACTTATAACGAGCAGCGGTCCGCCAATAAGGACTTGGAAGCCCCTCGCTATTACAACGCTCCCATGGCCCAGCAGCTGTACATGCTGATAGCCAACCAGATACATCCGCAGAGCATCTGCATGAACACTCATTTCAACCCGGGCTACCTGCAACACAACAACGTCCACTTCGTGCAGAATTATCCCCTGTCACAAAGTCCAAGCCAACCGCTGAATCAGACACAGACGTCACAACCCCAGACTTCGCAGTACCAGGCACCGCTTGGGTACCAGCAAATGTATGAGGGAAACAATTACATGCCCGTTCAAAGTATGCAGCGATCGTCTCAACAGTTGGGACCATATGGAACATCTCTGATGCACACGCTAACGCTGGCGCAAGTGACAGGAATGGGACTTAACAGCATGCCCAGCCAAATGAACGGTCAGATGGCCGGTCAGATAACCACTCAAATGGGCACTCAGATGGGCAGCCAAATGTCCACCCAGATGAACGGACAGTTGCCCAACCAGATGACGTCGCAGATGAACGCACCAATTGGAATGACTTCTCAAATGGCAACACAGATGGCGTCGCCTGTCTCCACGCAGATGTCTTCACAAATGACTGGCCAAATGGCGCCACAGGTGAGTGGCCAATCCACACAGATTGGCAATTCCATGGGAATGGCCATGTCAGGAATCTCACAGCAAACGTACCGCAATCCACCTTCGCAGAAGCAACTTATAGAGCGATTACAGGAGTTGTTGCCAGTGCCACCGCTAATCAAGGCATGCACGCGGCCAGATGTGACGCTTTCAAACACCCACAAACGCACCAAGCGGAAATCAAAGTTTTCCAAGCGTCAAGACGAGATGATTGTGCGCTTGAAGAAGGAAGGTCGGCCATGGGTGGAGATCGCCGAGATGGTGGGCGTTGGGTCGTACTTGGCGGCCCGTAATAGGTACCAGGTAATTGTGGGCCAGCAGGGCAACAACAACAGTCTGAGCTGGACCGCAGAGGATCGGGACGAGCTCCAGAAGCTCTTGGATTCGGCTGAGTTGGATAAATGGCGGTACATCGCCATGGAACTCTCCAAGGCCACCGGCAAAAACTACACTGCAGAGGAATGCCGAGACCATGCCCGTCAAATGTTCTGGCAGAATCCCGCGGCGATGGGAGTGCTGGAGGCGACGGTGCAAGAGTTACATAAGGAGAAGAGGGTCACCGAGAGACTCTTACAGGCTGCTGCCCGGGAGGACTACGACTACTTGAAGAAATACGATGGTAGTCCGGAGTTGTCCATGTAGCGAGGACTAGCATCAGAGACATAGGAATGGTAATGAAAACACGGTAGAAAATTGGGTGTGAGGAGTAGATTAGCCAGGTGAGAACAAGTAGCCAAAAAAATTGATTCATAATGTTTTTATTTTCATGAATAATTTTAGACAGGCTAAGAAACCGAGGTCAACTAACATGAACAATTCATGTGACCACGTATAGAACAAAGAGAACCCTGTGGACAGAAGAACCTAAATGTGGTCAGGCGAAAATAAAGATAAACTTCAGAATTAACCGGGCATCTTCATAGAAAATATTCAAACAACAAAAATTTGTTGGCGATTCCCTTGACCCTTGAATTCCGTCCCGATCTACATGATTATCGCTAGGTTTCATCCATGTAATATCCGAATTTACGAATTTACTGTGTTAATGGTTCCATTTGGAATTCCTCCTCGGATTCTTAATTCCGTGCATCGATCTCCTAACCAATGTGAAACTGTTGTTTCTTTTGACTATAGGTACACTAATGCACTATTATACAATGTAGAGCGATCACATCCATCCCATCCGCATTCGTCCCGACGAAAACTACCAGTTAGGGGGGCTGTACATCCTGTCAAAGTACCTGAATTCTAGATGGATGAAGTCAGCGTCTTTGCATGGTCAACCTCGGTGGAACAAATCTGTAAATAGATTGGGATATTTTCGTAGATTGAACGACTTCTATGTCTCTAGTATTTGGGGTTTCGAGTTTGCTTTCAAAGTTCTAATCAAAGCTCAAGTTAATGCTTCTTTTGCTTCTACAAAAATACCCAATAGCAATATCAGCAATTCATCAATCATTCACACTATTTCAGCTTCTCCTACATACCCACCTCTTCTTGGCTCTACAAACCCTTAAGTTTGGCCTCGACCACATCGATCTTATCCTGGGGTTTCTGTGACTTGTCAGTTCGAGTACCAACACGAATATCGCTCTGGATCCGAACCACTCCACGTTCATGGAGCACCTCGTGGAATTGACCAATCAATTCCATTACCTCTGACCACGGGCCGGCAATAGTGGTGCCCGCCGAGTGAAGCGTGGTTTCCAACAGCGACTCACGGGCCAATTTGGTGATCACAGCAACCTCATCCAGAACCGAAGCATTCCCTGTGCCGATGGGCACCACGCAGACATCTGCAAGACAATGAAGAGAAACCATTGAGGAGTAAGTAAAGACGCCACGAGTAAAGTTTTCAAAAACGTGCAGGTGGCGCCACGAAATGCCCCCTGGTTATGATCCCCCACCTCTGCCCACATTTGACTCGTCGATCTGGAAATGTACCATGCGGGGCCTATTTGACAGCTAGTTGAACCATCGCGCTAAACGGCAATAGAAATATGCGGGAATTCCGCTCGTGCATCCGCAAGTAGCCGAGATTCATTAAACATTGCTTTCCCAATACATGAAGGAGGACGTTCCATTCATGCATGCGGTTCGTCTCCATGGGGTCGTTTCTTCCATCTCTATTCTATGAATTGGCTGCTAACATTTTCTTTCGTTTTATTCAATCATAGTATAAGGACCAGGAATTAGGGTCCATAAAGTCTCCGAAATAAAAAAAAAACAAGAACTCCGAGCTCTAAACCAATGGCTTTACTTCTTCTTGCTCAACATCTTGAGAGGAATCTGAGAAACCTCCTCCAACGACCGCTCGGGATCAAACTTGGTCTTGTTTGTGAACTGGTCATACTTTTGGTTTAAAGGCTGTGTCGTAGACTGCGATGCGGGCGAAGGATCCTCAAGCGCAACCTTCTTGGACTTCACGCTACCAGTCTCCGACGCAACATCCACCTTATTGAACACTCGTGTAGGTGCAAACTGTTCTCTGTGCTCCCAGGGGAATAGCTTGGTTGCGTCACCTAATGACAACTCGTCTAGATGTGGCAAGTGCGTCTCCTCCTTAACCTTGTCCCACTCGTTCACCAATTTAGTGAACTTGAGGTTGTAGCCCTCGCTTGGGAGTGTAGACAAGAGCTTGATGCGATCGTGCTCCTTGGTGAAGAAGCTGTTGAATTTCTCCCACCATAACTGCTGGAACGGATCCTTTTCGGCAGACTTGTCCTGCCATGGTTTTTGACCCCCAATGAAGTGCACGAGGTTGATCTCGCTGAAAAATCTCGTCAACGCAGGTCTATATTGGTAGTGAGCGGAAGGTGTGACGTTATACACAAAGGGAAGACGCTTCCATGAGTGTCCCTTGTCCTGGAGATGAAAGAATTCGTTCAAAAGACCCTGGTCAGCACCGTCAAATGACGCGTCCTGGGTCTCGGAGTGCTCAATTAACTTGTCAAATACAGGCTTGCTTGGCTTCAAGATGAGAACACCTGAGTTAAAGATGTCCGGCCAGCCGATATCTGGCGATGCCACTATTTCTGTAGCAGGCAGCGATTCGTACTTGTCAAACAAATGGTCTAAGTTGTTCAACGGCAAGGTGTCTGCATCCAAGTAGATGATTTGATCATACTTGTCTAAGTTCCAAAGGAGGATCTTAGAGTAGGTAACAGCAAGCTCTTCTCTTCCCAATTTGGCAGCAACTTTCTCGAGAGGAGCAGTGAGTTTCTGATCATTGATCTGAATCACGTCGTCGAAAGCCTTGTTGATCAAGGCCATGGAGTGGCCGGAGATCAAAGACAGGTCCAATAAAACAGCAAGCTTGTTTTCTGTTTTCAATTGCTTCAAGGTCTTAGCCAAAGTAAGTGCTCCAGGGACATAGCTTTCACTAGTCAAAAGGGTCACGTAGGCTTTCATAATTGGGGGCAAGTTCGGTTAGAAAAATGGAATAAGTAAAAAATTTAACGTAGCAATAAAAGCAAAAGTGGCGCTAAAAACAAACTTTGGGTTAAATAGGAGAGGACAAGGAGACAGGGGACTTGTGAACATAACCTCGATAAGGGAACTTCGATCTATATCATATGCAGGTGTGGACGGCGGGGCCCCATAGGTCAAAAACAAAACTGAGGGACAGATCTGCATAATTCGATTGAGAGTAGGAATTAAATCACAACAAAAGAAAAAGTTTTTCCGATGTGATGTCCACAAATGCAGCAGCCCAGATCGACGCAGACGCATCTATATCTCGTTTTGCCGCGGTATCTCGGCGATTTTCAAAATGGTTGGTCAATTGACACGTAAACTTTGAGAATTTTTGAGAGTATGAATGCCCATTGAAGTAGATGCACTTAAAATGCAAATTACAAGACCATTGCCCGTAAATTTGAATGGAAATTGAATTTGCTAGTCTCCTCATTCCCCACTAGTCCTCATTTCAAGACAATGGGTCCTCTCGTCAAGTCAATTGTCTTGCGATGCCCGTCAAGACTTTGCGTTAAACCTTGGTATTGTTGAACCCCACATAAAAAATAATACTGCTTGTTTGTTTGTTTCCAATCATAGTGCAGATACTTCGCTGCAACTGTTGTATTCCGTATATAAACTCTGATTTTGAGAATGGGTTAAGTCAAGGTGAATTATTCTTATCAAAAATAATACTGGAATTCCAATTCCTCAATCTCATGTTCATTTCACGCATCTCTGAAATTCACAATTCTTCATCAAGTATTCGACAACTTCGCATCAAACCCAGAAATCTCTCATTCCATTCTCTCATTCTATCTTGAAGTCACATTACTACTTCATGCACCTATTCTCATTCCACTTCTTTTCATACCAATTCCACTAACCTAAGTTCTACTTAGTAGACGTTATCCACAGGCAGGTCTCTGTGGTGAGTATCAATGGTAGAAGTATCGAGAGCTGACGATTGAGAAACAGCAGAAACCATCGATTGTGGGGCCTGGTAAGTTGGAGCTGCCGCTCCGTTCAGTGGAGTGGTGGTACTCGTCTTCAGCGCAGCCACAGACTGTCTATTGGCATTGGTGGCATTCTCCTTCAATGCAATCAACTGCTTGGCTCTGAAGGTCTCGTAGTGCACCAACGACGTGGTCTCAATCAAATCCTGCAAGTGAGTTCTGGTCAAAAAGTCTCTCAAGAACACAAACTCACACTGCGACACATCCTCGATGTTAATGGCGCCCCACTTGGACTTTCTGCCTCTAACCAACTCACCATTAATTTCGAACTCGCGCTCGGATCCGGCCACAGCGAATGGAATCAACAGCTTGATATCCTCGTTCAACTGCTTCTCATCATCAAATAAGTCGTCGCTGTCGTATGGGTAGATATTCAAGTTGAGCTTGATGAACTCGTTCTGTAACACACGCTTCAACGAAGCACGCTCATTAAGCGTCAACGAGTCACTCTTGGCGATCACAGGAACCACGTTGGCGATCTCAGACAACTTCTTCAACGCCTGGGAGTCCAAAGGCTTCAACTTGTTTCCATGAGGAGGAATGAAGTACAAAATACAGTGCACTCTTGTGTCGGGGATGTGTCTCTCTCTTTGAGCGGTCAACTCTTTACGCAAATACTGGGAGTGCTGCTCTTTCACATACTTGACCAAGGGTTCCCAGCACTTCTCGTTGTTGATTTGGTCACCAAAACCTGGAGTATCAATAACATTGACGGTCAAACGAACGTTGTTCTCAGCCAACATGTGCGAGTGAACTTTGATCTCTGTAGTCTTCTCAACGGGCTCATCCACACTGCGGCGACCCAGTGTAGCCGCCAACTTGGACGAAAATAATGTATTGACCAATGTGGTCTTACCGAGTCCTGATCTTCCCACCACCATGATGTTAAATTGGAAGCCGCGCTTCAACAATCTGTTTTCAATCTGCGAAGTGATGGTGTCGAATCCGACATATTTCAGTGGCTGCACGAGCGTTTCATCGACGTGGATGGACATGGTAGATGGTTGGTTTTGTGATTCGAAGGTGGAAGTTTGGTGTAAGGTACGCGTTTGGTATAGCCACGCATACTATTATGATACGTCACGTGACCTACCGTCTAGAAGGTAGTGTGTTATGAAATACAAAAGATAGGTAGATAGTATTGATGATGGGGTGAAAGCTTGTTGAAATTGAATTAATTGTTCTGATTATGAGAGTTTCCTTGTTTCGAGGGTCAATTTTATGGTTTCGCTTTTCTCCTTACTTTTCTCTTTACTCGTTGTTCGTAAATTTTGATAGATTACGATTATTAAAGATAACTCGAAAGATTTTCAAGGAATCCTTCACCGTCCTCCGAATACCAAAAGGATAGGTGATTTAATTTGTTGGTCTTTTATTCTTCCAGCCCGTTCTCTTCACTGAAGATTCAAGCAACTGTCCAGTTCTTCACGTGATTGTACACGTGATCTCAGACCTAGAAGAAAAAAAAATCTCCACAACCAATAACCACAACCATGTCTTTGGCTCTCAGATTTGGCGGCTTGTCCGTGCTGTCCGCCTACTCCGGTGGAATTGTCTCGGTCGCTTTACCCCGTTTGCCAAAAATCGCCGACTTCTTACCTCAAATGGCCTCCAAACAAATCAAAAATCTACAAGATTTGAGAAAACATATGGAAGGTGGAAACCCACCATTTATGATTGACAACGGCATGATTTTGAGAGCTGTTCCTAAGAAGAGACCTTCTCACCGCAGAACAAGAGAAAAGTTGTATGCTCCAGGTGACAAACAGATCAAGAATTTGGAGAATTTGGGTAGATGTCCAGCTTGTGGACATGTCAAGAGATCTCATTTCATGTGCATGCACTGCTTCGCTGAAATCCGGTCTTTCTTGAAGGAGAAGAAGAGAGCACTTTTGGGAGAGTCCGTGGCTCCTCAGTCCAACTTGGACCCTGTGGATGAGAAGATCATTTACCCAGGAAAGTACATGCGTGACTATGAGCACCGTTTGCAGAAAAAGGACTGGATTCCTCAGAGAGAGGAGCCTTTGATGCATAACAGAGATCAGGTGAAGAAGAGCAAATAGACTTGTAAATAGAGCTCCAAGGTAATGTGTGTAGTGTGAAAGGATTTCACCAATGTACTGCTTCTCCAAGATTCATCTCTTTTTAGATTTTCTTGTCTGAGATTTATTCCTTTGAAAATCTTATCTGACCTCTAAACTTTCTGAATACATAATCTCGTCATTCTTCGTTGATTATCTACCTGTGTCTATTCTTTTCCTCTCCCCATATTCTGGCCTGATGGTTGCGAAATCAAAAAAAAAAAAAAAAAAAAGAAAACGTTCTTCCTACTATCCAAATCTCAACTTCACTTCAAAAAGGTTGCCAATAATCAGTGATTTCTCCTTCCGACATCTTGAGTTTCTTGTTGTAATTTAATTGTCCAAATCTCTCCAACTTTCATTGACCATTGGAGACCTCATCGCATCGCATCTCATCTTCAATGCCATCCAACACCCAACCTTCACAGAAGAGAAGGAAATTCAAAGATAGAAGAGTGATTTCTGTCTCCAGCACTACCGGCACACACCCTTTGAACGTTCGACCCCTGGGGAATGCGTTTTTCGTAGAGGAATCAGATGGTCCCTCGAGAAGTAGCCAGATGGGTTACTTCTCCATGCTAAACGAAGATCTCTTCATGGAACTACTTGGGTTTGTTGACGATAGCAAGTCGCTAATGGCTCTTGCTCACACTTCACGTGTTCTCTACGCCTATCTCTATGACGAGGACTTATGGAAACTGCATTATACGGGGAAGGTGCAAAGATTGGAGAAGCAGGGACAAAGTGCTCCACCATTAACGTGGCGAGGCTCGTGGCGTCTCAGTGTGCTTGGAATTCCTTCCAAATATCTGGCTGACTTGCAACTTCCCGGAAATTTGCTCTGTTCGGACGTTCTCTATCGTCCATTCCAGTGCTCTCAGGTCGAATACGATAAATTGTTTCATGACTTGATAGAAGACGAGGAAGGCTACAAGAATGCATGCTTAAAGAGTATAGAACATCTGGAGACTTTGCCAGATATGCCCAATGGCCATATTCCTCGACTTTCAGAGACTAACCTCTCACAATCTGAGTTCGACTCTAGATGGAATAAAGAACCATTCATTTTGGTCAACTCCGATGAGTCTCGATGGCCGCGTTGGGACTTAAGCTCGCTTTTGAAGCGTTTTTCAGATGTGAAATTCCGTCAGGAGGCCGTTCAATGGCCATTGTCGCTCTATTCTGAGTATTTGGCCCAAAACTGCGACGAAAGTCCACTTTATCTCTTTGACTGCGGCAGTGAAGCCATGAAAACACTTCGCAAAGAGTACAAGGTGCCTGATCTTTTCCAGCAAGACCTTTTCAAGTTATTCCAAGATTGTAGGCCCGACCATGCATGGCTTATTATCGGATCTAAACGGTCTGGATCCACCTTCCATAAAGACCCCAATTACACGTCCGCATGGAATGCAGCTCTTAGTGGAAGAAAGTTGTGGGTGATGTTTCCACCAGGAGTGACGCCTCCAGGAGTTTCCACCGATCTGGAGGAAAGTGAAGTGACATCTCCTGTAGGAATCGCTGAATGGGTTCTCTCCGGTTTCTACAACGAAGCTACAGGGGTTCCCGAAGCACAGATCGGAATCACTTTCCCTGGTGAATGTATGTACGTGCCCAGTGGATGGTGGCACATGGTGATCAATCTTGACGACAGCGTGGCACTCACACAGAATTTCGTTCCCGAGGTTAAATTGGCCAATGCCCTTCACTTCCTCAAGAACAAGCGCACTCAACTTTCTGGGTTCCGTCCTTTGGAGGTTAGACAGAAATTGCAGGAAATTTTAGAAAGCTTCCAAGACACCAATGATGACGACATGACGAAGATCCGAGCATATGCTAAGAAGTTTGACGAATTGAACTTACAAGAGTTTTTGCAGACTGAAGATTGTGGAGAAATCATGGCCTCACAGCTTCCAGCAATGCCGGTTTTTGAACTCTTCAGGAAGTTGTTGATTTTGGGAGGAAAGCAAGAGGAATTGGCAAAGGCACTGGAAGAGTTGGCGAAGATCGAAAAGCTGGAGCATGCTAAATTGACAGGAAAGAGTGAAGCTTGGTCGAAGCTTACAGAGGAGAGCAGTTTCAGTTTTGGGTTTGGGGGCGACTTTGAATAGGTACTATGAGTTAATCGGACATTGAACAAGTAAACGGAGTATAAATTAAATGGTATAGTTCATAAGACAAAGAAGAGAGTGATTTTAATCTTCCTTCTTTGATCGAGTGTTCGTTATAAGTTTAAAGCAAATATGACTATTTCTACCAATTTTTGGTGTTTGTTCAAAAAGAGAATAGTTTATGGAATTGTGCACTGAACTGTCATTTCTTCAATTTTCTATGGATTCACTCTTATAGACCATATCCACGAGTTCCCATGAAATAAAATGCTTCCAATCAACTCTGAAATCAAAACGTAAAACCAAAACCTAGACCTTATGTTACTTTCTCTTCGTCTAACCACTGAATATCACTACAATTTACCACATCCAATTGGGTCTAAGTATCAACCTCGCCAGCCTAAATCTACCCCATAATCTACATCCACATACGATTATTGATTGCACCCACATAATTTATACCTGTCAAACCTATATAGCCCACAGAATCCATTTATAATCTTCTATTCAGCTCTCTAGATGATCCCTTAACTTCCGGATGTCTTTCACTTCATATAACATCACTCCATTTCCCCCACAGTGACTAATCTCCTGCACTAATATGAATCATTCCACCCAAATGAACTCCATTCTAAAACGTCTTCTTCCTAGACTAACCAGACAAATGTCCACCGAAAAACCAATTATCTTTGCTCCACCCACCTACCAGTATGAGAAGGGCCACTTGAACGAAATTGACGTCAACCCTAGCCCCATCGAGCAGTTTCATCGGTGGTTTGATGATGCTAGATCCACCCTCTCCAAAGACCTGGACATTATTCCTGAAAGCACCACGTTTTCCACCGCCAGAATGCCCAGTGGCCGTGTTTCTTCACGTGTGGTATTGTTGAAGGAGTTGGACACTCATGGCTTTGTTGTGTATTCTAACTGGGACGAATCCAAGAAGGCTAAAGACTTTGACACCAACAAGTTCGCTTGCCTTAACTTCTTCTGGCCCCATATTCAGAGACAAGTGCGTGTAGAGGGTGTAATGGAAAAGGTCAACCGCGAGACCTCGGAGAGATACTTCCGGACCAGACCCAGAGGCTCCAAGATTGGAGCATGGGCATCTCCACAGTCGCAGGTGATTCAATCGAGAAACCAGTTGGATGAGCTTTACAAGAAGTTCGAGGAGAAGTTCAAGGACTTAGCAGACGAGGACATTCCATGTCCTGAGTACTGGGGAGGTGTCCGTATTGTGCCATTGGAGGTTGAATTTTGGCAGGGAGGAATGAGTAGGTTGCACGATAGACTTACCTATACGAGAGAGGAGTTGGAAGGCGATTGGACGGTTGTGCGGATCTCCCCATAGAATCTCTTCATAAAATATTTCCATAGAATCTTTCCACAGAATATAGAGGAGCTTATGTATGTTAATATTAGGATTGGTGAAAGTTAAAGGTCTAGACAGATAATATGGGAATGATTGTTGGGATGAGCAGGGTATTTCTTGACTATTATTGATTAATAGGAGTCTAGCCAGCTGTATTTCAACCCAAGTTGCATGTCATCGCTAACAGTGTAGCTAACAATAGATTTAGGGGCACTGGAATCGGGAACATTCGGTAGTTTACCTACAAGTGAATAATGCATATACGACGACCACGTACAATCGGCGTATACCTTATCAAATTCATCTTGAACAGCTCAGAATAGTTTCCATGATATTTGGGATATTGGCAATTTCATGACATGCACCATTTCAAATTGGTACTTGGATAGAGATAATCGAGGTGGAAAGAATCCCTTCATAACAATCACTTGACTAATATTCATACGCAGTTCTGAGTAAATAGAAATAATAAGTTTACAAGAGCGTTTAATTAATTCTGACTAAACGACCAGGGCAACTGATAAACGATTGCTTCCTCGAAAAGGACAATGCACTAACCCTTCCATGGGAAATTACAATTCAATTACTAATTCAGTTCCCCAATTACTTGCCCAATTCCATTACTCAATTGTTCAATGCCTACTCTATACCCACATAGCTCTGTGTAATCCTATTCAAATTACTCTCTACTTCAATCTAGCCACAGTCTTAGCAAAGTACTCACCTTGAGTGTAAGCAATCTTCTTCTCCAAGTCAGTGGGCTGTCTAGATCCGTCTGCACCAGCAAAAGTACCTGCTCCCCATGGAGATGAGCCGTGAACCTCATCTAAGTTGGTCAAAAGTGGGAAAGCCACTCCGTAGCCCAATGGGACAAAAATGATACCATGGTGAGTCAATGTTGACAAAGTGTTGATCACTGTGGTCTCCTGACCTCCACCTGGGGTGCCAGTAGACACAAAAACGGAAGCAAGCTTGCCCTGCAAGGCTCCCTTGGCCCACAAACCTCCAGTGGCATCCCAGAAGGCTTTCCATTGGGCAGGGAAGTTACCGTATCTGGTTGGAACACCAAAGACGAAACTATCATACTCCTCCAAAGTCTGATTTGTAGCAATTGGGTAGTCTGGCTTTGGAGGAGCGTGCAACTTTGCCAAAATGTCATCCAGCAAAGTCTCTGGAACCTGAAAGATCTGTGCAGATCCTCCCGCAGCTTCAATACCTTCCTTGACCGACTCGGCCAAAGTGGCAATGTGGTGATACAACGAGTAGATGATGATTGCGGTTTTAGCCATTTCGTAATTGATAATTCTCTGGTAGCTGAGGAGCAAACTATAGGCCTCAATGTCTCCTTTTATAGTCCAAATGGTTAAACGTAGGGGCTCACATGCGCATGGGGTAACGCACATTATGCAGCGAATGCCAGACGAGGCCAGCCATACTTCACACTTCGGATCAACTGGAAGGGTGGTGGGCAGGACCATAGTGAACAATACCCAAACCATCGGGCGACATTGTGGTGGCAGCCAATTGGCTAGATGCAGCCACCAATTTGTTTAGGGATGGCACTGAGTGCTCCGACGTGCACATGACCGGTATGTTAGTAAAGATTACATAACGTTTATGTGGAGATAGTGTAGATCACCCTCTACTATTAATCCACAGTTAGTCAAGGATAGTCAGTCCACACTTTGCAGTGAAGGACATTTAATCTATAATTATCGGTTACAAGTAATCCACAACTGGCAATGAGGGTCCTCAATTAGTCAAATATTTGTAATTCTATCAAAAGTTCAGTTTATTCAGCCAACTATTGATAGTTCTAATCATAATCATCGCTCGTTGCGATAACAATCACTATCGTCGTTATCAATTTCATAAATATGTTTACTATTTCCAGTATCACCTCGAACTCATGGATCCTATCATCGCTATCATGAATGCAATCTCTAATACTATAATCAATGCAATCACTAATACTCTCACCACTACAGTCAATTAGAGTGTCTTTCCATTTTATTCTCTATTCATTCTATCGGTTGCAGACTTGCTGCCTATACCAGACACTTAAAACTTCTGGATGGTCTCGTAGAAAGACTTACCCTGGATCTCAGCGATCTCCAACTCCAAGGCAGATGGCTGTCTAGAACCATCTGGACCAGCGAAAGAGCCGGCACCGTATGGAGAAGAACCGTGAACCTCGTCCAACTTGGTGATCTGACCGAAAGCCTTGGCGTAACCCAATGGAACGTAGATGATACCGTGGTGAACCAACACAGACAAAGCGTTGACAATGGTGGTCTCCTGTCCTCCACCTGGGGTACCGGTGGAAACAAAGAAGCCAGCAGCCTTACCGTGCAAAGCACCAGAAGCCCACAAACCACCGGTGGAGTCCCAGAAAGCCTTCCACTGGGCTGGGTAGTTACCGAATCTGGTTGGAACACCGAACAAGAAAGCGTCGTAACCGGTCAAAGTGTCCAAGGTAGCGATTGGGTAGTTTGGCTTGGCTGGAGCGTGCAACTGCTGCAAAACCTCAGCAGACAAGGTCTCTGGAACCTGGTAGATGTCAGCGACACCACCAGCAGACTCGACACCGGCCTTGACGGACTCAGCCAAGGTGGCGACGTGGTGGTACAAAGAGTAAATGATGATAGCAACCTTTGGAGCCATTGTGATTGTTTGTTGTTGATGGAGGAAAAAAAAAATACTCTGGGTTGACGGGTCCTTTATAAGTGGGGCAGTGACAAATTTCGGTGGTATTCTGCGATCTGCGAAGCCTGCATAAGCCTTAGTAACCATTTACTAAATTGTGCAAGTGAACACCAAAATGAGGCCAAATCTCTCCACTGTTTTGCAGGTAGACGCGATTCTCCGACACACAGATCGATAATCATTTGTCATTCCGGCAGAATGACTGGTAATTTACTAATGCCTTATAAATTGAACGCATTACCCAGTCAATGTGGGAAATATTTATCAGCGATTATAAATATTGCGCCGTGACAAAATCCTCACTATATTTGTCATATCTTTCCGCGTTGCGTGTTTGTCATCCGTTTGTTTTTTCGTTCATATAACCCTTTGACATTCCCCCCTGTCCCGACGAGTTCCGACTTAATTTCAATCGGCATTAAATAATGAAAGTGGCTATCATCTATTACTCCACCTACGGCCATATCACCACCTTGGCTGAGGCCATTAAGGCTGGTGTTGAGAAGTCTGGCAAGGCTTCCCAAGTTGACATCTTCCAGGTGCCTGAGACTTTGTCTACTGAAGTTTTGCAATTGTTGCATGCTCCACCAAAGGCTAAATATCCTGTCGCTACCTTGGACACTTTGACCACCTACGACGCTTTCGTGTTTGGTTACCCAACCAGATTCGGTACTTTACCTGCCCAGTTTGTTGACTTCTTGGGAACTACTGGTGGCTTGTGGGCTTCTGGTGCCTTGTACGGTAAGCCAGTTTCTCTTTTCACATCGGTCAGCTCCCCAGGTGGTGCCCAGGAGACTCCATTCAGAAACTTCTTTTCCTACATTGCCCACCACGGTTTGGTTTACATCCCATTGGGTTACGCTAAGGCTTTTGCCGAGCTTACAGACATGTCGGAAGTTCACGGTGGTACCCCATATGGTGCTGTGACTTTCGCAGGTGCTGACGGTTCCAGACTCCCTTCAGACTTGGAGAAGAAGATCGCCAACATCCAAGGTGAGAGTTTCGCTGAGAGTGCCACTAGATTCGTTGCATCTTCTGAGAAGCCAGCAGCCAAGTCTGATAAGAAGACTGAAACTAAGAAGGCCGCTACCCCTGCACCTGCCACAGAGAAGAGAGCAGAACAATCGAAGGCTGCTGCTGCTCCTCAGAAGGAGGATTCTGGATGTGGTGTCAAGTGTGTAATTGTCTAAAAGTTACTTAATTTAATAGATAATAATTTGTATCGAGTTTGGTAGATAGTCGATTTTGTGGGGGTTTCGGGTATGAATGAAGAGAGAAGCGGAATTTTATACATGCCATATGAAATGCAGATCGTGAAATCGTGTCTCGCGGAATACTTCTAAAAGACCCGTACACCATTGATTCCAATATGATTGACAACAGAATTGTTATTCTTTGATTCCATGTCTGTTGGAATATATAGCACCCGTACATCCCTAGGATTGGAAAGTTCCATCAAATTTGAGAGCAACATAATTCCTTCTCGGTGTTCGGTGCAGGTAAAGTGCCTAAGTCCGGCGCATGCGCCTTGCCTATTTGGGATGCAACATGTGCCTCACGTGAATCGCATACCATCGTCCGTTACCTGAAGCATGTGCGCGCAAGCACGACTGCTTATGTTCAACATAACGGCCAAGTGTTTGATATGCATACGGAGTTGAACTTGTAAAGGTTTCTAGTAAACCCCGCTACTTTTGCCTAAGGAACCACGAAAAGCGGCACACACATACACACAATAACACGCAGTCAATCATGTACTTTTGCGATGTTATGAGGAACTTCCTGTAGCAAATTTCTAGTCATGCCATCAATTTGTGTGGCATCTCGCAGGAACGGGTCGGAACATATCTAAGTGTTTTCTTTCCGGTTTTTGTTCCTGAGTAAGACTGAAGAGAATCAACTCGTTTAATTAGTGGTTAATGCGATCGCCATTCGCTTGCTCTTAGAGATTGGATGTTTTGCAACTTTTTTGATATTATGCACGTATGAATCTTATTCTTTGATTGACGTCGGAGCCGAATCACCGCAAAATGTGTTTCACTTTTATTAAGACATTTCCTAGTGATCATCAGACTCCTCATTAACAGATGCATCATATCATTCATGCGTGCGCATTTACCGGCATGCATACCTCCTGCTTCTTACAGCATGGAAACATTACATCGCTACCAACCCAGCCGCTCTCCATCACGATACTGTACAAGCATCTTTCTTGATGTCAATGGAACGGCTGGATAAAGCAACTGCCAACATGGAGGAATCACTCCATTGTAAAGACCTATTGATCTTGCAAGTCATGCAATGCGATTGGTCTATGCAAATGCAATAGACGCATGCAGAGGCAGTCCAGCATATGATTGCATAACCTTTAATTTTTTACGTCTTTGAATCATCTTATGTCCTATTACCTAAATCAAACAGAAAAAAAAATATAGGGGAAAAAAGAAAATAAAACGATAATGCTCCAAAAAAAAAAAAAAAGAGGCTTTGAACATGTATCGGTTAAACTTGCTTTCAGTTGGCAAGGTCAGAGACTCTGGGAAATTTTCATAGTAGTCTAAAAGCCTGTAAATCTTGTAGAGTGTCCTTTCTCGAACCATTAGGATTTATGCCTTCAGCTTCCAAGGGAAGGCATGGATGACGCTGTATTAGTATAATTCAGTGGCAAATTCAAATCGATACATACCGTGGACGAAAAGACTCATCAAAGTTGTCCTATCTCTTTAATTTAATGCCGGTCCATGTCCTGAAGTCAAACGTTAATTCCTAGTAAATCTCCAAAATTCTGGTTCTGTCCATCACAACTGGCTCCGGTTGGGTGCGCCAAAATACCAAAGTATAGTGGGTATTAGATAAATCCAGTCTATAGGGATTCTCCTGGCAATTTCCAGTCTGACTCTTGTTGACACCACCATCCAGGTACTTGCAACCCTTGAGTATGGCCGTTCAATGAAAAGAGTAATCGGCCCGCCTATCAGCTTTCGGCAAGGAGAATCCTTTATTTTGAAACAAAACGAAAGCGTCAGAAAGCAAAAAATGATAACCTGGCGAATGCAAAATAGGTGAAAAACGGTACACTGTGAAATGAATGGCTAGAGTGCATTTCCAGGACCACGTTTTCAGGTTACGGCTTCCAAAATTGAAAACCGTATTGCCATGTGGTTTTGCTTCTTCATTAGAGGAGAAAGGCGATTTTCGTCAAGTTTTCCAGACAAGTTTCGACGTGGACGAGCCGGAATTTTGATTCAAGATTATTAGAAAATTCATAACTTTCCTTGGTGACCTGTCTCAAAATTCTGATCCATGGAGCGTGAATTATCCTTCTATAAGAAGTTCAATCCTCTGTTGAATACTTATCCATCAAACCTGACAATGCACACCCTAACTTCCCTTCCGTTACCTCATGTCCATTTCAAATCAACAATTTTGACCGTACCGTCATCAATCCGTTTTCTTAGGGAGGTAGAGGTTTTTCTTAGAAACCAAGAGCTGTTAAAAAACCGATCAGGGTCTTTCTATTATGTGGCCCTTGGCAATGCCAGAGTTGGTTGGACAAGGTTGGTGTAGGTCGAATCATGTGATATCCAAAACCAATGGCGAAAATCGGAGACATGACTGAAAGTCTAGAATGACGCGCATGAGAATGACCGGAACATTAAATAAGAGCCATACTTACGTAACGAGCAACTAAATGAACGAGTCAATTGGTGATGAAGTAACAACAAGAAATGTCAAGACGTGTGATTGAACACCCGTACCTCCGAGACCAAAATGCTATATAGGATTAGACTAGAGATGATCCAGCTATACTCTTAATGATCGGGAGAGACAAAAAATGATGGGAAATCTATATTATGTAATTAAACTGCATTTTAAGGTGATTAACTGTGGTGTAGAACACAAAACTCTGTGCTAAAGTATAATCTTCGGAGTGTGTGAGAAGTAGTGAAACTTATAGCATTGAACCTCCACAAAATAAACCTAAGCTGAGCCCGATGATGGTGACCCTACACTATCTTTGGCCGGGGAAACTCTTTGATGTAATCAATTCCTCCCACACACTGGGGTACTGTCATTTGGTTGGACCCAATCTGCTTGTGGATCTTGATTCCCATGTTCACGGTCTTCTGCACGCTATCATGCTCAAGTATCAAACCCCTTTTGCCACTCGACTTGATGAATGTGTCTAGTTTAGAATAGACATCACCCTCCGCAAGTGTCGTATCCGACACATACCGCCAATCCGTGGTGTCGTAGTCCCACAAGACTGCTTGCATGCCAAACTGACGGAGGATGGATCGGATTCGGTTGTCGATTCCTCCGTATGGCGGACGGAACCACTTGGGAAGATGACCGTATGTGGCATTCATGGCCCAGATGGACCATTCAATTTGTGCCACCACCTCCTCATTGGAAAGCGACGGAAGAAACTTGTGCGACCACGTATGGCAGCCCATGATATGGCCCTGAGAAGCTGTTTCGATATAAACCTGGGGGTAGCGTACCACGTTGACGCCAATGGTAAAAAACGTAGACTTGGACTTCAATTGGCCCACGAGCTCAGGAGTATATGGCGAGGGTCCATCGTCAAACGTCTGACTAAGCACCGGACAAGTGTAGGCATCGTCAGCAGCCACGCAATTAAAGCAGTCAAAGGAGCACACGTGTTGATTCTTGAGTTCCGGGGCACATTGGCCCTGCTGGTGGATCCATCTGTTCAGATCCAGAGGCACCTGATCAAAATTGATAAAATCTAGTTTAATATAGGGAGGATCCATTCCTGGCCATTCTTTGAGGCCTGTGAAGTCTGTGAGCCATTGGGGAAAGGGAAGAGAGGGCAGACATTGGATGGGAGCCACAGAGGGCGTAAAGAAGTCGAAATTTAAGAGGACATTGAGGGCGGAGGCTGTTGAGAGGAGATTTAGAGCAGAAAGATGGTATTTCATGATGAGGTAGTGGGACAAATTGGGTGCAGAATGAGATAATCACAAAGTCGCATCAAGATGTGGGGTTGAAGTTGGAGATAAAAAAAAAGAAGTGAGAAAAAAAAACAATGAGGAGAATATCAAAAAATTTTTAAAAGGTAAAAGAATTAGGAAAGACATAATTAACTGAAGTTGATTAAGAAATTTCAAAGAAATTAAAGAAATAAAAAGTTAGTCAATGAAATATAGAACCTCACACTTTCAGTTGAAAAAACCTACATGGATCGAAGTGACAAGTTAAAGATGTCAAATCTGGTTAGACAATGGAATGCTGCTAGTACTATATCATACGGAAGTCGGAAAAAATATCCAGAATGGCATTTTTTCGAAGAGAAATCATACATGTATCTACTCCTACAGCCATGGCTACAAATTGTTCCATTCCGATATCTATACTTGCCATGATATATTTAGGCTGCTCTCAAATGAGCAAAAATCAAAACCAATAATCCAGTCCTTCCAACGCCAGTTATACCTTAATTATCATCAATGTGACCCAAAATTTCTCCCACATCCAACGTCATTCACTAACTTTCTCTTAAGCGATCTCATTACAATTCATACGAATGTCTGTATGATTTTTTCTCAAAACAGCCATCTGTCTTTCGAGCCGGTACTCCATCTTCTTCTGCTCACTGGCCATGATACTTGCAATCTGCAAATTGTTCAATTGGGAAAAATCCTCGTGGTGTTCTTCATCAACATCCACCACCCACAGATCATCCAATGGCCCAATTTCATGGAGTCTGGACATCTGTCGGATGTACCGTAACACCGCCGCCTCCTGCCGCCGCTCCATGATATCAATGGTTTCTTCTCTAGTTAGGGTGCCTAAACAATTTGTATCTTGCATTTTGATGACAAAAGCGGTGGAGCAAGCTCTGGTTATATATATTGCACCCATTGGGAGCTCACCTGCACATCAAGATAAGCTAATGGAATTTTAATAAGTGGGGAGAGGAACTATCGGAAGTGGTGACTTTTTTTTCGCTTTTCTCATATAACTTTTTTCAATTTTCAGAGAATAAGATGCGGAGTTCAAATTTCAAGAGCAATTTTGCGGCATTCGTGTAAATTTTCTCTATAATCTTCAAGTTTTTTACTGGCTTTGAGGGAATTTGGGCCAGTGTGGCGGAGGTCTAGGCTCACACCGGACTTTCCGTGATCTGGGACTATTGTTAGACGGAGGACCATGTGGATAAACTCCGAAAGCTAGTGGCAAATAGGAGAGATTATCGTAATTTCTGGGCCGTTATTAGATTGAGTGATCAGGTTGGCATTAGTGTTTGTTGAGATTCAGATGTTGGGTAATTGGAAAGAATTGTCAAGCTCATTCAATTAATTAATTGGATGAGATCGGATTAATTCAAGATAAGATAGTTCAATGTGACGTCAATGCGGTATTTTAGCATCAAAGTGAAAACCTTGTGGTTATCGAAATGTGTCAAGGTTACATTACCCCGACTTGAAAAAAAAAAAACTCTTATCACCGTCACTAAATGTAATTCATGAGCTAATATAAAACAGCCAGAGGTGGGGTCGAGGTATTTTTATTGGAAGAATGTTGCATTGAAGGCAAATATTGAAGGCTACAATAATGATTCATTAGTGGATAATAGTATACATTGATAGTATACATTGTATTCATTGATAGTATACATTGTGTTCATTGATAGTATACATTGATAGTATACAACCATGTCATTGATTGATATCCTGAATTGATAGTTTATTGCTCATCCTCATTCTCCTTGATCTTCATTAAGTATTCATTGATCTAGATGTCTCACGGCCTACGGCCCCTACTCAAATTACCTCGGATTCTAAATTACTACTTCCCAAACATTCATGCAATCTTCTTCTCTGCCTCCCCAGACAAACGTGCACTCAACTCGATCTGCTCCTTAACTGCTCTCGTCAAAAACTCAATCATGATGATATCCTGGTTGTGATCCTGGAAATGCTTTCTCAATGCGTCCAAGTCGGACAAAATCGTAGGCTTGTTCAACAAGGTATTGCTCAAGGTTCTCAATAAGTCAATATCGGCATCCAGTGTGGAAATATGGTTGATGTGGTCCAACAAGTAGTCGATGTTGCGGGTTACAGCACCAATCTCGTGTGAAAGAGTCAGCAACTGGTCAGCCTCGAGGTCAACCACATTGTTCTTGGACGAAGGAGTCTCGGCGATTTTGTTCAACATGAACTTTTCTGTCACTGTGCTCGAGACAACCTGGTGTGGGATAGGAGAGAAAATGTACGAGTTGGTGTTGGCGGTGGTCTTCCAGCCAATCTTCTGGAGACTGGCAGACTTACCAATGGCTGCGCCAATGTATGCAACCAACTTGGGGAACTCAATCTTGTCTCCGTTCAAGTACTGAACATTCAAGTAAATGGCAGGATATGGGTATGCTCTGTCAGCACCTTTTGAGTAGAAGTCGTGAATCAACCCCGTAGACCCATCAATGTGGGCAGCAGAGTCAAACCATCCCAAAACATACTCTTTGGCATGAGCTTTCTTGTACAACTGGTACAAGGTTTTGTGTGTGTGTTCCTCGATGGAGATGGAGTCTCCGGTCTCCTGGCAAGGCACAGGGTAAGCGTCTCTGATTTCGACATTGGCACCGTCGTCTGATCTGACACCAAGCAAGGTTCCAATGATTCTCTTGTTCTCGTCGAGAGCCTGCTTGGACACGATTTCCAAGATGGCGAAGAGCGCGGAATGGTGAATTTTCACGCCGACTGGGCTGGCGTTGGACGGAGCAGCAGGTGCGGTCACGTTAGGACGCACCAAGTGCATGTAGGTGTCAGACATTTGGAGGTGGTGACTTATTTAACGTTTGTCTGTGAAGAGTTTTTTTTTTTTCATGAGTAGGTTTGGCTACACGCACACTCAATGATCACGTGACGCGATGTCAAAGGAGGATTTGGATGGTTTTAACAAGACGGTAATAAGTAAAGAGCATGGGTTAATTTTTTAATTCTACAATTGAAATTGTGATAGAAATTTGAAATTGTGTGATTTCTTGGGAATTTTGCATTTTTCTATTTTGAGGTCGTGTATGTTGACATTGTGCATATTCCGTATAGTATGGGACCAAGTCTGCTATGGTTCTTCAACTTGTGGAACCAATGGGATAAAATAAATACACGTGAGCAATTCTTGAAAGAACATGAACTTGTGAAAAATTAGAAACCATCGTTGACCTGGTTGATTGAAAGGTTCGAAATTTTGGCAGATGTTCTTGATATTGAGACTATAAGTGAACGTTCTTACATCGCTTATTCAGTTAGAAGGTTCCCTTGGTGCAAAATTTTTGTTCGTCACGAAATGTAAATCTCTCTGTACTGAGTGAAATGTTCCCCATGAGGTCTTGGAGGTATCGGCTCTTTTGACATAAGTCTGCTTTCCGAGGAGCAAAAACGTGTGAAAGACTTTCTGATGACTGATGCGAGTTTAGAATGTGAAGTTAAACGAGATTACATTTGTGACAATCAAATTTGCTTTTCTTACATATCAGTAAAACTTTTAATAGCTGTCATTGAAGAAATAAAAACTATTTATTTAATTGGTATGTTTCTGCAATTTCATATAGTGCAATGCAGCTGAACTCAGATAGTGGAGTTGTCAATATAGATAGAGATCAACGATGTGAATTTCTCTGAAATATTCAAAAATTTAACTCAATTTTTTAATGGAAGCAGTGTAGATCATTTAGTATCAATTTATTTTCAGATTGGAAACTGTGAGCAAGATTGTTGGTGTAAATTCAAGAAGTCATTAAGTGAGGTGGATGCAAGACTTGAAGTCGAAGCCTACGACAATTCAGAAATACACCAAATAATAATTTCAGTGAAATTAACGATCAACAAAAGGAGTAGAGTTCTCAGCTTGAATTTAAAATCATGGTTATATACCAAAATTATCCATCTTCAAGTTTCTATCACGAAATTTCCAATCCAGTAGTCCTGCACTCCGAGCTTCTTCTACAACATCAACACCCATCTTTCTTCATATGTCCCAGAACACCATTAAAGGACAGAACTCGGAAAGTTCCGAAGAGTTTCATAACACGTGGCTCTTTTCAGAGGAATCTTTCCTCTCGAAATGCCCGTCCAGAAAACAGATGACCCTCCAGCAGGACCTAAAGGTCAGAGAGCTGATTTATGACTTTCTTCTCAAACTAGGGTCCAAGCTCAAGCTCGATGGCCGCACCATCCTCGCAGCAACAATTTATATCAATCGTTTTTACATGCGGACACCCATCACCACATCCAAGTACTTTGTCGCCTGTGCAGCCATCTCTATCAGCTGCAAGCTACATGACACATACAGACCATCAGACAAGATCGCCCTCACAGCTTGCATGCTAAAAAACCCTGGAAAACAGATTGACCAGCATAGTAGTGTGTTCTGGCAGTGGCGGGATCAGCTTCTTTACCGAGAAGAACTCATGTTAAAGCTTCTCAACTTCGAATTGAATGTGGAGCTTCCGTACGATTTCTGCGAGGAGTTGATGGCCGGAAAGGATGAAACTTCGGAAAATGGATTCTACTCGAAGCTTCCAGACATTTTGAAAAACGCCGTGTCAAAAGTAGAGTTGGCCAGCTCTCTTCCTGTGCTCGTAGCATTTGAATCGCGAACACTCTTTGGAACAATGCTTGTGCTAACAGTGTTCGAAGCTCAGTCAAAGTTCGACACTCTCGACTCGCTTTACTTGCCTAAGGAGTACTTGGAGACGCAATTGCGGGTATCCGTGAATGAATGCTACTTGTGCTACAAGTACCTCATGAGACTTCGAAGTGCGTGCGAGGATCCCAAGTTACCTAGTCATAAACCGTTTGTTACCAAGATTGGCAAAATCTCCAAGGAGGACTTTTATAGAATTGCGGATGGCGCAGATAAAGCTGTTCGTTCTATCGTGAGCGATGAAGAGACCCAAGAGGGCGAGGTTCTTGACTTACTTGATGATATATAGACTGACGACGGATGCTGTGTATAATAGATTTGATTTTAATCATTAGTCTCGGAAACTTCGTCAATGACTTCGTGCTCATTGCTTACCTCGTCATTTTCTTCTACCAGTTCATTTTCTTCAACTTTGTTTCCCTCTGTTTCATCCTTTTTTTCCTCTCCATCATTTCCCTCTATTTCGTCCATTTTCTCAGCTTCACCTTTTTCACCAACTTCATTGGATTCAATCACATCAGCTTCCTTAGCCTCTGTTGGGTCTTCTGAATCCAGTTTCGTTGAACTTTCCCCCGCATCCTTCATTTCAACGTCTTGAACGTCTTCAACAATTCCATTCTTATCATTCTTCTCGTTAATTTCCTTATCATCTTCACTCTTTTCGTTATTATCTATCTCTTTGATCTCTTCTCCCTCAACCACATCACCAACTCTGGCACTTGGCATAACATCAATATCTGCTACCTCTTTCAATACAGAAACCACGGGTTTTTCTTCTCCGCTCAACCCCAAGGGACTTGGCAATCTTCCATTCGTTGCTGCCTCCTCTTTGGCCTTTTCGAGACTCTCTCGAATCTTTTCAATCTCCTCTGGGTGTTTTTCTGCATACTCAAAGTACTGCTCCACATTATCGTCAAGTAAAGCCTCAGAGTACTTCACATTATAGGGTAGTGACTCCTTTAGTACTTGGGAAGGCTGTAACGTAGTTCCGGCGTCGTCATCTTCGGCATCTTGGATATGAAGCACCACATAATCGTTCTTGTTGTTGTTGTAGAGATGATTTTGAAGAAACTCGAAACTGTCTTCGCCATTCTTTGAGGGCGGATGGAACTTCTTGTTCTTATGAACAGAGAGTACGGTGTCCAGGATGCATGTGTTGGCAAACTTGAGATTATGGCCCAATTTCAAGTCCTTCTCTGTTAGGTATGCTAACCACGAAAGCCTGTCATTGCTAGTGATTTCGTCGTCGTCAAGATCATCAACTATTCGATCCACCTGTGTATGCTCATCGCCGTGCTTGAATTGATTGTAGTATTCCTGTTTTTCTCTCAACCTACGCTTTTTTCTCTCCTGGTCTGTTTCCGCAGAAATATCAATCTTTCTCTTTTCCACCAAGTTGTGAATGAGTGTTGTGGGTACTTCACACAACTGCTTACTAAGTCGGAAACTATCGCTGTACTTTAGCCAACGAACAAATGATTCTAGCGACTTGGTGTTGTATTCCGCAGGTGGTTCCACGGCACTGTCTCGAGGATCCAAAATGCTCTCGAAAGACAGAGGTTTTATGAGCTGCACGTCTAGTAGAGCTTGTACCAAGTCTTGTGGAAGTATTTCGTTGGTGCAATTGGCACGAGAGAGGGAGAACTTTTTGGCACTAGCAAGAATCAGTTCGAGATGCTTGACGTATAGTTCGGTGACAGTATTCAACACCAGCGGCTTGCACTTGTCAAAGCCAGACGCCTTGAGGATCTGCGTCATGGATATTCGAAGTAACGCAAAATAGAACGATTCCTCCATAATGAATGGTAGAATAGTATAATGAAGGTGAAGTTGATGTTGTTGACTTGAGTTTGTGTGCCGGACAAGTGTTGAAAGTGGATATTGGAGGTATGCATTGACAAGGTGATGACTGGGAAGGAAGAAACTTATAATGCTTTAAATTGGCCCAAAAATATTTTTTGCCATTGGATATACTGCTTTTAATTTCTCTGTCTTTTTTTTTCGTTATTATGTGCCAATTTCAGTGTCTATCATTATCTGCTTATATTCTTGTCTCGAACATCAAAACTTTTACTACCTTCAACTTCATTGTATTCCCATTACATCCTCCTCTAATCCTTCTCTACATCTTCCTCTACTTTCGCCTCTACTTTCTCCTCTTTCTGACTATGCCTGTGTATTCCAAGCTATTTTCTTGACTCAATGTCCGGACCCAGCCAATTCTCCTATAAACCCTGCTGCAATCTTTCACTGATCTTCTTCGATGCAAACGACAAGGCATTGAACAAACCTTTCTCGGAAATATCAATGTGCAAGTCGTTAGGAAGAGATGAACTCGATGGTGGGTTGGTAACTCTACTCACGATGATAGCAGTGTCGATCTCCAAAACCACTCCGTCGTCAATGGCTTCATCAAAACACAAACAGACCATATCGTACTTTTCCAACACCGTCGATTTGTCCAAGGAATTGTCTAACAAAATGGTGAGAGCCTCGTTGATGTTGCTGGTCAAAGAATAGAGCATGGACTCGTTCTCGTTGATGGCTCCCACAATCACCAAAGTCACATCGTTAGTCTGCTTGTAAGTGATCAAGTGGTTGTCGTATAAGATCACATCTTGGTTTAACTTATTTATCTTGGAGTAGATGGCCTTTTCAAATGCCTCCTGCTGCTGAGTGGTTTTGTATACCTGGCTGTCATCCTGAGTACGGTAATACTTGGCATATAATCTTTTGCCTTCGTTGCCCAAAACCAACGCTGCCGAGATGGTGTATAATGATAAGTTCAACGACATTTTGGTTGGAGTTGTATATTCTCCAATTCTCAACATATTGATACCGTGTTATGCTAATATACAGGATAGTTCGGATGATATTAATTTATGGTCGTTGGCGTTGGGGAGGATTTCTAGGTGAAATATATTTGAATAATTCTTATAGTTAATTTGATATGATAATGATAATTAAGGTCATTTTCACCGTCTCCAGGAATAAAATAAAGAGTTTTGAAAGCGTTGCATTTATTGTATGCACCTATAGAATAGTAATTGAACAAGTCTATGTACAAGAATCTATTGAACAGTTTCTAAATACTTATGAAAACATACAGTTTAAGAAGAGACATAGCTTTCTTTTTGTCTCTCATCTTCTCTCAACCCCTCTTCCAACTTCTACACTTTTATACACATTCATTTTCTTTATTACGTTTTACAATACTTCAGATGCTATGCACCAACGAGTTTGAATACAAACTCCAAAATGCTCTTATGCATAGGGTTCTTGGCCAAGAAGTCTTCTCCGACGCCAAAAGTCGAGAAGCTTCCCTTCTGTTGCTGTGCCATGGTTCTAAATCCGTAGACAAAATTGACTACTAGTCCAACAATCAAGCCGAAGGCAACAATCAAAGGTCCCACGACGTTATCCAAATGCTTGTCGGACCTCTCCATGATAATGTTTCTTCTCTTCATGAAGATATAGTAACCCCAGAGACCCGAAAACAATGTCAAGCCAAAGTACACGTATGCCAACAACGTGGCCAATTCGTACGAGTTGGCCTTGTTGGTTGACGAGTAGATGATGAAAGTCAACGTGGAGAGCAAAGTGGTCACATGCAACCACCTGTTGAATGTACGCTCGTTGGCCAACCACACCTTTGGTTCAATCCTCAATGGGCCAGCGTTCTTGATGTAAGATTCTGGCTTAGCAACTCCAATAGGTAAGTCGATCTCTTCTTCCTCGGAATCGACATCGAGCAACTTGGAAAAGGTATTTGGAAGTTTCATTAACTTGGCCAATGGGTTTCTTCTTATCTCTTCCTCCTCCTCGTCGTAGTCTTCATCAGAAGACTGGTCCAAATCTCCTCCCGAAACAGGTGCTTCCTCCACAATAGCCTCCGGCACAGCGCTCAAGCCATTCTTAGCGTCCAAGTCCGAATCAACCAGTCTTGAAGGCTCAAAGCTATTCAAAATCGATCCTGAAAACGACTTGGATCTTGCCGAGTAGTCAGTGGTAGTGGTGGAGTTGCTCAACATAGACTTGAACTTCTTCAAGTTCTCCTCGTCGTTCTGCAACTTGGCTAACTTTTCCTTGGTATCAATGTAGGCTTGCTGGGGATCAACCTTCAAATCAGACTCCAATTCATTGAACCAGAATGGAATATTGTCCAATTTATCGTCCTCCAAGAAAAGTGAGGCAACACCGTGAATGAACTTGGAGAAGTTAGGAATCTCCTTCACCAAGTGCGAGTGGACCAAATCGTCAATCCAGAGCGACTTCTTACCCTTCTTTTTGGTTTTCACCTTGATCTCCAACTCGGCGTAGGGAAACTTGACAAACTCTCCCTTTCTCAACAACGACAATGGCTGCTGCACCTTGGAGTCAATGTCGGTACGGTGCCATTTGGATGGATCTCTAATTGGTCTCTGGTCATCGAACGAGTCTTCTCTAATGAAGAAAATATCCGAGTCAATCACCACACGAACCTTATCATCGCCAGGAATCTGGAATGCAGTTCTTTTGTAGGTGGTCCTGAGACATGGCTGCACGTGGTTATCCTTGATATACTTGGAGAAAGACTCAATGTGCTTCTTAGCCTCATCAATGGCGTCAGCGGACTCGCCCTTCTTAGCCAACTTGCGCAAGTACTTCTCCTCATCGAACTTGCCATTAATGAATTGGTCCAAATACTTCTCCTTCAAGGCAAACTTTTCATCGATATCGTAGGTTTCGGAACTTTTCTCAAACGATTTTTTCTCCAAGTAGATCTTCGGCTTGTTGTACAACTTACCTACCCACTTGATTCTCAACGTGGAAGCATTGGCACTCTTGACCAACTTGTTGTTGTACAAGTCGAAATTCTCATTGTCGAAGTACAAGCAGTTGATGGTTGGATCGTTCTTCGAGAAGTTGCCAAACTCGTCCAAGTCATCATCGTCATCATCATCGTCATCGTCGTTATTGTAGGCACTTTCACCAGCGGAATTATACACCAAAACGGGAAGGTGACGCAAGATGGTTGCCTTCACCTCCATCAAATTGTCTGGGTGAACCCAGAACTTGAAGGACTGGTACTCATTGGCAGCGGAGTCATCGTTGAACGAACTCAATTTCGACAAGGACTGGTCCACATCGTAGTTATCACGCAAAAATTGGAACAATGCCGAAATTTTGAACAAGAGAGGTGAGTAGTCCTCAGAATGGAAAGGTAAAGACTTCAATCTCACATTCAACAAAGGCTTCACCGAGTAATCAGGGTGCAAGCGGTCATGTTTCTTGACAATCTTGATGAATCCAGTATAGTTCAACCGCTGGAAATGGTTGAGCTCCTGAGCCAAGTTCAACACCAGCTCCAACTTGTTGGAAAACGATTGGACATCGAAGTTGGCAGTGGGAGACTCAGTGGTGGCCTGCAACTCATTCAAGTACTCGTTGAGCACATCATACTTGTCAGATTGGAAGGAATAAACCTTCTCCAAGTCAGAATCCAATGCACTGACAAAGTTCTGCTCGTCTTTTTCTGTCCAGGCATTCTGCAAGATCACACCTTCTTTCAAAAGCTTCTTGAGCTTAATGTAGTTAATGTAGTGATCTTTCCAAGGCGGATAGATCTCCAGTTCGAGCTTGTTTGCGAAGAGCATTTTCTGAGTGCCAGACGAAGAAGCAGTTTCTTCAGCGGACATGTCAGGCAAAAAAATTTAGGGTGTTTTTCAGGCCGAAGCTGGCTTAATCAATTGAACAAATGCAGGTGAGAAGGTAATAAATGTATGCGTCCTGCAGGTAGTAGACGATACTTCCAACTGGTGGACAAATGATAAGCAGTTCGCCACGTGGTGGAGGTTTAGGTTTTTTGAGGTTGGAATGTAAATACAAATAAGATATTCATAGATGAGTCGAATTTGGTAAAGATGTACGGGTCTTTGTTATAATTCAAAGAAAAAAAGTATTCATCAAAATTGATGTACAATGTCCTACAATTCGTCGTCCAATTCTATGTTAGTAGAAGTCTTGACGGGGCGTGGGAAATAATAAGACACATTAATAGATGCGAGTGTCTTATTACCTGCAGGTTCTAAGTGTAAAAAAGGGAAGTTATGAAGAAAGAAATCAAAGGAGGATGTCAAGGGTAGGAATTGATCTCTCGGGGAAAAACACAGGGGTAACTTCATGAAGGCAATGAACAACGATTGCCCGGTTATGTTTTCGCTTATCTTGATTTGAACCCCTGCTGCTAGCATCTTGTTGTGCAGGCCAGCCCTAATACACTGGGTATTTTGAATATATTAGGGGGAAATTAAAGTTCGGATGTAGGAAGTGAATCATGTAGGATTGGAATCCACGGCAATATGGAAAGGTGGGAAAATGAGAAGTGGAAAAATGAGAAGATGCATGATGAGAAGAAGTATGATGAGTGTGGAATTAGTGATTTTCTGGAGTTTCAATTGTATTTGCTAGTGCCAATGTTGTATTTTCTGATGTCTCTGTTAAATATTGTTTGTTGTGATATTTGTGGGTTTCTCTTTGATTATTTTTCTGTGATGATGATTTCTGAGATATTTCTGTCGAACTCCCGTTTTTTTCGTTGTTTAAATTATCACCAGAGTAGTATTATTTCCCTAGTCTCATTCTCTTAAAATATTCCCATTTTGTGAATTGGTTTCTTGAGGATAATAGCTCCAACTCGGAAATGGTTGCAACTAAATACCTGTTTCATCTTACAACCAGGAACAAATATTAGATGATATTATGGTACCTTTCAGAAGCGCTCGGTAATCACATACTTCAAATTCATGCAAGGAGTCCGACTGTTGGTGTATAGACAATACTATTTGTAGGCTGCACGTTTCGACCTCTAAAGAATCCCCAATGCATGTCTCCCCAGTTCTCTATTAGACTGCTCAATTTTGCTTGTATAAGCAATTTTAAGAGACAAGCATTCAGGAACTGCCAGAATACTCTTACGACCCCCGAAAACATATAAAGTAATACCTGGTAATGAAGGAGTTTGAAGGTTTTGCTTAACTACTTTTCTTCTATTTCTCCCGGCATTCTCTATAAAATTCGACAAGAAGGAATAGTATCCCCATAGTGAGAATTACTTGCCTGGTAAATCTTCTACATAGTCACGCCATTAACTCCACATTTCAAAATTCACCCCATTATTTCGCTATCAGGGAAATGATAGTAACTCCAACAGAACTTTTTTCTATTTTGCGTTTGGAGTAAAATCCAAAATTACATATTATTGCAACCATTTCTGCACCCAAGTACACATCCGTACACCAACACCATATATTTAGCATTTCTAATCAACCATCAAAATACCTACAATCACCATGATTCGTCTAAACCCAGTTATCCATCCAGATACAAAAAACAAACGGTTTAAGTTTGAAGGCTTCTTACGCAAAGAATTCAACTTCGGCTTGGATCCTGACAGGCCCATCTGTCAATACTACAGACCAAACCAACCGGATTCATGTCCCAATGGTCCATTTTGCCCCAACAAGCATGTTCCCGCAATGTACAACAACAAAATCGTGTGCAAGCATTGGTTAAGAGGACTCTGTAAGAAAAATGACCACTGTGAGTTCTTGCACGAGTACAATCTTCGAAAAATGCCCGAATGTCTCTTTTATTCCAAGAATGGGTATTGTACCCAGACTCCCGAGTGTTTATACTTACATATTGACCCACAGCAGAAAATCCCCGAGTGTCGTCAGTATGAAATGGGGTTCTGCCCTGAGGGTCCTAGCTGCCCTCACAGACACATCAGAAAGATCATGTGTCCATTATATTTGTCAGGTTTCTGCCCCAAAGGGTATGAATGCGATTATAGTCATCCAAAGTTCGACAATCTTCCACCCAAACTACGTGTGGAACATAAGAGACTAGTGAAGGGAGAAACTAGGATGTTGGAGAAGATCTCCTACGATCAGCCAATCACCGAGGTCAGGAATCCATAGCATTAATAGCATTAGTATTTTGAATATAGTTAAAAATAATACGTAATAATTTTCTATTTCCTATTACACTTTTAAATTGTAGATCCCGATATAAGTTTTGCGGATTGTAGTCCCCCAGTAAAGGGTTCTTTTGAGAAGTAGATTATCATGATGAACTATGTAATCCCCCTCTCTATGCTGGTCTAGATCCTGAACCGCCTTATCTGTTTCCGTTCGAGCGGTGTCAACACCCAGTTGATTCCTGCTTCGTCGTCTTCAGTACCCTTGTATGAACTAAGTTCATACTCCTCGTTGTCCATACCAACGAGCAACACCAATTGCGTCACTCTCACGAACTTCTCCCTTAACTCGTAGTCGTCTTCACAAACTTCGTTGATCACGTACGAAAGGTCTTTGTCGAGTTTGAGTGCTCCCAACTCATTAACCCTGAACTTCTTCAACACAAACAAAAGCTTCTTCTCCACCAAACTGGCAATATTCACCACCAAGAGTCGAAGGAGTTTTTCGTAGACCAAGGTTTTGTGGAAGGTCTGTCTGTATGGCTGGATGATAGCATCCCACGACTGCTTGAACTTCAAAATCGTCGACGGGTCATTTAGCACTGCCGAAGAGTATATAACATAGTTGGTTTCATTAGTTTCAGGGAACAACTCGAAAACCATGGACGACACTTTCGTTTTCAAAGACTGGTTGTAGAAATTCAAAAGCGAATGCTTGATCATACTTGAAGTTGCACTGACAAACGGCTCAAGAAGCTCGGCATTAATAATATGCGAAATCTTTTCCTCGTCAATTCCAAATGGGAAATTGTTTCGAAGATATGTTGGGTTCCTTTTGGTCAAGTTGTTGATGATCTGCTCAAAGAATTCCTGTCCGCTAGCAACTGTGTTCAAGTATATGACGAACTTGAGCAACTTAGGATTGTTTGGAACCAAGCCAGCGTTTGCTCCCGACACCATGGCCGAGCCTGTTCCTACAACATTCCCAAGAGCACTCGATGCGCCTTTAAAGAAACTTCCGACAGATTCGGGTGCTGGAGTGCCTGCTCGAGACACAGATGGACTGCCAGATCCACTGAGCACTCCGTTCTGGGAAGGTACCCTCAAAGTAAGCATAGTGTTGTAGCGAGGTTGATTTTCTTGTAAGGCTTTCTCAATGAAGCCGTTCAAGAGATCGTTTTGGATTACTTTGAAGCACTCAGTTACAAACCTCTTGACTGTAGTCGGTTGTGATGAGTCTAACACGTTTCTCAATGTGTTGTTGAAGACCAAAGTGATATCCTCAATTACAGAAGACACAGGTGCCTGCTCGGGAGATTTGGATTCCTTCGCCAGGATCAAGTATGGTTCCAAAGAGGGCATTTCCTCGATTGTTATGGCTTTCTCCAAGGAGCGGCGGAAGTAGAAAGTGTACAATACCTCGAAGGCAGGGAGGTATTTGGTTTGAATTTTTTTGTTGAAGTTGGAGTTGGCAAGAAGCGCAGGAAGCTTCAAACCTTCATCCTTCGAGCCTTCTGGCTTGGGTGGATTGAAGTACTTGGTCACAACAAACTTGCAATAGAGTGACCAATGACGCAAAATAGCCGAGAACTCATGAATCAAGTCGCCCACCTCCACGATGGAAACCAAGTCATTGTCGACTACATCTGTATATGATTCTTCCAGCTCGTAGGCGAGTTTTTGTTTTAACTCACGGAAAGTGTGGAGCTTGATGTCTTGCATAACCTTTTCGATTCTGTTCGTGTCATAGAAGGTATCACAGATCAAGCCGATCTGAGAGTCGATCTCTCTCTGGATCTTCAGCACCACGTAAACTATAGCATTAGGATACGATTCTCCATAATGCTTATTAATCAATGGAGTATGCTGCGACAACATCATAGACACGCTCTCAAAGAGACTTGTAGTGACAGAAGCGTAGACGCCAGGCTTTCCAGCGTTTTCGCCCTGAGATACAGAGTTGATGAGTGTTCTAGAGGTGTCAGTGATAATTGAACAAATGAACTTCGAGTAGCAATTCAATCCCACTTCTTCCTGGTCGATGAGGGGGAAAAGCTGAAAGTATTTGGATATTTCAGGAACCGATCTCTGCTTTGCTGCGTCGTTGAAAAGCACCTGGAACTCCTCTTTAAGCTCTCCAATCCATTTTTCTATGGTGGGAGTTGGCAATTCCGGAATATCCGAGGACGGAATCACCACCGATGCAAAGCGGCCATTAACTAAGTTAGGAGCAAGCTTGTGGCGAATGGTGTGGATGCCCAGAGCCGCCAATTCCCAGTCTTTTTTGTCAATAGCATACTGAATCTGATTGATTGTGTTCTTCAATGTCTGTACGTCAGTGACAAACAGTAAAGTTTTGTCAACATTTCCAATCTCCTGGTCTAGTGTCTTTATTTTCGACGTGAGGAGGTGGCCCAAGTCGTTGGCAGAAGTGAACACCTGGGTCAAGTCACTCAGGTTTGCGATGGCACCGGACAACTTTGCACGGCTCAATTCCACGGCAGAAATCTGCTGGGTATGCTTTTTGGAGGCCACGGTAACAAAATGTGCGAGCTCCGAGTCGAGAACTCGCGTGCTCTGGTCGATTTGGTCCATCAACTTGGACAAGTCTGCCGTAGAGGATGCCGACTCGAACTTTTGTAGAATGGCATCATATTGTGCGTCCAAGGCCAGCAGCGAGAGGTTTTGGAAGAGTGACGCCGTTGACAGCCGATGGCGAATGTTTTTCTCTACCATTGTGTTTGAAAGCTAGAAATGGAAATGAAGGTTGATCTTTAGTTGTCCAGTTGGAGTGCAGGACGAAAGTTCTTGGATGAGCTTTATCAGGAGCAAATGGGGAAATAGAAACTGATTGATTTTGGGAAGAGAACAGAAGGAATAAAATTATGATGCTTTTTTATTCATTTATTTATTTTTGACAATAATAGTGGTATAGAGTACTTACATTCGACAATGAAATGTGGTTGCACTGAGTGCGTCACTTTATGCTTCTATACCAAGTAATAGAATGTAGTGGTAAGCTTGATCTTTAATTTTTATAATATTTCATAGTGCTTGCTCGAATTAATCTAGCCGGATCAAATTTGGTAACGCCCACAAATACTTTTTTCTATTCCTAACTCCTTCGCTAGTCTTACACTTCCTTGTCCTACTGATCCGACTAGTCTGGTCCTACAAATCCTGATCTCAATATTCAATTTCACGATAGAGTATAATCAAAACATATTCTATGCCAAAGCTCCCATAGGATCATAGAAAGGAAGAACAACATACTCCTTCTTCTTCCACAAGTCATAGGTGTTCTTGTCCACATACTTCTTGCTGGTAACAATCTGGAATACATACTGATCAAACCATGCGTCAGTCATCACAAAGTAACCCTTGTCTCCGACATCATCGCCCCAGGAATTTTCAATCTTCCATCTGATTGGGACTCCAGTGGCGGGATCCAAATGCACACCGGTTATCACCATAGCGTGGGTCATGGCAGATGAACCAGTTTGCAATCTCTCGGTTTTGGAGATGTTCATTTGCGTGTTAAAGGCAAGATTGTAGTCGTAGGCGTTGGTGTCCAAAATACCTGTAATCCCGTCGTAGAACTTGCCAACATCTGAACCGAAGAAAATTGGCTCGTTATTCTTCAACATGGCAATGGCAGCCTTCTTGATCACTGGTAAGTCTAAGTTGACATACTCAATAGGCTTTCCGCCATACACGTTGTTCAATCTGTCCACGGTGTATAACTTGTTGTAGTCATTTCTTGGGTCGTTGAGCAACGAGAACCTCTTGCTGACATCATATTTGACATGGCTCTTGTAAAAATCAGCAGGAGAGGTATTGAAAAACTGGTACTTGCCATCCTTATCCTTGAATTCCCATGTGAATGAGTCCTCTGGCTTAGGAGGAGTTCCTAAGGACAAAGCAATCACATTGTAGATCTCCTTGTTCATAGCATTCTTCACCCGGTAGATCTCAGCCTTGGAAGTACCGGAATTGACCAATTTCCGCAACACCAAAGCATACTCACGCAACTTGTTGGTCAAGAAATAGTTCAATTTAGACGTAGACACGGCCTGCGCGTTGTCAGGAAATACCTCATTGGGTACCACTCCATACTTCTCGATGACATTAACAATCATGTCCCATTGACCTCCGTCACTGACGGAACCAGAGAAGAGAAACTGCAACAATCTGGAGTCCAAAGACTCGTCAGCAGTATCAATGATGTTTTCCAAGAAAAAGTTGGCCTTCTCCAATTTATCGTAAAAAAAACAAGTAGCTCTGAGACAACTGGAACTTAGTAGGATCCAAGTTATAGTTTTTGATAACATGGCTTCTCAAGACGTTACAGGTTGCGAAGATCCAGCATCTTCCGGAAGATTTCTGGTTATTCAAAAATGAAGGCGATCCCACGGTGTCTACCTCCACGTTGAAGAAGTAGCGATCTGTCAAAGATAATGTGGTACCACTGGTGGCTACAATCTTAGAGATATCGTTGTTGGCCAAAGCATTCTGGACCAATCTGTTCTTGGGGTCTGCCAACAACTTTGACTCCCATGTGGAGAGGTTTTCGACGGTGATAGGATTGGCGGCAGACTCGTCCAGGTCAATATCCAAGGTGGTGACCAAGTGAGACAAATCGGTGATCTTTTCGTTAAGATCTGAGTCTGCAATTGACTGGGAGTCGCTGATTGGCTGGGCGATGTGTTCTTTAGAGGTGTTAGATCCCATTGTGGTGGCAAAAAGATAGTTACCTGAGAGAAATTGGGATTATATAGCCTTCAGGATAGGAGTGGCTCCGAGTGGCTCTGAATGGCTCTAAATGGCTGTTATCTGTCCTGCATGAGCCACAGATAAGGAGCTATGGGGAATGGAGAAAATGACGAATTGTAAGGATAAGAGGAAAATTAAGGAGAAATTTAATAGATTAGGACAATAAGAAAGTGAAGTAGGACTATTTCCATTTGAAAGTTTAGTTGGATTTTGGTAAGATTCTGGATTTATCTGGTAGCTGGAGATTTGGTCCCTTTAACTCCACAATTGACACATGCGAGCTAGTCCTGTATTGTATGACTAGTGGTTAACGATGGTGGTTATAAGGATGTTACGCAAGAGCAGAATTGTTTCTCTGTTGTAATTGGTCATTTTTCCGAGTTCTCATCACTTCACATTTCTAAACTCTTATCATTCCAATTTTCTAAACTCTCATCATACAACCTTATTAACCTGTTATCCTTTGTCCGTCATTCCTTCAGTCTATCTCAAAACTTGTACTCAATGCTTCTATTCCTATTTAATGCATCACTTCGCCATCTTACTTAACTCGGACCTCTCCTTCTTGAATCTTGACGATCTGTCAGTGATTCTAGGCTTCTTCACTTTACCCTTTGCAGACTTCAAGCCCTTAATACCGGCGATTCTCTGGCCCTTGGTGGCTCTCGAACCCTCAGCAACAAGTTTTCCGGCAGTGCTTCTGTCAGCACGTCCCAACAACGCCTTGGCACGGCCCAACTTCGTCTTTTGCTCGTCTGTCAATCTGGCCTTGCTGGGCTTTGCCTTCTTGACGTTCTCCACGTGGTTGGGTGAAAGAACAGATGGTTTGGCATTGGCTTTGGCACGCAGAATCCGAAGTTTTCTGCCCTTCTTCTTCTTATCGTCACTGACTGGTTCCATGACCTTATCGTTTAACATCAATGCCTTGTTGACCGAAAGCGTGTCCTTGAACTGAACAAGGGCAAAACCTTTCCCGAGGTTTGTCTTGGAGTCTCTAACAATTCTCACTGACTCCACGTCATCATCCACCTTAGCGTTAAAGTATCTCCACAAAGCCTCCTCGCGCTCTTCAAAGTCCAAATTACCCACAAAGATCGTTCTCTTGTTGTCTTTTGGAGCTGGGTGGGCCACATGGTCCACTCTGATGTGGTGGTGGTCGAAAACAGTAGCATTTAGTCTTGCAGCAGCCTTGGTGGAGGGTTCTTTCTCCTTAAAAACGACATATGCGTTCACGGTATCTCTGTTGTCATGCAAGGATCTCTTGACGAAAGCCACTTTTCTGGGAACTGCTTCGTCAAATGCAATGGACCGGAATCTGATGGATTGCACTTTTCCCACGTTAGAAAAGAGCTTCTTGAAAAGTTTGTATGTCAGCTTGGATTTGATGACGTTATTGGACACATTTCCGACGAAAACCGTGCGCTCGGCCTTCTGGAGCTCCTCTTCCTTCAAATCCACAGACTTGGCTTTGGATTCCTTCTTGGATTTAGGTTTTTCCTCCTTGTCAGAGTCACTGTCACTGTCAGAGTCCTTGGACTCCTCGGAACCTTCCTGAGTTTCCTCAGACTCTTTGGTTTCCTTCTTCAGTTTCTTCTCCTTCTTCTCCTTCTTATCTTCACTTAAGATCTTGGAAAAGTACTGAGACTCCAAGTCCTCGTTATCATCCTCTTTCTTTTTCTTTCTAGACTTCTCTTCCTCAACCTCGACGACCTTGTTGGCCTCATCGCTCTCCTCCACATCTTCTTCCTCGCTGGACTCACTAGAAGATTCAGGTCTGGCAGGAACCTCAACCAAAGTTCTAGCCTTCAAGTCTTGTCTACCAACAGGACCGGCAGAGGACTTTAACACAGAAGCCACATCCTCATCTATCTTGGCGCTTCCAAACAAAGAGCTGAAAGCAGACATTGGTGGATAATTACTATGGTGAAGGGCATCTCATCACGAATTTTTTGTGTGGTGGTGTACGGGTGTGAACTTGGGGATATTTAGCCCCAAAGATGGGATGGACTTTTCGATATTGAACTTTGATAGAATTTTATGGTATTTTAAATTTTTTTTTTGTGACGTCAGATCATGCGCATTGGATTCTTATATTGATTCTTCATGCTCATATTCTCATTTTCCGCTTATTTTTGGACTTTCAGTTTTAGCCCAGGTGAGCCAGAGTGAACATGGCCATAGTGAGCAAATCCAATTTAGACCACCACTGATCCGCGTCTCTGAAATTAACAAAAAAGCGAAAGAGAAAAGAAAGGAATCAGTTATGGAATTGTTCTGTCCGAATTCACGTCAGAAACCGCCAAATAATTCAAATCTTTCAAGCTTCACATCAATCCATTGACCTCCAGTTTCCACATCTGGTCACTCCTGCACCTGGTATCCAATCTTCAACTATGCTGGTGCACGGGTGTATCTTATGTCCCCCAAACTCAACTTGTACTATAACCAGAAGCACTTTTCCTTCCACCATCAAAACAATATTTTCCGATTTCGCCACTGCAGAACACATCCACATTCCTGCCTATACATTTGACACCGCCATCTATTCATCGCCTCCACACTAACTCACAAAATTGCAGTTTGTTCTCCGCGTGCTAGAATGAGCGATACAGATGGACCAATAGTCGCTGAAACCAAACATTCCAACGGCGGAAACGAAACCAGAGAACGCCTGACACTGCCCCAAGTAGAAACAACCCAAACGAAGGATTCCCCTTTGACCGACATCGGCACGCTGCCCCACCTTTCGATCTTCCACCGTTGGACGAGAAAAGGTCTGGATCCAAGGACTCATACGAGAGCTCAGAACTCAGCGATTTAGGAGACGACGAGCTGGAGGCTGAGACAGACAAGATGGATTTTTTGGATGACGACGCCAATGCATCTGCCGGCGACAAGGTCTCGGACTTACACGCACTTTCTGACCTCACGGAATTGGCCCGATTGCAGGAGGTCGACTCCGACGACTCGGACGACGACTACGTTGGCAAGTTCAAGAACTCCGTATCGCCTCCACGTCTCAACAACGGCGATGTCGACCTCAATTCTGCGTTAAAACGTGAGCATGAAGGAGACGAGAACACCGAGTCCAAGAAACAAAAGAGACTATCTCCTGATGCTGCTACTCCAGATGTGAGCGTCAAAGAGGAAAAAGAAGAGGACCATCAGGAAGAGACGGAGCAGATTGAGGAAGAAATCAATAAGGATGACGATGAGAAGTCAGATGTACACGATGAAGATAACGATAAAGATGCTGATCAATTGGATAATAATGGTGTTGAATCTCACGAGGGCAACTCCGAAGATAAAGAAGAAATTGATGCAGAGCCAGCTGAAAGCGCTGACATCAAAGTCTTGGAAAAGGCCCAGGTGGTCGCTAAGACCGGCCTGGCAGTGGAAGCTGCACAAGTTGCTGAAGAAATCGAGAAGGATGAGGCCCCCAGCAAAAATAACGAAGCCGATTCCGATCACTCTGGTATGGAATTTTTGGGAACGGATGGGGACGACAATGCAGAAGATGACGAGGCAGACGTTGAGGACGTGGTAAAACAGGAAGAGCTCGACGAACAGAACGAACAGGAAGAAGCTGAAGCTGCAGATGCAGCAGCAGAAGATCTAGCCACTAGGGGCGAAGAGGAGGAGGATCTTGATGTGGATTTGGACGAGCACCGCAAGTTGGCTGTTGAGGAGCTTATTTCCATTGAGAAGGACTTTGCATTCCTCCGGGACAAGTTATTCCATGACAAGCTCGGCCTTCTAGAACATGAGTTGCAACTCTGTTTAGATGGGTCTCATCCAGAACTACTCCAGATATACTACAAGGTGAATGAGTTCTACCAGGATAATATCAAGTTGGCCAACTCAACACTCAATTATAGCTTGAAGTGCATCAATAACGAGACAGTGGCAACGCGAACCGCTATCCATCAGGACTTCTTGCGAAACGTGATGGATATGAAAAATGACATGGTGGCCAAGACGACGTCTCTGTGGTATAAGGTTAACAGAGAACGAAATTATGTGGATCTGGTGGTTCCAGAATGCAACTTCACAGCTATTCCAACCATTACAGAAGACAAGGCAACATTTGGAGTCGCAGGCGGAGATGTATACCAGGAAGGTGCTAGCATAAACAAGAAGGTTCTCAAGCAAAATATGCTAATAGAGTTAGTGCAGCAGCGCAACAGTTTTAACGAGCAGCTTGGTATCCTCAATGGACTCGCAGAGTTCCATGGTATCCCCAGTGCAGTGAGCACGGAGTTGATGGAGTCTGGCGACTACCCTGCTAGAGAGCTTTTGCTTCGCAAGGCTACGTCGGAGGAGATCAACGACGATCTCCAGGCGATGGGCATATTCTAGCCAAGTTCAAAATTTGCCGTGGGGCTACGCGGCAGCATTTCTTTCATCACTGTATTTTAATTCACCTTTTAGATGGACATCATCATTCCTAAATTATCAAGACTTCGTGGTGGCTGGGCATGCACCCGTACACCATCGAACACAGCAGTCGCAGTATAGACAACTCAAGAGACAAGTAACATATAGCACCGGTAAAAACATGGTGGAGGTTTCGCTTACAGTCGGAAAGCTAGACGCTTCATTAGCGCTCTTATTGACCAAAGATCACCACCTCATTGAATTCCCCACAATCTTGTTACCCAATGGAGTAAAGTCCGGCTCGATTGTCAAGATCAGATGTGACCGAGACTTGAAGACAGAAGCCGAGGAGGCACAGCAGTTCCAGAAGATCCAAGATCAAATTCTCTCAACTTTCGGCAAGAATTTACCGCAGAATCCCGTCTTAAAGATTAAGAATGTCACACAGACCTCATGTGTGTTGGAATGGGACAAGTTAGATTTGGGCACTGCTTCATTGAAGAATTTGGTGCTTTTCAAGGACGGAAAGAAGCTTGGGTCGATCCCTCAACCGTTAACTAACACCACTTCGAAGTTGTCTGGATTACCTATTGACAAGACGTTCAAATTCCAGTTGCAGTTGGACACTACCGCGGGCGTTTACTCCTCCGAGACCATTGAGGTGAGAACACACAAAATGACAGATTTGTCGGGTATTACCGTGTGTTTGGGGGATATCGCAGCTAATGAGCACTTCACTATCGACGATATTCAGGCCACATTGCAGAATATGGGTGCACATTACCCAGCAGATACGAAGTTGAAGGTGGACACGACACACTACATCACCACCAGAGAAAACAAGCAGAATCCTGAGTTTTTAAAGGCCAATGAGATGAACATCCCTATCATTCGTCCAGAATGGTTGAAGGCTTGTGAAAGGGAAAGACGTATAGTGGGAGTCAGAGAATTCTATGTTAAGGACTGCGCTTTGCCAGATATCTTTGCCCGTAACTACTGGCAGAAGGCGCCATCCAAGGAGCCAAAAGAGACCAAGGAGGATGTGCAGGCGCCTACAGAGGCCGAAAGTGTTGAAGAGGTTAGAAAGGATGGAGAGACACCTGACGATGTGAAAATCGAATCTGTGCCGGTTGAACTGGCCAAGGAGACAGTGGTAGAGACGCCAGCTGAGGAAGAGCCAGCAAAGGATGATGATGGTGTAAAGGATTCAGAAGTGTCAGAACAGCCTGTTTCTGAGAAACCGGCCGATGTTCCTCAAACTACGGAACCAGTAAAGGAAACTGAGGAGGCCGCAAAGGATTCAGAAGCTTCTGATACTGCTCAGGTTCCTGAGATTGAAGTTCCACAAGTTGGAGACCCTGCAGTTACCGAGTCCGAAGCCACGACCGCTGCTGAAGTCGCAGAAACAGAGCCGGAAGTTGTGATTCCCGTATCAAAAGAAGAAACACCACAACCAACCAAGATTCCAGAGAGTGAAGAAGCAAAGGATGTGGTTCCAGATGAAGAAGCAGACACGGAATTCGACCTTGGCTCCACGCCTGCTGCAGCTGTTGCTGCTGCCCCCACTGTCACAGATGCGCAACAAATTGACGCAGCTCCAGAGTCCGACACTGACGATGCTAGAATTGTGGAAGCCACAGCCTCGACCGAGTTTGATGAAGTCGACATTAGTGCACCTCCGGTGGAAGAAAGTGTCGAGGAGAAGGCCGAGGAAGCGGCACTTCCAAGTGAAGATACCGAGGAATCTCCAAGTGAGGATTTGGAGGAGACCGCTAATGAGCAGGTTGATATCGAGGCAGCTGAGGCCGTAGAATCTGGGGAAAAGTATTAGCGTCCAATACACTTAGTAGAAGTTTGTCAGGAAGAAAAGAGCTAGGATACTACAGAGAATACCATAGGTAGTTAGGAAGGTTGATGCGAAGCCAATTGAAACCTTGCGCCAATTGAAACATTGCAACTCCACTACAAAGAACATATCTAAATCTGCATTGCTATTACTCTCCAAAAAGACGTCTCACCTTCTTCAAAATAGAGTCCTTCTCAGGGTCATATGGATGGTCCTTAGATGGAATCTCCAAAATGGCTGGGAACGCATTAGTGTATGACTCCACTTTGTATCTAATCAAATCAGCCACGTGCTGGTTAATCAACAAAATTGCAATGTCGTCTCTCTCCGACGTGAAGTTGTCGAACGCCTCCTCGACCTGCTCCACGGTGGTCTTGCCTGGAACAACAGTAAGAAAGTTGGACTCTTTGCCTGGCTCGTTGGACACCTGGCCCACACCAGCCAACAACAAGCCTGTGACAGAGTCTTCGTCGGCGATAACTGCAAGCAAGGAGCGCTTGGCCATTGCTTCGTTGCCGCTCATGTTTGGTAGTTGAAGGGTTTAATGGAAATGGTGGATTTCGCTATCAATTGCCTGGTCGTGTGTGGACCACGCAGATTGCCGGATACCTGATATGAGAGTTGGAAGATATGGTAGATGGAAAGAAAATAATAGGGATTGAATCTGGGTGCATTTATTTGAATTTCAAGATAATTTTGGAACTTCTGAATTTCATGACTATTGAATAAAAGTTTTTATTTTGATTGGCTAGTTATCTTAGGCAATATTACTCTGGGTTGATCATGTGTTGTGTAGTTTCTCATAAATTTCCTATGAGTACTGTAAATGAGCCCAGCACTGAGAAACACTCGATAAATCAAAATAAGAAACAACTAAACAATTTATATCATTGTCAATGTCTACAAAGATTCCCTACCTTGTATGCTCTCTTTAATGTAAATCTACGTATTTTATCTTCAGTATCTACCTTCTCTTCCCTCCTATGTCTGTTGCACACGTGACTTTTTCACAGCCATAATTCGCTTCTAACTATTAAATACCCCAACTAACAACCCAATGTCTCTCTTGCAAGCCGTTGAAAGATCGCTTCCCAGATCATTCAGATCTCTTCACACGTCGCTGGTGGCTCTTGCCGGTCACTCAAAGTGGCAGAACATCCGCCATGATAAAGCCAAAAATGACGCCAAAAAGTCTAAAGAAGCCTATGCAATGGCTACAAGAATCACCACTAGTGTCAAGACAGGTGGTGTTGAAGGTAATGCACAGCTTTTAACGTTAATGGAGAAGGCCAAAAAGTTGAATGTGACCAAAAAAATCATCGAAAATGCCATCAAAAGAGGTACAGGCGAGCTCTCCAACGATGGAGCCCAGACTTCCGAGGTCACCTACGAGTTCATGGGCCCTGGTGGCGTGGCATTCATTGTGGAGGCCAACACAGACAACAAAAACCGTACGGTTGGGTTGGTCAAGCATGCCATGTCCAAGTTCAGTGCATCCATGAGTCCATGTCAGTACATGTTTCAACGTAAAGGAGAGATTATTTTCGCTCCACTCACAGAGACCGAGGAACTCGACGACGTGTTGGAGGTGGCCATTGACATTGGGGCTGAAGATGTCGAGGATTTCAAGGATGTGGAAGAGGAATATAATGGCGAAAAGCTCTTTCGTATCATCACTGATCCATCTGAGTTGAACTTGGTATCGAATAACTTGTCTGCCAAGGGATACAAGTTGAGGGACTCCAAGACGGTGTTTATTGCCGATGCAGACACTGAGGTTGACTATCCTGAGGATCAAGAGAAGTCATTGAGTAAGTGTTTGGAGCTTCTTGACGAGATCAGTGAAGTGACAAACTATTATTCCAACATCCGCGATTAGAGAAAGTACCAGGTGAATGAAATAGATAGAAAGGAGAAAGGAAGAAAGGAAGAGATAAAAAAAAAAACAGATGAAAGAATGAAAATGAGAATTTATTCTCCGTCTACATGTACATAATACACATCTATCAGAATAGGCCCCCAGGCCTCATGCATTTAACTATCCAAACTGAATATGCTTCGAGACTAACAAATATGGCTCCTTACTTGGACTCCTCATCCTCCTTAGCAGCCTTGTTCAACACGTTATCCAAGTTGGACAAGTCTGGGTTCTTCCACAATCTCAATTGCTTGTCGTAAGCAAAGTGTCTGTAGGTGAAGTAACCCAACGAGACAAGGGCAACACCGACGGCACCGAACAATGGGTACATTTCCACAGGGACGGCGCTCTTGCCGGTGTTTTTCTTAGCGGCGTTCATCAAGACACGGGAGGCAATCATTTTGGGGTGTTGAAAGGAATTTTTTTTTGGATGGTTGTTGAAGTGATCGTATCATAAGTAGTGCGAAGTTAAGAGAAAGCTGGTTGGCTGGTGACCGAGTCACGTGATCACGATGACTAGTGGAGCAATTTGGAATGAAAGTGTATGAATTGGTAGTTTTCGGAATTCTTAAGGGTTGGCGGTGGATACTGTAAGAAAATTGAAGATTATAGCTCACTTTTGTTTTCGATCTCTCGGTTTCTTGTGATCTCTTAGTGTAGATGTATTTGGGGTAGAATGCGAGGCTGACAGGGTGTGGGTGCAGACTACAGTGTCTAATAAGTGTATGAGTAAAGGAAAGCAATGACTATATGAATATATGAAGATTGAAAAATGTATATAAGTAACTACGACAATCACCAACGAATGTTTTATCCCAACATCGAACTTCCTCCTTGTTCACTGCCAATTATCTACATCTCATTACAATACACCTGATACCAAGCATTACAACTCACTCGCTGTTGACATCGTCATCTATATTACATGCAATTCTAGTTTAGTTCACCAATCGGCAATGGCAGCCTTCAACGTATCATAGCAGACCCAACTTACCGCCATCGATGGAACAATCTTGTATAAGTTCGCTGTCAAGCCTTTGTATGCACCGAAGAAGCCCTCGTTTTTGAAAATAGTCATCAATGCATGTGTGACCGATCCATATTGGAACCCAAGCTCTCCACCTGCCATGCTGGCCACCTGGTAGCGCTTTCGAAGCAAATCGAGGGGATAGATCAATACTCCTCCAACAAAACTGCTGAAAGCACCAGCACTCAACTTCCAGAGAGGATTACTGAAGTCATATTGAGTTGACGCGTTCATGGAGTCACGCAAGTACTCATACAACGCAAAATTGATTGCCACATACGGTGCCACGCCCATGGTTGTAGGCACGATACCTTTGTAAAGCGCAAAGAATCCTCCTTCGTTCTGGTACACGTCACGAAGCGTATCCCAAACCCCTGGAGCTTTGATAAGCTTCGCCCTGTTCAATTTCGACAACGATGCCGTTTGCACAGTAATCCTGGCTCTCACCAAATCAAGTGGATAAGTGGCAGCTACGGAACAGATGCCTCCTACAGAACCAGCCACAAGACGGTCAACTTCGGTTAAAGTTCTCTGACCCTCAGGCTTCATACTAAGCAAAAACAACTTGACTTCTTCAAAAACAGCAAATTGCACGGCGCTGTAAGGTACAATTCTTATGCAGTTAAGGGTATTTCCACGGAACCAGCCCCTCCAGCCCTCATCCTTGTACATTTTCCATATGGTGGGAAACATGCCCCGATAAGCCTTCTGAGCCTCTGCTCCCTGGAGCTGTAGCAAGATCTTGGCTCTTTCAAATGGTGATACTATCGTTCTGGACACTGCACCGGCGATGCCTCCAGCTATTAGAGAGGCATTGGAGTCTAGTTTGATGAACTGCTTGATGGCATCGTAAGTCTGACTTTGCTGTAGCAGATGTACCTCCATGTCCATGGCGTAGTTGATGTAGACAAATTACACTCCTCCAGGCATTGATTTGGATCCAAAGTCCATTTTTTTTCTCCTCGCACAGGTCCGGGGTTACTGCAGGGACAAAAATGAATGGATAAGAGGAAGAGCAACACAGGAAATGAGAGAAAGGGGAATGGGTCAGGGAGAGAGGGGATATATGAGATGAAATGAAAATAGTCAAGTTCTCTTGATTTTCATTTTGAGGGAATTCAGAGGTGTTTATATAGTTTTTGGTTGAAGTTATTTGACAGGAGTGCAGGTGATTCGGCGATCGGACTGGGGTTCCACAGTTGAGGTCGGAACGAGGGAAAGGAATGAGAATTGGCTAAAGCAGAATATTTGTATTGGAAATGTACTAAAGAAAGCCAGTTTATGAAAAATTGAAGTGTATTGGGAAAAATTGGAAATCGCAATGGACCAGTAACTTGTCAGAAATGGGTATTCTACCTTGAATGTAATGAATGTATTACTTCAAAGTATTATATGTTGGAGTTTTATTCCGATTTCTGAATTCTGGCTCATGAAATAACAGATTATCCAATAAAGGCGCCTGCTGTGAACTATCTGTCCCTTTTATCCCATTATACAAACTTTTGTAGATCTCACTTAATCGTTCGGACTTGTACATAAACTCTTGCAGTGTCTCTTCTACTTGGCTGCGAATTATACCCTTTATTCTATAAACCTAGTAGCCAGACAAGATCTTCTCAATGCCAGCAACCAAGATGTCTGCGTGTTTCTCTTCAAACACAAGTGTAGGTCTCAATCTGACAGAGTCCTCAGCACAGCCTCCGATGTTGATACCCACCGACTTCATGTCATTCAAGAACTTGTTTCTCAACTCTGGCTTCTTGAACGACCAAGCAATGAAGGTGGCACGGTTCTTGCCTCTCAAGTCCGTGATCAACTCGCTGTACTTGCCAAACAAGGTTTCCAACTTGCCATACAAGTAGTCTCCCACCTGCGCAGCACGCTCAGCCAAGTTGTGCTTGACAACTTCCTGGCCAATGGCTCCAGCCAAAATCATTCTGGCTGGGTCACCGCACCAGGTGTTGAATTGACGGTATGCCACGTTAGGAATGATCTCTGGGTCGTGGAAGTAGTATCCGGCAGACTGGAACTTCTTGGAGAAAGTCACCATGTCTGGTGCTGGAGTGATGTTGAAATGCTCGTGGGCCCAGAACTTACCAGTAGCTCCAACACCCGTCTGCACCTCGTCGATGATCAAAAGCGAACCATACTTCAAAGTAAGGTCTCTCAATCCCTGGAAGAAGGCATTAGAGGCGTGGTTGTCTCCACCTTCGGACTGAATAGGTTCAATCAAGATGGCGGCAATAGGAACATTCCAGTTCTTCAAGAGATCCTCCACAATAGCCAAGCATCTCTCATCCTCCTTCTTGTTGGACTCTTCGTTAGCCTCCAATGGGTAAGCATACGAAGGGAATTGAGCCTTTGGCCACTTGAAAGATGGCAAGTCCAACTTGTGAATAGGCTTGGAGCAGGTGGTGGAAGCAGAAGCAAACAATCTACCGTGGAAAGCACGCTCAAAGGACAAAATGGCCAATTCTGGCGACCCTGGAGCCTGGTTCTTCATAACAGACTCGTTCTCAGCCTCAGAGAACGTGGAAGCATATCCTCTCTTCTTGGCCTGGTACCACATGAAAGCAGCCTTGAAGGCCAACTCGTTGGCATCAGCACCAGACAATCCAGACCAGATCTTGTCCTGGCCCTTTGGAGCAACCTTCAACAACTCGGAAATGATCTCCTCGGTGTCCTTGCCTGGGAAGTTACCCAAAGCGGGACGGTCAATGATGGCTCTGGTCATCTTATCAGACTTGGCAACCTCAACCAAGGCTGGGTTGTTGTAACCCAATGGGATAGAGGCGATCTGGGCATAGACGTCCAAGTATGCGTTTCCGTCCACATCAACAATGTAGTTACCAGAAGACTTTTCGTAGTCAGCGACAAAGTACACTGGTCTGGCGTCAAAAACCTTATCCAAAGAAGCAACTGCGTCTTTGGACTTTGGGCCTGGGAAGGCAGTGACCAACTTTGGCTCGGTTGGCTCGTCTGGGAAGTATTTCTCGCAAACAGACATGATGATGGAGAAAAAAGAAAGTCGATGAACAAGCGGCAGAATGACGATGAATTTATAGTGGAAGGAATGCGCCAATGGTTGATACCCGATTTGGATGGCATTAGCGGATTTTGGCGCTAGCGGGACTAGTATTGCTAGCGGGTGATGTGCAGATAATAGCCCAAGAGTGCATACAAGCAATGGCGGCTAGTTCCTAAAATGGAACAGTCATTGGTAAACCGGTAGTTCCAATGACCACGAATAGTGGTGAATAATTAATGGAATAAGTGAGAGGGATGACTCATTGTTGGTGATGTGTGAGCAAGGATTTAGGAGGATAAAAAGCGATAGATGAGATGGAGATGGATGAGATGGAAATGGAAATTGTATGCGAAGTAAGAGGCAGGTGCGATAGTGAAATCCGGGGAAGTTGAGATGAGTTGAAGAGGAGAATGAGCATATAAGTACGAAAGTTCATTAAGGGAAGCATCGACAAGAATTTTTGATTTTGAACAAAGTGAGCAGTGGTGGCATTGGTGAGGGTACGGAAGAAGACATTGGAGAAGATATGGGAGAAATAGTATTAAACTGGAGGATGGAAGTTGGGCATTAAAACTTGGAATCTGAGACATTCACTATCAAGAAGCTCTGTGGTTCATAAGATCTGAGGTGGATATTTTTGGAATTGTGGAAGTTAACATGGATTTCACGCTTGAAGACCCAAAGAATCTTAAGGAAAGGCACCATACGCTATTCTTAAGGTGTGCAACGGCTTCTATATCTGTTTCTGCAAACTTATCCCTTCTTATGTCATTGATGTTGCGTTTATTTCTTGTTTTATCGCATTGCTACCAGAAATATTGATCAAAGTGCTTTGTGAGCGACTCAAGGTCAATCACTAAGTCATGAAGACTTGAAGTCATGACTACTCGCAGTTGCATTGCATCCAGCGAGATAAATCTCCGTTTTCAACGGCAATTTCCCTCACTTTATCTATGATACTCAACCGAAACGGCACAAACCTAGTCAACAATTCACGAACTGGCCAAATGTCGCCTTGACTCATTGTGTGAAGATTATACATCCATTGGGCTCATATAGCTTGCTCTACTTGTTTGAAACCTTGTATTAGATTGACTTGGTGAATAAGAGCAATTAAATGTAGATGAGGTCTACGAGTTGAAAACGAACAATGAACTATACTTAGAGTTGAAGTTGCGAAATGTGGAGATGAATTTGATTCCAAGCTCTGTGCTATTCAGTTTAACAATATCAGGAACAAAGACAAGACAAGAACCATGACTATTGAGGATATGGCACCAGATGAGATACCTAAGAAAAAACCGAAGATAAGAGCATTTGGAGATGATACCTGTTCAACTAGGAAATAAAGTAATTTGACCAATGATCCAACTTTTTTGGATTGCATTTCATTGTGACGGTAGTTTTTGATGCATACAACTGAAAGGATGGAGAGAGATATATCTGGGATCCTGTCCTCTTTCTATTCCAATACCTTTCTGAAGAATCACATCTGCGTCCATATTTTCTTCTTGTGCTAGATGCATCATGCGTGTACATTGAACTCAAGAAATATTCGAGTATTCAAACTTATTTGATTGCAACACTGACATTAAAATCCCGAATATCAACTTATTTGATTGCAGCACTGACTTTATAGTTCCGGATATAAGAAAGCAGAAAAGTAAAGAGAGAAACAACCAAGGCTGGAACCCAATTGACTTGTATGTCTGCATCAGAGGTTCTGGGCAAGTGTCAATCAGTGCTTCTACTCATCTCTAAGATTGTGTATGATCATCTCCAATTGTTTAAGCCTAGTAATTGTCTAAAGATCCTGGCTTCTTGTAAGTGTTGCTATTTCTAGGTCTGATGATTCCAATTTTCCAGTGTTCCTTCTCAGGATGTTGGGTTGCCTTAAACGTTCAAGCAGATAATAGCAATAAGGATCAAAAGGGGATATTAGTAAGCTGATATTCTTTTTTTTTCTTTTAGCGAATTCAGCAAGTACTCTGTAATGTTGTTGGTTTCTAAACATTCTCCAAAGCGAAGCCGTTGAGTTAGCCAACAGGCCAATATCCATAAATTAAATGCTTCTTGCAATTCAACTTGAATACTTTGGAAAGAATAAAAATCCCTTGTCATTGAATGTAAATTTGAAACCTCTAGAATTAGATAAACCATATACTGGGGATTTTCTGAACATCTCTTATTACACAGCATATGAAGTGGCCGCACTATCGACTAATCATGCTGGCCAAAGCACCACCTCTGAGGTAAAATTCTGAAGTTGCAAGCTTTGAGGTACGCTCCCTGGGGTTTTTATCTGCTTTAACTCTGACGATATTCTCCTTTAGAATATTGCGACACCATAGTGTTCCTCATTATTACCTAAACGGGAACATATCCAATACTCAAGAAGAAACTATAGAAAACAAAAATCTTGCAATTTATAAACAAAACGAACAAGAGAAAATAATTATTTTTCAATTCATACTAATTTAACCCCAATGAAACTAGCCCTGCCAACTTAACATCTCCATCGCTCCTATACTCCAGCCTCATCGCATCAATGCAGGCTCCACTAAAAACAAACATACCATCTCTTCATTGCCATGTCTGACCAACCATATTCCGAAAACGGAACCCCAGCGCCTGAGCTGCTCAATGAAAACGATAAATACTCACACGAAGATGGGCTCGAAGAGGAAATCCAGAGAGCTATCGCTCAGCATGACTTGGCACAACAACTTCATCGGGATGGATCTAACTCGCCAGAACGAAGTGAAGAAAACGACAAGTCTGAAGTTAAGGAGGAATACAGCAATACAGATGTTTCTGTAGCCGCCGAACCTACTATCAGCGATAAGGAATCGCGCACGGATGGCAACATTGACCAGAACATTAATAGTAATATTGATGGTAGCATCGATCGAGAAATCGATGACAATCTCAACAGACACATCGATCAGGATTTAGAAAATATCGACAGAAACATTGATACCAGCATTAGCAACATCGACCATAATCTCGGGAATATGGGAACAATGGAGAATATGGAAAATGACAACATAGATGCTAATCTCAATCGCAATGTCACCAATGTCGATAGCAACATCGATAGTAACATCGACAATAACATCGACAGTAACATCGACAGTAACATTGACAACAACATCATTCATGGCGGAATGGATCTCGATGATGAGAAACTGCAGCTTCTGATGATCGCCAACGAGTTGAAAAGAGCAACTTCTCAGTCGGAACACCAGGATAACCACAACGGACAAAATAAAGAGATTCAAGGCCAACCACAGACGTCAGACTCGTCACATCCAGGATACATTCCTCCAGATTCCGAGCTTCTAGCGACCAACACCGCTTTGGCAGCATACAATGCGCTTTCATCTCAGGTTCCTCCCGTTGCCCTGTTGACCAATGTCCATTTGGCTGCAGTTCCGTTGCCAATTGTTGCACCTGACTACTTCCCAGCACGTATTCAGCTTCTTGTCAACACCTTGCCGGTGCTAGACAATCTCTCTACGCAGTTGCTTCGAGTCTTCGCAACTGGTCCATATCAGAAGATCATAGATTTAGCATCTACGCCTGAAACCCCGGCAGGCGCAGCATTCCGAGACTTGACGTCTCTCTTCGAGTTCACCAAGCGATTGTACTCGGAAGAAGACCCATTTTTGACTGTTGAGCACTTGGCTCCCGGAATGTGGAAAGAAGGAGAAAAAACTCCCAGCATGTTCCGCAGTAGAGAGCAGACTATTGAGTCTACTCTTCGAAAAGTCAACTTGGCCACATTCCTTGCAGCCACTCTCGGTACCATCGAGGTGGGTTTTTTCTACTTGAACGAGTCTTTCCTCGATGTTTTTTGCCCAGCCAATAACCTCGACCCTACAAACTCTATGTCCAACATGAGCTCAACAAATATGAATCTTCAGAGTGGTGCCAATACAGTGGTTGGTGATAAAGTTGGTAAGCTTCTCAAGCCTCAAGCGCTGATTTTCATTGACTTGAAGACTCAAGCATATATTTCCGCAGTTGAAGCTGGTGAAAGATCCAGAGAAGAAATTTTGGAAGATATCTTGCCCAGTAACTTGGAGCAATTACTTCTTGAGCGTCGTGGGGTCAAGACTCTTTCACCCACCGAAGCCGACTTTGTGTCTAGATGCCAATCAAGAAAGGAAACATTGTTCAACTATCCAGAGGGGTCCAGTCTCAGTGAAGAGTACGAATGGTTTGAATTCTTGAAGGACCTCTTTGAGTACGTCTCGAAGAACATGGGGTTCCTAATTTGGGGCAAGAAGACCAAGGTCGGGGTTAAAGCTGAACGCACAGTTTCAACTCCCACAACCAGTTACACTCCACACAGCGATGAGACGCTTACAACTGCAGAGACTACAGAAACCAGCAACAACCAGGAAATCAATGATATCACTTCAGCCCTACTTCCTAGTGAGATCCAAGAGCAGCAGATTCATATTCGAATCAACCCTCGCATGCAAGGCAAGGTGACCAACCGGAGACCTTGGACAAGGGAGGAAGAGAAGGCTTTACGTCATGCACTCGAGCTAAAGGGCACACAGTGGTCTACGATTTTGGAGCTTTTTGGCCAAGGTGGTCGGATCAATGAGCTGTTAAAGAATAGAACGCAAGTTCAACTTAAAGATAAGGCCCGTAACTGGAAGATGTTCTTCCTTAAGCTGGGGCTTCCTGTGCCTGCGTACTTACAAAAAGTTACTGGAGATCTTGAAAGAGACGATAAGGTGAGAGCGAAGAATGCTCGCAACCGAAAGACGGCAGCAGCACCTGTTCCAGCAGTCAACAAGAAGGATGATGGCGAAGACCGCAAGAGAAGACGTGTAAGTTGATGAGCGATAAGGCAGAAGAAAAGAAAACAATGCGGGGAGGGGAGTACCGAAGAATTAAGTCTTCTGAGGATCTGGACAAAGAAGAGATTAAAACCCCGTTCAGTTGAACAAGGATGAAACATACGGGTTATTTCATATTGATCAATCAGACAGTACTCAAGAATTAATGTCGATTCGCAACTATCGGACTCGGAAAGAAATTTCGAGAAACCCAAATTCCGGATGAACAAAAACGGATAGTAGACAATGTCGCCCCCTCTCAAAGATAACAGAAAGAGTGGCATGAAACTCGGTGCATGTCTATTTTCTAGTGTTTCATTACTTTGGGATCTGCAACGTTTCCTGTGCCGAACCCCGAAGGGTCCCACTCCCTCACCCTTCCACAAGACTATGGTGGGCCAGGAAAATGCAGGAGCGCTGCCATTGTGCCCACATCCTCCTTTGCAAATCTTATCCGGTCTCTTTTGCCCCTTTGCAGCCCTCATCGTCAATTCTCACCTCCTCTTCCCATCGGTGATGTTCCATGGCATCAATGAAGACCTTCTGCTTGTAGACAGGTTGGCTGCTGCGCGCCAAACAGCACAGATACTCTATGCCGAGGTGCAGAAAACGAATAACTTGATTCAAGACTCGACTCTACAACAGGCCAGTACGCTGGTGGCTGCCATCCCGCCACGAGGATACATGCGCCAATTCAACACGCTTAGTGGTCACCGTGACAAAATCGCCGGAATCAAATGGGCCTCAGACTCAATTAAGCTTCTCTCTGCCTGCCAGGATGGGTTCATGATCATATGGGACTCCGTCACGGGCATGAAGCTCCAAGCCATAGAATTGGAAAACTCGTGGGTGCTTCTGTGTGCATATTCGCCATCTGGTCGCTTTGTGGCTCTGGCAGGCTTGGACAACCGCTGCACAGTGTATAAGGTCAACATAGATCCACCAGAATCAACTCCTCCTGGATCCATAGAACTCTCCGACAGACCAAGGTTGGGACGTAAGATAGCTCGACCTCATGCCGCCTACGTTTCTTCTTGCGAGTTTGTTGCTGATTCGCAAGTGCTCACCGCACTGGGAGATATGACCATAGCACTTTGGGACATGGCGAAAGACGCGAAGACCCGAGATTTCTTAGACCACACAAGCGATGTGTTGCTGTTGCTGGTTGTTCCAAATCTTCTCATGCTGACCCAAACTTTTTTGTCGTCCGGTGCCGATGGATACGTCAAGGTGTGGGACGTACGGGCCAAAAATGCTCAGAAATCGTGCCAAGTATCCAAAACTGACGTCAACTCCGTCACACAGCTTCCCGACGGATACTCTTTTGTCACAGGCTCTGACGACGGCTTTTGTAAGTTGTACGACTTGCGCTCAGACTGCGAATTGGCGACATATAGCTTGCTGAACCACTACGAGCCACGGTCAGCCGTTACAGAGTCTCCAACCTCTCGAAATAGCATGTGGTCTCGATTCCACACTCCTGGCGTTGTATCCGTCGAGTTGAGCCATTCAGGACGAATACTCTACGCTTGTTATGCTGACTACGGATGTGTGGCATGGGATACATTAAAAAATGACATAGTCGAGGTTCTTGGTGTCGGAAACGGCAGCCACACGGGCCGAATCTCGCAAGTATCAGTGTCTCCAGATGGTCAGGGATTAGCTACTGCCTCGTGGGATTCAACTATCAAGGTATGGTCGACATAGGAATGGTAAGCATCAAGGAACGATTTTGAATTGAGGGAAGACAGGATTCTTGGTGAAAACTATTTACACTTTAAGTGAAATGTGAATCTAATCAATCATATTTCAATAGGCAATGACTCCATAACAATTGCCCACAGTACTCAGCTCAGCGATAGTCCTTTGGACCCATTGAGATGCTCTCGAGCTTGGAAATCTACACTATTCGGTGTATCATATTTTTGTGTCGGCCAATTTCGTTATCTTACAATCTTGAATCTCCGTCATCAACATAATCTCCTACTTGCCTATTATACACTCTACAATAAATATCCAGTCAATCTTGATTTTCAATCTTCATAGCTACTAAGCGTCACCTGTGTGCTTCTTCACATATTCCCACAAGCTCTTCAACAACAGCTCCGGAAGCGTGTACAAGTCCATAGTGAACTCACCGTTGTCCACGTCATTCTTGATGTTCATGTCGTTGGTTCTATTGTCAGTGACCATCTGCACAATAACAATCAAGTCATCCTCGCTGAGCTTTGTCAAACCATTGGCGAGCTTCTCTAAATCAATGCTGCCCTTGACTGCGTTACCGTTGGCGGCCTTCAATTTTTTCAGTTTAGCAGCTCTATCCTGCTCGATTTTACGCTTAGCATCACCTTCGGAAGGAACAGATCCAGTCTCCAACAAAAGCTTGTTCAACTGGGCGTTCTTCAATGGAATCAGAATTGGGTGGTCCACAACGTACTTTTCCTGCAAGAAGTTCAAGTCATGGTTAAACTTGCGTTCACCCAGCTTGCCTGGCAATCCAATCAAGTGAACAGTAATGGGGATGTCGAATTCACCCCATCCCTGCTCTTCTACTCTGAAGGGCAGCTGCTTGATGGCTCTTATTGGGTTTGCAAATGTTGGATGCAAAGTGTAGGTGACCTTATCTAGGATGTTGGCTGGAACCTCCTCGTCCTGGTCATTTAGCATGGATATCTCGATGGCCCACAGACGCATGGGGTAGTTTTCCACGGCGGGGACATCCTTCAAGATGTGCTGGGTAGTTGTGATTCTGATGGTTCTTTTAACCTAATGTTAGTAATGAATGGGAAGAGAGGAGAAAAGGACAAACTGAAAAGAAAGGGAGAAAGCACGGTCCAATGAAGCGAATCTGAAAGAACCTATATCCAAGAAAGTTATGATATTAATGATTCATTCAAATCCTGTAATTTTTTCGTTCTTTAGTAGTCCATAGTATGCGGTTTTGGTCTGTTGAAAAACAGTGAAATGTCAATAGCATACGCAAAACTTTGCTGACTTCGACGAAATAACGCCAGACAATTACATACCTCCGACATGGCAAACGATTCAGTTGATTGGATGTCAAATGCTCAACAGTAGATGGTGGTCCGCCCACTTTTGTTTCGTTTTTTTGGTGAGCGACCAGTCTGCACGCTCACCAGAACACCACAAGTAGTGGAGAAAGGAGTAGGGCTAGATGGAGTGCAAGAGTTGGAGGAGATGATGCATTGTTAAAGGATTGAGCAGAAAGAGATGTTGTTTCAGCCATCGAGGTTTCGCCAACTTCAATTTGGCCCTTGTATGCTGTTGTAGCTTCGGGTTCTGGTGATCTGGAGAAATGTGACTGTGGGAAGGAGTATGAGATGGATGATTCTGGAGATGAAAATGAGAAAGTAGATAGATTCATGGTGGTTGGCAGATTCAAATGAGATATAATGTAGGCAGAAGCCCTCACATGGATAGACTTGTGGGATTTGTAGGTGTAGGTGACCCGTGGAGCATGCTGAGAAAGACGATAGAGGGCGAAGGAGACTTGAGAAGCTTGAGAGACTCGAGAGATTGAAGAAATGTGTGAAATTGGCTTGATTTGGGAGGCCAGTGAGATTTTAGGGATTCGAGGGTGTTTAGAATTAAAAAACGGTTTGGAGTTGGTTGTTGTGAGATGAATCTGATTTTGGTGACCTTTGCTGGAACTTGATAAGCTGGTTGATTCATAGGGGAATGGATAGGAAGGGGGGACTATCTCAAGGGAAAAGTACCTTGCTGCTGACAGATGAGATGGAAGTTGCTTTAAAATCTCCATTTTAGTGTCAACTCTGTCAGTTGGGGTTGTTAGTAGGTAATCTACGCTTAGAGCAGCTGACGTAGTTACATCAGCCGTTTCAGTCATGGTAGCATCACTAAGGTCAGTACAACTATTCATACTCCCAGAGGTTACACATTCTGTTGCCATTTCTAGCCCTGTGCCAGCTATCACTATGGGAGATATCTCTGTAATCTGTGACCAAATAACATGTGCTCCAGAAACCTCTCCAACTTCTGTTACCTCTCCAACGGATATTTCCTTTCCGACTCGTTTTATCTGTCCATCCCCTATTCCCTCTTCAGCATCATCCAACACTTCTATCTCTACTCTCTTCGATTCCCCACTTGTTCTTACATATGTCACACTGGCCTCGTTGTCTGGATACAACGGCCCATGTGCTTCTCCACAATTTGTACCGCTATCGGTAGTCACGAACGTCTCCGAGATTACCGACGGTGCGGCCCGTGCAGAGGGCCTCCACATGGTTTCCACACCATCTAGACCATCTGGTTCCTTTGTGCTAGTATCGCCTTCATGAGGTGTCCAGGTGCTACTCGGCACTTTAGGGTCCAGCGAGTGAGATGGGTAAAACACCCCAACACTTTCAGTGGACATATTAGCCGCCCAGGGAATAAATTGCGTTAGTGTGGTTGTCACGGTCACGTAAAAAATATCACCGGCTACTGGTGCTACAAACAATAAAATCCAGTGCATGTGGAAGATAAGAATGACAACCACAAAATGGTTGCGAACCAGGCCTTGACGAGATGGTAGTGGAATTAATGACTATGTACAAGTATGCTCAAAGCTTCGATTTGCTGTCCCAATCGGGAATACCACGTTTAAGTCCAGATATCTCTAAATCTTGGCCGCCAGTTGGGCAAATGATATGTTCAGTATCATATCTATCATGAAATGATCCAAAATGGAAATGCCCCTAAAAGTTGAAAGTACTTTAGAAGTCACTCACTTCTGGAAAATATCCTTGTAGAGCTGAGGAATCTTGGACTTGATCACCGAAGGTGCTGCTCCCCATGTATTTGCCAATTCATCGGTAATCTGTTTGAAAATTGCTCCAACATGCATCGACGAGTCCTTGGCCTTCAAATCAGTCAAAAAGTCCACGATCTTCTTGGTGATCTCCTCGTCACTGGCTACAGGTAAACTCAAGACGTACTTGCGAATGATATCAATTTCCTGAGTCTCTACCTCAGCCAAATCGGTTCTGTTCTGCTGTTGGTATTCATTGGCAGACACAATACGCTGCTTGATCATCTTGTTGAGCACTTTGCTCAACTCAAACTCAGATTGCTCACCTCCATCGATCTCATTATTTTTAATGGTAGACAAAATGGCTCTGATGGTGTTTTTCTCGGTATTCTGCTTGGCTTTCATGGCCAGCTTCAAGTCCACCTTGATGGAGTTTAGAAGAGCAGTGTAGGCGGGCGTAGCCTGGCGTCTGACAATGGAAAAGAACATATCGAAGTTAATTTGAGACACTTAACTTGTAAATAAGCTCGGGACAACTGAACCTGAGATAAATTAACACTAAAGCAAAGTGAGAACACAGTAGACTAGACTCTCAACACTTTGACAATAGCTGACGATGGGAGGACATATGCAGGGGACCAAATTTGAAGATTTAAGATGGTGACGATATGTCAACCCACAGGTAGCGAGATTATATCACTGACGCGTCTGAATTCTAGAGTAGCATGGTTAGAAGCTTTAAATGAAGTGCATTTTAGTATTTTTTTTTTTCCTTCCTGGTTAGTTTTCCATTTACGCCAACGCCTCAAATTCTTCTTCTTAACTGCATCACGTGATGTGTTAAGCCTGAAGTGGGCTGAATAATCCCCAATACGGCAACCTCAACCTTCTATATGCATGTAGTCTACTGATAACGTCTATAATTTAGACGGTGGCCCCTGCGTCTAGACGTGCAATTTATATCAGAATATTTGCGTGTTTGCTGGTGGAGTCGCATGAATGGGGAAAAAAAGAATAGCGAAAAGAAAGAAAAGATAAAATAGTCTACAATGGCAATACCCAAAGAAGCCAAAATGGACATGGGTAGACGGCAAGCGATGTTCTGTGTGGGTCTCGATTTGCAATTTCCGAAATTTAAAGAGAAAAAAAAACCCCTTCTCCACATTTCCCCAAACTTCTATGTGCGTCTCTCACTCTTCCCCCATTTAGTCTTTCAAATTCAGTTTTTCTCGTCCCAACTCTGGCACCTTGTAACCACGACAAAAAACCAAAATTCTAAAGCCCGCAAGCGGAATTGGAAAAGTAATCATGATTCCCACCAAAACTCCATAACCATCCGGTCATGTATCCCCCCGTTCCATATCCACACTAAACTCATAGCCGATGCACGTCGCCTTGTTATCAGCTTCTCCTGCATTGGTGCGTGATTTTTCTGGCTCTAATTTGCTACTCTGTACCAAGGACAATATATAGCTGGATGACTTCCCTTGGAATCTGGCCTTAATACCCCCCGAATGAGCGCATTGGACTTTGTGGTGCCGACCCACCATGCCAAGCTGAAGCTGACTCTTCTGCTCACCAAAGAGTTGGCGGTGGCCAGCCCTTGTATAGCCAAAAGTCTGGCTACCTCTTATGCTCAAGCCAAGCTCCCAAATTCTGCGGTTCGCAAGGCCTCTGGAAGCACTTTAGTTGATGACGATTATATTTGTACTGAGTACAAGTCGCTAAGTGTGGAGGATTTGACGTCTGACGATGAGAGCGTGGTTACTTCTCCACACAAAGGGTCCTTGAACCTGAAGTTGTTGGCATTCAACAAGACTTTGAGCCATTTTGCAAACACAAACATCTATGTGATTTCGTCACCGCTGCAGTTGACCTATTTGCTTAATTTGCACAGTCTGGCCCGAAATGCCATGCCACTGTCCCTGGAGATGTTTCCCTACTTGCATGGACTTTCCTCTATGAACCAAAGAGTGTACTTTCACCCCAAGTTTGACCCGCAAACAGACTTGGATCTCTTGTCCGGTGAACCAGCCACGCTACCGGCCCGTTTTGGCTACGACACGGATGTCAAGGTGCCTGACCTGGCATTTCACTTGATGACAGTCAACTCTTTGGAATGTGAAAGACCGAAGCTCATAAATTCTGTTTCCGTTGATGATCTACTTACGTTCAAACTGTCATACGTCCATAATCCAAAATGTGAGGACTTTGACTACAAGGCGTTCGAAAAGTTCGACACCATTTATCAGATCCTGGACTACTCCGAGTCTCGCGAACTCATGAACAGAAACTATGAGCTGCAGATCAAGTTAATGGCTCCGTTGTCGCATTTCGTTGTCTACAATAATACCATGAACTTCTTTGCCAACTCGGAGGCTGCTCGTGCCATCCAACACTTGATGGGGCCACACTCTAACAGAGCAGTGTATGTGGTGGATTTTGACGTCAATCGTTGGCTGCAGATGGGCGAGTACCTAGATTCCAAGTCCAACTGCCATATTCTAGACCAGAAGTTCTCTGCGGACATGGGGCCACTCAATGAGCGACTCTCATTCTTGGAGCAGAATCTTATATGGCTGCTCAACGGAGTGAAGGAGCTCTTTCCTCGCTTCTACATCGGAAATGTCTACAACTTCAAGCAGATAGTGTCGTCCAATCAACGTCTGTCACATTATGACTTCAAGTTGCACATATACTGCCACGAGAACGCCAAGTTCCCATCGCTTGGTGCCATTAATGAAATGTTCAACAAGATTGAGTCTGAGGGCTTGGAAGAGCCTATTTACATAGAATTTCCAGACTCCATCATTAAGCTGGGCGTGAAGACCATTTCACAAAGAGAAACTCTCAGCTACATCAATGTGATGAAGCTCATCAACTTGGTGGTCAACAAGTTCAAGAAGAAGGTGTTTGCATACTCGTTTGATGGTTTCACTGGAATCACACTCCTTTCCCTAAGTATGGGCTTGTTCTGGGGACCAGATTCCATTGAAGACGTGGTGTGTAACGTCTTTCGCAAGTCCTCCTTCAAGTTTTACTTCTTGCAAGGTGACTACAACTTTATAAAGAACTTTGAGGTGTATATCCAGTGGGTCAAGAGGCAGGCTGTGAAGGATTTTCATCTCATCGTAGAGTTGCCGTTGTCTAAAATCAACGATAACTACAGGCCTTACACGAAGCAGATTGATTGGTTCAAGGAAGGTGCAGACATGAACTTCCCTTCCCAGATGTATGAAAATCTATACTTGGGATCTGCTGAGCATGCGTCATCCACCACGGTTTTGAACGCTTTAAAGATCACCAAAATTGTCTCAATTGATGAGAAACCCGCATGGTTTAAGTACTTGAAGTGTACCTTTGAACATGAGGTTACGCTGTCAACCACGGGTCCTGTCGTCAAACCCATCTACGTCTTCAACAATGGAACGGCACAAGTTTATGAGATCGTGATTAATTCTGCTGTGGAAAGCAAATTGTTTGAGGCAGGCGCCTCCATCCCAGAAGTGAAGTCCATCATCTACATCCACAATGTCCGTGACGACGGAAAGGACTCACTTCTTCCTCTTTTGGTCAACTGTCCAGAGTCAATCCAGCGCAGGTTCCTCGTGGACCCTAGAGACAATGTGCGTGCACTCATTCACTGCAGAATTGGCGTGTCCCGTTCTGCGTCGTTGGTGATTGCTTCAGTCATGAAGTACTTTGGAATGGATGTGGTGGAGAGTTACATGTTTGTTCGTGTTCGAAGATTCAATGTTATCATCCAGCCCAACCTCCGCATTTTCTATGAGTTATTCTTGTTTGATGAGATGCTCCGTAAACGGAGGTTTGGCTCTGACTACAAGAAGAAACATTGTTGGTGGGTAGTCTGCGAGCAGATCTTCCGCTTGAACCAACAATACATGCAATAGAAAAGTACTTGTTTGATCTTCCTTTTTTTTTTTATTTCTGTTTGTCATTCCTTTTATTTATCTGTATCTTACTTTCTCCAATTTTCAATTCTTTTTATACGGTTTGGTTGCGATTAATACATTAACATTGTCTATATTTTAGTCATTTTCTCTCCCAAATGGTATATTCATACTCGTAATCGTTTTCCTTGATGACCCCTTCGCTGAAATCAACGTCAGCAAATTTTTTGAGCTCGGAGACTTCTTTTTTCTCCCACTTGGACAAATCCCAATCCAAGAAAGTATCAAGAACGGGCATGGTCTCGTCATCTCCAACATACTTCACATTAGTCACAAGCAACTTGTCAACACGACCATCTTGAATCATAGAGTTATATACTTGGGCCCCTCCAATGATGAATATCTTGCCAATTTCCTGTTTTTCGTGTTTGAATCCGGCCCTTTCGAATGTCTCCATGACCTTGTCTAAACTATTGAAGTACAAGACACCATTCTCAGTGACATTGGTGTAGGAATTCGAAAGCACCACGTTGATACGGTTAGGTAGCGGTCTGAACCTGGGAGGAATCGATTCCCATGTTCTTCTGCCCATAATCACCGCGTTGATACTGCCTTCTGGAGCATGAGAGGTGACATCCTTGAAATACTTAATTTCTTGTTTTAATCTCCACGGAAGTTTTCCCTTGGCGCCGATTCCTAAGTTGGGTTGTAATGCTGCTACTATGAGCGAGATAACAGGTCGAGTTGATTTGGTCATTGTGGTAGAAGTTGAGAGAGGGTATGTTCTTGAGGTGTCACAAACTACGCGGTGGAGGTTTTAGATGCAGAACATCAACAACAACAAACATTGTCAGCCAGAAACACGAGTGGCAATTAGTAATACAGTACAAACACAGGGGCCTCCTCTGATTCCCAGCATCAGCCAAAGCTGCTGAGGCCCCGTGGGGAAGAAAACAGTAATGTACATGGGAAAATCATTCACAACCCTTAGGCCTTGACAGCCTTGGCCCTAGAAGACTTGGTAGCCTTCTTCACAGTCTTTGGGGCCTCCTTCTTCACAACGTTCTTGACCACAGTCTTCTTTGGGGCTGCTTTAGGCTTGGTCACCTTGGAGGGAACAGCCTTCTTAGGTGCAGCTTTGGACTTGGGTTCAACTTTAGACTTAGGCTCAGCCTTGGCTGTGGCCTTCTTTGGAGTAGCTTTAGTGGACTTTGACGTAGTCTTCGAAACAGGCTTAGTCTTAGTAGCAGCCTTTGGAGCGGCCTTTGTAGCCTTTGGAGCAGCCTTAGTACCTTTGGAGGCAGCCTTAGCAGCTTTAGGAGCGGCCTTAGTAGCCTTTGGAGCGGCCTTAGTAGCCTTTGGAGCGGCCTTCGCGGTTTTTGGAGTAGCCTTGGAAGTAGCTTTCTTAACTGGAGCCTTTTTAGTTGGAGCATCCTTCTTAGTTGGGACATCCTTCTTAGTAGGAGCTTTCTTAGCAGGGGCTTTCTTGACAGCCTTGGCAGCTTTAGTCGGAGTCTTTGCAGCAACCTTCTTCACTGGAGCCTTCTTTGTGACCTTTGGTGGAGAAGGAGCCAATGGCTTCTCCTTCTTGGCAACCTTTATTGGTCCAGAGGGACCCTTGGGCTGAGCAAAGTCACCCAAATCAACACCCTTTCTCAATGCTGCGTTGAACAACGCATCAAAGTTAGGGGCTTTGACGTCGTAATTGGATTGGACGTACTTCTTGACGGCCTGGCGACTAGGGAGTTAGTATGGAATGAAAAAAACAACATCAAAACAACACAAAGGGACATGCACTTTGATGCAAATAATATTGGGGGTAAAAACAAAAATCAATAAACAATATCGCTCGCCAATTGGACCACAGAGCAACGAAATAAAAGGGAAAGCGGCGAATTAGGTGAGAAATTACACGGGCAATTGATTTCTGTTCTGACTAGGTATTTGGTTGGTGATTCAGCTTGGTACATACGAAGAACCATTTCTTTCCTTCAAAGAAACAATGGCGGACTTAATCATGTCTGGGGGTTAATAATTTATGGTTAAAAAAATCAACGGATTAGCCACATACCCTTGTAGGTGATTTTAAAAGCGGGAGCTGCAACTGTCTTGGTTTTTGGAGGCATTTCGGGCGAAAAGTGCTGATGTTTTGGTAGTAAGAGTAGCAAATAAACAGAGGAAATGTTTGTTTGTGCGAAGCGTGAACGCGGAGGGTGGTCACACCTGCCAGCAAGATTTATGGAAGCTAAAAAAGACGCTGCGATATCAAGTGAAAACTAAGTGGCAAAAAAAGCATGGATAATTTGCTTAGGGACATATTGTGAATTTATAGTAAATCTTGTGTTTGTGGGAGCGTGATTTAACACAACAGTTTTTTTTATGAATGAATGTAATACCTGGGAATACCCAGGCTTGAGCTGGGAAGGGCCCTGACTAGGAATTGATTAATAGCAATTAGTTATGAGGTGTAGTCAATGATTCAAAGTGCAAGAGACGGAAAAGTGGGGAAAAAGGGATTATTAAGTTGAGTAGACATTCAGTGAACTGGAATAAGAAGTGAATGGTTCCAAGAGATGAAAGAAAAGAACTCTATGAATGGTCGATTGATCGGAAAACATTGTATTGTTGAGAGAATCACAGAATGCACAAACAGAATGGAAGCGTTGTCTTGGAGTTGTTCCACTTGTCTCCTTATGAATGGATGTTTTTCCCAAAGTTAGTCGTGGATTTCAGAATAGTTATCTCCACCAACCCTTGGATGCTTTGAAGGAGTCATTCAACAATACATGCCTACAGATCGTCTAGTACCGACCTGACCACCCCTTCAGCCTGAATTATTTTCTCCGGGCTTAGAATTGTCTTTATAGCTCTATTTTGATTTTATTGATCAGAAAGGAAACTTATCTGATCAATCTGGTACTTCAGAATGACAGGCGTAATCTGAAAACTAAATCCGAAAATGAAGTCTCTCCTCTTCATTTTGAATCAACACATGAAAAAGTACTGTCAATTTGAACGTTACTTGGCTCGAAGAAAGAGACCCTGGCAAATAGTATGGCTACCTCCACCAGTAATGACCTGCAAAGCCACTTGCTCTGCACCTGTAATGGTTATGAAACTTACTATACAGGGGCCTGTCATTTTCAACGAGAAGGTGGAGGTTGATTACCGATCAATGGGATTTTATTCACTTACTCTAAAATGAAATGAAATATCCTCGGATTATTTATCTTCAGATTAGGAATGTGAAAACCGCCATGCTTAGTCTTTTTTTCTTGTGCCGTTAGGGGCCCTGCGTGAAGCTTCAAGCATGAAGGGTAATCTTTTCGAGTTTCATCTCTAAAATGAGTCTAAACAAAAAAAAAAAACGACGAATAAATTTGCCGAGCAAATCGCTCACATCGGAAGACGTAAAACCTCCAGAAATACAGAGCCCCGAGTGTATGCTGACCTTGGGCCGCGTAAAACTTCAAATTGTGCCACACTCTTATATGGAACCGGATTGAGTATTAGTCAAACACATGAGCGTCAACTGCAAGCTATTACAAAAAGACATCTTCTATTCGGAAAATAATCGTAGTAGCTGATTGTTTCATGCACTGGGATCTGCCAAAGCGCACTCGCATTAAAGATGATGGCTTTCTCGCAAAATCAGCAGATTTAACCCCATCCAGAAAATTGGATACATAACATCAATTAGGTGCACAGCCTGGTTTGCAACTCGGTTCTCCTATTGCAGTTTTTCGAAATTGAAAGTTATTGTGAAACACGAATTGTTTCGACTTATTGAGAAGTCTTTGGGGAATTCCATTTCAACATGACATGCTCGAACTTTCCAACTTCTTGTATCTACAGCCCAAATCTGTCTACTTGTGAAAAGGAGAATTGTGACTGTGGTTTGTAAATATGGCCTCGTAACTTCTCATTGCGACGCATAGATCGATCGTATGACTACCTTGAATTCATAACCGCTAGCCTAGAGTCTAGCCTAGAGTCGCATCTACGAAAACATGCAGCCTATTAACTCTCAGATTGATGTTTACAATAAATTGGGGGGGATGGGGTAATTACTGGCAATCACCTGTCCATCTCCGGTACCCTCCGATGCTCACCAGCAACTAAAATGTCGCGCATCTTGCATTAGAGATTGCGCAAAATCGAACTCAACTACTGCATGGTGATCAGACTCAATGCATATCGTCGATTGCTGCGATCGAACGTGAGGATTTTCAATGTGAGGATTTTCAACGTTCATGCTAAACTGCTTTCCTTCCGACCTCGGGCATGCATTTTTGTATTCCATGTCTAAGTAGGTAATCTAAGCTGTCGAATTGCTTTGGACTTGGAATCATTTAATTTTTCACAGCCTCTCTGGAATCTTATCATGGGTTTCTCCTAGTGGATTGCATCCTCGTAGTCCTGGATAGTGCTAATCCTAGAAATTCTGATGAAATGCAGTGAAGTTATTGCGAGGTCCAACAGAAGAGCGGAAAATCATTTCCTGAAATCGCTGCACTCCAAGATTTTTCCGACGAAGAACCCCTTTGAGAATCACCAAGAAGATCATCCCCTATAATTCTTAGTTCGTCGTCAAGTTAACCTTGGCCTAGAAATAGTAATATTCATTAGCTTATCTAAAAAGAAACGCCGAATCACCAAGCAAAGGTCATGAGCTGTGGATTCAAAACGAGGGGGGCCAACATATGACTGGCAACTGACCACCCTAGTGGTAAGGCGCACACCAAGAGCCTTATCTGATAAGCATATGGGACACCATATGCACCCAATATCATACCACCAATTATTAAAATGCAAACAATGTACATGAATCTGTAGTTTTTCGTTGCTTTAGGCAACTCCTTGAAGAAATTGGAGTCGTCAATGTCTTTGGCTGTTGCGCCCCATTGCATGTCTATCGACATGAAGTAACTGCCAATAGAAACAATCATGTGCCATGAGAGGCCACCCATGAAAACACAGAAGAGTACTGAGTATCTGAACTCGAGAATCATTTGCCAAATTGAATGCTTGTAGATACGATATCTTCCAATAATATAAGCAACCTGCGAAGCGCAGCCAAAGACAACCAACACAGAAACGAACACTTTCATTGCATCAATGTACACTCTAGAATAGCCCCAATTATAGTATCCCACAATAAAATAGTTAGCTATAAGCATAATCAATGAGCTTGCAATAGCAAAATATGTTCCCATGTAACTCAAAATACTGAACTTGCATGAAAGTGGGATACCTGAGTTAAGAAATAGAATGAAGAGGTTGGAAAAGATCTTTCCTGTCCACCACTTCTTGAATGGAGTAAACATGATCTCTGCACAGCCAAAGGCGTATTTAGACCACCTAGTAATCTCATCATAGACGGTCAATGAGACTCCCTCCATGAATCCACGATCATGATAAGTTGCAATACGAATAGTGTAGCCTAGCGATGCCAATTTCAAAGTCATTTCGAAGTCCTCTGAAACATGAGATTCAGACCAGTACTTTGTTCTTCCGTCTTCTTCATCCACGTAAGCCAACTCCTGAATAGCAGACCATCTGAGAAATGCATTGTGACCAACAAAAGCAGCCATGGTCAAGCCGTTACCAGAAACACAAGAAATGGAGAAGTAAATTAAATCAGTGAACCACGCAATCATCTTCTCCCAGTAGTTTCCAACAACCATCATCACACCAGATGCATGCTGGATGATGGCAACCTCAGGTGAAGCGTACATTTCCGAGACTGAATCGATAAAGCAGTCTTCTGGTACTCTGGTATCTGAATCAATGATGAGAATGAGCTCTCCAAGGAGGATATCTCCACCGGCCCAGCATTTTCCTTCTTCTTTCACCACATCCTCAAGGACCTCAAGATAGAGACCAGACTCCTCTTTTGGTGTTGGATGTTCAATTTCAGCTAAACGTTCATGGAATTGAACATCTACCATCTTTGAGATGTTGAGACAGTAATTCATGTTGGAAGCCTTTTTGAATCTTCCCTTCCTGACGAATCCATTGTCTCCATGTGCTGGGCGTGCGATGTACCCCAAACCACACTCCTCATAGAACTCGATACGCTCAAGAGCTTCCTCGCGATCGATTAATTGCAAACCGTCGTCGTTGATAAAAACGTTCGCAGATCCACCTTGAAGTTCATAGGTTCGGATAGCTGCTTGAAGACTCTTGACAGTAGGCTTGATGACTGATTCTAACTTTTCTTTGTAAACTGGGCATTGAATGGTTACATGAGGTAAGTTCCCATTGACGGCTTTGATTCTCGGTACTTTGTTTACCGAATAAGAGTAGGAGTTTCTCTCCATTTGCGAAATGGGTCCTAAGATGTAGAACACAACTGAGATGACTGCAGAACCAAAGAAACTGGTGAAGAGGAAGTATGGAGCCACCATTAGCAATGAAAAAAGAATGTAGTAATCCTTTTCTGCCTTTATGGTCTTTGCAACTTCAGCAATTTGCAACCCCGACCAAGTGAGCACCAACGCAACAGAAAGCGCAGACATGGTTGCATGAGTGTACATGACCGGTCTTTCAGAGACTTGCAGTTCCAATTCCACTTCGTTATTGCTACTCACATCTTGAATGCTTTCCTCGGTGATAGATATCCTTTCTTTGGTGGTCAGTTGTGTGGACTTCGTAGAGTGGTTCTCATTCTCATTGTTCTGAGAAGAATTCGAAGATGCGCCAATCTTCTCTTTTTCTTCGGTCGGCTCGTGCAACTCAGAAAAATCCAATGGTTCCCTTCTGTTGATGCTGCCTTCAGATAAATCCATCGATACTTTGTTAGTGTAGTTGCTTTCAGATAGGTCCATCGACACCTTATTCGTAGGGGTTGCAACAGATAATCTGGAAGACGTTTTGGTTAAGTTTGGTTTTTTGGAAGTCTCGGAAGAGTTCTCGGAAATTACTTTTTGGAAAACGATGTTCTCCAGCTTCTCCTCCGTAGTGTCGTCAGAACCACTGTCAGATTTTGGAAACTTATGGAGTGCTCCCGTAAAGGTAACACGTGGCACATACTCCGTAGCATTCAAATCAACTGCGTTTCCCTTCTCCCATACATAGTCCACCATCTTTTTCTCGAGTGTTCGGACATATGAAGTCACTTCTTGAACTGAGTTATGCCAGCATACCAAACTCTTCTCATTACGAACAAATGCACAATTCTGGTACTTCCGAACCCACTGCAAGTCAGGAATGTTTTCAATGATTTGAATGTTGTGGTCCGCATCTAGAGTCACTGTTTTTTTATCAGAGAACACGTCCAAGATAGCATGAATGACAGGAAATGATACTCGCACACACACATCAGATCGAAGAAATCGAGCAGCGCAGTCAACGAAAGAAAATGGTGCTATGTAGTCACAAGCTGGCAAATATCTGTACTTAGCCTCCTTTCCCTTTCTACTGTTCATTTTGATAACACAAGGTTCAAGTGGATCCACCAACTTGAACCAACCGTTTCCTTGACAGATATCAAGTAGATAATTCACCACAATGAACTGTGGATCCTTGAAGTCATTGCCAGCAGCCATTATGGCAGCTGCCGGCAGCATGGGAATCTCTCCTTCGAAATTTGCATTGTTCTCGCCGACTATGAATTGAACGTTTGGTCCAACTGCTCCAGTAGGGTCTACAAACCCTTCAAAAGACATATTGTGTGTTTGATCATTCTCTCTGGCATCCCCTTCGGTTTCAGGTGCACCTTTGAATAAGAAGAAATCTGAAATTCCCATAGCAAATATTGGCTGCGAAAAGAAAATTTAGGCTGGATTTGGGAACTTTAAGTATAAGGAGATGCACGAATTATTGATCAGGGAGAGCCGTACGAAAATCAGCTGAGTTAAGTTATATTACCACCTCTTAGTTCAGAAATTGACACCTTTGGCTCTATAGATGCACCAGAGATAGTTTACACTAGTCATGTATTACTATATTCTGCATATAGATGACGCGGATGTGGGTCGTGGGACATGCGTCATGTGGGTCAGTTCCCTGCGAGATACGAGGTGCGTATTTCTGCGATGCTATTACAATCCTTTGAGCCCTGTCGTGCATAAGTAGTGGTCGAGGCAAGTGTAAACCGCCATTAGTATCCTCAATTCAGAAATTGCGATAAGTACTGATGGAGCCGTTCCCTGCGAGTTGTTAAGGCGCAATTCATGGGCGCAGCGCTTATTTTCACTAATCATACGTTTTAGTTCGTGATATCTTATTAGATTCACCGACTTCCTCCCTCTCTTAATCTACGACTCTTTTTTATTCTTCTTCAAGACTTCAGATATGAGTTCAACAAGCAATAATTATCAAAGGAATCCCGATGATTCCAAAATCGGTCTGTCTAAGCTCGATGAATCACTTTCCCAAGATATTTCAGATGCTCAATTCAATAAAAGCAGAGAACCGACCCCTCCTCGAGGTCTCAGCAACACAGTTGTCGAGAATCATTCTGACATCGATGAAGACTTTCTGGATCTTGTTCCTGAATTGGGTACTGCGTTTGGCATGCCAGTGTATGAACACTTTGGTCCAGGCAGTCGACTCCATAGTATGAGTTCTCGTCGTGGAAGCATGCTAGGAAGCGGACAAGGCAGTATTATTGGTAGTGAATGGAACTCGTCGGGATACTTCCGAAATCGAGCTACAAAGACAAGTTATACTACAAAGGTGGTTGGCACAGAGGACGAACTAGTAATTGCCAAGAGGGTATCTAGAACCAGTCTTACGCCGAAAGGGGAAGCTCGTGAGAAGCCATGGCTTAAGGGAAAAAGCCGGAGAAGACTCAGAAATCTCAGTTGGATCTTCTGTGCTGGTATTGCTCTTGGATGTGTAAGTATTGCTTTGCAGGTTTGGGCAGCATGGAGATCAGTGACTAACTTCGACTACTGTGAGGTCCTCATCGATGAATTTGACACCTTCAGAGAAGACATTTGGACCCGAGAAGTGCAAGTTGGAGGATTTGGAAATGGTGCTTTCGACTGGACAACCTCAAGTGAGAGGAATTCGTATGTGAAAGACGGAAAACTATACATTCTTCCCACCTTGACCAATGAGACCATTTCCAACGACGATATATTAAATGGTTACACAGTTAACCTCACAGCTGACGGGACATGCACGGGCCAAGGAGCAGATCAATGTTGGATTACTTCCAACAGAAGTGAGAACGTGATTTTACCTCCAGTGCAAAGCGCACGACTTAATACCAAGCTTTCTGCCAGCATCAAGTACGGAAAAATTGAAATTCGTGCGAAAATGCCCAAAGGTGACTGGCTTTGGCCTGCATTATGGCTATTACCTGTCAACGACACCTACGGCCCCTGGCCTGCCAGCGGAGAAATAGACATTGTCGAGTCTCGGGGAAATGGTGTCCTTTATGAGGAGGGAGGCTACGATCAAATTTCCAGCACACTTCACTGGGGTCCTTCGACCACTATTGATGGATACCTTCAGACATTTATGTCTTACCGCAGAAAACTAAGCCTGTTCGGTAATACTTTCCATACATTCGGGTTGGAGTGGAGTGACAAATATATCAAGACATACGTGGACAAGAGATTACAGCAGGTGTTTTACCATCGATTCAACAAGCCATTTTGGGAAGTAGGAAAATTCCTGCCTACATACCAGAACGGGTCTTACATTCAAAACCCGTGGCCCGCTGGCTCACCCATTGCTCCCTTTGACCAGGAATTTTACTTGATTCTTAATGTCGCGGTGGGAGGTACCAATGGGTTCTTTCCCGACCAAATGGGTAATAAGCCTTGGAGAAATACCCAGCAAAACACTGCAGCTTCTTCTTTCTGGTCTTCTGTAAGTAGTTGGTATCTGTCGTGGCCACAAAACCCAGAAGATAGAGCCATGGTTGTGGATTCAGTGAAGATGTACAAGATTTGCGATAAATCTAAGTAGTTTGATCAGAAATTTTTAAATTATGAATTATTGCAATTACAAATTCGGATGTAGCGTTTGTCGCCAAAAAGAGATAATAGTAACATTTTTCTGCTTAATTGGGTTTGAGTACGTCAAAATAGAGGTTGATGCATACCTTGCATGACTAAGTCTCTAAGTTGCGACAGAATCATGCAGATCGACACATAATGTCGTACGTGCACAATGTGTCAAGAAACAATAGATACCATATTTTCTGCTGTACTATGCTAAGTAGTAGCGAGCTGCACCTAATTACATGAGCAAAAGGGAAAAGAAAACATTCAATCTCTGTTATGTCCAAGATGGATTCCGCTTGGCAGCTAAAATTCCAGTTCTGCATATTGACATCTAACAATTCAAACAGGCACATGTTGTGGAAGAAATGCCATCTTTAGTCGAGGATGACATGACATAGCGAGATATGTCTTAATCCATTCCCTTGGGACCATTCGGAAACGTAACCAGTGAGGCTACAAGTATCATGAGCCTCGCTTCTGGGTCCGTGGCTTTCGGTGCTCTTAATCTAGTTGGTGCAGTACTTTTCATGCGCATACTCGATTGGGGGCCATTCCAGTACTCATTGGCTAGTGCGTTATAATTAATGGCCTTACACTTTACAGTACAGTTATTGATACAACGATTACAATTTTGTAGAATTATCATTTTCACCTCAATGTCATGTTGCCATAGTAGTTAATCACTGGAACGAAAAAAGCAGAATGAGCCATCAATTCAAGTATGGAAAACCAATTCAACTAAATACTACTTCATTTTAACATCCAAGAACATTAGCATAAAAAAAAAAAAAAAAAAATTTATCTACCGGTAATCTACGGAAGTGGGGGCAGAAATCGTAAAACTTATCATCGTATATGTACATCATGGGCATACCTCCATCTCGTTCCAAACGTATGCCTGATCCTTGTCGTAAAGATACCTCCTGTTCTTCTCCATGTCATAATAATCGACATGGTCAACGAACATTCCAACAACAGCAAAGTTCTTCAAGCCTGTCTCCTCTTTCTTTCCATCCACACCTCTCAGGATCTTATCTACCAAGTTCTGATTAGTGTCGTCCATGGGCAGCAAAGGCGCAGGGCGTCTAAAGGACAGCTTGAGCCCTTTAGAAAGCAGCTGCCACACACGCGAAATCTCCCCATCCCACTCCTCGTCAGTGGGGGCTGTGAGGTCCAACAGACCAAGCTCGTGCAAGTTTGAGTAGGATACAAATGAGTTGTTGTGTTCATTCTCGTGAAGCAACTGGTCCAATAGCGTCGGCGATACTATTGGGTATGGCAAGGGCGTTCTTTGGGGCCCAAGAGGCTCTGTATCGCCCGAGTCATCCGGTGTGGCGGTTTGTGTAAGGGTTTCGTGGCTCTTCTTGAACTTAGGCTGAGGTTTGGCGGCCACTGCCAATTCCAACTCATCTCCGGACTCATCGCTGGAGTTTTCCATGGACTGGATGCTTGTTTCAATGATGTGACGTGGCTGAATGGTGGTCAAGTCCAAGACCGGGTAGTGGTCTTGGTCAATGAGCCTTGCACGGCCACGCAAACGGAACTGTTTCTTGATTTTTTCGAAGTAGAACACCGCCTCAAACTTATCGTTGGCAAGAAGCTCCTCGTACTTCTTCATTCTTCTATCGGTACAGAACGTCAACACGTTATTAGACTTGTTGTCGAAGAGAAACCCTCGGAACACCATAGTTCTATTGTGTGGAAAGCCATCCTTGTCAACGGTGGCCAATGTAAACAGCACAAACGGTGGTTTATTATCTTTAGCGGCTTGTTCGGCCTCCAAGGCGGCCGAGAATGTGGGAATCCAAGGTGCCATAAACTGGAACTGGATCATTTTGGGAACGAAGGACAGTAAGTGATGAAAGTTGGCGAGAACTCGGCGAATAGTGGCGAGATTAGTCGATGCAGCAGTCCAGCCTGGGGTTGGCGGCTAGTGGATGGCACTTAGGGGCTAGTGGCAATGCAAATGACAGCCGTAATGTCAGATACTGGTGTTGTGATCGCGTGGCAGGTTCTCCCAGTAGTCACTGAAGGTCAAAAAAAATTGGACTGGAACAGTGGAGTTCGTACGATGCAGCAATATCAAAGCCAGCAAGGGGTATGAATATATGGGAGCCAGCAGCAGCCGTCGGAAAGAAAAGTGGTACGCGGTAAGGAAAAAAAAAAGAAGTTTGACGGTGGATCACTTCTTCCAAATTAGCTAGTGGTCTTCTGACTACCTTGCATAGGCAGGAGACGGCCACATGGGCCCGAGAGAAGACAGAAATTTATGGCTATTCTGCAGGAAGACCAATTTTTACTAGGAACCAATGGGGTACAGAATTCCGACCCACACGAAAAAAGTATAAAATGTGTTTAGGCAAGTAATTTTAAAGAGACTAGGTGTGTGTGGCTCGGGATAGAAAACTAGCAAATTTTTGCCCTGATCCACATGTTGATGGCATGGAAGTTTCGGAACAATCAGGGCATCGAGACAGGAATGGAGACACAGGAATGGGAAATGCCAGTGGGGACTGGATTACGATAAAAAAAATGACAGCAAAGACAGAATACGGGGTGGAACGGAGGAAAAAGAAATGGAAATGGAAATTTTGTAGATAAGACGGGATATCCAGAGGAGTGGGGAAAGTTAAGGAGATTTGTGGAGATTTAGGGAGTTTGAGGTTTGTTTTCATGAATGCTTAATCGATGAGTAGTGTGCTACCCACCATGATCGTTCAAATTGGCTTTGTAGGTCAACGCATTATTTGTAAACGAGAACTGGACAATTGAAATAATTTTCAAAGTGGATTGCCCTCTCATGGTCGTTGGTAACCACTTCCTAGATATCTAAATCGGAGTAGGTCATTCCACGCAGAGTGTCTAAGTGAGCTGGTGCGCTTGCCCCAGTACCTTGCAACCCCAAATAAACATTGTAACAAACCTTGACATTCTTGTATGCAAATTCAAGATGACCACCTTGAAACCTTAATAGTCAATCTTCAAACCTTAATGGTCAATCTTGTCAGAGAATTGATATGTTTACCTTTCTTCATAAAATATTGACAGGCTCAACTCAAACATCTCATATGTCCATCAAACTTTTTCAAATCCTAGAAATACTATACCCAAATAATACACTTCATGACTCAGTAATTGTACTTCAGAACTTTAAACGTTGTATTATGTAACTTCCTTCCTATCTATTGTAGTCATCAAGACTTCTCCTGTTCTTCCAGACCCGTTGAATCATTTCTCACTCCATCCAAAACCTCCTCGTGATTAATGTACTCTTCAATGTTAGGTCTAGGGCCAACATACCATTTGTGAGCATCCACCATGAACCAGATGGTGACAATCAACATGGGTCCGAAATACACCAACACCGTCCAGTTCATCTGGTCTGGGGTCAAGTCGGCACCCTTCACAGTTGGGAAACATAAAAATGGAATCATTACTAACACAAATGCACACGAGAGCGCACCAATTGGCATGGAGAGCTTACCCAAGTTCCATGGTCCAGGCTTAAAGGTGTTGCGAGCGTAGGTAATCTTCAAAAGTGTTGGCATGGTGAACGAGACAAACGAAGAGATACCTCCCACAGAGAAAATGGCACCAATAGCAGTGTCTCCGCCAAACATTAAAAGCAAAAAGAGCTGACCCAATATCATGTTGATCCATACAGCATAAATTGGAGTCTGCGTTCTGCTGTCCACTTTAGACCAGATGTTGGAGAATGGGAACATTCCGTCTCTGGAATAGGAAAACGTCACTCTGGAAGCTGCCAACATACACGAGCAACCCATAAACCAGGACGAAATGGCAGTCAAGGCTGTACACACCAAAACGAGCTTTTTTGGCATGATCTGGGCCAAATATGTAACGAATGGCTGACCCAATTGCAAAGGATCCTCGGCCACGCCTTCCAAAGACACCACGGTATAGGCAATGGCGATCATAAATAAGAAACCCACGGCTCCTCCCACGGTGGCAGTAAGACAAATAGCTTTAGGTGCGGCCACTGCAGCATTGGAACATTCCTCTGACAAATGGAAGGGCGAATCGTAACCAGACATGGCCCAAATGACACCAAGAAACGATACCAATACAGCCACTCCAGTTGGAAACTCCGACTGGTTATCAAATCTCCATGCCTCGCTGTTCGAGTTGAATTTGGGAATGGTTCCATTGTACATGTTTACTCTATCGTTTCCAGCGAAGATGATAACAAAAACAATCACCAAGAAGACCATGTTGATGGCAGTTCCCAAATTGTTAAATTGTGCCAAGTACTTTGTTGGCAAGGACGAAATAAAAGCGTGGGACACCATAATTCCCGTAGCCAATCCGTACACTTGGCCAGTGGTGGGGACGAAGCCCGTGGTATAGGAACCCAACGAAAACATCAACCAGGCACCGGAATAGTTGACAGAGGGTGCTGCTGTGATCTGACAGAGCCAGTTGGAAAAAGCACAAAGCCAGGTCAAGAACGGTGCCCATTTTTTTGGAGCCAATTGCGACACCGCATAAGGAGTTCCAGCGGAGGTTGGGAATGCACTAGCAACTTCTGCCATAGAGTATGCCACCGATGTAACACCGATCATGGCTAAGATCCATGGCAATGGAGATGCACCAACCACCAATTGAGAATAGTCGAAAGTTGCAGCGACCGAGGGAAGCAAACCCAAGACAGAGAAAGAAACGGCGAAAATAGACAAAAGTGAGAACTCACGCTTGAACTCTTGCTTATAACCCATGGCCAAGATCATGGCCTCATCGGCGTTCACGTAATGGTCAACATTCAACACAATGGATTGGTTGGAAATCACCGACTGAATGTGCAAGTCATCCACTCGAATTTGTGATGTGACTGGATGGATCTCGGGGTCCTTTTTGGATATTCTTGGAGACAACACCATTTTGTGAGAAGAAAGTAGTAAAGAAAAACTTTGTGGTCAGGAATATATGTTGGAGAAGTAGTAGCAAAATTTCTTGGTGAATGTTGGAGATAACCATACCCGTCATCGAATGCACATAAAGTATTTTTTTACTGTCTTATCGGGGAAGTAGCGCTTCACGAGTGGCTTCACAGATATGCATTCAATCTTTGCGGCGCATGTGTTTGGTAAATTTAGTTGTGTTCTCTTTTTTCAGCAAGTGATGAGGTCTGATTTGGCTTGTTTTTGGTGGGTTTTTTGGTGGATTTCGTTGGCATTTACTGGGTTTTTGCTTATCGTTCGAAGTGACACTTCGCAGTGCATCTTGCTTTTTTTTTCGCCGTACTGATAAGGCGACGACGAATGAGAGAGGAGAATAGATTCACCTAGGATTTGCGCACCAACTTTGGGATCTGCAAAATATGTCAAGCGAAAAGAATTTAATGTATAATTCTCAGTGTAGAATGTTGCTCCGATGAGGGTGAAGCAAACATGGGTGAAGCAAACGTGGGGGAAATTTGAGCGCCAGGGTACTTTGGAATTAGCGCCTGTCCCGATTGAGCATGTGGTTGCGATATCTATCTGGTTTTGAACCTGCCCTTATCCATTTCTGGTTCCTGGCTGAAAGCCTATGATAAGTCAAAAGATTATGTGAGAGACGGACATTCGCGCTTTACCAGCTACAACTTCTAACATCCTTGGCTTGATTTCGTGAGTATCTTCGTCTTCGGATGTTGAAGGTTGCTCCCGGCCTGTTCTTACCTAACTGGGTAATGATCTCCTCCCGACTCCGCATTTCATGTGGGATATAGTGGAGAGGGTCATCAATGTCGTGGAACATGGAGAAGAAGTTTAGCGGGTTTATATGGTTTGGGGATGTGGGACATAGCTTATGTGAGGTGGGTTAGAGAATGTTCTTTGTTCCTCTTGACTCATGTAACATATTTCGAAATAGTGCAGACGATGTCGAAGTGCGCCAAAACTACCGTTTCAAACATGAAAAATAAAGAAAAAAAAAAGTTGGCAAAAAATAAAAAAAAAAAAGAAAAAACTGGGATTATACACATCAATTCCGAAATCTTTAAGATTCTTGGTTTTTTAAGATTCTTTTTTCATCGACACACTCTACCTTCTCAACCTTTCATCATTTACTTTAGTGTCCTACTTAATCAACTACTCTCCTTTAACATCCGTACACCACAACCATAAAACAAGCTTCAACCTTCCCCAACCATTCACCAATGAACTTCTCATGCCATATCGAGAATGGTGCAGTGGCCAATACCCTCTGTCTACGAACCGTTGCCTCTGAATGTAAGCCGTTGGTGCTTTCCCGTCCACGCTGCAGGACCTTGAAGTCGAAACATCTTCTTCTTTTATCCGAAGTTAGGTCTGGATGCATTGTATTCGCTGTAGAAATCTATGTGTATCTTCTGTTCTATGCGGAATGCGTTGAACGTCACCTTTTCGTGTCAAAAGCAGATACTACAGGTTTGGGAGAAGTTCGCATATCCATTGCTGGTGTTGTGGAGGAGTATCTACGTCATTTGGTGAAGATTCCAGTGCAATCGTATATAGACGGTGCAAGATGGAGGAGCGAACTTGGTAAAGAGCAACAAGTGGAAAATTCAGGTCTAGGAGATGCGACTAAGCCTTTTAAAAGTCGACAAAGTGAGAGAGGTTCATCATCTGTTAGCGAATTTGACATCGTCAACACGTTGAATGAATTGAGCGAAAAGCTCTGGCTGGAGCCGGGATTTTACCATTCGATTCCGTATTATCTGAAGCAGAAAAGTCATGTACAAGCACAGGGACATGGGCCAGCAACAATTGCTCGAAAAGTGCTTACTAAAGTGTGTTTGTTTACACGGTCCGCAGAATCTTACATTTTTCCATATTCTCAGAAGAACACCAAAAAGCACATTGCCGACGGAAATGCCCTCTTCAAGTGGTGGATACGTGTGCTTTCAAATAGTTTGGATTCCACCTGGAAGTGTAAAGCCGACATTCCTGGCTCAGATTCCCAAGCAGTCAAAAGGTTTTTACCAGACAAAGAGAACTGGTCGATTGGTAATCTCTATGTGGACGAGATGCCTAACGAAAAAGCGGTGTATGCCATTCCACTTTTCCCAGATGATCCCAAGGGCCGCTTCTTGGAGCATCTTATAGTGGAAAATAGATACAAGACATCCACCACTCTGCAATTCTGGAATGAGCTAGGTTTTCGCCAGGAATTTCGGCTAGGCAATGTGGTGGGAATCATCAGCTGCTCCGAGAGAGAGCCCCAGGTGATCAAAGAGCAAAAGGGTGAAAATGATGTCTGCATTTCGTCCAAGAACTACAAGAAGCTCATGGAGACTATCAAAGGCGAAGACTTCAGTAAGAAGGAGGATATTCAGGTATTGGTGAAGAACACGCTTCCTTTGATATTTGTTGAGGCAGGGATTGAGGTTGTCCCCATGACGTTTACGGGAACCATGGAGAAAACAAAAGGCCAGGCAATTGTACCGGTGACTGTTCTTGCAGTTAAACGGAAAGGTGCGGTGAATAACTTGACAGGTTTGGTCAAGAGAAAGAAGTAAGGGAGGGAAAAACGATGGCATGATAGTGCAGGCATTTCACAGACTGATTTAAACCATGTTAGAGGAAGAGTTGAAGTGAATAGTATCCAATTATATCTTTCCAGAGCTTTTTTCCAGTCGGGCAATAGTCATTAAGGAAACTATAGCAGCAGATATTTAATTATTGTACAAAGTATATTTATAGTCCTCAATCAATTGTTCTGGAAAGCTAGGAAGACTAATATGCCAACTACAAGCATGATCAAAAATACACCGGACACCACCAACACCACTCGCATTTGTTCCTTGAATCGAACATCTAAGATATTAGGGTCATTTGCTATAATCATGATATCAGTATCCCCGAAAACGGAGTGGACGCTCCCTTTGGCATCAATAACGACAATTGGAGATTGGGGATTGCCATCTGTGTAGAAACCCACACATCGCTGAATACTGGAGCCAGACTCGATTGTGGATAGTTCGAAGCAGCATACTTGGCGGCCTGCTGGATTGTAAAGTCTGGATCGAAATCAAACTCACCCCTTGTATAAATAACTTGGCTTGAACAGGTGGGCTTGACACTCTTGACCGTAAACTCAACTTTCGTTCTTTTGGTCAATTGAGGAGTGCTTTCGACAGTCACTGGAGGACATTTCAGACTATACTTCGGCAAAAACGATTGCAATTCCGTATCATCTTCCATTGTCGAGAAATGAAGTGGTACGAATAGGGAAAGTTTGAGTTTTAACTGTGAGCCTCACATCATCCATGACAAATTAAGCACAGGTCCAATTACTTGAAGTATTTGAGAGTAAAATCAAAAGAAGCAACTAAAAAATACATTGGAGAATCAGTTTTAATTGAGTTAAAATATTCAATTAGTAAATAGTAGCCTCGAATGTTTCGCATGTATCACGAACTGATGTGGATTGATGTGGCCAATATAGAGAATTGAAGACGAGTACATAGAGCACGTCAAAATGTGCTAATGACAGTTCACCCGTGTAAGACTATCATAAGAATCGTGAAGAGAAAGAGCGCTATAGGGAGACTGAGAGCCAACAATATTTGATATGTCATTTCCATGCGTTGAACATTTTTGATATTGGGAACATTACTCACAATCAAGATGTCATCTTCTCTGAACATGGAATGGACGTTGGCGTTAGGATCGATTACCACGATTTGGGATGTTGGAGCCGCCTCTTTGAAGAATCCCCACACATTATTGAATGTTGGAACCTCTTTTGAATCTGGATAATTTGAAGCAGCGTACTCTGCAGCCTGTTGTATTGTAGCATTTGCTTCAAACACAAAAACACCATCTTCATATTTAATTAGTCCCCATGGTCTGGGCTTCGACTTCTTAAACATGAATCTAACTTTTGTTCTTGTAGGCTGTGCCAGTTGAGATGAGCTTGCCACCGGGGCAGAAGCATATTGTTCGGAATACTGGGGTAAGATAGGTTGCACTTCGGAATCTTCCTTCATTGTGAATAGACGAAGAAAGTGATAAAATATTAGAGGGGTGAAAATATAGAGAACGGTGGTATATATAGGTGTGAGGTGCTTTTTCCCTGAGCCTCACGTCATTCTTTTGACACATTCAGCAAACATACACACCCACGATTGCATTACTATAAGTATTTGTTAAGATACTTCAAAGAAGCGACGAAAAGATATTCGACCGTTGCTCTATTCTAAATGTAATTGGTAAGGCTAATATAGAAAAATTGAGACACAACCATCAAGCATGTCAAAATGTGCTACTGAGATGTCGCCCGTAATTGACTGTGACAATCACCAAGATGAGAAATGCCACAAAGAAACTTACAAACAATAAAACCTGAATGGTGTATTCCTTGCGTAGAAGATCTCTGATATTGGGCACGTTGCTCACTATCAAGACATCTTCTTCTCTGAAAATGGAATGGACGGTGGCATTAGAATTAATTACTACGATTTGGAACGTTTGACCCGCTTCTTTAAAGAATCCCCATACATTACTGAATGTTGGAACAGCATTTGATTGTGAATAATTTAAAGCAGCGTGCTCTGCAGCCTGCTGAATTGTAGCATTTGCTTCAAACACAAAAACGCCATCACCATATTTGATTAGATTCCAGGGTCTGGGATTCGGCTTCCTAAACATGAATCTAACTTTTGTTCTTGTAGGCTGTGCCAGTTGAGACGAGTTTGCCACCGGGGCAGAAGCATATAGTTCGGAATATTGAGATAAGATTGGTTGCACTTCGGAATCTTCCTTCATTGTGAATAGATGAACAAAAGCGATAAAATATTTGAGGTGGTGAAAATGTAGAGGGTGATATATATAGGTGTGAGGCACTTCCTAAGCCTCACGTCATTCATTTGACACATTAATGCACGCACCAAAAGAAATGTACATGAAATTATCGAAAGTAGGGATGTATTATAGATTGGACTAAATACAACTTTAGATACTAAGATTCATTTAAGGTTTCGTAACTGTATTGTTCACTTGATTCTTCTAAGAAACGTCACAGAGCTTTAGCATGCGCTTTTAGGGAAGACTCCTCAGCAGGTCGATAATCCCTCACGGGGTAAACCTTACAAAGATTCAGCCAACCAAATATCTTGTAATTATGAATCAATATCCCCTTAGAGCAGTAAAGTTTGGATAGCATTTACGAAACCAAGTAGAGCACGACAAAGAATACAACCCAGAACGTCACTAAAATGCCTAGCGCTATCACTAATTGATGGACCTCCTGCTTGCCATAAACATCTCTGATGTTGGGGACAATTGCTTACCATCAAATATCAACATCTACTCTCGCTTTGACATCAATAACGATTATTCCAGAAGTCGGTCTTCCTATGTAAAACCCACACATCATTGAATGTTCCAGGACTAGATTTTGCATAGTTTGATGCGGTACTCTCCAGCCTACTGAATTGTGGCCCCTCCTTCAAATGCAAAAAGTCCCTCCCCATAGGTAATTAGACTCCAGTAGCTAGGGTAGGCTTTTTTTGATCATAAACTCGACATTTGTTTTGGGAGAATGTGTGAATTGTGATGTGCTGACCACTGTGCCAGTAGCACATTCTTTCGGAATATTTGGGTAGAATTGATCGCAATTCGGCATCGTCCTTCATTGTCTAGAGATGAGCGAAATTAACTATGGAGAATGCGTTATAATGCAAATGAAGGTGATATGTGTATTGGATAGGGTAACACTCTATAAGGGAAGTGAAGATTTTATTCGATGTGCCTCATGTCATTACTTTGACACATTCAGCCCAACACTTGAACCTTAATAAGGGGGACCCCATATAATTCAATTGGCTGACCGTGGTATCTAAGAATTTTTTGAGTATTTTTTAAGAATTTTGGCAGATTATTATGCTATGAGTTCATTGTACTGGAAGGCACCACTTCATCATTCAAAGCACCATGTGTGATGGATGTGGTAAACCTGTTGAAGTTAGATGCTACGAAAAAACTTTCTGCCACAAGTGTGGCGAGCGTCAGGTCTCGAGAAGGATCAAGGAAATATTTTTAACACGCCTCAAGTGTGGTCTCTTGGAAGACAAATTGAATTATTTGTTAGGTTAAGTTGGATGACAAACAGATTACTAATATGCAACCACTAAATGACTAAGTAGATGACTAAGAAGATGACAACACGAAGAAATACGAAGACAATAAGATGACATTAAGAGAATAGTGTGCTGCGAAATCAAATCCCCAAATGAGTTTACATCTGACTGTTACTTGATATGGCATAATTCCGGAACAATACATTTTTACATCCACAAACTTCAAGTCAAGAATCAATCACTCTAACAAACTAAGGACAACTTGGAAAAACTACCAATAAATGACCTTCTCCAACGGCCAGGCCTATAATTTTTTTGGCCTAGCCTTACTTTCATCCCATCAATGATACTCCACCTGTTCACGTAATTAGCATGGAATGCGGCCATATCGGCAATTTAGCAACTCCCGAATCCGTGCCTCATCCATGAGGAGAGAACTCCATCCATGTCTCAGCCACCAAATGTGTGGGGGATTGTACGGAGCATATGTTAATTCTGCCGTTTCTCCGATCACAATCCATTCTTACGCCGCAATAGCCGTATCTACCAGCAGAAAATATTGAAGAAATTAGTAAAATGGCCAAAGTTACAACCTTGTTCCTTATCTCCATCGGTGATAATGACTAGTCCGTGATTTCACCGTGAGATTTACAATTGGCTATGTGCACTGCTTCGATGTCCGAGATGTCATAAAGGCCAAGAAATCTCCACGATGAACTGAAGATTTCACAAATATCACCACAGAATTCTCTATTCATAACAATGACTAAAGTCGTGATCATCGGTGGCTCTTACGCTGCCCATTTGGCTGTTTCTGAACTCTACAAGACTTCAAATGATTTGGATGTCACTTTGGTGTCGTTGAATACCCATTCATACTTTAATGTGGCTGCACCCAGATTGTTGGTTGAGCCAGAGAAAATTGACAAGACCTTGTTCTCCATTGAGAAGTTCTTGAAGAACAGATCGGGTGGAAAGGGCAAATTTGTTCATGGAAAGGCTACCGGCGTTGATTTTGATGCTAACACCGTGACGGTTCTTAATGACGGAACCAAAACCGAAACCGTCCTCACCTACGACCTCTTGGTGCTTGCAACCGGAGCCAAGTCTCAATTCGATGGTTACAAGGTCAACGACTCGCATTTGACTGCAAGAGCAGCTCTTGAGGAGACAGCAAAGAAGCTCAAAACTGCCAAACTGGTTGCAATCATTGGAGGCGGTCCTACGGGTGTGGAAACCGCCGGAGAGATTTCCTACGCCTACAAGGCGACTGCGGTGACTTTGTACACGGGAAGTTCTTCGCCATTGTCTTCGCATCAGAAGTTGGTTGGCGGTGCAATTACGAAGTTGAAGAATTTAGGTGTGGAGGTAGTCAACAACGTGCGTCTGACTTCGGTTGAAGGAGGCACCGTCACGCTTGACAATGGCGAGACACGTTCGTTCGACCTTGTGCTTGATGCCACCACTCAGACGCCATATTCCGAGTATCTTCCAGCATCTGTTAAGGACAAAAACGGGTATGTTATTACCGACAACTACTTGGTTGTGAAGGGCACTAAAAATGTTCTTGCACTTGGAGACATTGTCTCCGGTCCTTCCAAGACCGTCGTGGACCTCAAGAGGGGCCAGATTGGTGTGTTTGCTGCCAGCGCTAATAGCATTTTGAATGCCAGTGCCCCTAGTGGAAAGGAGTGGAAACCAGTGCAGGGAACCATTATTGTGCCAATCTCTCCTACCGGCGGAGAGGGTCTTATTTTTGGCTGGCATATCCCCAACTATCTCGTGAAGGTGTTTAAGTCAAAGACATTTTTCATGAACAGAGCTGCAGAAGATTTGGCCTAGAGGTGTTTAATATTTAATGTTTAGTTGTTATAATTTAATCAAGTAGAATGAGAGAGGTTTAAGAAGGTAGAGTTTTGAAACTAGGCAAAGGTAGGAAAGACATGGAAACGGGCATGGACATCATTGGCACGTGTTAATTGATCTCCATGTTGGGGTGGGAATGGTAACTTTGGAACTTCAATAGCAAGGTTAGACTTTGAGGTGTTCCTAGATTAAATGGTACAGATAGTTAGCGAAAATCAAAGCATTTTAATATGAGATTTATGACTAAAAGCAAGACCGCGTTAAACAGTAGTCTCGTGAAACAATGTTGTTGTGAGAGTAGCTCAAATCAAGGCAAGCAAATGATATCATGGTTAAGAGACCACGATTACCGTAATCAAGACATTCCATTGATACATGTCACATCGCTTCCAACGGCACATAGGTACAATAAATCCCTCATCGGGGCTCAGTAGTAGACGACGAGCAGAGGCGAGATCTCGTGAGTTGAATGCGTAAGGCGCAGTGTTTCTTATGTCGTAAATTTGAGAATTTCGTTTTGACACTTTCACATCTTGCATAAAACAAGGAAAACAGTTTCCGGGTAAAGAATAAGTATTGCAACAAGAACTACAGTTTTGCAGCACATATAGTCCACTCGACCAGCCAAGTTCCATTTCTCGTAAGATATTAGGACCCTGCATACTTAAAGAAGGTTAATTAAGAATTTCGCCAGTTTTGGTGCCAGTACAGGAAACTCGAAAATATTGGCTCCAGGTTCAAGAAAATAAACCTCGCCCGGGACACCCCTTTATCGGGCGACATGTCGGAAATTATCGGGCTTCCCCGATTCACTCGGGTTTCTTTTTGTTCGGTTTTGTGCATCATGCTGATTCTCGTCATTTTGTTCAGCGCATGGTGCCGCCTTGAAACGTCCATCAATGTCTTCTATCCTGCACAAGCTTGTGGACCGAGAAAAATTATTCGGAAGAAGATTTCACCGACAGTAATATTTGAATTTTCTCACCAGTAATTCACCATTTATAGCCCAATGGTTTCTGAAGAGAAGATAAGCTAGTACAACAGCCTTCAAAACTAGAAGAGAAGATACAGCTAGTACTCCAACCTTCAAACCTAGATGGATGCTTCGCTTAACTTTTCGCACATCTGTTTTGGCCGTAGCGCTTGAACGGCGACAAAATAATTTGTTGCATAGAACGGTTGGCACACTCTCATAGGTCACTATGGCCTACTTTAGCTTCATGCATGCTAGCGAATGGTTGGAGTGATTCTGTTGCATAAAAGAAATGTTTCCACTGGTGCGCGTAGCATCAATTTACCCAATTGGTCAAGCGGTGGGTCCTCCATTCTGTACGATCGCTTATTCGTAAGATCTGAAATCCCAGATACTGAAGCTGATGATAAATTTTCTCCCATTTAACTCTCTGATCTTCTCTTCATCTTTTCCTCCATCTTTTTCTTCATACTTCATCTTTCATCCGCTTCTTCATACCCCACAATTCCATTATTGTCCTTAACAATTCATCATGAAGATCATCATCATTGGAGGTTCGTATGCTGGCCATATTGCGTTCAACACATTGTACAATAATGCTCAAGATAGGCATCTTGAGGTCACCATGGTGTCTATGACTTCTCATGCGTACTTCAACGTGGCCGCACCCCGGTTGTTGGTGGAACCAGACCGCTTTGACGAAACGATCTTCTCCAACGAAGAGTTCGTCACTAAAAACCTGAGAGGCAAAGGGAAATTCGTTCTAGGGAAGGCAGTGGCAGTCGATGTCAAATTACAAACCGTCAAAGTAGACATAGACGGAACTGACGCGATCTTAAGTTACGACATGTTGGTGATCGCTGTTGGCACTTCGAATCAATTCGCTGGATTCAAGGTGCACAAATCGCACAAGGTTGCCAAAGAAGCCATCGAAGACATGGCTCAGAAGCTCCGGACATCCAAACTGATCGCGATTGTAGGTGGTGGCCCCACTGGAGTGGAAACAGCCGGCGAGATCGCTTTAAATATCGATACCATTGATGTCACCTTATACACGGGCAGATCTGGGCCCTTGGCGGACTACCCCAAGTTGAAGCAAGGAGCACAGCAGAAATTAACCAAGCTCGGGGTCAACATCGTCAATGGTATCCGTGTCAAGTCCGTTCTCTATCTCAATGACAAAACCCAGGTGATTCTAGACGATGGAAGTACATTTGACTATGATCTCGTCATTCAGGCCATTCGTCAGGCACCCCTTTCCGGGTTCTTGCCCGAAAGTCTTAAAGATGCTAACGGATACATCAAAACCGACCGTCATTTGGTGGTCAGGGGTACCAAGAACGTTCTTGCACTTGGAGACATTGTTTCTGGAAGTCCTAGAACTTTTGCCGATCTAAAGTATAATCAGGAAGCAGTTTTCGCTGCCACGATCAAGCGCTTGTTAGGAATTGACCGCACAGCATTCAAGCGTTATACTGCGGGCTTAAACACTATTTATGTTCCCATGTCTGGAATTTATGGTGAAGGCTTATGGTACGGAATGAAAATGCCGAACTGGTTGGTCCGGCGTTTCAAGTCCAAGACTTTCATGATGGAGAACGCAGCGTATATATTGAATTAAATGACTGTACCGCGGCCAAGTATGGCGAGACTGTGCTACTAGCAAGGACCAAATTGGCAATATTTGCTATTTCTCCGCGTGTGTTGTCATTTCCTGGTAATATCTTGTTCTATGAGGGTACTTCATACTGAGCCCTGTCCCCATTTAGCAACCCCATGTCATCTTGAGCAATAGCAAGCTTGCTATAGTGCAGCCATATAAACCTCAGTCAATTTCCACCATTTAATGAATTCAATCAATTCACAGATTTCAACATTTCTATCATTATCATGTTCCGTCAAGGTTTGAGACAAATTGCAGTATCGAGAGTTGTACTTTCGCAGCCATTGAGGCCACTTTCGTATTCTATCATTGCCAGAAAGTCCGTAGTGGACCTGGCCAAGGAGGTGTTAGAGAAGGCCAATAAGAAGACTGGTGAGTTCTTGGCTGGCACTATGGAAACCGCAGAGAAGGTGGCTCCAACTTCAGAAAACATCAAAGAGGCTGCCGAAGAGGTCAACTTGAAGACCGGTAGGGTTTTGGCAGACGGTATGCAGAAGGCTGAGGATGTTGCTCAGGATGTCAAGGAGACTGTCTCCGGTAAGAGTGCAGAACAGCTTGCAAAGGACGGTGTTGATAAAGTCAAGGAGGGTGCTGAGAAGGTGAACCAGAAGACCGGAGAGGTTTTGTCTGAAGGCATGCAAAAGGCCGAAGACCTTAAGGATGGAGCTCAGGATTTTGCTAAGAAGGTCAAGAACGACACTGAAGACAAAGCCAGTGAGCTTAAGGACAAAGCTGAAGACAAAGCCAGTGAGCTTAAAGACAAAGCTGAAGACAAAGCCAGTGAACTTAAGGACGATGCTGAGAGTGTCGCAGACAAGGCTAAGTACAAAGCTGAAGAAGCAAAGGGCAAAGCCGCTGACTGGGCTGAGGAAACTGCATCTGAAGTAAAGGAAAAGGCCGATGAAATCGGTGATGATGTGGATGGTTTGACTTCAAAGTCTAGAGAGCAAAGAAGAGTGGAGAGAAACGCCAAAGGTTTCAAAGACTTGCAGGACAAAGGCGCTCACATGGAAGCCGAGCAAAACCGTCCAGATGATGGTATCTAAAATAAGTGAATAAAAGTAAAATGAGAACTTGGCGTAATAGAATTGACAGTCTTTAGTAAGGCGTTTACACTGTGTAGCTAGAATCTGCACTGCAGGTGAGGACAACCATGAAATCGTCCGTATATTAATTGGGTGTTCGTGAGGTGCACAGCACGCATGCAAGGAGATCATTAGTGGAGCTTTTGGAACTCCTCAACCAACTGCTCGGCATTTTCAGGCGAGGCAGCAAATTGATTGGGTTGTTGGGGGCTGGGAGGGGCTGGTTCCACTTGCTTAAGGGGAGACTTCCTTTGAATGATGCTGAGGTAGTTCAGCGGAACATACCCTACCTTGCCCGAACGTGATCTAACCTTCCACCACTTGCTCTCATTCCCTAAGGGGTCCAACTTGGACAAAATAGCAACCAACTCCTTGGGTTTCAATTCAATCTCAATGTTTGGGTTTTCAGGGTTAAATTCGTAGAGTGCCTTAGCAAACTCTAATGATTCCGGGTCGAAAGGTGCGCTTCCTGGCGCCACGTTGTGTTGGTCTTGTAGACGTCTCTGCTGCTGAGCTTGCTGCTGCTGATTTAACTTCTGGATAGCCTTGCTCAACAAGTATGGGAAGCCTATGGATGCAGCCAAGAAGAGCAAGAGTGGCTTCAAGGAAATACGTGGCTTGGACAGGCCATTTTGCTGTCTTCTTAAGCTATCCTCCAACTTCAACTGCTTGGACTCAAACTTGCTGAACTCCTTAGCACTGATGCCGTGGTCGAAGGTTCTACCGGTAATCTTGTAGAAGATCTTCTTCGCGAACTTGATGAGTGCAAAGATGCCTAGAAGCGACCCTAGAGCATTCTTGAGATTGCCAAATTGCTCGGCCAATGACACCATTGTGAAGAATGAAGAGTGTGTCGCCATGTAGGTAGCCTCTAACATCTGGGCAAAGCCGCCCACGGCACCTATTATGGACTCAATGAGTTGGAAGGTTGCTTGGGTACCTTCTCCAAGTCCCCCTGGTCCACCCATACCCTGGCCGTACATGCCCATGCCACCACCGTACATGCCTGAGCCGTACATGCTCGAGCCAAATCCGCCTCCGTACATACTTGAACCATAGCCACCGTAGCCTCCGTACATGTTGGATCCATATCCTCCATACATCGAGGAGCCATAGCCACCGCTACCGTACATGGACGAGCCCATCCCACCGTATCTCGATCCATAGCCCGTTCCATAGCCGCTGGTGGCACCTGTGCCGTAGCTGGAGCCGTACTGGGACATTGAAGGATCCGTGAGGGAGGCCGGTCTATCTGGAATCGATTCTATAGAATCCGAGAGCTGTTGGGTGAGAGGCGCCGACGTGTCAGTGCCCGAGGCAGACGCTGCCGAGGTGCCGCTTGCGACTTCCCAAGGTTTCGTTCTCGGAGCAGACATAGGAAAGAAAAAGTGGAAGTAGTTAGTAATGATGATTTTTCTGCCGCTGAATTGTTGAAATGTCGCGAGCCTGCATGTACTGCGGGGAGATAATCATAGTGTGGGAGGAATCATGTGGGTGATTCTAAGAAATTATGACTTGTGATTTGAAATTTTATGATTTAAATAGACATAATGCTTACCTCCCATGGCTGTTTCAAATTTTTGTGAAATTTTAAACGATATTAGTTGGTGATTTAGATGTTGCTCTCTGCTCACACCCGTACCTTCCGGACATGATAGCCTCGGGAATACCCCACACAAAAATGAATCATGAGAATCATATCCAGGTTGAGACATTGGGGTATCTAGAAGCCGATCAAAAGTACTCATTTGTTGAAATCGCATACAAAAAAATACGGATCAAATTCTTATCAAAAATTCCTTGAATTCATATAAATTCTAAAAGTCGTATTCTCGTCCATTCGTAACTATCTAGACCTATGGCAATGGCTCCAGCGAGCTGCTCAACCGGTTCAAATGAATGTAAACATCGGTACCGTAGCCCTCCATGGAAATCAACTTCAAGTCGCCTCCAAAATACTGTGAGTAAAGTCTGGAGATGGGTAATCCATACCCAAATCCAGCCATTGGTGCCTTAAAGCTTGACTGGTTGTACTCGGCATCCAAGGTGGGGGTTTTATCCACCGTTGTATACAAGTAAGTCCAGATCAAAGGAATCTCGCTCCTGGCAATTCCTCCTCCTTCGTCGGAGATTTTAATGGCGATGTCTTCGTAGCCCTCGCTGATGATAACCTTGATGGGAGGAAACTTCAAGTCGTTCAAGTCGATATCCTCGGCTTTGAGGTTGGGGTCCTCTGCCATCATCTGCTCCTTGAGCCTGGGCGTATGAAACTCAATGGTGGCTCTCAAGGAATTCTTTAAAACCTCGAAGAACATATGAATCAAGTGGCCCGGCACGTACATGAAGCTCACCAGTTGCTGGGGAGCAATCAATTGGATCTCAGGAGCCTCGAAAAGACCATAGTACTCTTCACAGATGTACTTGGCGGTCTCGACGGCATCCTCGGCAATCTCTTTGACGTTACAGTCTGTACAGATGACACCCACGTAATTGTTTCTGGCGTTCTTTGGTGCTGGTGCACTGTTAGCTCCATTCAAAAACTTCAGAAGACGCTGTCTGGTTGGCAGTGCCTGCGACATGTTCAATGCAATGTGCTGACCAATAAGCATACGAATGCCGATTCTCAGCATGTAGAAACGGTCCAAAAACGTCTGAATAGACGAGTTGACTGACACCAACTTGTGCTCGGTCTTCCATTCTTGGACACCCTGGGCCATGGTTGCTACCGTAGCGTCGTGTCTCTTTTTGATCTTCAGAAGCGCATCGTACACTAGCTTATTGTAGTCGTACACCTCTTTGGGCCACACGATGTTCATGGGACACAGGTTGAAGTAGGTCAAGCCATATGTGGGGGAATCCGAGCGGGCTGCCATGGATGATGACGAGGAGGACGAGCCAGACGAACCCGACGATGCAGAAGACGTCCACAGCAGCTCAGACGATGCCGATCCAGAATGCGGTCTGACTACGATACCATCGTCAGAAAACACATTGTTGACTGCCGGGTTCGATTTCTGTTCGTGGGCCAAGTTGGTGGTCTCCATCAAGGTGTTGTCGTCGAAGGACTCGCTGTCCACCGACCGTACGCCACTTGTACTGTACAACAACTCGCGTAACTTGTCGTCGACCTTCGGTTTGGGCAACAGCGTCAATTCCTCGAACAGCTGTGCATACCAGTTCTTAACTTTAATGGTCAGCGGCATTTCCAGAAGCCCCAATGGAGCGTTTTCCAAGTCTTTGACCTTTACCGCCAAACGAATGGGTAATTCCTCCACAATGAACTGGGACGCCAAAAAGATGGACCCTGGCGATGGAGACGGTCCAAATTGAACCATTTGCCGGATATTGATGGACGTCTGAGGGTAGGTGGCATATCGATAGATTTTGTCTCTGAGGGGCTTGGTGAGCTCCCAGCCTGTGCCCATGGTGGATTATCTTTTTCGGTAGTTGTTAAATGAAGATGGTTGAGTGCAGGTGGAGCAAGAAGAGTGACTTGGTTGTTTTTTTTCTATTTCCCCAGATAGCTTTTTTCGACGGGTGAAAGGCTGCGATCGGTGGAACGGAGAAATGGAAGGTCTGGCATTCGCTGCGAACCATAGAGTGGTATTTTGATCACGTGACGTAAAGTATCTCCTTGCACCCGTGAAGTTTAATGTTTGATTGCTAATGGAACCACTTATTCCACGGGTAGCAGGAATGTTGAGATGGTTGCTATTGTTCAGCCAATTACTTCATTTACAAGATTTCTGAATCAGTTCAGGGGTTTGATCAAATTTCATCTTCACGTTTTTTCTGGTGTACGGGTGTTGTGTGGTGTACCCCGGTGTCCCCGGCCGACCGGGGTAATGCTATCTGTCATATGCGTGCGGAAAATGTCGCCATGTCGCATTAGGTCATCCGGTACCTTCAAGTAATTCCTCGGTCACAAGGATAAGGGTTATGGGGATATAGCCTATGATTAAGGGGGTGGTTTTTATTTTGATCAATTCTACTTCTCATTCATACTGGAATAGACAGCTCAGTGCCTGTGTTCCCGGCAGTATTCGGCAACCACGCCCGGAATCAACCAATTACAGCCCACCCGGAGTGTTGGGATTAAAGATTACCCTCGCCAGTCTGCAGGAAGATCCATGATGAATCATTCGGTGTGCAGATAAGCCAGGAGAGGTGACTCAATTGCGCAAGTAAAAGTCCGGTCTTGCGGAATCCGGGGTAAAGGAATCATCGGGGAAAAAAAATATAAATACTCATGTTCCCCCGTTATCTCCCACCTCAGAATTCTACATTTTCACATAATCACATAAAAGCATATTCACAATGGTTGCCAGAAAGTTCCTCTCTGTGTCTTCATTCAAGACCGCATCCAGATGTTGGGTGCCCATGACCAAGGCTCCAGCCTACAGATCATTTTCGTCTCGCCAGAGGTGTGTTAACTTCAACACGCTTGAGCACGATGCTACCGTCAACATGATTTCCAACGACGATGTTCTCCAGTCAGAAGACATCAAGAACCCAAGTGAGACTCCATTTGAGCCCACTGTCTTTTCGTCCGAGGAAGTGTTTACTGCTGGTCCAGTGAACAAGGCCTAAGCATGTACATAATAAATTAGCATTGGGAGAAATTCTTGTAAGAGCGTAGTAGAATAATAATCTGAAAGGGAACATGACCTGATTGATCTAATCAGAGCATACGGGGTTATGATCTGATAATAACGGCCCAGAAGTTTGACACCATGGATTACCGGAGCCGGCGCCCGGGGATAGGACCAAAATGGATCAATACATCATTACAACTATATTATAAAGTTAAAGGTGTTGAAAGAATTAAATCTCTGGATTGTTTCAGACTTTCTTTTCGGTCTTCACTGTTTCGATTTTTAAGAAATAGTACTTTCTCCTTTTGAATCCTAGCCGTTCCTATCCCGAATAGTACTTCTCGGCCCTACACGGGTACCCGATTGGGCTAGCCGTAACTACCACATCATGAACAAATCGTCCGACACTTGTAACCAAAGTTTGATTTGAGCAGATTTCCTGTTTTCCGTCTTCCTTTCCGCCGAATTCTCTGTCAGGTTCACTTTTTTGGGGGAATGGGCAAAGTGATCCGGTTATAGTGAACTTTCTATTCGTGGGTTAATACCTCCCCCACCACCCCACCATTTTTCGTGGCGATCGACTCTTCCTATTGACCATCTTTACTTCTTTAAGTTCGGTACTATTGTTGTTTTCCCGGATATTGTCTTGATACTTCGTGATCGTTTAATTTGGTGGGGTTCGGGGAAATGATGGTGTATTTCTTCCGTTCGCACAAGAGAAAGTAGAAATGACGGGGACTTAATAAAATATTAAAAAACAGGACCATAGACAAATATCAAAATTATCTCCCTTAAAGACTATAATCTCGATTAAAAATACATACGTTATTTGATTTCAAATAATAAGAACCATAGAACCGTTACTTGGGAGTAAGAAAAGAATGTTCACTACGACCATTGAATACATTTGGCTCGTGACGAAAAATATAACTCAGTCTCTCCTTAATGGATCTCTTCTCAAGCTTAGTATAATTCATAATATATCTATTGAGGATTACTGATAAGTTGAAATGGCTTAGAAAGTTCAAAAGAGTATAATGTAGCACATCCATGAAAATATGAACGATCTAGAGTAGGTTAGAGGAATCACGTAAAGTATAGGGGCGGTTGAAGTAACGAAAGCATTGAACAAAAATTCAGATGGCTCTTTTCGTTGTCCTCTTCTAGTGATCAACAGTTCATAGGGTAACTCGCTTGCCTTCCGGGATAAACTCATTGAGTACGGTCAACCGATTACTGATTGAGCTCCCTTGATGAAAAAGGATTTCCTTGGCTGAATGACTCCACAGAATTGTCTCCTATGTGAGGGCCATTCATGAGGTCCATTCATGAGGGCTATGAATAATATTTCAACAAGCCCAATAAGACGGGTTTACTCATTCAGGTGATAACCTTCCATTGAGCATACTGTTGTAGAGCTTTCTATGCCACTTCTCTACCAACTCCCTCTTAGATCATTCTTAGCTCATTATGTTAGGCTGTGCTAGTCTTCCTTGCCAAAGTTTGGAGTTTGGAGTTTGAAATCAATTGATGTCTGGCCAAATATTGGAGGTTTGAAGTTGTTGTACCTCGGACAATATGTGAATAACTAGTCCAACCCTTACAAGAAACACTACCACACTAACTCTGTACTTGTTGTTGCAAGCTTACAAATTTAAATTGTTGTCCTTAGTATCTTTTCCCTATTGAAATGTCGTCGATAATTACCAACCCAAACCTATTCTCCCTCATAACTTTTTGATGTTTGTTTTCCCAAAACTATCCTCAATTCCAACAGAACGTCCTCAAAATTCTCAAACATACATTCATTATCAATTACAATTGTTTCCACGAAATTACCTTTCTTAATCATCCTTTTAGTGTTACTGATCGTGATCTCTGTGGCTCTTATCGTGTGCACCGCCTGCAGGCCAGAGTACGGAATCATGTCTTTATTCTTCCAATCCACACTGACGCCACTAAAACAGTCAATTTCCAGACGTATTTCCCTTCTTCGATTCGAAAATCGCTTAAAATTATCCACTATGGCCACTACTTTGAAAATTGCCGCTGGCCAAATGTGCTCGTCTTCTGACTTGTCACAGAATGCTCGAGTAGTCAAGAAACTTCTCAAAAAGGCCGTTGAAAACAACGTGAAAGTGCTTTTTCTTCCTGAAGCAGCCGACTATCTCTCTCGAGATGCCAGTCACTCCGTGCAATTGGCGGAAAACTCTCACGAAAAGTTTATTCTGGTGATTCAGCAAGAGGTGAAGGCCTTGTATGAGTCAGCATCGGGTCCTGACGCCGATAAGGGCATTTTTGTTGCTGTCGGAGTTCATGAGCCAGCCAAAGGAGAAAACGCAGGCAAGAAAGTACAAAACAATCAGTTGTGGATCTCCAATAAGGGCGAGATCTTGCAAAGATATCAGAAGCTTCATCTTTTCGATATCAGCATCACTAACGGGCCTATTTTGAAAGAATCCAACTCTGTGGAGCCCGGAAGTGCTATTTTGCCACCTTTCCCCGTTAATGACGACAAGTATTCCAAGTTCAAGGTTGGGTTGGCCATTTGCTATGATATCCGGTTTCCCGAATTGAGTTTGAGACTCAGAAAGTTGGGTGCAAACATCCTCACATATCCCTCGGCATTCACGACAAAAACAGGTGAGGCCCACTGGCTCGAATTGGGACGTGCCAGAGCAATTGACTCACAGTGTTACGTTGTGATGGCTGCTCAAAGTGGAGAGCACAACGTGTATGCTGACAGCGATGTACCAGCCGACGGAAAGAAAAAGCGCGAGAGTTACGGACAATCGGTGATTATCGGACCATGGGGAGACGTTTTGGCCAAGGGAACCACTTATTTGGAGAGAGGTGGAGTGGATTCGGACGGAGATTACTACGACTTGGTGGAGGCCGAGTTGGACTTGGCCACGTTGGAGAAGATCCGGACGGACTTGCCGGTGTTTACGCATCGGAGACCAGAGATCTTCGGGTACGAAGTTTAGGAGATACGGAGAGAAGTTAGGGGAAATAGGAGAGAAGTTTTTTGCGACCAGAGAGGGGAGATAAGACTCTATAGGGGCCACATGGAAGAAGAGAAAAAAATTGGGCTTCAAGGGTCGCTTGGAGAGTATAGGAGAGTCCGACAAAGGGAGGGGAATGACAACCGTGGAAGGATTATGACATCAGATTATAGGGGATGGTTACCTATTGTGAGATTGATCGAACGTTCTAGATAAGATAATCCGAAGGCTTATCGGAACAATTGAGGGTTTACACACACCGTGTCCAACAGAAGCCTGATATATCCCGATAGCAATGCCTATTAGCAAACGCCACAGTTGTAGCAAATGATCAATATCAGATTTCGTATATGTTCACCCAGGACTTTTGCTAGCTCATTCTTACTTTCACATACTGAAACGTACCTCCATTGACTTTTTACTTCTACCTACGTTTGCTTACTTCTGCTTACTATAGGGTTATCAGGACTGCACGATGTGCAATTACGAGTGAGTCCGGTCCGAAATGATCCTTGCCAGTCAAAAAAGAAAAGCCACAGAAAAAGAAAAGACGGTGGTTTCAGATGACACACCTAAGAATAGCAATTTCGGAGTCACTAGAAGGGCAAGGTCATTAAGGGCAATTGCAAATGGCGAAGGGCAAATGGCAACTATGGGCAAGAGAAGGGCAAGAGAAGGGCAACAATAGATAATTGAAGGTGTTGCGTGAGCAAGTGGAGAAGCAACAGAATCAAAGTATTAAAAACCCAACCAAAAATAAAACTTCCATATAAACAAAACCCATACACGGTAGAGCCTAATCTGGTATGGCAGAGCAAACGTGGCTTTATCAGTAACTCATCGCAACAGTGCGAAAAAAAGAACCCACACAGCCTAGTGAGTCACCTGAAGTTTCTCCTCACTATAGAATACGTGTGAAATTGGCAGGCGACTAAAAAGAAAACGACGATCCAATGTGATAATTGAAGGCAAAGGGCTAGAATTGCAAATTAAGGTAATTCAATGTGACTCAACGTGACAATTATCATTGTGGTGACATTTTACAATTGTTTGGTGTTTCAAATCAATATAATCTTTTTTGGCATGAAAATGTCAACCCTGTCTACTCCAAATGTCAACCTGTCTACTTCATAATACTATCCTTTACACTAAAACAACCCATTGGCTCTAAATCTCAACTTCGTCTCAACATTGCCATACCTGGCACAAATCTCCCCTATCTCCTCATCTCCTCATCTCCCAGTACCTCTGACTCCCTTCTCCTCTTCTATACGATCCCAAATAGAAGGTAAACACGCTAAATAAAAATTTTCACGAGGGGAGTGGAGGGGTAATCACCAGCCACGTTGACTGCGCACCCAATGTTGGCCCAAAACAGTACAATGTGCCATGGGCCGGAAAAACCTGGGCCTGGACAACCCCGTGTGTGTGCAGGATGGTCGCCAGAATACCCCTCCCTTATCGTATAGCCACAAAAAGCTCTGCTCGAATATAAAAATGGCTGTGATCCTGAACTACTGTAGAATTTAATTTTATCTTACACTGCTCTTTTCAACAAAGAATGCTTTCCTTTTCTAGACTCATCACTGGCCGTGCTTCCGCCACCCTCACCTTCTTCCACAACTCAAACTCCAAGCTCTCCAACCACTTACTTTCCAGGCTTATCAAGCACGACTCTCGTTACATTTTGGATGTCAGAACTAACAAGTTGCCACTGTACCGAACATACTCGTACATCCACGAAGAGTGTATGAATGTGCACCCTCAGAATGCCAGAAGCTTTGAGAAGATCTTTCCTGCGTTGTTGGCATCGCCTGGCCATCTGTTCTGTGATGTTGCGGTCAAGAACGAGCTGAAGAAGAAGCAATTTGTGCCTGACTTGGATCTTGTTTCCGAGAACCAGTACTTGGATCTGTTGGCTGAACACTCGGCCAAGGAGTTGACGCCGTTTGTGGTTGATTGGAGTAATCAGCTTGTAGCTGTTGATGATGAGGGCTTGGATAGAATCATGCACAATTACTACTCGTGTGGAATGCAGAAGAGTAGCATGATTCATGAGAAGTCTGACCTGGACGTAATCTCTACAAAGTCTGCGCCTGTGGTGACGACCAACAAGTCGTCGGGTTTCACTCACCACCACCAGGCTGCTGCCATGATGTGTGCTGTGCATCCTCATGTGGCTGAATTCGCTGACCTTTTCTAGGTTAATTTTATAGAGGCGATTCGTTAATAAATTGGGTAATTGGGATACTTTGGAAGTAGTTGTAATTGTAATGTAATCGTTTAATGGCTACCGAAGAGTTCAGTCGTTGAAATGTTGGTCTTCAGAAAGAATTACCATTGATCTTAGAGGCACAATGAGAAAAATTATAGTTAGTTTTCGGTGTCTTCGATTGGCTTCTTTTTCAGTTGCCTTTTCACTTCCTATCTTTTCTTATCGCTTCTCCCCCCATTTCCCTTATCTCCCCTATCTCCCCTATCTCCATTACCTTCTCTCTACTGCGGTTCCAATTTCTCATTATGTTCTTACATACCCATTCTCTTCGTCACGTACTCTTGCGCCAAAACACCAAAACTCAATGCAAGACCATCCTTCAACCAGTCCTTAACCCATTCGCTAGGATCAACCGCCTCCTCACCCTCCTCAGGAACTCCAAAAATAGCCTCGACATCGCCTCTTTCTCCAGCAACCCATCTGGCCCACCGCAATGGGAATGGCTGCGACTTACTCACGATGGTGATATTGTTGGAGATGTCTTTCAAGATCATGGTGAATGCGAACGAGTTGCTGTTGCCGGCCTCGATCAACGAGGGTCCACTGGCCTCCTCTGTAGACTCAAGCGATCCGGTGCTGATAGGTTGGATGGCAATGAAAACGTTAGACTTATTGATGACATGTTCTTTGTCGGATCTTGTTTCTGAAGCCGTTGATTCCTGGGATTCTGCAGCATCGTCGGCAGCACCAGTGATCTTTAAGTAGTCCCTGATGGAGCTTTCCAAGTTGGCAAAACATAACTTCTCGCCGTCAATAGCCTTGCCGTAGAACATGCCCAAGTCATAGTACTCGCGCGCCAACGTCACATTCTCGTGTTTGTGGTTGAAATTGTTGACGGTCACCTTGATTCCTCCCTCCACCTGGCCCATCACCTTGTTGAACTTCTGCGCACACAAACGGTCCAAGTAAGCTACGTTATTCAAGTCATACACCAATAAAATGTTCAAAAGCTCGTCCTCTTTGTCGATCAACCCGTCCTTTATCTGCTCAGACATCGTGGTCAAGATAGAATTGAGTTTATCGGTGATATTGAGAATATGTTCGCCTTCAGCCACACCGCTGTGCTCCTGGATGAGCTTTTGTCTCTGGTGGCTCAACTGCTGCGACGTATTCGACGCAAGCTGGTAGGTTTGTTCGCTCAATTGGTGTGCGTTGGACGTCAATGACCCCCAAAGTGACGAAACTTTGTTGGATCCTTCTGTGTTCCACCACGACGAGATGGACGCGATGGGATCAATGACGTTTTCCTCCTCGGCATCTTCTTTGGACACGTCAGCACCTGTATCGCCGCCACTAGTCTCGCTTCCGGTGGTTTCAGACTGACTCTCAACTTTAGTAGGAACAACTCCATGGTCAATTTCAGCAACCCCAGCGTCAGGTTGAACAACATGAGCTTCAGTCTCACGAGACTTTTTTTCTACATTCTCCTTCACTTTCACTTCGTCCTTCTTTTTTGGCTCGAATTTAGCCCTGGAGGCGCCAGCAGGTCTTGGTGACTTCTCATGGGCATTGAGTTCATCCAAGAAGTCTAAAAACTCGCTGGAGGACTCGGTGGTCTTTTTCTTTTGAGCGGGAGTGTTGGATTTGGAGTCAGGGAGGGAGTTAATGAAGTCTAGGACGTCGTCAGTATCTTTCTTGCTCATGTTTAATGATGAATATGGGGGGTTCTGGTTAGTATGTGACCAGCCGATACGTGTGCACGGACGCACCCGTACCTCCGGGGAAGATAATAGGCAATTTGTAGAGTTCAAAATCCTGGTACTGAACCTAATACGTGTTATTTGAAAATAAGGGCCCGTTGAGATGTTAGCAGTAAAGAGACTTTTAATTCAGATCTTTTCATTTTTCTTATCGTTGAAGTTGTAGAGGCGGGTGCACGGTGGAGAATTATAGTGAGGTGGAGTGGAACTGTGAGTGGGCTAGAGAAAATAGTGATTACTTTTTTATTCCTTTTGTGACATTTCTTCAGTCCTTTTCTTTTTTTCGATCTATAATTGTGTAAAGTTTTTCAAAATTCCTTCAACTTGGTCTTCGTTAAAAATAATATAGGCAATTGTTTGGACTCAGAATTTCATTGAAATCAAACCTACTGGTCTCCATTGAATAAATTATCATTATCACATAACCTATAATCTGTAAAGGAAGTACGGACTCTTGTCACCCATCTTCTTGAGCTCATCCTCCAGGTAATTGTCGTATTCACCGCTAGCAACCTTTTGCTTACTCTTCTTGTTCGAGATGGAGTAACCAATGATCAAAGCAGTCAAAAAGATACCACCAAAACCAATGAACGCCAAGACCAACCCGTGGCCCAATCTGAACTCCGGACTGTCCTGCGTCCGGTAGAAGTTGGAGACAAAAGCTCCTGAATAGTTGGCAACTCCAATTTGAAATGCGATTCCAATGGCTCTCTTGTATGATCCAGACAAGTTGTTAGCGTTCCAAACAATCGACAACGGAATGGCAGGGTAGATTCCAAAGGCAGCGATGTAAACACCAGCGTAAATTCCCTTGGGATTGTTGATTGGATCACCAGTAACACACACAATGTAGCCAATGGCCATACAAAGGTAGTTAAACACCAAGAATGGCGATCTGAGGCCGATTCTGTCAGAAATAAAACCTTGCACAACAGAGAAAAAGGCAGCAACAATATAAATAGGGACACTGAGCAACTGTGATCTGGTCTTGGTGTATCCCAAGTTACGAATGATTGTAGGTGTGAACAAAGAGACACCATAGAGTGGAAGGAGAATACCCATGTAGGTGAAAAGTTGACACCAGCACTGCCAGTCCTTGAAAACAGCCCATAAATAACGTCTATCATTGGAGTTATCCTCTCCCATGTTGGCGGGTCCGCTGTTGTTTCCTTGGCCCAACTTCTGGCCGTCTGCATTGGAGGAATAATGCACTCTGTAGAGCAAAAACTCTCTTTCCTTCTCAGTGAGGAAGCTGGCATCCTTGGGGAATACTGGAAAGTACCAAAAGGCCACAATACCTGCAATGAGAGTCACAAGACCCTCAAGAATGAAAATCCATCTCCAGCCCTCGTAGCCACCCACACCATCCATTTTGGAAATGGCAGCAGCCAACAAACCTGAGAAAGCACCAGCCATAGATGCAGCAGAAAAGAAAATTGCCTGTCTAACAAGAAGTTCGTTCTTCTTGTAGTACATGGACAACATGTAAGAAATACCTGGGAAAAGTGACGACTCGAACATTCCCAACAAGGCTCTGGTTGCCAAAAGCTGACCATAGTTGCGAACGGTACCCATGAGCGTCATGACAATAGCAAAGAGTACAACAGTCAATGGAATGAAAATATTAGGCTTCCATCTCTTCAAAATCATGTTGGAAGGAACTTCCATGGAAGCGTAGAAGATGAAAAAAATTGTAAGACACATGTTGTATTGGTTACCCTTTAAGTTCAAGTCCTCGGCCAAACCCTCGATTTTGGCGTTACCAATATTGCCTCTGTCTAAGAAAGACAAAAGATACAAAATGGTGAAGAGCGGAAGTAACCTCATATCCACTTTTCTTACCAACTTCTTCTCATCGATGTCGGCAAACTTGGAAACATCAATGTTTGAGCCTTGCTCCACGGATTCAACGTAAACCACACCAGGTTTTTCGTTGCTGTCGACTTCATACAAGGCTGTAGTTCCCATTTTTCTGGATTTCTATAGTTCAAGATCAGGATAGTCGCCACATTTTATATTCTATAGATTTCCCCAGATAATTGAAAGTTCGCAACCAAGCTCCCCCACATATTCTCTACATTTCGTGGATGCAGATTCCATTTTCTAGTGCAGGTACATACATTATTAGAATTGGGGGCACGGCACTCGTCCCACAGTGAACACTACTGTACATTGGTGGTTACGAAGGTTGGGGTTATTATTGTCATGCCCGGGTTTTGCTATACAATAAAGAACTGTGGTTTTGAGTACCTATCATTAGTAATTCTCAAGCTAACTAGTGAAGGCAAGTCCGGGCGATTCAAAACTGATGGCTGCCCCGCATTATCCCCAATGATGCTTGGCAATGGAGGTGCACCGGAGAATTCCAGATTTCATCCTTCTATTCACCTAAAAGGGAGGCGTAGACACATCAGTCCACATTTTCATTGGTCGGAGTTTACCCTTGGCGGGTGCCCTATGTAGGAGATTAAATAGTGTATGCATATTCTGGGTATGATGCCGCATAGTTGAAGAGGTTGATTCGGGGCATTTTCCTCGGAACAACGACAGTATTTGGGTCGTACTTAGTTTAGCTTGTGGAGTCTAAATTTTTATTAACAAAGGAGACCTAAGAGTCTCCTCAGGAGCTTCAAGCGAAGGGCAATTATTTTTTATTTTTTCCGAGCCTTTTTCTGTCAATGTGCGACGCGCCAAGAAACTTCCATGTCCTTCACGTGGGGCAAAGTATGTGCCACCTTATCAACCATGTTGCAGAAATTGCGGAGATGGGCTCGATTATGCTACAACCACGGCGATCAAGGATTGACTGCCGCTCGCCAAGATCCCAAACCCTAGACATTTTCCCCATAATTGTGCTGTTTTGCAAGTCATAAGGCACTGCAGGCGTGAAAGCGCACTTTTGCCAATTTTTCCGAACATGATGCCGGCAATGATAGCAATGTAATTGGTGTTTCGTGCACTTTCCACAAGAAGTGATCACTGGCCGCCTATCCACTCTGATCTTTTGCGATGTGGAGAATAGTGCGGTTCCACGGATATTATGGAAATTTTACATATTGCCTAATAATGCTCGGAATTCTCTTACCCCATTCCTATGATCCACGAAGGATTAAGAAGCAATGTCAGTGGGTTTTGCCGCTAGATGCCAGAATCCCCCACCCACAAGAAATACCCAATTTGTCGCCCGAAACCAAGCTCTATACATCACTTTGGGGGTGTCTTGGCGGTGTTCGTAAGGCGCGCTAACGAACTTGTAATTATTCTTGCTATGACCCGGGCTTTACCCCGTTTTTTTTCCATTGTCAGACTAGACTTGTTGACTACTCACATCCAAGCATGATCAGATGAAGTGGGTTACGATCTGGTTACGAAAGTGGGGTTCTGAATCTTTTTTCTCAGACCGGTGTATCGGAGAATAGTCCTAGTAACAGACGGATTCATTTGTCATTCTCTGTAGTGATTTCTGTTGTGTTAGATTTTCGATAATTTAGCCGTGCTGTCTTCAACTAACCTCTTTTTTTGCATTCTTGCCAAGTCTACTACGAAACAGCCCAACAATTATTCAAGTTTATTCAAGTAAACAGGCACCGCCTTGCTAAATAGATTCCCTTTCTTTATTATTTTCGACAAATTCTGCTTCAGGCTTGGCCTTCCAGTCCAAGGTTGTCACGTTCTCAGTGTCGTCTCCCATAACTGCAATCTTCTTTGCAACAGAAACAGTGTCGAATGGTGATTTCGAGACAATGAAAACGTCGTCAATCTCTTCCAATGTTCTTCCTTTTGTTTCGGGAAAGAACAAAATAACAGAAATGCACAAGGCGGTAGCGCAGCTTGCGTAGAGGAAGTAGTATTTGTAACCAATGGTGTCGAAAGCAACCAAAGAAGCCATTGCAACCAAAAAATTGAAAAGCCAGTTTGCTGCGGCACTCATAGCTGTGATCTTAGCACGAATTTCCAATGGTGCAATTTCAGCAGCATACATGAACACTGCCATGAGCAAACCCGTTGGGAAAGCATAGAGGGCAAGGAAGAAGAAGGCAATCATGGCTTTACCGTTAGATGGGTTCTTCATGTTGGAAGCCAAACCTCCAAGGACAAACTGGGCGATGGCCATAAGAGCAGATGAATGAATCATGACACCTCGTCTTCCTAAAATATCAATAAGTACAATACCGAAGAAGGCAGCTATAGTCTGGAATATCTGAAGACAACCAGAGAAAATTCTGGCTTCGATTGCACTGTAACCTAACTGCTTTTGGAAGATGGTAGTGGAGTAGAAAGTTACAACGTTGACACCGGTCATTTGGGCACCTATGTTGAGACCAACTGCCATGACAGTTCTTCTGAAGTGTTTGTTCTTAGTGAATGCAAATGGAGAGGCGCTGGCAGCCTTTGGATTTTCCATGAGAGCCTGCTCAATGGTTGCCAATTCAGCCTGAACGTGTTCGGAGTCCACAGTAGTGTCCTCCAATCTGGCAAATATCTCAGCTGCCTCGTTGACTCTTCCTTGCTTAACCAACCATCTAGGTGAGTCTGGAAGTTGAGACACCAAGCAAAAACAGATAATGGGGAAGATAACCTGGATAGCAATGGGCATTCTCCAGTTGATAGCACTATGCTTGACAAAATAGAATCCAAAGTCAACCCAAGATGCCAAGCAGACACCAGAAATTGCCATAGCGCCACAGACTGCAACAAGCTTACCTCTAAGCTTTGCACTAGAACACTCGGAAATCCACATTGGAACAGTGGCCGTAAAGCCACCAACACCGCAACCAGTGACGATTCTTCCAATAGCGAGCTGCTCAATCTTAAAGGAAGAAACCTGGATAATAACACCCACCATAGTCAAAACAGCGAACGCCATGATCATTTTCTTACGACCGAATTTGTCACCAACGAAAAAACAACTGCCACAACCTGCAGCACATCCAAGCTCATAAATCGACACGATGGTACCCTTAATAAGCGAAGCATGTGCTTGGTCCACGCCTGGACGGTTACTGTTCAAAACTGGGAACTGTTCCTGAAACAAGGTCATGGTCAACAATCCGTTCATGACAGCTTGGTCATAACCTTGAAGAATCCAAGCGCAAGCACCAGACAAGGCAATAGCCAAATTAAGTTTGAAGCCTCTCAAGTCTTTAAGCATGGGAGAAGATATCCGTGAGGATTGAGAAAAGAAGAATTCAATGGAATGGGAAAAGTCACGCCTTAATATACTGGCAAATGTATGCAACGTAGTGGTGTTCGTATTGGCTTGTTGTGGGGTAGCGGGGGAATATGCGTCTTGTCTGCAGGAATATTTCTCCAACGTCCGTTGCCAAGAAAAGCCAAGAAGTTTTACTCAGTAATTTCACGTCAAAAATGTGTCAAATTTTACGGTTCTAGTTTAAGCCCTAATCTTTACAATAGGACCGCTATTTGGCTTGGTTTTCAGTTGAGTTGTATTGAGAACCAAGACATCGAGTAATTTTGGTTTGCTGCCCCTCTATGTGGTTGCGTTTATTAACCCCGCAAGTCCCGGACGCAATTTCGCTGAACCAATGACAAACGGACAATAAATTATCGCAGCAATGACAATTTTCTCCACCTTACAAAATTTAAATCAAAACAAATGACAGTATCAACTGCTTACCGATCAAAAGTTCTTGGTACGTCTTTCCACCATCCAGAAGTCTCGGAACATAAATTAGTGAAAACTTCTCCCATTGAGGGCAATCTGAAAAATTAACGGCCGCTTTCCCAAAATGGGTGGAGGTGGGGTACGTTGGTTGAAGTGGGATGGATTGAGCAAAAATGTTCCGGGATACTGTACTAGGCTCCGATGTAACGACGGACCGATACCCCACCTTTCCGATGTGGTGAACGATTCTTCGCACACTGAAGGTTAACTATCAATGCCAATCTTTTGGCATTTTACAGAACCAATGGGGAAAAAAAAAATGGGAAATCAGGTACAACCACAATTTTTGCGTAATTCATAATACCTTACTGTATCACTACTTCTTCATGGAGGTAATGTGGCTATTGCAAGGCGAAGATTTTAGTGTCAAAACTGTGCCCCTCGTCATTAGTGCGACCCAAACTAGTGCACATTTCTTTTTCCTGTTCCCTTCGCCAGACCCGGAGTTCGCTTACCCCATTCACCTTTACTCTTGTTTGAGGAAATTTAGTTTCTTGAGCGAAATTGACAATCTCGTATTACTCAATTAGGCATCGAACCCTCCAACGGCCCAACAATTTAGGACATTGTAGGGCCCGGCAAGAACGGAGTAGTTCACAATTAGCCCTCCTGGTTATTTGGAGAGTGAGGGCCTTGTTAAAAACAAAATTGGATCATGCTGAGTTTTAATTTTACATGATACGAGTTTACTGATACAGGAAGAAATATCGCATGTCCATTCCAGAAAGGTCCATCTCACATCGAAGAATCCAAGAGAAACTTATGAGGATAAACCAAGTTGACTTCCGAACGCGTATGATATCTCATTGCTATGCACAAGAGGTAAGAATGGGAATAGTATATGTGTCGCTCTTATCTCATACATTTTGAGACAAGCTCTTCAAGTGGGGGGTGGGAGTGATGGCGCAAATACAGGAAATGACGTATATTAAAACCAGAACATCTCTTTCACGGGCCATGTGTTTCTCGTAAAATGTAGACACTTCTCGCAGCCACGGTATGGAAATCAGGTTCCTCGTGACCACGAAACTTAAACATGTTTTGAAGACGTGCCCTTAGCCCTTTTGGTCACTTGCCCATGAATAAACTGCTCAAGGGAATTGCTACACGCAGAAAATAAGATAAAGAAAAAATTATAAACACAAATCAAGTTCGGTATCGCTTATAGGTTATCAGTTATCGACGCGGGCCACCACTTTTATGGCGATATTTCTCGTTCAAATAAGCTAAGGAACTACCTCATTCTCCTTTATCATACCTATGTCGGTCTACAGTACGGTTCTTCCTTCCTTCCTTGTTCTATCACCCATAAATGCTATGGTTATTTTCAAATCCTCCAATCTAGTTGTTGATTCTCAAGACCAACAAAAAAACGTGGATAATCTCATCTGGGAGGCACCCCTGTACATTGCAAAAAAAAAATACCTTCTTAACTGATAAAAGACAGTAGTAAAACTTCTGGGGACTTGCAGATTATTAATAAGTAGACGTAATTGGCCGCCCAGTAAAAGCAATGAGCTGAAATTTCCGGTATTCCAATTTGAACATGAGTAAGGTGTAGCCGAATTTGCCAAAGGACGTAAAGTCGATAAAAAGCTTTAGAAATGATAAGTGTGGTGTATTCGCAAAATAAGAAGCTATGCATGTATTGTCCTGTAGGCACCCTCAATAGTAGGCACTCGCTCTTTGTGCAATTGAAGGCACGTTACCCACCATTGTTCAAAACAATAAGGCATGATTTGTAATATGACGGGATGGAAATCTGCCCCTGACTATTTCTTTTTAGTTTTTAACTTCGGCTTAGGCAAAGTCACTGCGGTCAAGGTGATCGACTTTTCGTAATTGACTAGTGGAAGTTGCACTCTTACGAGGCTGACCTCAATACGTTGTAGCTTTTTTTCTCGAAGTTAAATCACAAAAAAAAGCTCAGGTTGCAGGTTCGAAAGCGCAGAAATATACTCGTGGCTGTCTTACGATTTCTATTTAATTGCCTTACTTGCTGATATCCAAGCGGGTTCGTAGGCGAATATAACAATGGCTTTATGGACATCGCTAGGCGATGCGAACAAGCATGTTGCATCTACTTGTTGCAACTGCATCTAATTGTTGCTCTGCATTTACTTGCTGCATTTGCTGTTGCATTTCCATGCTGATTTCGGACGTACACGGTCATGTCCGTCCTAAGTTACGAAAGGCGAGATACAGCAAATGATAGTTCAGCAAAACCTAGCATGATATACACACACTTGGGATTTTGTCATCCTCGGAGGGTCATCAAACATAGTTTTTCTACTCTTTTCTGTGAAACTACAACTTTCAATTGATTGAGACATGCTGTCGTCACTGTCATTCCAAGTCGCAGTAACAGACTATTCGTCGTCCATGCCCTAAGAATGCCCTGCAATAGGCGACCTTACTACTCAAAGAGGCTTTTCGATTCTATGTCGTATTTCGAGCCAATATTTGTTGCGTGTTCCATGAGTACTAACTCCGTGGCACGTAAGTTCATCCCCTAAATCACCAAGTGAGGAAGGTTTCCCGCTCAGAATGAGATCCAAGTCCCACTTTTGCAGTCTTACAGAACTACTAAAAAAGTTTTTTGAATATTCCTCTATTTTTGACGCTAATGTTAAATTTGAACAATAATTTTGCTTTTGTCTTCGACAGCCCGTGTTGAAAGTACCAACAAACTTTCCTGAAAGTTATGATGATTGACTTCAAATTTGTACAACTTTAAACGCTTGGTGAATTGGAAGAAGTTCTGACACGGTAGAACCCCAATACTTTGGAGAGGGCAACGATCAAATTATCCCAATGCATTAATCGCAAATCTTTCCAAACATTGTAAGGTTTCCGAATCTTGTAATTTGAAAGCTGCTCCAGAAGTTTGAGACAAGCTTTGTTGGTGTGATTTGATTTAATTGCAAGAAATTCTTTCAGCCAAAGCGTTGCCAAATTCGATCTGAGTCTCCCACGTTCAATTCTTCTCAAAAGCGGATCTCTCCATGCTGAGCCTGTAAGCAACTCGATAATCTTGATCACTTCGACGGACGTGATAAGGTAGTTCACCCTGCCTCTGTTGCTGTGGATGTACTTAATGCACGAAACCTCAACGTAGTTACTTCCGCTAGTTTGGTTTAAATGTTGAGACAGTTGAGCTATTATCAGTAATTCCAAACTCAATATATTTTTCCTTTGTACTCGTGTTACTCTAATGATTCTTCTTCCTTCATTTTCTTCCTTGGCGGTCCATGGAATTTGGTTGATTGTTTTGAAAGAAATATCACTGGTGAATTTTAGTTCTACCTGCTTGAGTCTTGTTCCGTCTTCAGAGTCTTCAAAGATATCGCTTTTGCAATTGCTTCGAAAAATTGAATATCTTCCGTTGTCTCCTTCGGGGATACCATTTTCATCTTCGAGATTGGCATCATCCTGCTCTTGGTTTCCAGCGTTCAGGGGCCACGACCTACATCTGCATTTGCAAGTTGGACATGGTTTGCCAAATAATGGAAATTGCTGATTCGGATTATCATAGCCCAAATTACTATCTGGTGAGTGATAGTGTGAATTGGGGCGAGAAAAATCAGACTCGGTTGTTCTGTCAGCACTATCTGAACACTGTTGTGACCTCAGTTTTAAATTTTGAAACTGATTCTCTGTTTCACTATACAAGTAGTGACTTAGCATCAACCTCTTGTGGTTGGGAGTTATGACGCTGGAACCTGGGTAGTTGTTACGTTTGATATTATAGTTGGGAGCCACTATTCTTCTGTCAATGACTTCTGGATAATCTGATTGGGTATCAAATCTTCCTTGACTATTTGGATATTGTACAATCGACGGAGATAATGAATAGTAGGAGTCATTTTGAGATACGCAAGAGTCATCATTCCACATTGCAATGTTGTTGCATTGATTTGAGTTTTCGGTATGCGCTTGGGGCACTTCTTGTTCAAAATAAGTAGACATCGCATTTTTTGATAATCAGCGTAATTGGGATTTATAAGGTAAAATTGATTAGTGGTTAACTTATCAGAAAATTTGGCATCCTCATTGCTCGGATCTGCTATGCACTGCAGTGGATGTACGTTGCAGTTTGATAAGTGTATTATGCAGTATCTTACCCGAAAGTACGTTTACCTTAAAAATAATCCTGAGTAGCATGAAGTATTAACGTTGTCAAAACATTCGAAAGGAGAAAGCAGAAAATGAATATGAGAAATTATTGTTCACGATATCTTGAGATCGGTTGTGTAAACTAAAGCCAGAACCAAGAGTCAAACTGTAATTTCTTTGCTTCTACTTCCTGCAATAAAGTTACTTCCTAAAGGTAAAAGAGTACTCGGTTTTTCAATTCATCTTCCATTTTCCGAACACTCCGTTCAGTCCAAATTTTGCATATAGCTTCTACTTGCTAATTCTTTAATATGATAGAGCTTTTCGAATCATAAGGGTCAACGAGATATTTTCTGAGTTTTGGCTTTTTATGTAATGCATGCCGAATGCCGAGCGCTTAATGACACATATTATCAGTGGCACCACTCGCGGAGACTCTATTTTCTTGTGGCAAACTGAGTGTTCCATCACTCATCTATTCTAAGAATGTTCTAGAAGTATGTTGAGGAAGGAAAGTGTTTCCATTTGTTCGATGTGGTAGATGTTGTCCATATTTGGCATTTGAACATGCCATGCACTATTGGTAATTACGGACCGGGAAAGAGCTGCATTGTTGACCGGGAAAGAGCCTATATTTTCTCTTGGTGACATGACTTGGTATAAGAGGTCCACAATTCATCACTTGATCTTTTCCACATCGAGCATTCGGCCGAAGCGGGGACAGTTCGGCCGGAATTACGTGCAGTGATACTATTCTTTATGTAGTGTACGCTTATGCAGATTGCTTCCACTTAAGAAATATTCCTTAAACGAAAATCCTGGTAAAGGGAATGGTGAAGTTTTGAAATTACTTCAAAACTACTGAGCAATTCTAGTTTATATATACTCGAACTCAGACCCTCACCCCCTGGAGGGGCCGTTTGCTGCCAACTAATTATACTGCGAAGCCGAGCTTTAGTGCAGTCATATGCATGTTTGCTGCACAGATACTGTTTTTATGCACCTAACTACCATGTAGAACCATCAGAAATACGTGGTAGTCTTCCAGTGCCCAATAGAACGGAGGACGTCGTACATTACGAGCGCACAATTGGCTCAATTGCATGAATTGCAGTTTACGAAAACGTCCGAGCCAACATCTATGTCCACATCATTTGAAGGATAAGAGCCCTTAAAATGCTCCCCCATAATAAACTGCACCACCAATATGAACCGGACTCCCAAAAAAGAGCAGATCATCAACACGAGCAGGAAGGGCGGTGAAGCATCCATGAAATTCACCTCACCCAAGAGTTTTTTGGGATGCACAACGCATGTAAATGCTGATCAACCCTCATTTCGGCAAATGGTACAATTGGTGGCAGCGTAAGATCCATGTGCTTTGTCCTATTTCACATCTTGCAGAATTTAGTAAAGTCCAATTCACACATTTTGCTGCGTCTTTGAGCGTTTAGAAAGATAAGTTATACGCAAACGAGGATTCCAGAATATTAAACATTTCAAAAAATTTCATAAACATCAGTCTGCAAATCAGGACGCCCATTAAAGATATGCAGATCAAACTACATCGCATGGAACTGAGAGGTTGAATGTGGGCTCTTCAATATACACAGGACTACAGAATGATTAATGGAGAGTTTGGTGGATATTCTGCTTTCTGGGGAGAACTTGGTATTGTGTTTACAAGAGAGTATTATCTTGAATTACATCTTGAGGTTTGAACTGTAACCCCTGCTACTTACATGATGAGATTTACCTTTTATAAGATTCAGGCATGCCTTCGTAATTATAGATGTATGGATCACTAATGCTCAATATGCACAATGAACAATTAGACTCCATCACGTGGATCTGGTTACAAAACCTTATACACAGAGTGGCACACACCTAACCATGGAGAAGCACCTGGGCGCTGATTTTATTCGCAGAACAAGGCGAAAACCGTTGGCATGTGTTCCATGTCGAGTTCGAAAGGTCAAATGTGACAAGAACGTTCCGTGTGGAAATTGCGTGGCCAGAGGAAACTCAGGTGAATGTCATCGCGAAGTGGTAATAGTTAAAGGAGTTGTTGCCAATCATGAGAGCGAAAATACTAATCGAGAAGCATTTTCGAGCATCAAAGAGACACTGTTCAGCGGGAAAGATGTTGACAATATCCGTGTTTGTGTGGAGAGGCTCACATATGGGTTCATAAAAGTTGGAAAGTTGTTCAACACTCACTATCTAAGCAAGATTAGCTGGCCAGAGTTCCTGGCGAATTTTGAGAATTTAATGACCCGAATAGATTACTCAAGCTCGCATACCTTGTGCTCATTTGCCTGCTACCAAATTAACTTCATACACAATGCCGTGATTCCGAGTCTTTTCATGAATGAGCATGAACAGTTCTGGAATGACCACGTCCAGGGAGATTCGTCTTGTCTAGTGTACTTTAATCCTAGTAAGCTCCAGTCGAAGAGCCCCAAGGATTATTATTTTTGGATGGCCATGTATTATGCAACGATTTGCAATGGGATTTTCTTTGGCTCAAATGAGCTAGAGGAGAAATTGAATTTCACCAAGGAGGAGCTCCAGAACCTCGGGCCGATGTTTTTTAGGGCTGCCTACGAGTGCCTATGCCGGGCGCATTTCATGGATTTTCTTGACATTCGTTCCATCCAAATCTTTTGTCTCTTGAGTACGTGCTTCCATGCTTATGGGAGCGTAGGGCAATCGCAATCACTATTGGCGCAATGTTGTGAAATATCAAGAAGACTTAAGCTAGATGACCCAAATACGACTCTGGATCCCACATTTACGTCTGAGGTCAAGAAACGATTGTGGTATACCTTGTGCATTATTGACTGGCTAGATCTGTGGGAGAAGCCGTACTCTCATATCCCACTTTCCAAGGTGGAAATGCCACTTCTTATCACTGAAGAAGCTTTGCTTACCCCGGGACCATTGTTCGGTGAAAAGATCTCTCCTCATGCTTATAGCAGCGTATACTACCAGCACGTCATGGTCGAAATGGCAAGGATCAAGAAACTTCTGAATAGCTCACCTTTGGGGGTGGTTGAAGGGTGGACAAAAGTGAACAAGTTAAGAGACACAACATTGAAATTTTACGAGGTTGATGTACCTCCACTCAATAACGAACTGCTAAGTTACTACCATGCAAAATTTTTGCTTTTCCTGTCACTTACTGATGAAGTTCAAGACTATGGGAGGAGAATATTGGCTATCGTTGGGAAATCCGCATGGGCAGCCAAGTATCGAACCAAATGTGTCCTGGTGGCTCTCGAGAACCTTTCTCGAGCATCGCTGAGAGTTCCATCTTATTATCGAAAACATTGGATTGTCGTCCAGCATCATATTTATTCTGCGTTAACTGTTCTTTTGGATATGATTATGTTTCCTCAGAAGGATTTTTTAATGAAAGATAAAGAAAAATTTGAGCAAGTTGAGCAATTGTTTCTGATATTTGAAGAATTGCAATCTCCACATGTGCCTGCAAAGCTTGGGTTGGCCGTACTTCCGAGATTGTGCAATTTGGTCCGCTTCGTAGTGGAAAAGAAAGATGGTGACGTTCTCGAGGTGATATCACTCAAAGACTTTTTTGATGATTTGCAAGTCAATCGCGATCCTGAAATAAGCGTTCCAGATTTAAGCCATGCTCAATACTTTCGGCTTTCCGACTGCAAAATTGAGGTAGATACGGGTAAAGACTTACTAGACTCTCGAGTATCTGACATGAATTATGAAATGGATGTGCATCTGATGCTTGTGGGCAGCGGATGGTCGGAAATCCTCCAGAACATATTCAATCAGGAACTTTTTTCGGAACAATAAGATTCCATGGAATATTCTTTAATTTATTTCTTTATATAAATGGCTGTGTTCAGCTCGCTGATACATTCCAATCCGTCTAATTCCGGGATACATACGTCCTTATCTCCCAACAATCGTCCGATTTCTTCCAAGCTCATACCTTTCGTCTCGACCCAATACATGTAAGCCAAAGCTAGTAATACAACATCATAACTAGCATTGATGACATAAAATTTCCATCCTATCCTAGTCATTGCAATTGGCAAGATGAAAGTGCCCAAGAGCCCGAATCCGCTGTTCCAAAACTTGAATATGGTGGTTCCTGCCGCTCTCGTTTTCATGGGGAATAGCTCAGATGGATAAAGACAGTTGAGGGGAGTGATGCTGAAGTTGTAGCATCCATTGAATAGGAACATGAAAAAAATAGTTGCGTACTGTCCGGCTTTGTTGTTGCTTTCTCCGTACGTTTTCATAAATCCTCCTAGAAGAAAAAGCGTTGCAATCATTCCTATCATCGCACCGATAGCCTGTCTCTTTCTTCCTATGTGGTCGAACATGTATGAGCCAACCACTGCGCAGACAAAGTTCCAACACGAGCTGATTAAGTTGATCTGCAAAAGTTTATCGGTGTCCGTGATGCCTGCTTGTCTCATGATAATAGTGAGGTACCAACTTCCTACGGAAGAGCCTGCCAATTCGACAACCATGGCGAATGTGAACACTATTATCAAACGCTGTTTATCAGCTTGCGAAGGGTGAAGCAACACCGTCCACGCATTCTTGGAGCTTGTCGATTCATCTTCGATGGTTTGCTTAAGTCGATGAACATAGGCACGAGCTTCTTTTTCGTTGGTAGTGTCAATCACCTGGAATACTTCCACCGCATACTCCAACTGGCCATTTGCTATCTTCCATCTTGGCGACTCAGGTACTATGAATAGAAGGAGTAAGCTCAATGCACTCGGAACGGCCTGGATGAGTGATGGAAGTCTCCACGCCCAGGTATTGGGGATTCCAACACTTCCATATGTTACTCCAGAAGCAATAATGGCACCGACATTAAAGCATGTGAAATAGAGACCAACCATAAAACCCCGAATCAACTTCGGGGCTATTTCTGCAATCAATAGCGGAGATGCTGTTCCAGCCAACTGATTGCTAATACCAATCACCAATCGGGCGAAGATAAACATTCCTATATTCCTGGTGGAGGCTGTTTGCAAAATGACACCGACAAAACTCACAAGGGATGATATGATGATGGCTCTCTTACGCCCATAATGGTCGGACAAGAATTGTGTGAACAAACATGCAATGAGTCCTCCCATCCATACGCTGGCATTCATCAAGCCGTTGATGGTCGGATTGAGGTGGAAAAAATTGGTGAACTGGGGAACTGCAATGACTCCAGCCATAACCATAGAGTCATATCCAATTGACGTGGATGTGACGGCAGTGGTGAATACCACTAATGATAAAAGAGCATTTCGAGACTTGGGCATGAATCGTGGGGTATGATGGAATCGGCCACTGTTATGCGATGATATTAAAGGCATAGTTTCTGGCCATATTTTCACGTTTTATTGACTCTACCTGAGTTCGGAGGAAGAAACTATGAAAAGATCAAGAATTTTCCGTTTTCTACTTGAAAATGGATCATCGGCCAGTGTGGTAACTATACAGGGCCGAGATCAGACATGGCATATATGTCTAATTTGATTTAGAGCAGACTAAGATTTAACAATGCTGTCACTACCTCGATTGCATAGTTACTAACGTTGTGGCGGACCTTTCTTGTGTTGTTGGGGACGCTACCCTACGACGAGCTCAGGAAATCAAATGTTGCCTGAAAAAATAACTGATCCCGCCTGGCCAGTTACCCGGTTTGGACTATAGGAGTGTATTGCCTTATTATTTTATTTTGAGCATGAGTCTGCTCTTCAGGGGTGAGAATGTCTAATACGGTCGTGAACCGAATCATTTGCCCCCATTAATTACGAGTTTTGTAGGTACACTTTTTGTCTACTGAGAGTATTGTTTGACCACCTCATCTCCAGCAGTTCATGAAAGTTAATGGTGAGGCTTAGTCTGTACAGGTTACGGACACCGTTGGCGCTTGGTTGACATGTAATCCTTCTCTAAATGCTATTATTGCCGACATACATGAAACAATTATTCGTAATTGGCAAACGCTTTTCATTTGTAACTACAAAATTCTTTTTTTTTCAGCCCCTTCTTGTATCTTTTCTCTAATCTTTGTTGTCTCCACATATTAGTGCCTTACGATCGACATTCTTGTAGGAGGGTTTTGGTATGCATAATGGGATTAAGACTACTATTATTGTCAGATTCACGCGCCTGCTTTGATCTGCATCGCGGCACTTTGGATAATTATGCATCGGAGCCGTTTTGCATGAACTCATCAACGCTGCATCTTCACATCTCCACAAGTGCAATTGACATAAACGGTAAGAAAAGATAATAAGTACGGAAATCAGCAAGACATCTAAATTTAGGATGTGGCGTTCCACGTACAAACCGCGTGGTAGTGCGGAATCACATAAAACACCAGGGGCCCTCGTATCTGAGGTACCATGAACTCCATAGAAACTGTAGTGCTTTTGATGTACTACTCTATGATAAATACAAAAAAGCATTCTAGTCCTCTAATTCAGAGCTATACTCTGAGATATCTAAGCGTAATATTGGGCAGATGTCTAATATTGCCAGATGAGGCAAGCCGATTACTTGGATCTACATATTGTTGCAGTATGCAACCAGCATTTGGAATTCAACGGACACATCTTTCCAGAAGTCTTGGTCTGAACAACATCAGAAAATAATGCATTTCAATTGAGGCGAACCAGATAATGCATACCCTGTATTCATTATCTGCTTTTCCAGTGCATGAGCTTACCTGTATTCAACTAGAAATCTTTGTAGTCAACTCAATACCTTGAAAATAAAATACCGATAACCTTTAAGGCTCGTGTTCATTCTAGATCTTGCTCAGTCAGAGCTATTGGGACTTTCGATGACAATAAATAACTTATGCTACGGTTTGTTCACTGAAAACAAATCAGTCCTCTTCAATTTGATATGGTCTTTTACTTTCACAAAAATCAAAGCAAAAAGTACTACTCGATTGCTAGTAAGTATTATTCTAAATTTTCTTATTCAATCCATTGTTCTACCAAACCATTGCTGCCTTATTCAGAATATTTTGTTGAAGACATGTCTGGCCATTCTGGGATGCGCCCAACCAGACTTTCTCTCGTAGTTTTTACTTCATCATCCGTGAAGCTACCTACGTGTAAGTATCTGACTGAACCCAATATCGGATGAATTACCTTTTGGAGGCCGGATGTATTTTTTTTTTCTCTTTTAAAGATCATTGTCGAACAGGTTGTCTTTCACAGGGTTAAAATTGAGAAAATTTGCATGTCCATTTCTCCTTTTATTTTGTTTTCAATATCGAATTGAGACTCCATTTAACAAAAAAAAACTAATTAATTTCGATAGTGAGCTTCATTAAGTTTGGCTATGCAATTTGAACTTCATTATAATTGGTCTGCTTTGCCTGAATACCAGAGTGCCTCAAAAGAAGATACCAAAGTCTCCTTCACCTCTACATTCAGATTTACACAAATGATTGAATCGTTCAATTCGGTCTTATAAATGCTTGTCTCAATTCAGTTTCAAATATTGTTCAGAACGGGTGGTAAAAGCACGGATACAGCTAGCTACTCAGCTTAAAGGAATATCAGCTTTGTCCGTTACAATTTGTCAATGCATTTCGAAGAATATTCCCATTCTCTTTCCACGAGGCTTCCTTCGATGAACACAAACTTGAACTTATTATGGACTGCTCATTATACCATAAAGGAGGTGGTGTTTGAATTGTCTTTGCTCGCCTTAACTTCTTAACTATCAAGTGGCCACCAAATGTTTTTTAGCGTCGTTGAATACTATTGTTATGAGGATACTACACAAAAAGTTGTCATAGAAAAGTGCTATCAAGTTATGAAATTCGCCCTCATCAAAAAGAACAATGGTTATCAGTATTGTCATTGGAAGAGCCAACTCTTTATATTATTCAAACATGCTGTTCTTATCCAAAGTCTCGTGGACTTGCGAACAGCGACAACAACAAAGTTCAAGAGACATTCGCAACTATTGGACATTTTTCTGTTTTTTTGTGACTCTATTTTCAAAATAATTCTTTACCCCTTCGAGGTATGATCTTCAATTCCGTTTTTGGTAAGAACATCTTCTACTGTCAAACCATAGGTCAAAATGGGTGAGGGATAGCCAATACTGGGTCTTGCGTTCATGGTGCTCATAACATGGCTGGTCCATTTTAAGACAACAACCTGGTTGCTCACAAAACCTTTCTTTACGAACTATCTAGAGAAGTCAATTAGGTGAGAAATGTGCTTTTTATGCCAGTCAAGCATCAGTGGAGGAATTGTTAATGCTCACAATTCGCAAGCACTTTTTCATTATTTTCTTTGTTGAAGCCGTTCGGCATTTGCCATGGCTGTCAAATTTTAGGTGAAAATTTTCTTTGGCTCATGTATCATATTTAGGTTTGTCAATAACTTCTGAAGCACACTTTTGCATAATTTGCCGGAGAATGGGTTTGGAGAATGACAAACTAATTCCAAATATCTCACTTCGATGAGGTGCTAGGACTCTTATTATTTTTGGAGCTGCGAGTGGTCTTTACTTGTGACCGATCTTCTTTCCTTTCTTAGGAAAATTACAATAGTATCCTTGGCAAGCAAATAGTTGGAAGCCTAATATGTAATGCTTATTTCATTTCCGAAAGATACTGGTCTAATATATGTTGAAGAGATGGTGAATAAAGGGAGTGTATTATTACAGTCTACGATGTAGGAAGATTTTCAGTTATTACTTCCGAAGGTCTCCACTCGGTATTTGCCGGCATTTCTGTCTCCTACGATCGATTTAGGATTTTGGGTCAGCCCTATTCTAGTTTCCTCACAGACGATAATCTGGAGCAGTTTAAAAATTAAGTTAGTTAGACAAATTAAAACCCACGAATTACTAGTTTTGACATCTGCAAAATTCTGATAATGTACTATGTAGTAGCATCAACTTTTACCGACCTCTACAGTTTCAAGAAGAAAACCAATGCATCTTCAGGCAGATTCTGTATGGTTCTTTTCAAGGCGTTCTTTCATGGGGGGAGGGGGGCAGGATAGATTTTTGGGCTTACCGTAGTTCCTCACTTGGTTTCGCATGTGCATGCGTAATCCAAATGAGAAATCTTACGCCGAATTACCATAGTATGTGAAGCTTTTATTATACATGATAACCTCCAACAACGACAGATATATTTTGTTCACTAAGATGTGATAATTTGAAAGCTCCATCCGCATATAAAAAGAAAGACGCTTATCCTGAACAATCTTCGAAAACAGAATTCTCATCTTCTTTTATTCAGTTGATTTTAGTCTTATGTGTTGAGTCAAAGCTTCTATTCAAACCAGTAAGTTCGAATCTTGACTTTTGGGAAACCAAACACTGCAACTACAACATTGGTGGCTACTTTGCTGTGGGACATTTCTGTGCGTTCAACTCCCGATTTCAAGATCTTGACAAACCCTTGTACAAAGTATGGCGACAAACACCTTTATGAAATGGAAAAGCCAATAAGTCGAATCTCGAATTGTTGGCCAGATTGATATGAGCAAATAATGTCACTACTGAGTATTGTCAGTATTACCACCATCTCAGTGTGACCCTTCCTTGTTGGGCGAAATTTGTGTTTCTTCATCCCAAGGCGGAGAGAAAGACAGAATATCCATGATTTACATCCTTTCCTCAATTGTTAAAAGAGTGCAATGATGATGTTGTAAAAAACAACCAGAACAGAATCAGGAGTGGTTGGAGTCTTCCGCATTTACACTTACTCCCACGATTATTCTCATCCTTTCTAATCCACAAGATGATAAATACTTTGCTGAAGGATATGGGAAACGGTTGATTTCCAACAATTCCTACTCGATCGTTGACACATTACTATTGTTTGCTGACGTATGTAAGCTCGGTGTGAGCCTGGCCAACAGTGTGTCAAGTCTTTATCCAACTCCCATTGTTTCTATGCTCCATCTTGTTTTTTAAACAACTTCGAGGAAAATCTACTAACAGGATCACTGCTTCATAGTCTTTTCTTGACAGATCCAAAGAAAGTTAACGTAGAATACTATCCCGAATGTAGCCTCTTAGGTTGCCTGTGGACATTTTCAATTCTCGGAAGATATCAGAATCATCTTTGAGGATACTCATCTTACCAACCAAAGCTCTCAACACTATTTCGGTACGGATCCATAGCACCAGATTATCCTTGGTGTCATTCGGTCAATCAATTATTTCTCCATTCTATGTGCACATAACTATGGTTTGTTCCCCTGTGGATCTGTTGGTTAGTCGATTCGTCTGTGTATCCGTTAGGAGTCGATTTGGCATGCGTTTATTAGCTAATCAATCCTGTGGGTTGAAATAGGAGTACACACCGTGACTTTTTCGTTATCGAAGTGGATCATTCTCTTAGAATTATTCGGCCATATAAAAAGGGCTATGCATGAACAATTTTCTCATTTGGAGGCGGAAATGCCAAATCTATCCAGCAGACGTGGTATAAGTCATCGACTCCTTTCAAAGCATTCGCCAAACCTAGCAAGGTAGAAATAAACAATTATAGTCGAGTATATTCTGCAAGTAATCTGTGTGGAATTTAATTTCGATGACCATCAGAAGTTTGTCACATACGCTCGCCCCACAATATCGCTATTTTTATTTGAAACTGACCAGATGTGAACTGTATTAGAATATTCTCTATTATTTTCCCTTGCGATATATAGGGAGTGATTTTTTAATGGTATCCAGTTTTCCTGTTGATTTTCTTTCTTTGCTTTTCTCATTGCCAGAAGACTTTCAAGAATAACTGGTTCGCGATCATCCTTACCTGTAGAACATATTTTTCTTGATACTTTCCCCCAATTGGGTCAGTAAAGCCTTTGTTGACTACTTTGAGAGAGAGTCGATGCTATCTTTGCTAAATCAATCCTGAAAGAGTTTTACTTATGGAATCAATTGCACCAGTGCTCTCACGCGAAGATTGTTCGATCACTTCGAACTCAAAAAAAGATCGTTTCGGTAGTAGAGAAGGCTCGGACTGGAGGCTATTTTAAATTCCTGGAACCATTACAGCTAGTGACTCCCTATCCTTTATGTGTCATTTCTATACAGTTGGCCCATGTCTAGAAGAGGTAAGAGCATGAAAGGCTTTCAATATACACTTGCATCAACCCTTTTGAAGCCTTCCTTGTTGTCCTTAACCCCTTTTGAGGGTGGGTAGCATCGTTTATACATTCATGAGGAACTGGTTTAGTTGTGTGTTTCTACATACCTTCCAACTAAACTTTGGGTCCCCAGCAACGTGTTTTTCGGGTATGATGACTTATGTACCTGCTAGGAGAACCTGACTGTATGACAATGCTATATTACGTTTGGATACTTGGGTCTCTTTTCCACAGTTGAAACAGAAAGTAATAGAAAAGATCACTTCGAATGATCATTGCTTGAGAAGACTTTAATGCCAATTTGGCCAGAACAATCCATTCCATTGCCTTAGATTTTAATATCCCCTCAATTAAGCAACCAGATGTCTTCTGGGTCAATTAAGATGGATAAAGAAATGATATTTCAACATAGTGACATCCAAGGTTTTCTACGCCCAAGAGGAGACCAGAAAAAAAGAGGATGCTAATTAAGAGGGCTTTTGTCAGACACTTGACCAAGAGGGATGAGTTCTTCGTTACCGCTAGTAGGCATTCGAGCAAAAGGCTAGATGCTCAAAGCCACATTGGGAATTATAGCAGGTTTTGACTGAGTATCTCTGACCTTACTGAACTTCATGAGATCATTCGGGAAGACTATGCACGAGGAGGTTTATCATGTTAAGAGAAACTCTTCCTGGCCCCCAGGGAACTTCTCCAGCATTTTTACAGTACTTGCTGGCATTCGTTGTACTGCCAGTGCTGATGGCGTAGCTGATGTGGCCGAGGAGCCAATCTAATTAAGGTCGACTCGAAATATTTAATCGATTGATGCATTGATAATTGTACGAAATAGCTTATTTCGTAGCTTGGGTATGTCAAGTACCGATGGAGTATATATGCTTTCCTGAGAATGCTTGATTTTCATTGATTATTCAATTAAGATCGCTATTTGGTTGTTTCTTGTTCGCTAATATCATGGTTGACACATTCAAAGCAAGTGTAATCTCATCCAACAAATCTCAGGTCTGAGTACAATCAACTTAAATCATTTGTTCAATTATTGTCCTCGGATGTCCAAATATTGTTATTCTTAAAACGACCCCTTCAGTTGAAAGCCATTCAATCAGGTCTACCTCGGGTTTTCTCCGGTGTGTAGGAAGCTCTGCCGTAATTGTAACATGGGACAAAAGATGTCGGACTTGTTGGTCTAAATATGATCGCTTGGATCAGCAATGGCTCTCTCCTTTCATATATCTGAATATAGATTGCTATCAGCTAACGTCCTCTTCTAAGGAAAAGACATTCTCAAAACGAATACCTCTTCCTTCATACTTAATGGAATAATATGACTGTAACCGAACATGGGTGTGCATTCACAAAAATCCCGTTAAATTTCTCATGGGTGCAAAAGTAAAAAAAACTGAATGTCGTCTTAAAAATCGAAAACTGAACAAAACTGAACAAAACGAACAAAAAAACCATTGATAATAAATTATTACTAATTTTGAACCTTGTTCAAATAAATATTACTGTTTCGAATCGGTCTGTCCCTCAAAATTCAAGTGAATCTTAAATATCGGGGTGCATATAATTGTGTCGCCATACTCTTAACCAAAACGTAAATCAGAGAGCCGGATTCATTGTTATGATATGAAGTCAATTGAGAAACTGATAAGACGGCTCACAATATCATTCGACGTATTATTAAAGGGTGCTGCTGGAATAGTGAACCCAAACGAAGTCTTGCATAGGGTAGATCTTTCTTTAGCATCTTCGTGTTAAAACCTCGTCTCGAATTTTATCTAATATTCACTTGAAGATCTACAGTTATCGAAATTATCCCGATAAACTCTTTGTTAGGAAGAATGAAAGTTCTAATATGGTACATAGAAGTGAACTAGTAAGTAATGAACATAAAATAAAACTTATGGGTCCTGTCACAATGGCTAATACTTTGGTCATCTAGTGGAATGACGCTGAGAGAGTTAAGAAAAAATATCGCATTTTAATGATTCCTTGGATCCCAATACTTGCTCGAAGGAATGATTTTTTTAGGTTGGGATACACTTCACAGCTCTTTGCGTTGATAAATGAGATGCAGAGACCTGACCCACTTCCACTCGATCTTCAAATCAAAAATCTCATCTTGATTAATTGTGCAGAAGATGCCCATGAGCTCACCAAATTTCTAGCATGTGACTATTCCAGAGTTTTATCGCTATTTGGAGCTTCCATCACAATTAGTCCAGTACCTGGAGTTACACCTAAGAAAGCTACAGTTATCTAATCATCATTCCATTTACAAACAGAAACTCAAAATACTGAGTCGTCAATTGTTGTTGAAGATACACATCCATCTGTCATTCTAAGCTCAAGTGTTACTGTATTTATTCATGCAATGAAGTTCCTCACATTGGCATCCTCATGTCATAGGCGCGTGATATTTGAAGCCGGCTTTGTTCAAACCATTATTATCTAATACTCCTTACGAAGAAGTTCCACTTAGTAATTGCCCCAAGATTCAAAAACAAATTCATCAGGATTCTTCAACTGTTTTCTCTGACATGTCAGTTTCACCTTTACTTAGCTGCATCATTCCTTGTCCTTATTGCCACATATTTTATCTAGTCCAGCGTGTTTCGAACATGAGTAGTCTGACGTTGACATCGAAGCCAAAAACAGAAGATAGATGATTCCAGCTTCACCGAAGTGTTGGCGTGAACACAACGACGGATTCAATCTTTCTTGTTGCATTGGCCAAACAATGGAAGAAATGAAGAGGAAAATCTTCGTAATCCAACCCATTTGGAACGGATCAATCCTCTATGAAGACAGCGTAACCTCGGATATCAGTTATAGGCTGTTCAGAAGTGGTCTTCTTTCCAAGGATAATCTGACTCTCGAAGGGTGCGGGAACTCCATTATGCCCCGAGGGAACTTTCAATCCCAACTTTCGAAGCACTTGTGGCTTGAGTGACTACAAATTTGTATACCAGACTGACTTGCATGATAGTCCAATATTTGAGCATTGTTTTTTAATGCTTGCCAAATTGCCTTGTGTTGCGAACTTGCATGCACCAGGTCTCAACGAATTCTTTGAATACACATATGTCAAATAGATCGAACACATGAAATCGAAACCCCGCAATTCTACTTACAAGACCATCTGTATTGAAATGTACTTGCTCTATTTTTAGAAACGATACGTCACATTCTTTCTGTCTGAGAGATCGTCGATTGCTAACCTCTCACGAGCAAATCAATACATGTGTATCACTTCTGATTAACAAACGACGAGAACCTTCGAATATTAAGGTGCGCATATCGAGATTTACACTGGAGTCCCACATGCATCGGCCAGGAAAATACTTTCAAACAATAGGTTGTGCCGTGGAGAATTGGTTCTGCATAACACGTTCTGTAAATAGAAAGCTCAATTCAAAGTTGCAAAATTCATCTAGAATCTAAACGTCAAGCACAATCAAAGAGATAATCCTCCTGTTATGAATTAATGTCATAGATTCACGACGTTAATTGAACTAAAGCAGATGTTTGGAACATCCGAAATGTTGAAAATGAATGTTTGTGGGAAACAACAATTAACAAACTACACCGTATTCTGTGACGACAAGAAATATAATTTTTTCAAAAAAATTTGAATATACACGAGATTCGGACCCAGCAGAACTAATTTTATATACATAAGTCAGAAAGGGTGAGCAAGAACAAAAGTACGAACATCAAGGATGTTGTTTACTGACTCAATCCCTACACATGTGACGGAACACTTCACAGAAATATTGAAACGAGAAACAGTATTAGCTTTGGTGTATATGGCATCACGTATTAAATGATATCACAAACACCCAACAGAATAACCATTGACAGTATTTTGTTGGTCTTGAAATTAGGGTCAAGTGCCCAAGAACCAACCAAGGTACTGTTTCTGTTTGTAGGGACCTGGCACATAACAGTGCAGTTTTCCCTATTCTTAATACATGCCCCAAATTTGAATAGACGAAATGCGCATGAAACCTTGAGGAAGACAATTGTCTGGACCTGGCCATCTGACGGGGAACTAAGAGTATAATGTTGCTATTCTTATTTCTGATATATATTGAAATTCTTCAACGTAAAACTTGGCTTTATACTGACACACTAAAGAATTCTGAAATTCATAAGAGTTATGGTAAGCTACTAAGTAAACCGATAACCGCTTGAAAAATAGGAGACACCATAGAAGATGGTGTCATATTCAATTTGAGTATTAGCGAAAACTTTCACATTCTCTCAACCCTTCCTGACTCAATCTTTTTTTGCTGGCTCATCTCCCCTCGTTAATGAAATACCTCGATTCTCAAAATTTTATTACTCAGTTCACATATGTAATTATTCACCATTGGTTAGATCTCATACCATGGTCACACTTCTTATAGCAAAGTTACGAACCGATTTGAAATTTGGAGTGGGTGGCCGTTACCACTATGCACCAGTTGCATTTCTCCTGCATCAAAGATGGATCACGCTGGATTGAACCCTTTTAACAATAAGCTTGACATAACTTTGGATCAATAGTAACTTTAGCACATATCATCTTGAAGCTAGGTATACACCCATCGTAGAGGATTCGCCTTGTCTTCCCGCCGTGTAAACATAAAGAAAATTGATGAATAACGCTATGAATTATCCCTGTTCTAAAGCGCAATATAAGAGTCGGGGGTTGAATAAGCTTTTGTGTATTTACTACTACAGGTTCATGCGGTCGTAAACTCCTGCAAGGCAACTCTATTCTTTTTGAAAAATCAAATCCCAGAATGGGACAGAATTTCCTTCTGTTCAGGATACTTGCATAATTGCTTTCCTTATTTGAAGAGACCTATTGTTCTTCGAAAACACTGCAGATCTTTAAGATTTCACCTTCCCCTTGTTCCCTTGTTGCTCACCAACTCTCTTTCCATTCATGCTGCGTGATTAGTACTTTTGAACTATCGAGAATTTGAATTAAGCAGCTTTGGCCTGGTAATAAAGGTCATAGCGAAGATCACGCGCAGAAAACGAATTGATATCCAGAGATGAATTATTGTGTCGAAGTAAGTCTTTTGCGCCGTTCTTGGCTCTCTGCGAGCGGACATGCAGGACATTTGAGAAGGTTGCAGCCAAAGTGTCTGGGGTACCTCATTACTAACACGAAAACTTTATATATATACATGGTAAGAAGTAAAGGTTTTCAAAAGATACCTCACCTAAGAAAATGCACTGGAGACCTTTGGTTGCTTCAATTTTTCTTTGGTGTTCAGCATTTGCTGTTGATATCACTCAAGACACGGTGGTGATTAGCCCCATCAACTTGCAGCTTGGAGATCTCCATGTATTCCCGGATGTATACTACTCTATCGTGAACAATTTATTGACCACTATTGGCGGTAGTCTTCAAGTTGATAGCGGCGGTGCGTTCTACGTCACTGCTACAAACCTGCTAGCAGCTTCTGTTGCTTTGGCTTCTGGAACAGTGCTTAATGACGGTGATATTGCTTTCAACTCCCTCCAATCGACATTAGTCAGTACCTACAGTATTGCGTCCATTGGAAGTTTTGTCAATAACGGGAATATGTGGCTTGGTATGACGGGTTTTTCGTTGACTCCTCCAATAACTCTTGGATCCGCCACTACTTTCATCAACAATGGAAAAATTTATATGAGGCAAGAGAATGGGAGCCCTTCTTCTTTAACCATATCAAATGCGTTAGGAACGGTGAATAATGAGGGCACAATTTGTTACTACAACTTGAATTGGGCTCAAACCACCTTCATTCTGGGAGCTGGTTGCATCAATGTCATGACTAATTCAGACTTGAGGTTGAATTTTCTCCTGTATAATATTGGTGCTAACCAGAAAATCTACTTGTCAGACTCATCGTCGAAATTAGAAATTTTTGGTTTGTCGCCTTCCTTAACGGGTTCTTCTTTTTATACGGTTTATGGATTCGAAAATGGGAACAGAATCGAGGTTAATACTGGTTTTACTAACTACGATTATAACTCCGGTACAGGTGTTTTAACTCTTTCGTTCTTTGCTGGACTTTTCTCTATCTCGATTAATATTGGACCAGGTTATAATCTGAATCTTTTCGAGACAAATGGTTTGTTCAACAGTGGTACTCAGATATGGTACACTGGAACAACTACCAACGAAGCACCAGCCATTTGTTCTTGTGATGTTTTTCCAGACCCACCAGTGGATGAGATAAGTTCTTCAAGTGAGGAATCTACTACTAGTGAGGAATCTACTACTAGTGAAGAATCTACTACTAGTGAAGAATCTACTACTAGTGAAGAATCTACTACTAGTGAAGAATCTACTACTAGTGAAGAATCTACTACTAGTGAAGAATCTACTACTAGTGAAGAATCTACTACTAGTGAGGAATCCACTACTAGTGAAGAATCTACTACTAGTGAAGAATCTACTACTAGTGAGGAATCTACTACTAGTGAAGAATCTACTACTACTGATGAGTCTACTACTAGTGAGGAATCCACTACTACTGATGAGTCTACTACTAGTGATGAGTCTACTACTACTGATGAGTCTACTACTACTGATGAGTCTACTACTACTGATGAGTCTACTACTAGTGAAGAATCCACTACTACTGATGAGTCTACTACTAGTGATGAGTCTACTACTACTGATGAGTCTACTACTACTGATGAGTCTACTACTACTGATGAGTCTACTACTAGTGAAGAATCTACTACTAGTGAGGAATCCACTACTAGTGAAGAATCTACTACTAGTGAAGAATCTACTACTAGTGAGGAATCTACTACTAGTGAAGAATCTACTACTACTGATGAGTCTACTACTAGTGAAGAATCCACTACTACTGATGAGTCTACTACTAGTGAAGAATCCACTACTACTGATGAGTCTACTACTAGTGAAGAATCTACTACTAGTGAAGAATCTACTACTAGTGAAGAATCTACTACTAGTGAAGAATCTACTACTAGTGAAGAATCTACTACTAGTGAGGAATCCACTACTACTGATGAGTCTACCACCGGGGAAGAGTCTACGACTACCAATGAGGGCCTCACTGAGTTCACCACTACATGGACCACCACCAACAGTGATGGATCTGTTGAGACTGATTCCGGTGTTGTGATTGTTAGCACTGACTCTGCAGGTTCGTTCTTCACCACCACTTCCGAGTTCCCTAACTTGACTACTTACACTACTACGTGGACCACCACCAACAGTGATGGATCTGTTGAGACTGACTCCGGTGTTGTGATTGTTAGCACTGACTCTGCAGGTTCGTTCTTCACCACCACTTCCGAGTTCCCTAACTTGACTACTTACACTACTACATGGACCACCACCAACAGTGATGGATCTGTTGAGACTGACTCCGGTGTTGTGATTGTTAGCACTGACTCTGCAGGTTCGTTCTTCACCACCACTTCGGAGTTCCCTAACTTGACTACTTACACTACTACGTGGACCACCACCAACAGTGATGGATCTGTTGAGACTGATTCCGGTGTTGTGATTGTTAGCACTGACTCTGCAGGTTCGTTCTTCACCACCACTTCCGAGTTCCCTAACTTGACTACTTACACTACTACGTGGACCACCACCAACAGTGATGGATCTGTTGAGACTGACTCCGGTGTTGTGATTGTTAGCACTGACTCTGCAGGTTCGTTCTTCACCACCACTTCCGAGTTCCCTAACTTGACTACTTACACTACTACATGGACCACCACCAACAGTGATGGATCTGTTGAGACTGACTCCGGTGTTGTGATTGTTAGCACTGACTCTGCAGGTTCGTTCTTCACCACCACTTCGGAGTTCCCTAACTTGACTACTTACACTACTACGTGGACCACCACCAACAGTGATGGATCTGTTGAGACTGATTCCGGTGTTGTGATTGTTAGCACTGACTCTGCAGGTTCGTTCTTCACCACCACTTCCGAGTTCCCTGGAATAGTTACCTCTTATACCACTACATGGACCACCACCAACAGTGATGGATCTGTTGAGACTGATTCCGGTGTTGTGATTGTTAGCACTGACTCTGCAGGTTCGTTCTTCACCACCACTTCCGAGTTCCCTAACTTGACTACTTACACTACTACATGGACCACCACCAACAGTGATGGATCTGTTGAGACTGACTCCGGTGTTGTGATTGTTAGCACTGACTCTGCAGGTTCGTTCTTCACCACCACTTCCGAGTTCCCTGGAATAGTTACCTCTTATACCACTACATGGACCACCACCAACAGTGATGGATCTGTTGAGACTGATTCCGGTGTTGTGATTGTTAGCACTGACTCTGCAGGTTCGTTCTTCACCACCACTTCGGAGTTCCCTAACTTGACTACTTACACTACTACATGGACCACCACCAACAGTGATGGATCTGTTGAGACTGACTCCGGTGTTGTGATTGTTAGCACTGACTCTGCAGGTTCGTTCTTCACCACCACTTCCGAGTTCCCTAACTTGACTACTTACACTACTACATGGACCACCACCAACAGTGATGGATCTGTTGAGACTGACTCCGGTGTTGTGATTGTTAGCACTGACTCTGCAGGTTCGTTCTTCACCACCACTTCGGAGTTCCCTAACTTGACTACTTACACTACTACGTGGACCACCACCAACAGTGATGGATCTGTTGAGACTGATTCCGGTGTTGTGATTGTTAGCACTGACTCTGCAGGTTCGTTCTTCACCACCACTTCCGAGTTCCCTAACTTGACTACTTACACTACTACGTGGACCACCACCAACAGTGATGGATCTGTTGAGACTGACTCCGGTGTTGTGATTGTTAGCACTGACTCTGCAGGTTCGTTCTTCACCACCACTTCGGAGTTCCCTAACTTGACTACTTACACTACTACATGGACCACCACCAACAGTGATGGATCTGTTGAGACTGACTCCGGTGTTGTGATTGTTAGCACTGACTCTGCAGGTTCGTTCTTCACCACCACTTCGGAGTTCCCTAACTTGACTACTTACACTACTACATGGACCACCACCAACAGTGATGGATCTGTTGAGACTGATTCCGGTGTTGTGATTGTTAGCACTGACTCTGCAGGTTCGTTCTTCACCACCACTTCCGAGTTCCCTGGAATAGTTACCTCTTATACCACTACATGGACCACCACCAACAGTGATGGATCTGTTGAGACTGATTCCGGTGTTGTGATTGTTAGCACTGACTCTGCAGGTTCGTTCTTCACCACCACTTCCGAGTTCCCTAACTTGACTACTTACACTACTACATGGACCACCACCAACAGTGATGGATCTGTTGAGACTGACTCCGGTGTTGTGATTGTTAGCACTGACTCTGCAGGTTCGTTCTTCACCACCACTTCCGAGTTCCCTGGAATAGTTACCTCTTATACCACTACATGGACCACCACCAACAGTGATGGATCTGTTGAGACTGATTCCGGTGTTGTGATTGTTAGCACTGACTCTGCAGGTTCGTTCTTCACCACCACTTCGGAGTTCCCTAACTTGACTACTTACACTACTACGTGGACCACCACCAACAGTGATGGATCTGTTGAGACTGACTCCGGTGTTGTGATTGTTAGCACTGACTCTGCAGGTTCGTTCTTCACCACTACCTCTCAGCTTGCGGATCACACTGATGTTGTCATTTGTCGCAGAGATGATGAGGATTGTGTCTCCTTGACCTCTTTCATAACCACATGGACTACCACTAATGCCGACGGTACCGTTGAAACCGATTCCGGTGTTGTCATTGTGACTACTAACTCAGCTGGATCATTGTACACCACCACATCGGAATTCCCCAAGTTGACGACTTATACTACAACATGGACCACCACTAACCCTGATGGCTCAGTGGAAACTGACTCTGGAATCGTTATTGTGAGCACGGACAACGCAGGCTCGTTCTTTACGACCACATCGGAATTCCCCAAGTTGACGACTTATACTACAACATGGACTACCACTAACCCTGATGGCTCAGTGGAAACTGACTCTGGAATCGTTATTGTGAGCACGGACAACGCAGGCTCGTTCTTTACGACCACATCGGAATTCCCCAAGTTGACGACTTATACTACAACATGGACCACCACTAACCCTGATGGCTCAGTGGAAACTGACTCTGGAATCGTTATTGTGAGCACGGACAACGCAGGCTCGTTCTTTACGACCACATCGGAATTCCCCAAGTTGACGACTTATACTACAACATGGACCACCACTAACCCTGATGGCTCAGTGGAAACTGACTCTGGAATCGTTATTGTGAGCACGGACAACGCAGGCTCGTTCTTCACGACCACATCGGAGTTTCCAAGCAGTCCTACAGACACCGAGTATACCACCACCTGGACTACTACGAACAAGGGTGGCACTATTGAGACTCACTCTGGAGTTGTTATCGTGACAACCGATTCTGCTGGAAGCTGGTACACTAGTACATCGGAATATCCAGATTATACTCGATATACTACTACGTGGACAAGTACCAAGGTTGATGGCTCTCTCGTGACTGATTCTGGTGTCGTAATCGTGACTACTGATGTCCATGGGTCATTGTACACTACTACTTCAAAATTTGGTGGAATAGTCACCTCTTACGTCACTACCTGTGTCACTACTAAGACTGATGGTTATGTGGGTACTGATATTGGTATTGTTGTTGTCAGCACTGACAATAAAGGTAGCTTGCATACCACTACATCATTATTTGTCTCTGGAGTCAAATCCCAGGCTACAGAATGGACTACAACACTTGTTGAGGGCGTTACAACGACTGTATACGCAGATGTTATTGTTACTACAGATAAGTCTGGAAAATTGTTCACAACTACTTCCTTCTCAGATAAGGGAGCAACAACAGTGTACTCAACTCATAATGAATATGGAAAAGTGGAAACTTATACTGTTATTGTGAAGCCCACAAATGATGCAGCAGGCAATGTTATCTTGACTACTGCATCAAATGGGGACGAGTCCTCAGAGACAGTTGTACTTTACGTGACCACTCGTGCAGATGGAGTGGTTGAAACAATCGCTAATGCGGCAACACAGAAGCCTACTTCAGTGACTACACTGCCAGCCTCATCAAGTGGGGGTGCTAATGCAGGGGGTTCAATTACAACTGGGTCTTCCAGTGCAGATCACACATTGCTTGAAGGAGCAGCCTCCACAAATTCCCTCAGCTTAGGTGCAATACTTGGCATCATCGTATTTGCAATGATATGACCTAATATCCTTTGATTCATGGGCAATTTTAATTTCGTCAAGTTCTTATCGGTTTGTTTTATTTGGGACTTATAATTGGATTCTTCAATATATTTAATGGGTTTCTTGAAGATTAGTAGAATGACGTAATTTTCAAAGGGATTAATTTCTCAAGGTTTCTTTGAAGCCGAGTTTATCAGAAATTGGCAAGAAAATGGGCTTGTTAGGATCTAGAAACTTTCCCTTCAAAAAAGAGAAGAACCAGTCGATTTACAAGATATGAAAGACCGAAAATCTGTCTTATAGGCTGAAGATTCATATAGTGAGAAAAGTCATGTATTCAATTGATTGCTTCAGGTGAGATACATACTAGGCATACGCTTTTCCCGAGTTTCGTGGTTCCTATACCATATTCACGTACTAGAGTTCACAACATAGTTCAGTTTTAGATTAGACCAGAACTCTTAATGGTATGCCTCTTCATAAACTTCCATGGACGGTAAATGAGATTATAGTCCCAGGATGTGTTAGTCTGAGATGCTGTCTGGCTGGACTGCTTTTGATCCTACTACTGGATTTTGAACTTTGAATTGTTGGAATCCAGAAGAATCATGGTTGCAAGATTGTTAAGTCTATTCAACAAAATCAGCAAGTTGGGATTAATTCAAAGTTTGTCATGAATGTGGTAGATTTTTCAATTTACAGCGTTATAATACAATGGCCACCTTGAATTTGAAGTAAGTTTCGGTCTTCATACGCTTGCAATGTTACAATATCAATAGCAAATATCTTTGACTTCTCATACGTCGAACCAAGAGACTTGATTCGACGTATGATAATCTGTTGGGTGCCTTGATTTGCAGAACTAGTCATTTTGGGATCTCGATCTTGCGCAATTCTGTCAGTACATCGAAATTCTATTCTATGCTTGATCAGCACCAAAAAATTTTACTCTTCAGTACAACGACACCTAAAACTTCAGAATATATCCCTAGTCATTAATAATGGACTCAGTTAATCAAGCACCCAATGAAGTCCCTTCTACAGTGCTTAGGTGAAAAGTTTGGGTAGGAGAACTTTACGTAGAACAGATAACTGTCACTTTGCCGCCACTTTGCAACCAAATATATATGTTGTGAAACCAAGCTCGCTGGATATTTGATAGCTAGATCTTTGAATTCTTTTGCACTACATAATGCAAGGACTTTGAATCAATGATATTTACCAAAACAGCTTGGTGGGATTCGTTGCCGAGTATCCATTCTGATTGCTCTCAAGATATTCACGAAAGCTAATCTTCCATTCTTGCGAGGTTGAGGCTCAGAAGAAATGCTGACCAACATTTCCAATTAGATGACGGAATCTAAGGGAGAAGGATTGGTTTTAGGGTTCAACTTAAGTACATTTTCAGTCATCTGCAAACTCCATATTCTTCTACTTTAGAAACAGTCATCCAAGTAAATTAAAATTCATTTTGAATGCCTACAAGTAATTGGAAAAATGCTCCCCCCTCTCTCTCTCTCTATTCAAGCGGGAAATTGTTCCAGTTGTGGTTATCAAGAGATTCGTCTGGGAGCAAATATGAAAATCTTGAATAATAAGAAGAAGGAAAATGAATTATGGCAACCAGGATCAAGGTAATTAATTGCCCGTAAATAATACTTAAGTATGCTTCGCTTAAGAAATTAGTTCAGGGAGAAGTGGACAGACGTATGTCGGGGAAATATTTTTTCGGGCCACATTGAACTTAGTACTGTTTTGGATCTGCGACGTTGTTTCATTGGCTAAATGGTCAGAGGTACATTCGATACCCATTGCTGAAAGCAAAAAATACCATATGTTGGGCGGGGCAATACTAGTAAGGAAATCGACTAAGAGAAGTATGGGGGATTCGAGATTAGTCCAGGAAAAGCTTTGTACAAATTGAAAGTTTTAAAGATGAACTTCCAAACTGTGTCAGAAATGAAAAATGGCTAAAATTTGATGATGTAGAGACTTTAAGCGTTATAGATGTGGATTTGATATCGATTATCGTGAGAATCTGTAGACCCAAAAACTCAATTAAAGAAATAAACAGAACAGTATTAACCAAGAACTGACTTCGAAGGACTCATGAGTATTCGGAATATTAGGCACCCGAGCAAACCTCCGAATTACCTCAGCTTAGTTGCTATTGAGACACTGGCGGGGATAGAGGGGCTTGACTCGAGGTTGTACAAGACAAGTAAAAAAAAAGGTTATTAGTAAAATATCATAGAGGTTACTAACTCGAGACAGGTGTGATTACAACCATGGTATTAACCTCGTAGACCGTGGAAGTGCATTACACGACGTGAATTGAAGATTCAGCACTAGCAAACACATAAATATGTAGATCTATGCCCTTTTTTCCACAAATTGTTGAATGAAAATTCCCGGTACGGATCTACAAAGATGAACAGAAACCCGACTTGGCAACCTTAATGCTCAATTTACGATGATATAGAACAAAGCTCAAAACCACAATGCTTGTACCTTTGTTGATGAATCCAAGATTTGAGTACCAGAAATGGTAGTATTGTAACATTGATCATAGTGTATTTATTGGAACACCTAATACCTTGCTGGACCTATTGACCTTCTTGACCATCAAAATTTATCGACTTAAGCAGTTAAGCGACTTAGTTCCCTATATAGTTCTCAATATATGTCAACAGTATCTCGGAGCATGCAAGAATTGCGAAGCAAGAAGATCATTACAAACCTAAAAATGGATGAAACAAAGTGTGATAGATCTGAAAATGTGGAGTGCGTTTTATTTTAGGGTCCCACTCTCACGAAATAGGAAACGTTTCCAGGCAATGATCACCTGTTTTCTCTCCAATGGGGCAACACGCCCTATATTTCCTCTCAACAACCAATCGAGAAGATAAAGAATAGCGAAGAGAGGGGTAAATGGTGAATAGAGAAATACACAGCAAGGAATGTATATATAAATGGCCACGAGGTTTCCGCTCGATATCAAACATCCATCCAAAGTAGCTTAACAAAATGCCTGAATACTCTGCATCAGAGTCTCCAATTGAAAAGAGACAAAGCAGTGGTGAGAATATCCTTGGTGGTAATGAGGTATCTGTACATGACTTCATTGCAGAAAGTAGACCTTGGTACAAGGTGCCTCACTTGAGACAGTTGTCATGGGCAATTTTCTTAATTACTATTACATCTACCAACAATGGTTACGATGGTTCTATGTTGAACGGTTTGCAATCTTTGCCCTACTGGCATTCTGCAATGGGTAATCCAACTGGACACAGGCTCGGTGCCTTGAGTAATGGTGTATTGTTTGGTGGTTTTGCTTGCATGCCTTTTGCTCCTCTCTTCACTGATCGTTTTGGAAGAAGAAATGCTGTTATTCTCGGACAGGGTTCTACTATTGTTGGTGCTATCTTGCAAGGTGCCTCGACAAATTACGGTTTCTTTTTGAGTTCGAGAATCATTCTTGGTCTTGGTGGAGCTTTTTCAGCCATCGCATCACCGGCTTTAATTTCTGAGTTAGCCTACCCTACCCACAGAGAAGTTTCCACTTTTGTTTACAATGTCTGCTGGTACTTAGGTGCTATAATTGCAGCATGGGTTACCTACGGTACTAGAGTCATTAATAATGATGCCTCCTGGAAGCTTCCATCCTATTTGCAAGGAGCTATGCCACTTTTCCAGATCTGTTTTTGCTGGATGATTCCCGAGTCTCCCAGATTTCATGTCGCAAAGGGAAATGTTGAAAAGGCTAAAGCTTTTTTATCTAAGTATCATATTGGAAACTCTCAGGATCCTCAGCATATTGCATTGGTTGAGTTTGAGTTGAAAGAGATTGAAGTTGCATTGGAACTGGAGAAGCTTAACTCTAGGATTTCTTATTTGGACTTCTTCACTAAGAAGAGCTTCAGAAAGAGATTTTTCCTTTTGGCTATGGTTGGTGTCATGATGCAGCTTTCTGGGAACGGTTTGGTATCATACTATTTAGTTAAGGTTTTAATTTCCATTGGGATTACCGAGGAGAAGAAGCAATTGCAGATTAATGGTTGCTTAATGATTTATAACTTTGTCATTTGTTCGACATGTGCTTCGGTCGTTCGTTATTTCAAAAGAAGAACAATGTTCATTGCGTGCGTGGGTGGTATGTTGCTTTCTTTCGTGATCTGGACAATTTTATCGGCTATCAACCAGCAAAGGGATTTCAAGGACAAATCCTTGTCGAGAGGCGTTTTAGCAATGATTTTCTTCTTCTTTTTGTTCTATGATATCGGATTAAATGGCTTGCCATACTTATATGTTACCGAAATTTTGCCATACTCTCACAGAGCAAAGGGTCTCACCGTCATGCAATTTTTCATGTTGGGGGTTTTGATCTACAATGGATATGTTAACCCAATTGCCATGGATGCCATTGAGTGGAAGTACTACATTGTGTACTGTTGCATTCTTGCTGTTGAACTTCTTATTGTTATCTTCACTTTCCCAGAGACGTCTGGTTACACCTTGGAGGAAGTGGCACAAGTTTTCGGCGACGAGGCACCTGAACTCTCTAACAGACACCTTAGTGCTGTTGAGGAGCAGAAGGCTTCCTTGGAGCAAGCAGAACGTGTTTAATCTTATGTGTTTATAATGTGATTTTTACGATTTTTTGATACTTTAGAGAGACCCATCAAATTATGAGGACCATTACCTAGTGTAGTTCAGGATGGTTTTGGAGGCTGATTCATGAATTCTTGTTAATTTTTCCTCGTAAAGCAGCAATATGCCGTTACTGGGACATGGTAGTCGCCGCCTCTTTTAGTTCATCCTAGCTTTCATTGACAATCAAACAAGGAGTCTTGGATTTTATGAACTCGAGAAGAGCCAATAATACAGGCAACGTTGTCATATTGATTTTGAGTCAAATACTGGTTATTGAGCGTGCCCACAAGTAGAGATAGCCTTAATTTGCCGAGCACCCTCGGACTGTTCGTGAACTAGACGATATTGTGACCATTTCTGACGTTCTCTCTTCGGTACGTTGTTACGCCTTTTCTGAGAATCGAGATTGTCACAGACTACATTTTTATCACTTCTTCAGGTACTAATGATAAAACTGTTTGACTTTGTAGTGTAATCCAAAACTGACTCTTGGTAGATAAGGACCCAATCAAAGTGTTCTCAAACCATCTAACCTTCCATCATAGCAGTAGAGTGAATATTCATGGTCGTAATATGCCACTTTCTTCTGATTCTTTTGTATGACTCGTGCACTGAACTAAATATGATGAAAAGGTTTCCTTTGCTAGTAGTTTAAATGAGAACCTCTACCAGTACACAAGTAATTGCCGTGGTGGACCAAACTTTGGTTCTAGGTTGAAAGCCCTGGGTGGTGATAAGAAAAAGGCCACAGAACGTTATGAGGAAATCAAGCGTTTCAATAAGTGTGTAGATGGAGCAATGAATGAAAAGTTTTCATCATAGTTTATTGCTCGTTTCCGGCAAACTTGTGGTTACAAAAGTCTGGGGGGAAGCGCTGCGGTCCGGTATGTCTCCTTGATCTGTTTGTGGGTGGTCTGCGTTGCATAATAACGCAGATTTACACACAGTCCATGCATTACGCTGTTTGAGCTGATTTCGAACCGACCGTTGAAGTAAGTTTGAAACCATTTCGTGATATATAATCTACCCATGCCCGGTAGACAAAGTTGTGAGTGAATGAGTGTCAGCGAATTTGATAATCTTAATTTGTTAATTATTGTGCGTTAGTCGTAGATATTGCGAATTCAGCTCTGCAATACTGTATGGGGGCATAAAATGTCATACTAATGTCTTCCCGAGAATTGTTAACAGCTAGTTTCCAGCAAATCGAATGAATAAAGTCGGAAAGTCATAGGTTGTGGCTCCAAGGCAGAAACGTTGTTGGACAAGTGCCTTGAGAACTTGCAGCCTCGGAATTGCAGCGTATCTAGAAGAGTAATATCTTCTTCTGATGGCTTCGAAACAGCATATCCAATGACTATTGAATTTCGAATCTGATTAGTTTTCAGGAATAGAAGTAGGAGCTTATCACATTTGATCTGATACAACATCAAGTTCTCAAACATATCTTTGTTGAAATTGAATTACTCAAAATGTAGTATAGAATGACATCAGGAACAAACTGATAGTAAACGAACTGACTCATACGTAACTACAAGAGAAAATAAGTTAAGAAATTTCAACTACTGGGACTACTATGTTGCTTCAAATCAACAGAGGGAAATCAGAAGACAAATACTAGTTAATATTTTGATGGGTTGAATGAAAGAAAAAAAAGAGTTAGGAAATAAAGATGGAACAGAAATTGTGTAGCTTTGAAGAACATAAGTGGTATTTTAGAGGAGCAAAAAATAATATCAAGACGTTTTCTAGTAGGTTACCAAGGAGCGTGGCCTAATCTTCTACAAAGTGAGAGGGGTTGAAAAGGCGTTTTGATTCAGAGAAACGGGAAAGCTCTCAGTGAAGGGATGGGATATATCCGTCTGTAATGAACACTCATAATTCAAGAGAGAGTAACTTTACAATGAAAAATGATCAAGGGAGCATTAAACGTAACATTCTTCTCTAGGGAATAATGTAACACCACGAATTACATACAATTATTTTTTTAGCATTGTTCATTCTTATAATCTATTTATCCTTAGGAAACATATGTTCAAATAATTTCTAAATACCAGTAACATTCACCATATCACTTTGAAGATTGGTTATTAACAATCGAGCTTTGAATGATTTTTGTATTTCTTCATTTTCTGAATTTTTTATATTTTCTATATAATCTTTACATTTTTCTTGATTTTCTAATTCTATTGAAAAATTTATATCTAGAAAAGTTGTTTTTACTTTATTTTTATATATAAAAAATTCGTACGTTTCAGTATTAGCTCTCATTTGTTTTCTGTATGCTTCTTCTTCAGTTCCATAATCGTAAATTAATGTGCCAATCACAAAATCACCTAAATGCTTTTCAGTCTCACATAAAAATTCTCCTTCGTTAAAACCCACTCCTCTGTAATAATCAACATAAGTTGCTATCTCCCACATATTTTCTAATTCCATATATCTATAGATACTAGTATATAGACACTTCACTTTTTTCATTCTTTTAGTTATTTCAAAGTATAATACTTCATATTCATACATTTTTACATTTTCTAATTTTTTTAAAATTTCTTCATATTTTTTACATTTTATCACTTCAAGATATTTAAATAAATTTACTTGTTTACACTCATCCCATAAATCGTCTTCTGAGATCTCTAGATCACAGTCTAACAAAAAAATAAGTATTCTATTCATTATCTTAATGTGAGGTGCGTTGTTAGTTCTTGTATCCTGTGAATCCTTCAGGTACCAAATGCACTCTTCGGGGAGCTTATCAGGTGCGGGCGAATTACTTCTGTTCACTATTCCGCGAAAATGTCTATTCGAGAAAGCCGTTCGCTTGCAATTTGGTCTCCAATTCGACCAGAATTCGAGAGTACAAGCTAGTGCCTTCGATGCGGAGTCAGGGAACTTCGAATTGTGGATTGCCCATATGAATTTTTCGGCGAAGAACTTACGTAGACTAACAAGATCGAGATGAAATATTACTGAGTTATACGCGAATAACTTTCAAGAAGGTCACTTGACTCATTGAAACAGGCTTCCGCGGCGATAGAATACGATACTTAGCAAAAACCACGAAAGAGTGACGCTGAACTTCAAGTCTAAAACGATCTCTAGTAAGGGTTCAAGATCTCCAATACATCAAATCTCACTCATAATGTATACTTATCTATTGATATTAATCTTAATGACGTTCAACTGATCATCGTTCAACTGATCATCGTTCAAAATCATACGGAGGAATGCATGAATTAGATCTGAAGCATCCTCTTTGGCATTAGTAATTATTGTTAACACTCAATATTGATAGGTTAGTAACGTTGGAACTCTGAGTGAGGCAATACACCAATTCGCTACAAATGCGGACTTGAGCGACTCAAGGCAAAGCTAACTGAGGGATGGAAATGGCAAATTCACTAAAAGCGTTACAAGAATTAAATGTGCTCAACACGGACTATTGTGTTTCAGGTTCAGTTTGTAATTTGTTCTCGCCAACATTCGATGTGAATACCAGAACTGAGACAGCAATCACTTTGGGTTCATGATAATCCACTATGTGGTCTAAGTTTCAAATTTAAGTACATAACTCTTTCATTAGTGTATTGATGCTAGATTAACTTAAAGATATAGTTAAACAACAGATTATTAATTACATATTATTTCCATGTCGAAAAGAATTCGAATTTCTAGGGTAAAGCATTATTAACCAAGATGATTCCCGATCCGCAGTTATTATAGACATTCTTTTATATGTGATCACCACAATAACTTGCTCTTGTTTCACTTCTTGCAGCCCTTTTTATAGATGCATAAAACTATATTTCGAAAGGGAAGAAGGTCTAGTCTCTGATTCAATGAAAGCAAACTAGGACAGGTGGCTTTATTGCGTGATCTAAGGAAGCTAAAGAAGAATATTCAAAAATTTTAATACTGTGAGAGTGGGATGTTAGTCAGAAACGCATATTGAACAGCCGCTAATTAATAAAGCAATGGAAAACAATAGTAATTGAAGAACATAGGACCAGGCGGAAAAGGGGTGGCCGATTAGTTGGGCAGATAATGAACAGCTAATCATCGTACAGTGTCTCCAGAAGAGTCGCCGGATCTCTTACTAAGTTGTACCTACGGTTTCAGTTGTAGAATATCATTTTGGTACTTCCTTTAATAAAGCAGACAATATTACAATGTGTGCAAATGAAAACAACAAATAAATGAAATTAATAGTCAAGATCGTTAGGTGGTAATGTAATAAGGGTTTTTTTAAATAAAAAAATAGTACAGATAGTTAAACCCGGGGATATGTATATCAATAATATGAAATTCTTACAATCACAATCATACTACAATAATTGAGACTTCAATCACCCACACTCACCATAACATACATATCATCCCAGGTACCAAACATTGGGCAATGGGGTCGCGGAAAATTCCACCCCCCTATTCCCCGTCCTGTTGCTATATATCCCGCCAATCCCCGTCCCCTCCCGTCCTAAGAATGCCTTCCTCTCTCCAGGGCGAATGTTGGATGGGAAGGCCTATTGTAGCCCCCGGGGTTGGACATATGGTGGCCGCGCGCTAAGCGTTCGGTTGCGGCCATATCAAGTGGAAAATACTGTTTCCCGTCCGATCAACGTTAGTCAAGCCACTTAGAGCCACAGTGAGTAATACAGTGGGAGACCATGTGTGAAATTGTGGTGCTGCAATCTTTTTTGGAGCCAGTGCGGGAGGCAGTGCGCAGCACGGCCGACCATTACCGCTGTGTTGAGCGCAGCACGACCCCTGGAGGCCGCGGGGCCTCACTTACTTTTTCGGCCCTGTTACATTTTTACTTTTTCGCTATTTCGCCCTATTTCGCCCTATTTGCGCGAATCCCGTAGCCTGAGGATGGCCCTAACTTCATCAATAATCCCCACTTTGGCCCTAAATTCATCAGTATTTTACCACTTTGGCCCTAAATTCTTCAGTATTTTACCACTTTGGCCCAGTAATTCATCACTTTGGCGCTATTCTCCACCACTTTGGCCCTACCACCAGTGATTCATCTGTTCCATCACTTTGGCGCTATTTTTCCACCAGTATTTCATATCCACTTTGGCACCACCAACCTGGCCATTCGCCTCCATTGAATGAATGACATGAGCTTCCTTTAGAACACTGCACGACCGTGGCATAGCGAGTGCGCTGCGAGGCAGCTAGTCACTACTTGTTGGCTGCGCCAACTCCAAATCGTGGGAAGTACTACTTGTTGGCTTCGCCAACTCCAAATCGTGGGGATTCCCACTTGCTGCTGCGCAGCAACTGTGAATTGTATTCACAAACCCGACAACAAAGGCTTAATCTCAGCGGATCGTAACAACAAGGCTACTCTACCGCTTACAATACCCCGTTGTACATCTAAGTCGTATGCAAAGGATTTATCCCCGCGCATCGTGACATTGCTATCCACCGGCAAAGGCACGCGGTCTTTCCACCACGCACCCAGCGCCAGCCTGCTATGGTTCCGCGACAAAAGTCTTATTCGTATCCAACTCCAACGTGCGAGGTAAGGTCGAGGTTTTTCTTAGGGAGGTAGAGGTTTTTCTTAGGGAGGTAGAGGTTTTTCTTAGGGAGGTAGAGGTTTTCTTAGGGAGGTAGAGGTTTTCTTAGGGAGGTAGAGGTTTTTCTTAGGGAGGTAGAGGTTTTTCTTAGGGAGGTAGAGGTTTTTCTTAGGGAGGTAGAGGTTTTTCTTAGGGAGGTAGAGGTTTTCTTAGGGAGGTAGAGGTTTTCTTAGGGAGGTAGAGGTTTTTCTTAGGGAGGTTTTTCTTAGGGAGGTAGAGGTTTTTCTTAGGGAGGTAGAGGTTTTTCTTAGGGAGGTAGAGGTTTTTCTTAGGGAGGTAGAGGTTTTTCTTAGGGAGGTAGAGGTTTTTCTTAGGGAGGTAGAGGTTTTTCTTAGGGAGGTAGAGGTTTTCTTAGG